>JAEOAD010000038.1:11520000-12888125 GCA_036365145.1 Orientallactaga sibirica | reverse complement strand
TGAAAAAATTCCATTTAAGTTCATGATTATAAGCAGCAACATAATATTTTAAACTTATTATTATTAGTATGATTTTGTTTTTTTAAGGTAGGGTCTCACTCTAGCCCAGGCTGACCTGGAATTTATTATGTCATCTCAGGGTGGCCTTGAACTCATGGCGATCCTCCTACCTCTGCCTCCCAAGAGCTGGGATGAAAGGCGTGCGCCACCATGCTGGATCCCAATTTGTTCTAGATAGCTGCTACCTAGCCCCACCTCCTCAAGTGTGAAAGCTGACATTAAGCATCCAAGTTCAAGAATGAACGAGCAGAACTGACCCTCTTCTTTTGTAAGTCCACTTCAGTTCTTGAAACCCAGGCCCTTTCCTTCCCTGTGTGCCTCTCGTGAACCAGGAAGGACAGCAGACTCCATTCTCACCTGAGCCTATGGGAAAGAGATGCATTTCGAGACCTGTCTCCTGTCCTCTGTGATTGGTGAGAGCAGGACATGACTGTTTGCACCCCTGTAGCTTCCATGGTTTCTGAAGGGTTAGCTCACACGGGATGCTGAGAGATGACCACAGACATGCAACTCACCCAGATATGGGCTGAAGTTGAGTTCCTGCAGGATGAGTCATCCAGGAACAATTAATAATGAAACAAGTAATCCATAACCGGGCCCATCCCCGAAGATTGAGTGTGTGTGGCTTGGGGAGAAGATTGGGTCATGGTGAATTTTCTCATTAATAATACAATCAAACCCAGTGATTCATGGCAACATGAGTGGGTTCTTCATACGATCATCATTATAGTCCCTACTGGACACCGGAGCACAGGACCCCTGCCCAAGATGTCCTTTGGCAGTTGTGTGCTTGTAGCCACTTCCTGCAGCCAGACTACCAGATTGCCCTCTGCCCCCAAGTCAGCCTGAGTTCACGGCCTCTTCCGGCTTTGATCTCTTCCGTCCATCTTTCTCCCAGTCTTTCTCCCTTCCTGTTTCCCTGAACCCTCCTTACCCCTCTGCCCTCGCCTTTTGCTTGGAAGGCTCTCCCTGCCTTTCCTGTCTGATGCGTCTCTGGCTCCCCTCCCTGCCTCAGCCTGACCCTTGTCCTTTGCTTGTCCTATCTTGGTCTGTTTTATGCAGCTACAATAGAATACTTGAGCCTGGATGATTTAGAAAGAACACCTGCATGCATGTGGAGGCCTGCGATGACTTTGGGTATCTTCCTCAGTCACTCTCTACCATACTTCTTAAGACAGGACCTCACACTCTACCTAGGCATCACCAATGTGCCTACACTAGCTAGCTAGCAAGCCCCAGGGATCCTCTTGTCTCTGCCTTTCCAGTTTGGGGATCACAGGAGCTTGACACCATGACTGGCTTTTTACATAGTCGCTTGGGATCTGAGCTCAGGTTTTCATACTTAATACAGGAAACATTCTGCCCACGGAAACCTCTCCCCAACCTTGGAGTTTGAACACGAAATCAAAAGCAGCCATACCACGGCATTTCCCTTTCCAACCTGAGCCTCTTGCCCACTCCCACTTGGGCATATTGGAAGCGGAAAGACCTTTAGCTTAGAGCTTGGCAGGAAGTCTGATTACTTGAGGCTTCCCTGCAAAGGGCAGATTTTGCTCAGGAAAGTTGAGCTGGAGTCTGGGATGCTGCTGTTCGGGTGCTGCAGATGCTACAGGTTCTGGGCCCCACCCATGGGGAGACATGAACAAGGTTCACCAGCACGTCTGTTTCAAGCACTCAGCTAGTCAGATCCGGGTACCACACTCTGTCTAGGAGGCGACACACGTGTCCCAGTTACAGACACTGTAGACTGGCAGCAGACCAGAATTTTGGCTACGCTTGTGGCCTTCCTCCTTTGCATGAATTGGAGAGCAAGTAGCTCTTTCCACTTTTGCTTTCATCATTATATCTATTTACTTATGGTGGAGGAAAAAAAAAAACAGGTTTCCAACTTGAGGCAAATTGTGGAGATTTTGAATTCATAAAGTTCTGGGTTTGACACATTGTAAATTGAACAGACCATCTAACCTCTCTACCCCTCAACCTTCATATTCTGAAATCGATTTGCCTCTATCTCCAGGGGACATGGGAGAAT
This sequence comes from Orientallactaga sibirica, assembly GCA_036365145.1. Taxonomy (NCBI): domain Eukaryota; kingdom Metazoa; phylum Chordata; class Mammalia; order Rodentia; family Dipodidae; genus Orientallactaga; species Orientallactaga sibirica. The sequence continues at coordinate 12,886,033 of JAEOAD010000038.1, read as the reverse complement.
TAACGTGCAACCTGCATGCTCACAGTGCCCTCCTCTGCGCTGATACTCAACAAGTCAAGTTCACCTCAACCCTCCAACTCAGAGCGGAGGCTCCTGACTGGCAGACTAGCTGTTTCTAGTGGAAAATGGGCAACTGTCTTGCATGTGGGAAGGCATGTTTAAAGATGGGCTGGGGGTGGTCCATTCCTCCTGCTTCCCCAGGGTATATCCTTCCCCCCTGCGAGTCATTAGCAGATACAGAGCTTGTGATCCAGAGAGAAGAAGGCCTTTCCACACGGGTCCTGCGCCTTTGACACAGATCACAGTGATAGAATTCCCTGACTGCCCCACCTGGCGTCTTCCAGATGTGACGTATGGACTTCCAAACTTCACTTCATACACTAACCTCGCCATCACCTTTTCTCAGAAGTGAAGAAAGCAAAAATTAGTGTATGCCTTGAGCGACAGCCCTCTCATCTAGGAAAAGCAATCTATGGAGTTAAAAGTACAAAGAGGAGAGTGCAGTGGTGCATGCCAGCAATCCCAGCACTTGGGAGACAGAGGCACAAGGATCAAGAGTTCAAGGACAGCCTGAGCAATGTAGCAGAATCTGGTCTCTCAACCCATCCCCCAAGAAAAAGAGAAAAAGAAAGCCCAAAGATAATTTCTCCTTGGAAATGAGCAAACTGAAACAAATTCCTATGGGTTTGGATTAAGTTCAGTTATTACAAGTAGCTTTCAAGTACACTGCATGCCCCACCCCCCATTCTTCTTTCTCTCTCTTCACTCATGCCATGTTTAACTTTATTTCCCAGAATGCACCTTACTTCTTTCCACTCACACTCCCATCCTGCTCCATGCCATCAGTCAGTTAAAAGGCTTGCTCTTCCCCGGCAGAATCCAGAAATCATAGGTGGAGCAGTGTTCATGTTTTGTTTTTCTATCCAGCCCTGGACATCATGGGGATGTTGAGTATGTAGCTTCTGGGCTCCCCTCACTACAGCACAGCCACTCATTATGCCATCTCTCCATTTCCCCGGGAAGATCTTTCTTCAGCAGCCTGATAAGCAGAATGAGGTTGAAGGTGTCCATGGAGGAGCATGTGAAAGAGGCAGGCTTTGTTCTCGTGTGGATGCTGGGGCATCGTTTGCTGAATTGGTCCAGTGAAGTCATTTCCCCTTGTAAAATCCATTGTCCCCACTTGAAAGATGCAAATGATGGCTCTCCCTCCTGCAGCCCATGACAGGGCTGTCTGCTTCTTCTTTTGTGTTGCATGTGTGGTATGCATGTGTATATGCACGTCTGTGTGTGAGTGCATTGCACAGATGTGTGGACATACATAGAGGCCAGACATTGACATTGGATATTTTCCTTAGTAGTGATCTACCTCATTTTTTTTTTGAGAGTCTCTTGCTAAATAAAAATTCACTAGCTGTCCAGCTTGCCTCAAGGATTCTCCTGTGTCCACCTCTTCAGGCATGTGCCACCACATCTGGCATTTTTGTGGGTGTGAAGGACCTCATTCCAGGTCCTCATGTTATACAGCAAGTACTTTTTTAATATTTATTTTTATTTATTTGAGAGAGAGAAAGAGGAAGAGAAAGTGGGCATACCAGGGCCTCTAGCCAATGCAAATGAATTCCAGATGTACCTTGTGCATCTGGCTTTGGTGGGTCCTGGGGACCCAAACCTAGGTCTTTTGGCTTTGTAGGCAAGCCCCTTAACAGCTAAGCCATCCCTTCAGCCCCCGCAAGTACTTTTTAAAAAATATTTTATGTATTCATTTATTTGAGAGAGAGAGAAAGAGGGGAAGAGGCATACAGAAAGAGAGAATGGGCACACCAGGGCCTCCAGCCACTGCAAATAAACTCCAGACACATGCACCCCCTTGTGCATCTGGCTTACGTGGGTCCTGGGGAACACCTTAACCACTAAGCCATTTTCCCAGCCCCCACCCCCGCAAGTATTTTTTGAGTTAGCTCTCTCCCCTGCTTGGCTATCTGATTCTTTATTCCATGTTCCTAGCATGGGGTCTGTCAAAAAGAGGTAGTCATTGCGTGTGCATGCCCTTCCTCCCAGCCCACCATTTCTGGCCACCACACAGGCCGTTCCTCATCCCCTCAGTCTCTCTTCTACCCGTTCTGTTCTGAGCGGTAAGACCAGGGTTGGACACATGGCCCTTGTCTGTGAATCACTCCACATCCTTTGTTTTATTTTGTCTTGTCTTTTTGCCTTGTTGGTTCATTTTCATGACATCCACCAGAAAGCTAAAAATGTTTACATTCTGCTTTCAGAATGCAGGAAAGGTAAGATGTTCGGTTCAATTTAATTACAGACTGTGGAGAATGATTAAAGCAGATGGTTTCAGAGAGTATGTTTTTTTTTAAAAAAATCCTTTATTTTAATAAAGAAAAATCAACAATGCATTTTGCTGGCTTTCCTTTCCTGGGTGTCTTCTTTCCACATGGGTTTCTTTTGCATTCCTCTTCTCCTTTCTTAATTTTCTTTCTGCCTTTCCTTCTTATTTTCTAAAAGGCTCTGGATCTCAGCCAGTTATGGCTTTGAGCCAAGGTGCCCATAGTCAAGCGTGAAGCCAAAATGGGTGGTTTCTCCCCTGCTCCCCCACAGCCTACCCCAAGTTTAGCTGGAGGCAAGGGAAGGGCAAATGCAGCCCAGATTTGAAGTATTTTCCCTAAGAGCTGAGAGAGCAGGGTCACCTGAGGGTAGCCAAGGAAAGGTGGCTGTGCCAGGTTAGCATGGAGGATGTGCAGAGTCCTCTAGCCCTGAACAACTTCTTCTCCAGAAGTGAGGCTGTCCTAAGACATTCTTTTTTTTTAATTTTTTTTATTATTTTTATTTATTTTTGGAGAGAGAGACAGAGAGAGGGAGGGAGACAGATAGAGAATGGGTGTGCCAGCAGTCTCTCAGCTGCTGTGAACGAAATCCAGATGCATGCACCCCCTTGTGGTCAAGTGTGGCATTGCGCCCTTGCGTCACTTTGCATCTGGCTAAATGTGGGACCTGGAGATTGGAACCAGGTTCTTAGGCTTAGCAGGCAGGAGCCTTAACCACTAACCCATCTCTCTAGCCCCTAAGATATTCTTTTAAACATGGCTGGGGAAGAAATACAGAGGTGTCAGTGTAAGACATGCCACTGAAGACCAGCCAACCAGGAAAGCAGAGACTGAAACTTCAAGGCAAGTAAACAGTTCTTTGCACATATCAGTAAATGTTGCAGAGCTGTTTTCTGAGGGCAAGAGCCTTCAGAGGGGAACGCGTGACAGGGATGTTTGAGTGTGTGTGTGTTTTTTTACTGCTGTTGTGACAGAAAAGTCAACAAATGCATAGTTTTCAAACTATACAAGTGTCACCTTGCAGTTTGGGAGATCTTGAAATCAAGATGTTGGCTTTAGGAATTATTCCCCACCACATCAGGGCATCTTAAATATGTCCCTCACTTTTCAAGCGTTGCGAGTCACCCACTTTCCTTGATCTATGTCCTTCCCAGCAAGATAACATTTCACCATGCTCCCACCTCTTCTTCACCTGCCCATGGTGGTTTCCTCCCAACACTACTTATCCTTCCATTGGCCCACGTAGATAATCCAGGATTACCTCCCAGCCCACAAGACCTTTTATTTAATCACCTCTTCTAAGACCTTACAGCAAGTAAGGTAATGCATGTATAGGCTCCAAGAGTTAGGGCATGGACCACTTGGAAGATGGAGAGTTATTCTGTCTATCAAAGGGGCTTGCTGACTCCCAAGTTACCCAACTTCCAATTCATGTGAGTTCCTGAAATGTGAGTGTTAAGATAGTCACACAGTGCCACAAAAGTCACATGTCTCCTAAGTCCGCTTGGTTGTACACATTTAGGTATCATTCAAGGTCACTTCCTGCCCTTGAGGTCCAAGTCATAGAAACTCTAAACACAGCATCAGATCTCACCTTGCCCTCCATTAAGTATGGTGAGCTGTACAATTTGGTGGCAGTAGTTCACCTCAGTCTCCTTGTTTCTCCCAAATTTCAATTATTTTTCCTCCTTTCTCCTTCCACAACAATAGTTATCACCTTCCCAGTACTAACTATCACTGGCATTGTGGAATCAGCAAACTTCTGTCTGATGAAAGGGTAGGGGATGACCTTAGGAATCACCATCTTTATCACCATCACCACCACCATCATCATCATCATCATCATCATCACCATCACCACCACCATCATCATCACCACCATCATCACCATCTTCACCATCACCACCATCATCACAATCACCACCATCACCACCATCATCACCATCACCACCATCACCACCATCACCACCATATTCACCACCATCACCACCATCACCACCATCATCACCATCACCACCATCACCACCATCACCACCACCACCACCATCACCACCATCACCACCATCATCACCATCACCACCATCATCACCATCACCACCATCACCACCATCATCACCATCACCACCATCACCACCATCACCACCATCACCACCATCATCACCATCACCACCATCACCACCATCACCACCATCACCACCATCACCATCACCACCATCACACCATCACCACCATCACCACCATCATCACCATCATCACCATCATCACCATCATCACCATCACCACCATCACCAGCATCACCACCATCACCACCATCATCACCATCACCACCATCATCACCATCATCATCACCATCACCACCATCACCACCATCACCACCATCACCACCATCACCACCATCACCACCATCATCACCATCACCACCATCACCACCATCACCACCATCACCACCATCACCATCATCATCACATCATCACCACCATCACCACTATCGCCAGCGTCCCCACCACCATTACATCATCACCACCATCACCACCATCACCATCACCACCATCACCACCATCACCACCATCACCACCATCACCACCATCATCACCATCACCATCATCACCATCATCACCATCACCACCATCACCATCATCACCATCACCACCATATTCACCACCATCACCACCATCACCATCACCACCATCACCATCACCACCATCATCACCACCTTCACCACAAACATCACCATCACCACCACCACCATCATCATCACCACCACCATCACCACCATCACCATCACCACCACCATCACCACCACCATCATCACCATCACCACCATCACCACCATCACCACCATCATCACCACCATCATCACCATCATCACACACATCACCATCATCACCATCACCACCATCATCACCATCACCACCATCACCAGCATCACCACCATCACCACCATCATCACCATCACCACCATCACCACCATCATCACCATCATCACCATCACCACCATCACCACCATCACCACCATCACCACCATCACCACCATCACCACCATCACCACCATCACCATCACCACCATCACCACCATCATCACCATCACCACCATCACCATCACCACCATCACCACCATCACCACCATCACCACCATCACCACCACCACCATCACATCACATCATCATCACCACCATCATCACCACCATCATCACCACCATCACCATCATCACCATCATCACCATCATCACCATCATCACCATCACCACCATCATCACCATCATCACCATCACCACCATCATCACCATCATCACCATCACCACCATCATCACCATCACCACCATCACCACCATCACCACCATCACCACCATCACCACCATCACCACCATCATCCACCATCACCATCATCACCATCATCACCATCACCACCATCACCATCACCATCACCACCACACCACCATCATCACCATCACCACCATCACCACCATCATCACCATCACCACCATCATCACCATCACCACCATCACCACCATCACCATCACCACACACCATCACCACCATCATCCATCACCACCACCACCACACCATCACCACCATCACCACCATCACCACCATCACCACCATCCCACACCACCATCATCACCATCACCATCACCACCATCATCACCATCACCACCATCACCACCATCACCATCACCACCATCACCACCATCACCCATCACCACCATCACCACCATCATCACCATCACCACCATCACCACCATCACCACCATCACCACCATCACCACCATCACCACCATTATCACCATCATCACCATCATCACCATCACCACCATCAACACCATCACCACCATCATCACCACACCACCATCACCATCACCACCACCATCACCACCATCACCACCATCACCACCATCACCATCATCCACCACCACCACCACCATCATCACCATCACCACCATCACCACCATCATCACCATCACCACCATCACCACCATCACCACCACCACCACCATCACCACCACCACCATCACCACCATCACCACCATCATCACCATCACCACCATCACCACCATCACCACCATCACCACCATCACACCATCACACCATCACCACCATCACCATCACCACCATATTCACCACCTTCACCACCATCATCACCATCACCACCATCACCACCATCATCACCATCACCACCATCACCACCATCACCACCATCACCACCATCACCACCATCATCACCATCACCACCATCACCACCATCACCACCATCACCATCACCACCATCACCACCACCATCACCACCACCATCACCATCATCACACCACCATCATCACCATCACCACCATCACCACCATCATCATCACATCATCACCATCACCACCATCACCATCACCACCATATTCACCACCTTCACCACCATCATCACCATCATCACCATCACCACCATCATCACCATCACCACCATCACCACCATCACCACCATCACCATCACCACCATCACCATCACCACCATCATCATCACCACCATCACCATCATCACCATCACACATCACCACCACCATCATCATCACCACCATCACCATCACCACCATCATCACCATCATCATCACCACCATCACCATCATCACACCATATTCACCACCATTACCACCATCATCACCATCACCACCATATTCACCACCATCACCATCATCACCACCATCACCATCACCACCATATTCACCACCTTCACCACCATCATCACCATCATCACCATCACCACCATATTCACCACCATCATCATCACCACCATCACCACCATCATCACCATCACCACCATATTCACCACCATCACCATCACCATCATCACCATCACCACCATCACCACCATCACCATCACCACCATCACCACCATCACCATCACCATCACCACCATCATCACCATCACCACCATATTCACCACCATCACCACCATCACCACCATCATCACCATCACCATCATCACCAGCATCACCATAATCTTCACCACCATCATCATCACCTGAGAAATACTTCCTAACCCACCTGAGCCCCTTGAGATCTGCTCTGACAACATGAGCATGAGGCAGAAGAGAGCAGTCTTAACAAGATCCTCAAACTCAACTCGTCCACAGTCTTCCTTCCCTTCCTATTTTAAGCTGTTGTGTTTACAATTTCAATAGAAAAAAACCACCTAGGTGTGATGGTCCACACTTGTAATCCCAACATTCCGTAAGGTGAGGTGGGAGGATTGCTGCAGTTAGAAGTCATCCCAGGCTATGGAGTGAGACCTAGTCTTTAAAACAAAACCAACAATAACATAAAGAGTAGAAAATGACAAAAGGATTTCAGCAGAGATGGATCTTAAACCCAGTTGCTTTCACAGTGCAATTGTATGAAAGGCATACAGAGTATCTCGTCCACAGGTCAGTTATCCCTCAGCCCTGTCTGAAACACTTGCAGAGAAAAAATATATGAAAACTTTCAGAATCCCAGTCACTCTGTATTTACAAGTACCATTTTTTTCTAAAGGAATCACATTAATATATTAGCAATTCAAAAAGATAATCAAATGAGAATAAGAAGAGAAGCATTCAGTCTAACAGGAGGCAGGAGAGTTATTTAGAATGTGGATGCTAAGGAAGAGAGTACACACGGAAGTGTGCTGTTCCATATATAAACTCCATATTGTGCCATTGCAATAACCTTTGCTCAGTGCAGATATTAAAACTTCATGGTTTGAACATGTTTTTGTACAACTGAATAAACAAAAGAATATTATTTATAATACTCCCCAGAGGAAAGGCTTAATATCTCTTCATTATTAGAGAGGTAAGGATGTGTGACTGAAATTATTTTCTCAAGCCTCCGAATGAACAAGATTGCTGGTCTGTTTGAGATTGAAAGCGTGTTAGAATATGATGCTAGATAACATGTGTGGGGGCTATGGCTGGCTCGTGGAAAGAGAACAATATTTATCCTGAAAACTCAAATTTGTGGAGATGGGAATTTGGGATGGTTTGGTAATATAATCCCATTTGTCACTTTTTCTTGGAGTGAGCAAGAGAGATAAGGCAAGGTTCTCTCTGCGGACAGAAAGAGGGGGGTGTCCTGACTGTTGTACTCAGCGTGGTAGCAGGATTGGGAGAAAGGAGCTGAGAAAAGTGGGGAGCAGGGTGCTTCAGAAAGTGTGGCAAAGTGATAAAGGAGGTGCTGGCCCATCGCCAGGGACTGGCATCAAGTAAGAAAGTGTTTATTGGGAGGCTGCGGCAACAGAATTGTCACAAATTTGAGAACCATGCCAAGCACTCAGGCAAGCCTGACTTTTCATCTCAAATCAATCAATCATCAATCCATAAATAAAATGAATGAGTCAATCAATTCATATAGTAAATCGCCATCTTCATCACCATCACCACCACCACCCATCACCACCGTCTTCACCACCATTAATTCATTCATCATGAAGATGGGATAGTAAATACCAGTTGTTTGCCATTTAGTGCTTCCTGCCTGCTGGGTGACTCCCTGGGGGAGATGTGAACAAACTAGTTACCCCAGATAGGGCACCAGCAAGAGCCTAAAGAAATTGTTCCACCCAATCTAGCTTAGTGAGCCACTGAGTTTATAGGTTTTACATACAGGACATGGGAGACTCCAGTGTAGCTACATTACTGAAATGCCACCCCAGCATGAGTGACAATGGCTCATGAAAGCTACATCTCTGGAGCTCCCTGGACAACCTATAGGAAGCTTGGCTGGCTCGCCACTCTCTCTCCTCAGTAATTCCTACTGCTTGGATATAACTTTGAGTGAAGGAGAGTTCGTGAATCCTAAAACATTTAGGAACTCCCTGGGCTTTTACCATTTGCTACTTCCTGAGCCTTGTATGTTTCATTTACGCCCACCCCCTCCCAAGGGGGAATGTTTCATTAGAGGAAACCGTTTTACTGAGACACAGAGTCCTTTCCGAGCTCTCCTTCCATGTGTACTCGTCTGTCCCTCAGAACTGGGCATATGTCACGAGTTTGGGAAGTTGTTAATCTTTGGGTCTCTCCACTACGGCCATGGGTGAGGAATAAGTGAAAGACAAGAATCTATGTCCTTGTCAGATTTCAGTCTGAAGTCTGATGTAACACAGGTGAAACACCGCTTAAAGCTTCATTCCCTGTTTGGGCTTGAGCATGCCCTGTGAAGTGTGCACATGGAGGAAAAAGTTCTTTAGAAATACCGGTTAGATATAGGAGTAAGCAGTCCCCATCTTGTATGCAGTCACTTACAGGCCCAGAGGGAACAAATGCAATCTATTGGTCCTGACAGGGCTGATGAACGCAGAAGTTTGAAGAGGACAGAGTCCAGGAATGGAAATCGAACTCCCCAGGGGGCCAGTTGATCACACACATACAAGGTAATGAAGCTTTTGTCTAATCGGTCAGTCTACCTGGAGCACCTTACCTAGACTCAGTGCAACCAGTCCAACCCACCTGACTTGATACCAGATTTGCATGCCCAAAGGTATCAAATCCTCAGCCAATCACAAGCCCCCACATACACTCAAATACCTTCAAAGTAACCAATCCAATCCAGTCTACCACAATGTGATACTTACATGCCCAAGGATGTAACTTGCCCTCATCCAAGGCACTGTGTGACCATCCACTTGGGTCCATCCTAGCCTAGGTGCTTTTCTGCTTTCGTTTCACATTTAGTTCCTGATGAACTCGTGTTTAACTTGCCCTTCTGTCTGCACGCATCTGTAGGTCTCGGTATAACCAAGGTCATTGGCTTGGGGAGTTTCAGTGACTGTGGAGTGTCTGGTGCTGCAACCCCTAAGCTGAGAAAGGCTCGGCCCCTCTCAATACTAATACTAAATGGCACCTTGGACATTTTCAAGACAATGCACTGAATTGACCATTTGGGCATTAATTAAACTCAAAATTTCTTAGCAGTTTAAAGGAGGACTGGAAGCCAAGATTAAAGTGCCATAATGTCAATTGCTCAAGGTTGATCTAAAACTATTCAATTTAATCAATTATGAAGGCATGTTCTTTTATCTCCAACATGCATAATCTATATCTCACATACTTTCAATACATGAAAGGAGAACTGTATCCAACTTCCTTTTGTTTTAAAGGCATCTTCAGAGAAGAATGCATTTCGGACCCGTTAGATTGTAATCAGCCCTCTCTCCTCAAACACCTCCTAACAAACACACACACACACACACACACACACACACACACACACACACTCTCTTTCCTGAATCCCTAATCTTCTAGCAAGTGAGATGGGAGCTCCTTCCTCCATCTCATTAGATTCCTCTAATATTCTTTCCTTTCCTAATACAGGCCCATATTTCATCAGCCTTGATCCACCCATGATCATGCAAACAACCCTAATTTAACTCAATGGGTAAAATTAAAAGTTATAAACATAATATGGAGATTAATGGGGAATAATAAAGGGTGTTAATGGAAGGGGGACAGAGATAAGAGAGGATAATTTGGGAATAAGATCAAAATATAGGCTGGAGAGATGTCTTAGTGGTTAAGACACTTGCCTGTGAAGCCTAAGGACCCAGGTTCAATTCCCCAGTGCTCACGTAAATCAGATGCACAAGATGGCACGTGCGTCTGTAGTTCATTTATAGTGGCTGGATGCTCTGGCACTCTCTCTCTCTCTCAAATAAATAAATAAAAATAAAGTGTTTAAAATACATATCATATACATGTTTGAAAATATAAAAAATAAAAATAAATAAATACTAAAAAAAAAAAAAAAAGTCACACATCCAAGCAAGCCTTTTCCAAGACCCCACCACCTTCAAGATGTCCTGGCACTGTCTCCTCTTTATCCCAGGCCTCATTTCCCATCTTTGCCAGCCCCACTATAAGCCTGACTCCAGCTGTGTAGCACCAGGTGATCTGGGTTTATCTGAACCTTGTGTACATCACAGACTTCTGCTGAATTTCCCCTCTGCTTGGAAGATCCTCACCTACTTTTCAACCCGATTAAGTTCCTTTTCTCTGCAGTGGCATAGTGTGCGAATTGACTGTCCCATCACAGCTTTTGATTAAAACAACAAGAATATAGCATAGTGCACTTGGTTCTCTGGTTCACAGCATTGGTCCATTTCTTTTCCCAGATACAGATGCTGAACTCCACTTGGCAGTCATCAGCCCTGAGTGACTTTTATTTATTTATTTATTTTTATTATTTTTATTTATTTTTGGAGAGAGAAACAGATAGAGAGGGAGAGGAAGACAGATAGAGATGGGCGTGCCAGCAGTCTCTCAGCTGCTGTGAATGAAATCCAGATGTGTGGGTCCCCTTGTGGGCAAGTGTGGCATTGCGCCCTAGCATCACTTTGCATCTGGCTAAACGTGGGACCTGGAGATCAGAACTGCTGGAGATTGGAACCAGCATTCTTAGGGTTAGCAGGCAGGCAGGCACCTTAACTGCTAAGCCATCTCTCCAGCCCCTGAGTGACTTTTATCAATGCCTAAGTATGTATGTTTTCATAGTGTATATATTGTTGAGAATACATACATATATATATATACATATATATATATATATATATATATATATATATATATATATATATATAACACTATATTTTGTGCATGTATTTTTTTACAAACTGTTTGTATTCCACTAAAATAAAGTCCACTAGAATAAATTTAATATCCAAAAGGTCTGACAATCAAATTTCTTATCCATAATCTAAATTGCAGCCTTTAGCCAAATCCAGCCCATCTGGAAGCACTAGGTGGCAAAGCACACCCTGAGTCATTCTGGGCTCTTGATGGCCTTTATTTATTTCACTTAAGTGAGTCTTCATGTTTATTTTTCTACAGAAATACTAGTTTGTTTGGTTTTATCAGGCTGGCTTAGCTTCTGCTGAATGTCCTACCCACACGTACATAAATGTCTCTGTGAAATTTTAAAATTAAAAATTGGATTGCAAAACGCATCTGGTCCTAAATGGTTGGAAAAAGGAACATGTGCTGAGATGCTGTTTAAAATCAATCCTAACCTCTGGTGTATTAATTTTATTAGCCTTAATAGCTTGATCATATTACTTTGTGTGATGTAGCCCGAGTCACCAATTCGACTCTGGTTGACAGACATTTAGGTAGTTCCATTTGTTTATAATTTCAAATAATGCTGATGTGATATGATGTTAGCATAGGCAAAATTATGCAATTGAAAGGAATTTTTTAAAAGTCAAATTGCTGTTGTTCAAGGTGTGTGATTTTATTATTTTATGACCTACCATCAAATCACTTCACAAAGCAGTTGTACATGACTGACTAGAACACAACAGATTCCTGTGGTCTGTACAGTAAGTTCCAACAACTGTGATCCAGGAAATGGCCAACGTTTCCATATTCTCTAGCCTTGCTTAAAATGAACATTTATTCTCTGATTTAGGAGATAAATTGGTTCAACATATTTTATTACTTCACCTTGAGTGGTTTTCTTATGCAAGCATTTTAGAACTGAATTAGTAAAGATCAAATATTCCAAACATTTCTTATATTACTTAGTCACTATCATGATGGTGGGCTCTTCAACCGTGTCTTATCTGTCATTTCTTTCATGTCATTTGAGGACTATAATAGCCTATATGGATCATACCTTCCTTTGGGTTGGTTTTTGACTGACATGTACTTCTTAATCCTCTATTTATAGATCTAATAATTAAAATAATGCTTTTTCCCTTCTTCTCATTCTGTTGACAATTTATCTTAATCTAGCCAGTTAAGTTTACTTATTTTTATTATGACTACTGATGTATTTGGCTTTATTTCTAACTTCAATTTCCCCATTTTTCTGTTTGCCTCTCTATTGACTCGCTGAAGTATTTTTATTCCTTTTCTCCCTCGTGAAACATAACTAAATCATTAGATTAACATGCACACGTGGTTACCTTGGAAATTTTACATGCAGATTAAACACAATTAAAAATGAGGCAATTGCTGTCTTTTCTTGAATAAGTAAAAAACGCTTACTATAAAAATTGTTCAAAAATTTTAGTTCCATGCTATTTCTCTTCCTCGCCTCCCCCACACTGTGTGTGTGTGTGTATCTGTGTGTGTGTGTGTGTGCATGTGTGTTATTTTTGACATAAAGAGAGTGAGTGAGAGACAGACAGACAGAGAGAATTGGTACACCAGGGCCACAGCAACTGCAATCAAACTCCAGATGCTTGTGTCACCTAGTGGGCATGTGCGACCTTGTGCTTGCCTTGCCTTTGTGCCTTTGGCTTACATGGGATCTGGAGAATAGAACATGGGTCCTTAGGCTTCACAGACAAGTGCCTTAACTGCTAAGCCATCTCTCTAGCCCAGAGCTGTATTTCTTTTAATATATATCTGCAAGGAGATAGTGTGAGAGAGAGAGAGAGAGAGAAAAGAAAGAAAGAAAAAAAATATATATATATATATCTGCAAGGAGAGAGAGGAAGAAATGGAGAAAAAAATACAGAGAGAGAGAGAGAGAGACAGAGAGACAGAGAACACCTGGGTCTCTTACTACTGCAAATGAACTCAAGATAAACACATTGCTTTGTGCGTCTGTCTTTATGTGGATACTGGGGAACTGAACCCAGTCTATCCGCTTTGCAAGCAAGCTCCTTTAACTGCTAAACCATCTCTCCAGCCCCACCAGGGCTGTATTTCTGGTAACATTTCATTTGTCTTAAAATGTCATCACCACATATTCCTACTTGAATGCCAGTTTAGATGGCTGCAGAATTCCTGGCAGACACTTATTTTCTCTGGCCATTTGAAGACGTGTACTTAGTAGGTGCTCACAGTTTGATTATACTAGGAGCTAGATAACCTCTGACCTACTGTTGTCAGCTACTCTCCATCCAATTCAAAGCTGTCATTTAACTGTAGTATTTATTATTTTAGAGAGAGAGAGAGAAGGAGGGAGGAGAGAGAGAGAATTGGCGTATCAGGGCCTCAGCCACTGTAATTGAACTCCAGAAGCTTGTGCCACCTAGTGGGCATGTAAGCTTGCCTCACTTTTGTGCTTCTGAATTACATGGGATCTGGAGAGTTGAACGTGGGTCCTTAGGCTTTTCAGGCCAGGGCCTTAACTGCTAAGCCATCTCTCCAGCCCAAGCCTAGAGTTTCTAATTTTATGCCAAAGCATTTTTAGATTTTCAACTTATATTTGTTTACATGTTGAAGTTTGGACTTTCAGAATACATAGTTTTCTCTTTTTTAAAACTTTAGTTTTATGACTGAAACACTGTTTTGTTGTATTACATTATTTTTCCCCTTAGCCCCTTTGGTCTTATCATCTATCATATGACAATCATGTCACTTCCAAATGACCTCAGATTGAATGTAATTTGCTTGATCTCACACCACACATATCTACTTGCTCAGAGCAAGTCCTATACTATATACTTACTAGAAGTTAAGCTTTTCTTTTTTTAAATTTGTTTATTTTTATTTATTTATTAGCAACAGACAGAGAGAAAGAAGCAGAGAGAGAGAGAGAGAGAGAGAATGGGTGTGTCAGGGCCTCTAGCCACTGCAAATGAACTCCAGATCCATGAGCCACTTTGTGCATCTGGCTTATGTAGGTACTAGGGAATCAAGCCTTGAACTGGGGTCCTTAGGCTTCACAGGCAAGCGCTTAACTGCTAAGCCATCTCTCCAGCCTTTAAGCTTTTTCTTAAAGACAAAATAACCTCTAACTCTCCCCACTGTATTTTAAAGGTGATATGTGTGTGTGTGTGTGTGTGTGTGTGTGTGTGTGTGTGTGTGTGTGTGTAGAATAGCATATAGCAATGTTATTATGTTTGCTTTTAACAGTCATTCATATTTGATATTCTATTTTATATCATATCCATTCATAAAGTAAACACTGAGTTAGATGCATACATGTTACCATTTCTCTTGTTCTCCCTTCATTTCTTCTTTTATATCATATCCATTCATGAAGTAAACACTGAGTTAGATGCATACATGTTACCATTTCTATATGTTCTATGTATATCATTTATATATATATATATATATAGAGAGAGAGAGAGAGAGAGAGAGATTCAGACAGACAAATAAAGAGAGAGAGAGAGAATGGGCACTCCAGGGCCTCTAGCCACTGCAAGCAAATTTTAGATGCATGTGTCACCTTGTACATCTGGCTTTAAACGGGTACTGGGGAATCAAACCTGGGTCCTTTGGCTTTGCTGGCAAGCACCTCAACCATTAACCATCTCTCCAGCCCTCTTCATTTCTTTCATTCCAAGTTTCCCTCTGCTATCACTTTTCCTTCAATTTAAAAAAATTCTGTTATCAGTTCTTTAAAAGCATATCTGTTTTCATGTGACAAATTTTCTTATTTTACCTCTTTGTGAATTAGTTTTGTTTATTATTTTTCATGGTTTTTTTTTTTTTTTTTTTTAGTATAGAAGTTTAGTTTGAGTATATTGACATGTACCAATTATCTCAGCACTTGGGAGGTAGAGATAGGAGAATCAGGAGTTCAAAGTCACCTTCGGTCAGTTTGAGGATCAGATAGCTGGGGTTATATAAGACTTTGTCTCAAAGCAAACAAACACCAAAAAAAAAAAAAAACTAACAAATAGAAGTTTAGGGGAATAATTATTTTCTTTCAATAATTAATATTTTTATTATTTAATTAATTTAATTTATTCTTGTGAGAAAGAGAGATAGATAAAGAGAGATAGATAAAGGGAGAGAATAGCCATGGCAAATGAACTCCAGACATGTGTGCCCCCTTGTACATCTTGCTTACATGGGTACTAGGGAATCAAACCTTAGTCCTTAGGCTTGTTTGTTTGGTCAAATCGACATCAATTCTGATTTCGAAATCATTGTGTGGTTTGGTTCTGCCTGTCCCTGTACTACCTAGGGGCTGCCCTGGATTATAGTCTGGAGAGTAGTCTGGGACATATGTCCTAATGTGACTCCTTATGTCTTTCCTGTCTGCTTTGCAGCCCAGGAGGAAGTAACTGTGAGGTCATACCCAGAAAAGGACTTTTCCCCCTTGCCTCTCTGGATTTTCCTTGGCACTTTTTCCCTCAGGTCATTGCTCCAGCACTCTGGCCAACAAATGACACTCTTTCTGGACTTCAACTTCCCAGACTGTCATTAATTCCACTAGCCTGGGGCCGCCATTAAGGCAATGTGGTGAGAGGTTGGGTGGGGGAAAGGAAGGGTTCTCTCCACACCTACACAATAAGATTCCCTTTTCTGGGCCCCTTGGCATAGAGGAGCCCCCCCGTGGGGGCTTCCAGTGTCCCACAGCTGTAGAAGTGTGGGACAGTCTGTCTGCCACAGCTGCCCTGAGAATGCTGCTACTGGGAGAGAGGACATGTCCCAAAGGGGACAATTCACCACACACTCTCGGACCTGCTGGGGCTTATTCCGTCTGCACTCTGGCTGAAAGGACTGGACAGAACGTCCCTGAGGTGTTTTTTTTTTTTTTTTTTTCTTTCAGTACTCATGGACTTTTGGCAATTTTGCCTAACCTTGAATCAAAGCCGAGAGACAATGGAGGAAAAACATAAAACAAAACGAAAAACCCTGCAGGTACCACTCCTGGAATGGAAAGTTATTCAAGTTTTCACTTCAGTTTACAATGTCCTTTTATTATTTTGTTTTCCAAATTCCTAGGGAGGTTCATTTTATGTTCTTTTCAAAGATTTTACTTACAATCACACTGTAGTCCACAAACTCCATTCAGTTAACAGTGGAATTTTTTTATATATATATTATGTTTGAGAATTGCTTGGGAAAGTTTTGATTTAATTTTGCTTTTGTGTATATAAGGAATTGATATTGGAGCTGGAGAGATGGCTTAGCAGTTAAGGCACTTGCCTGCAAAGCCAAAGGACCCAGGTTTGGTTTCCTAGAACTCACGTAAGGCAGATGCACAAGGTGGTGCATGCATCTGAAGTTGGTTTGCAGCCGCTGGAGGCCCTAGTGCACCCATTCTCTCTCTCTCTCTCTCTCTGTCCCTATTTCTCTCTATCAAATAAACAAAGAAAAATAAAATATTTTTTAAAAGAATTGATATTGTTTCTAAGTATTCATGTGTCTCTCTTGTTAAAATCTCTGGGATGACTTCTTTATTCATAGTTTGAAACCCTAATGTCCTTGGACCTCAGATTGTGATTACAGTGCGGGACAGGGACTTGAAAACCCTACGAAATTAATATAATTAACTTGAAAACAAGGCCAGTAGAGCAGGCTGTAGTCCATTCTGGTTGGGGGGCTTCCTGTTCATATAGGAAACGTGGACACTGAAGGTGGGCATGTGTGGAGAAAAAACCATCTAAAGAGCCAGCCAAAGGATGGCCACCCTCAAGCTGGGAGAAAGAGGCTTCTGGAACTCCTGCACCTGCCAACACCCTGGTTGAGGATCCAGAACGGGGGGTGGGGGTGGGGTGGGGGTGTTGTTTAAAGTAAATCAGCCAGTAGTGCTCTGTCATGGAAGCCCCAGGAAGCTACTCTAAGAGGATTCGGCTCTTCTTTTCTTTCTCTCCTGTCCATTCTCCACTTACTCAGAATGGATTGCTTATTTTTCTAGGTGCCTATCTTCTCTATGAAGCCTCTTTGCTTTATCTGCAATAAGGTGGTAGCTTTGTAGTTTTATAGCTACAGAAACTTAAAACTCAATGCATGGGGTCACCCGCTGTTAAACAATACAGATTGGTGTGTGCCTTTAAGATTCACCGGCTGCAATTTTGGTTGCCAAGTAGATGACATCAGAAGACAGGGCTTCGGGGAATGACTAGATCACAAAGACTGAGTCCTCACAAATGGGCCCGGAGACGGTGTCTGGGTTTTGCCAGGTATGGGCACAGACCTGTGAGGAGTTCATTTCTGGTGTCTGTGCACCACCTGGTCCATGTTCTTCTGCTCTAGTAGCAGGACTAGATGAAATCAGCTGTCCATCACCAGCTACACAGCCAGAAAGCTTTCTGCTACATTGCATGGAGTTAAAGTCAAGCACACACAGGGAAGGGGGTGTGCGGGCCCAAGATTCCCTAGGCTCCCATTAAAGTGGAGCTCAGAAGCTGAAGAGTAATGAAAACGATGTCATTTTATTCACCAATCTTATGTTTTTAAATGATTGTTCACGCAGTCAGGGCGGCACAGATCCCTTCCTGAAAAATTTTGACAAACTCCAAGCAGCATTCAGAAGCAAGAAGGGCTCTCAGGGGGACCTTGTTATTCTGAATGTTAATATAAAGCCGTTTCACACAACACAATGCAACTTGATTTTGTATGGTGCCCCATTCAAGTCAGGACCCCACCGGAAGCTCACGCATCCTGTTTTTAATCAGCTTTGAGTGACTTAATTTCAAACACACAACCACTCTTGCCTAATGCAACCTGCTCTTGGAGCAAAGGCCCCTCCTTGACAAGTGAGTGAGAGAGTGACAAGGATTTTATTCTGACTCTCACTCAATAGGCCACCTTTTGCCGCTGATGAGGGGGTGTGAGTACCACCCAGGGGAGGGTGAATGATAGGTGGTATGGGATTTTCCATGGCCCCTGAATCAAGTGCTTATTGCTAAAATCATAGTATTGAATAACAACAAAAACTATCAAAATGCCTTCACTTTTTCCTTTTTCTTGACAACAAAAATTATTTACCCACTGAGGAGAGAAAGGAGGCTTGGTAAAGGGCAGCAGGAATGAGCTGAGAATCTCGGTACTTTGCTCCTGGTTATAGGGCACACCGGCCAGTGTAGTGACCGTGAGCAAGCCACTTCCCGTGGTGTAAGACAGGCGTCCCCCACTGCCTCCAGTGTTTGTGCTTAAGCCTCAGACAGAGTCCTCAGCTGGTGAAGCCTTTGGGAGGTGGAGCCTTGCTGGAGGAGGTGTTTTGTGAGGGGTGGGCCTTGGGGTTGAGTAAACCAACCGCTAGGTGTTCAGAGCTAGCTCAGTCCGACTGCTTCTCTGCTGCTGCGGTTTGAAGAGGTAAGCTGGTCGCCATGTTTTCTCTGTCATGATCAAAATTCCCCTTGAAACTGGAAGCCTGAAATGAACCCTTTCCTCCCATAGGGGGTTTTGGTCAGGTGTTTTGTCCCAGCAATAAGAAACTACTCCACCTCCGGTGGCTTATAATCTGTTTCCACACCCTGGAGAAGAAAACTGTCCCAGCTGTTTAGTAAGTGCTCTGTTCCCTCTGTTTACACAGGTTGCTGCCGGATCCCCCTTCTTCATTCTGGGCTTGGATGACATGCAAAGGGGGTTGGGGAAATCCCCAGGGAGAAGTTTCTGTTGATGCCTGTGTGAGTGAATCATAAAGCCTGGGGGACAAGGGAGGTGGTATAACTGCACAGAAAATAGGATCATCCAGACTTCCCTATAAAACTGGCACAGATCTCAGAGTCAAGAAGACAGCTCTTGACTCCAGCAGTCTGACTTTGTGCGCAGGTGACCAGCAGAGACGGGATAAATAGTGGTAAGGCAGCTCTTCCCACGTAGTTCCTCATCTTGCAGAGCAGGAAGCATGGGGCTGGGAAGCAGCAGACACTGGAGGATGCCCTGGGTGTGTCAGCTCTACCATCTCTATCAGTTGAAGGAAGGACAGGGTGTACTTTTGGCTTCCAGTTGGGAGAGGCAGTCCCCCATAGCTGGCAAAGCATGGCAGGAGCAGGCAGCCAGAGTCCCATCATCATGTCTCTTGGGAGGAAGCAGAGAGGGATGGAAGCTGCTATTTGACCAGCTCTCTCCTATCTATGCCATCCAGCGCCCCCAGCCTGTGTAATGGTGCCACTCACAGCACACATCTTCCCTCCCACATCAGTGACTAGAATCCAGAAACCCACAACAGACATGTGAAGATATTTTGTTTCCATGGTGATTCTAAATCCTGTCAGGTTGTCAATCAGAGATTTAACCATCACAGTAGCATTCCGGTCACTAGACCTTACAATTCCAGGAGGAATCTTGCAGTGTGTGGGTCTGCTTTCTTGGTCACCATCTGTCCTGGGTTCCTGCAATGACTCCGTATCACAGAGGCGTTACAGAGTAGAAGTAGCAAGGTCATCCTCTTCCAGGCAACCAGAACAGCTGGCCTTGGAAGTGGACAGTGAACACCACAGGGTGTCATCAAGCTCCGCCCACAAGAGCTGTTAGCATCGGGCTCATGGGAAGTCTGTGCTTCTGTTTGACCAGCTCCAGCTTCCCCTGAGTCTCTATGGAGAACGACATCAGCTGTGGGATGGGCCTATGTCCTTCTGTGAGCCTGCTTTCCACATTCCTTGATCAACAGACATGAGGGAGACAACGAGTTTCAGAGCTGTTCAGACCCATTGCTGTGGTCTCCCTCTCACCCAGTCCCCAGGCTGTGACTCCTGACTCTGACCCATGAATCAAGCAATCATTTAATGCCCATGGCCATGCTTGTTGGGCCTTTTTCTTTTCTCTTTCTTTCTTTCTTTCTTTCTTTCTTTCTTTCTTTCTTTCTTTCTTTCTTTTTTGTTCTGTTTTTTCGAGGTAGGGTTTCACTGTGGCCCAGGCTGACCTAGAATTATCTATGTAGTCTCAGGGTGGCCTCGAACTCACGGCAATCCTCCTACCTCTGCCTCCTGAGTGCTGGGATTAAAGGCATGGTTCACCACGCACAGTGGGTCTTTTTCTTTTCCTGCTTTGATCTTTAGCAAGTTCTGTGACCTCTGGCTCCAGCTCAATTCTGGTTCATTTCACTTCTGCCTGCTTTGGGTCTAATGGTAAACTTCCAAGCCAGACTCAGCTTCTGAGAGACCCTGACCCCAACTATGACCTTCTTTGCTCTGCCTCTGATCCTGGGAGATACTTTTCTTAGATACAACTTCTCTATGTCTTCCTTCTGGAATTCCAGGGGTTCGGCCTTAAATCTTTGACAAACACCGACTGGGTGAGCAGCAATCCCCATCCAACGTGTGCGTGGTGTTAGTATAGATGTCCGTTGCAGTGGGATCTTAAAAGATGTCTGCCTGGCCAGCTACAAATTGGGGGGCTCCCATGACATGCACCACAGCTTTGAGCATGCCCAAGTCACTCACAGACGGTGGGAGAGCCTTTCTGTTGTGTTGGATGCCTTCTTGTAAAGTTGCAGCTCAGGAGTAGGCAGAGGAAGGAGACTTGACGGGGCATTGTGGGACACTCACATGTGGAATGGCACCTCTGGGTCCTTTCTTTTTTTTTTTTTTTAATTATTTTATTTATTTTTGGAGAGAGACAGACAGAGAGGGAGAAGGAGACAGAGAATGGGCGCGTCAGCAGTATCTCAGCTGCTGCGAACCAAATCCAGATGCGTGCGCCCCCTTGTGGGCAAGTGCGGCATTGCACCCTTGTGTCACTTTGCATCTGGCTAAACTTGGGACCTGGAGATTGGAACCGCTGGAGATTGGAACCAGGTTCTTAGGCTTAGCAGGCAGGCGCCTTAACCGCTAAGCCATCTCTCCAGCCCTCTGTGTCCTTTCTTGATTCTCACCACACTGCTCACAGCACTGTAACCATTGGCCCCGGGATGCTCCTTGCACACTCCAGGCTCATTGTCTCAGAGGACATTCCTTTTACCAGAGACACCTCGGCCTCTCAGATCCAAGTAGACCATTCCCACTCAGCTGTAAGTCTACACTCACATGGAGTCCACAGCTACACCGCTGCCTTGCTGATATGGGGAACCCAAGCCTCCACAAAAATCCCATTTTTCCCTCTTACTTCAGGCTTCATTTTCCTCCTTACAACTTGATTTCTATCTGCTTGTGCCAGCACCCCATTTCAAAGGTGGCTTTACAGGGGCGGGCCTTTGATGACTTTATTGGCGCTATGAATCTAAAACAATATGTAACCCAAGACCAGTGCCTCTCCATTTGGTTAATGATCCTTGTGTGAATGAATGCCCATGGCCCATTGTATGTTATTCTTGAGTGCAAAGTCGATTGAGATAAAGGGAAGACAGTGGCTCGAGGCCAGACAATCTATGTGACAGGGTGGGTGGTGGTCTAACTGGAATGGTGTCCTTAGGTGATCTGTTCAGTTCTGGATTGGTGAAGGGGGAGACAGAGACAGTCTGCATGAGGAGGCGGGGTAGAGAAGAATTCCCCTTCTTCCAAGTATTTTTGAAACCTCTAGAGCAAGGATCAGTGGCTGAGGGCCCAGTTTTCCTTGCATGCTTGTTTGTCCTCTTGCTAAACTTCCATGGCCCTCAAAGAACAAAAAGGGTCTCTTGCTTCTTAGAAATCATTAAATCCTAACAACATTTGCACCTTGACCCTGAAGTGTAAGGGCTAATAACACTGAAGGTTTAAGGAACTGAGAGACAAGAAAGGAATCCATTAAAATGGGTAAGACAAAGGGACCTAGAGAGAAAGAAAAATTAACATTTTTTTAGAAAACTAAGGATGGAGTGTGGCTATTCATTATGACTTGTAGTTGTTATGTTTTTAAATAATCTTTTTACATCCAAAATAATAAAAATGGAGGACTGGAGATGTGGCTCAATAATGGAGTATGTGCCTACATGAGCAAGAGTCTAGGTTTTATCTCCAGCACTTCAAATAGTAAAAAGTAAATTAAGCACTGGCGACCTGGCAGATCTCTCAGTAAATAAAGGGCTGGCAGCACAAACATGCCTGCTAACATTTGGAGTCCCAGGACCATCTTAAAACTGGCTGTGGTGAGGGTCGTGTCTATAATCCAGAAACTGGTGAGGTGGGGACAGAAGGGTTCCTGGGGCTGGTTGGCTGGTTGGCTGGCTATCAGCTGCACTGGTGAGGTCCCTGTTTAGTGAGACACGCTATAGAAAAAAAAGCAAATGAGAACTAAATAAAGCCCTGTCTACTGACTTAGAGAATAAGGTGATTTATGTTGCACGATGGAGAGTCTAAGGGCAGCCTGTGTAAGTAACAAGACCCAAGACCAGGGATGAAGTCCCATCACCGTGATATACATTTGTGTGACAGCGTGGTCCTCAGAGTGGCTTCCCCTCGCTCATGGTAGAACAGGAAGTCCCAGGGCCACCTGCTTGGGAGGCAGAATGAGAAGCCATTTAGTCAGTCACAGCCAGCCAGCCCATCACTCATAGGCCCACCCTTGAGGGCGTGCCTCCACCCAGTGTGGTTTACTTTTGGATCTGGAAGTCCTGTCCCCCCATCTGAATCAGAAGAACTCCATGGGTTTTACACACACACACTCACACACACGCAGAGAGAGAGGCTTGTGGTGCGTATGGTATGGTGTGTGTGGGTATATGTATGCATGTGCAGTTGAGTGCCTAGTGTGTTCACGAAGAGACCACAGGAGAACATCCGCTGTCTGTCTCTACTGCTTTTCTCTGAGTTTTTTGGAGACTAAGTTTCTCACTGGAGCTGCTGTTCTGGGTTTTTGTTTGTTTGTTTGTCCTGTCAGACTGGCTGGCCAGCCAGTTCCAGTGATTTGCCAGTCTCTGCCCCTTTTAGGACTGGAGTTCCAGGCATGCATGGCCACACCCATCTGTTTAGGTGGGTGCTGAGGAATCAAACTAAGGGCAGCTCAGACCCTCTCAGGCCCTCGTGCTATGAGGTAAACACTGAGCCATGCCCCAGGCTTGAGAATCAGATATTAGTGCAATGTAAATTCTTCTATGTTGACATAAGCAATGAATGCATGTCACAGCCATTTCACAGATGAGGAAACTGAGACCAGGGAGATCAAACATCCTGTTCCTAGAACATCAATTGGGCATACAACTAAATAGCATATTGGAATTTTTTACCCACTGTCTTCCAAAGTCTGAATTCTATTCCAAAGCCTGTTATTATTGCACAAAGTATGGGCTTGGGGCAGGGAAGAGAGGAGAAGGAATAAAAGAGGGGAAAAAATAGGAAAGAATGGAAGAGCAGGAAGTAAGGCAGTCATGAGCTACTTTCCCGGCTGGCCCAGCTAACACACAAGGCCAAGTTTAGAACCAACTGTCACCATGTGGTTTCCAGTTCATTACTCCTTGGCAGCAGCGACTTCTCATTTGTGAGGAGAAAACAATGGCCTTAAAAAGCTCCCGAAGAGTCTTAGGCACCAGTTCCCCCTAAACACACTCCTCGCATTGGAAGGAGAGTGAGTCTGCTCCTCGCATTGGAAGGAGAGTGAGTCTGCTTCTTACAAAAGCCATCTCTGCTTCCAGATACATTAATTTACTAATGAACAGAAAACAAGTGTCCTGTGGTTGGCTGAACCCCAGACACTAGAGGAAGAGAATGCTGGAGACATACAACTAGGGCATATGAAAGAGCTTCCCATGCCTAACTTTAGAGAAGCTTCCAGATTTCTGTTTGAAACTATACAGCTTAGACCTTGGGAAGAGCAACATTTTAAGAGAGGGAAATTTTGTCTTTCCTTTGGGATAATTGAACCTGCAAATTTCCAACACGATGTCATCACTATCTGGATGTCATGGCCAGTGCTAAGCCCAGCCTGGGACAGGGAGGAGGGGAGACGTAGCACTTGGCCATTGTTGGACTCCCAGCCAGTGTCATGTAAGATAACCTAATTAAGCCTGTTTATAATGCATTCATTCTATCAGTTTTGTTTCTTATTTTAATTTTTAAATTTTTTTATTTATTTATTTGAGAAAGAGAAAGGGGGAGAGCATGGGTGTGCCAGGGCATCTAGCCACTGCAAACAAATTCCATATGCATGTGACACCTTGTGCATCTGGCTTACTTGGGTACTGGGGAATTGAACCTGGGTCCTTAAGCTTCATAGACAAGTGCCTTAACTGCTAAGCCATCTCTCTAGCCCTTAACCACCTCTTTCTGAATAGACACTCCCCAGTTGCTAAAGACATGGAGAAAGAATTCCAACATAAACCAGTAGAGCCCATGGGGAGACGATCAGGAAGTGTGAATGTTAGTATGGGGGATGACCAGAGCTAGAAGGATGGAGGGTGGCCTGGAGAAGGCAAGCCGCACATCTGCACAGTCACTCTTTTCATATCCCTGGCTGTTCCCTCAACTTTCCACAGGAAAGACAAACCAAGATGCACCAAGCCCAGCAGACAGCAGCAGTGGAGGGTTACAGAATTAAGTTGTGTGAGCAGGTATTCATTGTGGTGTTTTGAATGTAAAGTGTCCCTCATAGCCACGTACATTTTAAGTACTTGGGAATGTTGTAGGGATTTGGGGAGGTAGAGTCTTGCTGGAGCTGGTGTGTCACTGGAGGTGGGCCTTGAGGTTTTGTAGTTCAGCCCTGCTGGGTGCTCAGACTACTTCCTTCCTGTTGGCATGGACATGTGACCCTGGCTTCCTGCTCAGGCCTGTTGTGCTTTTCCCACTGTGATGATGAAACTTCCCACTGAGACCGGAAGATGAAATAAACCCTTTCCTTCCACAAGATACCTCTGGTCTTGGGTTTTGTCTCAGTAATGAGATGGTAACTGAAATGTTCATCATCTGGGGAGAGGTAAGTTGGAAGGAAAGTTAAATTGGGGCTGAAGAGATGGCTCGGTGGTTAAAGGTGCTAGTTTGCAGAGCCTAACGGTCCAGGTTTGATTCTCCAGCACCTATGTAAACCCAGATTCACAAAGTGGCTCATGTGTCTGAAGTTTATTGAAGGTCCTTTCCCTATCTCCCTCCCAGACTCTCTCTCTTAAATGAAAATAAATACATGGGGGCCTGGAGAGATGGCTTAGCAATTAAATGCTTGCCTGTGAAGCCTAAGGACACCAGTTTGAGGTTCCATTCCCCAGGACCCATGTAAGCCAGATACACAAGGTGGCACATGCATCTGGAGTTCATTTGCAGTGGCTGGAGGCCCTGGCATGCCAATTCTCTCTCTACCTATCTCTCTCTCTCTCTCTTTCTCTTTGTCTGTTGTTCCCAAATAAATAAATAAATAATAAACAAATAAATACACGGGGCTGGAGAGATGGCTTCGTGGTTAAGATGCATGCCTGTAAAGCCTAAGGAATCTGGTTCGATTCTCCAGGTCCCATGTAAACCAGATGCACATGGTGGCACATGCATCTGGAGTTCATTTGCAGTGGCTAGAGGCCCTATTCTCTCTCACACACACTCTCTCACTCTCTCTGTCTCTAGTAAATAAATAAAAATAAAATCTTTTAAAAAATAAATAAATACACAAATAAACATTTAAAAAGCCAAGTTTATAATAAAAGTCCTCTCCACAAGGAGCAGGTAAACATGACTCCCAGTAGAAAATACAGGCAAGAGATGACAGATGACTCTGACTGTAGACAAGTAGTTTAATAAGCTATCATCATTCTTTTCAAACAGAATTCTCAACCAGTTAAGTACCCTCAAAAGGTAAACTAAGAAAAACCCTAAGTGGAAAATTTTGACCTTAAACAGTATACTATATGAAAAGGTCGGAGTGGTGATGGGCAGACTGAGCCCAGCAGCAGACCTGGACATGTGGTCTTTATCAATCAGAAAGCTAGAAGAAGACGCAGAGGATGGGGAAAGTTAGACAGCCACATACGGGCATGCGGTCTTTATCCATCAGAAAGCTAGAAGAAGACGCAGAGGATGGGGAAAGTTAGACAGCCCCATACGGGAGAGCGTGGAACTGTCCAATATGCGTATGATTAGAATTCAAGGGAAAGGAGAGGAGGCGGGTGGACAGTAGAGATCTCTGGGTTCTGTGGTGCTGGGGGGTCAATGCAGAGCCTTGAACAAGCAGCGTATCCACTCCCCCACCGAGCTGCATCCTTGGGCTGGGCCTGTAAAAGTCAATGGAGGGACAGTAGCCAGAAATGCCTAAACTCAGAGGAAAATATTTGATCACTGGTCCAAAAAGTCCAGAAAATAATTAGCAGATAGTATTCTAGACCCACTGTAGGTAGCAGTTATTTCTCAAGTTTGGGACAAAACACCTGGCTGGAAGCAGTTTGTGGGGGAGGAAAGGGGTTGTTCTGGCTTTACTGCATCAAGGGGAAGCTTCTTCCTGGCTGGAAGAGCATGGCAGGGCAGAAAACTGAGCTCCACAGCTTGTCTCAACAACAGCGGAGGGAAGTACGTGGAGTTAGCTTTGATCACCCAGTGGGCTGAAGTAATAAATTTCAAAGTCAATCCCAATCACACACCTCCTCCAATAAGGCTCCACCATCCAAAGGTTCCACAACATCCTTAGACTGCCACCAGCTAGGGGACATTTATTTAAAACCTATGAGACTATGGGAGCTATTTCATTCAAACCACCAGACCCACAATATCCAACAAGTAAATCTGAAAAACAGGCAGAGGAAAGCGGGGTACAAATAGAAATGAGTAAGTGTCACATCTACAAGTAACTTTATATTACATGTAATGGAATCAGGAACCAATAAAATTCTGTCTTTACACAGCTGAAAAAATTTATCAATTCAGAATTCTGTAAGAAAAAAATACTTTTCGAAGTAATACAATTAATATGTTTTCAAATTTTTCATAGTTTAAAAAGTGAAAAAAAATCCATCATCAGAACATTCTATAACAAATAGTGCTGCATGTTCTTCAGGCAGAAGTAAAGGACAAGTGGGCCAATAGTCTGATTTACTTAAAGGAAAGATGGGTGTCAGGACATGGCTAATGTAATTCATTTAATTCAGCTTTTAATATTTCTAATAGCTAATTGAATAGCATGTGTATAATGTATAGATGGTATGCATGCTAGACAAAGAAAGTTTTTTAACATGGAAAAAAGTAAAATGTATAACTATAGAAAAGAACATGTAAGAGGGACTAGAAGAATGCCATGTAAGATTGTTCCCATTGAAAGTATTAAAAATGGAGCAGAATAAGTTAATTATGGGAATGAGGAGATTAAGTTCAGGAAATAAAGAGCTAGAATTAGAAAGGTCAATTTAAGAAGAATGAAATCAAAACAAATAATTAGTTCAAAAGAAGCTGGGAGTGGGGAGAGAAACACATACAGAGGAGACAGAAAAAAAAAAACAGATACAAAGACATATTACTTCAGCTAATCATATTAATCATGGCATATAAATGACCTGCACATACAGTATAACTTAAGCATCCCTGTCACAGATAAAATAAACAACTATATGGCTTCTACTGAAATGGAGACCCACTCAGACTAAAATTAAAATGAGAAAAATAAATGAAAGGAAAGGTTATATCAAAATATGTGGAAACTTGTTAAAACAGTGTGTGGTGGTTTTCCCCCATAAACTTGGGTGTTCTGAATGCTGGGTTCCCAGCTGATGGAGATTTGGGAATTAACACCTCCTGGAGGCAGTGTATTGTTGGAGGAGGGCTTATGGGTATTACAGCCAGTTTCCTCTTGCCAGTGTTAGGCACACTCTCCTGTTGCTATTATGTTAGCCAGGAGGTCTCATGCCATTGTTTTCCACTGCCATCATGGAGCTTCCCCTCAAGTCTGTAAGCCAAAATAAATCTTTTTTTTTTTTTTCTCCCAAAAGCTGACCTTGGTCAGGTGATTCCTACCAGCAACGCCAACCTGATTGCAACAATAACATTGGTACCAGGAGTGGGGTTTCTGCTAGATAACTGACTGTGTGGCTTTGGCCTTTTGGAGCTGATTTGCAAGAGGAATGTGGAAGGATTTGAAACCTTGGTCTAAGAGATGCCTTGCAGTGCTGTAAGTACAGCTTGATGGACTATTCTGCTCAGAGTTGAAAGACTTGAATGCAGTAAGAAGGATGGACTGTGAGGTTTGGCTTGTGAGGGTGAGAAAGGGCTTTACCTAGACTGGGCTAGAAACAGTTTGTGTGAGAGGCTTGCTGTTATGTCCACGTCCTGAGAATTTATGCAGGGTTGCATTGTATAGAAATGGACTGGTGTGAGCAGAGGGTTATGGCACAGAAATAGATCTTTAGGCACAAACTGCTGCCTGTTCAACTGCAATTGAGAGATTACAACCATTGAGATTTGGCCAGCTGACCTGCATTGGGACAACAGAAAGAGTGCAGTCTTTTGAAGGGGTCTGAATGCTGAAGGAGTGTCCAATTCTTCAAAGTCTGTTTTATTTCCCTCTCCCCTGGATTAACAAATTGGCACCCTACCTAGTATTGTGGTATATAAGATTCAGGAAAGAGGGTTCATTGAGTTGCAACATGGTCTTATGTTTTAGAAATGGTCATGGCAGTTTGAAGCAGGTTTGTTGGATGCCTGTATGGAGACTTGATGGAGCGGTGAGGATGGACCGTGGGTTGCAGTGGAGACCCAGTGGAGATTCTGGGACCACAAGATGGCTGCCAAGGAGAACTGCTAGCCCAGATGACATTTTTCAAGACTGTGAGTAGCCTAGCTGGAGGGGCAGAATTGGAACTCCAGAGACTTGTTGATGGTTAGAATTATCAGACTTAGAAACTTGTCTTTGGCTAGAGTTGTTGGTCTTGGAGCTACAGAATTTGATGTTTACTCTGGTTGTTTCAAATCTTGTATTGGTTGAATTTTTTTTTTTTTTTTTTTTTTTTTATTCCCAGTGCCATCTTTTGCAGTGTTTTTCTTGTGCCATTATGGGTTTGGGTTTTTTTTTTTTTTTTTTTTATTATGACTCAGTTAAAATACTTTGGATTATGGGGATGTTTGAACATCATTAGGATTGATAAAAAAAATGCAGGGACATTTTAAAGTTGGATGAATGCATTGCATTTTACATCATGGATGGTTATCAGTTTATGGGGGCCAGGGGCAGAATGTGGTGGTTTGATTCAGTTGTCCCCCATAAACTTAGGTGTTCTGAATGCTAAGTCCCCAGCTGATGGAGATTTGGGAATTAAAGCCTCCTGGAGGCAATGTATTTTGGGGGGTGGGCTTCTGGGTGTTACAGCCAGTTTCCCCATGCCAGTGTTTGGCACACTCTCCTGTTGCTATTGTTCATCTTATGTTGGCCAGGAGGTGATGTCCACCCTCTGCTCATGCCATTGTTTTCTATGACCATCGTGGAGCTTCCCCTCAAGCCTGTAAGCCAAAATAAATCCTTTTTTCCCAAAATCTGCTCTTGATTGGGTGATTTATGCCATCAATGCAAACCTGACTGCAACATAGTGCTTGAGAGAAAATTCATATACAGTTTCTTTTGAGAAAATAAAAAATTTCTAATATCAATTATCTTGATTATCTTAAAAAATCTAGACAAAAGACTAAACTCAAGGAAAAAAAAGTAAAAACTAATGCTCAAAGGGAAAAATCACCTAAACAAAATAAAAAAGTAAAAAATATATAGTGAAGTTGAATGTAACAAAAAACTAGTACTTTCAAACTGTCTCTAGGTAGAGTTAAGAAGGGAAAGTGGGGGTGGAGGGTGAAATTAGCAATATCAGAAACAGGAGAGCAGGCATTGTTGGAGACTGCGATCCTGTGCATGTCAATAGGATGTGAAGGGTATTTAACTAAGGGCTTTCCTTCAATAGCTTTAACATCAGAGAAGAAATGGACCAGGTTCTTTTGGAAGTCACAAACTACCAACTTTCACAAAAGAAATAGATACCTTCAATATGACAGTTAAATCTCTACCCTCATTTTGATTGGATCACGAATCAAGTAAGAGCCATGTCTACTGGGCATGTATGAGTGTGGATGCTTCTAGAAAGGATTCACTGAGGCATGAAGACGGTGCCCCACAGTAGGCATCTCTTTTGGCGGCAGCCCCTAGATGGAGGTTCTAGGAAGAAGCGATGCTTTTGCCTGGCTGCTCTCGCTCCTTGCTGGTGAGCTCATCTCCCCTGCTGCTGCTGTCCTGTGCTGACACTGAAATCCAGTTTCTCCAGCCTTCCAATGTGGACTGAACACCAGAAGCACTCCCAGAATCCTCCAGGACTTCAGTGCCAGATTGAAACTGCTGAGACATCCAGGCTCATGGATTGAGCAGCTATTGGGTCTCCAGAATCTTCAGACAGATGTTGTGGGACTACCCAGCCATATCCTGTAAGCCAACCTAAGAAATCCTCTTTGTTAGATATATTCACTCTAGTTTTATTTATTTATTTTTTTTTTGAGAGCCCTGACTAATACAGTCATTCTCCCTACGTTTTTTAAATATGTTGAATTGCTATTGTCACATATTTCTTCAGCGAAAATTCCAGGTCTAGATTACTTCAGGGTCAAACTTTACCAATGTTCAATTAAGATTTAAAAGTTATTCTATTTATACTCAGAAAAAAAATAAGAAAGGAAAAGGATTCCAAGTTATTTTAGCATCTTAGAATTCGTCTGTTAAAGAAACCCTAAAAAGATGTTAGCCACACAATAATGTTCCTGCAATGTGAGTGAGTGGGATTCAAGAATGCAAGGTTGATTTCACATTTGAGAACTAATTAATAACATTTTCTGTACTCACAGAAGGCATAAAATTTTATTTCATTACCTCAATGCTGTATATGTAGAAAAAGGATTTAACTGAACCCAACTGTCACTCATGATAAAAATATTTAAATCTCCTCACCAGCCAGAAATAGGAGGGAGCTTCTTCAATCTGATAAGGGATATGATGAAAATCCTACATAAAATTTATAATGACAAATTACTGATGTGTCTGTCACGAAAAGAGAAAACACAGGGAAGATTTTCAAAGTAGCGTCTCTTCCTGTGGGTCATTGTGTTAGGTCAGAGCAATTAGAAAGTGGCCTTAAGAATGACACAAAAGAAATTGTCCCTCTGCTTAGTGGACATGCTTGTGGACATGAATCAGGCTGTGTGACCTGAGCGCATGCTCTTGGCCACTACCATCCCTACACATGTCATGTTATCATGTTCCCATGTTCCCAGCCACACACTGCACTGGCATCCACGGCCACAGAAATGCAGCCTGGCAGGATGCTAGAGCAGCACTGGGGACAAGAACTCGTGTGAAACACGCATGTAGACACAAGAAGAACCTTACTACCTGGGCAATTAACAGCAGCAGATTGCCGGGGGAAAAAAAGTTCAATTGTCTTGGTTAATATTGCTATTAGTTCTTACATGTGTGTATGTGTATGATTATGTGTGTGCATACATGTTTGTATATGTGTGGGCATGCGTATGGGGGTATGTGCACATATGGGGGCCAGAGGACAACCTAGGGTGTCATCCTTAGAAACACTGTTGATCTCTTTGAGAGACAGACTCTCTCGTCGGGCTGGAGGTCACTGGCTGGTCAGTGAGCCCCTGGGACCCTCTTGTCTATGCCTCCCTACACTGGGATTCTAGTGCATGCTACCATGCCAGCATTTTTATGTGGGAACGGGGGGTCAAACTCAGGTTCTCATGTCTGTGAGACCAACATCCCATGCACTGAGCTATCTCTTCCACTCTGCCTTTGATTACTAATGTGTAAAGGTTACGGTGCTGTTTAAGAAACACTCAGGTAGCTGGGTGTGGTAACGCACGCCTTTAATCCCAGCACTCAGGAGGCAGAAGTTGGAAGATTGTTGTGAGTTCGAGGCCAGCCTGAGACTACATAGTGTACATAGTGAATTCCAGGCTAGCATGGGCTAGAGCGACACTGTTGCAGACAGCTTCAGGTACGCTGAGATGAACTTCCAGACCAGGCACAGTTATGGAGGAAGGGATATTATTTATTGAAGCTTACAGATCCAGGGGAAGTTCCATAAAGGCAGGAAAAGCAGCTTGCTCTTCATAGGGCCAAGCAGAGAGAGAGAGAAACCAACCAGCCACCACAGCAAACAGAGCAAAAACTACTGCCAAAAGGTCACACAGCACACTTCAGGAACTCTTGCTAGGCACATTTGCATATCTTTACAATGGAATCTCAAACCATCACCACACCTTAAGACCGGGCCCCCAGTGACCTTGCCTCTAGCAAGGTGATTGCAGATGCAAACTATAAACTAATAAAATACTGAATATATTGGGGGACATATATTCAAACTACCACAGACACCCTACCTTGAAAAAATAAAAATAAAAAGTAAAAAAAATTTAAAAAAGAAGCACTCAGGTGCTTGTGTTTGGTGTGATTGAAAACCCAGATGCGTTCTGATGCCTAGCGCAGGTTATTGTAAAATCAGGGCAGACGGTGGCAATGGGCGTATTTGTTCCAGCTGCATGCATTGGCTGGGATATTTAATAACGTGCACACGCCTCATTGTTTCATCGCCACGTCTGTGAAATGGGAATAATGACACCCGTTCCTGGTGGTGGTTGTGAGGAAAGCAGTGTCCACATGTTGGGCAAAGGCAGCTGAGTGGGGTGACACAAGACTTTTCCACACTTCTTAGACCATGGAGGACCACAGCTGGGAAGACCACAGAAGGGAAACTGTGGTTCAGTAGGGACCACTATAATGTGGTAGCATGGTTTCTTTTCTTTTTTCTCACAACACAGTCTTTTGTAGCATAGGCTGGCCTCGAACTTGCAGATGTATCGTTCCCCGTGAGTGCTTATGAAGACCATAGAAAAAGGTTGGTGGACACCCCTAAACTACTCGTCTGCATGTTTCCTTGAGACAGAGTGTCTTCATGATTCTGGAGCTGGCTGTTTTCATGAACCCTAGTGTTTTAAAGATCTTCCTTCTCCACAAGGCTAGAGTTACAGACAAGCATGGCCATAATTAGCTGTCTATGTGAGGGCTGGGGATTCGAACTTGCGGAGTTTCAGGCGCTTGTGCAGGAAGTGCTCTTACTTTCTGAGCCATCTTCCCAGCCCCAGCAATACTAATCTTCTACTTATTAAAACACTAATTATTTTTATGGTTGAAATTTAGACCTGTGGAAAAGAAAGCAAAGGCAATTTACATAATCCTTCTACCTGGAGAAAAATTGTGTAAATATTTTAGTGAATATCTTCTTTTAAAATTCCTTTCTCTATATGTATACTCTGCTTTTTTTTTAAACTTAACATTGTCTCATGAACATTTTTTCATATCATTAAATATTTATGGAAGACTTCACTCTAAATTATTCAGTCCCGCTTCTGACAGGACATCGCAGTCTGCCTGCAATGCAGTGGTGCCTGGCGGCTGCGTGAGGTCACTTCATGAATGGGTGATCAGGTGTTGAAGGGCATCTTCCTCACAATGCTCCCGTTAGAGATGAAGATGTCACTGAGCCTTATGGCCGTCCTTGCAATCTGTTGGCTTCTCATAGACACCCAGGTACCAGCTCCTCCGTCTCTCCGTCTCCCTTTATACAGGGCACCTGGATTTTTTTTTTTTCTTACAACTCCTCCAAACCACTTAGGTCCTCTTAGTCCTACCTGGCTGGGCAGGGCATCTGCTTAATTGTTCCATTGCCAGTTTCTCTCTCTCTCTCTCCTTTTTCATAGTGGGGCAAATAAGCTCATTAGATTATGGTATTTTCTCTTCATCATCGTTTGGCCTTGGATTTGTGGTGAGTAAATCCTTGGTAATCCAAGTTCCCTAACCTATGCTTAAGAATCCGGCAGTCGTCTCCCACCTTGAACTCCCTTCCTTCCTTCTCTCCCCATACCTCACCTCCATCTGTCCGGCTGCTGGTGGATGTGCAGCAGTGGCCACGGCAGTTTTTGCTGCTCTGCGTGTTTTTCTGGGACTTGGATACTTCCCCATAAGAGGCAGAATCGATTCCCATCCTGCTGAAGCTGGGCTTGCCTATGGCCTTGGTGAACGAAGGGTGGCAGGGGTGGTGCTGGTGGCTTCTGGGACTGAGTGTTCTGGGCTGTCTCTGTTGGGACACACAGCTCTGGAGCCCTGTGGGGTATGCTGGACAGACCACATGGAGATGGAAGGAGGGGGGCATGCTTACAGAACCCTGTCCCTTGCAGTCCTAGATGGCTGAGTCTCCCCAGAGCAGCCCTGTGAGCAAGCATGCTGCTGAGGACACCACGTTAGACCTTAAGTGAGCTCCTGGAGTGAGTGGTGGGACACACGCACACACACACGCACACACACACACGCGCGCACACGCACACACACACTGCCCAGCTGATGCAGCTCTGGCTGCAGATATACAAGCACATGCTTGAGCCACAGGAGTTTGGTATGGCGTGGACCATAGTTAACGTGAGCTGGAGTATGACTTTTATTCTAATTTTCTGTACTCTATAGCAGAGACATGGTACTTTCTTTTCAGCAACCCAAACCCAAGCAACCCATGAGGTCCAGGCCATAGGACTACATTCAGTCCTCCACTCTCCGCCTTTCCCAACTCTGAAAGCTCTGCCTTTCTTACAAACTTTACACCTCCTTTGCCTTCTTCTCCTCCTTTGCATACCTTTTAAATCCTTTTAAATGACAAATATTTGAATTTGACTCATACAAAACAATGTATCCAACATGTGCATCTTAATAATAATAATGAACCAAATCACTTCCAATGATAATGGATACCCTGACTCTGTCTGGCAAATACCACTCTAGAGAGTTTTATATATCATCATCCTTTTAAAAACGTTATGTTAGGGCTGAGGAAATGTCTTAGTGGTTAAGGCACTTGCCTGTGAAGCCTAAGGACCCTGGTTCGATTCCCCAGGACCCACGTAAGCACAAGGGAGCGCCTGTGTCTGCAGTGGCTGGAGGCCTTGGTGTGCCCATTCTCTCTTTCTCTCTATCTGCCTCTTCCTCTCTCTCTCTCTCATGTAAATAAATAAAACATCAAAAAAAAAAATGTTATGTTAGGGCTGGGGACATGACTCCGAGGTTAAAGGTGCCTGCTTGCAAAGCCTGTCAGGTTAGGTTCAATTCCCAAGCCACTCACGTAAGCCCGATGCAAGAAGTGCCACAGGTCTCAGGCCCTCTTGGGCCCTTAAGCTTGTGTAGGAAACACGCTTAACTGCTAAGCCATCCCTCCAGCCCTCGGTGAATAGCTTTGACATCTAGATGTGCATAGAGATGTCTTTTCAAGTTTTTCTATCTGAACGGTCAAATTCTAGGACCATTCACATGCTCTTCATTTCAAAACCCTTCCACGCTTTCCAACCTAGTCTCCTCTACCAGTTTCCATGTTGCAGCATTTGGACCCCTACTTGGCTCTTCCCTCTCTTGTGTTACACTGGACATCTTCCCCATCTTGACATCAATACCACTCGGTCCTCCTTACTATAACTTCCCTAGATAACTAGTAACTGGTATGGTGAGTTCCTCAACCAAATGCTTCCTTTTTAGTTGTGTCTTGGAAGTTTTTGGCCTTTGTTCTTCCGCATAGATTTTTAGAGTCAACTTGTCAAGTCTTTCTAGGATTCGGTTGGAATTGTATTGAACTCACAGATCAATGTATCTTGTGTATCTTGTACACAGTGTATCCTGATCTTAATTCAGAGCCTTTGTGTCACCTACCCCAGCATAGTTGCTCCTTTATTTGAGTCTTTTAAGAAGTTTCAATAGCATTTCATTATTATAGGGTTTGCACATCCTACATCTATGTCCTATGTTTTATTTGTATTGTAAATAAAGAGTATCCTATTTGTCTGAAAATGAAGATACAATTTTATTTATTTATATATTTATTTATTTATTTATTTATTTATTTATTTATTTATTTATTTATGTGTATTGTGTAGGGGACGCTGTCATGGTGCACATGTGGAAGTCAGAGAACAATTCTGAGTTGCCCGTGCCCACCTTCTTTTAGAGACGATCTCTTATTCCTGCAGATGAGCTGACTGACTGTGAATGAACATCAGACTAGCTGGCTGCAGGGTTTTGGAGTCTCCTGGCTCTGCCTCCCAGTGTTGTAGGTGTGCTGGGATCACAGATGCATGAGCCACGTCACATCCTGCTTTCCATCCATGAGTGTTGGGAATTGAAATTGGTCCAACTGGCTTTGTAATCAAGCACCTTTAACTGCTGTGCCATCTCCTCAGCCCCCGTTTGCAAAGAATTTTATTTTTTTTTCTTTTGTTTCGTTTATTTATTTATTTTTATTTATTTGAGAGCAACAGACAGAGAAAGAGAGAGAGAGAGAGAACCAGGGCCTCCAGCCAATGAACTCCAGATACATGTGCCACCTTGTGCATCTGGCTTACTTGGGTACTGGGGAATTGAGCCTCAAACCAGGGTCCTTAGGCTTCACAGGCAAGCACTTAACCACTAAGCCATCTCTCCATCTCTGCAAAGTATTTTCATGGTGTATTTTTCTTTCCATTATTTTATTTTTGCCTATCTAAATAATTATGTTTAAATGATATATTCCATTGTGTAATCAGTGATTTTTTTAATATATGGCCTATAGTTGGATTTTAGTTTTCTTCTTGTCTCGTTTGACAATATTTGTCTCATTTCTGAGGCACTAGGGATTAAACACAGGCATTGCACATGTTAGATAAGAGCTACACACCTCAGCATGACACTTGTGGTCTCCTGAGTAGGTCATTGAAATTACTATTAAATTAAATTATTATCTTTAATATAATTATTGTGTGCTTTTAAAATTTATTTATTTTATTGTTTTTTATTTTTCTTAATTTTTATTTTTAAGAATAAATACGGCTGGAGAGGGCTTAGCAGTTAAGGTACATGCCAGCGATGCCTAAGGACCCCGGTTCAATTCTCCAGGTCCCACATAAGCCAGATGCACAAGGGGGAGCATCTGGAGTTCATTTGAAGTGGCTAGAGGCCCTGGCACGCCCATTCTCACTCTGTCTCTCTCTCTTTCCCTCTCTCTGTCTCTAATAAATAAATAAATAATAAAATATTTTTTAAAAGAATAAATAAAGCTATTTCAAAAAGAAATAATTTGGTTTGGGGGCTGCGGAGATGTTGCACGGGGTGAATCCCATTACACGAGCATAAGACCTTGAATCCATGTCCCCAGCACTCATGTAAAATGCAGGCATGGAGGCAACTGGGAATCCGTCCCACAGCACCACCCACTGCCTGGAAGGAGGTGCTCCAACTGCATGGACCACGGCAGGGTCAAAACAGGGCCCAGACTTTGAGGACGCCTTTTC
Source organism: Orientallactaga sibirica (assembly GCA_036365145.1). Taxonomy (NCBI): domain Eukaryota; kingdom Metazoa; phylum Chordata; class Mammalia; order Rodentia; family Dipodidae; genus Orientallactaga; species Orientallactaga sibirica. The sequence continues at coordinate 12,847,900 of JAEOAD010000038.1, read as the reverse complement.
TTGTCTTCATTCTCTTACGACAACCATGGTAACAGCTCTTAACCTCAGGGCTGGGGTAGCAGAGAAAGTGAATCACTAAGGTTTGCTGGCCAGCTAGGGCAGCCCGATGGTAAGCTCTGGGTTCAGCAAGAGACCCTGTCTCAAAAAATGCGATGGAGCCGGGCGTGGTGGCGCATGCCTTTAATCCCAGCATTCAGGAGGCAAAGGTAAGAGGATCGCCATGAGTTCGAGGCCACCCTGAGACTACATAGCGAATTCCAGGTCAGCCTGGGCTAGAGCGAGACCCTACCTTGAAAAACCTAAAAATGAAAAAACAAGCAAAAAAAAAAAGGGGATGGAAAGTGAATGAGAAAGATACCCGATGTTGACCCCTGGCCTCCATGAGCAGGTGCATACATATGCACACAAATGCACACACGTATATGCATGCACACCTGCACACCCATGTACACACATATGCATGTACACCTGCATACTCACAGTATACACATATGCACGCTCACCTGCACACACACGACACACATATACATATTCACCTGCACACACATATACACACATGTATGCATGCTCACTTGCACACACACATACACAGATGTGCATGATCACCTGCACATCCATATATACACATCTGCACATACATACACACTTATGTATGCACAACTGCAAAAAGTCATGTACACACACATAAGCATGCACATGTACACACATATACACATATATGCATGCATACCTGCACACAAATGTACACACTTATGTACACACATGCATGCACACGCACATCAGCATGCAGTACACACATGCATGCACACGCACATCAACATGCAGTACACACATGCATGCACACGCACATCAGCATGCAGTACACATATATGCCTGTACACACATACACACATACACACATGCACACTCTCCTGAACACACATGTACACTAACCTGCACACACACATGTGGTCATGTATACACACATATACTCCACAAACATACACCATGAAACAACAAAAGTAGAAACCATTTGCATTTGTGAAGTTGTTTTCCTGACTGAAGTTCGTCCTGTTGAGCTGGTCAACCATCACTCTGTGCCCGTCTGATGTGCTTTATCAATTTGGCCAAGATGTATAAGAAGTGACCGTGTCCTGGCCTGACCCAGGCAAAATCACAACAAAAATAAACAAGTTGGATTGCTCTGCTTCTCTAGCCTGGGTGACAGTCAAGTAGCCATTGGAATTCTTTTCTTTGTCCCACCCTCTTTGTGAAGTGACACTTCCATGTCTTCCTGAGACGGCTTCGTATTCCCAGGAGCTGGTTGCTGCAGGGACTCCCTAGGCGGGAGCTTTAGCGGATGGTTCATTTTCTCTCTTCTAGTCTGGGAGAAATGCTGGGCTTTAAGCAGAGGCCTCCGTGCCTCGGAAGACGCATTTTCGTGTCTTCACTCTCTCATGACAACCATGATAATTGTTCCTAACTCTCATGTCTGAGGGGAAGCTCCTCCTCCTGGCAGGGACGGCCTAATAGTCCCCATTGCAGGAGCAACTGAACGGATGGGTGACCTCCTGAGGTCCTCCGAGCAGAACGTGCCACAGCAGAAAGAAGACCACACTCCAGAGCCCGGGAGCTGTTTGTGCCACATCTGGTTCCCCGCATTCAGAGCCCTCCTCCCAGGCAGCGGCTGTTGTGGATTCTCGGTCGCCTCCACACCCTCCTGCCTTTGCTTCTGAGCACTTCTGAAGCTATGCCAGATATGATCTCATAGATTCAGGCCCTCTGCTATCTCAGAGACTAAAGATAGCTGGTGACCCAGATAGAAATGTGAGGGAAATGCACTGCAACCCAACATGGCGAGCTCGACAGGTGATGTGCACTAAAGTAGCCCCCCCCATAGGAGTATCCCCCTCCCCCTCCCCATAGTACTGATGCCAGCTTCTGGCAACATCCTCTCCAGCAGTGCCGGGGACTGGCTGTCCTTAGTGACACATCCACATCAGTGTGGCTGGACCACACGGCCATTGGGTGTCCGTGGCCTACTGCTCCTTAAAGTATCCTCTGGGCTCTGATCACAACATTTGCAGGTGGACACTTGTGGTTTTAGGGTCATCTCAAAGCAACTGGTCTTACATCTCCAGAGAGAGTCTTGTGCTTTTAAGGAAGAAGTTCTCAGAAGATACAAGTCTCCAGGTGGGCAAAGAGGACGGACAGGGGAGGACATGTGAAGGGCGGAGGGGAATAATGATGGAGGAGATGGCACGTCCCACTGGAGGAGCTCAGGCACTTGGAATGGGACATTATGGGTTTACAGGGCTGACGCTCCAGCTGTCAGGGAGCCATCTTTGATACCTGCTGGAAGTCAGTTCCTTCCACTGGAGACCTCCAGCACTTTTTCTGCTCCTCTCTGTGGCATTCAAGTCTTCTGTGCTTCCAGGGTGTTTCCACCAACGAGGAGTGGATCCACAGGAAGACAAACCACCAGGCTAGCAATGTGGTTTGGAACATGCCCAGATTTGGAGTGATAAAGCTCGGGCTCGAAGTGTAGGCCCTGGTACTTATTACCTTGGGGACCTTGGGAAAGTCCCAGCATTCTTCTGAATGTTTTTGGACAGGGTTTTGCTGATGCTTAGGCTGGCCTGGAATACCGGATTCCCAGCACAGCTTCAGAGTCAGCATTGCAGGTACTTGCCTTCACACCGTGCCCATGACGTTCTCGAAGTCTTGATTTTGTGTTTTTACAAAATTGGAGGCGCTAAGTGTATTAGTTACTTTTCTCATTGCGGAGACCAAACGCCTACAAAACAAATGAGGCAGGAAGAACAGGATTTGATTTTGGCTTGTGGTGTGAGAGGATACAGTTTACAGTGGCAGGGAGGACATGGTGGCTGGAACTTGAGGTAGCTGGTCAGATTGAGTTCCCAATGAGCAAGCAGAAAGAGATGAATACTGGTTCTCAGTTCGCTGTCTCCTTTTTCTCCAGCTTGAACTCCAGCCCATGGGAAAGAGCTGCCCATAGTGGGGTCTGCCCTCCCCACTTAAACATCCCTGGAAATACCCTCACAATCACATCAAAGGCGTGACTCCCGGTGATTCTAAATCTAGTCAAGCGATGGTGACGGTATCAAATCCAGGGATTCATGCACGTGGGCATTAGTGTAAGTAAAGTCTCCATGCAGCAGCAATCCTTGAATTTCGCCATGATTCTTTAGAAGAAGAATTAGTGCTACATCCATCACTTCACCCCATATGCAATAAACAGAATTCATCCTTCCTAGAATTACTCGTTGGACACTTCCCAGCCCTTTGCATGGTGGGTGGCCCCCTGTGCAACTGTCTTCCACACAGGGACTCAAAGACCCACATCGTTTCTCCTCTGGACTACACCGCCTAGTTTCTTTAGAGCGGGAGAGAACACACAGGTGACTTCTACGAACACGTGCTGGCCAGAACTAAGGCAGGCGCCATTTCATTACAAAGGATGATGGGAAGTGGAGTTTCTTTTTGGATTCCGGAAATGCTAGTGAGTATGTAACCATCACCCTTCAATCAGTGCAATCAGTATCATTTTTACATGGCAAACCAGTTTGGTCCAGGATATGGGGGAAGTGGTGTGGGCACCTGGTATGTGTTTGGTCCAGAATCCCTAGGGACAGAAGTGTTGATTGCAGTTGAACATTTGAGCATGGCTAGTGGAAGCCAAGCATGTGCCCTTGGACCCGGGCTCCCCTCACTCCTCGAATTCCCATAACCACCTATATATAGGACTGGTACTGCAATCATCTCCACATGGGGGAAACCGAGGCTTGGGTAGGTTGACTCACTTCCCAAGGTCATGCAACTAAAAGGAGCAGGGAGAGAGTTTGAACTTGGAAAGGCCCCTCACTATAGCCTCGTGCTGTCAAAAGCAGCTGGAGTTCTCTTCCCTGTCAGTGCCTGGCTTGGGAACAATTGTTTGGGAATCTCTGGTGGCTGTGACCTAACGGGCTGTGCACACAGATCAAGGCTCCTGAGGCAGCCTGGATGGAGGTGGCACATGTTGGGCTGGTTGTGAGGGCTGGAAGGTGGGGGTGGGGGAGACCACATGTGAGGACCAGGTAGGCAAGAGCTTCTGGAAGCTTCCAAAGCTTCAGCACTCCTGCAAGTGAGACTGACTGTGAAAGACTGGGTGCTGTCCTGGGGCCAAGAGCTGGGGAGATAATAGGAATGGTTTCTATTTGGTTCTTTCTTTCCTGTTTTTTGCATGTGTATGCCCATGGGTGTGTGTGGGGTGGGGGGATGAAGTCAACATGGGGTATCTTCCTCAATTGCTCTCCTTTTTTTTAAAATTGAGATCATAGGTTCGCTCACTGAACACAGACTCCTTTAGCTAGGGTCCTCATGAGGACCAAAACTTATAAAAAGAGAATTTATTACACTGGCTTGCACGATACGGGCTGGGTAGTCCAACAGTGACTGTCTATAGGCTGGAAAATCAGAGAATTCAATAGCTGCTCAGTCCACGAGGCTGGAGGCCTTGGCAGTTCTAATCTGGCACTGAAGGCCTGGTGGGTTCCTGGAGGGCCGCTGGTCTTCAGTTCATGTTGGAAGGCTGGAGAAACTGGGTTCCAGTGTCAGGAAAGATTGATGACAACAGAGTAGATGCCTCACCAGCAAGAAGCAGATGTGGAGCTGACAGTCTGGAGGTTGGTAGATAGCCACTGGTCTTCAGTCCCGTCAGAAGGAGGATAAAGCTTGGTTCCTGTGTCTTGGGTGGGCAACAACAAGGTAGGCAGATGTACTAGCAAACAGCCAGGCAAAATGCCCTGTGCCCTCCTGGGTCTCCTTTGTATATAGTCCACCACTGGAAGAGCTTCCTGCTCTGGAGGAAGGACTTCCTCCTTCACTTAAGTCTTCCTGGAAATGCCCAAGAAGCATGCCTCTTACTTGATTCTTGTTTTGATCCAGTTGACAACAGACTTAACTGTCACACAGCCCTCACCAATTCAGTTAAACAATCTAATCAGCAAGTCCAGGGGATCCTCTGCCTCTGGCACAGGCATGGGAATTTACTGCTGTGTGCTGCCTTATCTACCTATTTTAAACAAATATTTATTTTTTATAAGAGAGAGAGAGAGTGAGTGAGAATTGACACACCAGGGCCTCCAACCATTGCAATGGAAAGCCAGATGTGTGTGCCACCTTATGTACATGTGTCAACGTGTGCATGCACATGATCACCTTGTGCATCTGGCTTACATGGGTTCTGGGAAGTCCAACCTGGGTCCTTAGGCTTCACAAGTAAGAGCCTTAACTGCTAAGCCATCTCTGTAGCCCAAAAGTATTTATTTATGTATTTATTTATTTAGTGTGTGGGGAGGGGGCATGCCAGGATCTCTTGCCACTACAAATGGAATGCCAGACTCTTGCACCACTTTTTGTTTCTGGCTGTATGTGAGTGGTTGGGGAATTGAACCCAGCTTGGCAGGCTTTGAAATCAACTACCTGTAATTGCTGAGCAATCTTCAGATCCCATGCCATCTTTTCATGTGAGTGCTTAAATCTGAACTCAGGTCCTTTTGCCTGCACGACCAGCACTGTACCCCCTGAGCCATCTCCATAGCTCCGGATATTTTTAAAATCCTCAGAATTGTAAGTATGTGCCCTGAGAAGATTAAAGACTCAGAGTCTCCTTCAGCTGCTTTGAATCAGCACAAGCTAATTTGTATAAGAACAACATCTCTACTCAGTGCTTCCCTCAACTTGGGGTTCATACCCCCAACACCCACAAATGCACTTCAGGGGATCTTGGAAAGCCTCTAAAAACATTTCTGTGGAGGTGAAGTGATGCATTCATAAATATCATCAGATATTTCTAGAATCAGAACCAAATTAGAGTGAGTGGATAAAGGAAGGGGTGAATGAAGGTAGCTTTCAAAAGCACTGCCCTCTTGGGGCTTAGAGAGATGGCTCAGTGGTTTAGGCGCTTGTCTGTAAAGCCTACCAACCCAGGTTTGATTCCCCAGTGTCCGAGTCAAGGCAGACGCACAAGAAGCACACTCGTCTAGAGTTCATTTAAAGTGAGCTGATTTTCTTTGTCTTTCTATTTCTATTGTCATCTATTTCTCTCTGCTTGCAAATAAATAAAAATATATTTAAAAACCACTTCCTACTGTGTCCTTTCAGGCAACTGAGTCAGTGCTGGAGAACCCACCACTGTGGAGCCCACTGGAAGTCAGGAGAAAGACACAGGTTTTGCTCCGACTTCTCAAAGGAAGGTCTCTTTAGCAGCCATTCTGTGCAGCAGGGTTTGGGGCACAGGGCCAAAGCTGTGAACAGGACACTTAAGGTCTCTTCTCTCAAGGAGCCTGGGTTTTTGCGTGGAGACAGTAAGTCCACTCAGAGCCACATGGTCATCCATCGGGTAGCCGCAGTGATGCTCTGTGGTAGCTCTGGCAAATTCAGTAATTCTGGCCTCCAGCTTCTTGTCTGTGAAATGGGTCTGTCATGGTTTCAAGGATTGAGGCAGGAAAAATAAGAAAAAAGAGGTTCGAGGAAGCTCACAGGAGAAGGAATTACTTTCTGGGCACGGGTAATAAGGAAGCCACACTCATCTCTCTTCAGCGTTGGCATCCTCTCTGTGCACACGAGGAAGCTGAGCCTGTGACAGCCTGACAGCCCGCGTGAGTGGTGCCAGGGTTACATGGCTGCTGGGTGCTGGAAAGCCTTATGGGGGCTTAGAGAGAGTCCTTGTCTCGAAAGCTACCTCAGACTGCTCTGAGGATGGAGCTGGCAATGCATGACAAGAGGACAGGAGATGGGAAGTGTGGAAGGACCCAAATTCAAGTGCTTATTTACCTTTCCTCAGTGTTGACAAGAAACTTTAAAGGAACAGAACTTAGTTCCCTCTTGGACAGCGAGGATGGTAACATGGGTCTATGGGGCAGCGAAAGGTTCCAGTTTGGAATTGTAATGTGACTGGAAGCTTCTAACATGGACCCCCTTGTCTTCACGTCCTTGTGAAATCCCTTCACTGTGGGTTTGAGCGTGACTCTACCAGCTCCTATTCAGTAAGAAATAAGGGAGCCTTGGCAGGGTGTCACGTGACTTGGCAGGGTGTCACGTGACTATGTTAAAAGAGTGTGATACTCACCCTGCTGCCCTTTAACTCTGCTCCTTCATCCTTGTTTGCCCTGATGGAGAGAACCACCTGGAAGGAACTAAGGACATGCTCTGGCCAACAAACAAGCCACCGAGACCCTTGGAACAGCAGGCCATCAGACGCTAACTCCTGCCGTCAGCCGCAAGAGAAACCTAGGAGAACAAAGCAGCCCCCAGCCTCTGCCAAAGCCTGAGCTGCAACTGGCTGAGAGACAGTGGGCTCAGACCTTGACTGAAGCCCCTTAAGAAACCCTGAGGCCGAGGACTCAGCTAAGCCTGGCTGACTCTCCAGCTGCGGAAACTGCAAGGTAATGACTGCAGGCTTCTTGGGGTGCTTTGTCACCCAGTGATCAGTGACCATTACAGGTAACGCGATACTGTCCCAGCTCAAACACTCACTATGTTTCCGCCCCCATATCCCTGCTGCCTCTGGTCTATGGGATAAATGAAGATTATAAATAACACTACATTCGTTCAGCTCAGAGCTTGCTGTCACATGAGTTTCTGCCAAATTTATAAGTGAACATCTGGTTCTCAGAGCTCTCTGCATTTCAGAGAAATGGTCCTGGACTTCTTGCACGGCCCCCAAGGATGCCACTAGGATCCGATGAGAATCTCGCTCACTGCATAGCCCCGGTAGCTGGTTCTCACCATGGCCCAAGGTTAACCTGGGCTCCTCTGACCCCACCCCCCATGGGTCAGAAGAATCCAGAAACACAAAGACTCACCCAGCTACACAAGACCCAAGACACCACTTGGCAAGATGCTTAGAGAAGAAATTTCCACCCAGCAAACATTTGCTTGGCACCTGCTGTGGGGTATCGTTGTGACCCAAAAACGAGGATGCCAGCCAGTGGTTTTGTGAGCCTCTCCCTGTTCCAGGGCCCGATTTCCAAGAACACAATTGTCATTGACAACCAAATCAGGAACGTCGAAGACCACATAGTGTGCAGGAAGATGGGGAGCACATGGGAGGGCCTATGTCTCTAGGGGCTATGGAGCAAGTCCCTGGAGAAGTCTCAGCCAGTCCTTACCTAATGCTAGGCTAAGTCTCAGTGGGGCTAGGGGACATGGGTAGCTGTGGCTCGACATCCATGGTCTTTCTTAAGAAAGCTGAGCACATGTAGGGACTGAGGCCATGGGAGAAGTGCTGGATGAGTTTACTGAGATCTGCATGGGCTTTGGGAAACTATCTCATGTCCAGGCGATCATTCAAGGTTAATGAATATGCCGGTGCTTTTAGTGGTTGGAAATGAAAAGGGGGCGGTTACTCCTGCTAAGCTCTAGGCTGGATTTGGTTGTTGGGCTCCTTAGGAAAATTAGACTTATTATTTTATCTCCATGTAGCTCCAGAAGAGCTTCATCTCTTTTGTTCCAATCCATATGGACTGGTGTAAAAAAGACCCCACATTCTCCTAAAGTCATCCCCAAAATTCACACCCATCAAGAGCTGATGGGTCTCTTCAACCTGGAGCACGCTGAAGAATCCTGAGGCCTGGTTTGGCACTGGCGTAATTGTTACACTGTAACATCGCCACAGGCGATTTTCTTTGATTTAATTAGATGAACTGTGGTACATTTTTTCTTTTGCAAAAGGCTTTATTATGTAGAAATGAAATATGTATAAATTTAATTTTTAATCTTGTCACTACAGTGTGGGAAGAAGCAGGCGGATTCTTTTAATTTACCCTCTTTGTTTAAGAAAAATTAATCACATTGCAAGTATGAGTAATTGATTTGATTTCTTTGTTGTTCTCCAATCAAAAATGAGAGAGGTTAGACTGCCCAATTCAACGTGGACCTCAAGACGCCAGCACAACAGCCCTTGGCTAGTTCAACATTGGCGTTCAGGGTCAACAGCACAGCCCTCCTTAGAAAATGGTCAGTCTGACCCCAGCAGTGGAGCACACCTCGAATCAGACTTCAGGGCAGCAGAGGCAGGAAGATTGCCAATGTGAGACCAGTGTGCCATACAGAGTAAGTTCAAGGCTAGTTTGAACTATGTAGTGAAACCTTGTTTCCAAAAGAAGAAAAACAGGAAAGGAAGAGGAAGTGGGGACCAAGGGGAGGAAGAGCAAATGGAAGAGAAGGAGGAAGAAGAAAAAGAAGACAAGGAGGAGGAAGAGGAAAAGGAGGAGGAAAAAGAGGAGAAGGAAGAGAGGAAGAGCCGCCGGTTGGGCCCTTACATGGCAGCCACAGAGGATGAAGCTTGTGGATGGAATGTGGAACGAGATCTTCCAGCTTGACCAGGGCATGGAGGCCATGTGCGCTGGGTAGAAGCAGACTTCACATTTGGGATTTGGATCTTTTCCTGGGCTAGCACTTCGTCCTCTTCATGTTCAGCATCAGTTGTGAGCCTCAGCTGTCAGTCAGCCTCACATCTGATCCCCGGGGATTGACCCCGCCCTTCCAGCAGGCCGCACGGCTCAGCCGGGGTGTGTAGTAAGTTATGAGTGATCAGTTCTGTTCCCACATTTGAGAGCCTCAGCTTACCGTGGGTTTGTCAGGACGTAACTTTATCATAGATCTTGTGGTGTCTCCAGGCTTGTAGGGTCCTTGGGGCAGGAGAGAGACCGGCATGTGGTATGGGGTTCTTGTGAGAGCAAACGTTCCGTGCTGCCTGTCAGTGGAATTTCTGTACTTTTAGATGGGAACCCTCCTTGCTGGCTGCGCAAAGGCGTGACATAGTGCTAGGCATGTGGACATGCTGGCCTTCAAGCCTACAGTGGAGATGCCCTGGACATTTGCAGAGTCACCTTTTTCTCTTTAGCCCTCATCACACCCTTCTCCTGTCTTCCCATCCATGCCATCCTCGGGCCTTTTTGTCTGGGTCTACAACCACTTTGTACGTGCAAATATATGTGAAACACAGATTTATAATATAGAAAATATATATTATTAAATGTATATTCTACTTACATATAAAGTATATATTATTAAATGTATATTCTGCTTAAAACATACACTTATAATATTGAAAATATATAATTATCTTTAGTATGTATTCTATTACAGAGAATGTAAAACAGACGGAGTTAAGATGAGAAAAATGTCAGCTTGTTAGCTTTCTGTATGACTTCTATAGTTTTATTTGCCTGGTAAAATGAGATGGTTTTCTGCAAGTGTATGTATGTGGCATATGTGTGAGCACATGTTCATATGTGTGTGAGTGTACATGTACATGCACCTATATGGAGTCAGATGTCAAGGGAGGGTGGTCTTCCTTCATCACTCATCACTCTCTATCTTCCTTTTTTTTTGGGTGGGGGGTTTGAGGTAGGTTCTCACTCTAAGCCAGGCTGAACTGGAATACTCTCAGGTTGGCCATGAATTCACAGGGAACCTCCTAACTCAGCCTCCCAAGTTCACCATGCCTAGCTACCCATTTTTTGAGACCTGGAGTGCACCAGTTTGGTAGACTAGCTAGCCCGAAAGCCCTAGGCATCCTTCAGCCTCTGTGGTTTCAGGTGCAAGATGCTGTATATTGGAGGGTGTTTAGCCTCCTCCCTGGCCTCTACTCCCCGAGTATTTTAAACATATTTGTATTTATTTGTGTAGGAGACACATAGAGAGAAAGCAAGCATGGGCATGCCAGGCCCTCTTGCCACTGGAAATGAACTCCAGATACATGTGCCATCTCGTGTGGTTGACTTTACGTGGAGACCAAGAACTCCAACCTAGTCTTTGCAAGCAAGTGCTCCAACCATTGAGCAATCTCCCCAGACTCCAAGATTTTAAAATATTTATTTAGTTATTAAGTTAAGAGAGAGATACAGGGAGAATGGGTGCACCAGGGCCACGACAAAGAAACTCCAGATGCATGAGCCATCTTGTGCATGTGGCATATGTAGGTACTGGGGAATCAAACCTGGGGCTTTATGCTTCACAGGCAAGTGTCGTAACTGTTAAGCCATCTCTCCAGCAACACCTGCCCCCAGGTTTTGATAATGACAGAAATCTATAGATATTATTAAATGCCCTTGAGTGTAAAGCTGTCCCAAGCTGAATATGACTGAATCATGTCAAGATGCCTTCTGATGTCCACCAAAGCGTGGCCCTGCTTGTGACACTGTAGCCATTATCTTCTCATTGCTGAGACAAAACACTGGATGAGAAGCAGCTTGCAGAAGAAATATTTTTAGTCCAGCTGACAGTTTCAAGGGGAAGTTTCATCATGGCAGAGCAGATCACATCTTCATATGAAGCCGGGAGTCATCTATCTGAGTGAGCTAGCTCTGAGCAACCAATAGGCTGGAGTAACCGACCGCAGAGCCCATCCCAAATGACACACCTCCTCCAGCAAGGCTCCACCTCCCAAACATTCCACCAGCCAGGGGTCAAGTAGGAAAGTTGATCAAAAACACGGGAGGCTATGGGTGACATTTATATTCAAACCACCACTGACACCATGGGTCACCTCCAAGTCTTGGTTAGGACTTCTTGAGTCTATCTGGGGGACTCAAAGAAAACAAGATTGCTGGTGAGTGGCAACAGTGGCCTCCAGGCAAAACTGTCCCGCAGGTCAGTTCAAAGTTGAACTTCAGAAATGAATCTTTCCTTAGCAACAGGCATCCTTTCAGGTGGAAGATGTAACAGATGTGCAAACCATTGAAGCAAGAAGTTGGGAACTTCACTGAGGGAGAGACGAGAATAGAGATGTGTTTCAGAAGATGAAGCAGGTAGCCTCAGGCAGGACAGCAGGGAGGTGTTCCCAGAGGAGCAGAACGGTTTTGGCCACTAAGAGCTTCTTAGAACAAACATCAGCAGCTTGTCCTGAGTTCATGGAAGCAGGAGCTGCTTCTCCTCCATGCAGGGTGGTCACAGGGGCTGACCTGCCGAGAGAAAGGGTCAGGAGCTGCTTACCAGCAGCAGGAAGCCTGGAGGGTGCAGGGCACAGTGTGCTCTGGTGGCAGCCTCTCTCACCTCAGGCTGTATAGAAGCTCCTCTGAGACACGAAGACAGGGACCTTGTGTGCTAGACCATGCACACGTACACAGTGAACCTCAGCTGTACCCGAGTGCATGGATATTGTACACATACACAGCAGCAGCCTGGATATTTGGTGGTTCTAATTGGACCCTTTGGGATCTATCTTTCCTAAACAATGAAAACTCATCTGTAGCCTCACTCAGTGCCTGACATAGATGATTCTGGAAGCCTGGCTGTCCTGCACGAGAGAGTATCTCAATGTGCCTGCTGAGGAATGTTCAGTCAAGGGTGTTATCTTGCTGGAGGAAGTGTGGGTCTGGGGACAGGATTTGAAATTTTACAGCCCATCCCCACTTGTCATGCTCTCTCTACTTCTTCCTTGTTGATGTGATGATGTAACATCAGCTCCCTGCCCCCGCCGTGCTTCCCCTGCCATGTGGACTTCCCCTGGAAACTACAAGTTGGAAATAAACCCTTTCTTCCTGAAGCTGCTTCTGGCAGGGTGTCTTGTTCTAGCAATGAGAAAGTAACGGATACAATGTCCCAGGGTATCAAATGACAAGTCCAGTGAGACAAGAAAGAGGCAAGCTGGACACAGGGTCTTCAGGCCCTTGGCATTCTGCCTCTCCCGACTACTCAGTGGGACTCCCTTGAATTTACTGAGAGCTGATGGGATTGTGGGGATACTCAGAGTGCCACCCTCACCCAACACATGGAAGTTCCCTCTTTCTGGCTCCTCTGAAGTCTCCCTGATGGCAATGACCACATTTAGTCATTTTGCTTAGATTCTGTTCCCACATGTAACATTTCTCTTAAGGCATAACTGGGTGGTCACACACGATACTTCCTGCCTAATGTGTTTTCATTTGCTATCCGGTGAAAAACTACGATTACGGGATCTTGCTGCATTTGGCTAAATAGCGGGTTTATTATGATCATCATGTTTTCCTGACAGTCTGTTGGCTGCAGGAGCTGAATGGGTATATTTAACCAAAGTGCAAGCTTGCATGTTTTACCAACAGGGCTAGAGTTAGGAGGGAAATCTCACACAGCAGAGGCCAAAGTTGAACAGCTCTGGGTGACACCCTCCGTTGGTTCCATGATGCCACATGCCCAGTGTTATTCTTATTCTCCTTATTCACATTTGGCCATTTGGAACAAACACACTTAACGTGAAAAGAAGATTTTGTTCTTAAACTTCCTCTGCTTACAATTAAGTTAAGCTGTCACTTGATTTTACTTGCGGATTTCCAGGTGGTAGGAGAAGGGGAGCTACCCCCCCAGACCAAGCCGCCCTGTTCCTCAAGAAGACTCAGTGGCCCATTTGATGATGGAGATGCAAGAAAGGAAGCCATAGAGAGCAGACAAGCTCAGGGGCAGTAGACAGAGGACTTGGAGGACACAGAGTCTGGGCCTGCTTCTAGGCCACTGCCAGGTCTTTGCAAGTCACCTTGTTCAGCTTCCTTCACTCACAAAATGATATGTGGCTGGATTTCCAGAGGAAAAGCACCGAATGGTAGGAGGGTGTGGTGGTTTGATTCAGGTGTCCCCCATAAACTTAGGTGTTCTGAATGCTAAGTTCCCTAGTTGATGGCAACTGGAACTTAAAGCCTCCTGGAGGTAGTGTATTGATGGAAGTGGGCTTATGAGTATTATAGCTAGTGTCCCCTTGCCAGTATTTGGTACACTCTCCTATTGCTGTTGTCCATATTATGTTGGCCCGGGGGTGATGTCCACCCTCTGCTCATGTCATTGTTTTCCCTGCTATCGTGGAGCTTCTCCTTGATTCTGTAAGCCTAACCCTAACCTTTTCTTTTCCCCCACAAGCTGCTCTTGGTCAGGTGAATTCTGCCAGCAATGCGAACCTGACTGCAACAGAGGGTGTGACCCCTATGAAGCCCAGCCTTGAGCAAACCCTATCCCCCTGAGCCCAGCGTTCTGAGTCTGCTGTGGAGATTGCAGTTCCCATCTCGTTACGCTGGTGGAAGGACTGAATGATGTTTGCACTTACAGCTGAAGCCCAAGGCCATGCTCCCGTGTGTCCAGTCCAGAACCCCTGGAAGGTGCTCTGCTAAGTAAATAAATGTGTCTTGCCTGAGTTATTGTCAGCTACTGCTGAGCCTAGCATCCCTCTGCCCTGCTCCCAGCAATGGCTCTCCTCTGTTCAGAAGGGCAAGCACATGCATTTAGTGACTGTGAAAATCATGGTAGACGAACCAATCTCTTCGGTCCTCACACACATCTTAATATGAGAGGTCAGGGGAACCCCGGAATCTGCACAGTAACCATATTTGCTCCTTTCAGGTGTGAATTGTCCCTGCCCGATCAGTGTGGACCACACTTCTAGAAGCAGAGGCCTTGTCCTGGTTTGTTGTGAGACCTTACACTGGTTCCTCATTCACCCAGTGTGGACCACAGCCCAGCCTCACTCAGCTCTGCTGTCATCTGTGTGCATGCCTTCCATACTGGAGTCACACCTCCCCACCTCTGCCTGGCCCAACCTCCTTTAAAACCCTTGTGAGGTATGGAGGTATGGTCTCCATTCAGGTCACCCTCTCTCTCTTACCATGGCCATGCCTCTGTGGTGGTAGGTGTTCCACGGTGCTGTAACCAACTGTAGGGAGGTTATAGTTTTTAACTAAGGTGGCTTCAACATTCGTTAAATTAAACTGAAAACATTCAGCTTCCATGGCACCCCAGGGACTTCCTGAATGGGCATAGTTCTGATGGGCTGAGGGGCTACACTGAAAATCCCGCTATGATGTGATACAATTTCCTTTGGGAAAAGGTCACATTGGGACCTCCAGCTCTCACTTAATCGTATCAAACAAGCTTGAAGCCCATCTCCCTCTTCTCTGGCTCTAGGAATGGATACTCTGTCCCCTCTGCTCACTGTTTTTACTCCCTGGTGCCAGAGAAATGGTTCTTGGGTCCTTCAGCTGTGCAGGACACAGAGTCAGAGAGCAGAAAGGTAGCCATGTGAAAACTGGCCTTCGTGGCCCAGTTCTGTCTCCTCTTCCTACCAGTGGCTTCCTAGATTGTCTGGAGAGGGGCAGCCCACAGCTAGGTCTGCCTGCAGCACTGGCTATACGTGCGCAAGGAGCATGGCATGGAAGTCTCAGATGCTGTAGGTAAGGGTAGCTGTGCATGCTTGTTTTACAGGAGAGCAAATGGAAACTTGAAAGAGAGGTGTTCAACATGGCCGAACTCGCCTGGAGATCTGAACTCATGAGTGTAACTTCAGGAGAAAGCACCCCAGAGCTGGTTGATAAGTGAAACACAGCCCCACCCATGTACTGTGCCCTTAGCAAGAGTCTAGAAAAATGTTTAGGAAAAAGGAACCATGTAAGTGATTTTGGAATTTTTGGAGACGGAATGAATTTTTGACTGACTGCATGAATAGAATATGTTCTGCACTGGCAGCTCTACCCATAGTGTTCGTGTGCATGGGGAGGCTTGGCATCTAGTCTCCACCTATAATGCTTGTGTGCTCAGGGAAGGCTACACATCTAGTTTCTCACCTTCTCTTGACTGGCATTTCCTATTATTTTGCAATGAACATGCATTCTTTTGTGGAAAAAAATAATCACAGTTATTTATAAGATGCTAACATCACCAACCAAAAGAAAACAGAATAATTCTACTGATCCAAAGTTCAAGAATCAAAATGAGTGTGTTTCCTTCTAACACAGGTGCTGATGTGAGGAATCGGCATCAGTACCTCCACCTCCACTTCCACCATCACCAGTACTACCGCAGGGCCACCAGTACCAACAAAACCAGCATCACCAGTATCACAACTCCCAGAATTACTGTCTCCCCTGCTATGAATACCCCGCCACCATCACCACCACCAACCCTGTTATCACCATCTCTGCTACCATATCACCATGACAACTGGCATCACCAGTACCAACAGGACCAACATCATGTCTCTCAGAACCATCATAAACACTACCACCCCCAACATCACCATCACCATCACCACCCCACCCCCATCACCACCATCTCCTCTGCCACACCGCCCCACACCACCATCAACACCATCACCAGCCATCATCACCGCCACAACCAGTACCATCATCACCAAGAAAATAAGCATTGCCTTTTTCTCCCATCATCACCACCATTGTCACTACGACCCCATTCCCACGACCCTCACTGCTACCACACCACCACTGCCATTACCACCACCACCATCGCTACCACCACCATCACAAATACACCCACAGACGCCATCTCCACGCTTGGTAAACGACAGCCGCCTCTAGCAGCCGCAAAGAGAAGCTCGGCTGCTCTACAGCTCCCAAGGCCGATCTTGGCTCTGTCAGCAGAGGCTGATAAAAGCCCACAGCTGCCCTCCAGGGCTTCCCAGGAGCTTTCAGGGAATGGCTCGCCTGTGTTAAAGATAATCACTTTCATCTTGGTGTCCCTGGGGATTAGGACAGTTCTTGGCAGTAGTAGGTGCTCAGTAAATGTTTGATGAGCAGCAACATGAATGCGCTAGCATGTGTTCACCAGACGTGCAGCCGAGGCTCGGCTCTGACTTCAGAACCACAGGCTGTATAGAGAGATGGAGCTAATTTGTGATGCGATGGAGACGCCATTTTCTTTTCATTAAAGCTTGCATCTGGTGCCTTTGTGGGATGTATGAAGTGCCATTTGTCATGCGATGGTCTTAGAAGGGCCCCTGGACGCTGGTCCCACTATGCAAGCTGTGTCCCACATGTCCATCTGATAGCATGAGCCGCAAGTGAAGCTAGACAGGCCCCACACACTGATCTGTTCCAAGCCCCTCGTTTATACTTGGAGAAACTGAGGCAGATGAAGTAGGTGTGGTCTGCTCAGGATCCAGGGCCTCATTCCCTCCTCATTCCCACACTGCCTATGCTTGTGCACACTGCTCTCTTGTGCTTGATGGAGAACAGAGTGAGAATTCGCAGGACCAATGTGAATAGCCACGCACTTTCACGTGAGGCCCAAGGTGAGAAACCATGCAGGCAGGGTCTCATGTTTCCTCAGTGTGACTCAGAAGGGTCCATTACAACACAGATGAAAGACAGGGGGTCCACATGGTGAAGGACTAGGAAAAGGTCACATGACTGCCGAGGGAAGAAACTGAGGTGCCCCCACCTTCACAGTACATCTTCCTTCTACTCATTGGACTTTATTTCATGTTCCGTCTCTAAAGAGACTTGCTATGGCTGCAGATGTAGCTCAATGAATAGAGGGCTTGCCTACCGTGGATGAAGCCTTGAGTTTGATAAACCAGGAGAGGTCCCCGCAATCCCAGCATCTGGGAGGTGGAAGCAGAAAGATCAGGAGTTCAAACTCATCTTCCACTACATGGCAAGGGCCAGGCTATCCTGGGCTACCCTGGGCTACCTGAGACCCTGTGTCAAAAAAAAAGGTAAAAATAAAGATACAAGTGTTATGACAATTATCTTTCACTTCAGTATTGTAATGTTCTCAACCACTTCCCAGCTATGGGGGAGAACTTATGTTCTCTGAGATGGTTGGGGTTCAAGGCCTTTGACAGGAGTCTGGGCTCCTCTGCTGTACCCACAGACATTCACGTGCTCAGCTCAGCTCAGCTCAGCGCTCGCTCTTAGATCCAACACCCTGGGTTCGTGCATGCCCTGTTCTGCCTCCCTGCAACCGGGGCCCCTCCCTTCTCCACACAGAAACTCTTTGTTCGGCTTCCCAACCCATTTTTGCTCCATCCTTCTCCAATCTGCAAACACACCTTGAGTCTCGTCTTGTGCTCCGCGCCATCTCTTGTGGGGACAGTAGCTGTCCACTTGCAGAGATAGGCCTTCCCCGCTGGACCCCAGCTGCTATTCTTTGCAGCTTCTCATGAGTGAGGATGTTCAAGTTTGAGAAGATGGGAACTCTGAGTTATCCCCTGTAGCAGCTCCTCGGGAGCTCCTCACGCCCGGCCTGGTTGGCACAACAGATGTTCGCTCAATGTATGGCCAGTGGCATCTTCCTGCTTTTTCACTGTTTGCTATGGTGAAAACAGTTTTGTGCGTTCACATCTGGAGCCAATTTACAGTTTATACAACTGTCTTTCTCAGAGACCAGATGAGGAGGGAGAAGATAGATCAAGCTCACTTTGTACATGGGCAGAGAGAGGCCCAGAGAGATCTCACCACATTCTGGTGACAACGTAGAAAGAGACTGTGTGGCAACCTGTTCAGATTTCTCCTGACACTCTCAAGTCTCTGTCCAGAGGTGCCGGGCTGCTAGAAGGAGTGTCCCCCCTCACTTAATTTTTGAGAGATGACACATTATATTCACCATTGTCCGGAAGTGCTTTTCATTTCTGATTACTTAATTTACCCACTGTTTGCTTTCAATGGTTTTCCAGGGCAGGCTCGTGTTTGCGGTTGGCTTTTTGACATTATAACACTTTAGTACAAAGGAAGCTCCAGAAAGCAACAATGAAAACATTTACTAAGTATGTTTATAATCAAATATATCCTCGGTAATTTAATTTGGAGGAAGCCGAGCCCAGCGCTACAAACAGAGGGCTTGTTAATAATTCATAACCCTCGACTCGGGAAGCTGGGGTGGAGATAGAGCGCTGTGCACCCCGACATGGTGGCCAGCCGTTTGCTCAGCCTTCACCTCTTCTTCCCGGAGGCCGAGCTGTTCAGGGAGCAAGCGCTCCTCTTGGCTTCCAGGGTGGCTTTTGAGTTTTGCACCTGGAAGGGTTAGACGCTGAGGTGTCAGGGTGAGGGATAAAGTGTGCAGGACGGAGTGGAAGATAGAGATGGCTCTCATCTCTCTACTCCATCTGTACTCACGGAGTCGTAGATGGGCGTTCAGAAACATGGGGGACTCGGCCCAGCAGCCCAGCTAGTGCTCCTTCAACAAGGCCTTTGCCAGGGGCTCGGCTGCACATCCGGAATTGAAGAGAATGAAACTGAGCAAAGTACACTCCTTTTGGTCCCACCTTGCGACCCTGCAAAGGGTCTTGATGCCTCCCGTTTCCCTTGTCAGGTGGAGATGGGGATGCGGTTTATGTAAATTCCCATTTATGTCAAAGGAGTTCACCCAGGAAAGAGAAGAGAAAAGGTGTGTCTGGTCTCACATCTGCCCACCTCCCAAGTTGAACTCCAGCTCGAACGGGCTGTAGAAAGGCTTTGTCAAGTTCCTGGGAGTTCACCAGTAGGCGAGCAACAGTGAATTGGGGGGAAAGAACAAAAGGCAAGGCCTGAGAGTTCTTACACTAAAGAACACAAGGGACTTTTATGCAGATGGAAATTATGCAGGTAGAGAAATGCAAAGGAAGCCGTCCATTTTCACCTATGTGGCTGGAGAAGATGGCAGACACCAAAACCCATCGCTAGGGGAGGCACCTGGGGAGCTGGGCATGGGATTCACCTATTACTTGCTGTGCAAATCATAGTTGCCCAAGGGAGGCTGTGGGCACTGTCTTGTATGAACAAATACTCAGAGACACTTTGACCCTGGTGGAGACCCTGTAAATATATTTGCTGAACACTTCTGTAGACACACAATACAAAAAAGAAACATGTTTAAATTCATTTTGTTCATCACCCACCAACACATCATATAGTCTCAACCATATATATCGTGTACTTATGTAAATATTTATTCATTCACACACAGCTGCATATGCATATCAGGATGGGGTGTGTACACACACACACACACACACACACACACACATTTGTGTTCTTTCAGCTATGCAAACACACCACAATGACATGATACACTCCACTTGTGGATCAATGATTTAGGTCTTGGTTCAAGGATGTGTGCTTATGGTATATTCCCATTTACATAAAAGTAATTCACAAACACCCACACAGGAACATGAGCACACATGACAGGCCTGGAGACCATATATTAGCAGGACCCTGGAGAGCCTGGAACCATGAGGCATCGAGAATAGGTGTGTCTGCACCTTTGTATACTGCCCCATGCTCTTCCCATTTTGACTGTTTCGACTACAGAGAAATGTCAAAAGAAGGCAAAATTGAAACGAGAGGGGCAGGAAGCTTAGGGGCTGCTGGCAGCCTATGGCGTGACCAGGCCCAACCCTGCCTATGGCTCACTGGTTTGTTCCTACTTCCCCCTGTGTGCTTCATGGACCAGCTTCAGTCTGAGGTCTGGGGACAGGACAGCCTCTGTAGCTCTGTGTTAATTTTGTGTGTGTGTGTGTGTGTGTGTGTGTGTGTGTGATCCTCTGGTACTTAGAACCTCCAGTTTAATCCACATTTCTTCAAAGGATATAACTGCATTCTTTTTTTAAAAAAAATATTTATTTATTTATTTGAATGAGAGAAAGAGACAGAAAAAGAGGGTGGGTGTGCCAGGGCCTCTAGCTACTGCAAACAAACTCCAGATGCACGTGTAACCTTGTGCATCTGGCTTTACACGGGTACTGGGGAATCAAACCTGGATCCCTTGACTTTGCTGGCAAGCACCTTAACCAGCCCTCCTTCTTCTTTTTTTAAAAAATTTTATTTTTATATATTTATTTATTAGAGACAGAGAGAGGGAGAGCGAGGGGAGAGTGAGAATGGGTGCACCAGGGCCTCTAGCCACTGCAAACAGACTCCAGATGCATGTGCCACCATGTGCATCTGGCTTACTTGGAACCTGGAGATTCGAACCGGGGTCCCTCGGCTTCGCAGGTATGTGCCTTAACAGCTAAGCTGTCTCTCCAGCCCCCTCCTTCTTCTTTATGGCTGACTAAAACTCCACTGTGTAAAGTGCCCACATTTTCTTCATTCATCTGCTGATGGACATCTAGGCTGGTATCTCGTCTTGGCCTTTGTGAGTATAGCTGGTCGTGTGTTTCTGTGTTAAGCTGACTTAGTCTCCTTGGGGCACATGCCCAGGAGTGGTTCGACAAGCAGTTTAGTTTTTAGGTTTTTTGAGGAATCTCCACACTGACTTCCAGAGTGGGTAGACTGGCTTACATTCCCACCAACAGCATGTAAAAGTTCCTCTTCCCACACATTCCAGCCAATATCCATTCTCATTTGTTTTTTTTAATGACAGCCTTTCGCCTGGGGTGAGATGGCATCTGTGTAGTTTTGACTACTGTACTTTCGTGATTCATAAGGATAGAAGACATTTTCTTATATTTTTTTGGCTATTTTTACTCATTTTAGATAGATGGTCCTCATGGTTCACGCTAAACTCAGCAGTGGCAGAGAGCAGAGAGCAGAGAGCTTACTGCTGTGTGAGGCGGCTGCTTTTCTAGAAAGCTGAATGAACGCATTCTCTGTGGTCCTTGTTCTCAAGGGTCCCAGAAGTCTACTCCTCACCTCCCATCCGTGAGTTCTCCAATCATCCCTTCACACCCATCCCTAGAGGAAATGTCAGAGAGGGCCGAAAGGGAGCCAGAAATTTGAAGAAAACAAAATTTGCATCTAACAGAATGACACTTTGAAAATGGTTCATATTCATGTTGGTCGGTATTTTTTCGTTTCTTATTTTTCTTTATAGTTTCTTTATTTTATTTTATTTTTTATTTTATTTAAAAATTTTTTTTATTTTATTTTATTTAAAAAAAGTTTTCCGATTTCAGTCATTTGGCCCTGAGGATTTTCTCTGTACATACTTATGCATGTGATGCAACATGTTCAGTCTGAAATACAAAATATTAAATGTGGCAGACAGGGAAAGGTTGTCACCTCCCTTTCTTGGGATGCTACCACTGTTAATGCACCCCAAGAGCATGAAGCACTGTGCCTGGTCTTAAACATATGGATCAAGTTTGACTGTGAGGTGAAATCCAAAATCCTTTTCCTACTGTAGTTTTTACACTGTCCCTACCATCTGTGCACAGCACAGGTGGCCCCAGGACAAGCTTGGCTTCTTGGCTTGGACTTCTTTTCAATGTCTTCACTTTCAGCCACTTTTTTTTTTTTTTTTTTTTTGCTCACATTCCTTGGCTCCTCCCCAAGCCCACATCAGCCCCAGCCCCTCCCTCTCCCTCCCCCCACTGTACCCATTTCCAAAGCAGATGTTTCCAGGCTGAGCCTTATACCAAGTCAGTGATGTTATAGCCAGGGCTCCTCTGTCAGTCGGATGCTGACTGGTCGAAAATGGCTTCCAGTAACTCAGTCTTTGTTTTGTAAAAACATTATTACAACATTGTATAACACTTGAGAAATGTTTCAAATTTAGGCTGGCTGGTGGCTTAGCAGACTAGGGGCTAGCATATGGAGCCTGCTATGCGGAAGAGGCTGTGGTGCACTGCTGGCACCACTACAGGAGGAGTCAGGATTAGCTACCAACAGACCCTTCTCAGCATTGGAGCTGCTGGACCACCAGGTAGGGCGCCCTCCTTGACAGAAGTCTTGTAAGTGGAGGGGAGGGATCACATATACAAATCTCAGCCTGGCAGTTTCTAACAAGCTTAGTGCATATATAGCACTCATTCATTCTTCATTCATTCATATTTAGCTCCTCATCTGAAAGTGCCATGGGTGTGGAATTTAGGAGCTTTAAAACCAGGTTGTAAGCCGGGCGTGGTGGCGCATGCCTTTAATCCCAGCACTTGGGAGGCAGAAGTAGGAGGATCACCGAGAGTTCAAGGCCACCCTGAGACTACATAGTTAATTCCAGGTCAGCCTGGACCAGAGTGAGACCCTACCTTGAAAAACCAAAAAAAAAAAAAAAAAAAAAAAAAAAAACAGGTTGTGCCTCAAATCATTGCATTCTAATCTAAGATATGGGGGAGAGCTAGGTGTGGCGCACACCTTTAATCCTAGCACTCAGGAGGCAGAGGTAGGATTGCTGTGGGTTCAAGGCCACCCTGAGACTACATAGTGAATTCCAGGTCAGCCTGGGCTACAGTGAGACCCTACCTCCAAAAACCAAAACAACAAAGACAAAATAAAAAAAAAAAAAAAGAGAGAGAGAGAGAGATGTGAGAGAGCTGAGTGTGGTGGTGCATGCCTTTAATCCCAGTACCCGGGAGGCAGAGGTAGGAGGATATTGCTATGGGTTCCAGGCTACCCTGAAAATAAGAGTGAATTCCAGGTCAGCCTGAGCTAGAGTGAGACCTTACCTTGAAAAACAAATAAATAAATAAATAAATAAATAAATAAATAAATAAATGAATAAAAGTGGCTGAAAGTGAAGGCGTTGAAAACAAGTCCAAAAGTTATATGCCAATGTGGTGTTTGCAAAGCTTTGGTGTTTGGGTGGCAATGACAGTAAAAACCAGTGGGTTCAGGAAGACGGTAACCACTCTACATATAGGCAGGGTCTCCAGTAGTCCAGGCTGGCCTCAGACTCACTACGTGGTTGAGGATGACCTTGAACTTCGGATCCTCCTGTCTCCACCTTCTGAGCGCTGGGATTACACATCCTGTTCAATCTGTCCGTGGCTGGGGGTGGCACCCAGGCTTCTGTGCATGTTAGGCCAGTGCTCTGCCCACTTAGGCACTCATGCGCAGTCCTTAGAGCGTTTGATGAAGGGCTGGGGAGATGGCTCAGTAGGTCAGCATGCTTGCTGCAAGCATGGGGGCTTGAGAGGGCCCGAGACTTCCTGAGTTCGAGTCCCTGTGCTCAACTGAGCAGGGTCACACAAATCCATAGCCCAGTCTTTTGGGAACCAGAGATTGGAGAACTGCTGAGGCATTCAGAGGAGGAAAACCTACTGGTCGCCTCTGGCCTCCAGGTGCCTGCAACTGCATCATCAAGTACACACTCACACAAACACACACACATGTATACTCACACACACACACCCTCACACACGCATGCACACACACACAAGCGCACACATGCACACACACTCACACAAACACACACACACATATACACACATGCACACACTCACACACACATGCACACACACTCACATGCACACAAGCACTCTGTTCAGTTAATACTTATTAGAAGTTCTGCCGGTAGAGGAGCGAGTGAGTGCTCACACAGAGTAGACAGCACACGGGGTCACGCAGCAGGGGCAGTGGTCAGAGCTCACGAGCATCATCGCAGGGTGTCTGTGAGCTACCTGACCACAGACTGACCTGGGGATTCCTGGGCTCAGTCTTCTGGAAGCGCATCCCCTGCTTTGGGCTTAACCTCGTACAAATCTGGGGCCTTGACCTGCGCATTCCCATCCCTGTTCATTGAACCTTGGCCAACGCATGGCTTTCCATAGACTAGTAGACAGGACACGGGACAGGAGAGCCTTGAGGGTTTAATGTTTTTTTAAAATTTTTTTGCATGTGTATTTGTATGGTGCACTTTTGTGTATGTGTGCACGTTTGTGTGCACGTGAATGGGTACACATGTGATGTGGAGGTCAGACGTCAACACTGGGTGTCATCCTTAGTTGCTCCCTACTTTCTTCTTTGAGACGGGGCCTCTTACTCGCCCTAGAGCTCACAGATTTGAATAGACGAGCTAGCCAGCAAGACAACGAACGGGGCCCCCCCGTCTCAGGCCCCTCAGTGTGTGACACCCAGCATATTTATGTAAGTGTTGGGTGTCTGAACCCAGGTCCTCAAGCTCGAGCAGAAAGTCCTTTACCTACTGATCCAGGCCCAGCTCCAGCCCCAGCTTTGAGCTTTGCTTGGCAATAGTAACCAGAGCGGATGCCACCTGCTCTGCCTGGTAGCCTCATTCTCCTGGTTTGGAAAAGGTTAGTGAGAGGGGACAGCCACCTCAAGGAGATGGGGTCATGACCCAGTGATAGCCACGTGCACAAGGGCTCAGTGCTCGCCTGTGGAAGTTACCTCGTCATGTCCCTGGTAAAGGCACTGATGACTCGTTGTGGTATTTGGGAAGCTTTGAGGGTCAAGGAAGGACTTGCAACATAGAAGCCTTGTCTCTCTTCCTCGGACGTCCGCCCGCTGCTACTAGAACTGCCCTTGGCCCTCACAGGTCTGTGCGCTCAGACTCTAGGTCTGAGGCCGCACTCCCACACTTGCCCTGTCTGTCCTCTCTTCCAGGTCTCCCTCAGAGTCTTTGCAAGCTAGAGCGAGCTAATTTCCTAGAAGGGAATCCTGGGACCCTGCCTGCAGGATGAGGGTACGCTGTCCCACAGGAACCCACAGAGAGGGGGGGTCCTGATCACTTGACTCCCCTCTGAGGTGAAGCAGGGCGCAGTTTCTCATTTCTGGACGGAAGGTCTCAGGGAGTTGCTAACAGCAGGGGGAATCACGAAGACAACAGAAACAAGTCCCAGAAGGTCTGAACCAAGGGACTCCTCATATGTGACACTGACCTTGGGCTAAGCCAGTATTCCTCAAGGTGGCACGAAGGTCCTTCTTGTTATCTTGGTTCTCATTCTGACATCCACATGGAACGGCCAAGGCTCAGAGAAGAGAAAGACAGAAGGGCTGTGTTTCTGTCCAGGACACTGCTGGCCTTTGACCCTGGCAGCAAGCAAACCACAACAGAACACTGCGGAGAGCCCAGAGGGGTGGTGATGGGGCACGGGCGAGTGGAGGATGTATGACTTGAAGAGCAGTCCCTCCCCCTTCCCCCTGGCCCAGTGCTCCAGAGATGGTAGATAAGCAAAGACTTCCCACAGAATGTCTATTTTCATAGGCACGAATCTTTTCATGGGCTTAGCCCCTTACAGAGAGGAGGAATGAGAGTCACCAGCCACTCAAAGGTGGCAGAGTCACTGGGAGACTGAGAGAAATAGACTCAAGCCAAACTTCTGAGGAAATGGAAAGTGCAACATCAAGGAATCCCCAAGCCCAGCTGGAAAAAGACTCTTCTGCATGTCCCGGCCAGGCTCCCGTTACACCAGCTCCATCACATGCCAGAATTGCTGGATTTCTATCTACGGTTTCCACAGAAGACAAGCTTCATGAGAAAAAGACCTGGGTTCATTCATCTGTTTCCTTACACCTCCTATCCACTGCATGGATGTTAGGTTAATAAATAAATGGATGGATGGATAATGAATAAATGAATGGCTAAGTGAATGAATGGATGAATGAATGAATTGGCATGTCTGGAGGGAGAAGAAGTAGAGTCAGATTGGGACAGGCTTGGATTTGGACAGATAGGGAAAAGAGCTGGGCAGTGAGTGGAGGTCAGCCTTCCCAGACCCTGGGGCCAGGCTTGGAAAACTGGAGGCAGCCTGGCCAGGTGAGTTGCTAGCTGAGTGATAGCATGTGGCTCGGCAAGGGTCAGCTTGCATCAGAAGGAAGATGTGTGTTCCTGGTGGGATAAGGGACTTCATTAAGGACTGGAGTAGGGGCTGTGAGCTTACTGGAAGTTGTGCAACAGGAGACCATGGGGACCGGGGAGAAACAAAGGGGAGGACACAGGCTGGTTGGGAGGAGGGGAGCCCACTGCCGCTCCAGTCAATACCAGCTCTATTCCGATGCCATTCGTGGGATAGGCAGGCAACTTGCCATGGACTTCAGAGGGCCGTGGTGCAGATGAAGGGAGGCCGCATGCTTATATGCACATATGGAAATGCTTTTCCCATGGATGGCTCTGATGTGGACAGATGGAATTAGTGAGAACTTCAATGTCATGAAGACAAGCACATCAAAAAAAAAAAAAAAAAAGAAAGAAAAAGAAAAGAAAAAAAGAGAGAAGAAAGAAGAAAACCAAGCCTTTCATTCTTTCTCTCTCCCTCTCTGTCTCTCTCTCTCTCTCTGTTGGCAGCTCTCCTCTTTTGCTTGTTTTCTTTCCATCATTGCCTTGCTCTATCCTTCTCCTTTCCCCTGTGAGGCCTTTCAGACTGCACAAGCATGAGTAAACATTACCCCATGGCTCTTGACATCAATAATGCATTGATCTTATTTCAATTGCAAATTGCTGAAACAGCAAGTCCCCCCAGATCAGCAGGACAAGGGATCCGGGTGCCAGAGTGTCCTGGAGGAAGAAGGGCCAGGGGATTGGAGACTTTCGATTCCATTCCCTGGTCCTTGAAGCCCCCGGAGGTCCCGAGACTCCTGGGTCCCATCTTCCTTCCCATCCTGCGATGGTTCCCTTCCCAGGAGGCTCAGCAAAGTTTTCAGATGCAGTGTGCTTGCTCCAGGGCTCAGACAATAAATCCAAGGGGATTATCCTTTATTGCTACTTTTCTTTCTTTCTTATACCCTGTGCCTTTGAGTAGGAAGGTCTGTAATATTTTATTTATTTGGCAGACATTCAGGGTTAGTGTCCCTTCAGAACTTGTCACATGAAGGTGTCTACCTAGCTGAGACACATACCTGGGTAATTGTCCCTTGCCAGGGCTTAGCAAACTTTTTTTTTTTTCTGTAAAAGGCCAGATAGTAAATATTTTCATCTTTCCAGGCCACTCTTTTCTCTTATGCTTGGAAAATTAGCTATGAAGAATGAGTGGGTAGGACTCTCTCTCAATAAGAATTATTTATATTGACAGTAGGTTGACCAAAGAACTTGGATGGGCCTTAGACTACACCCTGCAGTACCCTGATCTGAGAAATACTTATTTTTAGATGAGCACAGCACATCATCTCAGCCCACAGCCTCTGTATTTTTCATATTAAGTTATATTTATTTACACATAATAATGGATGGATTTCAGTAGGACATTTTTATTATTGTTTTTTTCTTTTTCTTTTTTAATTTATTTTTTATTGACCACTTTTTTAATTGTAGACAATATCCCATGGTACTTCCCTCCCTCCCTGTCTTTCCCCTTTGAAACTTCCCTCTCCATCATATCCCCTCCCCCTCTCAATCAGTCTCTCTTTTATTTTGATGTCATCATCTTTTCCTCCTATTATGATGGTCTTGTGTAGGTAGTGTCAGGCACTGAGAGGTCATGGATATCCAGGCCATTTTGTGTCTGGAGGAGCACGTTGTAAGGAGTCCTACCCTTCCTTTGGCTCTTACATTCTTTCCGCCCCTCTTCCTCAATGGACCCTGAGCCTTGGAAAGTGGGTTCGAGATGTTTCAGTGCTGAGCACTCCTCTGCATTAGGGCATTTTTATACATGTATTTAATGCACGTGGGTCATATACATCCCACATTCCCTTTTCTTTTCTCTCTTCCACTCCCTCTGATCTCTTGTCCCCAGATAATCCCCTTCTACTTTCCTGTTATTTTTTATGAACTAATGCATTTGATTAGGGCTAATTCCAGGTGCATGTGTAAGAGGTGACTTACAGGTTTGTGGGCACCTTTCTAGTAGCTGCACCACTGAAGAAAATGGGTCTTTTTCCTCCAGTAACTATTGACTGCCTATATACCCCCGAGAGACAGGAGAGATGGGCTCAAGAATACTTTTCCCATCCGTAACAGAGTGTCAACAGGTCAAATCTTATGCAGGTAAACATAGCTACTGAGCATTCAAGGGTGCAGCGGCCAGGTTGTAACCCCTGTTTTCTAACTTATCTGAAGGCTAGACAGGAACATTGACCCGGAAAGGATGACCTCATCTAACTTTGCCTTTAGTCACAGTGCGATGCCTTTAGGAGACTGACAGAACTTAGATAGAGGGCCCCAAAGTCACTGCCAGCTCTTACCAGTCTCATTCTGAGTCTGCACTTGGAGCCTCAATATGACCGCATGCGACAAAGTCCTGGCATTTCCTTCATGCCCTTCTCTTGACACCAGGGGTAAACCAGAGCTTGGGGAGAGGTGGTCAGGGCAAAGGAGAGATGGGTAAAGGGCTGTCCAGGTTGGTGTGTCACTCATCAGTGTGAATGCCTTTCTGTTTGGCTTCCAGTCTAGAACCGTGGCTCCCCCAGGGGATCTGAGTAGAGAGGGAACAGCTCCCTCAGCTCCTGTGGTGTGACTACCTACCTAGTGTTACAAACACTGAGAGTTTAAACACGGAAGTCTATCCCAAAGCTAGAGGACTGTGTGACCTTTCTTACATCCTAACTGGCTGCTCTGAAACCGACCCACTCAGCCTTGGACTTCCTTGGATGGCTTTAATCTTCTGGTGGCCAAGTTTCCACTTCCAAGATGTCATGTTTGGGTCACTCAGTAGCATTATCAATCCCCTGGAGCAAACTGCCAGCAGTTCTGAAGGGCCATGGACTGATGGCCAGACCCTATGTGCTAGGTGGGCTTCGAGCTCTGTGTTGTACACGCATCTCATACACCAGCCATGCCAGCCAGCCATTGTCCCACTTCGTGCACAGTGCTCAGATAGGTGCTAGTGGAGGCGATTTCTTTTTTCTTTTTTTCTTGTGGCTCCACACCTGGCAAGTGTGTGAAGCCAGGGCTTGACTTGGGCGCTGCCTACTCTCAAATGCCAAGGTGAGGTAGTTTCTATTGCAAAACAACACCTCAGCAGTGTGCGGGACTCAATCCACATCGCCCTAGCCTCAACCCCCAGCTCCCGATCCCAGCCCAAGATGAGGCCAGTCCTTCAGTTTGCTCATTCAGCTGAAGAGACCCCAGGAAAGTGCTTTCTTATCACAGTCCTCCTTCTTAGTCATGACCCCTGCTGCCCAAAGCAGGTGTGGCAAGTCGTGACTCTGTGGACGCCATGTGACAGGCCCTTCCATTCTGTTCTCCTTGTTGTTCATGAGAGTGGCTCTTCTGAATTCAATTCTGAAAGGACAGGACAACTCATTTCCCAGGGTGGCTCTGCCTGGCCAGATGCTGGGATTAAAGGCATGCACCACGGACAATTCTGAAATGACATTTTCTCCGCCTGGACATTGACATTAATTGCATTACTCATGGTTGGGAAGGCGTTTTGAAAAGTATCTAATATGCAAAAACATAAGGCAAAGATGAAATTTCATTGATGTTTTATATATGTATATGCTTTTTCTCCAAAACTATACCCCAGACACCACACACGCACACACACACACACACCCCTCTACATCTGGCATAGTCTGTTTCTTGCCTAGTTAATTACATTAGTCTGACCATGTGGCCTATATGTAATTCCTTAGGACATTTCCATCACTATGGACATTAAGTTGAATATATTTTCCCAGATCCACAGTAGTAGCAGGAGACCCAGAATCTGGGGGAGAACAGTGCATTGAAATCACATCCCTGTCTAGCTAACTTTGTTCTAGCTGCTAGAACATTGGACCAGGCTTTGTCGTAGAAATCCTAATATTACGTTTATCATAATACGTTGGTATCTCTATAGAGCCATCAGTCACTGTCCATAGGGGTTTGGTGTCAGGAGCCCCTATGGAAACTAACATTGAATGCCTTAGAATTTGATTATATCTTCTGTTGTTTCTATCATGCATGTTAACTCATCTGTAGATTACTTATAATACCCCAAATGATGAGAGCACTGGGTAAATGGTGATGATAGAGAACACCCTGCTTAGGGAGTCACAACAATGAAAAACAAGTATGTACATGTTTCACACAGAATTTTAGGTCTGAGACTCAGTCAGTTCACAGTAGCGCAATCCATGCATATGGCAAACTGACTGTACACACCCATTTGAAATCTTACAACCATGTGTCATCTTATAGGTGGACAGAGAAATGATACACAAAACTTTAGGAGTAGGAATGAGAGGGAATACATCAATGTGTGCACAGATGGATTCAGGGATGGATGACGCCAAAGCAAACCTTGGAAATTTTCTGTATTTCACTATTTTTCCTTGCTTTTTACATAACCCATGTTCCCTTTGGTTAAACAAGAATCTAATGATAATTTCATGCTCTTTCATGTTTTAATTTGAGGGAAAAATTAACTTACAATTTCCTTGGTGCTTAGAGGATGGTAACGTGTGCTGTAAGCATAGGGCTGTGCTGTTTTACCTCCTTCCTCCTGTTTGCTATGTGAAACTTTCCCAGAAATTTAATATTACCATCCAAACTAAATTGCTACCATTATGATTCATATAATTTGGAATTCACACAAATTGAAAATTGATGCGAAATCAAAAGGAAATATAACATCGAATTATCTTTGTGGTTCGACATTTGTTCTCATTGAAACTCTGATGAGAGACATGTTATTCCTGCCAGGCTCAATCTCTGTTATGTATTGCTGACATTTTAGCATTGGTTTGAAGTTGCACTATTAATATGTTTAAAAACAAAAATAAAAAAAAAAAACCGTCCTCTCCACTGACTGTACTACAAAGTTGAATTTTACATCCCCAAATTTAAGTCTATTGGCTGTTTGCAGATATTGGATGGAATTCCCCATGTAGCACCCCCACACACACACAGTCCCCCAAACTGGCCAGAAGTCCATTTCAGATAAGTTCTTGTCGAGTGCATGACCCTCTTTCTACTGAATTGGAAAAGTAGAAGGGGAAGGTTTTTTTCGTTCACTACTCAGGAATGCCTTACATTTTCAGGGCACAGAGTCTATGAAAGAGCAGAATGATGGTAGAGAATCCGAACTCCCCCAAAGCTCTGGAAGGAGAGTAATTGGAAAGATGAGCTACAACAGGCGGGAGAGCTGTCAGATTTCAGAGACGGACTGTGGAAAGGAGATTCCAGGTTGCTTCCAACTGGAGGATTGTGTTCTGCTGGGAATCTCTGTGCCCTGCCATAGCATCCCATAACCATGGAGCCCAGAGCAGTCCTTGACCTGGTTGCCCCTATCTGCTGACACCACACAGGCTGTAGGAAGTACACACTGCTTGGCAGACTTCTGGGTCCCTGGTTTGGGAGGGTGAAGGGACCATGGAACCACGTGGCTCCCTCCTGTGTCCTGTGATCAGTGTTTGCCAAAGGGACAAAGCCCCTTGAACCTCAAAGCCAGGAAAAAGGGGACAAAGAACAAAGAGCTGTCAAACTCTTATTAATTTTATATTGTCTTGAATCTTAGGCTGTGGAAGAAATAATGGTGTTGTGAAAAAGCCTTAGGTTATAGAATAATAGGCAAACCATCCAAATCACCCATGATGCCATGATAAAAAAGGGGGAAAAAAAGTCAAAGCTCTATTACCTCTCAGAATTTGTCTTCTGTGTCCCTGCTTATTTTTATTATGATACATTGAGTGCAGAGTTTTATCGTGTTCCTTTTTTTACTCAGCTCAGTATTATATTCATTTTTGTAATTGTTAAAGTTATTTTGAAACCAGTTTTTGGCTGGCCCATTATGCATTGTGTGAATAATGAGAGTTTATTATCTCTTCATCTATCCTGAGCCTGTAGGTTATAATTCCGTTTTCATAAGAATATCCCAATGCCTATCTTCTGATGGCCTCTATTTTAATCTTTTATCCAAAAGTGCTCTTCTGTATCCAGCCATCTGCTCTTCCTTCTTTCCTTGGGAACTTCTTCACCAAAGATTTCTCCAAACCTTCCAAATAACATCAATAATTTTTATTGGATGACCTTGATCTGTAAGCCAATATGTACTATTTCATATATGATGTTTGCCCTGTGTTCTTGGCCATATATCCCAGCTAAGCCACTCACTGTCTTGACGTAGGTCCATCCTGTACCCTGTTGACTCCATGCACCCAGGGCAACTATGACTGTAAACCAGCATATTTGTAGATGACAACATCATGTTACAGTGTCAGAAAGTTGGACACACCCAGTGGACATGGATCTCAGACGTGATCAGCTTGACATGTTCAGGGAGGCATGGCCATAGACTTGTCCACCTTCTCTGATCTCACACATCCACTTATAAAGATCACAGTACTGATATGCAAGTGTTGATGTGGGGTTTGAATGTGAGACACTCTGAATGTCAAACACCTAACTGGCTCCAAACTCTGAACCTTTCTGAGTGCTGCCACACCACACGTGGAAAAGCCCTGCCTCACTTCAGGTGACAGATCACACTCAGAAGGAGATTCTACTAAAAATATCTTATGGGATTCCCTTCAGGCTATGGGCAGAAAGTGTAATTGAAATATAACATGAATTTTGCATTTAGACTTGGGTCCATCTCCATGATATCACCATATATATATATATGGAAGTACTTCAAAATCTAGAAAATAATCCCAAATTCCAAGAACTTTCAATCAGAGTATTTCTTTTTACATATCTATTTTTGTGTGTGCATATGTGAGTGCACACCAGAATCTCTTGCTGTAGCAAATGAACAACAGACACATGTACCAGTTGTTTTTTTTTCTATTTGCATCTGGCTTTATGTGGGTGCTGTGGAATTGCATCCAGGGTGGCAGGCTTTGCAAGTGAGTGCCTTTAAGGGCTGAGCCATCTCCCTAGCCCCGTCAAGGCATTTCTGATTCAGGGTACTCAACTTGCCATTGTAAAAGGCTTAGAATGGGGACTTTCCAGTTCTGGAATCCCCTCTTTACCTCTTTACTGAGCCTACTGTTCTCTGCTTTGTTCCCTCTCTTACTTTGAAATAACTTTATTCTTAAAAAAATATTAAGTGCTTAGAATAGAGCCAGACATCCCAGAAGTTCTGTCTTAGTTTTATTAATGTACTGATTTAGCTCTGAAAAAGGTTACCTCGACTACATACATCCTCCGACAAAAAGGAGTTTCTACCTCTCTGTGTGTCTGTGTTTTGCTCATTCCATACACACACACACACACACACACACACACACACACACGCACACACGGCCTTTTTGCCTAGAATACTGTCCATTCATTAGAGCTCAGAAACTAGTAGTTGTTGAACGGCTGAAATCTGACTCTGTTCACATTCTCATCATACTGCACTTTCTCAATGGTTATGCTAATAAAATTGTTCCTCATAAGAAGATTTTGTATCTGCTATCATGTTTATTTATAGATATCATATTCACATATTTCTATAAATCAAGCCTTATTTTATCTAGAGGATTCTCATATCAACCAGAAAAAGAAAAAGACAAAAAAGAAAAAAGAAAAAGCGATTGCAGAGACATGGTAATAATTGCCGTATGTTCAGTGAGAGAGGCTCTTTCATCAGACAGACACGAAGTTAGCTAATTGGATGGTTAGGAGGGCCACAGAAAGCCCTCATAAAGTCACAATTATGACGAACCCACTGGAAGAAAAGGCAAAATGTCTTTTCTTTAGGCTCCCATAAGCTGCATTTTCAATGCACAGATTGAAGAAAATTCCCTTTCCAAATCCTCTTTGGTCCCACATGAAAGGGATGACGACTTTTACGCAGCAGACTGCGGCCTTAAAAAAAAGAAAGAAAGAAAGGAATGTTTATTCTAAGTAGAACATCATGGGCCTCCTCACAGCATCTCATGACATGCTCCCTCCAGCTGCTTTGATTTATCCCTCGACTTCCAATAAAACTGATGCCCTATTTCAAGGGGCAATCCATAATTAGCTTTTCAGCTGGTGGCAGTGGTTACTTTCAGTGCCACCAACAGTGTTGAACCCAGCCTTTTCTTAAAAGGAAAAAGAAAGAAAGCAAAACAAGTAAAAATTAAAGACCTGGCGGAGAGTCCTTCCCTGATCCAGTGGGGTGTTCTTCCTGGAGAATTAACAGTGGTAGACATGGTGAAATTCACCTTGATTCAACAAGGAGGGGCACAGGGGTCATGTGATAGAAGCAGAGGGTCAGTTTTCCTGTCCTCTTTCAAAAATAGCGATGCTTCCAATTCACTAGAAAGATGGACAGACAGACCATACTGAAAGGTAGATGGATGAGCAGATACCTGGATAGGTAAATGAACACATAGAGGGTAGGTGAACAACTAGATACCAATGTTTTTTCACTCACATCTGTGTCTCCCCAGTCACCCATTTATCTGCATCCATTGATTATCTACATATCTGAGGCTATAATCCATCCACCAAGCGTGTTATAATTATCACCCATCTATCTATTTATCTATCATCATTGTTCTATCATCATCTAACGCCATTCGATCATCTAGTTAGCTATCTAGCATCTATCTATCCTCTCTCTCCTCTGTTTACCTACCATCTTTCTATCCACCACCTGGATATCTATCATCTGTCTTCTAGATATTCATCCATTGATGTATCTGTTTGCAGGCATCCTTCTATCAGTGCTATTCTATTTATCCATCTATCATGATACTATCTATCATCTATCTGTCTGTCTGTCTGTCCATCTATCTATCCATCTATCTATATCTAATCTATCAATGTTCTGTTTAGCCATCTACCATTTACATGACTAGCACATTTGAAGCTGGCTAAGTAGTACTTTTCTCCTCCAATGTCTTCACTATATTTTGTAAAGAAAATTAAAATTAGGGGAAAAAAGGAGGGTGTGAGATAATATTTGAGTGAGGTTCTATTGATGCCAAGAGAAAAAGGGAGTAAAGGCTGAGCAAAATAACAGGATGAAATTACACCTGCAAGATAGAGAAAGGTGATATGATCTAAGATGCATGGAGAGGTCTACCTGACCATCACTGGGACACAGAGCAATGACAGGGAGCCCGTGGTCAAGGCGCCTGACCTTGTGGAGACTGGGTGTCAGAGTTTGCTTCATGTACACCCCACACCGCATACCTTTCCAGGTCACCTTGATGCTGAGTTTCCCTCACCCTCCTCAGTCACTCCAGGTCCTACACCACAGAAGATCAACATGACATAGCTGTGAACCAGAGAAAGTGGACATATTCTGGAAGGACACCAGATTCGGGGCTGTTCCAGGCTTTCTGGAAGGCAGGTGCAAGACCTTGGCAGTGGGCGATGCTCTCAAGGCAGGTGACTCGGATGGTGGGGACCTTCTCTCTTTCCTTTCCTGGTTGGAGTATTTGCAATCACTCCCTTTCCCCCCGCTGCCTCAGAATCCTGACCTGGAAATGCATGTAGAAAGAAGTGTCCTTGTTTGCCTAAGGATACCTACACTGGTGCCTGGCATGATGGATATTTAAAACATTAGCATTAACCAGGCGATATGGCACACATCTGAAATCCCAGCATTAGGGAGGCTGAGGCAGGAGGATCACTAGCTTGAGGCCAGCCTGGGCTCCCTAGAATGACATTGTCTTAAAAATAAATAATGAGCTGGGCATTGTGGCACACACCTTTAATCCCAGCACTTGTGAGGCAGAGGTAGGAAGATCATCGTGAGTTCAAGGCCACCTTGAGACTACATAGTGAATTCTAGGTCAGCCGGGGATAGAGTGAAACCCTACCTGAGAAAACCAAATAACAATAATAATAATGAATAGGAAGTTTGGATGATGGCTCATGTGGGTAAAGCATTTGACATACAAGCTTGAGGAGCAGGGCCTGAGTTCAGATCCCCAGAACCCATGTAAAATGCTGGGTGTGGTGCACATGCCTGTAATCCCTGAACTGTGATGAAGAAGCAGGCACACTTCCCTGGGGTATGCTTGTGGCTAAGCGAGCTGAATTGGTGAGTTCTAGGTCCAGGGAGAAAGCCTGTCTCAAAGAAAAAGGTGGAGAGGGACTGAAGAAGACACTCAGTGGAACCTTCTGGCACACACACACACACACACACACACACACACACACACACGTAGTTTTCTGACTCCTAATGAAACCTTTCCATCCTTCCAGGCTAGCCTCCAAAATTCCTCCTTCTGGTAAAGTCAGGACAGCTCTTGTCTTCCCTGGGCTCCACACTGATTCAGGCAGCACCCTTCTTCTCCTTGGCCAGGCTCAGCTCATGATGTAGTCCCTTCTGGGCTGACACCCAGTTCTGACCCTGTCTGGTGATCAGAATGACATTTGCCAGTTATTACTTATCCACCAACCACAGCAAGCAGCATCGCCCTGTCAACCTCCGCTCCTCAGCCCCACCTGCCGACCAGACGAGGTGCTCCCCTGGGGACACATGCCTCTTCGCCAAGTGGCAGAGTCAGGAACAGGTGGTTGAGAAAAAGGGTCTTTAAGAAGTGCAATAACATGCGCACATATGCACATGACCTTGGAGCAGACAAAGGAAAAGCCAAAAAGTTCTGAATGCTGTGGTTGGAGCAGCACTGCCGAGGCCTGGGGCACTGACTACACTTGAGGGAGTTGAGACTCAGGGAAGATGTCAATTTCCCATGGCCATGGAGCTCGTAAGTGGTAGAACCAAGGGTCAAATAGGCTTCATGCCTTGTTTCTCTGTTGTTCAGACATGCGTGCCAGCCATAGTTTGTATGATTGGCATGTACTAAACTCATGTGGAAACTTGATTGTAATTGTAGAGGGAAGTTGGGACCTTCGAGAGATGTGCAGATCCTGAGAGCTGTGTGTGAGGGTTATGACAGGAGTGGCATGCATCTCTCCTCCTCTTCACCTCTGTCCTTCCCTTCCTAACCCCTCCTCCCATCCCTCCCTTCCACATCCTCCTCCTTCTTTTCTTTTCTCCTTCTTGCCCCCCACCCTCTCCTTCTTCTTCCTCTCGATCTTGGATTTCCCAGCTTCTAGAACTTTCCAGAGGGGGGAAAAAAAAAAAAAAAACTCTGTTCATTACAGATTCCCCAACTCACAGTGCCTAAGACATGGTGGGGCTGGGGCATGCTCCCTGCCTATATCATTGGAGTTTTGCTACTTTTACAAGTGTGCAGAGCACAGCTGGGAGCAAGGCCGGGTCTCAAGCAGCAGGCAGGCAGCACAATTTGGATTTCTCAGGCTGCCAAGTTGGACCTCTGGAATTTCACTAGCTTGTGGAAATGAGATACACATGGAAGTTCCTGCAGTGTGTCCAGTGAGTTTATTTAAGCAGCTGTTTTCTGGAACCAATCCCAGAGCTACAGTTTAGCTGTTGTGGTGAATGAGAGATTTTCCTCACAACTCCTGTTTTTTATAACTCCTGTTTCATCTCAGACACACAGTGACAGAGTGCTGGGACCAAGAGGCTCCAGGTCAGCCTTTCTAACTCTCATGCTTGGGAATAGTCTTGACTTCCCGCCTCTGCTTCTTGATAAAAGCGCTGTCACCTGGTTCAATGCCCCTTGCTGGCTCCTTTTCCTCCATTTGTAAGTTCAGCGAATTGGCAAGCTGAGGGTTCAATGTGGTCCTGGGAAGCATGGCACTGGCTCGGCTACAGAGGGCTGCGCAGACTGTGTCCTTCAGGAGAAAGAAGAATAACACCATGAAAAGTATAGGAGGGGCTT
This sequence comes from Orientallactaga sibirica, assembly GCA_036365145.1. Classification (NCBI taxonomy): domain Eukaryota; kingdom Metazoa; phylum Chordata; class Mammalia; order Rodentia; family Dipodidae; genus Orientallactaga; species Orientallactaga sibirica. The sequence goes on along the minus strand of JAEOAD010000038.1, from coordinate 12,809,963 downwards.
CGAGTCTCAGCTGTGTGGGGCTGGCCCAATTCAGCCAGCCCTGTTCTCATCCATAAAGCAGAACGGTAGAACTGATTCGGAACTTGTCAAAGTAAATGCATGACTAACAATAATAAAATTAAAGTGTTTTATTTAATTATTTATTTATTAGAGACAGAGAGGGGTGGGAGAGAGAGAGAGAGAGAGAGAGAGAGTGAGAATGGGCATGCCAGGGCCTCTACCCATTGCAAATGAACTCCAGAAGCATGTGTTACCATGTGCATCTGGCTTACGTGGGACCTGGAGAATTGAACCAGGGTCCTTAGGCTTTGCAGGCATGTTCCTTAACTGCTAAGCTGTCTCTCCAGCCCAAAATTAAAGTGTTTTAAAGGGATGTGAGCAGATTCAGCAGATAGGGAACTCGATGCTCAGATCAGCGTACCTGAGTTTAGATCCCCAGATGCCATGCAAGAGGCAGACGCCGTGGCAGCTTTAGTAACCCTCATGTGCCTGCTAGAGAAGGAAGACACACTTTATAAAATGCTTTGTAAAGTTTCCATCAAATACTATGCATTTGGTGATTATGAAGGTTTTATTTTTTATTTATTTATTTATTTATTTATTTATTTATTTATTTATGACAGAGAGAAGGAGAAAAAGAGAGAGAGAGACTGAGAATGGGTGCACAGGGCCTCTAGCCACTGCAAACGGAACTCCAGACGCATGTGCCACCATGTACATCTGGCTTACATGGGACCTGGAGAACTGAACCAGCGTCCTTAGGCTTCGCAGGCAAGTGCCTTAGCCACTAAGCCATCTCTCCAGCCCAAGTTATTTTTCTCTTACTCGTTGCATTGGTGTATATTCCTGTACGTAGCTGCAGGTTTCATGAAGACAATCCCGTGCAAGTAGATCATGATTCCTCAACAAGTCATTCAGACTGAAGCAGTAGATAGCAGTCCTCAGGTGTCTGGCTGACCCATGAGGGTAGGGACTGTCACCTGACAGCCTCCTATTTGGGCGCTAGTGACAGGAGACCAGTGTCTCAGAACATCTAAGCCCACTGACCAGTGGTTGGATCACAAGAACCAATATCCATGCCATCACAGTGGACAGTGACTCCAACCTGCAAAGCATTAAGGCAGAAACACCGCTGAGCACAGGAGTCATTGGAGAAGTCACCTCCCACGCAGTGGAACTGAGACCATCTGGCCCAGGTGGGCAGGGACTTTTCCAGATCCTGGAATAGTTTGGTTCATAGAGTTCTCAGGGACACACACTCCTCCCTCCCCTCTGTGACATCAACATGCAGAAGACAGTGGAGATGGAGCAAGGACTTCAAGGAATGCCTGCTTTGAGGGGAAAGAAGGGTGAATGGATGAGTGACAGGGAGCACAGCAGGGAAGAGAGGATCTGGGCATTGGGAGAGTCTTGCTCAGTAGTGGGGGATGACACTTCAGATACAGACACTGGATGGGAGGGCGGGGCTTGGTTAATGAAGGAAAAACATTCTAGAACAAACCCAAACCCATAGGCAGGAAGTTGCTTGAAGTGTCTGCAACACACCACTGGAGAGTGGGAAATGGGGAGGGTGGGGAACAGTAAGAGTGGCAGCCGTGGCCAGAGCTGCCATTGCCTGAGCTGTATGTAAGGTGCGAAGTCTGAAGGGGCATGGAGCTGACCAGAGGTAGGTCTGCACAGGGCCACCTTGGATGTCCTTGGTAATGTAGACTAGGCTGGCACTGGGTGGGAGACTAGCTGAAGAGTCCATTGTAATAGTTCAGCGGAAGTCATAAAGGCCAGGACCAAGCTGTAAGCAATGAACACAGCAAACCAGTGGTTGGTTTCTGGTATATATATATTTTCTTTGCCTACAAGAGAGTGTATGCCTGTATGCATGTGTGTATGCACATGGAGTGTGCACATATAGTGTATGCACGTGCTTGTGGATGTAAGGGCCATACAGCACACATGCGCGGAGGCCAGAAGGGAACATCCTGTGCACTCCTCATTGCTCTTCCACTTCATTTTCTTGAGACAGGGTCTCTCACTGAACCGGGCTTTCTGTTTCTTTCTTTCTCTTGTCTTGTCCCCCCATTGCCTGGCCAGCGAGCCTCCTCAGTTCTCTTTCAGGACTAGAGAAGGTTGGCGTGGGCACACCCAGCTTTTTATGTAGGTGCCTGGATCAAATTCAGATGCTTGTCTTGAAAGTGTTCTTACCCACTGAGCCATTTCCCCGGCTCTGGTTTCTGGATATTTCTTAAGTGGGAGTACACCCACGAGAACAGAGTCAGTGAGGAACAAAAGGAGGGACGCCTTGGGAGAGGGGGTCTATTCAGACATGGCCACAAGCCTCTCACTGCCGTGCAATTGTCTTAGTTGTGGAAATGAGACTTATAAAGCGCCTGGGGGAACAGCTGGGAGAAGGCAGAGCGAGACGCCCGATGGGCTTCCATCCTCCAGGACCCACTTCCAGTGTGATTGCCCAGCAATGCTGGCTCTGAGTTTCCCTTCCGTGGGTCTGCATCTGCTCGGATGATATTGCTCTTCAAACCCTCGCTGCCACAGTTCAAGAGCACACGAGTGACCAACCAGGAAACACTGAAAGGCGGGGACTGGTCCCCCAGTGTACAGAGCACCGGGCCCATATCTCATGCTGCTCAGAATTGCTGTGTGTTGTTGAACACACCTCCTGGTTCACCAGACACGACTTCTGTCTCTGGGCAGCAAGCATGCAGGTTTGGGTAATTGGAGAACAATCATGTCTCACTGCTTGCCTTGAGTGACAGAGAACCTACAAGAAGAAATAAAAGTCTCTCATATCTCGCAGATTCTCATTTTGGTCCTTGGCTGCTGTATGACCACGGGCATTCTTAGGACTGCTGTTATCTTTTGAGGGGGTTTAAGAAAATTGAAATGAACAGTCTAAACGAAACTGCCTTGCGAAGGTCTGGGGTGGAGCTGCAGGGCTTACAAGCAGTCAGACCATGAAGGCTGATACTGTCTCCCAGAGTGAACTACTCCATTCTTGCCCCTCACTGGCATTTCCCACTACATTTGTGTTGACTTGGGTGCCCCCAAAGGCTCCTAACCTTCTGGAGGTGGACAGTGTCTTCAATTCCCCTCTTCCGGTGCTCTCGGTGCCCCCCCCCATTCCATTTTTTCCTACTCCTCACTTGTGGTCCAGGTGGATCTACAGATGGAAACCACGATCTAGTCAGATGCTAAGGGGGTCATGCCTTCTTCATGTAACCTCCTTTCCTGGATCCTCACATAGAGCATGTCGCTTCCCTTCCCTTCCCTGTTGTTGCCGAGAGGTGCCTCCCATCACCAATCTTCTCCACTGGACATGACGTCACTTGAGACTATTTGCTGTAAACGAGGCCCACAGACTGCCTGGTTGACAGCAACAGAGATTTAGTCTCACGTTCTAGAGGTCAGAAGACAAGATGAAGGTCAGATCCTCCCCAGAACTGAGAGCAAATGTCTGTCCCGGTTCTCCTGTAGCCTCTGGTTGCTTGCTGCTGGTGAAGTGTCACAGCCCCTGACTTGTGGCAACATCACCTCCCAGGATGCTCTTGGGGCAGCATCCCCCCAGACCTGCTTTCTTCCTTCCAAGACATTCCCTCCTGCACGTCTGACCTCATTACACGCAAGGACCCTATGTCCAAATAAGGCCATAGTCCCCTGTACTGGAGGTTAGAACTTCAGCATCTTGGGGCAGATGTAACTCACCTCATAATGACTTCAGAAAAATAATAGTCTCTGGCCTCAGGTCCAGTGACCTTAGCCTGGTTGAATGAATGAATGACTGAATGAAAAATGCTAGAACCCTGTGTTTTACACGCTATGCCTGTCTCACAGTGAATGCTCAGTGACTTTTATTCTGAAAATGACAAGAACCCGTCACTAGCAGTGTATACTAGGACTACCTTCCTGCTGTGCTTGGGACATGGCATCGGGTACAGTGGGCACTGATCAGAAGCTGCATTCCTGCCCAGGCCACTGCCCCACAAGCTTCACACATAGCTGGCAGCAGGGAATTTTACCTTGGGCTCAGACCCAGATCCATGTGCCAGTGCCAGGACTGGGGACTCTTAGCTGTTCATTAAAGCGCCCTTTAGCACCCATTTCACAATGACATTCATTACCTTATCGGGTTCATTGAAAGCAAGGAGACGTGCAGAGAGCATGCTGTCTCTTTGGGCTTGGATTGGAGGGGTGCATCCAAGTAGAACAAAGTGCTCCTGGGGGGCGGGGGGCTTAAATTCCCCACAGCCGGCCTATCCCTTAGGAGGCAGGAGTAGGCAAGCGGATCTGCCCTGGGTGGAGCGCTAACCTGAAGAGTGTCACGCAAGAAAGGAAACTTCTTGACTCTTAGGCAAGCATGAGTCTTTGGGCTGGAGGTCAAGTTTAAGCTAACCTCATAGCCAGCTCTGGGAGCAGAATGCATTCCTGTACTTGGGGGCTTGGCCCAGGCCAGCTTGGGCTTGGTCCTCTGTCTCCACCTTTGGAAATGCTTTTCAAGAAGTTCCACGAGACCATCCACCTTTCTGGCTCCTACTAAAATAACAACTTGTCTACTCACAAAAGAAAAAGAGAACAAATATGATGTGCTCCCATTTGAAATGTCCTTTCTTTCCACCAGGGCTGCCTGGGTCTCCTGCAATGGACTTGAAGGCCCTGGCTTCAGGTCACTAGTGGTCACTAATAATAGGAGTTGGGGCAGCTCAGTTACTTTCTGAGAACTTTTTGAGGGTATGCATGGGTGTAATTGTGTGTGTGTGTGTGTGTATGCACATGTGTACACAGATTCAGGTAACCCTTGTACATATATGTGGGGGTCAGAGGGAAATACCAGCTATTCCTGATCCATCATTCATCTATCTATTTCTTTAAGCCAGAGTCTCCTGCTGGTTCAAGACCTGCTATTTTCATGAGTCCCAGGGTCTCTGTTCCCCATGACACTAGGGCTATAGGAGTTCATGGCACACCCAGCTGTTTTGCAGGTGCTGGGGAATTGAAGTCAGGTGATCAGACCCTCAGCTCCTAACCACTGGGATATCTCTCTAGCCCTTGTTTGATTTTTAGCTGGAAAAGTGGGGCCAAGTGTTACTCGTATCTTGTGCACATTGTTGGAAGAGTTATAAGGAGGGTAGTCATGAGTGGGGAGTGGTTGTGAAGTGCCAGGAAAATACATCCATTGTAAAATGAATTCATGCCGGTCCTCTGAGCATCCCAGGAAAATATATCCTTTGTCCCCTAAGGAACAGAGAGAATATGGATCCAATATCTATTGTTGACATGGACAGGTTCAAGGTATATAACATATATAACATACATATTATACATATAGAGATAGATATCTATATCTATGTATCTATACAGAGAGATATAAAAATTGAATTATTTTTATTTGATGACCTTGTCTTTTCTTTTTTGTTTTGTTTTGTTTTTCAAGGTAGGGTTTCACTCTAGCCCAGGCTGACCTGGAATTCACTCTGTATTCTCAGGGTGACCTCAAACTCATGGCAATCCTCCTACCTCTGCCTCCCCAGTGCTGGGATTAAAGGCGTGCACCATCATGCCTGGCTTTTCTTTATTTTTTCTTTTCTTTTTTTTTTTTTTTGATCTTGTCTTTTCTATTTAACACATCTTCCTTGTTAATTCTCATCCATCCCTTAGAGCAATGCCCGCCAGACATGCTCCTGAACCTATATGCGCATGTAATGACGACTAATTCACGAGACAGAGGTGCAAATATTGAGAGAAGGCTCTGAGAAATTTTAGAGCAATCTCACCTGGCCCAGATCATCCCGCCTATGCCTGTGGGCTCATCTCATTGAGCAGGAGATGGGCCTCAGGGCTGGGAGATAACATGTGGGATTAGCACAAGATGGACCTGCAGAGTCCTGGCTCAGGAGCGTTGAACTTCAAGATGGTTGTCACAGAGAATCAAGTCACAAGGTCACGTGCAGCATGGCCATATGGTGCTCTCCTCAGGGCTGGAGGGGGAACAGGTCCTGCACCCACAAAAGCCATGGAACCGCTTCTCTACAGAACAGCTGAGGACACGCATCATCTGACCTTCTCAGATGGACCAGACAGGAGGGCTCTCCCAGCACAGCAGAAGAGCTAAGCACACCCTTAGGACACTCGCCATTTCCATCCTTTCTTCCTTGGGGAGCATTTTAATTTGGCCTCCGTCCCGAGCCCCTCGTACACCAGGCTATAGCCAGCAGTTCAGAGTCCCCACCCACACCCCACTCTTCGTCACACTGCCCCAAGCCACTCGGTGGTGGGGGGTGGTGGCAGGGCCTTCATCACAAGCATCCCTTGGGCAGCATTTCATGAACACCTATGTATGAAGCTGCACCTTCCAGGTGGAGGGGGGCTCTGCTCCTCAGCAGCTCATGGTGTGGAGGAGAAAAAGAGAAGGATTGTTGTGCAGGAGAGCCCAGTGTCTTCTTCAGAGCCTGACTCCTGCTCAGCCCTGACCCACACTTGGCCAGGAAAGGAGAATGTTAGAGAAGAAAGAAGGAAGGATGGCTCGACTGTGTGACAGACCCTTCCACATTCTTCTTTCTTTTGCTGAAGCAGAACGTGGCAGGTGTGTTCTCGCCACGGGGCCTTGGCACCTGCTATTCACTCTGCCAAGGGCTCAGCGTTGCCTCCCTAAATCCTGCTTCAGGATGATGTCATCCTCAAAGTTTCTGTCTCTGTGCTTTCTCCGGAGAACACGTGACCAGTTAACACTGCACATATTCGTTGGGTCATTAGTATGAGACAGAAAGTGAGCCCCATGAGAATGAAAAACCTTATTTTACAAATTGTTGGTGCTCAAAAATGTATTTACTAGAGAAATTAAAGGATGAAAGGCAAGTGAGTGAGAAAATACATTGCAATCACCCACAACATCAGGATATAAGCTTGTTATGTACCCCATAGAAGGAAATATTCACATTTCACTCTGATTTTCTTGTGATATAGATGTTGGCGTTGATCCTATAGTCTTCATTGAGACATACAAAGTTCATGTTCACATATTAATGCTACTCTCACTTCTGGCTAGAGAAGCTTTTCTTTTCAGATGGTGATGACCACTGGGATGACCCAAAAGGCAACATGGTGCTGAGAAGAAGGGATGGAGGAGTGTCCAGCACTGAAACACCTCTGTCACACCCTCCAATGGCTCAGGGACCATTGCGGAAGAGGGGGCGGATAGAATGGAAGAGCCAAAGGAAGGATATGACCTCTTACAATGCAACTGCCCAGAGAGAAATTGGCCTCGATATCCATGATCTTGTAGTGCCTAGCAATACCTTTGCAAGACCCTCAAAATAGAAGAGAAAGATGATGTCATCAAATTAGGAAAGGGACTAATGGAGAGAGGGAGGGCATATGATGGAGACAGGAGTTCTAAAGTGGAATGGGGGAGGGGAGGGAAATATCAGGTGGGTTTTTTTGGTATGTAAGATTAAAAGTCAATAAAAATAATAATTAAAAAAATTCTATGGCAGGGGAGGTCATGAGCCTTAGGGGTATAAAGCCTGCTCTTGTCTCACTAAATGTATATATTATTCCCACCAAGCTGCCCTGGGGGCACTACACTTAATGTTCATGTTCACATATTAATGCTACTCTCACTTCTGGTTAGAGAAGCTTCTCTTTTCAGATGGCAATGACCACTGGGATGACCCAAAAGTAACATAGTGTTGAGAAGAAAGGATGGACGAGTGTCCAGCACTGAAACACCTCTGTCACACCCTCCAAGGCTCAGGGACCATTGCGGAAGAGGGGTGGATAGAATGGAAGAGCCAAAGGAAGGGTATGACCTCTTACAATGCAACTGTCCAGACAGAAATTGGCCTCGATATCCATGACCTTGCAGTGCTTAGCAATACCTTCACAAGACCCTCATAATAGGAGAAAAAGATGATGACATCAAATTAAAAGAGAGACTAATGGAGAGAGGGAGGGGATATGATGGAGATTGGAGTTCTAAAGTGGAATGGGGGGAGGGGAGGGAAATATCATAAGTTTTTTGTATGTAAGTGTAGAAGGTGTCAATAAAAAATTAATAATTAAAAAAAATGCAATCCTGATTTGGTGATTATAGACCTATATGTTAGTGTGGCATATAAATATTTGTCAAGGGGCTGGAAAGGTGGCTTAGCAGTTAAGCACTTGCCTGTGAAGTCTAAGGACCCCAGTTTGAGGCTTGATTCCCCAGGACCCACATAAGCCAGATGCACAAGGTGGTGCATGCATCTGGAGTTTGTTTATAGTGGCTGGAGACCCTGGTGTGCCCATTCTTCTCTCTCTGCCTCTTTCTATTTCTGTCTGTCACTCTCAAATAAATAAATGAAAATAAACAAAAATTTAAAAATTTGTCAAGACGGGCAATAAAGTGATGAGTTTATGTCTTTTTTGTTCTTTCTCCCCCAAATCCACATGTGAATATACAGAATGAGTGTTGGAGGAGCCCTACAGTAGAGGGGAGTGATGCGATGTCAGCCTCTGTAACAAGCTCACTGCAGAGTGCATGGTGACTCACACACAGTGGAAGTGTCATGCTTAAACACAGACAATGAAAGCAGATAATCTAATGAGCCAGCGGTTCTACTCCAGGGCACAGTGTAGACTCTTGACTCCCATCTCATGGAATATCACCATTTTGAGTTCATGATTCTCAAGATCTGCTGTTGTAAACTAGCCCAAGCCATAAGCTGGAGAGTTTGGGGTTTGTCTGTGTTTCCTGGCTGAACTCCGGAAGAAGTATGCTTCCCTTCTGCTAGCATCCTGTTAGCTGGGCCTCAGTGAAGACCACATCTGTGTGCAGTGGTCAAGAAAGAGTCAGTCTGAGAGTGCAGGAAGGAGGGGAGACAGCGGCCACTCCTCCGGTGGGTGGTACCCAGTATTAGGAAAAGAGAGGCCCAGCAAGATTCTGGAGTACTTGGAATTCTGGCCTGGGACTGGCTTCCTGGAACATCTACCAGGTCTGAGACGTTACTCACTGAAGCCCACAAGATCACTAGTACATAGACACACAGGGGTGGCTGTCCAGAAGTGAAAGGTGAGCAAGAATCTGAGGACAAGGGTATGACTTACCAGGAGCATGGATCTGGAGACTGATAGGAGAACAGGCCACCGCACTTGACCTCTCAATTCAGGGGTGTCTTAATCTTGAGCTTGCCTCAAGTGTCAGAGTGCCTGACTTGCTGATCTGTTTAGATTTTAAGGCCCAAGCTACTGAGACCTCTGAGGTCTTATTGCACTTCCATCTGTCCCATCCCCTTCGTCAAGCAGGAAAAGTAAAACCAAATTAAAATTTGAAGCATGGTTACATGATTAAAATATTTTGACTGCCCTTCAGCTGTGTAGCTCAAGCTTCTGATCTGGTCTCACAGGGTTCTTAATTACAGCGAGGCGAAGACAGTCACAGACTTCAGAGGCCGGGTGACAGGGATCCACAGAGGATATAGCTCAACTTTCCCAGACTTCTGGACCAAGAAAGTTCCTCTGCAGGCATGATGTGGGCTGCCGGGAAGAGAACGGGGAGAGAAAGGACACATTGTCCTGGTTCATCTTTGTGTTGGGACTCATCACTGTGTCTCCTCCCCCAAGCATTCTCACCTCCCCAGCTCATCTCAGCCTCCTGTTGCAGAAGCCCCAGGGCTCAGGCAGGGGCTGGGACAGCGCACAGTAGGTGCACATGAGTATTAACAATCCAATGGCGGAATATCTCCATGGAAACAGATGTGACTTATTCCCATGGTAGATGCACGGGAGCTTCTAGAGCTTGCTGGAAGACTCCCTGTGGTTGACCTGGAGGCTGAATCAGGTCAGAATGTGGGCCCAGTGCTGCCTCCTTCTTGTATACATTTCTATCACTGAATCCCACCAAGAAACACGCCTATTTATTTATTTATTATTTATTTATTTATTTTTGGTTTTTTGAGGTAAGGTCTTGCTCTGGCCCAAGTTGACCTGGAATTCACTATGTAGTCTCAGGGTGGCCTCAAACTCATGGCGATCCTCCTACCTCTGCTTCCTGAGTGCTGGGATAAAAGGCGTGTGCCTCCACCCCTGGCTTTGAATCCCACCAAGAGACATGCCTATTTATTATTTTTATTTTTTTGTTTTTTCGAGGTAGGGTCTCACTCTAGCCCAGGCTGACCTGGAATTCACGCTTTATTCTCAGGGTGGCCTTGAACTCATGGTGATCCTTCTACCGTTGTCTCCCGACTGCTGGGATTAAAGGTGTGCGCCACCATGCCCAGCTTTGAATCTCACCAACAGAGACACCTATCCAACCCCTTTCTAGTTGTTTCAAGGAGAAAGCTTCAGATTGGAGCCCACAGGCACACAGATCTTTCCCATCTTTCTACGACAGCTCTAATCTCTCTTCTAAAGGCAAGCCATTGGCTCAAACATGCTGGCAATATTATCTTTTCATTGCCTTTATTTTACTCTCATATCTACTAGATATGAGAAACTGCATTGCCTTAAACAATATAATATAGAGGCTGAAGAAATGGCTTAGCAGTTAAGGCCTTTGCCTGCGAAGAGGAAGGATGCTAATTTGATTCTCCATGACCCAGATGCACAAGAGACACATGCATCAGTAGTTCTTTTGCAGTAGTTGGAGGCCCTGGTGTGTCCAATCCCTCTCTGTCTGCCTCCCCTCTATCTCTCTCTCTGTTAGCAAATAAATAATTTTTTAAACAATACCATATATAATATATATACCATATATATATATATAACATATATAATATATATAACATATATAATATAAAACATATATAATATAAAACATATATATATATATATATATATATATACAGTGTGAACCAAAATAAAACGTTCAAGTGAAAAAGTGATTCTTTTGAAGGGAAGATTCACAACACAATGTTGTGAGTGACAGATGATCAAGTGTGGCAAAGGTCATGGCACTCATACCTTGATAGTGGACTTTTGAAAGCCAATGCCTTTTCCCAATATCCTTACCTACTAAACACGAAGAGCCCACCTTCCCTGATGTGGATGATCGTGAACACGGAGTCTGTGGGCATGGAATAGTCCTACCCAATGCACGGAGATTAGCTTATTAGTATAAATAAGAGGATCAGGCTTGCTTGCCAATGTGACAGGATGTAGACACACTTCTAGGCGTGCCTGTGAGAGTGTGTCCAGACAGGTGTGAATCCAGCTGAACACCCTGCTTCTCACTCTCTGCTGCCTCACTGTGGACTGAGTGCTGGCAGCGGCCTCCCGCTCCTCGCGTGATGGACTGCGCCCTCCATCCGTGAGCCCAGATAAACCCGTCCTGCATTTTGCTGGGTCTGTCAGGTACTTGGTCACAGAAATAAAGTGACTAATATCATAAGCTAACACAGTTCCCACCCCAGTCCATGAAGACAGGAAAGATCTCCCCCACCAGTGCTGGCTATGCTCTTGTAATTCTCCAGAAGATTTACTCTTCACCATTCTTAGGGCAACAAGGCTGTTTTGGTCCTTTCAAAATCACCTCTGTGAGCCGGGCGTGGTGGCACACGCCTTTAATCCCAGCATTTGGGGCAAAGGTAGGAGGATCGCCATGAGTTCGAGGCCACCCTGAGATTACGTAGCGAATTTCAGTTCAGCCTGGGCTAGAGTGAGGCCCTACCTTGAAAAACCGAAAAATGAAAAAACCAAAAAAAAAAAAAAATGACCTATGTGGGTTTCTGATTAATTTGTTTGTTTGTTTCTGGTCCTTTTATAGCACCCATGCTCTCCTCAGAGAGTCCCATCCTCCTGTGCAGAGATCGTCCTCTGTGGACCTCCAGAGAGGGGGACACCAGTGCACTTCATGCTTTGAAATTGTCCCTCTGTAAGGTACAAATAGAAGGCAGTCCCCTTGAGTGAGTGACCGATGGGCTTCAGGATTGCTTTGTGGCATAAACTGCTGGGCAACTTCTGGAGTTGGGGAGGAGTTAGGGGTCCTCTGCCAAGGTAGCTCCAGAGGTGTCAACAACTGCCTGCCCTCTAGGAGCCGTTGAACCCTCTCACTCAGGTGTGTTCTAGAAAGTAGCGCCTCACCAGCACATTGACCTGGACTATGAATGCTGGGCACTGCAGAGTGGATGTGCATGAAGGCAGAGTCAGGGGAGAAGGTGTTCCAAGTCAACATGACTGGATGTGCAGAGACCTGGAAGGTTGATGGCTTCAAGGTGATGGGGCCAAAAGCGAATGAATGGAGAGAAGATGCTGAGGCGCTGGGCTCAGTGCAGAGCACCCTACAGGGGCCAGGAAGTGCAATTAAGGGGTATCCTTTATCCTGAGGGTGGCTGGAAGCTCGTGTGTGTTTAAGGGGCTGAAGGACAAGGCCATCCTATGTTAGTGAGGAAAGGTGACGTCATTAGTGTGGATTTGGAAGGAGAATGTTGTTTGGAGGAAGTGAGCTTAGCTATGCCCTCTCTATTTCCGGTCTGGATTGGCAGCCGAGAGAGCGTGCAGCCAGGGGACAAGATATGTGTGGGGAGGCCTTTCCTCCAGAGCTCTCCTTTACACATCCATTCATACTGAACCCACTAGAATATTCAGGAAGCGTTCCTGCAGAATAGAGCATCGATTGAACAATTTGCTCTGAATAATTAAATCTGCAGTTTTCAGCCCATTGCAGTGGAGTTTATTTATAATTGGAGCCACAGTTTGCATGCACTTTAAATGCAAAGAAGGGCTTTAACTGTCAAGTTATTATATTACTCAAGAGTTTAATTAATAACACACTAATTGTAGAAGGCAACATCAAGAGTCACACCATATTGTTCTGATTACGTTTGGAAACTGTTTGAAGTGATTTAGTAATTTTGAAAATGAGCTTCCAAAGAAAGCTCTATCTTCTCCTAGAAGAGGAAGGTCCTTGCCTTTGTGAGCTGAGGTCCTTTTAAAGACAGAAAGGTCTCCCATAGGTGCTATGGTAAAGAGACCCGTGCCCTTACAATAGAGATACACTTACACATTAAAACTCTCCAGCGGGCAAAACGCTTCTCATCAGTGGTGACACATTTGAAAGATGTTTATCAAAAGGTTACACAAATAATAAAATGAACTAAACCCCAACTCTGTAGAATCAGAGATGGACAGGACTCCAGACTCGATTGAATTGATCTCAGTCACCGTCTCAACGCGTTTGCAGAAAGGGAGGCATTGATGTTTATGAAGTCAAACGATTAGTCAGAGGTTAGCCAGAGAAGATGACTCTCTCTGTGTCTTTACATTTCCTTCCACTCTCACAATTCTAATATTTTACTTAATTACTTAATTAATTAATTAATTAATTTATGAGAAAGAAAGAGAAAGAAGCAGATAGGTACATGATAGACAGATAGATAGATAGACAGACAGATAAGGAGAAAAGAGTGGTCATGCCAGGACCTCCAGCCACTGCAAATGAACTCCAAATCCATGTGCCACCTTGTGAATCTCGCTTATGTGAATACTGGGGAATCGAACCTCGGTCCTTAGGCTTCACAGGCAAGTGCCTTAACCGAAAAGCCCTCTTTACAGCCCCACTATTATAATTCTAAACTATGTCTATTCCTGCCAAGACTATTCTCTCCACAGAATCACAGGCCTAGCTAAAAGACTGCTGAACTTCTCCAGGCCCATCTGACCCACCTACCCAAGACCAGCTTCTTGCAGGGAGAGTGTGAGCCTCCTTCACGAGCTTTGCACTCCTGCTGCCCTGAACCACAGGCAGTCCCCTATCCCCTAGCAGGGCCCTTGAGTGCAGCAGAAGCCCGAGGACAAGATCTGCACACTCTAGCCATCACCTACTTACATCGAGAATGATTGAGCTACACTGTGGACCCAACCAGCCAAGGCCCTTAACAAGCATGGAACTGTGGCGATGGCGTGAGGACCTGAGTTTGGATCCCTGGCCCTCATACACAGTGTCAGGCGTGGAGGTGGTGCACGCCTATCATCCTGGTACCAGGAAAGCAAAGACGAGGATTCCCAGGTTTCACTGCTAGCTAGTTCAGCTCAATCAGCAAGCTCTAGATTCAGTGCGAAAGCCTATTTCAAAGAAAAATAAGATGGAGGGTAATTGAGCAAGATACCTGATATCAACCTCTGACCTCCACACACATGCACACCCTCACACACAGACCTGACTACATACCTATGGACATGCATATGCACATCACACACATTACAGACATAAAATGAAAATAGGGCTGGAGAGATGGCTTAGCAGTTAAGGGACATGCCTGCGAAGCCAAAGGACCCTGGTTCAATTCTCCAGGTCCCACGTAAGCCAGATGCACATGGTGGTACATGCATCTGGAGTTCATTTGCAGTGGCTAGAGGCCCTGGAGTGCCCATTCTCGCTCTCTCTCTCTCTCTCTCCCCCTCTCTCTGTCTCATACATTTTTTAAAAAATGAAAACAAACTAACCACTAAACTGACATGCTGCTGTGGGTACAAGCATCCAAAGCTGGGATATGGGATGAATAGAGCCTGCTACCCAGGGGCAACACGTACCAACCCCCAAATGCTAAATCTTGTCACAATATGCATGCACTTATATATGAGTGCAAGCAGTGTAGAAAGTAGGAATCTTCACGTGTGTGAATACAGTTGCACTTATATATGAGTGCAAGTAGCAATCTTCACGTGTGTGAATACAGTTGCCCCTCTGCTTCTACTGGTTCCACAGCCACAGATTCAACCAAAGGTGAAAAAAACAAAAAACAAACAAAAAAAACCTCAAAAGTATTTGAGAAAAAGAGGAGCCTGTAGGGAATATGTATCACCTCTTGAGTGCAGTAGAACAAGCTCGACCCAGCATTTACATCGTGTTCCGCTAGTATGATGGGGCTCTGCCATATGCAGATGTGCACCTTCTGCATCAGGGAGCTGCACTGCTTGGGCCACCCAGGGATCCCTGAGAGCTGCAGACAAGGATGGATAACTGTAGTTCAGAGGTCTGCAAGCGTGTCCTGAAGACCAGTGAGGCAGTATTTGTGCTGAGAAGTTTTGAATTTCATCCCATTTTCATGTGTTATGAACTCTGCATGAGGAGATTATTTTTTAATCATTTAAAAATGCAAGAATCAGGCTGGAGAGATGGCTTAGTGGCAAAGGCACTTGTCTACAAAGCCAAAGGACCTCGGTTCCCCAGGACCCACTTAAGCCCAATGAACAAGTTGGCGCATGCATCTGAAGTTCATCCTTTCTCTCTCTCTCTCTCTCTCTCTCTCTCTCTCTCTGTCGGCCAAGAATGAGGTTTCTGGGGAGAGTTCATAGGCTAACTGGAGCCTGTGGAAGCAACTAGCCAGAGCTGAGCAAACTGCCTTCTCCAAAGAGAAAACTGGGCAAAATAAACGTGAATAGCTGTCACGGGGAGCGGGCAGGATGTCCTTATTCCATCCTCAAGAACATCACCCCCAGAACCATTTCAAATGGGAAGAAAGGAGTCCTAAGTACTTACCTGTTCCCCTCTTAGAGAGGGTGGGGTGGTCCAGGGCCACATAGCTAGCTAGTGACGCGCCATGCACACAGATCCCGGACTTCAGTGAACTCGTGATCCTGGACCTCTGCACGCATACATGAAGTTTTAACATCATGAGAAATCAAGACATGAATACAAACCAAGAAGCTATCTCTACAACCCCTCAAGCTAAAAACCCATAATGAGACATTTCCATTGAGTTCTTATGCAAAAAAAAATGTATATTGAGCCCTTTTTTGTTTGTTTGTTTTTTGGGTTTTTTTTGTTTGTTTTTTGTTTCTTGTTGTTGTTGTTGTTGTTTTCGAGGTAGGGTCTCACTCTGGTCCAGGCTGACCTGGAATTCACTCTGTAGTCTCAGGGTGGCCTCAAACTCACGGCAATCCTCCTACCTCTGCCTCCCAAGTGCTGGGATTAAAGGCGTGCGCCACCACGCCCGGCTTGTTTTGTTTTTTTAAGGTCTCACACTAGCCTAGGCTGACCTGGAATTCACTATGTAGTCTCAGGGTAGCCTTCAATTCATGGGGATCCTCCTACCTTTGCTTCCCATGTGCTAGGATTAAAGGTGTGCGCCACCACGCCCAGCCCAAAAAAATGTATATTGAGATCAAAGTTTATGAGGGGAAAATTGGGGGGAAGAGGCCAGACACCACTGAGCTCTGTATATGAAGCACAGAGATCCAGCTACTCCAGCCGGATGGAGCGCGGGGTGGAGATTATTTGGGGAGTGGGTCTGAGGGGAGCACACAGGGGGAGCTGTTGGGGGAGGGTGAGCATTAACACGATTGGTTAATTTATGAAATACATTATATACACAGTATGTATGCACCTCATTAGCATGTATGCGATATACCTCAACAAATGTTAAAAATATGGCTGTGTAATTCTGTCGCTATCTCTTACTCTGCATCTATACATATAAATGTACTTGCACAGTGAGTTACACATACAGATAAAAACATACGCCATCCATATCTCCATATTGTTATCTACCTGCAGAGAGAACAAGCCTGCGACAAACAATGTTTTTAAAAAAAATATTTTTGCATTACCATACAACTCAATGACAGTGTACTTCAGAAGTCCCCTATTTCTTTGTCCATCAGAGTGCTAGCCTGAAATGATGATAACGGAACAAGCTAGACCACTGGCTGAGGCCCACGAAGGAGTGGGTAGTTGGCTGTCTCCTACATGCTCGCCCCCATGACATGTGGCTCTGTGGAGATGCCCAAGATTCAGATGCCCAGGAAAGCCTTGGACACACTCTTCCCAGTCTCATGCAGAGTTCTGTTGACTATTCATCCACTGGGCAGGGTATGGGAGGGCCCACCGACTTCTTCCTTTTCTTCGTACACCAGAGGTGATGGGTCTCCCCTTCATCCCCCAGCACTCGGTCCAATCACCAAACACCATTGATCTCCACCTTATTGCCTAACTGCTGCCTTATCTCGTGAGCAGATTAGCAATGACAATGATGAACTGTATACATGACTGTAGGGAGGGGTCTTAGTGAGTCAGAACTGTGCTCATGTGTTCTTGGGCCATCCAGGGGCCAGACTCGAAGGTCCACCAGGACACATTCCTGGGACAGAGCTGTCAGATGACAAATCCCTGATGAACACGAAGCCCTGGTACAGCATCAGTGCCTTGTGAGGAAGTGACGCACGAGCTCAGCTCCGCCATCCTCCTGCCCTGATACATTTTCTAGATGTTTTCACTGGGTTTTACAATGTGTGCTCTGGACGTCGAGATGTATATTAGGAATCATAAACAGTAATAAATGACGACACCATGATAACCGGAGAAAATCGATGATAAAACAGGGAAACAATATCTTATTACTGGCTTGAGTGAAAAAGAGATCAGGGCACATTTCCAAGATTAGGAATTAGATTAGAAATTTGACAACGTGATAACTTTTAACAAAAATGGGATTCGGCAATGGTGCAGCATAGAAGAGGCGTGACGGAAATCAACGAGCTATAATATGGCATTTTGCAGTGTCACTAATGCTATATGAACCATTTCACGTGTGAGAAGATTACCTGTGTGCTCGACTCAGAAGGTGCATTTTTATTGCTCACCTTAAACATAATCTGATGGTGTCCATTTCAGAATTTGTAAATATATTTTTTAAATGCCCCTTTCTCTTAATTAAATGATGTTTGAGTCACACAATATAGCTTCTAAGTTCCTAACAATTTACAAATTCCTATAATCTTATTATGTTGGCAGCAGTGTAGAGAGAGCTGGGGAGTAAAGATCCAAAAGAAATGAGAGGGCGGGACCCTTCCCTTCTCTCTGTGATGCAAAAGATGACACTATGGGCACCATCTTTCCCAGGGCCATTCCTGTCACCATGAGGGAAGCGAAGTTGACATTTGTTAATATGGGTCAGTACAGTTTATTCACCCCGTGCCAAATCTTTGGTTATGCAGCCACATCTTAAAAATATTCAACCTCACAGTGCAGCTCACACAATTTTGAAATCCATTTTCCGCCATGGGTCTCTGAAAGGGACGCAAACAAGATAAAGGTTTTGTGGGTGAAATTTGAAATTTGTCCCATGTGAAGTGAATCCAATAGGATTTCCGGCAGCAACGACAGAGACCGTTAAATCATTCTGAAATTTAAATGGGAAGGCCCATGCTGATGGGAGGCCTTGACTCTGTCATGTGCTCTGGAGCAACGACTTCTGGCCACAAAGCTTACAAAGAGTAAGGGAACAATCCCATGTATGCACGCATGTACACACAAAGAGTAAGGGAACAATCAATCACATGTATGCACGCATGTACACACACACACACACACACACACACACACCCCTTTATGGACCTCCCCAACACACACACATGGACACACACACAGACCCTTGTATGGACCTCCCAGCATGCACACAGACACACGCCCCTCTTTTATGGGCCTCCCCACACACACACACACACACACACACACACACACACACACACACACACCTGGAAAACCCTCCCTGCCTTGTCAGAATTCAGGATGAGAGACTTGAGGGATGAGTCAACACTGAAGTTCCTGCAGTAACAGAAAGGAACCCTTGGTGATGTCTTTTTCAGGCCCAGCTTGGTGCTTCCTCGCTCTCATTTGCTCATCCTGTCATCCACTGCCCAGGAGGGGCTGAGATGCTGATGGCCTTACTTAATACCAGTTCTCAAAGGAGCCAGGCAGGCTCTGAACTCTGATGGCCGGATCAGCTTTCCTACAAATCACAGAGGCTCCTCCGCTCATAGTGGTGTATGGTTAACCTTGCTGGTAAACTTGGTGAGGTCAGGCATCAAGGAAGAGGCACACCTCTTGCACAGGTGTGTGAGGATTTTCCACCTTTCTGGGGACAGTCTATATATTAAGGAGAAAGCAGAGTTGTTTCTTCGGCACACCTTTGCTCCTTGCTGGGGTGTGTATTTAATCTATGGCTGTCCTCCTTCCAAGACATCAGACTCCAACTTCTCCAGCCTTCCAGGGTTGACTAAGGACCAGAAGCTCTTCAGAAATATTCTAGACCTTCATTCCAGAACTGAACAGCTGAGGAATTCCCAGCCTTGTGGACTGAACATCTTCTGAGTTCTCAGACTCCCCAGCCTGCAGACAGCCACTGTTGTATTGCCCAGCCCTATGTAATGCATACCCTTATAGTATATATTCATTCTGTCACTGTGTTCCTCTTGAGAACCTTGACTGATACAAACTGGTCATGTCCTATTACCATCAAAGTTGGAAGTATTGTTAATGTACTTTACTGAATATCAGCACAGTAGGGGTAACCAGAAGCTGTGGTCACTGTCACTGCCCAGCATCCAAGAAAAGATTGAACTGCACTGCAGAGAACTAGGACTAGAAAAGATCCAAATTCTGAATGTCAAATGCCAAGTTTAGTGAAGGCTTGATGCTTTCATACCACCTTGAAGAGGGGAAGTCATGTATAGTCCCAAGAGAAGCCCTTGGGAAGGTGGTGCTATTGGAATTACAGGTCCACACAGGTCATTTGGAACTAACCAACTTTTCTGTGTAAACCTGACCCAGTCACAGCAGAACACACACACACACACACACACACACACACACACACACACACCTCTGTATGGGATGGAAAGCTTGGAATGATCCCTTTGTCCAGAATCACCACTGTGATCCCCAACAAATAAACACTTTTGATCGCTGGTTCCTGGGTATATAAGAAGTACAAAATGGAAGGCAAGCTACACAGGAATTCCCCATGGCCACACCTGTGCCCCTCTCCATCTTTGGGAAGTCACTTTTCTCCTCCACAGCTCACTGTGACCCACAAAAGTGCAGCAGCTTCCCTGGTGTGGGCATCCATGATGAAAGGACACAACACTGGGAGGAGGGAGGTGGCAGAAGGAAGGAACACATGGTGGGTGTTCAGCTCCACTCAGTGGACATAGAGATTCTGTGAGGCTCCCTGCTGCCCCTCTGTGTTTATCCGTGGACCACACGGGTCTTTGAGTCAAGGCCATGAGTATCAGCAGTGCTAGTTCTCTCTTCCTGGGAGTTCTCCACTTTTCCTAGGAATGTTGGCGTCCAGGAATGTGTTTCCAAGGACTTTCTTCTCTATGACGTCCTCTCTTCTCCTGCCCCAATTAACAGTTTTGCTCAGGCCTTGCCTCAGCCAAAGGACCTTCTGGGAGTTCTTTCTAGCCCAGAAGGTCAAGGTTTGCTGACTTTTCATACCATTCTGCACTCCACTGGATTAGAGCTTCAAAGAGATTGAGCGTGCTTGTCTATTTATCAGCTACCTCTCTATTCTCTATCAATGTCTGTCTATCAGACTAAGGCACACCGTCTCCTGTCATTCTTGGAGAAAGGACATTTGTCCAATGAACTTATCTGAATTCTTCACTGACTGTAGCTTAGAAGCTGAGTATAGAGTTCTAAATTGGTCTATTGATCATCTATATATCTATTGAAATTTCATATATATGTATATCCATCTATGTATGTCTGTGTTATCCACCTTTCTATTTGTTTGTCAGCAATATCTGGCTTCTTCCCATCTGTCATCTCTCATCTAACTGTTTCCTTCCTTTTTCCTTTCTACCATTTATCTATAATCTATCTATACATCTGTACACCTGCCTACTCACCATCTATCTATTGTGGTATTGGTATATTTTGTATCCATATTGCTAATTCAGATATCATATATTTAGCAATATTCTGCCATCATCACCATAGTCATTTATTATCTATCTATCTATCTATCTATCTATCTATCTATCATCTACCTGTCTATCTTCCTATAATCTATCTACCTGTCTCTCCTGTCACCCAGCAACACACACACACACACACACACACACGTTTAAAACACAAATAGCACTAGAAGGATCAATACAGAAATGCAAACCTTTGCCCGCTGCCCCCTCCCACACCCAATTCCTGCCTCCTAAGAGAAAACGCCTCCCAACGTTTTGCTGTTTCATCTGTGACTTGATCCTCTATGTTAACAACACCCAGCTTCCACAGCTAGATGCTGAGGATTTATTTTAGGCCTTAAGTATGAACTTCCTACATTAAGGAGACTGCCACTTGACCAGCTGCCTCTCTTGGACATCCCCAGATCCCACCCTTTTCATCCTCCCTGTACTGGAAATGTGTTGTCTGAGTTGATACTTACTGGTGGTGTCATGAGGGCTATGGCAATGCTGTTCACATTGAGTCACCTTAGTGGGATGATGCATTGACCCTTCCAGGCTGTTTCACTGTGTTGCTCTCTGGCTCTTCTAAGTTGTTGCTGTTGTATTTGTATCCCTACCACCAATTACTTTCATGCTCACTCCTGTGTGCCCTTGTTATAAATACCTGGGGAGCCCAATACCTGGGCTCTGTTTTGCTCTAATAAGCATCCTTCTGGAGTTTTCTGTCCCCCTGTATTGCTCTGGTTCTTTCCCCTGAAGTGACAGGGCCGTTGGTCCTCCTGAGCCATCTCATCCTGATCTCCATAACTCCTTTGTGCAGCTCCGGTGCTGGTCCTCTCTCCCGCCCCGAGTCTCCTTGTTCTGAGCTCTCACCCTTCTGGGGTCACCAACGCCTGTGTTTCCTGGACAATGCACAGGGGCCTCTTTCAGGACGTCCTTATGTGACCTTCACATTTGACAGAAACTGGTGACTGGTGTCAAGTGCCAGGTTGATGGACCTGCCTGGGATTCAGAGGACACTGAGCTGTGGTCCTCTAGCTCCCACAGTGGCTGTTGGGAAGCCCAAGCCATCAGATCCTCCTGATGTGACATCATCAGCTTGTCCCTGCTCTCCAGGAACTTTGTGGATTTTCCCCTCATTTCTACTGCTCTGAAGTGACAATTCAGACCTGGGTCATTCATACTCGCCATGCAGGACCCTCTGTGTGTCCTCTGAATGTGTATATTGATGCTTTTTGAGTTCCTACAATTACTGTTTTAACATGGGTGCCGGAGGGGTCCTGGAGAGATTGTTCAACCATTAATGGTGCCTGCTGGCCAGTACTTGATTCTCTAGAACAGACATAAAGCCAGATGCACAAAGTGGTACATGTGTCTACAGTTGGTTTGTAGTGGCAAGAGAACCAGGTACATCCATGCTCTCTCTATCTACCTGTCACAAATAAATTAATATAAATTAATACATTTTTAAAGATGGTTGCTTGAGGATGCCATTCTTTCTCTTAGGCAGAGTTAATCTCAGCACAGTGGAGTGTGTCTGGGCTCGTGCTTAACCTGCACAGCCAAAGCTCTATGGAGACACAGAATATTTCCAGCTCCCTAGGACTTTTCCTCAGGCCCCTCCCTGGTCATTTCCCTTTCCCAACCCCCAGGAAACTACCATTTCAATTTTCACCATTATATGCCCTCACTTGACATCACTTTGGATCATGCGCAGGCCAGTGTCCCCAGTGATGCAGAAGCCTCCAGTCCCTTTCCGTGCACCTGGCCCCCTCTGGAAATGAGCTAATGTAATGGGGCTGGTGAAGTTCTCACCCTGGGGTCAAAAGATTTTTACCAAAGTAAAATCCTTCTGGTTCCACTGGGGCTCAGGTTTTCTAAACACTAAACTGTAATTCTCTTGTCACTAGCTGGGTAGTATGGGCAGGGACACTTTGGGCCGGCCATGGCAGGGTGGACTAAACCTATTCATCTTCTGGATTCTGTCTGAACATGAGGCCACATGAAGAGGTTCATGGTGCATGCATAGTCATTTTTCCCCTACTGGATACCCTAGCATGCAGCTTAGAGGTCTCTGCAGACTATCATCCAGGAGAGATCTCAGCTTACCTGAGGGATCTGCAGCTCTTCCACTGATTCTCAAAGGTCAAAACTTGACACTCTGCCTGCACTTCTATCACTGTGTGTTGTTGCTTTAATGGTTTGGTGGGAGGGAGCTCACGTGACCAATAGCCATCGTGTCCTCACACAGTGGTGCTGTCAACATTTCTTGTGCACTGGCTCCTGAGCCCCTGCAAGGGTCCCAGACAGGTGATCAGCTTTTCTTCCAGCAACATCTGCTGAGTTGAGTCAAGTTCCCTGCTGTTTAGAGGGACTGTCCCATTCCCACACTGGTTTGTGATGGGGAAACTTATTTCTTGAAGTGTGGAATATCCTTCTTCTGAAGGAGAGACACCGCCAGTCAGAGGTGCCAGTGCTATTAAGCTGCCCTCCTGCTGTGGCACTGCCTGGGCCCTGAATCATGGTCACATCACCTCCTCTCTATCATTGGCTGCAGGTAGGCACCTCGGTCCACTCTGAGCTCTGCAAACATTCACAGAACTGCCACACTGAATGTCCAGCATGTCCGGCAGTGGTCCTGGGCTTATTTTCATGCTCTCATGTTAAGCAGTTACTACTACACTCTCATGAGGTAAGTTGGTCTCAACCTGTTTAAACGCAAACAAACACACCAAACACCAGCCCAGCTTCTCCTAGTGCCTCAAAATAATTACCTCCAAAAGGAAAGGAGGTTACCCATCACTTGTGGTCCTGAACGATACCGTGGCGTGTGGGCACTGCTTAAAAGATGAATACCATCTGCCTTGGAAGTCGTGGTTGGTTGCAAGCTCCAGAGCTCACATCAAACATATGAGGTCTATGGACAAACTGCACATTCAAGGCCACGAAGGAGATCAAGTGAGATCATAGTGCTGCCTTCCACCTTGATGGAAGGGGTTCTCTGTAGTGGGAATGGGCAGCCCTCTGGATGGATCATGCCTCCACCACAGGCTCGACCTGTACGGTTACATGGGCATTTCATTGAGCTTAAAAGAAAGATAGAGACTTGAAAGCAGAGCTAACGTCTGACACCGAACCAGGGAAGAGGACGAGAGTCAAATCCAAGTAGACGTGATTCCAGCAGGACCCATTCAACTTCCCCAAGCTGTTTCTAATTTTGACCAACAAGACATGCTCTGAAGCAAGTTTCCAGAACATTCACGAGGAGACAGGGCCATTTGTGTCTTGAATCATCTTACTCTACACAGTGCCACCAATCCCGAGAGCAGAGTCCAGCCCAGAGCTGTCCTCTCATCCTTCCACAGATCCACATTGTCACTTTATGCTCAGCAAAGTGGCTCCCACAATTGCAGGTCCAGAGGGAGTTGGACACAGCCGCTTGCTCCTCATCTGTATCCAGGGATGCACGGACATGAAAATGGAGAGTGATCGTCTGCATTTGAAACACATCCGCCTGTTTGGGTTTAATATTTTTTCTGTTTTTTTTTTTCATGGTTAGAGAAATAAGCAGCCTGCCCTTCATTTTTCAAGCAGGCTTCAAGCTCCGAGAGCACATGCACAAGATCTAGAACAGAATATGTTGCTCATCTTACAAGGATATTAACAAGAACACAGGAAGAAAATTCTTGCCCACTGCTGCCCATGAGAGAAGAGCCCAGAGGCTGTGCTGGGGACAAGAAGCTTGTCTGCAATTCTCTAAGTACCTGAGTGTGTTCATCCGTTGGGGTCTTTTGGGACATCTTGTTATGGTGCCAATCTTACATCAGATCATCTCTCAATCTCTTTACAAGAGTTGGAGGAGGATGATGGGAGGTGAAATGACTTTATATTCCCTCATTTTTATACCCAAATCATCTAACCTTTGAGACTCGCTGGCGATGTGCTTGGACACAAGGAAGATGTGTGCTGGCCTCTCAGGGAAGGTGGGTAGGAAGGAAGGGAGGCTCTGGACACCTGACCTACACTGGGCCCCACACGCTCAAGCCTGAGTTCTCCCAGGGAGGAAGTGATGGTCATTTCCATTCCTTTCACAGATGCTTGGTCACTTCTCTTTTCTGGTGGTCATGAGGGGATGAAGAATAAGGTCACGTGATTCATGTCTGGTGGGGTTTGTGCTCTGTTGGTGGAGAATGAATGAAGACATCATTTCATCCTAGGGTTTCAGGAGGACACGGATCCTTGAAAAGGAGTGGGGGCCAGCAGAGCCCCTCAGCTCAGGGTCTGCAGAACAGAGACAACAGAGCCCTTTAGATTGGAGTCCACAGAGCGGGGACAGCAGAGACCCTAAGATTGGGGTCCACCGAGTAGGGACAGCAGATACCCTCAGATTGGGGTCCAGAGAGGAGGGACAGCATAACCCTTAGCTTGGATCTGCAGAGTGGAGACAGCAGAGAGTCTCAGCTTGGTTGGCAAAGTGTTCAGAAGGGCTCTGTGGAAGCTGTGTTGATTCTGAGGATGGAAGGACAAGCAGCTACACTGGAAGACATTAGACCCCTAGGGAACAGAAGAACTGGCTGAGCTGGGCCAGAGAGGGAGGGGGGTCAGAAGCCTGAACCACAGGCAGGTCAGTTTGCATCCTGAAAGCTGTCTGACTCCTGAAAAACAGATCCATGGGGTTAATGCCAAATGTCCTGAGTGGGATCTAGAGCATTCTGGATAGTTGAAAGTCACATTCCATGGCCAGCAAATCCACCCTGCCAAATGCTTTGTAAATAAAGTTTTATTGGCTCACACCCACATGTCTACCCTTGTCTATACTCCACGGTGCTAGGAGAGCTGAGTTCCTGAGCTAAGTGGTTGTAACAGAAACATTTGGCCCCCAAAGACAAAACATGGTTGTCATCTGACCCTCACAGATAGTTTCCCTGTGTCCGTGTCTTGAAATGGGGTCTGTGGGGATGGCAAATTCTCTGAGCATTGGTTTTCTTATCTAACAGGTGGATCCTAGGGAATATAAATTATCTTAGTAGAGCTGTTTTAAAAATGGAGATGTGCTGGGAGTGGTGGTGCATGCCTTTAATCCCAGCACTCGGGAGGCAGAGGTAGGAGAATCATTGTGAGTTAAAGGCTACCCTGAGACTACATGGAGAATTAAAGGTCAGCTTGAGCTAGAGTGAGACCCTACCTTGAAAAAAAAAAAGAAAAAAAAAGAGGAGATGTCTGAGGATGATGGTGCACACCTTAACTATAGCATGCACGCACACGCACACGCACACACACAGGCACATAGGGGTGCACACTTGCAAAGAAAAGGCTCAGCAGCAGTCTCGCTAACATTATGACTAGCTTTGAGTCTTTTCTTTCACTTATGCTACTGCTATGGGTCAGAGGAATTAAAGCCTCTAGCCTGAAGAAACACAGCATTAAGGAACTGGTCTAGAATTCTAGCCACATCTCAGAGTCCCCAGTTTCTGTGCTGCCCATGATCCTGCCTTAAGGTCTCTGGGACTTGCAGTGTAGCTTGGAGGTGAACTGAGTAATAGAACCCCACGTGAGGCAGGCAGTTCTGGGGAGCTGTAGTGCCTGCCTTAGGCCTCTTTGCTTTTCTGCTTGGTTTCAGACTGTGTGAATCTCCCTGCCTGGTGTTTCACTTTGAGCTGGGCGTTCATGTGAGTTCTTCACTTCTCATGAAATTGAACCTAGACTTTGCTGGTTGGGTGGTGAGTCGTCAGAAACTGCTGAGCTGGGCCCATTGCTGACCCCATCAAAGGCGCTGGCCAGGCTTCGAGCCCTCTGTCTCAAGCCAGCTGCCCACGGCTTCCTTGGGGCCAGGGTGCAGGAGACAGCTCATCTGGTTTCGAGTTTCTTCTCAGGCTCTTTCAAGTTTCACTGTTGAACATTTCACACAGCCTCTCTCCCCAGTGGCTCTTCACACTAGGGACTCACATCTGGAAGGTTGAGGTGGCCCAAGGCAGGATTGGGACCCCAGGATGCTCCCTCTGCGCTTCACTAAGGGCAAGCCAGGTTTAGCCTCTGTAGAGAGGTGGACTGGAGCCTCTAGGTTCCTCTGAGCTGGAACCATCTATAAAGCTGGTCAAGCCCACAGCTTTAGGATGGGTAAAGTTTGGCATCCAAAATTTACTCTCTTCCATTTTTAACAAGCTTTATCCATGATCCAGTTTGTAAAACAGAAAAGGAAACACAAATCAGAGAGGATAAAGGATTGTCCCAGGTCCCCAGAAGTTCACCAGAGCAATACCCAGGGCCACATCACACAGCATACACTGCCCTCCTTCAAGTCACCTGTGATGCCAGTTTTTCTTGTAAGTAAAGCCCCAAGAAAGGGGCATCATTAATTCTGCTTACACCTTAGCTAGATAAATGGCAATTTTCCATACACAGCCTGGCAGCCATCCCAAACATCTGATCAGGGCTGGGAGAATCTGGCTCTCTAGTCCCCAAGGAGTAGTTGGGACAGCTAACATTTGTAGCCTCAGGGTCTCCCCGGATATGCTACCAAACAGGAGGGGTTCTCTTCACTTGCACTGCACCTGCCTTCTGGAGCCAGGTTGCCACTTCCGCCCAGGCCAGTGGAGCCTGGGAAGTCAGATTGGGAAAGATGCCATGGTGAGCGAGGGTGAGAGGGCATGGTAAGAGGCCACACTACACTAGACCGTGGTAAGGCAGCTGCTTAAGGTGAGTGACTGAGTGGAACATGCGGGTTGTCACAGTGAGGACTGATGGGTCACCTCCTGCCTGGGGTGAGTGGACCTGGTTTGTGTCTGGACACCTAAGTTGATGTGTCATCTGCACGATGCTTCTGCCACATTCTGGAGTAGATAGATCACACTAGCTAGTGGACACTGGTGCAGACTTCTAATGCCCATGGACAAGTCACTTCTGACTGTACAACAGACACGGACCATGTCCCTGCCTGAGGCTAGATGCAAAGACTCAGAGTCCAAGGGGACTTGATTTCTTTCTTCTACCAGATGCTTATCTCACTAGGCAAACAGAAGAAGAGACAGGCAGAAATAAAAGGCATTTATGAAGGAAAGAGAGAGGTAGATGAAAAGAGAGGAAGAGAACTTGAGGGCACTGGGACCAGAGGAAAACAATGGCTCATATCTTCTGGGAGGCATGGATGTTTCCAGACATAGTCAGGGGTGCAGTGGATGTCTGAGCCAAGCCTCTCGCTGAGGGTGAAAGCAAATCAGTAAGAAGGGAGGGTCAGCCTGGTCCTGCCAGATGAATCAATTTCAGGGTGAATAGGAGACTCCTACCACAGACTCAGTAAGTAGCCAAGTATCATCAAGGTATTAGGCAGGAGGGTCTTTGCACAAGGTAGTCGCTGATCTCATTGTTCTCCGAAATGGAAGTCAGCATTACGTACTGAGCATCAACTTCATGACAAACTACACCAGGCATCAGGGACTGAAAAGACCATGCAGGAAGCCATCTGTGGAGGCCACTGGCAGTTATCTATCTGCACAGCGGGCCAAGGGCCACGGGCCACCTCTTTTTGTTGACAGACTCCACTTCTGAGAGAGCCACACCCCCCGTTCAAGGGCTGCATCTCAATTGGCATTAGACAAAAAGACCATCAGATTTCCCCTTACCAAAGGCACACTGTCCCAGCTTCCTCTGCAGTGGCCCTGTGGCCTGGTCTGGCCAGAGGGATTCTGGGAAATCTCTTAATCCTTGACCAAGAAACAATGGTGAAAAACAGCAGCCTCAGAGGCCTTGCTGGTTCCCAAGGACCAGTTCCAGCACTGGCATCCCAGTGACTTGTGCCAGATTCAAGTCCTGAGTGTAGAAGACATGTCCCCAGGGCTACAATATTGCCACTTGGACTGGAACTTTCTAGAACATCACTTGACTTAGTGACCTCAACCATCACAGGTGGGAAAACTGGAGTGTGGCTCCAGCCACACAGGAGGTTCCCAGTCATAGAACATGGCAATATACGTGTAGACATTGTGTGTTTTCCAAACCTGCCATGTCTGGGGATGTTATTGTATCATTCCTTTGACTGTTCACACTAATTATTATAATTACTGTTAATTTTTCTCCATGAATTGAATTTCCCTTACACTGGTGACAATGAAGCTATAACAGGATGCCGTCAGTGCATTCTTATACCTTTTCAAAATTTTGGGGTATTTTCATAATATTTATGGAGCCAAAGTTAGTTGTGGGCGGCAATGCTTGTTTCACAGATTAAAAAAAAAATCTATTTTATTAACTTTTGTTTCATGCTATGTTCTGGGATATTGGGTCCTTTCATCCTGTGATGTCTTTGATAGAGATAACATTAATGAATATAAGCAAATATTTAAAGAACAAATGTTATCTTTCCAATTTTTTTTTCTTTAAACCAGACATGCCTCCAAAGAGAAGATAAACATTTCATTCTTTAATAAGATCAGACTGGCCACTGCCCAATTTTAGATGAAGTTTGAAAAAAAGTTTGTTGCCACAAATTTATAAATCTCTCAATAAAAGTGTTTGATGTGAATTTCCACAGTTCCTTTCCCGTTGATTTTAAGATTCCATTCCAGGAACGTGGAGGGCCTGGGAGTACATGCTCAATCCATTATGTGCCAGATTGACCGAACACACACTAGTTCCTCGATGGTGTTAGATCGATTTGTCATTCATTAGGTAATAAATATTATTGAGTCACCAACCTCAAGGGCACCCAGGGAATGCAACAATAGCTCTTAGGAAGACAGGAACTGCAGGGTAGGAAGATGAAAGTCTTTATAACCATGAATGCTCCCCAGGGAAGGCACCTAGTCAAAGCACTGTGAAACTCCACCCTGTCACCCTAAACTTTCCTGATACAGGAAATGTAGCCTCAGATACAGCAGGGCCCAAAGAAGCCATTGCAGGCCTCGTGGACTGAGCCTCTCCATCCCCAGAAGTGAGAACATCTTCTAGGTTCTGCTTTTCTGTTTTCACCCTGAGCCCTCAGGGGCACCCCAGCTTGTGGAGAGCGCTGTCTCTCCTGCCTGCCACCAGCCTCCTTGCATCTCTCCTGGGGAGCCCGTCCTTTCGGAGGAGCCTGGGATGCTCCAGTGCTCCTGTGTCCTCTCTCCCTCTCCACTGTGGCCCATGGTCCTCTCACAACCCTTAACCTGAGGACACAAGCTCCCAGTGCCAAGTGACAGGGACCTCCAGTGGCTATAGCACTGAGGAAAGCACGGGTCGCACTGTGGGAACAATACACACAGCACAGAGCAGGGCCTGGAAGGGGGTGGGGGTGTCGGGTTGGGATGTGGTAGTGCTCAGAGTCTAAATAAATCAAAGGAATTTGGGAAGATTCACATCCAACTTAAGCCAGGTGTTCATGTCTTCCTTTTGGGGGTGCAGAGGAGAGGAGGGAACCTTACGGGGTATCCTCTTCAGTTTCATTCTGTCTTCAGGTGGTTAAGGAGTGAGAGGCAAGTTGCTGATGTCACTGATCTATTTCTGGACATACCTTTAACATGAAGATGAAATGCTATTTGCCCTGATAAGTCAAAGGGAGAAGAAGAAGGAATTATTGTAAATTCCATGTATAAATCTCGTTTACGCTCTCTTTGTTTTCAGTATCTATTCTGCATCTTGCATAACATGTACTTCAAATTATTTACACCAAGAGGCAGGAGTTTTTATAACTTTATGTTTGTTTTTATTTTTATACTTTATGAAATGTGTCATTTGGAAATAATGCTTTCTGTCTAGTTTCAAAATTAAGTTGGGACATCAAACCCAGAGGCATTGTCTCTCTCCAATAACTGACTGCTGTTCCCACAACACATAACTCCCAATCCCCACGGGCATAACCTGTGACCCCAGTGAGGAGGGTCCTTTTGGAAAAGGGGCAGGGATGAGGGAAAGGATGGTGCCAACACGTGATGTTTCCCATACTAAGTATGCTCATAACTAATAATAAAAAAAATAGGGCTGGAGAGATGGCTTAGCAGTTAAGCACTTGCCTGTGAAGTCTAAGGACCCTGGTTCAAGGCTCGATTCTCCAGGACCCACGTAAGCCAGATGCACAAGGTGGCACACTCAACTGGAGTTCGTTTGTAGTGGCTGGAGGCCCTGGCATGCCCGTTCTCTCTCTCTCTCTCTCTCTCTCTCTCTCTCTCTGCCTATTTCTGTATCTCTCTCTCTCTCTCAATAAATAAATAATAAAATATTTTTTAAAACAAAAGAAATAAAAAAGAAATTCCAAAGCCCTGGTCCTGCCTCCCTGAGTCAGAGTATGCTATGGCATAAGCTCCCCCAGGGATCTGCATGCGAAGCTTAAGGAAATGAGGATCTTCCACGTATTTTTTTTAATAAGTAAGAAATTACATGCCAAGCCTTCAGTGATGCTTATAGGAACCGTTGAGACACTGTCTGTCTGTTTATGACACAGGGAAGCAGCTGTCCTGGAGGGCTCTGAGGAGCTGTGGCTCACGGTGGGCTCCTTTTTGAGTTGAAATGCTGGAGCCCAAGTCCCTTTTGTCCACAGTCCTTGGTGCTTTCTAGGTGAAGTTTCATTCTCACCTTCCATGGCTCCTCTGGATTCCACAGTGAGCTGTACTCCCTGAGAGCAAAAGATCCCCATGAGAGAAAGAGAGAGACTGGGCACACCAAGGCCTCCAGCCATTGCAAAGGAACTCCAGATGCATACACCACCTTGTGCATCTGGCTAACATGAGTCCTGGGGAATCGAACTTGGTTCCTTTGGCTTTGCAGGCAAACGCCTTAACCGCTAAGCCATCCCTCCAGCCCAATGAATACTCTTTTATTCCTTTTCCCTCGCTCCCTTTTCCCTAGCGCCCTCCTTTGTGGGGTTCTGGAACTTACTATGGATCATGAAGGCCTGGGTCAATCTCAATGGGATAGTGAGAGGACAGTTCCTCAGGTATTCCCATCTGCTTGCTCTGTGATTCTTACAATATTTCTGCCCCCTCTTCCTCACTGTGCTCTGAGTCATGGCCTGTTTGCAGTCTGATTTAGTGTTCAGTTCTCTGTAGCCTCTAGATTTTTGCTTTGATAGGTTGTGCTTAATCATCGTCTCTGCCACCATCACCCTGGAGCTGGTTGTCAGGTTAGCAGTAAGAGCAGTCTTCAGGGCACCATTTCCCCAGCAAATTCTCCTGGGCCCTCGCAGATGTGGAAGATGTGACAAGTCTTGTGGCGGGCAGTCACTTATCTTCTGGTCTTATTGATGGATCTCCAACCTCCTCCATTTTTTTGTGTCATTTGTAAAATAAAGCAGATTATCCAACCAAGACTGAGAGCAGCTTGGGTTAAAGGGGTACGCAAAGTTATTTGAGAGAATTTTGGTGTGCAAGCCCATTCTCCAGAGAGCAGTGGGGGCTTCTCTCTGAAATCTGAGTTTCCTGACTATGGGATTCTGACTTGGTTTCCAGTACCAGGTATGAGTTCTTTCCGACTGAGCAGCCTCATGTCCAATCAGGTTACTTACGGAGGCTGAGTGCCCCTATTGCACAAGCATGTCCTTGTCTGGCTGGCTGGTTTCACAGTCTGCAGGATCCCCTGCTTATTCATGCTGTTGGCGACCATTTTCTTCCAGCAGCTCCCATAGTGCATTCCAAGCACTATGGGGACTAGTGAGGAGGGAGCTAGTTTCCCTTTCAGTTCCAGCATGGTATTTCAATCACCTGTGACTGCAGCCGGTGGTGTCTTCAGTAAGAGGGTCTTAGCTTTTAGCTTGAGCAGGTAATCAAGTGCTTTGGCAATGGCCTATAATGTTTTGGGGAAACTTATGGGTCTCCATGGCCAACAGTGCACTGTGGAAGGCAACCCAACTCTGGGCCTGGGAATTACCAGCCAGACTCCATGGTTTTAAGAAGGTTAAGCTTTTCTACCTTCTGTCCAGACTGTGCCCCCTCCTACTTTATTGGTGGTTATATCTTGTAGAAGGCTAGTCAGGATTGGGATTTCCATGTGACTGATTCCTGTTGTCTTCACCTTTGTGTAATTTCCTCCCTGGCCTCCCTACCCCTTCTCCCTCCGAGACCTCCTTATCCCCAATATTCTGCCCTCCTCTAACTTGTCAGGTGACTCGTCCTCTTCTCTCTCCCTAGTTGTTCCCTCTACTGGTCTCATTGTAGTTTTAGGCCCATATTCTGGTGCTTAGAACTATTTTCATTCATCTCTAATTGATCCCAGTTAGGAACTGTGGCATTTGTCTTTCTGTGCTTGTGTGAACTCCCTTAAATGACATTTTCAAACTCCATCCATGTACCTGTTGCAGCAGACAGCTTCAGGTTCAGATGGACTTCCAGACCAGGCACAGTTAAAGGGATTTATTGAAACTTACAGATCCAGGGGAAGTTCCATAATGGCCTGCTTTCATGGGACCAAACACAGAGAGCAAAGCCAAACGCCAAAAGCCACACAGCACAACACACCTCAGGAACTCCAGCTAGGCACACTTTGCATATTTTTAGATTGAAATCTGAAACCCACCACCACACCTTCAGATCCACCCAGTGACTCTGCCTCCAGCCAGGTGGCTGCAGATGCAAACTACAAACTAATAAACACTGAATGTATTGGGGGCCATCTATTCAAACTACCACACCTGTAAAGTTTATTGTTTCATTTTTCCTTACCACTGAATAGAATTCCATGTGTATCTGTGCCACAGCTTCATTATCCATTCATCAGTTGATAGTAATCTGGGTTGATTCCAGTCCTGAGCTTGTGTGAATAGAACAGCCACAAACATGGCTGAGCAGGTATATCTATGGCAAGGAGATGAGTCTTTAGGGTATATGCCTAGAAGTGCTATTGCTGGATCAAATGGTAACTCTATTTTCCACTTTTCCAGAAGTCTCCATCCTGATTTCCACAGTGGCTCTACAGCTCTGCATTCCCACAGCAGTGGGTAAAGGTTCCTCTTTCCCCACAGCCTCGCCAGCATCTGTTGTCATTCAGTTCTAAACTTTTCTTTTTTTTGGAAAGAGACAGAGAGAGACAGAGAGAGAGGGAGAGGAAGACAGATAGAGATGGGCGAGCCAGAAGTCTCTCAGCTGCTGTGAACAAAATCCAGATGTGTGCGCCGCCTTGTGGTCAAGTGCAGCATTGCGCCCTTGCGTCACTGCATCTGGCTAAACGTGGGACCTGGAGATTGGAACCAGCGTTCTTAGGCTTAGGAGGCAGGCGCCTTAACCGCTAAACCATCTCTCCAGCCCTGTCATTCAGTTTGGGGATAAATGCCATCCTGACTGGAGCGAGATGGAATCTCAGAGATGTTTGGATTTGCATTTCTCTAATGATGAAAAATGTTGAACATCTCCTTAAATGTGTAATGGCCATTTGTATTTCTTCCTTTGGGAATTCTCTGTTCAGATCACTATCCTATTTTTTGAATGGGTTGTTTGAATTTTTTTTATTATTTAGGTTTTTGAGTTCTTTGTAAATTTAGGATTTTAGACCTTTGTTGGAGGAATGGCTGGTGAAGATTTTCTCCCAGTCTATGGAATGCCTATTGACTCTGTTGATAGTTTGCTTATCTGTATAGTAGCTTTTCAGTTTCTAGAGGTCCCAGGGGTTTAATGTTGATCTAATCTCCTGTGCTACTGGGGTTTTGTTCAGGAGGTCTTCCCCCACATCTATATCATGGAGTGTACTCCCTGTTTTTTTTCTGTCTAGTTGTTTTATTTATTCATTTGAGAGAGAGAGAAAGAGAATGGGTGACCCAAGACCTCTTTCTACTTCAAATGAACTCCAGATGCATGTGTCACTTTGTGCTTCTAGCTTTAAATGGGCACTGGGGAATCAAACCCAAGTCATCAGCCTTTGTAAGCAAGTGCCTTTGACTGCTATGCCATCTCCCCAGCCATAAATTTGATTTTTTTTGAAAGAATAATTGGATGAATGTATTGGGTACAATGTGATCTCTCCATACATGTATACCTTGTAAATGACCAAGTATACTGTATTGATCACTTTAAAAATGTATTATATTTTGTTTTTCCACAAATATTTGTTGAGTGCCTAATGTCTTAAACAAGTGCCTCACAAAGTGGAAATTATTAATTGGAAGTTTCAGGAGGTGTTGGCAAGTTTTCTTCCTGCAAGACATCTGATTTCACAGGAGGAACAGCACACCACCTACAAAAGTCCTTCAGGTAGGGTTTCCTGACTTTGCCTGTGATGGTCTGCTTCCCCACAGGCCTGACGATTGTTCTCCGTACTTGCTTAGCTAGAAAAAAATCTATGACAAACTCTGGCATTGCGATATAAAATATTTCTTCTCTTCTCTTCTAGTCAAGATCAATGTTATATAAAAAAAAAAAAAATGAGTTGACTATCCCCAGTGGTCACTACCATCTAGGGTACTCAAAACTCATCAAAGTGCTGAGAAGAACAGACAGTTGAGGGCCCAGTGCAAAACAGCACAATCTCTATCACACTTTCCAAGGCTTAGGGAACTCTGCAGAAGAGGTGACAGAAAAAAAAAGTTAAGAGGCAGAGGATCCGGAGGGGCGTTTTCTTCCTGACACTTAGTGGCCATTGCCTTCACGACCACACAATGGTTGTCATTGTCTGCATGACATTGGGTCAATCACATGTCATCATGCATGATGAAGGAAGGCGAGAAAAGATATCAAAAGCGAAGAGGGACTAACTGGAAGAACAAAGAGATTCAGTGGAGGAGACATGGGGGAGAGGGGAAAACAAGAAAGAAAGTAAATGAAGGGGATCTTGAATAAAAATACATTATGTACGTGTATGGGAAGTATCAGTAAAAAGTTAAAAATAAACAAAAGAGGCATGATAATCCAAGGCTGTGCACCTGGGTCTGCTGCCTTGAAGTAAGGCTCTACATCTTTCTGAGCCCTGGACTGTCAACCTTAAAAGGGGGAAATGATAATTAATAATCCTTAATAATTATTAATGATCACATATGTGTTCTGAGGATTGCAGCCTAGATGGATCAATCCTTAACCCATTGCTGGGCTCTGAATTGGGCAGAGACCTCCGATCTATCATATTGATTAAATAAACTGGTGAATATGGAAAGAGGACACAATGTATGTTGGAAATTGCTATGTATATTTACTTTTCATCATAGCTCTTTCTATCTGTCTATGTAGGAAGCTAGTTATCTGTCTCCCATCTCATTCCAGAAATAATTTAATGTGGTCTATTTAATATCAGTATCTTGTTTTATGATTCATTTTCTAGTCAACCCTATTCAGACACATTATTTTCTAGAAATAATAATTACAGTGATTTCAATATAAAATACAGTATACATGTATTGTTGGTTTCCTTCTAAGAGGCTGTCATCAACTTGCGGGTTTAATTGCTGTCACTGACATGAATTTACAAGGCTGCAAAACTGGAAGGTGAAATCTCTGTGCATTCACAGCCTCGTACTTCAAAGGATTTAGAATCGCAAGAAAATCTACATGTAAGAAACAAATCACTGGGAGTTAATATACTACTTTTGCACCAAAACTCCCTTCCTGTCCCTGGATATAACAGTCCTATGTTCAAGGTTGACTTTTCATATTGAATTCTGCTCAAAGGGAATCAGTGGAGTAGGGATTACTATGCCCAAAGCTATGGGGTTTTCAAGCAAAAAAAAAAAACTGAGTCACAGAGTGCTGAAGGGGATCTTGCATGTAATCTGTCCTCATTTCATGATCAAAACAAGACTGGTTTTTTTTGTTGTTGTTGTTGTTGTTGTTTTTTCTAACACTCTTACAAGGAGACTATCCAGAATCTGCTTGGCTGCTCCAAGGACCAGGGAACTCATTGCTTAATGAAGATGTTCAGCCCATTGCTGGGCAAGTGTCACTGACAAAATATACCAGTTGTGAAGTAGCGTGAGTGTGACTTTGTTGTGTGTAGATCTGGGTGGCATCTCATCTCTGCCCCTCACCTTTATATGTCATCTTAGACAATTAACTTGCCCAACTTGGGTCAAAGATTCCTTAAATGTAATAAAGAGGACCATACTCCTTCAAGTCAGCTAGGAATACAGGAAAAAGGAAAAGTTAACAATGGTGAGGGGCCAGGATGGCTTAGCAGGCACCCAGCTTAGCATTGCCTGTCCTGTGAGCAGGAATGTCACCAGTGGCCAACACTGAGAGACTTGGAATTTTCTCATAACATAACCCCAGTGGTCATGAGAAGATTGAAATCAAGGATTGGAATTCTTATTTCTTCTCATGGCAAAGGCATTGAGGAATGGAGAAACTACTGCCAGTGTGCTGGAACGCGCAGGCACTACATGTTCTCCCTG
Source organism: Orientallactaga sibirica (assembly GCA_036365145.1). Lineage (NCBI taxonomy): Eukaryota > Metazoa > Chordata > Mammalia > Rodentia > Dipodidae > Orientallactaga > Orientallactaga sibirica. The sequence goes on along the minus strand of JAEOAD010000038.1, from coordinate 12,773,026 downwards.
GCCCCACTCAGCCAGTTTACTATTTTTCATGTCACTGACTACCGGACTACTGTAGACATTGAACTCTGTGACCTTTATTTTCATACGGGAAGCAGGTCATTCGTCCGGATCACTTCTGCAAACTCCAGCTTTCACTTCATATATCAGTTACCTTTCTTGTTGCTGGGACAAAACACCTGACAAAAATCAGTTTAAGAAAGGAAAGGCTTACTTTGGCTCACAGTTCTAGATTATAATCCATCACAGTGGGGAAGGCGTGGCAGCAGGAGCTCGAGGCAGCTGCTCACATTCAGCACAGTGAGGAAGCAGAGTGCGATGAAGGCTGCGGCTCAGCCAGCTCTCTCCTTCATACAGTCCAGGGCCCCAGCCCATGGAATGGGGCTGCCCATAGGTAAGGTGGGTCTTCTCGTGTCAATGAACCTAATGTTCGTAAGCCCTCAAGACATGCCTTCTTAGGTCCAGTCAAGTAAACAATTGGTATAAACCTTCATATCTTCCACCCATAGGCAGCATGGCATGAATCTGCCTTTACAGAGGTGCCAGGGCCACAGCAAGCCTCCTGAGGAACTCAAGGCCACAGTCTCTGCTGGCTGCCAAGCATCCCCCCATCCCCACCTCCTGGATCAGCCCAGGACCTTATGAAATCAGGGTACGACATTTCCTATGCTCATAGTCCTAAGTTAGATAGAGACTGTCTGACTAAGTGTTAGCAATTCAAAGAAGAGTTAAGTGGACTACAGACTCCCAGGCATTGCCACCACAGTCTAGTCGAGGAAATGCTAAAAGATGTCTGCCCAGTTTTGAACATGGTTGGTCCCTACCCAAACCCATGTGGCAGTGCTGAGAGGTCCAGGGATCTTTAAAGAGGTACTGTGTAGTGGAAGTTCCACTCTCAGGAAGAAACTAATGTATTTCCCAGGAGGGTGAGTGGGCTAACTATTCCAAGAGCAGGCTGTTACAGAAGGGGTATGCTTTCCTCAGGTCTCTGGTGCCATATGATTTCTCAACATACATCGGTTTTTAGTTCCACATGGCCAGCTCTGCCAAGAGGGACTGAAAACTTGTTCACAATGTTTGTCACCATGTACCTGCTTGGGTCAAAGCATTCACCTTTTTACTAAAGACAACTCAGCCCTTCCCAAGGACAGGTGATCCAAAATCCCTATCCAATCTCAAGACGCATTGACTCAACATTATCAGAAGACCCAACCCAGCCACAGCTCTTCCTGACCTGCATCCTGTGAGATAAAACTAAGTTTAGATGTGACCTTGACACCCAAAATGCAAAGATGTCCCAGGGAGGGGCTATGTGAAAGCATGAAGACTCCTACTGAGGGAACAGAGAGCCAACTCTCTTCCTCCACAGCACTCTGCGGGCCTCAGGAATTCTTTTTTTAAAAAAACCTAAATTTAAATTTCAAAAGTTTATACTCATATATCTCCTCTCTCCAACCCCCATTCCACTGAGAGACCTCCTCACTGGGGTTATGGGCATTCACTGTGGGGTCTTGCTCTCACAATCTTTCTGTCCCTTCTTCTGAAAAGTCCCCTGAGCCTTGGAGGGTGTGTTAGAAGTCTGATTAGTGTTGAGTTCTCTCAGGATTTCTGCTTTCATGAGTTTTGAGTGACCACAGTGTCTGTCACCATCTCCCAGGAGCTGGTTGTCAGGCTAGCAGTGAGAGCAGTGTTCATGTCACTGCTTCCTTTGCAATGTCTCCTGGGCCCCAGCAGACATACTAGAGGTGGCTGGTCTCCTGGTGGAGAGGGGTCTACCTTTGCTTGTCTTATTGATGGATCCTGGATCTCCCTAGTATTTTCTGCCATCTGTGAAATAAAACGGGGTTCTCCAACCAGGAGTGACCCCAGTTGGGGTAAAGCATAGTCATTTGAGATACTTTTTGATGTGCATACCAACACTTCTCATCCAAAGAGAGTCTGTGAGATTCCTATTCATGGATTCTGACTTGGTTTCCAGTACCAGGTATGAGTTCTGTCCCACTGAGTGGGTCTCATGTCCAATCCGAGAGCAGTGGGTTAAGCACAGAGGATATTTGGCTCTATTGCACAGGTATGTACCTCTTTTCTGACTGCTTGCTTTTGTGGCTTGCATGATCTCCTGTTTATTCACTCTGTTAGTGACCATTATCCCCCCGTAGCTCAAGTAGCGCTTTACTATGATATCAGGGCTAGCCAGGAGGGAATTGGTTAACCTCTCATGTTCTAGTATCTTCAGCAATAAGGTCTTACCTTTTAGCTGTCATGTAACTAAGTACTTTGGCAATGGCCTGCATTTTGTGGGGAGACCTCATTGGTTTCCCTGATTAATACAGATGACTTTGAGGGTAACCCAATTTGGGCCCTGGCATTTACCAGTTAGATCCCATGGTTTTAGGTTAAGATTCCACCACTGTATATAGGTCATACTAAGCAATATCACACAGACTCAAAAGGACAAGTGCCACATGTGGGTGCTGAAGGTGACTGGAGGTGAAAGAACAGTGAACCAGTTTGGAAAGCTTGCAAAAGTAACTAATAAATAACTTTTCTCATTGCTGTGACAAAACATCTGACAAAAGCAACTAAAGAAAGGAAGGGAGGGTTCAGTTCTGGCTTAGTTAAAGGTACAGTCCATCAAGGTGGGGAAGGCATGGTGGTAGGAGCATGAGGTGGCTGTTCACATTGCCTCCACAGTCAGGAAGCAGAGAGAGATGAGTGCTCAGCTACCTTTCTCTTTTTTATGTAGTCCAGGACCCCAGCCAATGGAGTGGTGATGTTTGGATTTGGGGTGGGACTTCTCACCTTAGTTATTCAGATCTAGAAAATCCCTCAGACATGACCAGAGATTTGTTTCCATGGTGACACCAAATCCTGTCACATTGATAACCCAATCCTAACCATCACAGGAAGAGAGATATATCTAAGGCCACTCTTGCAAGGTTCCAGAGCTTTCATCCTGGCTGTAAGGCTAGCAGCCACACCAATCCTATCAGCATGGAGAATGTAGTTTATGTGTTCATGTCACCTTCTTCACCGAGCACAGACAGCATCAGACCATTCCTCTCCCTGCCTGTGCTGGTGGCAGCTCTGTGGATGCCTTGCAGCTGTCACTCATAGGTGCTTCTGAGAGACTGGGTGGGAAGTTCAGTCACAACTTTAATAGCATTCATTCTAGACCCATCCATTGCTAAATGTATAAGTGGGCATTCTAACCTATGCAGTTGTTTGTATTTTGTATTTAATTTTTTAACTCATTAATTCTAACCTTCATCAAAAAGAGTGTCTTATCCAAACAATAGTAGTGGCTTTCGCCTTAGGGTCAATGACTTTCCAAGTTATAGTATTTAACTGGGTTTTTACTTATCAATTTCCCCCCATGGAGATAACCAACCAGAGAACAGACTCCCATAACAGTTATGCCACTATTGCAGCAATGGTTACAACTTGGCTGGCTCATCAGTTGCATAACATGTTGAGAAGTAAGACTGTGGATGCAGCATGAGGGAGCACATTCCCCCACTGTGACAGCTAGTGATCAGGGAAGAACCTTCCAGCTCAGTCCTGATTTCTCAGTGTCCCACAAAGCAACTGAAGCATGTGGTGCCCTCAACAACAGGGACTTGTCATCCAGTTCTGATAGGCCACCAAGAGCCTTGACAATAACCTGTACTGGTTTTGGGGACCATACCTGACTAACAATCCACTGGTAGGGATCCAACTCCTGGCACTGTAGTTTTTCTGCAGGGAATCTATAGCTTCTGTGAGCAGCAAATAGCCACCACTGCAAGGTACTTTTGTCCAAACTATATATTTTATTATTACTATGTTATTATTTTTGCTTAGCTATTAAAGAAATAGGTTTTCACATAGCTTTTTCATAATATGTTTAATTTTGGTTAACTCTTCTCCCATCCCAACACTCATCCATCTCCTTGTCCTGACCACACTTACACATTTCCACCCCCAGTATCCCACCCTCTACTTACATATCTACCACTCCCTCCCCTGAAGACCCCCTAATATCATAGAGGTAGACAGGGTGAAAACCGACAAGCTTTCTAATTGCTCTCTCAGTCAACACAGTGCCCTTACATTTCATCAGGGCTATGTGGTTACGTAGGACTGGAGCGGTGACAGCAGGGACCTGTGACTCTAGCCTATTATCCCAGGTCCCAATAGTGTCTCCATCCCCATAACGCTAAGCAGGTCTTATGAGTAGAGAAAGCAGCTACAAGAGCATGGAGGTTCTGCCAGCCAAGGTTCCTACAGACCGTCCTGAGCTCCACAGGCCATGGTGTAACTTGCTGAAGACATCAACTGCCATTATGTTATGTGATCAAGATTTGGAAGTGCTTCTGACTACAGAATACCGTGAACATTCCTGGCGGACACACTGATGGCCCAGCTTTCTTCTTTTCCATGTGAAGGAGAATTTGATCTTTCCCAACGACTCTTTACAAATCATCTTGGACTAAAATCCTCCAACAAACATGAAGAGAAAGGAACATAGTGGGAAGGGAATCTCTGTGTCAAGATAAGAACAGTTAGGAAAAAGACTCGTGTGTGGTCTAGTGCTCAGACCCCTACCCCCAGTGCAATTAAAACACGAGCTTTTTATGACACCTAATAGACCCAGTCACATGCTTGACATCACATTCAATATTCAAAATTACGCAAATGGTTTCAACATCAGCTACTCTGTCCCAATTAAAATTAAACTATTTGTACGACATGCATATTTATACAATCATCCCCTCTGACTAGATGTAGTCATGTGCACAGACATTGAAGCTAAATCACATATTGTCTGAACCAAACACAGGCGAGGGAAGGACGGGCTGGTGTTGGGAGCTGGGGATATTGTCTCCATTAGCAGGCAGTTAATTTAAAGTTTAAAAAATGGATTTTCCACCAGCCGATACATGGCAGATTTAATAACCTGACATTTTTTCCTTTCTCTTCCTAGCCAGTCCTCAGCTCCACTTTGACTGGACCTGTTGCGGGATGATATGAGTACACAGTGTGCACCCTCTGGCATTATTTAAAAACGTGAATCCCTAATCCCCGCTTAATTTTATGAACTGTCAAAATGATTCTAAATATCTGCTCGGTTTGCATTTTCACCTCGGGACAGGAGTCCAGAGGTACCGATTGGGTGTACGACAGTGGACCGGAGGCAATTTTCATCTCTTAATGCCTGTAGCGTGAGAGGCTGCGCTGGCAATCATCACCAGATTATCTCTAAAGATCGCTCTGTTGTACCTGCAAAATGGTTCTGCAGAAAAAATGTGAAAGATACAGGACCGTAATTGCTGAGAGGCGGGGGTGACTGCCCTTCCTAATCCCTGATGGGGGAAGAAAAGCTCACCAAAACAAACACTGGTAATTTCTGCTTAGTGCTGTCTGGAGTGTTGCTGTGGCTGGCCCCGCTTGCAAGTCTCAAGTGGCCTCCCGTCTTTCCTGCAGGTGACACTCCATCCTGGGGCTCTGGGGCTGAGGATCCTTCTCAAAGTAGGTCCGGAAGATTCAGGACCCAGCCCAGTTGAGGTTCAGAGAATATTTGCTCCTCTGGAAAGTGTGGAAACAGACAACACAGGGAGTGGTGTTGCAGCCATGCCTGGGAAGGGTTGTTCATTTCCACCTTTCTCTATCTCTGCTGGGGACAAGGGGAAAAGGCCAGGTTGGACCTCAGTGTGATCAGAGATGACAGTGTGAGTTAGGTGGATGACACGCTGTCCCTGTCCTGACCTCCAATTACACACCTGGAGAGTGAGCATGGAAGATAGATGCCAAGGCCAATAGCAAAAACTACCAACACCGGGCCCGGAAACAGAGGGATGAGCTCCTTGCTGCTGGGAGCTGGAGGAGAGCTGTCTATGCTTGCTCCACTTTAAAAAAAAAAACAAAAAAAAGAAAGAAAGAAAGAAAAGACACTTTATTTTTTTCTGTATGTGTGGGAAGGGGAAGTGCATGAATATGTGTATGCATGTTATTATGTGTGCATGCGTGTGTGTGTGCGTGCTTTTGTGTATGCATGTGTGTGGAGGACACAGATAAATGTTGGTCTTTCTCAGTTTCTCTCCACCTTATTCTTTGAGACAGGATCACTCGCTGAATTTAGAGCTTACCAATGGGGCTACACTGGCTAGCCGTGAGCCCCAGGGCTGCTTAGTGAGGCACACATTTTGCCCCCTATTGAAACCTAACCCTTGTGTCAAGATTCCAAAAGCAGACTGGGGGGTCACTGGACCCCCTTATTTACTCGTCTCCATTATTACTTCTCTGTTTAATTGATCTGTTGAGTATGGGTGGCTAAGCCAGGGCTCCGGGCTCTGAGCTAATAATGCTGGTAACATTCTTGCGCAGTATTCCTTAAAGGAAAGCGAGCCTGTTTTCAGTTCTGAGACAAGTAGGCCAAACTGAACCTCACCTCTCAGGACACCTTAGAGCTGTCTTTGGATAAAAGACAGTCCACGGATTGGGGTCGGTAGACTCACAATCCAGAGCAAGCGTGCAGACTCAAGTCCTAACGCAGAGGGCATTTTGCAGGCCAGCACTACAGCGGATGTTTGAGATCTGCTGCGTCTTAGACTGTCCGCAGGAGTGATTTGATGGTGAAATCTTCCAGAGTGAAGGGAAAACCAGCTGAAAACCATCAGAAGTTGGGAGTTTTCTGAGAAAACTAGAAGAATTAAGATTCTCACACTTTATTATTTACTTATTTATTTGCAAGCAGAGAGAGAGGATAGAAGACAGGCAGACAGAGAGAGAGAGAGAGAATGGGCACACCAGGGCCTCTAGCCACTGCAAACAAACTCCAGATGCATGTGCCCCTCATGCATCTGGCTTACGTGGGTTCTAGAGAATCAAACCGGGATCCTTTGGCTTCGCAGGCAAACGCCTTAACTGCTAAGCCATTGCTCCAACCCCATACTTTATTTTTTTAATGCCCCCTTACTTGTTTATTATGAAGATAATCCTCTTCTTATGATGTGCTTTTACAGAAATGAACAATTTTTTATCACTTCAGGATGAATTTAAGACTACAGCTCCCATTTTAAGGGCTCGATAATACCAACCAATAATGATCACTTATAAATTGCTCTAAAATCTTGTCATTTATAAAGAGCTCTTAATGGGCTATACCTCATAACCACGGTGTGGCTTAATAGTTTTTATTGACTAATAAGGCATCTCGAGTAGCATTTACTATTTAGTCACATTCCTAATATTGAACATGACACACAAATTCAAGGACTGAGTGAGGTGGAGCACCGCCATCCCCAGGTGCTGCGCTGGTGCTTTGCGTAACTCTGCTCCACTCCTCACGATAGCCAAGTTCCAGTCTCAGTCTCTAGAGCAGATTAAGAAACTGTAGCTCCGAGAGACAAAAGGGAGATCTGACTCAGGTCACCTAGTAAACGACAGAAGCTGAGCTCCAACCCTGTCCCCAGATGACAGTTGGAATCACATCTACAGTTCACAACGCAGCCAGGTTGAAGAAAGTATGCATCATTTGTAAGTGACGTGTCCCTTGCTGGAAGGGCTCACTGCCTGCAGAACAGCTTTGATTTTTTCATGAAGCAAATTGTTGCTGTGGTCTCTAAATGTTCGGCATTGGGCACTGCTAAACATGGGCTGCAATTGTGAGGAAGCTGGCCTGGGCTGTTGGACATGGCCGGGGACCTTGGACTGTGGGGGTTGCAGCCGGCCATATCGTCAGGAATCCACTCTGATGACGGAGCTGGCCCTCCCTTCTCAAGGTCGTAGTGTGCCCCATCTTCACCCAGGGTGGGCAGAACCGGCGGGCCCTCCACCTTTTTCCCAAAAGCACCTGAACATTCCATAGTCAGGCTTTGCCCCCCACAGTTCCTGACTTTGTGGCCAGCAGCCCAAGAGACCCTTATAAACAGTCTCCCTGCAGCTGTAGCCATCCAATATGTGGCTGAAGTCACGTAGCTTTTCCCACCACTTCTGTTATCTCCCTTGCAACTTCTCCCTCGCAACTTCTGCCTTCCAACACCAGCCAATTAGATAGCAACCCATAAACTTATGTATCCAATACCTTATAGTCTGTATGTGCCTTCTCAACATTTCTCAAGTGTTTATAAACCCACTCCCCTTTTGAATAAACAAGATTGCACTATCCATCAGACCTTCTCACGGGTGGTTCATTGCCCGCCACACTCACCTGCTCCAACGCCCTGCTTCCCCTCATCTCCTCCTGCGCCCTGGATGTTGGTGGCCAACAACCCCCTAGAACAGCCAGGACCCACATCTAAACATGCTGGGACAGCCAGGACTCAGGCCCTCTAAGAAACGAGACAGCTTAAAAATCAACAAGCTGGAGAGTGGGTGGCACGTGAGCTTTCCTTAAGTAAAGCAAAACCCTTTCTTTACAAAGAACTCATTTTCCACATTATCACACGGAAGAGGCATGTGTTAATTTGAGGTTGCAGGAGACCTGGATGAACATATGGGTCCATTAATCATGAAATATTGATTGTGGATTGAAACTGGAAAACAGGTTCTAAGACACATGGGTTTGTTTTGTGGGTCCAGAGTGCTAAGTAAAACAACACAGGAGCCATGTTAACATTCATCTCCTTCTCTCCTATTGTTAGCAGGTTAGTGTTCACCCAATTCACATAGCCTCGGATTTATGAATTATTAATCAAAAGAGCTAAAAAGTCAATCCAATCTGGTTAGCTACAGTAGTTCTCCTGGTTTTGAAACTTTTAAATCATGAATGGTTTCGTCACTTTCCCAGTGGATGTGAAGCAAGGAGAATGCCTGGGAATCAAGATCCCACCGAGGACAGAGGCAACAGAGTGAAGAAAAGGAGTAATTTTTAATAACAGCTACCCCAGCCTAGTGTATGCACAGAGCCACTCTCAAGAGAGATCACTTCAGAGTGAGAAGGAGCAATGTCTGGCAAAATAAACCTGGCTCTATGGAATCAAAACTTGCCAAGAGAAGTAATATAACTAAAGGAATTATTGGGGATAAGAATGCAACCTCACAAGTATATTGTTGAAAACATGAAGTTTTATATTCCTAATTCTTCAGAAGAAAGACAAACCTTTAGCTTTTTTTTTTCCTTCTTATATTGGAGGAATTCATGGAGATCCATCTCATCACGGTTGGGAATGTGAGAAAACACACTAAAAGAGAGAGATAAACGGTGTACAAAGGTTGTCTCTTTTCTAGTGAACAGTGGGACTATGTACTGAAAGGGAAGTGCTTAGAAAGTGAGTAACAGAAGGAAAAGGCCAACTCCACAGCAACCTGCTGGGCTGGAAACGCGGTCCAGTAGTGAGCACTCTACTGAGTTGCAAGCAGCTAGAGTTCTCTTGAAGCTCACTTGAAGCGACAGTTCAGAGCCTCACAACCCTTGGGAAGTTGAACGCAGGTAGTGTTTGCATCTGAAGCCCAACAAAGGCAATGAGAGGTGGAGTCAGGTGACTCTTGATGCTCCAGGACCAGCTTGTCTGGCGTGCACAGTAAACCAGAGAAACAGGCAGAAGAGGGTCAATACCCCAAGGCTGTCCTCTGACTTCCACAAGTGCACCTTGGCACACATTCACCCCTACAAAACAAAACAAAACAAAACAAAGAATAAACGAACTGGATATACCAGGGTGGGAATAAGGTAGAAATGATAAAATAATAGAAATGTTAAAAATGCAAAAATGGGGGCTGGAGAGATGGCTTAGTGGTTAAGGCTCTTGCCTATAAAGCCTAAGAATCCACGTTCAAGTCCCCAGATCCCACATAAGCTACCCACACAAGGTGATAAATATACAAGGTTGTGCATGCTCATAAGACAGTGCACATGTCTGGAGTTTGATTGCAGTGGCTGGAGGTCCTGGCACACCAATTCTCTCTCCATTTCTCCGTCTCTCCCTCTCTTTGTCTCTCTCTCATACACACACACACACACACACACACACACACACACACAGCAGAAATGGGATTGAAGAAGTAGAGTTACTAAGTGGGTGGCAGAGGCGTGCTTGGTCAAGGCATGCTGGAACCACTGTTCTGAGCCCATCAACCTTTTGACATAGAGGATGGAGAATGATAAAAGGAAGGAGACAATCAAACAGATGGAGGACTACATTGAAAGAGGAGGGGCCTCAGTGGAATGGGTGGAGGGGACCAAAGAGGATGACATGATGGGAACACAACCAAAGTATAATTATGTTCATATATTGAAGTTCTTAGTAAAAAAATTTTAAACCCACAATTTTAAACATTAATTAATTTTTTTTTTTTTGAGGTAGGGTTTCACTTTAGTCCAAGCTGACCTGAAATTCACTATGTAGTCCCAGGCTGGCCTCGAACTCACAGAGAACCTCCTACCTCTACTTCCCTTTAATCCCAACCTGGGATCAAAGGCTTGTGCCGCTAGCTACCTCTGGCCCAGAAATGGTTTTAGAATTCAACATCGGTTTCCACCAAGTGTGCAGAGCTGGTGGCCTGTAGATGGGAGCAAGAAAGATTAGAGCCGTGTGTGTGTGTGTGTGTGTGTGTGTGTGTGTGTGTGTGTGTGTGTGTCAAGCTCATCATTTGCAGATGTGGGTCTCCAGGTCACTTGGCTCATTCTCAGACTTGCTAACATTCTTGCACATTCAGAACCCTTCAATTCACTCTGATATCCTTCATCCCATTGGGGCCCCTCTTCAAACTCTAAGGAATCGTTGGCCATCTTTAGGATTCTGCCTTGAGTTTTCAGCTTAGCAGCTTGGGCTGCCACTGCGGCTGCTGTCTGTGCAAGGAACAGTGGGGAACAGGAAGCAACGTGTGCCTCTACTGTTCACCAGGCTTTTGCCCCAAATCCAACTGAGTCCTTCCTCTGTAAAACTGTGTTCAAGTATGCCTCTATTAATAGGAGGCCCAAAGGCCAGGTATTTCTTGTTTTCTCCCTAAACATGGATTGCCATATAAAATACAAGTTGCCCAATTGACAGTGCATTTCAGACAAGCAATTAAAAAATATTTTATTTATTTACTTATTAGAGAGAGAGAATAGGCACACCAGGACCTCCTGCCACTGCAAATAAACTTCAGACACATGCACAACTTTGTGCATCTGGCTTTACATGGGTACTGGGGAATCAGACCCTGGCCATCAGGCTTTACAAGACAGTGTTTTAGTCACTGAGCCATTTCTAAACCCAAGAAACACATTTTTAAGTTGTACTCTGTCCCACATATTTTGTGAGCCCTACTAAGGAAAATAAGTATTACTTGGTTTTCTGAAATTCTTTTTAAAAAACATATTTATTCATTTGCAAGGAGAGAAAGAGTCATGCCAGGACCTCTTGCCAGTGCAAACAAACTCCAGATGCATGTACCACTTTGTGCATCTGGCTTTATGAGAGTACTGAGGAATCTAAGCCAGGCCAGCAGACTTTACAAACAAGTGCCTTTAACCACTGAGCAATCTCTCCAGCCCCACTTTTCTGAATTCTGACTTAACAAGGCTTCTTCTGCATCTCATTTGCAATTCTTATCAAAGACTCAAAGTCAATCTTCACAGTCTTGTGAAGTTTTTCCGAGTAGACACAATCTTAATGAATGTGCCTTGCAAATGACTAACTTTCTGGTTGAAAATATTCCTGTTGTAGTCCCTTCCTCCCTCCCTCCTTCTCTCCCACCTTCATTTCCTCCTTCCTTCCTTGAATTTCTAGGCAAAAACTTTTCCATCTGTGCGACCCAGGAAAGCATAAACTCAATCAGAACCTGCCCTTTCCTGGAACGCCTGAGTCCTGTACAGGAAAGACATGTACACAGTTAGCTCACGGTGCCCACAACAGGGGCTTCAGTGCGTCCAGCATCACTGTTGCTGGTGTGTAATATCTCCATAGAGCCAGCATGGCTGCATCTGTGTGGACCATGCACAGGCCTTTGTCTTGACATTATTCCCTGGATAATAGTATAACTGTGATTCACACAGCACGTACATTTCACAGATGCTACAAGTCTCCTTGAGATCTCGGAGGCATGTGGTAGGCATGTGTGTGTGATGTAGTGATCTGCACCTGCTGCATAATTCTATGTAAGATACTTGTGGACTTCCTGGAACCATTCTCCCCTGGGTTAGCCAGCATATCCATTGGTCAAAATAGAAATTCTCTCCATCTCTTCCCCCTACCTGAAACCTGATTCCTGGAAGCAGTTCATTGAGCCTGCCTGAAGAGAAGTCTTGCCCCATTATTCCCGCATTTATAACAAATGTCCCCTTTTTCGGATGGTGAGCTTGACTGAATCTTGGAGTCAAGCTCAGCCTTGTAGGCTAACCTGGCCAGCTGTAGCTTGGGGACACGCATCACAGATCCTGGCTGTATTGGGATGTTTAACAAGAGACAGCCACACGGGCAGTGCACTCTCGATTTTCTCTTTGCCATTTTTTTTTCATTTTGTTTGTTTCATTGCTCTCAGAACCCAGCCGTCCTCATGTGCCAGCAGCGATCACACACTTCCTTCCCTTGCTATCTGCAGCGCGCAAGGGGGCCCTTGTCACCTGTGTGAGTTGGCTCTCTCCCCTCCCCTCCCCCTCCCTGCCTTCCTGGATTTGGGCCTCAGACCACAGGGGCTCAGAGGCTGGCCTCTGAGCACCACTTTCTCAGCAGGGTACTTCCTCCCTGTGAGCTGCATTGGCAAGTTGTTTATCTCTCACAAGGATAGTAACAAGATCATATCAGGGAAACTCTATCTGTCTGGGCACAGATGTCTGCCTCCCCTGCAGTCTCTGCATCGTCCTGCTGTGTCTTACCTTCCCCAAGTCTCCTGCTTCCTCCCCCTAAGGCCCTCCTTACATTCTACAGATCATTAGTAGAAACACAGCAGGGCCACCACGAGCGAGCTTGTGATTGGCAGGAGAGAAGACCTTGGGGTCTTCCAGCCACTGTTTCCTCAGGCTTTCTACTGGGCGGTGGGATTAGAACGGAACAGAAGGGAGGTCATAGGGACCCCCCTAGATGGTAATCATGGTGTCAGCTCCTTCAAAGATGTAAATGGGAGGAAGGTGGAGCTCAGCACATGACTAATTTAAAACATCCAGAGCAGGTGGCAGAGGTGCCACATCATGGTACTTTCTGCTATGAAAGAAATGTGCACCTTGGCTGTGCAAGACACCAGCCCCGTGGTGATAATACTGCCTGTGTGAGATGCAGCGAGACTGAAGGATGGACATTTAATTTTCTTTATTTTACTTCACTGAGATCGCAGTTACAATGACCAGATGTGGTCAGCAGCTAACTCGATAGCACAGGCTGAGACTGTGACCAGATGACCGTGTGGGAAGCTGACTCCTTTGGGGTGTCACAGCAGCTTTTCTTCTGCCTGCAGCAAGTGCCAGGAGCAGTCAGGAGCTCGCTTGGTCATAATTCAACCCCTTCGCTTTCCTGTCTCCAGGGTGCTGCTTAGAAGCCCCGCCCTCCCTACCTTGTTGAGAGAATGGATGCAAGGCTGATGGTCCCACAGCCTTCATACAAACATCGCTGCTCCAGCAAGACTGAGCTGTGGGTTCAGAGTGAGCATCTGTCCTTGGGAACCCTCTGAGCAATCATTCCAGATAGTTCCCCGCCCCCTCCTCCTCCCCCCTCCCCGCCACACAGGCTCCAAAGAAATGCAAAGATCACCCATGCTGCTGGGTGGCAATAGAGGTGTGCTGGCTACAGGGGTGGGGACACTTGGACTTTTGAACAACCTGAGTTTCAACCCCAGTCTCACCAGATGATTCCAGCAGGTGACATGCCTCTTGGTATTCCATGTCTTCACATGGAAAATCCAATCCTGATACGCCAGGCATGGAAGCCTCACTGGGAATAACAAGAGACCCTGTCTTTGACTCAGGCCAACCCCTGCCCATCCCATTGGGCCACAACCACTGACTGGTTCTGGTGAGACATTTAGAAGGAATGACACCCTGCTGATGCCTGAGGCAGGCCTCCTGGGAGCATCCCAGTGTGGGTGACTGCGGCTCCTGTGCTGGCTCTCAGGCGGTGCAAAAAAGTCTCAGCTGCTCCCAAGCTCCTGTCCAACACTGTGACATTTCTAGACTTAAGCCACTCATTTACACTGGTGATATTTATACATAGCCAAGCTTTTAATAAAGGAGGCTTTTATTTAAAAGACTCAAAAGGTTTCCTAGACATCAAACAGCCCTAAAAATACTAATTTGATGATTTAATTGTAAATACATCATGGGCATATGGACAAAAGTTCAATCAAAAGATGATGCATGACTTTTTCAATGCTGGGATGGGACAGAGCCATTAGGCCAGGGCACTTGAGATTTTATTGAACTCCGAGCATTTGAGAAACAGTTTGTGACAAGACAGGGGCAGGGCTCAGATGGAGTGGGGTACACCCTGCTGCTTCTTTTAGCACTTCCCTGGGATTTATTTAGCATAAATACCCTGACTCAAAAAGTGACACAAAACCCTGCAAGCCAGTACTCTGCTCACAGCCTTCCTACAAGCATTGGCACTCCAGCAGGACTGAGTTGAGGGGTGTTGTGTGAGCATCTCTCCTTGGGAACCCTCTGAGCAATCATTTGAGGGAAGGGGACCACAGAGCTCTCTAACCTGGTCCTCTGCAGGTGACTTAGTCCCTTCAGTCCCAAAGAGATGCCAACTTCCTTTCATCTTTGCCCCATCAGCAGGTAAAAAAATGACTTCAGCCTTAGTTTGGACAAGGACCTGCCCAGATGGGAGCCAATGTCATCAAGGACTCTCAATGCATCCCAAGCAGATATGTGCAGACATACCACACATTTACAGAGATGCACACACAGGTACACACACAGGTCACGCTCATGTACACATGCAAGGATCATATCAGGGAAACTCTATCTGTCTGGGCACAGATGTCTGCCTCCCCTGCAGTCTCTGCATCGTCCTGCTGTGTCTTACCTTCCCCAAGTCTCCTGCTTCCTCCCCCTAAGGCCCTCCTTACATTCTACAGATCATTAGTAGAAACACAGCAGGGCCACCACGAGCGAGCTTGTGATTGGCAGGAGAGAAGACCTTGGGGTCTTCCAGCCACTGTTTCCTCAGGCTTTCTACTGGGCGGTGGGATTAGAACGGAACAGAAGGGAGGTCATAGGGACCCCCCTAGATGGTAATCATGGTGTCAGCTCCTTCAAAGATGTAAATGGGAGGAAGGTGGAGCTCAGCACATGACTAATTTAAAACATCCAGAGCAGGTGGCAGAGGTGCCGCATCATGGTACTTTCTGCTGTGAAAGAAATGTGCACCTTGGCTGTGCAAGACACCAGCCACGTGGTGATAATACTGCCCGTGTGAGATGCAGCGAGACTGAAGGATGGACATTTAATTTTCTTTATTTTACTTCACTGAGATCGCAGTTACAATGACCAGATGTGGTCAGCAGCTAACTCGATAGCACAGGCTGAGACTGTGACCAGATGACCGTGTGGGAAGCTGACTCCTTTGGGGTGTCACAGCAGCTTTTCTTCTGCCTGCAGCAAGTGCCGGGAGCAGTCAGGAGCTCGCTTGGTCATAATTCAACCCCTTCGCTTTCCTGTCTCCAGGGTGCTGCTTAGAAGCCCCGCCCTCCCTACCTTGTTGAGAGAATGGGTGCAAGGCTGATGGTCCCACAGCCTTCATACAAACATCGCCGCTTCAGCAAGACTGAGCTGTGGGTTTAGAGTGAGCATCTGTCCTTGGGAACCCTCTGAGCAATCATTCCAGATAGTTCCCCGCCCCCTCCTCCTCCCCCCTCCCCGCCACACAGGCTCCAAAGAAATGCAAAGATCACCCATGCTGCTGGGTGGCAATAGAGGTGTGCTGGCTACAGGGGTGGGGACACTTGGACTTTTGAACAACCTGAGTTTCAACCCCAGTCTCACCAGATGATTCCAGCAGGTGACATGCCTCTTGGTATTCCATGTCTTCACATGGAAAATCCAATCCTGATACGCCAGGCATGGAAGCCTCCCTGGGAATAACAAGAGACCCTGTCTTTGACTCAGGCCAACCCCTGCCCATCCCATTGGGCCACAACCACTGACTGGTTCTGGTGAGACATTTAGAAGGAATGAATGACACCCTGCTGATGCCTGAGGCAGGCCTCCTGGGAGCATCCCAGTGTGGGTGACTGCGGCTCCTGTGCTGGCTCTCAGGCGGTGCAAAAAAGTCTCAGCTGCTCCCAAGCTCCTGTCCAACACTGTGACATTTCTAGACTTAAGCCACTCATTTACACTGGTGATATTTATACATAGCCAAGCTTTTAATAAAGGAGGCTTTTATTTAAAAGACTCAAAAGGTTTCCTAGACATCAAACAGCCCTAAAAATACTAATTTGATGATTTAATTGTAAATACATCATGGGCATATGGACAAAAGTTCAATCAAAAGATGATGCATGACTTTTTCAATGCTGGGATGGGACAGAGCCATTAGGCCAGGGCACTTGGGATTTTATTGAACTCCGAGCATTTGAGAAACAGTTTGTGACAAGACAGGGGCAGGGCTCAGATGGAGTGGGGTACACCCTGCTGCTTCTTTTTAGCACTTCCCTGGGATTTATTTAGCATAAATACCCTGACTCAAAAGTGACACAAAACCCTGCAAGCCAGTACTCTGCTCACAGTCTTCCTACAAGCATTGGCACTCCAGCAGGACTGAGTTGAGGGTGTTGTGTGAGCATCTCTCCTTGGGAACCCTCTGAGCAATCATTTGAGGGAAGGGGACCACAGAGCTCTCTAACCTGGTCCTCTGCAGGTGACTTAGTCCCTTCAGTCCCAAAGAGATGCCAACTTCCTTTCATCTTTGCCCCATCAGCAGGTAGAAAAAATGACTTCAGCCTTAGTTTGGACAAGGACCTGCCCAGATGGGAGCCAATGTCATCAAGGACTCTCAATGCATCCCAAGCAGATATGTGCAGACATACCACACATTTACAGAGATGCACAGACATGGACGCATGCACACACAGGTACACGCTCATGTACACATGCAGGCCAATGCCTCAAGGAGATCTAGGGAATGTGTCAGGGTACTGTCAGCACTAACCACTGCCCTTTCCTCCCGCCTCAGCCTGCTCTTCCAGCTTCCCAGGGAGCTTTAGCTAGCAAGCTAGAATGAGAATGAGAGCCACCCCCTCTCCTCTCCTCTCCTCCCCTCCCCCCCTCCCCTCTCCTCTCTTCTCTTCGCTTCTCCTCCCCTCCCCTCCCCTCCCCTCTCCTCCTCTGCTCTCCTTCCCTTCTCTTCTCTTCTCTCTCTCTCTTCTCTTCTCTTTTCTTCTTCTCTCCCTCTACTCTCTTCTCTTGTCTCTTCTCCCCTTCCTCCCCTTCTCTGTCTCCCTTCTCTTCTCTTCTCTTCTCTCTCTTCTCTTCTCTCTCTCCCTCCTCCCTCCTCCTCCCCTCTCTTGCCCTCTTCTCTTCTCCTCTCCTCCCTCCCCCCTCTCTCTCTCCTTCTCTTCTCTCCTTCTCTCTTCTCTTCTCTTCTCTTCTCTTCTCTTCTCTTCTCTTCTCTTCTCTTCTCTCCCTTCTACTCCTCTTCTCTTGTCTCTCTTCTCCCCTCTCCTCCCCTGCCCTCCTCTCTGTCTCCTTCCTTCTCTCCCTTCCCTCCTCAACTCCTCTCTCTCTCTCCTCTCTCTCTCTCTCTCCTCTCCTCTCTCTCCTCTCCTCTCTCCCTCTCCTCCCTCTCCTCCCTCTCTCCTCCCCTCCCCTCTCCCTCCTCCCTGCTCTATCTTGCCTTCTCTTCTCTTCTCTCTTCTCTTCTCTCTCTCTCCCTTCCACTTCCCTTGTCCCCTCCTCCCCTACCCTCCCCTCTTCTGTCTCTCATCTCTTCTCTCCTCCCTCCCTCCCCTCCTCTCTCTCCTCCATTCCCCTTTCCTCTATCCTGATGCTTTCTGTGGTCCCCTCTTCCCTTCTCTGGTTTCCTGGTTTCACACGTCTCTGGTTCCCTCCCACTTTTCTCAGTTTCTTTTTCTTCCCTGCATCTCTCCTGCCATGCCCCAGCTTTCTAGCACATCCTGTTCAAATCAAACCCCAAAGTCCTCCCATACTCAGGTGAAACAAACACTCGCTTGCTGGCTCTCACCCCCACTGCTTGACGCTGGCTTTCCGGATGGCAGCTTATAACTGCTCCAGAAGGCTTGGCACGCCTGTGCACAATGGGAGGCCGCGGGTTCTAGGAGGAGTGAGCTTGTGCCCAAGGCTCCTGCGGTGAGGCAGAACAATTAGACTTTCTCTGTAAGGTGCCACCTGTGGGCAAGCCCTGGGGAGGGGTTCAGAGGTGGGGCAGTGCTGAGGTACACGGGCAGCTGACAGGCTTATGGATATCAGAAAGACCCTGCTGAGCCCATGAATGTTGAAGACACATGTCCAGTCCATCTCTTGGCTGGGTTTGTGGCAAGGGCAAGGAATGAGACAGACCTGAGGCGTCTTGAGCATTCCTCAGCCCAGCGACTATCAGCAGGACAGGTCTTCAGTGCCCTCTTGGTCTGCACTTCCTGAGGAGGAAATTTTCCTTTACTTTTTAATTTATTTTTATTTTTTGATATAAATTACATTTTTAAATGCATGCAGTATGCATGTGTGTGCATGTGACATACACACGAGTGTGCGCAGACGTTCATGCCCCATGTGCACACTTGGGAAGGCCAAAGTAAGATATTAAGCATCATCTTCTCTCAGTCTTCTGCCTTTTTCCCCTGAGACACACTTTTCCTGAATCTGTCATCAAGGAGCTGAGCTTCTGTGGTTCTCCCCGGCCAACATCACATTTCCCTGAGACAAACTTTTCCTGAACATGGAGCTCCCTGGTTTCAGGTTAGACTCGCTGACCAGGGAGCCCGAGTGACTCGCCTATCCCTGGTCCCTGAATGGTTGGATTACAGGCATACACAGCCACGCCTGGCTGTTACATGAGTGCCAAGGAATCCAGCTCAGATGGTGAGCCATTTCCCCAGTCTGAAATTCAATTATTTTTACCTGGAACATAGAAAACATCATACCATGTGATGTCTCTGCATATGCGTGCATGGTGTAATGTTTAAATAGGTGTAAATGTACAGATCTTCTCAAGCGTTTGTGGGTTTTTGTGCATGTGCAGTCTATCCATGCTACCTGCAGTCACCCTCCTGCTCAGCAGCACCATGGAGTCATGACTCAGCACGCACCATGACTCAGCACCTCCCATGACTCAGCACCACAGGAGCCATGATTCAGCACCACTCAGCACCCACCATGACTCAGCACCATGGAGCCATGACTCAGCACCCACCATGATATAGCACCATGGAGCCATGACTCAGCACCCACCAGGACTCAGCACCCAATGGTGAAGCTCTCCCCGCCAGTTCTCCTGACGCCTTCCCCGGGCACTGGAAGCCACTGCTCCACGCTGAGAGTGTAAGATGGACTTATTCTGGAAGATCCCACTGTGCATGAGATCACGTGGCACTCATCTTTCCGCAATGGGCTTATTTCACTTAATATAATATCTTCCAGGCCCATCCACGCTGGTGCAATGGAAGGACTTTTAGAGAAATCACCCATCAATGTTCATTTTTTAAAAACTTTTAATTGACAGTTTGTAATACACATGCATGATGTATTTTGATCATAATTTCCTGCCATTATTTTCTTTTGTCCCTTCCCTCAACCCTCAACTCCTTCTTCTTTTCATCTTTTCAACTAGTTCCTCCTTTTTTTTATTTTTAAGTTTTTGAGGTAGGGTTTCATTATATCCCAGGCTGACTTTGCATCCATTATGGAGTCTCACAGTGGTCTTGAACTTATGGCGATCCTCCTATCTCTGCCTCTTGAGTGTTGGGATTAAAGGTGTGGGCCACTACACCTGGTTTCCTCCTCTGTTTGATTCCTTCCTTCCTCCCTCCCTTCCTCCGTCCCTCTCTCCCACCCTTCCTTTTTCTTCCTTCCTTC
Source organism: Orientallactaga sibirica (assembly GCA_036365145.1). Taxonomy (NCBI): domain Eukaryota; kingdom Metazoa; phylum Chordata; class Mammalia; order Rodentia; family Dipodidae; genus Orientallactaga; species Orientallactaga sibirica. The sequence continues at coordinate 12,753,102 of JAEOAD010000038.1, read as the reverse complement.
CTTTTTTCTTCCTTCCTTCCTTCCTTTTTTCTTCCTTCCTTCCTTTTTTCTTCCTTCCTTCCTTTTTCTTCCTTCCTTCCTTCCTTCCTTCCTTCCTTCCTTCCTTTTTTCTTCCTTCCTTCCTTTTTCTTCCTTCCTTCCTTCCTTCCTTCCTTCCTTCCTTCCTTTTCTTTCCATTCCCCTCCTCCATCTTCCGTGAAGACATCTTTATGGGTCCAATATTACGCTTCAGCTCTCAAGCTCCCTCTTCTGCTTACTGGCCACTGGAGTCCCCATCCTCTGGCTCTGCTCCTCTGCATGTGACAGACTTCTTTCAGCCCATGGTGTTCTGGACAACGTGATGGCCAAGTCACATGTCTGTAAGGACTCCCGATACTGTCACATGTTTTCAGATGGCTAAATATTTGGACTGTCTTTTCTGCAAATGACCTCAGAGAAGTTCAAGACCCGCGACTGGCTTTTTTTTTTAAATTATTATTTTTTATTGACAACTTTTATACTTACATACAAAAAAACCCACCTGATATTTCCCTCCCCTCCCCCCATTCCACTTTAGAACTCCAGTCTCCATCGTATCCCCTCCTTCTCTCCATTAGTCTCTCTTTTAATTTGATGTCATCATCTTTTTCTTCTATTTTGAGGATCTTGCGGAGGTATTGCTAGGTACTGCAAGGTCATGGATATCGAGGCCAATTTCTGTCTGGGCAGTTGCCACATTGGATCTTCAGGAATTCTTTCTTGGGCTGTCCTCAAAATTACCAGGGACAGCCAAGACCACCCCACCCAATGTGCACATGGTCCAGAGGCAGAGGAAAGGAGGACATGGGAGTGTCTGGGCTGCCCTCTTGGGAACTCTGCAGCCCAATGACTTTCAGTAGAAACAAGTCTCCAGTGACCTCTGGGGTCTTCACTTCTCCCTGCAAAGGGACAGAGAATATGACCTTGTGCTGGAAGCAATGGGACTCCAGCAGAGCAGGAGACAGGACTTCCTAGGGAGGCAAAGACATCTACAGATCAGAGGAAGGAGAAGTGCTCAGGTAATTGCATTTTGTCTGCAGAGATGAAAATGTCATCCATCCAAGGTTTGCTCCACTAGACGCTCTCAGACCTAAGGAACCAGATTTGACCCCAAGGTTATGGCCAGAGGATTATTGAGCATTGCTGGGTGACTGATGACCACTTCTGATTGGGGACACTTTTCAACAGGAGAAGCCACCTTCCTTCCTCTAGCATGAGCTGTTCGAGAAGCTACTGTGTCCGGCTGTGACCAAGATGCATAAATACCTTCACTTCTGATCATGCATAATTTGATTTTATTTCATTTTATTTACTATATTTTACTAGTTTATTTTTGTTTTAGTATTCATGTGTGTGCACGCACCGAGCTAGACACCAGGTGCTTGTGCCACTTTTTGTATTCTTTTTACAAGGCTGATTTGCAAATTGAGCCTGGGCCAGCAGGCTTTGCAAGCAAGTCCCTTTAACCACTGAGTCATCTCCCCAGCCCCAGAGAGCCCGCAAGCAAACCACCCAGCATGGCACGCAGGTAAATCTGTATATGAACAACACATGAGAATGCACACATGTGAACGTCCATGAACGGCACACAATGGCATACAGTGTGCAAGAGCAGTCAGTTCACAGTGTGATGCACTAGCAAGCAAGTGCATCAGTGGTCCAAACGGTACATAGAAATGAACATATGTAAAGCATGTGGCCCCACACGAGTAAATATGCAGGGAGCCCACAGACAAGCATGAGCTTGAAAAGCACATAGTGACACATGTTCCATGTGTGGGCAAGTGGAACATGTCCGCCCACGTGCCGCAGTTTGAATGGTCTTGTTGCCTCCCAAATTCATGTCGGGATAGAATATTCAAAGCTCAGCAGGTGGGTGTAATACTGACTTTGTAGAGGGAGCATGTGGGAGTGTGGGAGTGTGGGAGCTCTCTTCAGCTCTCAGGCATGAGAGGGAAAAGTGTCCCTTCCTGGAGGACTCAGCAGCAGAGTGCCACCTTAGGTGAGAGCCGGGGCCCTCACTCAACACCCAGACTTGCCAGGGCCTTGATCTTAAACTCTTAGCCTCTACACACATGAGACATAGGTACCTGCTATGTGTAAATGACCATATCTGGATAGCAGCACACAAGAGACGAAGACAGCAGGAGAATGGATGGAAAGCCAGTGTGCAATAGCACATGTATGTATATGCACATAAATAGTCCTGGTCGCATCCATTTGGGCTAACAGTACATAGTCACATACATACATACATACATACATACATACATACATACATACATACGTGCTAGCTTCCAGGTGGACATAACAGCACAAAGTGTCTTACAGATAAGCACATACATGAATAGCTTATGGTTAACCTGGATGCCAGTGAGATCGTTTCTCACAGTGGCAGAGGGATCCTGAAGGGAATACAAAGACGTTCTTATAGGAGAAGGAGGGAGTAATGGTCCTGGGTAGGGGGACCCTGCCTTAGATGAGGGGAGGCAGGGAAAGAATTCCCAGAAAGAGCCCGAGGAACGGAGATGGGACAGAGCCTGGCAGCCATGGAGAGGACCCTCCCTCAGACAGGGGACAGCAGGTTCTCTTTTACCCATGTGTGACAGAGACAAGCATGACCCAGGACAGACAGAACAGTGTGGCTGAAGAACAGCGCACTGGTTAGCAAAAGCAAGCTCAGACGACTCCAAGGTCATGGCATAGGTACGGATCTAGTGAGCTGTATGTGAAGGAGAGAGCGCCCCGCTAAGGAGCGAGGCAGGGAAGGAGACGCTGCAGGAGTTCTGTTCAGGGTCCTCAAGAGGGACTTGAAACTAGATTTGACTCAAGTGGGATATCTTAAATCTCACCCACCTTGGCTTTGAAAATGTGTTTTCTCGTGTTTGGAGACATCTCCGGTGCCTCCTCTTGGCATACCTGATCAGACGCGCTTGGCAATACTGACAGCAGGTACATGGGGCGGGGCAGTACAAACCCCAACGGTGAGGGGTCAGGAACTCAACACCATAGATGCAGCTTGCCTGGATCATTAGAGACGGGCATGAGTGACGGCAGGGATGCCATCGCTCACCAACGACTGTGAAGCTGAACTAAGTAAGTAAATAACTATATCCACACTATAAAAGATCTCATGTTAGCCCTGCCATTATTTTTCACTGATGATAGGATGTTAGAATATAAATGCAGTTTGAAAGATAGCACAATCTCTTTGATACATCAAAAGGCCCTTCCTACTAGACCAGGACTTTGGAAAGATTGCAGGCAGTCAAATCTCCTTCTAGACTATTCTACTGATGTTAGATTATGATGACAGAGGCTCCCAATATATCAATTTAATCTCAGCTCAAAACCTCTCCGTTCTGCCCTAGTGAAGTCAGATGGACTTTTATCATTGTTCACAGCAAGATGCTCGGCTTTGTAGATGGGGGGAAAAAGCAGAATGTGGTTGAAAGTGTAATCACATATGAGACAAGCGTCTGCATAGTTACTTGGTAACAAAGATCTCCCCAAGATACCCCACCAAGAACGGGGGTGCTGGCTGGAGAGCCACTGATCAGTGTAGCTACATAGGTAGACACGTTGAGTGGTACCAAACCCCTCTCTTGCATGCCCTCCGTGGCATTTTCCCTTCTATGACTTGGGTGCATCTGTATGTTGATAGTGGACTTTTCATCCATCCATCTATCCATCCATCAATCTGCCCATCCATCTGTCATCCTTCCACCTCTATTTCCTTCCTTCTTCCCTTTTTCCTTCCATGAGCAGGGCATGGCCCTTGAGAACTCTTGCTTGTCACTTTCAGAGGGACGATGTGGGAATACAGAAAGGCCACAGATGGGCTCCATGGCCTAGAAATCCCTGTGACATCTCATGACTCAGCCCTCTGTCCTGACTTCTGGGATGCTGCCCGAACCACTCACCTCAGTGCCGACTTTGATCCTACTTTGGTTCTAGAAAGAGAGGTCTAATTATTCCCCAGACCTGCTGAAAGAGAGGTTTGCTCCTCCACTTTATTGCCAAGCTACTTAAGGCTTTAGTGTATAAATCTTCCCAAGGTCCAGCAAAAGTGGATCTATTCTGCAAACCCAAGCTTGCCATTCAGGTTTTTCTCAGGCACCATAATTGCCTACTATAAGCACCATCTGTGGAGCATCTGAGGTGGGCTCCGCAGGTTCTGGCCTGGCCTCCTGGAATCTGTCCACCCCTCCAGGTGAGCCCCCATCCTTTACCAGCCTGTCTGAGAAAGTATTCCTCCATCTGGAGAGTCCTGGGACCCGCCGGTCCCTCCTGTCCTGAGGTCTCCCAGGAGAGGAGACTTGGGTAATAACCTCACTAATGACAAAGCGCTAACTGAAGACCCCAGTAACCTCTTGGTTTCCTCCCTTCCCATGGCCTTGGTAATGAAGCCGGGCCGGCGCTGGGGGAGTAATCAGAGCTGACTGGGGGTTAGCTAAGAGGTGGTTTGTGGTCAGGCGACCAGCAGATGGGCTCAAATTACCTGGCTTTAATTTCACATAATTGGCGGGCTGGATTCCCTCCAGCTCAGGGGACTGTGGCCTGTAGGGCTCTATCTATTAGGACTGGAGGAAAAGAGGCCCGACCCCTGGGAACAGTGCAGGTAGAGGCAGGAAGGGTCTTTACAAAGGCACCCAGATGAGTCAGAGGGCTGGGGTGGGTGAAGCCCCTTAGCTCTCAAGCAAGGCCACTAGTGAGGGTCAGGTTCCTTGTGCCACACGCTTCTCTAGACAACAGAAGGGTGGAACTGGGCCAGCATCTTCGCTCTTCTTTTCTTTTCCTTTTTTGGGTTAACTACCAAAATGGTTGAGTGCGTGCGCGCACGCGCACACACACACACACACACACACACACAATTTGCAAAGGCTTTCTTTGCCTTGCATGCTAGATTATTGGGGGCCATCTAGCCTGATATGAAGTGACGTCATAATGCCTGAGCTTATAGACAATGCCCAAATGACGCCCATGGGGAGAGACATCCAGTTTGTAGTTGTGGATATCAATGATGGAAGAAATGTATAGGCCGATTGGTGTGACATACTGTCTTGGTCCATTTCCATTGCTATAGCAAAAATGCCTGAGACACAGTAGTTCGAAAAGAAACTATGTTGTCATGGTGGCTCATGGTTCTAGAGGCTGAGAAGTCCAAAATTGGGCAGCCACATCTGACAAGGACCTTGTGCTGCTTCGACTTACAGCCAATCTCTTTTTAGCTCTGCCCCATGACTAAAACCCCTCCCACCAGGCCCTACTTCTCATGACTGACACAGTGAGGAATTAGCGTTGTAACCCATTAAGTGGTTTGGGGGCGGGAGGAAGATTACACTGGAATCAAAGCACGCAGCCCCTCACAGAAAGCTGGTCTCTCCTTATTCAATACCCACTCAACCACTGCACTCGCTCCATCCTTTCTGTGCCAGGCTTGCAAATAATCTCTTGCCAATTCTAGAGACAATGCCAAGGGACTCCACTCCAACATCACCGCTCACCTCTCCCTAGTCTCCTCATCACGCCTCCAGCCATTTATTCACACGTGCAATCACATACTCGAGTCTGCACTTCGCCTGGGCTTGTAATATACTGGACATATAATAGATACTCAGTAAATACCTGTTGGGCAACTCCAGAATAGAATGATGGGCCGTGCAGGACTGTTCCATGAAGGGATGTACAGATCCTGGTAAGAAAAACAAGAGTACACTAGACACATCCACCCACCCGGCATGGGGACTTTTACACAAGATGGCAGTAAAAGGGGTGCAGACAAGTGAAGATGGAGGCACTTTCACAGGCAGCAAAGAACCTTTCGCTGTACTGGGTCCACGAGCAGTCTTTTGTCACCGTGTAAAATATCATTTCCAAGGACGTGCCCGTGTTTGTGTGCACGTGCGTTCATGTGTGTTTGTATGAACATGTGGGCATACATATGTTTGTGTGCATGCCTGTGTGTGCATTCATTTACAGGTGTCCACATGTCTGTATGTGAGCTCTTGGACGATAGTCTATGCCTGGTCATATCCTTGGTACCAAGACTTTGATGGATGGTGCTTCAAGCAAGAAAAATAGAGGGATGTGTCCAAGAGAAGAGGCAGTGAGCATGGCACTCCTGGGGTTGTTTGGTGTTCTGCATTTATTCCAAGAAGCAGTCTCTGGCAGAACATCTGGGAAGATGACCAAGAGAAAGACGGCACCCTTGCTCCAGCCTGATTGAGGGCTGAAAGCCACAGCGTATCCAGAGACACAGTGCAAGGCTCGAGCTAAGGCTGCAGAGCATCTCTGTCTGCTGAGGGAGGTGGACCGTGGCTTTATGAAGTCCCCAAAGGATGGTTTTGTTCAGCCCACCAAATGCTGTCTGCCAGTTGTCTGGTCTGTAGATAAATCTTCAATCTTCAGCCTGGAACAACCTCAGTTTCCTCATCTGCAAAATGGGAAGGAGAAAGAGAATGAACCTCAACTACAACATGGACTCTCACGAGCTCCAGGGCATCTGGTGAATCATTGACTTCTCCAGTGTGAATGTGTGGTCTATGGCCGCATGGAGAGGTGACCCTCAGCGTTCCTCCTGTGGATTATGTAATCATTGAGGTCAACTGAACAGTTCTCACCCACAGGTCCTTCTGTTTCTCAGGTGGCCGCTGAGAGAGCTCGGCCCCCAGACAGTTTAACCACACTGGGGCCACCTGGTACTTGAAGCACCTCAAAGGCCTTCATAAAACTGCTGGGCGACCACAAAACCAACCACCAGTTCCTCTGGCGCCTGGCCCAGATGCATGCACCCACCCTGAAGGGAGCGGAGGGATGGACAGGGTGATGCAGCATGTGTGACTCTGTCCCCCAGCAGGCAGAGGATGGGGCGAAGGGGGAGGGGGCAACTTATCATTTCCTCACAGAAACCTGCTTGGGTCAGCCTGGTGGAAAGTCCCAGAAGGATGAGAATACTGGTTCTCTGTCCTTTGGTGTGGCCCAGCCAGTGGGGCTGCCTCCTCGGCGGCCCTGGACCTTACAACTTTGATGTCTGAGAGTCTCCGTGATTTGCATGGGAAGGGGATGGCTTCCCAGATGGCAGCATCCACCACTGGCTTTTCCCTTAGGGCTGCAGGGAACATGCGTGAAATGTACACTGTAGAGAGCAACATCTGGGAGGGGGGAGATCTCAGCAGAGTCTTGACCATTGTAGGGCGTATGTATCTGGGGACGAATATGAGAAGAGAGGAATCACTCCCGCATGCCCACTAAATCTTCAGTCACCCTAAATCTGACTCGGTTGCCCTAAGTACTTTCAGTCACCCTACCCATCTCCTTGGAAACCCACCGAGCTCAGATGACTTAGCAGATCGGAACCTGACCTTGGCATTGAACCCCAGTGTCACACACACCCACTAGCCATTTGGTTTGGGCAGATGCTTGGGTCTCTCTGCATTGCCTACCCTGCTGCAAGGGATGTGGGGGACCCACAGACTCAGGGGGCTGTGCCAGAAGTTGGCCAAGGGCTATACCAAACAATACTGACTGGTTGGAGGGGTTGCTCTGAGCATTAAATGACCTCTGGAAACTGTAAAGTTCAGCTCATGATGAGAAAGGAGACTAGGGCTGGAGGGATGGCTTAGTGGTTAAAGCATTTGCCTGCAAAGCCAAAGGATCAAGGTTCGATTCCCCAGGACCCACATTATCCAGATGCACAAGGCCCTTCTCTCTCTCTCTCTCCCCTCTCTCTATTAAATAAATAAATAAATAAATAAAAAGAAGACAGTCTCTAAGGGATGTTTGACCCCCCAGAATGTGGGGAACAAGCACGTGTATGTGAGAGGAGAGAGGGTTAACAATGGCTGGGAGGGTGGATACCTGTCCTCGTTACAGATGGGAGACACTGGAAGATGAGGATTCTGTTCAAGTCTGTGCACATCTGGAATTGTGGATTGACCACAAAGTACCCAATGCTAATACCCGCGAAGGAGGAGGTGTGTCTGTCAGACAGGTACTTCCCAGCTTGATGGCAGCTGCTTGGCACAGAAGAAGGGAGTGTGAGAGAGCTAAATAGTGAGATGAAAAGGGGCTGGAGCTTTACAGATGTGGCAGGCTGAAGATATTCCAGGAAAGATGGTGGTGGGCTGGTTCTCATACACAGCAAACAAGACCGAAGAGGGAAGGGTTCCAGGAACCGAAGAACCCACAGGGCTCCCCAAATCCCCTTTTCTGGTTCTAGGGTGGACTGAGCAGGCCCCTGACAAACTTTGCTTGCCTTCAACGTGAGAGTTTCACTTAAGATAGTTTTCCATAACATCACAGCCTACACACTAGAAGCTCCAGTCCCAAGCGTGGGCTGTTAATTTCTCAGGTACTGAAACACTGTAGGTGCTAGACGATTTCCTTTGCTAGCCCCACAGACAGGGAGAAAAGGTCCTTGATAGGTGGCTATCCTAAATCAAGATGGCAAAGGGCATGACTACGCGTCTTCCTCCTCCTTCCTGGACTGGATGGATTTTCCTGCAGGCTTTCTGGCTTGGAGCGCTTTCTGGGACCTGCTCAGTACTGGCTGCATCATGGACCAACAAGCACCTTCACCTTCATTTAAGCTGACCAGTCATGGACTCTGGATGGGTGCACTTCCCCCCTTCAATAAAAGCTTGGTTCCCATTGGGACACGGCTCTTCCATCTTCTGGAAATCCTCTCATCCCTGGAGAAGCCTCTCTTTCAGCTCTCTTTCCCTCTTCCTCTAAATCTCTCTGAAATAAACTTTACTGTTTTATACACTTTACTGCCTCTTAGTTCTTTACTTGGCAGAGAAACCAACCCAATCACCCCTACATTGTCTCAGTGGGAACTTTTGAAGACCCCACCTTGGCTAATCATTCAGGCAGGATAAAGGAGACGATAGTCAGCAAACACCCCAGTGTCACTATGGTGACTAAGTCCCTTTAGCAGCCTACTGTCTGCCCACTGCTTTCTGGGGCAGAGAACTGCTCTTTTCTGCTTGCCTTCCTCCTTTTTCCCAGAGGAAGTTAGGGATGGAGAGGAAGACAGTATAGAGAAATAGCCATTCATTCTGGTCACAAGTTCATTTTATTTTTTTTGAGAGAGAGAGAGAGAATGGGCACACCAGCAGCCTCTCAGCCGCTGTGAACAAATTCCAGACGTGTGCACCCCCTTGTGGGCAAGTGCAGCATTGCACCCTTGTGTCACTATGTCTGGCTAAACATGGGACTTAGAGATTGGAACCAGCGTTCTTAGGCTTGGCAGGCAGGTGCCTTAACTGCTAAGCCATCTCTCCAGCCCCTGAAAGTTCATTTCTTGAATGCCCATGGTGAGCTGTGTCTGCTGCATGGTCTACAGAAGGAAGGCCTTAGGACCAGAGCCCACCCCTTGCCATTTGCTATTTGAGGCCTTATGAACATGTGTGTGGGGTGTGAAACTCTCCTGCTGTCCTTCCCTCCCTCCGACTCAGAAGATCTGTCTCTGGCAAGTGCCTCAGACCCTCTGAGCCTCAGTTTCCCATAGTTGAAATAAAGGATAGTCCCCTCTCGCTTGCCACTCACATCCTGTCAGCGGGAAGTGAGAAGATGGCGTGAACCCAAGAAACAGGCAGCGGAGGCTGACCCTCTCTAGGTGGAAGGCAAATACACACCCCAGCTTCGGACCACCACAGGCAATCTGGGAGTTCACGTCTTCTTTGACTTCCCAGACACCAGGCGGATGAAAATAAAATAACATTTGATATTCTCCTTTTTATCATAGCAAGGAGGCCACCAGCCACTCCTTAAAAAAGAAGTGAGTTTTATAGTGTGAAGCCATGACCCCGTGTGGTATGGGACACCTTGGGGCCATGTGCCCTTTGGCACTGAGATGGCTTCAAGTCTAGCTGCTGCGTGCCTCAGTATCATTTAACACCCCCGGTGGGGCCTGGGGCATTGCCTTGCAATGAAACACACTAATATTTCTGCAGAAAATGTATGAATGTGCACACCAAGGAGAATAAACAAAGGCTAGAAATAGCCCAGTGTCAGTCTGGGTCAAATTTGGCTGCCTAATAAGTTCAGGTCAGACCAGTCATGACAGCCAAAAATAAGATATAAATTGTAAGCTTTCTGAGTGCCTGGGTCTCCAGGATGTGAGGGAGGGGGGATGAAGAACCTGAGATAATAAGAGAGAATTTATCACCTGCCGGCCTCTGTGCAAATAGTGCCCACGATGTCTCCCTCTGCTGTCCAGAGAGGCTGAGCTGTGGAGGGGGAGCAGGTCATCATACCTACCTCCAGAGCCCACAGTCTGGATCACCACATCTGACCAATGACGAGTAACCCTCCTGGCAGGAGATTAGATTTTCTTTATTTTTCTTTTTTTAAAAAATTATTTAATTAGTTAATTTGAGAGAGAGAGTGGGGGGGGGTGGCAGATAGATAGAATATGGATGTGTCACAGCCTTTAGCCATTGCAAATAAACTCCAGATGCATGTGGCACCTTGTGCATCTATCTGGCTTACATGGGTGCTGGGGAATCAAACCAGGGTCCTTAGGTTTCGCAGGCAAGAGCCTTAACTGCTAAGCCATCTCTCCAGCCCCTGATTAGATTTTCGAAGGAGACACCCATACCCCTCCTTTCAGCTATCAGACTGTTAAGATAACGGAGCTCAAGAAAGTAGAAGTGCCCCAGAAATCTCATGTCAGGATGAGGAAGAGGCTGGGGTTAGGTGCCACCTAGAACTTGTCTCCCAGGAAGAGATTTCACACAGTTCCCACTTGCCAGGCCACCTCACAGGAAATACTGGGACCCCGATAATGATGGGCAGGACCACATCCTGACCAGGACTGCACAGTGTTGCATAGCTGTTACCTCGATTTAAACCGAAACCTCAGGTCTGGACCATGCTAAAGGACCTAAGGGGTCAGAATCTCTCTATGTAACCCTCGTCCCCTTTCTCTGCCTTCCACTTCTATTTATCTGTTCAGTTACATACTGGAGCGTGGGTGACCGAGCCTAGCTTTGTTTGGGTTATAAGGAGCCAGGCTCTGACCCTACCAGCTCCAGTGATGTCTCTGATGGACAGCTGGGAACCACAAGGGTAGCGTGGCTCATGGAAAACCTGGATGCCGTCGGCACTTCCTCCTAGCTGAGAGGAGAAGACAGAGTCAACATAAGGGAAACCAGGACATGGCAACCTGCAGACACAGGGATGTCTCCCTCTGGGTGGCACAGAATCAGGAGACTGGGCTTCATCTGCCAGGAGCACGGAGGCCCTCCCCTACACTTCTCTCTCTGTCCCTTGGCAAGAGCCTCATCCTGCGGGCCTTGCGTCTAGACTGACTTCTTCAACGTGCCCTCACGGCCTCGTCATGTTTACCGCCCTAAACGATCTATCTGCCTCATGATTGCTTTGTGGAAAACCCTCCAGGACCTCCGCCATCAGCAGATGTCAGAACGCCTTGTCCTGGCTACCGAAGGGGCCAGCAGCCTGCGTGGTCTGTCAGATACAGAAAACGGAGTGAGGTCAGGATGCAAGACTGAGTTCTGCTGTCACCACCGCTGCTCATGGTCACACTCCTTCCCTTGTGTTTTAATTAGGGTGTCTGAAATGGAATAGTTGTCCCAGGCCAAAGGTCACCCGGACAAAGAACACTTGCTGACAGTTTCCCATGACAGAAGCAAGCCTGCTCAGACAGCTCTTCTGCTACTTGTTTTCTGGCAGTGTGTGTGTGTGTGTGTGTGTGTGTGCGTGTGTGTGTGCATGTGCGCGTGTGTGCGCACGCGCAGTCACATGTGTGAGTGTGCTTGTGGTGGATAACTCAGGTCAACACTTTGCCTTGTTTGAGGGAGGGGCTCTCATTCTCATTGCTGTTCACCTCCGTGTCCACCAGGCTAACTGGCCAGCAAGCTTCCTGGAAATTTCTTCTCTCCACCTCCCTCCTCATGGGACCACTGGCATTTCACACGCTCACCACAGCCTCCACCTTTTATGTGGCTTCTAAGGATCCATAATTGAGTCCTCACTCTGTGAGGCAAGGGCTGTATCCGCTGAGCCATCTCCCAGCTTCACTGTGGCAGGTCTTAAGTCCCTCCAGGTCCAGTCATTTGGGTAGGCCCACTTTGTTCATTGTGGCAAATTGGACTCCATGTTACTAACACCGTTATGGCGATCTATCATGTCAGGTATAATTTGACAGTGCCATGTTGAATAAATGGAATATATATATATATATATATATATATATATATATATATAATTTTTTTAAGTTTTGGTTTTTTTTCTAGGTAGGGTCTCACTGTGGTCCAGGCTGACCTGGAATTAACTATGTAGTCACAGGGTGGCCTCAAACTCTCGGCGATCCTCCTACCTCTGCCTCCCGAGTGCTGGGATTAAAGGCGTGCGCCACCACGCCCGGCTTGAATAAATGGAATATAAAGGATGTGCATAACAGTCCATGTTAGCTAAGCTCTGGGACATGTATTCAGCTCCTTGTTTCCGGAAGCTTCCAGCCTGGGAGGTTCTCAAGTGACAGCCTGAGTATTGGGATATTTCCCAGACACCTCGTACAGGTGACAAACGGAACAGGCACCCGGTTAGTGACTTCTACTCGTTTTGAGTCCTGTGATTTGATCTCCCCCTCTTCCTGGACCAGCTTCTCAGAGGCGCTGTGTGCCTACAGCATGGGACCCTGACGTCACCAGTCCAAGGCTGGACCTGCACTCAAGATGCTTTGAGGTCACACCTGAAGGCCAGCAACATCCATGGTGGAGGCCCTGTTTGCTCCACCCGGCACTTGGGTGGGTCAGCGATGATGGCTCTAGAAGTAGAGTTCCATGGATTTTCATTGCATTCCTGGTGGAAACATGTTTTCTTCCAGTGATTTCAACTTTGTGTGTTGGATGTGGGTGAGCGTGGCTACATGTATGCATGAGGGTATGTGAGTACATGTGTGCCTGTGCATGTGGAGGCCAGAGGACAACTTCAGATGTCATAGCTCAGCATCATAAGCAGGGGCCAGTATTCCTAGGTCACTGAGTCTGGGGATCAAACTCAGATCCTTATGCATGACAGGCAAGCACTTGACCACTCAGCTCTCTCCCCAGTCCCGTGATGTGATCATAGTGGCGGACTCCCTAGGAGGTAAAGAGTGGAACTGTTTATGGCAGAAGCAGCTTCCCATGGGGAACCAGATTTTCTGTGACATCTCAGATAAGCAGGAGACTTCAAGCAGAATCGGAGCATACGAAGGGCTCTTCCCACTCATCTCTGGATGCTGCTGCATTACGCTAGTCCCACAGTTCAGAGTAGAAGCACTTCTAACCACATGACTCCCCTGAGTTTTCCCATCTTGCCTATCAACACAGCCTCCTCCCTCAGCTTGCCAGCATCTCATATTGTCACTGGTTTGGCCCAGATCTGATAAGAAGGACACCCTCGTGTGTGTGTGCATAGACTTCTAAGCCAGTCTGGGAACTTCTAAGCCCTTGGCAGCCTTAGGTGGCCACTTTGACATCACCATGGTGCCCTTGTGGGTACATACAGACCATCTTGATGCTTATAAATGGGACCCACATCTGTCCTCCTGTCCCCATTTCCCCAGTCCCCACTCACAGGCCAACAATGGAACTCCAATTACTAATGGCTAACATGCACTTTGACTTGAGGCTTAATTACCTTTATCAATGCCTTTTTGATACTAGTTAGATGAGTGACATGAGTCCATATCATTGAAATACCAAAGCTGAAATTCCAAAATAAAATGGCATTTCTGTGTCTATGTGTCTATGGCTGTTCCCTCTCTGCTTACTGGGGACTAGGTTCAGGTCACTATAACCACAGCTTTTGCTATTGTTCTGTCTGCATTGGAGCTCCGTTTCTGCCAGGTCCTGTGTTGTGTTTCGTGATGTTCTTAGAGAAGCAACTATGCCTTAACCATCCCTGGCCTCCAGGTCCTCCCAGCCTGGACTAGAAGGAGACATGGACGTGGCCCGTCTTCCTGGATGTAAGCCCTTCTCTTCTCTTCGTCTTCTGAGATGTTGCATTGCATCTCCTGACCATTCCCTGGCCCTCCTTGAGTGTGGGCAGCTCCAGCATGCGTCTCCTTCTGGAGTTTGGGCCACCCAGAGTGGGCGTCCTTCTGCCTGTCACTAAGCAGAGATGACATGAGTGGGTACAACTGACATGTTTCTTCCTTTTGGACATGTGGGTTGCCTGCAACATTTTCTTCTCTTCCTCTCTCCAGAACTTCAGTGGGTAGCATGCCAGTGGGGAGTGGGTGGTTCCAACCATCTTACCGTGGTCCAAATGGCCACCCGGACTTCAAATCTTAAGCCTGCTTGCCTCTGTGGGGTTGACGAGGTCTGACAACAAGCTGCTGGCGCCTTCGCCCATACTGGAAAGGGCTCGGAGCACTGCCAGAGCAGGAAGGTGACATCACACAGATCTTCTGGCCATAAATACCAACGTCATCTAAGGCTATCCGGGCAGCACGTGCGGGAACACAGCTAGATACTCCTGCACTTGCTGATATCAGCTTGCTGTCACCCTCTGCAGGCTCCTCTCAGCAATCTCCCCGGCCTCCTGGGCCCAGTGTCATTAGATCTCTTTGCATGTCTTCCAAGACCTCTCCTAAGCCCTCTTCCGTTCACCTCCTCCTGCTTTGGTTTAGCACATGCACACACGTGCTTATGTCCTGCGTCAGAGAGCGAGAGGTCCCCGCCTTCTACCATCTCTCCTTGTGCCTTGTTTGAGGAAGGAGGGTCTCTTGTTCGTATCCACAGCTGCTTTCATCGGGCTGGCGGGCCCATCCCCTACTCAGTGTGTCATCCTCCTCGTGCCTGGCAGAGTGGCCAGGCACACAGGAGGTATTCCGTCAATGATTGTACTGTAGACATAAGATGAACTAAGTACTTTAATGATCACAAAGATAGTTTAATGTTTGCAAGAGACATCTTAGTGTCCTAACTTGAGGATGAAGGAATAGGTTCAGAGCTGGTGATGTGATTGATCGAGTGGTTGGGAATCTGGTTTCTAGGGTATAGAACATTCCCCCCAAATTAAAATTAATGTGTCATCTTGGTCAAGACCAAAGGAAGTTGTTTTTTTTTTTTTTTTTTTTTTTGATTGTTGTTCACTGTGTATAGAACGAAGACCAGATGGATACGAAGAAATGTAAGAAACCACAAGTTCTTGCATACCTAGGTGCTTTGGAGAGAGCTGTGTATGCAAATGATTGACAGGGAAAAATGAAGGTACTTCAGTTCGCTTCCTGTTCGCTGAGGGCAAATGTGTTTTCTGTTTCCGTTCATTGTGTTGCTCTCAGAAGCAAATGCCCTATGAAGGGTGTAAGCTTTGGGGGGTTCTTCCTGTCTTGGATGATGTGAACTGACATTTCACGCACACTTTGATAAGCCTGCCTCTGTACATGTATCGGTCTGTACTTTCCAGAATATTCCATCTCTGAAAATTTTTGTTTCTGAGTGATCAACTTGGCCAGATCTAGCTCTCTCCTTTTATGGGGCAGAGAGTAGGAAAGATGCATTCTGTTTCTCTTTGGGATTATCTGCTCATCTGCCTATGAAGGAAGAATGTCCCTAGGAAATAGAAAGATGTGCTAAGGCCAGTGCTTACTGGGACCAACTATGCTCAGAGACCCCCGTGGCACCTTCAGACTGCAGCAGCTCAGAGCTGACAAACAGCTCACCCGCAGCCTTCAAAGTCTGACTTTTGCAATGGGGCATCTTGCAAAATTCAATTCTGCTTACCTGTATCTGTTATCTTTCATCCCATATGAGTAAAAAGCTGAAAACAATTTGTCTCAACTCCATGGTGACATGCTCCAAAGTTGATTCAGGTGATGTGTGTGTGTGTGTGTGTGTGTGTGTGTGTGTGTGTGTGTGTACACGCCTGTGTGTACTTCATGTGTAGGTCCTCACCATCCAACTCACTTGAGGCAGAGTCTCTTGGTCACAGTGTCCACTGTTGTGTTTGCCAGCCTGGCTGCTCCACAAGCTTCCAGGTGATTCTTCTCTCTCCACTTCCCTTCTTGCCCTAGGTATACTGGGGCTATAGATGATCATGCTAGAGTAGCTGGCTTTCTGTGGTTTCTGGAAATCTGCACTCAGACACTCAAGCTTGCGTGACAAACACTTTATCCAGGAGCCACCTCCAGCCCTGATTCTGGTGCTCTTCTCCTCCTGCTCCTCCTCCTCCTCCTTTTTTGTTTTTGTTTTCAAGGCAGGGTTTCACTCTAGTCCAGGCTGACCTGGAATTCACTCTGTACTCTCAGGGTGTCCTCAAACTCACAGCGATCCTCCTACCTCTGCCTCCCAAACATGCTGGGATTAAAGGCGTGGGCCTCCACGCCCGGCAGGTGGTCTTGATGATTGGCACAGCTTGGATGGTCTATGCTGACTCATCACTTAACAGATATTATAATGTACAAGATTCTCAATCGACGCTCCAGCTCTAGAAATTTATCCAATATCAAATAATGCCTAGATTTATCATAAAATAAGTGGTTTTCATTTATTTTATAATTTCCTTTTTTTTTTTTTTTTTTCCCAGGCAGGTCTGTGAATAAAACTTTGGGCTTTACAACATGCTTGGCAAGCAATCTCAAGTGAGTTAGATCTCCAGCCATCGGAGTGGTGTTTTAAACAAGCATGTCTTACTTATACAAAAGAGGTCCTGCCATCACTGTGAACACAGGAGGACAGCTGAGGTTCTTGCTCAGTTCTGTTTTGCCTTTGTCCGAGTCCATCTCTTTTGGGTCACTGCGGTACTGTACTAACCCTCACTGCAGCCGCCCCCCAGCCATCTTCCAAGCTCAATGGCTCCATTGCATTCACTCTTTTTGTTGTTAGCTCACTGATGGTTCTTGGTTTCTATTTAAGGAAATAAATGTTGGCTTTGGGGACTGGAGAAATGGCTCAGGGACTATCAACTCTGGCTACACCAGCAGGAGCACCTGAGTAAAGTCCCTAATAACTATGAAGAAAGCCAGTTAGTGCTCGTGCCTGCAACCGACCTCAATGCTGCGCGGGTGAAGGTGGGAGATTCCCGGGGCTCCATGGTCAGCCAGTCTAACCAAACATGAAGTGCCCCGACTTCAGGAGAGACTCTGTTTCAGAACAATAAAGCAGACAGCAATGGGGGGGGGCAGCAACTTCTTCTGATGCCCATACGCATATGTGTACACAGGCACACATATCTGCACATATACGCGCATACACCACACACACACACACACACACACACACACACACGCACGTGTGTACACGAACAAAAAGGAAGCCTTGTTTTTTGCACTCGTGCTATCTGGCTGACTTAAAGACAGCTTTTCAATTGAATGTGTAGCTCCTTAGGCCCCCTCATAGCCCCAAGGGCTAGTTCAAATGTTGCCACTCTCTGGGCAGGCAAGGGCAGCTCCATTACAGGACTGTGGGGAATGGGCACTTCCCAGTCAAAGAGCATGAATAACGTGTTCATGACCAAAGCAACGAACTTCACCAGGACCTGCAATTGGTCATGGCTACCTCTGGAATGTCAGCGCAAACTGATCTGAGAACCCCAGAAGATACCTAGACATTAGACAACTTATCCCATGCGAATTTGCCTCTTAATTCATACTTTCAATCACGTGTATGTGTCTCAAATATACATGCATCTACTCTGTTGCCAAGACACTCTTTTGGCACTGAAAAAGCTGAGGTAAGAAAAATGCTATTTTTCTTTGCAGAGGAGGTAATTGGGGCATCAATGTGTACGTAGTTAACTGGGACGAGAAGCAGCTTCCATCCCCTCCTGCTTCCTTCTTCACTTCCTCCATGTCTTAGGCTCAAATTCTTCCACTCCTAATGATGTCAAAGGTGCTCTTGTGATCCCCGTGTAAGGACAGAGCACTGTGTTGGATTACCGCTGCCCTACGAGGCCTTGGGAGCCAGGTGTGCTCCTCTGCCTCCACTCCCCACGTGTGCTAGGCCCGTCACAGTTTGGACTTCATTTCCTCAGCTGCAAAATGTGCCTGATGGTCACTGCTGGCGCCATGGAGTCAGGGGATCTGATGACAGGAGAAAGAGCAATGAAAGGCTTGGTGAGCAATCATGCCCACGTGGGGTAATTGTCCTTTTAAACGGCTCCCTCGAGCCTCAGGAAACTACCCAATGGCAGCAAACTGGGAAGAGCCAGGGACATGGTGGGCATGGCCAATCTTATGAAAGAGAAAGGAGCCAATCCAGGAAAATGCACCAACATCTAAAGGAGTTTCCAGACCCTTCAGTGTCCTATGCAAGGATGCCAGAGATCACCTGAGGGCTGTGGCTGTAGATCTCAGCCAGCTGCCTAAAGAAGAAGGCTGACCACAAGCCTACCAGCTGCTGGGCACACAGAGCGCCTTTCTTGGCCCTGCCCTGCCCTGCTGAAGATGGCCATGTGTATTTACATCTTATCTCCTCTTCTATGAAACGAACCAGCACCATCTGCCCAACCACATTCCGCTTCCAGGAAACCGAAATGAGAGCGGATGTTGTCTTTCATTGCTTGCTTTCATTTTTTTCACCTTCCTTTTATGCGGGACTCTATTTTTGCTATTGTACTCGTACAGGATGCCCTTGGACTGATTCTTTTCTTTTCTTTTTCTCCCTATGCTCCTCCGTGAGCTTTCCAAGGCCTGGGCCTTCGTTGGTGCCACAGGTCTGCCCTAACAGGAGTGGCCAGCACTGCTGAGGTCACATAGAAGTAGATATCTAGTCGCCCAGCAACACCCTGTCACATCCCGCCAATAGCAAAGCTTTCAGTGTGTGGAATTGAGATTGAGGGGGATCAAGGACTGGTCTGGAAGCTGTGAGGATAAGGCGAGGAGGGGTCACAGGAAGTGGTTCAATCCTAGAGATGACTTGTTGACAGAGATGGCTGCTGCTCATAGACCTGGTCCCCAAAGGTAGCCCGCTTTCTGGAATGTTATAACCCAGCCTAGGGAGCCTTGGTCCCAAAGAGGATCTAGGTCCGGTGAAAGTGTAGATGGAAGAACACGCAATATGCAATGTTCATAAGTGTGACCAGAACATTCTATATAATAATCTCCTCTCAACTCTACGAGACTCGATTCTTCCGAAAACATGTTCACATGGTTTTCATACATCGCCTTAGCATTCAAGGTCATTCAGTACATGCCTGTTTCCTGTTTGTATATATCCATGTCCCCCACCTCCCCGTCTCATGGAGCTCCTAGATCATATGGGCTATGGGAAGTAGCACCTGGACACCTGGATCCTCCAGGTCAGGTGAGCAACCTGTCTCTGCAGCAGCTGACACACGGAACACGCTTGCAGCCACCTACAGAAGGGCCTGCTGAGAGCTGTCAGAATCCGATACTTAAGCACTCTACTCAGGCCGGATCTTCATACCCTTGCAATGGCTAGGCTGGCTAACTCATTATCATCTAATTACTCAAAGCCCACTCCTGACATAAATATAAGATTCCCTTCCTTCTTTTCTCCCTCCCTCCCTCCTTCCCTTCCTCCTTCTTTCCCTGGCTCCCTCCCTCTTTCCCTTGCTTCCTCCCTCTTTCCCTCACTTCCTCCATCTTTCCCGTACTTCCTTCCTCTTTCCCACCTCCCTTTCCTCTTTCTCCTTCCTTCCTCCCTTCCTTTGTTCTTGACTTCCTCCCTTCCTTTCTTCTTTCCCTCTCCCCTTCCCTCCTTCCTGCTTTCCTTCTACCTGCAGACAAATGTGAAACCACTTTGTCATGTATAAGGATCAAGTGTGAGCAGAACGGACCCGTGTTTTGCTGCTATGACGTCAGGTTGAGAATAGACACCGAAGCAGAGTCAGGGCAGCTGTGTCCCTGATGCTCTGATACCAAGGGGACGGATTCTCGGCGGTATTTAGCCCAAAAGGATGCTGTCGTGCTGTCAGAAAGAAGGTCAGCCGGGCGCTTAGGAAGTGGAGTTTCTGGAAACTCTACCAAGCTTCCCTCCCCAGCTGGTGTGGATTTAACCCTGGGGATGGACTGTGGGACTGGATCCTGCTGTTTAGATGAACTTACTTTGAAATAGTCCTCTATGCCTTACACCATTGGAAGCTATGTTTGTTAACCAGAGAGGCGCCACACTACCGGGCCCCAGGGCCATACTGGTGAAAAACCAAACTGTCTTTTCTCACATTCTCTAGGAGACTGGACAACAGACGCCCATACTGATGGGCTGGGTGTCTGACATCACAGTGCAGGAAGACTGGCTGCTTGCTCACGAGGTGCTGCTCCTGCCCTGAGCAGAACCTTTCCCTCATCCAGTATTCATTCGCTAAGGGTTGGGATATCCTAGCAAAAGCCTCAATGACCAAAGAACAGAAAACTCCAGATACCCCCTTTCCTTTTCCCTCTTGTTCACTGAATAGGTGGAGGCTGGGAAAGAAAGAAAAGGCAAAAGAATCACAGAAACATGCCAGAGGACAGATTTCGTCTCAATATCTTTCTGGAGGAATGTGGTTACTGATCTGGGAGCCTCGGTTTGGGCAGCTGTGGTAGCAACTGCTGGGGGAGCCATGGTTTGGCTTCAAGGCCTGACAGACAGCAAAGATAGTTTTGAAGGAAGAGACTTTTTTTTTTTGTGGTAAGAGTGATAAGAAATGAAGAGTTCATCTTAACATAGGACTACAACGAATTGATCTTTGGCTCCTCTCAGATAAGAGGGATGTTTATCTCCTGAGTTGTGGTCGAGAATTCCTCCTTCAGAGGACTTCACGTGTTGGTTAGCCCATGTTCTCCTCCCAGCGTGCCCAGGTCCACCCAACAGCCCCTTCGCTGTGGTGAGTGGGCAGGGGTGGCGGTGAGACATCTGAGGGTTCTCGGCTGCAGGGGGTGTCGCGGTTCTGAGAGGTTCACCCCACTGAGAACTTCAGACTTCTTGGGGTGTTGTTTTCTCCAGTTCTGTGGAAATCTACCCCAGCAGGAGGAAGGGAAGAAGTGGGTCTGCAGGGTTGGGTGTGTGAGTACATGTGGGTGAGACCCTGTTCGTCTTCCCATGAGTCTGTGGGGGAAGCCGTGGAATGGCACAGTGTGCTCCAGGATGCCGAGAGTCTGTAGAGGACACTCCAGGTGCCATGTCCCCCAAAGCCACTCAGCGTCCTTTCCTTAAGACAAACAGGAAGCCAGACACGGCTTGGACTGTACAGTGTTTACTGTGAGGGACACCTTCACACGACTTTTTCTGTGTGTGGAGGCCAGAGGCTGACATGTTTTTTTTTGTTTTTATTTATTAGTTATTTATTAATTATCAACAAACAGACAGAGAGAGAAAGGGAGAGAGAGAATGGGCGCACCAGGACCTCCCACCACTGCAAACAAACTCCAGATGCCTGTGCCACCTTGTGCATCTGGCTTACGAGGGTCCTGGGGAATTGAACCTCTAACTTGAGTCCTTAGGCTTCACAGGGAAGCGCTTAACCTCTAAGCCATCTCTCCAGCCCACGTTTGTTTTTATTATTGTTGTTGTTCTTATTATTATTATTATTATTATTGTGGTTTTTCGAGGGAGATTCTCACTGTAGCCCAGGGTGACCTGGAATTCACTATGTGGTCCAGGGTGGCCTCGAACTGACAGTGATCCTCCTACTTCTGTTGCCCAAGTGCTGGGATTAAATAATGTTTATTTTTTAAAATATATTTTTATTTATTTATTTGAGAGAGGAAAAGAGGGGGAGAGACTGAGAGAGGGAGAGAGAGAGAGAGAATGGGTAAACCAGGGACTCCAGCCACTGCAAACTAACTCCAGATGCATGTGCCCCTTGTGCATCTGGCTTACGTGGGTCCTGGAGAGTTGAGCAGGGATCCTTTGGCTTTGCCAGCAGACACATTAACCGCTAAGCCATCTCAATCGCTCTCCACCTTATTTATTGAGACAAAGTGTCTTACTTGAACTCAGAGCTTCGCTGATTGAGCTTGACTAGCAGTCAGCTTGCCCGGGATCCCCTGTCTCTGCTGTCCAAGCACAGGCATGACAGGCAGGCCACCACTTCCATGGGTGCCGGGCATCTGAGCTCAGGATCTCACCTGGGGCATCAAGCTCCTTACCCTGTGAGCCATCTTCCCAGCCCCAGGGAGTGCTCTGAATGAGCTTCTGAGGAGCGGTGCTTCTGCACAGAGATGGAAGAAGGAGGCAGAAGAGGAGCTCAGTGTCATCCTCTGGGTGAGCCAGGCATCCAGGACCAGACCGCTCTAAAGGGCCGATGGCCAGTATGTTGCCATGGGTCATCATCCACTCGTTTGCATCCTCGTCCCGTATAAACTTCCCTTTCCAAGGAGCTCGGCTCTCAGTCAACTGTTGATTTTCACACCTCAACATATAAGGAAGCCACCATGGTTTAAGAAATTAACACCTGGTTCAAGAACTCTTGAGGGCAAAGCTCTTTTGTCAAACTGTTAATAAGGAAACCTCTGAGTGTCTTGTAGGCTACTCACAAGTGTTTGCCCTGTTTTGTTTTGTTTTTGAGGTGGGTCTCTCTCTAGTCCAGGCTGACCTGGAATTCACTATGTAGTCTCAGGGTGGCCTCAAACTCATGGCGATCCTCCTACCTCTGCCTCCTGAGTGCTGGGATTAAAGGTGTGCGCCAGCACGCCCTGCTCACCCTGTGTTTTGTAGCACCAAGAGAGGGCTTCACAACCTCAAGGCTGCCTGGTTTCATGACTCCCTCCCTTTATTGTGGTGCTGAAGACATCCTCGTGGAGGGTCTAAATGCCCCTCCCCAGGGTTAGCCACACAAGAACAAGGTTATGAACAAGGAAAGTCATGTTAATATTTCAGCTTTATATGTGAAATGGTCCCGACTTCCATCCGCACTTTAATTCTAAGGCAATGTGCCCGCCAGGGTTGCCGCCTTCCCAGACGGCTGGAGAGGAGGGAGGCTCCCACTCTTTGCAACTGTCTCTACTCTCCCTTGTAGATAGTTTTGGAAAATAAATACCTTTATATCCATTGCAATATCAAGCACTTCATACAACCAGTAAGAGTATAAATTCAGAACGCCCAAGAGGCCAAGGAAAGCACCTGAGGGGCGAGGAGCGGAAGGGAGGGTGACAGTGCTGCATTTCCAAACTTGCTCAGGCCTCCTGCAGTGGCTTGACGCTTGTTTGCTTTTCTTCTCTTATACAGGTAAGAAGCACATGCACATAGAGTTCGCACACATGCATACAGACAACTTGCTCACACACAGACTCACATATACACAAGCACAGACACACATGCATGCTGACACAAGACAAGCAAGCACAGACATGCACATGCATGACACACACATGCATGCTGACACTTGCTCACACACAGACTCATATATACACACAAGCACAGACACACACATGCATGCAGACACTTGCTCACACACAGACACACACAAGCACAGACACACACATGCATGCTGACACTTGCTCACACACAGACTCATATATACACACAAGCACAGACACACACATGCATGCTGACACTTGCTCACACACAGACTCATATATACACACAAGCACAGACACACACATGCATGCTGACACACAGACTCATGCTCACACACAGACTCATACATATACACACACAGCACAGACACACACATGCATGCAGACACTTGCTCACACACAGACTCATACATATACACAAGCACAGACACACACATGCACACAGACACTTGCTCACACACAGACTCATATATACACACAAGCACAGACACACACATGCACACAGACACTTGCTCACACACAGACTCATATATACACACACATGCATGCAGACACACACAGACTCATATATACACACAAGCACAGACACACATGCATGCATGCTGACACTTGCTCACACACACATGCAGACACTCATATATACACACAAGCACAGACACACACATGCATGCTGACACTTGCTCACACACAGACTCATATATACACACAAGCACAGACACACACATGAATGCAGACACTTGCTCACACACAGACTCATATATACACACAAGCACAGACACACATGCATGCTGACACTTGCTCACACACAGACTCATATATACACACAAGCACAGACACACACATGCATGCAGACACTTGCTCACACACAGACTCATATATACACACAAGCACAGACACACATGCATGCTGACACTTGCTCACACACAGACTCATATATACACACAAGCACAGACACACACATGCATGCTGACACTTGCTCACACACAGACTCATATACACACAAGCACAGACACACACATGCATGCAGACACTTGCTCACACACAGACTCATATATACACACAAGCACAGACACACATGCATGCAGACACTTGCTCACACACAGACTCATATATACACACAAGCACTATTAGACACATGCATGCAGACACTTGCTCACACACAGACTCATATATACACACAAGCACAGACACACACATGCATGCAGACACTTGCTCACACACAGACTCATATATACACACAAGCACAGACACACACTGCATGCAGACACTTGCTCACACACAGACTCATATATACACACAAGCACAGACACACACATGCAGGCAGACACTTGCTCACACATGCAGACTCACACAGACTACACACAAGCACAGACACACACATGCATGCAGACACTTGCTCACACACAGACTCATATATACACACACAAGCACAGACACACACATGCAGACACACAAGCACAGACACACATGCACACAAGCACAGACACACATGCATGCAGACACTTGCTCACACACAGACTCATATATACACACAAGCACAGACACACATGCATGCAGACACTTGCTCACACACAGACACATATATACACACAAGCACAGACACACATGCATGCAGACACTTGCTCACACACAGACTCATATATACACACAAGCACAGACACACATGCATGCAGACACTTGCTCACACACAGACACATATATACACACAAGCACAGACATATTGCTCACACACAGACTCACACACACAAGCACAGACACACACATGCATGCAGACACTTGCTCACACACAGACTCATATATACACACAAGACACAGACACACACATGCATGCAGACACTTGACACTGCATGCAGACACTTGCACACACAGACTCATATATACACAAGCACAGACACACACATGCATGCAGACACTTGCTCACACACAGACTCATATATACACACAAGCACAGACACACACACATGCATGCAGACACTTGCTCACACACAGACTCATATATACACACAAGCACAGACACACATGCATGCACACACACAGACTCATATGCACAGACACATATGCATGCAGACACTTGCTCACACACAGACACACATATACACACACAATGCATGCAGACACTTGCACACACACATGCACACACACTTGCTCACACACAGACTCATATATACACACAAGCACAGACACACATGCATGCTGACACTTGCTCACACACAGACTCATATATACACACAAGCACAGACACACACATGCATGCAGACACTTGCTCACACACAGACTCATATATACACACAAGCACAGACACACACATGCATGCAGACACTTGCTCACACACAGACTCATATATACACACAAGCACAGACACACATGCATGCTGACACTTGCTCACACACAGACTCATATATACACACAAGCACAGACACACACATGCATGCAGACACTTGCTCACACATGACATATATACACACAAGCACAGACACACACATGCATGCTGACACTTGCTCACACACAGACTCATATATACACACAAGCACAGACACACACATGAATGCAGACACTTGCTCACACACAGACTCATACATACACACAAGCGCAGACACACACATGCATGCAGACACTTGCTCACACACAGACTCATACATATACACAAGCACAGACACACACATGCATGCACTTGCTCACACACAGACACTATATACACACAAGCACAGACACATATGCATGCAGACACACAATATATACACACAAGCACAGACACACACATGCATGCTGACACTTGCTCACACACAGACTCATATATACACACAAGCACAGACACACACATGCATGCATTGCTCACACACAGACTCACACACAGACAGACACACATGCACAGACACACACATGCACACAGACACTTGCTCACACACAGACTCATATATACACACAAGCACAGATACACACATGCATGCAGACACTTGTTCACACACAGACTTGCTCACATATACACACACACAAGGACAGACACACATGCATGCATGCTGACACTTGTTCACACACAGACTGCATGCATATATATACACACAAGCACAGACACACACATGCATGCAGACACTTGCTCACACACAGACTCATATATACACACAAGCACAGACACACACATGCATGCAGACACTTGCTCACACACAGACTCATATATACACACAAGCACAGACACACACATGCATGCAGACACTTGCTCACACACAGACTCATATATACACATGCAAGCACACAGACTCATATATACACACAAGCACAGACACACATGCATGCTGACACTTGCTCACACACATGCACAGACACACAGACTCATATATACACACAAGCACAGATACACACAAGCACAGACACACACATGCATGCAGACACTTGCTCACACACAGACTCATATATACACACAAGCACAGACACACACATGCATGCAGACACTTGCTCACACACAGACTCAGACATATATATACACACAAGACAGACACACACATGCATGCAGACACTTGCTCACACACAGACTCATATATACACACAAGCACAGACACACACATGCATGCAGACACTTGCTCACACACAGACTCATATATACACACAAGCACAGACACACACTTGCATGCAGACACTTGCTCACACACAGACTCATATATACACACAAGCACAGACACACACATGCATGCTGACACTTGCTCACACACAGACTCATATATACACACAAGCACAGACACACACATGCATGCTGACACTTGCTCACACACAGACACACATATATACACACAGACTCATATATACACAGACACACATGCATGCTGACACTTGCTCACACACAGACAGACACACACATGCATGCAGACATATACACACAAGGACAGATACACACATGCATGCTGACACTTGCTCACACACAGACTCATATATACACACAAGCACAGACACACACATGCATGCAGACACTGCTGACACTTGCTCACACACAGACTCACTTGCTCACACATACACACAAGCACAGACACACATGCACACTTGCTGACACTTGCTTGCTCACACACAGACTCATATATACACACAAGGACAGATACACACATGCATGCTGACACTTGCTCACACACAGACTCATATATACACACAAGCACAGACACACATGCACGCTGACACTTGCTCACACACAGACTCATATATACACACAAGGACAGATACACACATGCATGCTGACACTTGCTCACACACAGACTCATATATACACACAAGCACAGACACACACATGCATGCAGACACTTGCTCACACACAGATTCATATATACACACAAGGACAGATACACACATGCATGCTGATACTTGCTCACACACAGACTCATATATACACACAAGCACAGACACACACTTGCATGCAGACACTTGCTCACACGCAGACTCATATATACACACAAGCACAGACACACACATGCATGCAGACACTTGCTCACACACAGACTCATATATACACACAACACACAGACACACACATGCATGCATGCTTGCTCACACACAGACTCATGCTCACACACAGACTCATATATACACACAACTCATATATACACAGACACACACATGCATGCATGCTGCTCACACACAGACTCACACACAGAGACACACACATGCATGCAGACACTTGCACACACAGACACACACAAGCACAGACACACATGCATGCTGACACTTGCTCACACACAGACTCATATATACACACAAGCACAGACACACATGCATGCATGCAGACACTTGCTCACACACAGACTCATATATATACACACAACACACACAGACACACACATGCATGCAGACACTTGCTCACACACACAGACTCATATATACACACAAGCACAGACACACACATGCATGCAGACACTTGCTCACATGCATGCATGCAGACACTTGCTCACACACAGACTCATATATACACACAAGCACAGACACACACATGCATGCAGACACTTGCTCACACACAGACTCATATATACACACAAGCACAGACACAGACACACATGAATGCAGACACTTGCTCACACACAGACTCATATATACACACAAGCACAGACACACATGCATGCTGACACTTGTTCACACACAGACTCATACATACACACAAGCACAGACACACACATGCATGCTGACACTTGCTCACACACAGACTCATATATACACACAAGCACACACAGCACAGACTCACACACAAGCACAGAATGCAGACACTTGCTCACACACAGACTCATATATACACACAAGCACAGACACACACATGCAGACACTGCATGCAGACACACACACAGACTCATATATACACACAAGCACAGACACACATGCATGCAGACACTTGCTCACACACAGACTCATATATACAGACACACACATGCACACAGACACTTGCTCACACACAGACTCATATATACACACAAGCACAGACACACACATGCACACAGACACTTGCTCACACACAGACTCATATATACACAAGCACAGATACACACATGCATGCAGACACTTGCTCACACACAGACTCATATATACACACAAGGACAGACACACATGCATGCAGACACTTGCTCACACACAGACTCATATATACACACACAAGGCACAGACACACATGCATGCATGCAGACACTTGCTCACACACACAGACTCATATATACACACAAGCACAGACACACACATGCATGCAGACACTTGCTCACACACAGACTCATATATACACACAAGCACAGACACACACATGCATGCAGCACACTTGCTCACACACAGACTCATATATACACACAACACACACACACACATGACACACACATGCATGCATGCACACTTGCTCATACACAGACTCATATATACACACAAGCACAGACACACACATGCATGCAGACACTTGCTCACACACAGACTCATACATATACACACAAGCACAGACACAGACACTTGCTCACACACAGACTCATATATACACACACGCACATGCATGACACTTGCTCACACACAGACTCATATATACACACAAGCACAGCAGACACACATGCATGCTGACACTTGCTCACACACAGACTCATATATACACACAAGCACAGACACACATGCATGCATGCTGACACTTGCTCACACACAGACACACACATATATACACACAAGCACAGACACACACATGCATGCATGACACTTGCTCACACACAGACTCATATATACACACAAGGACAGACACACACATGCATGCTGACACTTGCTCACACACAGACTCATATATACACACAAGCACAGACACACATGCATGCACACACATGCATATATACACACAAGCACAGACACACACATGCATGCAGACACTTGCTCACACAGACTTGCTCACACACAGACTCACAAGCACACACAAGCATGCAGACACACACATGCATACACACAAGCACAGACACTTGCTCACACACAGACTCATATATACACACAAGGACAGACACACACATGCATGCTGACACTTGCTCACACACAGACTCATATATATGCACACAAGCACAGACACACACATGCATGCATTGCTGACACTTGCTCACACACAGACTCATATATACACACAAGGACAAACACACACATGCATGCAGACACTTGCTCACACACAGACTCATATATACACACAAGCACAGACACACACATGCATGCAGACACTTGCTCACACACAGATTCATATATACACACAAGGACAGATACACACATGCATGCTGACACTTGCTCACACACAGACTCATATATACACACAAGCACAGACACACACTTGCATGCAGACACTTGCTCACACACAGACTCATATATACACACAAGCACAGACACACATATACACACAAGACACAGACACACACATGCATGCAGACACTTGCTCACACACAGACTCATATATACACACAAGCACAGACACAGACACACACTTGCATGCTGACACTTGCTCACACACAGACTCATATATACACACAAGCACAGACACACACATGCATGCTGACACTTGCTCACACACAGACTCATATATACACACAAGCACAGACACACACATGCATGCTGACACTTGCTCACACACAGACTCATATATACACACAAGCACAGACACACACATGCATGCAGACACTTGCTCACACACAGACTCATATATATACACAAGCACAGACACAGACACACATGCATGCATGCACACTTGCTCACACACAGACTCATATATACACACAAGCACTTGCAGACACACATGCATGCAGACACTTGCTCACACACAGACTCATATATATACACAAGCACAGACACACATGCATGCAGACACTTGCTCACACACAGACTCATATATACACACAGGCACAGACACACACATGCATGCAAACACTTGCTCACACACAGACTCATATATACACACAATCACAGACACACACATGAATGCAGACACTTGCTCACACACAGACTCATATATACACACAAGCACAGACACACACATGCATGCTGACACTTGCTCACACACAGACTCATATATACACACAAGCACAGACACACACATGCATGCAGACACTTGCTCACACACAGACTCATATATACACACAAGCGCAGACACACATGCATGCAGACACTTGCTCACACACAGACTCATACATACACACAAGCACAGACACACATGCATGCTGACACTTGCTCACACACAGACTCATATATACACACAAGCACAGACACACATGCATGCAGACACTTGCTCACACACAGACTCATATATACACACAAGCACAGACACACACATGCATGCTGACACTTGCTCACACACAGACTCATATATACACACAAGCACAGACACACATGCATGCAGACACTTGCTCACACACAGACTCATATATATACACAAGCACAGACACACATGCATGCAGACACTTGCTCACACACAGACTCATATATACACACAAGCACAGACACACACATGCATGCAGACACTTGCTCACACACAGACTCATATATACACACAAGCACAGACACACACATGCATGCAGACACTTGCTCACACACAGACTCATATATATACACACAAGCACAGACACACACATGAATGCAGACACTTGTTCACACTCAGAGGCATACTTATATGCACAGACAAAAATATACACATGCATATATGCATGCATACACAGACACACAGACCATTCATAATTACATATGTCACACAAGACACACATGTGCACAGACACAAACAAATACACACACAGACCATGCACACTTATATACATACACACATAGATGCATGTATGCAAAGACACATGTATGCACATACGGAAACTCACATATGCAGACATGCATATACAAATACACACAGATACATGTACACTCCCTTTCTAGTAACATGGGCATCTCTGAGCTTGAGGAATTAAAGAAGTGCAGGGGATGGTGTGATCAGGGGACAGTGTGATCAAGGGACAGTGTGGTCAGGACACAGTGTGGTCAGGATACAATGTGGTCAGGGGACAGTGTGACCAGGAGACAGTGTGATCAGGGGACAGTGTGACCAGGGGACAGTGTGATAGGAGACAGTGTGATCAGGACACAGTGTGGTCAGGATACAGTGTGGTCAGGGGACAGTGTGGTCAGGGGACAGTGTGATCAGGGGACAGTGTGGTCAGGGGACAGTATGATCAGAGGACAGTGTGATAAGGGGACAGTGTGGTCAGGGGACAGTGTGGTCAGGGGACAGTGTGATGAGGGGGCAGTGTGACCAGGGGACAGTGTGGTCAGGGGACAGTGTGATGTGGGGGGGACAGTGTGATCAGGGGGCAGTGTGATCAGGGGACAGTGTGGTCAGGGGACAGTGTGACTAGGGGACAGCCCTTTACTGCATTAACACTACTATCTTCTGCCTCATTCGTGTTGTCAGCAGGTTGGGTTCAGCTCTGGTCCTGAGGCAGACCATGGATGGTACAGATCCTTATGCCATCTTGAGGATATCAGCAGAGGATGGCATGCCACACCATCCATGTGGTACCTTACACAAAAGCCCAGGGCTGTGGTTCTCCCTCTACAGTGAGGCAGGAAGGACTCTGCCACCCAGCATCCTCAACACACTCAGAAGGGGCAGGCACTAAGGGAGGTGACAGACAAATACCTGGCATGATGATGCCTCCCACAAATGAGAATTATTAGAACGCTCTAGTTTTAACTGACCAGAAGGGTTTGACTGTTGCATCAAACTACATTATCTGATTAAAGTATACATGATTTCATGTAAACATAAGCTACTTAGTTAAAGTACAATGATCTGACAACCGCCTCCTCCAGAAAGTCCTCCCTGACTCCCAACGTGAAGAAGTCTGTTCTCTCTCTCTCTCTCTCTTGGTTTCTGTGCCCCAGCCATAGCTCTCTGGCCACCAGCTTTCAGTGGTTCTGGCTGTGCCTTACAGCATGCTATCTGTGAGGATGTGGGTCAGGCCTGCATACCCCAACACAGCGCCAGCTCAGTGCCAGGCACAGAGCACTTTCCTGACTCACACCTGCCACCTCTACAGGAATGTGAAGTCAAGGCTGAGCCTGGGGCGATGAGCAGTGGCCCACATGTCAGTGACCGAGCCTGCTCCTTCAGCTGTCACATTGCATGTGTGTTTCTATAACTGATTTCCTGCCGAGGTTAAAGCTCTCACAAGCATAACCCACAGTTGAAGTGCCAGGCGGGGTGTTGTCTTATGGACCCATGACATTCTGTGGTTCTTCCCGTGAGGTGGTCACTTAATCTACAGATCACCAATACCAGCCTTGATCTTCTTTCAGTCAGTGACTATGACAAAGAAAAAGAAATAAATATTGTCACCTGCCATGAATATCATCAAAAGAAATATTGGTGGGAGCAGGGGTGAGAATCCTTGTATAACAACCCCCCCAAAAGAAATCCCCGCTTCTAGTATAGACATGATTTAAATTTCCAGGAACAAATCATCAGTTTCACACAAAGGCAGTTGGGATGAAAAAAAATTCATAAACCACGCAGGGCTGTGTGACCCGACAGGGCCCCCCAGAGGACCCCTCTGACCAGGCTGTGGTGTGTCACACGGAGCACCTTCTGCGCTGACTAATTATCTTTTTAAATTCCTATCTGGAGCCATGGGCCGCCTCATGGGATTAAGCACAGTATGCTTTGCAAATTGAAAATAAGATAGCTGTTAGGAATATACACTTGCTTCTATGATTACCACAGAAAACAAAGACAAACATTAATTTACATCTATTATAATAGAGAAACAAAGCCTGAGATAGTCCTGGCATCTCAGGCGAGAGATGAATTTCTGAAGGTGATGTTCCCAGAAGATGGGGTGGATGGCTTGTCAGCCGTCAGAGGTGAAGCCTGCAGGCATGGGCGCATGGTGCTGAGTGACCACCACCTCCTTTGGAGATCATCTTGCACCCCACTTACTTGATGGGACAAGGAAAGGTCCAGGGAGAGGGGAGAGACCCACCTTGTCCACCCAGCAGGCTATCTTAAGTTCACACATCATTTTCTAACAGGCGCGTAGCCGCTGGGTTTGGGTTTGAAGTCCGAAGACTGGCAGTGTTGCTGTGAGACTCAGGGTCATGTCCATTATTTCCCGTGTGGCCTCTCTGGGGGGTTTGCGATGAGTGACATATTTTCCACTGTGGTGGACACTGACCACTGCCCATCCTCTCACGAAGAATGTTGTTCTGAGGAGGTCAAGGCGCCTGCAAAGTCCAGCAGAGAAATGTGGTGGTGCCCGACCACTCCCTGGACACCGCTGTGGAAGCAGAAATGCCGCTCACCTATTCCCCACGTCTCACTCTGGATGCTCCTTGCCAGTCTTACAGTCTGTCCATCACCTCCTCAGAGTCTGCCATCTTGCTTTTCCTGGAACTCTCACATAGTGGAGTCTGGACTAGCCACTGACCAGTGAGGCCCAGGGCCCCCTGTTCCCAGCAGTGACATCGCCTGGGCCTTCAATCAGGACTCAGGGCATAGCTCGTGGAAAGAAACTCTGTCCACCTCCCAGAGAGAGACGTGTCCCTGTGCTAGTAACTGCTTCTCCCAGCTGTGGTCCAGACCTTTCTGCTTCCCTCCCATCCCAGAGGCTGTGCCAGGAACTTCTTTGTCACCCTGTTGTCCACTCTTTCTAGGACAGTTCTACCGCTGCAAAGCCTTGGTGGTGGTATGGAATGTGAGAGGTTCTGGGGTCTGATTCAAGGGGGCCCTCATAAGATGGCATTGTTACGTGACAGAGCATAGTTCCTGACAGTCTCACCATGGTGGACGTGTGAGGGGAGATTTTGAGATGAGGACATTCAAGCATTTAGAGAGTGAGTGAGTGCCAGTCTTATGTTCTCTATTGAAGTATTGCAAAAAAAAAAAAAAAAAATTATTGCCGGGCGTGGTGGCGCACGCCTTTAATCCCAGCACTCAGGAGGCAGAGGTAGGAGGATCGCCGAGAGTTCGAGGCCACCCTGAGACTACATAGTTAATTCCAGGTCAGCCTGCACCAGAGTGAGACCCTACCTTGCAAAATCAAAAACAAAACAAAACAAAAAAAACATTTATTGGTTTTATTGTTTGTGTTTTGCCAGGAATCTTCTAGAATAAATAATAGTCACATTTTTTTTTCTTCCCGGACAAGGACTACCTGGAGAAACAAAGTCACAGGAATGTTCTCCTCAACTCTTGGCACTGGTTTTCAGTTCTGTCACAGAATTCCCCGTAGGTGAGCCTTTCGGTGACCAAAGGACACGGGGCTTCTGAGAAGCAAAGCTGGCATTCTGGTCCCCACCAGGTTACTTTCTCACTGCAAGACCCTGCCCTTGATGTTGATGCATCTCTCAGACCCTCAGTCCACTGAGTCTTAGGACGCCGTCTCCACTGCGTCCTGCCACTGTGTGACCACGCTGTGTGTCTGAGGCTGAGGCTTTGGGCAGTGCTAGGACAATGCAGCAGAGACAGGAAGGAGGCGAGAGGGCGGCTGGGACAGGAGGCAGTGACAAGTCTGAAGGGGCAGGGTGGAAAGCCTTCTGTAGAACTCTAGGAAGAACGCAAGGCCTCTTTACTTAGCTCTGGGTTGTCAAGTGTTTTATCTGGTAGAAATGTGTAACAGCATTTACAAACTGGAAATATGTCTGTAGGTCCCGATAAGATTGTCTCAATAATACTAGAGCCAGGAACAGCTCACCATGGTTTCCTTTCAATTAGCCATTTAAATCATAACCCACACAAACTCAGACCCCTGCTGCTTTGTAATAAAAAAGAAAGTTTGACCAGAGCCCCGGAGTTTTGGTTCATGCTGCTGAGTGTGGACTATCGGGATCCTTCTCTGCAGCCTGTGGTCTCCTGTTACTTTGAAAGCACTCTCCTTCGGCTGGTGGCAAAGACATGTTTGTTCCCCCCACACCCTGCCCTTCCTTCTGAGTCCGATGATGATTCATTATACATAACCTCTCCTGATTAATGTTGTTTTGACTTTAACTTTGACATTAAAGAAAGAAAAAGAAAGTGTCAAGTGGTAAAATTCTCCCCCTATCATATCCACTGCTCAGTTATTTTTAGCTAGCTTGGGGTTTGATGCTAAAAAGGGGAGAAATATCTAAATTTAGAAAGAAAGCAAATTACTGACGGTCATGAAAAGTCCTGGCTGTCAGATTAGGAAGTCACTGTGATAGACCCTTCGCGATGAAAAATAAACCAGAGATTGCCTTGAAGCCCTTATTGAGTTCTCTGTGTCCAATGAAAGCATCAGAAGATGGTTTTGCAGTCCTGAGTCCTTCCCATGACAGACGCAGATCTGTAGGATGGGAGGGCCACAGCATGCAGAGGACCCTCAGTGATCTGTCTCAGCTCTGTAAGAAGGCTGAGCTTGAATTCTAGATCCAACAAAGATGCAGATTTAGGGCACTGCCTTTCTTTCTAGGAGTTCAAATCTTGAAAATGCAGCTGGAGAGACGGCTCAGTAGATAAGTATGCTTCCTGTACAAGTGTGAGGGCTTGTATCTCCAGATCCCACGTAAACCGAGAGTGATAGGTAACGTGTGCATGCAACCCCAGTCTTACCAAGGGTAGCAGAGGTCAAGGAATTGCCAGAGCAAAAGGCAGCGAGCGCCAGTAGTGGTCGCAGACTCCAGCTCAAGCGAGGACAGACGAAGGGTGATGGAGGGGAACACAGGACATTCGGATCCCACCCCCTCAGGGCAGATTTCCCTGCTGAAAGGGCACATACATGTATACACACACACACACACACACACACACACACACACATATTGATATACATACAAGCAAAAAGAACCCCAAATCTGTAAAATGGTCTGAATGCAGCAATGACATCGGGACGTCAGGAGCATTAGGGAACTGGGGGCACAGTATGCAATTCACGGCAGTGTCTGGGCCTGGAAACAGCTTTCATGATCATAACGATTATTAGTGGTCACTGTAGATAGCAGCGATAATTCCGTAATGCAGAATCTACAGGGACTCCACAGGCAGGCCTGAAAAGGACCTGCGAATGTGTTTTGTCCATGGGGGCTCAAGTGAAAGACTAGATTGCTCCCCTGTTTTCGGACACTAAGGGCAGTAAGTACCATCCAAGACCAGAGTTCTCCTTGGCTTGGGATAGGAGACACAGCTGCGCTCCAAGTCATTCTCAAACATCAGGATTGTGGCTGGAAGTGGGGGACTGAGCGGAGTCCTGGATTAAAAACGAAGCAAGCGTAGTCTCAGCCATGCAGTCTTCCTCAGAAATGGACGGGGACTCTCCTCACATCCTATCCTTCCCTGTGCCCTAGTCTTAACACATTCACATTCTGGAAAGTTCTCTGTTCCTTAAAGTTCCATGGAGAACACAATGCCAGACAATGGTGTGTTGCTGGAAGAAAAGAAAGAGAATGGAGGGAGAAGAAAAACGAGGCAGGATTTGAACTCCAACCTGAGTCCTTGACCATATTTAGCAAAGAATTGAAAAATGTAGGTACAAAGGGAAGGAAGGATAAGACTATTAAAGATTTTAGAAGGGATATAGTTAAGAGTAGAGAAGCAGAGCTCCCTTGTGGTGTAGTGGGGAGGGTCATGAGCTAGCGGACTGATTGGACTTTTTATAACTGTGCAAAGTAAACTAAGAGGTCTGTATTTGGGATGTGTCTCCAAGTCACGTTCAGGTGCATAGTAATATTTTGATTGGTTGGTGGGCACTCAAGAAAGGTTCAAGGGTTGAGAAGCGGCTCACCAGTCTGGGAGGGGAAGGAAATGCAGGTTTTGGAAAGTTCCACTCCCCAAGCTTTACAAGGTCAAGGACAAGAAAGTGGCTCTAGTGGACATTTTGTAGTCTGGTCAGGACAGGTCAGTATCCATTTCTCCATGTTCTGTCCTTGACTATCCATTAAAATTAAAAAAATTAAATAACTATCTTGCTCCTGTTGTTTATCAGAGAGAGAGAGAGAGAGAGAGAGATTCAGTGAGCCACATTAAAAGAATGAAATGGAACTTGGGTTTTTAATAATGGAGTGTTTTTGTTTAAAAATTCAGTTAGAGTAACAATGGTGACGCATCATTATAGGCATTCTGTGTAATACAGATATCATGATATCTAATCTTCCTAGTCTGTCACATTTTGAAGATATCTGAGCTAAAATTTAACAAAGAACAAATATAAATAAGACACAGTGAAAAATATTAAAAATTCACTGTATTTATTTAAAGAGTAGAATTTGGGGACTGGAGAGATGGCTTAGTGGTTAAGGCGCTTGCCTGTGAAGCCTAATGATCCAGGTTCAATTCTTTAGGACCCACATAAGCCGGATGCACAAGGTGGCACAGGCATCTGGAGTTCATTTTCAGTGGCTAGAGGCCCTGGCATGCCCATTCTCTCTCTCTTTCTCTCTCTCAAATAAATAAATAAAATAAAAATTTTTTAAGAATTAAAAAAGAGTAGAATTTGATGATTTGATATACATATGCATTCTAAAATAATTATACAGGACTGGAGGGATGGCTTAGCAGTTAAGTCGTTTGCCTGCAAAGTCAAAAGACCCAGGTTCGATTCCCCAGGACCCACGTTAGCCAGATGCACAAGGGGGTGCACACATCTGGAGTTTGTTTGCAGTGGTTGGAGGCCCTGGCACGGCCATTCTCTCTCTCTCTCCCTCCTTCTCTGTTAAATAAATAAATAAATAAATAAATAAATAAATAAATAAAATAATTATGCAATCAAGCCAGTTAACATAGATAGACATCACTTCTCGTAGTTACCACTGTGTGTGTGTGTGTGTGTGTGTGTGTGTGTGTCTGTCTGTCTGTCTGTTTGGTTTTAAAAAGTGGACAAACCTCAAGGTGGCTGGAATAAGCCAGACCCAGAGCCAATGTGGCCAGTGCAAGCTGAGCTCATGTTCATGCAGGGGTGGGAAAGGAAGGCACACATCTCTTCCAGTGTCACCTGCTCTGCCTTCTGCCTTCTGCCTGTAAACCCTGCACTGTGATTGGTTCCATGTTTTTCAGAAGCCGACACACATCCTCATGTAGTGAGACACATCGCAGCCCTGCCCAGAGCCAGCCCTGGTGCTCACTTAGAACCCTAGTACTGCCTTAAGTCATCAGGCTCTCTAAGAAGCCTGGCTGGAGACTCACTCTGGGTCTCAGGCCTCGGACTCGGCGGGGGTGTCTGAGGCTGCCTTCCCCAGCCAAAGACCCTGTGGAGTAAAGGCATCATACCCAACCTGTTCCAGAACTGGACCTTCTTGGCCTGAAAAGAAAAGTGAGGGCCCAGAGTCTCTCAGCAAGTTCAAAGGTTGGGTTTAGTGGCTGGAGAGATGGCTTAGAGTTTAAGGCGCTTGCCTGCAAAGCCCGAGGATCCTGGTTTGATAATCCAGGACCCACATAAACCAGTGCACAAGGGGGCACATGCGTCTGGAGTTTGTTTGCAGTGGCTGGAGGTCCTGCCATGTCTATTCTCTCTCTCTCTCTGCCGGTTTCTCTCTCTCAAATAAATAAATACTATATACTTTTTAAAAATGTTGGGTTTAGAGCCAGGCGTGGTGGCGCACACCTTTAATCCCAGCACTCGGGAGGCAGAGGTAGGAGGATAGCCATTGAGTTCGAGGCCACCCTGAGACTACATAGTTAATTCCAGGTCAGCCTGGGCCAGAGTGAGACCCTACCTCAAAAAAAAAAAAAAAACAAACAAACAAACAAAAAGAAAACAAAAAAAAATTGGGTTTAAAAGCTAGCTTTTTGGGACATTGGCACACAGCTCTTTGGTCAGGCTAATCTTTGTGGGTTAAATGGGAAGGGCTTGCATGCACTCTCTTTTGAGTGCACAGTTCTGTCGGCTGTCTGCACACAGGCTGCATGTGTCTCAAGCTCCTGATTCACTGATATTGAGTCAGGCCAAAGCTCTGTCTACACTTATATCTGTTCCCTAAAGGAGCAGGGTCTGCAAAGAAGGGTCCTCCAGGATGACATTTGCAGAGAGAGGGGTTGCAAATCATCATACATTGTCCCTGCTTGCCCAGGACTAGCATTCGATGTCATCAACCTATGACCTTGGGTCCTACTCTGTCTTGGACACATGGGCATAGCAGGGTTCTTAGTCTTCTTTGTGTCGCTGTAACAAAACATTGAAGTCTGGATGTCTTGTAAGACAAAAATGTTCATCTGGGGCTGGAGAGATGGCTTAGCGGTTAAGGCACCTGCCTGCTAAGCCTAAGAACCCGGTTCCAATCTCCAGGTCCCACGTTTAGCCAGATGCAAAGTGACGCAAGGGTGCAATGCTGCACTTGCCCACAAGGGGGCGCATGCATCTGGATTTTGTTCTCAGCAGCTGAGACTGCTGGCGCGCCCATTCTCTGTCTCCTTCTCCGTCTCTGTCTGTCTCTCTGTGTGTCTCTCTCCAAAAATAAATAAAATAATTTTTAACAATTAAAAAAAAAATGTTCATCTGGCTTACAGGTATGGGGATTCAAGGCATCGTGCCCACATCTATCCTGCTCTGGTGAGGCCTGAAGAGAGGACATCGAAGTCACAGGAGAGCATAGAAAAGAGGTCACATGGCAAGACAGGAAGCAAGGGAGAAGGCCGACACAGCCAGATGTGCTTTGTAAGCACCCATTCTTGTGGGAACGATCCCAGTTCATCTAGTCAGTGGCTCTGCCTTTCCAGGGCCATGCGTCGTGGGCTGCGGATGTCACTTCTTAACGTTCCTACAGGTCTCCACAGTGCCCCCTGGGGACCAGGCCTCCAGAACACGAGCCTTTGGGAGCTCGAACCCTGCGAGGACCTCAGCCAGAATTTCACACTCGGCCTGGTTGATCCACGCATGCAACGAGTGACATTGTGGAAACCCACGAATAACGACGCATTAACACAGCCCACGCCGAACGCCACTTACTTACAATAAAAACTGCACTGACTTCATGTTCGAGGGAGCCATTTTGCTGTAGATTCAGGATAAACAGAATCATCCCATTCATCCTGGGCTCACTTAAGTCCTCCTCATTAAGCAGGCTCTTTGCACCTGACTAATGTTCGAAGCTGTAGTATGCATATATATATATATATATATATATATATATATACATACACATACATACACACAGGTCTGTATCAGGATTGCATTGTTACACTTGACTTCCCCCTTTTTTTTAATTATGTAAAAAAAAATCACATTAAGCCGAATCTAATTACTGCAATGTATATTAGAAGCAGGGCACCATCAAAATTTTATTTAAATTAATCAGGTTTTGATTTAAGATATTAAATTCAAATTAATCATGTAAAAATGGAAATGATCCTTGACGTGCTTCCAGCTGTGACTTCAGTCTGTTTTCTCATGAGTCACTTTCGGGATGTCTTGGGGGGAACATTACAAAAATTCACGCCGGTGCTATTTCAATTAGAGTTATTTAACAGGACAGATGTAAAGAATATGGTATAATTAAGAAGGAGCTGACGACATGGCTACAGATTTTCAGGATTAAAAAGGAAAAAAAAAAAACCTACAAGAACTAGAATGGAAATTGACTACTGGCCATGATGCCCAACTTCAAGTACAGGGAGGTTAAGCATTCATTAAGGACGGAAGAAGATTTGCAGAACCGTGGGACTTTTCCTCTGGAGCTGTCTGCAGGCTCCGACTTAGCTTTCAACTTTGAAGTTTCATTAACAAGCTGCTACTAACTGATATTGTAATTCTTATCACTCCTGAAATTATCTTTCCCCATGGCTATCATAGCCGTTGACTAATTTGATTCTAGGGCTATCAGAAACCTATGAGAGTTAAAATAATACTTCAAGACCTATTTGAAATCAAATTGCATATGTTGGCATATATAAAATTGCATACAGAGGTAATTTATTATTTATCCTCATACACACATATTATGAGGCATGATTGTATCAATCGTCTTTTAAACTAATGTTAATTTCTCATTGATAACACATATGACAGATGAAAAGGTGCTTGTGAATAGATTG
This sequence comes from Orientallactaga sibirica, assembly GCA_036365145.1. NCBI lineage: Eukaryota > Metazoa > Chordata > Mammalia > Rodentia > Dipodidae > Orientallactaga > Orientallactaga sibirica. Next base: position 12,711,418 of record JAEOAD010000038.1, on the reverse strand, counting down.
GCCTGTTTTTAGATGGAGGAGGCTACAGCCCCTTGGTTCTATATATAAGTAGGTGCGTGAAGGGTTCAAGAAGGGTAGAAAGCTTGCCCAAAGCCATGGAGCTAATTGGACACTGGGGACAGTGGCCCACCCATTTTCCTGGTTTTCCCACGAAGGTCCTCATTGTCACCTGTACCTCTATGGTGGCTCAGCTCTGGGAAACTTGGTTTTCAAGTCTTTGGAAAGCCCATAGAGTCAGAATAGAACTTGGAGGGCTTGGTCAGGGTAGAAACCCTGGTAGAGTGATTAGTGTGCTGGGCCTCTGGTCTGTTTCCAGTGTTTTGGCTGAACCCCAGAGAAAGGATGGGGCAGGGGCTTTCCTACCCAAGGAAGTGACTCACTCTGGGGTTCAGAGTCTGTAAGCAATCAGTATTTCCATGCAACCAGCGACGCTTGTCCTGGCCTGCTGCCCCTCCAACACACACTACTGTGCTGTCACCTGGATCCTTTGTCCCGCTCTGTCCCCACACATGCCCACACATGGACTAAAGCTACAGCTCTCCACCCCAAGACAGCCATCAGGCATAGTGACAAGCAAGGCCTCTTCTGCACCGGTGCCTTCTTGCCCATGGCACAAAATAGCAGAGATCCCTTCACCTTCCTTGACTCTCCCAGCCCCTCCAGGCAGGCTGAATTCTGGTGTCCCTCCATAAGTGAGCTTGGCTCTGGGCACTGCAGGGACTGTTTCTTGTTGCTCATTGGGTGAACAGTGGCTAGCGTGGGCCTCAGACCCCACTGAGACCACTTTGGCTCAGTGAGGAAGCAAGGAGGGAGGGGGTACTGAGCACTCCCCCCGCCCCCGAGTTCATCTGGAAGGCTCATTGTGAATGTAGGCAGAGGGGTGTGAACCTCTTCTATTTTCCAAACTTCCTTCTGTGGCTGTCCACTAGGTGAGATGGACTCACCCCCTGAATTCCAACCTCCTCACCCCGCTTAGGTGTGTCTTGGGCCATTGGGTAGTTGCAGAGGGTAGGTGATTCACAGATTAACACTTCTGTAATATAAATAGATGCAATAACTCTCAAAAATCTCATTCACACTTAAAAATAATGAGCCAGGTGGGAGGTTAAAGTATAAAAAATATAAAATATTTCCCCCTTTGTGGGAAACAGGCTTTGCCAATAAGCACTTAGTGCTGACCGCTTAAATCCAATTTGTCCAGTTAAAGGAGTGGACGAAGGACTAGGGCCACAAGGTTTTCCCCAGTCTCCATTTGCTTGTATTTGTCAGGCTCAGGTTCTAGGCGTGGATTAGCCCCATGCAACACTGCACACAGAGGGTCTGATCTGACTTCTTGCTCCCTCGCTGTGGTCCTTGGGCAAGATGCTCCGCCTCTCCGAGCCCACTTCGCTTGGTGTCAGTGATCAATTCCTTGGAGCCCTGCTTGCTTCCTGACCCCACCCCTTGCTGTTAGGTGCCATCTCTTGTGGCACCTGCTTCTTACTGTAGGGGTCTGGCAGTGGATGGTCCTACATCCACTTTTCCTAGACAGGATCTTAACAGCCAGCTGGCACTCACAACTTTGCTCAAAATTCTCCAGCATATTCCATTCAGACATTGTAGAAGAGAGTCTACACTTTATAGGTTTGAGTTCGAACCTCAGTTTCGTACCCAAGAAAATCTCTCTGATGATGGGCCAGCAATTTACGTGTTCTGAACACGACTTCTGCATTGGCAGAGATTAGATAAGAAAACATTAAGCTTCTCTGAGACCTTATCTCTCATGCAGTGTATGCTTTGCTAACCCTTAAATATGCCCAGCAGGGTTCTGTTACCAGGTCTTTGCAGTGTCTGTTACCACCTGCCTTGTCTGCTCTTCCCCTGGTTAATGTCCCACTTTTCTTATCACTTGACTCAGAACACCTCCAAGTCTGCTTGTCAGTGACTCCGTCCTTGCTCATTCACCCCTGTGCTCAGCTCTGTCTATTACATATGACTACCACCTTCCTTCACACAGACCATTATTACAGTGAGAACTTTCTTATTTTCCTTATATCTGCGGTGCCCAGGCAGGTCACAGGTTTTCTCCACACCTGTATGAAATGAGTACCTAAGTTGGAAATAGAATGGGGAAATTTCCAGAACTTTTGAATTCTCCATCTTCCCTTTGGAGACACCCCTTGAGTTTCACAGAGGGATATGGGTCCACTGATTTCATGCCCGCCTAAGATGTGTGTGTGTGTGTGTGTGTGTGTGTGTGTGTGTGTGTGTGTGATGGAAGCTGAGTGTGCCTGGGGGAAGAGACACTCTCAGAGCCGTAGGAAGAGGGCCTGGAGCAAGATCAAGGGAGACCCAACTACAAAGTTACAGACAAGGACAAGCGGAGCGATGCAGACATAGAGAGGGACCTAAAGCAAGAATAAACAGTGATGAGGGCAGGGGAGGATAAGGTGGGGCTAAGAACCAGGCCATGGGGAAAGAAGTAGAGGGTGCTCCCACCCACCCTTCTCCAGCCTGCCTCACACCTGCACACAAGGAGTCTCTCTTGCATCATCGCCGTGCCCTTTGGAAACCCAGTGTCATCCTATTTACTCAGCTCTCCTGGTCAGGCCTGGGCTCCTCTGTGAGTGGCGACGTCCCTGAGTGCTCCCCAAGAGGCCTGGGCGTCCCCTGTAGCACCAGGTCAGGGACAGCCAATTACCACAGAAAACGGTCTTAGTGGTTCCTGCTAATTGCTGTGGCCTCAGCAGGTCTTAATGCGCCCTTCCCTCCTCCCCAGCCCAAGCTCCCAGGGGCTGTACCCTTCTCCACGCATGCACTGCAGACTCTGGAGAGGTGGAAGATTTGGAGCATCTTTGTGTAGAGTCTGGAAATCATCACAAAGGGTGCTGAGAACTATGGACCTGCTCAGAGTGCCCCTTCTCGTGCATGCTCCTTGCATACCTCAACCCACCGCAGCCCCAGGGCAGCCTTGCCAGGTACAAGTTGCAGCTACCCTCCCCTGAGACTGGGCAAGTTCAGACTCCTGTGTGCTCCAAGCTGGCTGAGGACACCACAGGCCACAGTTGCATAGACCAGAAATGGGGTCAAGTTCTGCCCATCTCACCAGACTCCATAAATGCCACCATTCAAAGCTATTGACATGAAGTCACCCCTAAGTGGAACTACAGTTGTGATGTATGGGTCCCCAGACTCTTTCCTGAGACCCGGGGGCTGCATATTTTTCATATCAGAATTGGGCACCTTTTAGAAAGCGAATATGTCTCATAAATGTACATTATAAAACACCACTGGTAGGGATGTTTGCAGCAATATGCACGACTACTCTTACCACAAGGAGAAATGAAGGCTCTCCGTAGCCTCATATATGTGAACAATTCAGGTTTTATTACCAGCAAATGATGAAAACAACTCCGACTTTGTGAATGTTTTTGAAATCACAACTCTAAGCTTGTGGGTCGGCCGTTAGTTAAAAGGCAAGCAAAAGACTTTGCTTTTTATCCTTTGTATAGGTGGAGTACAGAATGGCCCAGAGGCACATGCGGCAGCTTCCATTTATAAACACAGAACAAGTGTGCAAGGCAGAGAATGACCTTCCATTGGGCAGCGGAAGGCAGCCCTCCACCAAGCTAGCGGATGTCCTCATGGGCGCCTCACCCAGCCCCAGGGTACAGCAGTCGCCCTGACCTCCTCCCAGGGAGGCACAGAGTGTGAGGCCCAGAGAGTGTCCTGTAACTGTTGTCCCTGATAGTTGTGATCTAGAAGCGCCTTGACACCAATCACATTCGATCACATTACCTCATAGACAGGTGTGCCCTGGGCATTCCAATCTTGCTAACTCACACTACTCAAGCAGTGGCTCGTCATCAGGATAGGTTTTTCTTACGACTTTAATTCACAATATCTTTCCAGTCGTCTGGAAGAACCTTGCACCCCACTCACAGGAGGTTTGTTCTCACATTGAGACCTGGGACCTTGGCCCTGGCTCAGTTTTCAAGGCTCCAAAGCAGCAGCGTCTCACTCCTCCCACTTGGTACCAGTGTGTCTTCCTTTACAGGGTGGAGCTCAGAGGCACGGGCCCATCCCCCACCCAAGTGGCAAAAGCGGGCCTGTTGTCAGACCTACGGGAGGCCGCGATTATGTAAGGAGGTAAGGCGTCTGCTAGTTCAAGGCAGGCAGGAAGGAAGACAGTCACTGGGGCTTTGAGGAGAGCACCTGCCTGCTAGTGTCTGATTTTAGCTGCTAGAATCAGATAACCCTGGCTTCCTGTGGAGCGAGGACCCTGGAAACCTGTATGATGGGATGGTTTTTTACTGTCTTGATTTTTTTTATTTATGAAACAGGCTGCCAATAGCCCCCCCTCACAATGACTCCTGAGATCTGCTAGGGCATAAAGACCTCAAGGAGGGACAAGCATCTAACCATGTCAGACTGGGCTCCAGCCTTCAAGCTCATGACTTGGCAAGCATCGTTCCGTTTGATCTTTCTCAGACTAGACCACTGAGTAGCCTTAGCCCCGCTGGCCAGAAGGGACACAAAGACAGTGTTGTCCAGTGGTTTACCCCAGGATCATGGAAGTAGCACATGTTGGAACCAAGGTCAAAATTCAGTCTCTTGTGGTTCAATTCCACTCACTGTGCTCACTTAAAACTAGAGGCAGGGCTGGAGAGATGGCTTAGCGGTTAAGGTGCCTGCCTGCTAAGCCTAAGAACGCTGGTTCCAATCTCCAGCGGTTCCAATCTCCAGGTCCCACGTTTAGCCAGATGCAAAGTGACACAAGGGCACAATGCTGCACTTGACCACAAGGGGGCGCATGCTTTTGGATTTCGTTCACAGCAGCTGAGACTGCTGGCGCGCCCATCTCTGTCTCTCTCTCCCTTTGTCTATCTCTCTCTGTGTCTCTCTCCAAAAATAAATAAAATAATAAAAAAAATTTTTAAAAAAACTAGAGGCAAGGGGCTGGGGAGAAGGCTCAGTGGGTGAGTGTGCTGGCTGAACAAGCGTGATGGCTGGAGTTTGAATCCATAGGAAGCAGGTGTAGGAATGAGCGTCTCTACACCCATTGCATGGTATTGTGATCCCAGTGTGTTGTGTGGTAGGAGGGGGAGACGAGAGAGTCTCCAGATGCTAGTGGTTAGCTAACATGGCGTACTCAGCCGTGAACAAGAGATCCTGCCTCAAACAAGGGGGATGGCAAAGACCCACGCTTGAGGTTGACCTCTGACCCTCCCCAGTGCATTGTGACAAGCATGCATCTGCACTTGTACACCCATGTGAACACACACACACATACAAACACAGATAAGTTTTTATTTGTTTATTTTTTAAATTTTTGGAGAGAGACAGAGAGGGAGAGGGAGACAGATAGAGATGGGCACGCCAGCCAGTCTTTCAGCTGCTGTGAACAAAATTCCATGTGGTCAAGTGTGGCATTGCACCCTTGCTGCGTCACTTTGCATCTGGCTAAATGTGGGACCTGGAGATTGGAACCAGTGTTCTTAGGGTTAGGAAGCAGGCGCCTTAACTGCTAAGCCATCTCTCTAGCCCAGATAAGTTTTTTTGTTTAACTTTTTTTTACTGACAACTTCTATACTTACATACAAAAAACGCATGATATTTCCCTCCCCTCCCCGCATTCCCCTTTAGAACTCCAGATAAGTTTTTAAAATCCTATGGCTAAGATGACAGCCAATAAGCAAGTGATGACAATACCATGGCTCTGGCCAGTGTTCAGCTCTGCAAGGGTAGTATTCTAAGAAAATACTAGATGTTCGTGACCCTGGGCATATGCACAGTTCCCGGCTCTGGGCAGAGAACAGCAAGCTAGCGCTGGCTTGATTGCATCTAAGTGGGAATCCAGGCACAGGCCCTGAGGCTCAAAGGACAAAGATGGCAGAAATCTCCTCACCAAAGCAGGCCTCATGGCCCTGAAGTGATTCCGACTCTTTACCTGGCTGGGTCTCTGAGCCGTCGAGGAAGAGATTAGCCTTTGAGACTTGGCAGTGTCTTTAACCGAGTGTCTGCTCCTGCCTTCCCAGGGCCCAGCACAGCAGCTGGGCTGCCCGCCCCCCTCCACCCAGGCCCAGGCCTCCTGTTTTCCACAGCCTCTGAAACCAGCGTGGCTGCTGCCCTGGGAGTCTCTTGGCCACAGGTGAGGTTCCACGGCCCCAGCAATGCCCAGGGGGCCAATCAGGCCAGACCTGCATGAGGTAAGATGGAGAGTCGCCCCGTGTGCTCTGGGCTCTCTCAGAAATCTCAGCAGATCAATGTCACTGTGGTTTTTAATTACCCCTCCTAGGCTTCATCATTATTTCATGGCCTCTAATACGCCCAGCAGGCAGCCCTGGGCACACAGATAAACAGCCACCCAGCATGGCCTAAGCCCCTGAGGTGGTGCCCACTGTGGCTACCCGGCTCAAGGGAAGGTGGCCTGGTAGAGCCCTGGCCTTGCTGAACACAGAGTCTGTATGTTGCGTCAGCCACACTTTCTTAAAGAAGAGAACTAGACTCCCCACTTACTGAGGACCTACTATGTGCCAGGCTTGAGGGGCTACAACAGTCCCCTGGAAACTTCTCCAGGCTTGACCTCAGCTGAGCGTGCTCTCTCTCTCTCTCTCTCTCTCTCTGTCCACTCACTACTTTTGTACACTGCCTTTTTGACTTAGACTGGTGTTTTCAACCTGGGATGGTTTTATTGTACCCTCTGGGGACATTTGGCACTGTCTGGAGACATGTTCCTGTTGTCATAACTGGAAGAGGGCTGCTACTGGCATCTAGTGGGTGGAGGCCAGAGATGCTTAATATCCTACAGTGCGCAGGCCTGCCCTGCCCAAAAGATGATCTGGGCAAGATGTTCCTGCCCAATGATGATCTGGGCAAGATGTCACCAGGGCCACAGGGGAGCATCCCTGGGCTAGAGATGACAAGTAGCTTCCTTCGTGTGGCCCGCACAGAGCTGTGGCTGCTGACTACTCATGTGTCCTTCAGCAAGAGCTCAGGAATTCCCATCTTCCGCACCCACCTCTGGCCACACCAGAACCTTCTCCTAGGCTGTCCTACTCCCTTCATCTGAGTGCCCTGCACAGCTTGGTTCACCAAAGACATTGTTTCTCATGTGTGTGTGTGTGTGTGTATGTCTGTGTGTGCGTGTGTTGCATGTGCACACTCAAGTATGAGTGCAGATTTGTGGAAAGGCATGTGCAGGCCAGAGAACAACCTTGGGTGTGGTTCCATAAACACCATCTACTTTTTCTGAGACAGGATTTCTCGTTGGTCTGGAGGTCAGTAAGTAGTCTAAACTGGCTGGCAGGCGAGCCCTAGGGATCCTTCTGTCTCTGCCACCCGCCCCCTTCCCAGCGCTGGGATTATAAACGTGAACCACCACACGTAGATTTTTTTTTTTTTTTTTGTGGGGGCTCTGCGGATCAAACTCAGGACCTCATGCTTCTAAGGCAAATAATTTATTGACTGAGCATCTCCCCACCTCAGACCACTGTCCTTTGCAGCCCTGGACACACACAGCATGTATCGGGTTGAGTGTTTAGGGCTCCATAGGACTTGAGAAATGCCTAGCTGGATGTCATGGCATATACCTTCAATCCCAGCACTCAGGAGGCAGAGGTAAGAGGATCACTGTGAGTTCAAGGCCACCCTGAGACTACATAGTGAATTCCAGGCCAGCCTGAGCTAGAGCGAGACCCTACCTCGAAAATTCAAAACAGACAACAACAACAAAAGAAATGCCTGTTGTCTAGAAGAAGCCGCTTCATGTTTGATGTGGCAGAGACGAGTTCAACAAAGCTGGGTGGGCCTGGGATCTGCTGGACGCCAGGGACAGTGGCATCTTCATGACATGTGAACCCTGTTTCTGCCCCAAGCTGGACAAATCCACATGGAATGGACTGCAGGAAACAGGGTGCTCTTCAGAGATTTCACTGTTACCATAGGAAGTTCACCTACAAGCTGCTGGAGGCAAAAATTGTAAATAAATAATAATTTAAAAAAATAGCCAGGCGTGGTGGCACATGCCTTTAATCCCAGCACTCGGGAGGCAGAAGTAGAAGGATCGCCATGAGTTTGAGGCCACCCTGAGACTACATAGTGAAAAATCAAAAAATAAATAAATAAAAATAAAATAAGTAAAAATGTATCACTATAAAACTTAATGAAAATGGTCTGCTGACATGAAGCTGGAGCTGAGCTGGAAGCCTCTTCCCTCTCTGTCATGGAAAGAGCCATGCAGCCTGCTCAGGAAGAAAAGTCATCAACAGTTTTAACCAGTAGTGGACCTGCCAGCCTTGCAGCTGGCCAGCCATGCCAATGTGCCAGCTAGTGCACTGGTAGCATGTCTACTATTGGGGAAACCAACTGTTCTCTAATTGGACTGGAGGCCCGTTCCAAGAGAGGGAATTCTTACCTGGTACCGAAAACCTAATCAAAAGCCTATTGCTGGGAAGACCACAAGCCCTAGGGGGCAACTCCCACTGCAGTCTTGATAAACGCCCACCAAACTGCCCTCTAAATACTTATGCTCATGCCCATATGTTTCTGATACTCTCACTTTGGTTACAGAAGCTGCTCTTTTCAGACCCAAAAGTCACCACAGTGCTGAGAAGTGACAGTGGAGTGTTCAGCACTAAGGGACACATCTCTATCACACCCTCAAGGCTCAGGGACCACTGCAGAAGAGGTGGTGGAAAGACTGTGAGTCTAAAGATGGGAAAGAGTGCACACACTACCGTCTTTCCAACATAAAGTGGCCTTGACCTTCATGGCCTCACAATGGCTGACACTGCCTGCGCAAGACCTGCATGAGAGGAGGGAAAAAATTTGACGACATCAAAAGTGGACAGTGGGACTGGAGAGATGGCTTAGCAGTTAAGGCACTTGCCTGCAAAGCCAAAGGATCTCCGTTCGATTCTCTAGGACCCACATAAGCCAGATGTACAAGGGGGCACATGCATCTGGAGTTTGTTTGTAGTGGCTGGAGGCCCTGGAGCACCAATTTTCTCTTGCTCTCTTTCTCTCTCTACCTCTGTCTCTCAAATAAATAAATAAAATAAAAAATTTTAAAAAGAAATAAAAAATTAGACAGTGACTAATTAGGAAGTAGAAGGAATTCAATGGAGGGCGGATTGGGGAGGGAGAAAATGGGATGGTGGGAGGTGATTGTCATGGTTGATTGTCTATACATATGGAAGTTGTCAATAAAATGTTTAAAAAAATTAGTCTGGAGCATCTGACCTCAGAAAAGTTGTTTGTTATTCTTTCCATAAGAGCATTCCCTCCCCTCACTGTCACCAGCTAAGAGGTACTGAATGGAAACATCCTTCCTGACACCTTCTCAGCAGAATCCAGTCCTAACAGCATGTCTGAAGTTCTTCAACTTGCAGGTGGTCCGTTCCATAGCAACAATGCTTTGTCCTGGGCCAGGGCTTGGTCTCTGTTCCTGATTACGTCACACAGACCAGTTCCCTTGGCACCAGGGAAGCAGACCAGGCCATAGTGCAGGAGGAAGTAGAGTGAGGCCCGAGCCTAGGATGCCTCAGACCAGCTGTTGTCCCTTGTCCAGAAACTAAAGTTGAGAACACCACAATGCCATAGGAGCTATGCCCAGAGCCGCCCATTGTATGGCACAATGCAGGTCGGGCCCTAGCCAGACCGCATGCTAAAAGAAACCAGGCCATACCCCTTGGGTTTTCTCACCAGGATGGTGGGTACTCAATGACAGGTAAGACCCCATGAGATGGGGCAACCTAAGATAGGCACTGTTGCATGTGATGATCCCTTGGGGCCTGGGGTCAACAATGACTTGGCAAAGAACCATGCCTTCCAGGCTCACCAATAATAAAAACAAAAAGGAGGATATGAATGTCACAATGCAGGTCAGGCCCTAGCCAGACCACATGCCAGAAGAAACCAGAAAGTGGCTTCTGTGGACGTGGCATCCTGAACAGGCCTGGCGTGACAACAGCTACAGTCCCAGGCCCACGAGCAACCTGCTGCTAGATGATCTGTCCGGAGACAGGCTGTCATTGGTCACAAGAAGGGAACCACCCCATACAGTGATTGGCCAGATAAACCCTTTAAACCCCCTACACTTCCTTGAATAAATGAGTTTGCGGCAGCTCACCCTCTGCCTGCTTCCCAGAGTCTGTGTGGTGACTCCGAGCCTCTCACCCCCTACCCAGCAGCCCTACAGTCCCTCCTGGGCTGGCCCTAGGAGGGATCCCAACAGCCCATCAACAAAGCTTTTCGTAAATTCCATGTGAATTGTTAGATGGATGTGTGGGTCTCATGACGTGCATTGGTGCCTATGCCTCCAGTCTGTGCAGCTGGACTTGCTGGCCCGTGGTTCTATTCATACATGAAGCCCCCATGTTCCGCAGGAGATGTGATTGCCTTTCCCTCTCTGCTTGGGCTTCACTGTAGGTCCTTGTGGAGTTGGCTGAGCAGGGTGCGAGCCCTACAGCTTGAGGCTGGTCCCACGGACCTGTCTGTTGGGTGAGCTGTTCTAGCTCAGTTCCAAATTTTAACGGCAGTGAACAGGGGAAGATAAGAGCAACTACCTCCATACGTTATGCACATGAGGGCCGAGGGCCAAGAAGGTGGGGTGCAGCACTGAGATGGGTCAAGGAGCCCCAAATCGAACAAGCTGTGTCCTATCCCCAAGTTGTTGCCACACACTGTTCCCTCTGGCTGAGATGTCTTAAGTAAAGAAGGCAGAGGTGGGAAGGAAGAGCTGTCTAGAAAGGCCACCTTTTCAGTGCCAATGTGAAGTTCATGAGTGACCTTTGAGGGGAACCTGAAAGTGTGAAGAGGCAAATGAAAGGCCACCTCGTCCCTAGCTAAGGAGCTGAGCTGGATTAAAGCATTTTTTTAAAGACAAGATGATCCCTGAGACGTCTTTTGGCTTCTTAGTGGAAATTGAAGCAATACTATTTTACTGTGGTCAGTTAGCTCACTGGTCTCCAATTAGACAGACTGATGGAAATAAGAAAATCATTTCACTTGTATTTGTTTGGACACAAACAGCTTATTATAAATTCAAGCTAATAGTATATGGGTTTATCTAAGGAAAATAATTCACACAAAAATTCTGAAAAATTTGAAAAACAAATACAGGAATATGGAAACCACAGGCAAATCTATCTATGTTTCCCTCCTTCTCCTAACTTTCCTCTTCCTTCTGCCCCTCATCCCTCCCTTGAGCTTGATTTTAGCACATGTCTTCTGGAATCCTAAGGATTATGGATAGCTACCAGACCTCTGCCTACATAATCTCAAGGGAAGAAGGGATTTAAATTTGTTGAGGACCTAATTTATGCTGCTATTTCTTCAAAGAAGCCTGGGTGTTGTCCCACGTCAACTTTGTCACAGTTTCTGAAGAGAGGAACATCTTTTTTTCATCTTTGTTCACATTTTCTGGTGTTCTCAGATCCAGGTATTACAAGTTTCCAAGTTGAGTATGGACCCAAAATAGTTTGACTTGCAAACCATGTTCAGTCCTCCATAGACACTCTCAGAAGATGCCCAAAATCTATAACCTAAGATGCTCCATCCATTCAATGCTCAGCTGCCCTCGTGAGTATTTGGATTTTTATCTTTGACTTGAAGTTTGAAGATTTTCCCTGGATTAGGGAAAAGTCTTCTTCCATACCATATTATTTGAAGCCAGATCATCAGATCCATTATTTCTTATTTCTTATGTGACACACAAACAGAGAGAGAGAGAGAGAGAGAAATTCTCCCTTATCATACCAAAGGTATAGATTGAACTTGACATCTTTAAACTCTGAGTGTTGCTGAACTCTGGATGTCTCTGATCTGGTTGAATGCTGGCCATCTATGTCTGAACTCTAGATTTTTCTAACTGAACCCTTGTGCCTCTGACTGAACTTGTGAGTTTCTGTGTAAACTCTGTCCATCGCTAAACTCTGGTGTCTCCAACTAATCTCAAGTGCATTTGACTGAACTCCCATTTCTCTGAACTCTGGTCTCTCTGAACGAACTCCAGTATGTCTGACTGAACTGCGGTGTCTCTACTAAACCCTGGCCATCTCTGACTGAACTCTGGCCATCTCTGACTGAACTCTGGGCATCTCTGACTGAACTCTGGGCATCTCTGACTGAACTCTGGGCATCTCTGAATGAACCCTGGCCATCTCTGACTGAACTCTGGGCATCTCTGACTGAACTCTGGGCATCTCTGAATGAACCCTGGCCATCTCTGACTGAACTCTGGGCATCTCTGACTGAACCCTGGCCATCTCTGACTGAACTCTGGGCATCTCTGACTGAACCCTGGCCATCTCTGACTGAACTCTGGGCATCTCTGACTGAACTCTGGGCATCTCTGAATGAACCCTGGCCATTTCTGAGCAAAGGTGTCTTTAACTAAACTCTGTTTTCTCTGACTAAACTCTGATATCTCTCTGACTGAACTTTGGTGTCTCTGAATTCTGCTATCTCTGACTGAAATCTAAGTACAGGGCCTGTAGACTTCACAAAACATACAGTTACGACCTCAAAATACCTCCTTTTGCATTCTGGGTACATTTTTAACACTTTAAAATCCAATTCCTCACACCTTCCTAGCAACTAGAGTTTAGTAACTTGACTCCTTGTTCCCATATCTGACCTTCCCTCTAAGAACGCACAGGAAGCAGCTATTGAAAGGGAGGAGAAAGGAGCAACTTTTTCTTTTCTACTTATTCACAACCATTGGTTTTCCTTTGTTTGGATTTTATTGTTATGTTATTTTTAAATACTACAGAGGAGGGTGAGAGCTAAAAAAAATAACTCACAAACTGGAGAAAACTGTGTTACCATGACTTTCTCTCCCATCCTAGAGACCGCCCTGCTTGAAAGCTGTTCCCAGAAGCGCTTCAGCTCACGATACCCTTGGGGACAGAGCTCTGAGCTCATGGCTTCCTTGTGTCCATGGCTCACCCAGGAGTGCCCCACCTGACAGACGCTTTAGCAGGGCCCACCATAAGCCACAGTGTCAACTGGCTGAACACACACCCAGGTGACTGGGTAGCCACCTGCTCATGTGGCCATGCCGGGGGTAGGGGACCATGAGCTGAGCTTGAGCAGGAAGTCACTGGGGGCCTGGGTGCTGAAGGAAGGCAAGGGGTTCACACTGTGGCTCGGGCTAGCTTCTAGGGCCTGCTGCGGACTTGCAAGGGTGTCCCATCAGTTGACTTTGCTCCAGGATGTTGACCCATGTGCTGGGTTTTATTCATAGCTATCCTGAGATGCATGTGGCCTTCCCTGCAAAGGATTCCTGTCCTGACAATGGGGATAGAAAACTAGAGGGACTCAGCCACCGTGGCATTGTTCTGAGCCTTTCTTTTAAACATAAATCACCTTTAATGCAGATTCTTACGGGATTTGGCTAAATGAGCCCATATTTTACAATATTAGGGAATTTATACAGAAAAAAAATTGAAGAGAAATAGGGCACTGTAGCACATTGACTTTGCCTCATACATGGCAAGTCTAATTCGTGGTCTCCCCACACTAATGAGAGAGAGAGAGAGAGAGAGAGAGAGAGAGAGAGATTCTCCCTTATCATACCAAAGGATAGATTGAACTCGACATCTTTAAACTCTGAGTGTTGTTGAACTCTGGACGTCTCTGATCTGATTGAATGCTGGCCATCTATGTCGGAACTCTAGATTTTTCTAACGAACTGTTGTGCCTCTGACTGAACTCTTGGGTTTCTGTGTAAACTCTGTCCATCTCGAAACTCTAGCAGAGTCAACTGGGGAAGAAGGAAGAAGAGACTGTGGTGCAGCCATGGCTGCCTCAGAGGCACAGCAGGTGGTCTACAAGGAGGGAAAGGGAGGGAGACACAGGGACAAAGCGTGAGGCGCTTTCTTCATTTAAGACTCGTCAACGTGAGGCTTGAGTGCTTCTTTGTCTGCAGGCTTGCTACGGGGTGTAGCATCAGGATGGGAAGATGACCGTGAAGGTTATTCTCTGTCAACACTGGGGCCTGAGCCCTTCTGCCCTCTGAGTTCTCTCAACCCCACGTTTGCCAGGGTTCTTGGCTCATGTTTCCTGTGGAAAATCAGGCAACTGCTTTTCCACAGAAGAGAGTAGGAGAACCTGTTAAGATCACTCACCTCTTAGAAAGCCAGAAAGGGTCTGTCAGAACTTTATGGAGAACAATGTAAACCCCTGGAAATGTCAGAGTTTGATGGAAGGAGTCAGTCTCTGAGGGCCATGCGGGAAGTCCTGGAGCAAGCTGGCCTTCAGAAACATGCATGAATAGGTCCAAGGTACTCCAGCCAATAGGTCCCACTCCTGCCACATAATTAGGATGACGTCTAGGGGTGATTTATAACCACATTTTATTTGATGCAACAATAAAACTCCAGAATTTGGCAAGGCGATGAAGGCCGCTGAGGCCGAAATGTGAACGTGATATTGTTAAGCTAAAGAAAATGCATCTATAAATCACATTACACATCCTTGTGGGGATTGTAGACTAATGTTCTCACATTGACAGGATTTTGGACTCTAAAGCCAGTTTTGTTCAATGATCACCGGGGGGGGGGGGGAATCTCCTACAAGCTAAACAAATTTTTAAGAAATGAGTAGGGATAATAAGAAAAGAACTTAATTGTGGGCCTATGTCTCTACATGTTAGATCACCATTTAGGGAGCAAGGCAAAAGGGACATTGTGGGGAGAAGGGTTATAGTGTTAGTGAGGGTTCATTGAGCATTTTCTATATGCTAGACCAGAGCCCGGATGCTCTGATGGGGCGTCTCAATTACTTCTTACCATAGCCCAACGGGGTTTCACCAAAGCAGAGAGAGGTGACATAGTGCCCCCCACCCCCCACTGGATGCTCATCTCAACAGGGGTTAGAACTGAGCCTCACACCCAGGCAGACTGGCTCCAGAAACCTCACATGTTCATCTCAGTGTCCAGGTTGAGTGAGTCCATGTGATGGGAGAAGCGTGGGCCACAGATCTGAGAACCTGCACCCTGCCACCCCACCCACTCCATGCTAAGCCTCAGCGTCCGTATCTCAGAGCAGGAATGAGGACTTCCCTAGGTAAAGGTGACTTGCGGGGACTGTCAGTGGACTGCTCAGGTAGATTGCTCTCCCGTGGCAGTGTGGAGCGCGCAGGCTGTCGGGGTGTAGTGGCTTTCTCTTTCTTCCTTTTCCTCCTCCTACAGAAAGTGACTGAATTACACTTGGCTTTGGAGCCAGTTCCTCACACTTGACTTGCAAACGAGAAGCTCCTGGCAAAGTACACGTCACACATGGATGGAGACCGGCTACAAGGACGATTAGAAAAAATGGTCCATGGGGCCTGGACAGATGGCTTAGTGGTTAAGTGCTTGCCTGTGAAGCTTAAGGACACCAGTTCGAGGCTCAATTCCCCAGGACCCACATAAGCCAGATGTACAAGATGCACATGCATCTGGAGTTCGTTTGCAGTGGCGGGAGGACCTGGTACACCCATTCTCTCTGTCTCTCTCTCTCTCTGTCTCTCTCTCTCTCTCTCTCTGCCTCTTTTTTCTCTGTCTGTTGCTCTCAAATAAATAAATTTTAAAAAATAAACAAAACAATGGAAAAAATGGTCCAGGCCACAGGATAATTACTCCCTGGGTAGCAGCTGGCTGGTGATGTGTAATGCTCAGATTTTGTGACGAACCAGGCCAAGGCTGATGACCTGGGTCTAGAAGCAGTACACACAGGGACCACTAAGTACGTTCACAGAGGTCCTCCTAGCTGGTGTGTTCATCTGATCAGGAAATATACTGAGTCAGCAACAAATAGGGACATACCACGTATACAGATTGCCCAAGTGGCCAGAAAGGAAGGCGACAATGGTGCTTCTTGTAGTTCCAGGCCAGGCTTTACTGTGGAGGGTGACTCCTGACTGCTGTTCCAGGCCACCCCCCACCAAGTCCTGTCTGGGCTCACCCACTCTGCAGAGATGTTTGGAACTTAAGGATGGACTCTAAGCTTACTAGAGCACTTAAAAACCCGATGATCTCAGATTATACTGCAAATACTACATACATATTACCGAAAATGTAAACCAGATAAGACAGGCCACAAGAGACGTTCTCTTGCTTCTGGGATTACCACCGTCCATGGTTCCTTCAATTCTTTCCTTCTGGAATATTCTTACAGATTTTCCAGTGTGCCTGTGTTTGGCCCTTGTCTTTGCCACTTGCTAGCTCAATTCAATTACCACCAGTGTGCCAGCTGTTCTGTGTTAGTCCATTCTGGTGATTGCACCGTAGTTTGTGGTGGCTTCACATTCTTTCACATAGATGGGTTTTCATAGGTGACTCCTCTTAGGTGGACATTCTGGTAATTTCCAGACATCTCCCATTCCTACCAGCTCTTGCATAAACTAGGTATGAAAATATTAATAAAGACCAAAGCTCTGCACTCTTTTAAGTTTTATACTATATTGTGATATTGTCTTAAGAAAGACTGAACAAGCTTAAGCCATGATATGGTGGGATCTGTCCCTTAAGCCTTTCGTAACCTCTTTGACCTTTATGACACTATTCGGATGGTTGGAGTCATATCTAACAGCCAACTGATTTGAGTTGGTGAGAATTAGGATTTTTCTGTGTTCATAAAAATTCTTATTTTGTGGGGTTGGGGAGATGGCTAGGTGGTCCTGTAAAGCTTAATGACTGGGGTTCAGTTCCCTAGCACCCACGTAAAGCCAGATTCACAAAGTGGCCCATGTATCTGGAGTTCAGTTGCAGTGGCTAGAGGCCTCGGTGCACCCATTCTCTCTGTCTGTCTCTTCTCTCTCTCTCTCTCTCTTTCTCTCTCTGCTTGCAAATAAATAAATAAAATATATATATTTTTAATTTTGTTTCTTCCTCTGACCCTCCCGCTGGTCTCTGCTATCAGTTGCACTCCTGCATGGAAGCATCTTTCAGCATGGACTTGACACTCCAACAAGGCCGGCCTTTTGTGTCTATTGCAAACATCCTCTTCTGGCTTGTGCCTGTTGATACAGAAATTGCAAACTTATACATTTCTAGATATGTCAACCATTTCCTTTGCAGGTGTCCCATTTTATGTGTGTCATATTAACAGTCCAATGCTGTTGGTTAAGTTATAGGGCTTCTTCAACCTGGGAATAGAGCTATCTTTCAGGGTCAGCAGGGGATTCAGAACTGCCCCCTCGTGTGTGTGTGTGTGTGTGTGTGTGTGTGTGTGTGTGTGTGGTATCCTGTGAGGGACAGGTGAGGCTGACCTGCAAGCTGGTGGGGTATAATAGAACTCCGTGAGTGTCATCACCAAGGGGAGAGGGAAGGCTACATGGTTCTCCAAGGCTTTTGTTTTGGTGGGGGGGGGATGGAGGTTTTGATGTAGGGTCTCACTCTAGCCCAGGCTGGCCTGGAATTCACTATGTACTCTCAGGGTCTCTGGCTGGTCTTGAACTCATAGAGGTCCTCCTACCTCTGCCTACTGAGTGCTGGGATTAAAGGCGTGCGCCACAATGTCTGGCTCTCTGAGGCCTTTCAAAAGGCAAAGGGAAATTTCATTTGGGCTCCAGGTCTTGAAAACAAATCAGATAGAATAAAAGTAGAGTACAGTGAGTTTCAGGATTCCAGAGGGAGGAAATGTCACAGGCAGAGAGGAGAGTGTAAAGGGAGAACACAGAACATTGGTGCACACGCAAGCATGTGCACTCATCAGAAACTGCCGGAGCAGGTGGCCGAAAAGTGATGATCCAAGGACACTGAAGTCAGAGGCACTGACCCCGTGGCTTTGCAGAGCCCCAGCTCTTGCTCTTTGGTAGGATTGTGGAAGTCTACGGGAACAGAGAGTGCCAAGTCAATGGAGTACCTTTGCTCTTTCGCAAGACTCTGCCATGTCCTTAAATCACTGCCTAGCCTCCCTTTGCTTTGAGCTGTGATTGAGAACATGGGGCCGCTGGCTTCCATCTCTGGTCTGCACTGGCTGGCGGCTAGACCTTATATAAGGCCACGCCCGCACAATGCTCTATGCCTGAGCTTCCTCTATTGAGCGAGGATGCAGACAGTGGATTTCAGTGCGTTGTGGGGGCCCTAAGAGGACTAGCCCGTGAACAAAACATAGATGGGAAAGAAAGAGCCTCGAGTGTGACAGTGAAGCCTCCTAAGTACACAATCTCAGGACAGTGGGAAAAGTGGGTGAATGGGACGTGGAAAGGACACTGTCACACATACAGTCCTAAAGCACAGGTAGTAATGGAAGCTATCAGTGGCCACCAGGGCCAGATGTCTTCGAGATCTTTCTTTTCTTTGCCATGAAGCATTCAGAGACACACCTCCTCCTAATCCAGATGCCTCTCTCGCCTCGACTGGCATTTAAATAATGCAGCTTCGGTAGGAGGTGGGGTGAGCCACCGAAACTTCCTGGCTCCCCAGCCCCCCCCCCCCGTGCACATAATGATCTGGGTTGGCTCAAAAGAAGGAAACTTGGTTCAAAATGTATGAGTTCATTTTTATGTTCTAGTGAGGAAATTTATTCAGTGTGACTGCTCGGTAGCGAGCGCCGTAAAACACCTTAATCCCTGGTTGAAGAAAGGTAATGCCTTGACAGATGTGTGCCTCCTACTTCCCTCCCGGCCATGTCTCAACAACAACCCTTTATTTCTGCTTCTTGACTGTAGCAGGCAGGAGGAAAAAAATGAGGAGGGCAATAAAGCAGTCAGAAATCTCAGGAGCCAGGCGGCGATGCAATCGTAATGACAGATTTTTAATGTGGCGGGAGAGATTGACAGGGAAATGTCTTCGGAGCAAGCACTCACCAGATGGAAAGGAAACAGTTTATTGGAGGAGAGAGGTGTGGCCGCACCACCACCACCACCACGGCCACCAAGAGGGCAGGCGCAAGGTGGGATTCTCCTGCTGCCAGACAGCGTGGCTCGGCGGGGAAGGAGACACCCACCGCGAGGAGGAACAAGGTGGTCCAAACAAGGTCCCAGAGGAGCGTGGCACCTCCTCACACTCCAAGCTGGAGTCCAATGTGAAGGTGGAAGACAGATAAGGGGAACCCCGGGGCATAGGAGGGTCTGCATTCAGGATGAACATTGATGAGGCAGGTGTGATGGTATTACATGCCTGTAATCCCAGGCAGGAGGATTGCCACGAGTTTGAGTGATTTCCAAGCCAGCCTGGGATAGGGAGTGAGGTCCCGTCCCTCAATCCAGAAAGATAAGGACTGGTGAGGTTGAGGTTTGGGGCTCTGCTCCATTCCAGAACTTGTTTTGGCAGGAAAGGGGGAGGGGTTAGCCGAGGGCTTTGTTTCCCTGATGTTTTCACATCTACTTGGTGCTGGTTGTCGCCTTGACCAGGTGACAGTGAAGAGCGCTCAGGTCTGGCCTTGGTTCAATGAGATGCACATTACAGAGTATATTAATTATAACTCTATAAAAAAAAAACGTAATTAGCGAGTGTTGCAGTCAGGTTCGCATTGCTGGAAGAAATCACCCGACTAAGAGCAGCTTATGGGGGGGGGGTTATTTTGGCTTACAGACTCCAGGGGTAAGTTCCACGAAGGTACGGGGAAAAGATGGCATGAGCAGAGGGTGGACATCACCTCCCAGCTAACATCAGATGGACAGTAACAACACTGGCAAGGGGACACTGGATACAACACCCATAAGCTGCCCCCAACAATACACTGCCTCAAGGAGGCATTAATTCCCAAATCTTTGTCAGCTGGGAACCTAGCATTCAGAATATCTAAGTTTATGGGGGACACCTGAATCAAACCACCACAGTGAGGCTGGGGAGATTTCTCAGTGGTTAAAATCACTCGATTGCAAAGCCTGATGGACTGGGTTCAATTCCCCAGTACCCACATAAAGTCATATGCACAAAGTGGCACATGCATCTGGAGCTTGTTTGCAGTAGCTAGAGTCCCAGTGTGTCCATACAATCTCTCCCTCCCCCTTTCTCTGTCTC
Source organism: Orientallactaga sibirica (assembly GCA_036365145.1). Lineage (NCBI taxonomy): Eukaryota > Metazoa > Chordata > Mammalia > Rodentia > Dipodidae > Orientallactaga > Orientallactaga sibirica. Next base: position 12,691,481 of record JAEOAD010000038.1, on the reverse strand, counting down.
AGATGAATAAATAAGTAAAAAAATTAAAACATGATTATATTTGTTACAATGAGCAAATTTGTGAATATATAAATATACATCTGTGTACTCATTAATCTATATTACACACATATCCATCCACTCTATCAATCTGTCCATCCGTTTATTCCTCCATAAATTCTATCCATCCATCCAGCTACCTACCGCCTTCTCTTTTCTTTATAATCAGTTTCCTGTATACAAGTCATCCTACATTTGAACCATTCAAAAATGTTCCTATCTCTAAATTCAAAAATCTATAAAAATCTGGGCCGGAGCGATGGCTCAGTGGTTAAGGCACTCGCCTGTGACGCCTAACATCCTGGGTTCAATCCTCCAGTACCCATAAGGATTACATATTTGTGTCACCGTGGTATAAAAGACTATAGGAGTGACTGTAGCAAAAAATGAAATCCATAGTGTAGGAATCCCGAAGTCCGTGACAATGACATGCATTAGAGACATGAGGTCTCTGTGTATCCTGACAAAGTTTGAGATGAGTTATAACTGTGTTGTGAACCAGATCTGACTTTGAGCCAATATCTTCTCTGTTCTGGCCTCATTTTCCCCCTCCAAAGTGCATGAATATTGTTGGTAACATTTTAGGATGTTAAGTGCAGGTTTCTGCAGCGGATACATTTCTCTCAGCAGATAATAACTTTTAAAGCAACAATGCAGTGGCTTGACACACAAACATGGAATGCACTCTTACAAGATCTAATACAATAAAGACACTTTTGTTAAATAATCCGCAGTATATGAATTAAACTTCTCTCTAGAAAAATCCAATTCAACATAAAGATGCCCCTGCTTGGCACTGGGAGCTCCAGCCCTGCTTGTCCTTGGAAACCAACAAATGAAACGCCATGATTTGAATGGCTGCAAGTCAAGTTGAAACCTGTTGTCCCAGCCCTGCAGAAAATGTCGATCTGTGAGATTTCGTGCCAGACAACCTGCAATGAGGAGGGAAGGAGAAGATGGGCAAGAGAAGTCGTGGTTAACTAGAACAGAATGGGCAAAAAACAATACTATTCTCCTAGTCCTGTGGGCGACCTCCTGCTTTTGCACATGCGTGCTACTGACTTCTGCCAAGAAGAAAGTGTGTGTGTGGGGGGAGATAATGGGCACCCTGGGCAGTCCCCATCTCCTGCCTCAGCAGTGTGCGTAGGGCTTGTGTGTCAGGAGTTGCTAGGTGAGAAGGGGCCTTTTCAGTGTGAATAGGACTCTATTTCCCAGACCCATTGAGTGTGGGGCCTTCAGCTTCTAAGGAAAAAGAAATGAGATGCGGGAGCAGCTCCCGCAGCAGAGGCACGTCGGGAGGGAGGCGCGCATCTGCCCAGCTCTCTCTTCACGTCTCATCCTGGCCCGGCCCAGTCTCCCAGGAAATGGCCTGAATACCCGCTTGTCTATTCAGCCCTGTGTTTCTACTTTTGTACTAAAACAAACGGCCAAATAAACAAGTGATTTTGTTTTTCATAGACTGCTGTTCTTTGGAAATCCCATTTGTCTTGTCCGGCTTTTTTTTTTTTTTTCCTTAAAAATTTAAAATCCTGCTTGACTTGAGAATCTGGAGCAAGAAGGGTATTTTGGTTCCAAGACTGAACAAGGTGAAAGGTTAGAAGAATAACAGGCAGTTGACTTTTTTTGGAGCAGAGACAATGGATTTCTCTGTTTCCTTTGTAAAGGCTTTGTTACAATAAAGACTCGATTCGATTTTTTCACCCCCTTTCCAAATTCTAGGCCAGATTTATTTTATTTTGAATTCAAAACTTATAATCTACCATTGAAAGCCTTTTTCATTTCTTTCCTGTATGAAAGAACAATGGAGGCTAGGGTGTGTGTAGTTCAGTGGTAGAGCACCTGCCTAGTATTTATAAGGCTCTAGGTTCAATCTTCAGCATGAGAGAGAGAGAGAGAGAGAAAGAGAGTGCCATGAGCTAGTGCCAGAGGACTTGCTCCAATCTGTCCCATTTCCTAGGTGTGACTACAAGCCGCTCCCTTGATTATCAAGCCTCCACATGCTCCCTCTAAACTGGGTGCAAGATTTATGGCATACTATTCCCAGGAGAATCCCAGAGCAATGGCAATACTGTGTGAGTAGGACTGATCACCGCCCTGCAGTTACTTCCTAATCAGTATCCTAAAGAATGATATTAATATTGTTTATGAAAATAATGGCAGTCCTCTAATCTTTTGCTTTCTGGGTCACTCAAGTTTATATATTTCTAAAACTATATCTCAATCCAAGATATACTTGAACAAGTTTAGCTCAAAAACAAACTCTCAATTTATGTCTCATTCATCATACAAGTCTTCCATCATGTCCTTCCTTGGGTTTCCTTGGCCTTTCCTCTCCTAGGTGGTGTCCGCAGAAAACACTGCTCATGGAAGTCGCTCTGCTCAGATTGTCTTCTGTAACCTTGGCAAGTTTTGTAAACTTTCTCCACAATGAGCTGCATATTGGCTTATAGATAACTTCCAAAGGTTGGCTCTTTCAGAGCCTAGGATTTAAACAGTGAAGAATTTGTACAATGTGAAGAGAAACCAGAGTATAAGGGCCTAGAATTTAATATTTTATTTATTTATTTGAGAGAGAAGAGAAGCAGAGAGAGAGAGAGAGAGGGAGAACGGGCTAACCACTCCGAATGAAACTCCAGAGGCATGCATCACCTTGTGTGTCTGGCTTTACGTAGGTGCTGAGGAACTGAACCTGGGTTGTTAGGCTTTGCAAGCAAGCACCTTAACGATTGAGCAAATGCTCAAGTCCAGAATCTAGGATTTAATTCTCTATATTATACAAACCAAATCTGGGAAATGACCCCGTGATCATTTTTAAGAGGTCAAATGCCACAAATTGTAAATTAAATTGTAAATAACTGACTTAATTGGGGCAGTAGACTCAGTGGTTGAAGACCACTGCTTACAAAGCTTGCTGGCTTGGGTTCAGTTCTCCAGGACTCATGTAAAGCTTGACAAACATTCATTTGCAGCAACAAGAAACCCTGACACTCTCTCTCTCTCTCTCTCTCTCTCACACACACACCTATTAAAAAGTGGAATAAATAGCTAAGCACTAGCATTATTCTCTTTGCTCATGAGATATTAAAGCGGAAAGGGGACTGCTGGGAGTGAAAGGGTGGAGTGGGGGAAGGGGGGAAGAGAATTGAGGGGATGAGAGGGAAAATGAAGGAAGATTATGAAAATGTCATAAGGAAATCTATATTAGTTTATTTAGTTAGTTGATTTAAAAATAAGTAAAATAGGGCTGGAAAGATGGCTTAGCGGTTAAGGCGCCTTCTTCCTAAGCCTAAAAACACTGGTTCCAATCTCCAGCGGCTCCAATCTCCAGGTCCCACGTTTAGCCAGATGCAAAGTGACGCAAGGGCGCAATGCCACACTTGACCACAAGGGGGAGCACACATCTGGATTTCGTTCTCAGCAGCTGAGAGGCTGCTGGCGTGCCCATCTCTATCTCTTCCTCTCCCTCTCTCTCTGTCTCTCTCCAAAAAAAAAAAAAAAAAAAAAAAAAAAAAAGAAAAAAGTAAAATAAACAAATGCAGAAAATGTAGAAGATAAAAAGTTTGGAGGTGCTACTATCCAAAAGTCTGTGGTATGTCCTAGTAGCATTTTAGAAATGCAAGTGCTTATTTTTGCTTATTTACACAACTGGTCTGTTTGCCCATATGATGCGTTTTACTTCTTAGAAACCATTCCCTCCACACCATGAAGTGCAATCCCACAACACAGGGCTCCCACACATACTTCCTTTCTTCCCAGGATGGTTTAACCTCTGCGAGTGGAGGGATGTCATCTTGGACATGGCATGGAGTTAAAATGGTGCTGACAACATTGGAGGCCCTCAGCAAACATTTTGAATCTACAACATTCCATCCCATGCACACATCTCACTAGTCCCATCTTGGTCTCCCTGAACCATTACTGGATATAGTGACAGTGGGGTCTGGCACATTCTGTTCCCTGTTCTGTCTCAACACTTGGGACAGAACCTGACACCAGGTACGCATTCAGTCAATACCGCTCAGGAATATCCACACTCTCCCATGCCTGAACTCCACTGTTCCCAATATTTTGCTTCTGTAAACAACGAGATGAATATCTTTGTGGTTAATGATTTACTTACATGTACATTTTTAAAAGAATAAATCCTGAAGAAATATAGTTGCTGGTTCAATGAATATATCTACATTAAATCTTTTGATATATATTGAAAATTTGCACCAAGAAAGTTTTTCTTTTCTTACCATTTTATTATGACCAATTTACATGGTCAATGCCAGTATAAATAATACTTGTTTTCTTGAAGCCTCAGTTCCTACAATGCGATTTATGAAACCTTATTCATTTATGTGAAGAAATGTTGTTAACCCTTTAGTGTTATTTTGTATAAAGATATTTCATATTTTATATATCATTTCACTGTCTATTTCTTTTTTAACATTATATATTTTTTATTTGCAAGCTGACAGAGAGAGGAGAAAAAGAGAAGAGAGAGAGGGGGAGAGAATGGGGCTTCTAGACACTGCAAATGAACTCCAGATTCATGCACCACTTTGTTCATCTGGATTTACATGGTGCTGGGGAATTGAACCCAGATTGTTTTGCTTTGCAGTCAGTGTCCTTACTCCTGAGCCATCTCTCCAGCCCAGTGTCTTTTTCTTCTTTCATTCACTTTCATTTAGTTTGTTTCATTTCTTTTTTAAAAAAGCAAATAAAAATTTGAAGCCCCTTTTGATAAATAGTAAGTCATGTTCCATTATTATAACTCATTTTTGTTTTCTTTAATTAATTAAAAATAATATTTACTATATATCATCTAAGCACACTTGCTTGTTACTACCTAGCTCACACATTGTAAATAGTTGGTGATATATTCAGTTATCTGATGAATATTTTGGATTTATGTTACCACATCTCCCTAGCAGCTTTTTTTCCAATATTATTTTTGGCTTGTGTCTTTGTAGCTGACTAACCCTTTGAAGCACATGGATCGTATTTCACGTGCATTTCCAACTCACGCACTATTTCCGGGATGAGCTGGGTTTAAGGAGACTATCCATAAGGTAAATTACATGACTAGCCACAAGCCTAAGTGTTTGTGACTTACACTTTCTGATCCGTTTACGAGATATTTCTTGAGTTCTCTGAAATCTGTGCTTTGGCCAATGGATGGTATTAATGTACCCCATTTTTCTACATAAGATTAACACTACCAAGTGTGTGTGTGGGGGGGTGGCTGGCATATCTTTTGCATTTATTGCCAGAATGCATTTTGGTGTTTGCTTCCCCAACCTCAGGGGAGTGGGGATGATAACGTTGATGACGAAAAAAAGGGTGGCGTCTAAGTCTGCAGGCAGCTTCCTGGCGCTCTCTAGTAAACTTGAATTTGTCCAGCCTGAAGCCCACAGCTCTGAGAGACATGGTGGCTGCTCGCATGCCTGAGATGATGCTCAGTACAGTGTGACAAGAGCCTAGGAATCGTTCCCATGCCCCCAGTCTCTTCTCCTTGGCGGGTTATTTTATTTTAGCTATTTACTTTGCTTTGTGAGATGGTATGCCATGTGGCTCAAGCTCTTGGCAAACTGTCTATGTAGCTGAGGGTGACCTTGAACTTCTGATCTTCCCGCCTCCACCTCTCATTTGGAATTACAGGTGTGTACCTACAATGCTGGGTTTATGAGATGCAAGGTAAAACCCAGGGTTTCTTGCAGGCTAAAAAAGCACTCTACCAACTGAGCTACATAATGCAGACAGACCCCTTTTTCTTTTCAGAGCACAGGTATGTCAGACTCTTGGGTTCCCCTACCCCCCACCCATGGGTCCCAGACACGTTATTGGTAAACAGCAGAGGCAGGGTTCCAGCCCAGATGGTGTACATGCACATCGGAAGCCAAAGGCCCTCCCTCCCCCTGTTTGCGGCACCGAGCCTGGCAACACCAGCTCTGACTTTGAGTGGCAAATTATAGCCTGCTTGTATAATAGCTCTCCATCTTATTTATTCATTTTTTTTTGAATTCCTAAAAAAATCATGGCAAGTAGATCAGCATGGCCCCCTGCCCCCTGCACTGTGGAAGTTTGATAATGTATGTCCTAACCGCTTAATTGATTGATTACTTCGCTCCAGCTTCCTGAGGTACCGAATTTATCTCTAATAGCCAGAGTCAGGCTCGGCAGGCAGCCGTGGGGGGGACGGGGGTCCCTTGGTGTCGATTTGCTCTTAACTGGAAAGTCATTACCACTTAATACATGTAGATTGTGTTGAAAGAAAATTATGTGTAATGAAATGAGGGAAAAATTAGTGGAGTGTTATGGGCGAAAGCAGATGTTAGGGAGGAATTATGCTAGCAGAGATAATCACCTTCGTTGGTATTGTGTGTGCTGGGGTGTTAACTGAGGGAGAGGCTGGGAGAGAGTTGAACGAATGCATTGATGGGCTCGTATTCGCCCCTTGCCATGGACTTGGGCTCCAGGCTTCCGTAGCTGGGCTCACCCAGATCTGTGCCTTCTGCCTTTTGTGATCTCCTGGACCCAACACAGATACCTGTCCATGCTGAGGAGGATGAGCTCAGGGTGGCCAGGGGACAACAGCATGCTTTCATTCCTCCCTTATCTCAGACAGCTGAAAATGACAGAAAAGCTTCACTTCAGCCAAAATGAAGGTAACCAATACAACCGCAAGCCAGAAAGTGACATGAACCTTGACTGTGTGACAAGAAGGAGACCTCGAGTCTTTTGCAAGCTGTCTCAGCTCCAATGCAGACATCTCTGTGCCCGTGCCCGTGTGGGGATGCCAAGGAAAGCGCGACTCATTGTTTCCGTGTGCCAAGGTCCTTAGGGCGTAAAAGAGCTGAGCACTCGCTAGCCCAGCCTCTTGCTAGATTCACCTGTTCTGAGGAGACGAAGGCTTGACAGGGAAGAGTCCTTCCACACGGTGGTCACAAGTGCCCTGAGCCAGGGGCAAGCCAGCCCACTGGCCTGAGGGCAGCCGATGTCCTTATCCACACTGACCTTCAGGACTCTCAGACCTAACCACTGTGAGGTGACAGTGCAACCAGATGTATTCAATGTTAGGACAAGCATAGGGATATCAGTTCTTCCTGGGGCCACCCAAGGTCTGGGGTGGAGCTCAGTTTTCAACAGGAGGCTGCTCCGCACCCCTCCACCCCCATGCACCAGAGCCTTCAGACGTAATTGGATTAGTGGCTGGGGAAGTTCCCTCCGTGGTCTTGTGTTTGCCTCGCATGTCCAAGACCCTCCCTTTCATCCCCAGCATTACAAGGGATGGGGGACTGAACTGTGTTGACCATCCTAACAGGGGTTGCTAAAATAAAGTCCCAGAGGGCTTCAGAGACAGTTCAAGGCCTCTTGGTTCTCTGTAGGACCGAATAAGTTTGGAAAAGTATACCTTACTTATTTCCAACTATGCTATGGCTAGGGGTCAAAGTTCAGGGTTGAGTCAAGTATGGTGAATAACGTCCAGCCAGTGTCTGTGAATGGAGGGAGGGGGCAGTGTGACAAAAGTGTTAGTTGTTCACAGCGCACTGTGAACAATGCCTAGTGCCTAGGCCAGTGTTCGGCAGTGCATCGTCATTGTCCTTGTGAATAACTGTTAGTGGGCTACATGTGAAATTATACACTTCCGCTGAGAGGAAAGAGAGATAGATACACAGAAAGGAATACTGCGATAATAAAGCAAAACATTAACCACAGTGCCGAATTAGAACATCCCAGCCTTGCACTGTAGGCATGTCTTAATCAATTAATAAAAGAAATTTACAAGCAGATGTTGCCGATTTCTTCGTTCATGACATGAAGATGCCCAATCCTTGAAATCACAGAGGGTACCTACTCTCCACACAGCATGTTCGTTCTGTTCTGGAAAGTGCTGGTGGAAAGCCAAACGAACAAGAAGGGAGGAAGCACATTTCCTCCGCTACACGGACGGTGCTCACCAGAGCCTGGTCTACCACTGCAACCACCGCTGCGCCCTCTTCGCCACCAGGGCAGGTGTGAGAACAGTAACTGCATTGTTAACGGGGCGGGGCGTGGCGTGGCGTGGCGTGGCGTGGCGTGGGGGCTTCCTTCTGAACTGGCAGTGGGACGAGGGCTGGGAAGTTAGAAAACATGTTTGAGAATGTGCTGAAATGGCGAGGATGGTTTGGGCTGAAAACAGGACTGGACTATGCATCAGAGTATGCATGCAAGAGCCCTCATTGGCTAATTACTAAAGGGGTCACATTCCGTAGCCAAAACCTGGCAGAGAGAAATCTCAAGCTCTTGCACACGTGAGCGTGCACACATACACACACACACACACTTACCAAAAATTTCACCTGTAATCCCTCTCCTTTGCTTCTCTCTCTCTCTCTGCCTCTTTCTCTGCCTGTCTGTAGTTCTCAAATAAATAATTAAAAATAAATATATATATTTTATTTATTAGAGATAGATAGATGATAGATAGGTAGATAGATAGATAGATAGATAGATAGATAGATAGATAGATAGATAGATAATAGGCACTCCAGGGCCTCTAGCCTCTGCAAGTGAACTCCAGACACATGTGCCACCATGTGTGTCCAGCTTATGTAGGACCTGGAGAATCAAACCTGGGTCCTTAGGCTTCAAAGGTAAGCACCTTAACCACAAAGCCATCTCTCCAGCCCATGTGTGTCATCTTCAAGGACTCCATGGGTTCTCAGTTGGGTGACTGTACTGCAATTCACATAACCACCCATCCCCTGTAGTTTGTCTTCAGAGTTTTGTTAATCGAATCCAGCCAGGAGCCACCCCGTATCACATGCAGAGTATCTTTCATTATTTGCTTCTAAGGTAAATTCTTAAAATACGATTTCACAACTTAATGGAATGATTGTTTTAAAGATGTAACCACTTGTTGAGGTTGTCAAAATGACATCCAGGCGACAAGGAGCACTAACATGTCTTCATTTAAATAAAATAGACCAGTGGGGAGCCTGGTAACAGGAGGGTCTCAGAGTAGCAATGCATACTCTAAACCCAGGACTAAGATCAGGAGACATTACATTCCTAAAGGCAACAGAGCTCCCTTTTCGCCAGGAGTCAAAGCTAAGATTGTTGTTCAAGGAGGGACTTGCTCCCTTTCCATCCATCTCTGTAGTAATGGATTCAAGAGGCAAGCTGACTTTCTTGAAGTCACTGGAAAATCGTGAAGAATGTCCCAGTGGCTAAAGGAATAATTAAGTCACTCATTACTGGATGACACAAAATGAAATGGAGCTGTACTTAGAACCAACTGCTGTTATAATGTATAAATGCTAAGCAGACGACATGTAGATGACGCTTCGCATGCTGGCAATAGTGTGTTCTGCATGTGGACAGGGGGAACTGCTGCCTTCTTTTAAAAAATTATTTACTTATTTATTTCTTTATACACATGCATGTTTGCATGTGCCGGTGTGCACACCAGGGTCTCTTGGTACTGTAAATGAACATCAGACTCTTGAACCATGTTTGGTGTCTGGCTTACTTAGGTGGCTGGGGAATTGAACCCGGGACAATAGGCTTTGCAAGTTATCCCCTCTGCCTTCCTGCTTCTTGTTGTTTCCAGAAAGCAGCTTTCAACCCGGGAGGTGGACGAGGGAAGGCCTAGACCTGTTCAGAAAGTCAGCCATTCCCTGCCCTTCAAGTCACTGCCAGACACCAGGACCTCAATGGGCCTGATTGTACCTAGGAATGTCTTGTCACATGGCAGGACTCCATGCACCTCACGGTTCAGGTTTTGGCAAGAAAGCTTCTGGATTTGCAAGTCACGATGTGAGTTATTTTTAAAAATATTTTATTTTTATTTATTTATTTGATAGAGAAAGAGGAAGGGTGGGAAGAGAGATAAAGAGAAGGAGGGAGAGAATGGGTGCAGCAGAACTTCCAGCCACTGCAAATGAACTCCAGATGCATGCACCCCCTTGTGCACCTGGCTAATGTGGGTCCTGGGGAATCAAACCTGGGTCTGTTGGCTTTGCAGGCAAATGCTTTAACTGCTAAGCCATCTCTCCAGCCCACGATGTGAGTTTAAGAAGGATCAGCCTTGGACTTCAGTCTCTTCAGTAGTAACACTGAGAGAAAATGGACCCAACAGGTTTTCTTATGGAAACAAGCAGGAATCACATGTGGAAATTTCTAGCATATGGTGAGGTGGTAGTAAGGGTATATTCCTTTCCCTCTGCAGGTGAAAGTATTCTTACTGTCTTATTTTCATTCATTTGTTTCAGCTCAACAAGGTGTGGAAAGTTTGCAATATATGTTCAGAACAAAGCCTTCTTCCACCTTCAGTCTGTATGCAGTCCTTTTACTTAAGTAAATTAGCATGGACTTGAGATACTCTTACACATGTTACAACATGTTACAAGTCTTTGCTTTTGTATGTCCTAGCCTGTATTTTGTCTACCAGTAGTCATTGTTTCCAATTAATACTATGATGGTCTTCTGAGCAAGCATGAAGCCAGGTGACTATTAGCACATATGCTGGCACTCAATGGAGTGCAAGCATGAAGCCAGGTGACTATTAGCACATATGCTGGCTCTCAATGGAGTGCTGGAATTAAAGGCATGTGCCACCATGCCCAGCTTGTCTTCAGACATCACTTTTTGTTGTCTCTTGTGAAAAACACAATGCCACAGACTGGGTAAGTCATAAAGAAAGCAGGTTTACTGGAGTTCTGGTTCAAGGTCGAGGGAATGCATGTGGTCATAACATTCTTGCTAGAGTAGTTCAGGGTATCACACAACAAAGACAAAGAACTTGTAGGAATTGCAGGCAAACTGGCCTGTATTGCAGCCCACAATTAAAATAACCTATTAGCAATAACCCGTTAACCCACCGACCCACACATTGTATGACAGTGCTGTTCTGTTTGTGGAAGCAGAACTTTAAAGGACTCTCCTGGTCCCACCTTATGAGGGGAATTAAACTTCAAAACGTGCTTCACAGGGAGAGAGCCATGTGAAGCCTCCACAGCCCATGTGAGATGAAACTGTGGCTCTTCTCAGTCTCTTGTCTGTGCCCTGCAGAGTTGACAACTAAGAGGACAATGTCAGATAAATGTGTTCAAGCCCCAAAGTGAGGAAGCTTGGTGGACTTGTTCATGAACACTCACTTAGTTTCCCCTTCTGCTGTCCTGGAGATGGGATTTCCTCTCTATTACTTTGAGATTCAGCTTGACAGGATGATTTGCCTTAGTCAATGGGGTGGATGGAACATACTGTGATGTTTATGCTGAGAGAACTTTTAGAGGCATTGAGTAGTTCAGCCAACTCTCAGTGAGTCATATGGATATCCTGTGGGGGACATGGGATCTTTCCTTAACATGTGTCTGAGAATAGGAAGGCTCAGGGAGCAGATTCCCACTCCACTGTTTGAGTCTGCAAAGCTTCAGCCCTCTCAAGTTTTATGTATACTGTGGAATAATGCATAATCAGGACTTGTTTGTTACCAGGCACTATGACAACAGCTGACAGATACATATAGGTATAAAATAGCTATACTTTGCAGGAAAGAGACTGTGAGGGGATCATAAAGTACTTAGATATAACCTGATAGGACAGAAATGTCATAGAGAGGTCACATTTGAATTTGGACCAAGTGCTGTGGGCAATGGTAAGTTTGTGTAAATGTTGTGAAGGTATGTGACACAATGTGGAGTATGTCTTCAACAAACAGTGTGGTGATCCTCTTGGAGGAGGGCCAGCTAGAGGACTGTGTTCAATGAGCAGTCCCGGCTCGTGTTCCTGTTGGGTTTTGGCATTCTCTTAGAAAATGAGAAGCTCAGACTTCTCTTGACTTGCTTTGAGCTCTATTTGGAATTCAATCATTAACCTGTAAGTCCAGGAGCTCAACTCCATTGGAAGAAAATCCGTAAACTCATCTCACTCACCAGCATGCTCCCTGGTAGATTTCTTCATACACATGAGCATCTAGCTGAAAAATCAGAGCTAGAGAATTTGAGTTCAGATGCTTGTTCTTGGACCAGCTCCTTGAGCAAGAAACACAACTGTAATACATCATCATGGGGCTGGCCAGGGAGATGGGTCAGAGGAGAAAGTGCTGGACACTTCACGTGTGTGAATGAATGGTAGTTCAGAGCCTATGTGAATCCCAGGCAGGCATGGTGGCCTGCTTGTAGTCCCAGCACTCAAGAGAAGAGATAGAAGATCCCTGGGGCAAGATGGCTAGACTACCTGCATTGGTAATCCCCAGACTTATGTGAGAGACCTTGCCTCAGGGAATCCCATGCAGAATGATGGAGGACAAGACCTGGCATCAACCTCTGGCCTCCACATGCACATGCGTGTGTGCACACGCATACACACACACACCACATACACATGAAAGAAAAGAATCCTTCATATAGCTGGGCGTGGTAGCTCACACCTTTAATCCCAGCACTCAGGAGGCAGAGATAGGAGGAGTGCCGTGAGTTCGAGGTCACCCTGAGACTACAAACTGAATTCCAGGTAAGCCTGGGCTAGATCGAGACCCTACCTCAAAAAACAAACAAACAAACAAACAAACAAACAAACAAACAAACAAACAAACAGAATTCCTTCATATGCCCATGTTTAAAATGGTTTGTGTTTTTAGGGTTCATTCAAAAGCTTTCACGATGATGTTTGAGAGTTTGGACCTGCTCCTTTGTTAAGTGCAGTCATACAAACTGTGGAAAATCACATGAATTCTCTGAGGACCAATTATTTCATCTCCAAATGGATGATATCTGTGTTATTTACATGCTTTGATATTTGCATATGCATCCAAAATTTAGAAAACAGAAAGAGAATATACCTATGCCTTGGAGAAGTGGGTGCACATCGTTAGGAAATGCTTCCTCACTGGGTGTTCTTGTCTTCCCACACACCTCACTTTGTGTATATCCCTGACGTTGCAATCATTTTCTCTTCGCTGGGACTAAACACCCAAGCAGAAGCAGCTGACGGGAGGAGATGGCTTGTTTCGGCTTCAAGTTGTGAGGGGACATTTTGTCCTGGCAGAGAAGGCATGGCAGAGCAGGCAGCTAGAGCATGTCTTCATGTATCAGTGGCCAAAACAGAGCAGCAAGGGCTGGAGAGATGGCTTAACAGTTAAGGCACCTGCCTCCTAAGCCTAAGAACGCCAGTTCCAATCTCCAGGTCCCATGTTTAGCCAGATGCAGTGACGCAAGGGTGCAATGCCGCACTTGACCACAAGGGGGCGCATGCATCTGGATTTCATTCGCAGCAGCTGAGAGGCTGTTGGCCCGCCCATCTCTCTGTCTTCCTCTCCCTTTCTCTCTGTCTCTCTCTGTGTCTCTCTCTCTCAAAAAAAAAAAAAAAAAAAAAAAGCAGCAAGACTGAAGTGAGAGAGCTCTGAACACGTGGTGGGCTGGACAACAAAACCTCATGGACACTTCCAGCAAGGCTCCCACCCTGTCAAAAAGCAGCACCACCTAGGGACCAGGTGAGAGGATGAGTCACAAAAACTTGAGATGATGGCGGAAATTTATATTCAAACCACAATCTTCATTCTTTTCACACGACCTTCATCCCAAATCAGTCATGGTCACTTTAAACAGAAGAGGGGTGCAGCACGGAGAAGTCCAGTGGTCAGCCCCTGCTTGCATCATATGCGGATTTCTGGAAGATGCTCTACAAATGAAAAGTAGACAAGGGATATTTGGGATCCAAGAGGAAGGAGGGAATTAGATAAGTGTGTGGATTTTGCTCTGTGGTAAAGAGGTATTCTCTGTTTTTAATCTGGAGTGGTATTTCTTAGCTAGAAATAGTAAGTATTTTCTGAAAGATTTGTCTTTGCTCTATTGCTTGCAATATTCTGAGATAAACAAAAAATTCTTTATGGCAGAAAATCCAGCTTTTACTATGTTAATGTCTAGGTCCATTGAACTCTGATTTCCCTTTCTCCACCCATGTCATGTTTGTTGTATAACCTTAAAGGCTTTGTTCTGTTCTCAAAAATCTCCCTTCTTCCCCCACAGGCATGTAGGTAGTATCCGTTTGCACTGGTTTATCTTTATAGATGGGGAAACTTGGTTACAGGAAGTGGAATCAAAGTCTCCACCAAGGTCCCAGAGCTAATGACTAAGTAACCCCAAACCTGAATCCAGTAGCAAGGCCTTATCTGTACCACTTTCACCACTTTCAAAATGTTCTATTGTCTGCCTGAGCTTTGCAAATCACTTAATCTTGGTTACCACCCAATAAAACTATTGCTTCACAGATAAATACTGTGTGTGTCTGGGGATCTTGTACTCTCGTTTCATCCCTGTGCCCTGCCCTCCAAGAATATTCAGGTGCCAGTTTAGGTTCCACTGAGTAGTGACATGTCACGCTCTTTGAACCACATATTGGACCAAAATGAATGTGGCTCCTTACTCATGGCTCAGTGGCAGGGTCCATGTGTTCTAGCATATCAGCTGTGTTATAAACCTAAGGATGCAGTTCAAACCTGGAGCTTGGAGGGCAACACCAGCCAGGATATCGTCTCCCAGAGGTCTTCAGGGTGAACAATTAGTCTATGACGCTTTCGTGTTCCTGGCTTCATCCGTACTGAGCTCCTCACAGAAAAAGCCAAGTGACCCGATGTTAGGGCTTCATCACGTGGCCTTGTTAACCAAGCACCAGATTTGTTTAAACTATTCTCTTCAGAGTAACTCATGCAGGATTCTTGCCTGCATCCCTTTTGTGCCTGGGTCCAGATGTGCATCCAGAACAGGTTCAGTTCGACATTTCAAAGGGTGGATGTCCTCTTTGTGAGTATGATTAATTCTACATGCGCCTAATTATACCCACAATTGGCTAATTGCATCCACAATTAGTCAATTGCAGGCCCAATTGGCCACTTGTCCCATAATTTGAAGGTACAAGTGGACAACTGAAGGGACAATTAGATGCACACCGAGTTTTACATATTTAAAGGGGAGGCTCTTTAATGCAGTGTGGTCTTGAGTGAAAAGCAAAGCGCCTGTGTGTGGACCTTGCAGGAAGAATGGTGTGGTCCACTGGGCGTCTTCCTCTGGTTTCAAAGTCCATGTGCTTTCCTAAATACGTACGAAACAGACAGGCACTTGCTTTAGATCTGTAAGAACAAACTTCTCAGCCCCCCAATTTCAAGGCTTACCAGAGAAGCACAGGAAAATAGCAAATGGCACCCAGCTTTCTTCTAATCCCCTTGACTTCGCCCACCCCTTCTCCAGTTTTGTTAATGGCCTTGGTTGAGAGAGTTCTTCCATCATCCCGCCTCACTGCATTCCCAGGAGACCACGAGCCGTCCCAACACTCCCATCATCACATTCAGGAACTATGATGCTCTTACAAATTAGTTACTCCAATGCACTACTTAATCTCATGGCCCCACACCTGTAAATATCCCTCTGCATACACTGTCTTCTCAAGTGTCTTACCACAGGAAGCACAAATCCATAGCAAGAGCCTAAAGTTGCCAGAGGTTGTGCAAAGTGGTATTCTGTAGGCTCCTACACAGTGGCGACGGACGACAAGTACCGTTCACGAAGGCAGAGAGCTGAGGACCGGGTTTGGATGAGCCCTATGCCACAGCCAGTAGCTGCTAATAGCATTGTGGGTCATAATGGGACTTAATTGCTATGGTTTCCCTTAGTTCTGCAGTTTGTATTTTTGGAGATTTCAACCTTTCATCATTCAGTCACAGACTCCGAAGCAAGCCTAGCAAAAGTACAAATATCAGGAATAAAGTACTAGAAATCTAAAACAAAAGGTCCCATGGCACCCAGGTCTCCCACCTTGTGATCAATAAAACATGATTCTTAGGGGAGAGCAAAGAATTTCACAGCCGAAGATGGATGGAAAGGTTATTGGTACAGAGTGAAAAGGCAAACGATAAGAGATTTGATAAAGCCTGTTTGACTCATGCATGAGCCCATCATATTTCACATGTAATTGATCATATAATACATACTGAATATTTATAATATAATTGCTAATACCATGCTTCCAAATTAGAGTTGAATTGAATATACTTTGGGAAATAGCAGTAGAGTATGGTTTAGAAGGGACATTGATAAGTTAATATACTCCTTGAACAAATGTCAGGGTCTTGTTTTCAGCTCACAGGAATCTTTTTTAAATTACTTTTGGCAATCAAAAGATAGACCCCATACCGAATTCTGAAAGAAAACTCAGTTTGGAATTTGCCTCTCTGCTGTGTGCAGTGAGGTGGATGGCCCACTCCTCTGAACCCTGGAATGCCCATGTCTTTAAGAAGAGCTGGATCTGGTGGACACCCCGAAGCTGAACCAAACCAACGGACCTCACAAATCTGTCTCCATTCTCCCTCCTCAGTCCTAGGGTACACCACCTCAGTAGTCTGCGGACAGGATCTCTGCTTCGAAGTTGTCTGTATCATAGTTCATTGTCTGGGATATGTCTCTGAACTTTCCCCATGGAGAAACTGAGGTCATTTTAGAACCCAAGCAGGCTCCATGAGTGGATGGGTGTGAACGGTACAGGAGTGGTATGAAGACTCCTCCATTGTTGCATGTGTTCTTATTAAATAGCTGACTGCAGTTGATGATAACATAACCAGCGGGTATATTAATGGTTATAGCGTTGAGTCAGTCATTATTAATATTAATTGCCTTATAACTACTACTAATATGTAAATGGCAATAACTAACTGATGCTGTGCTTGGTACATTTCAGCAGCAGATTTTTTTTTTCCCCTGCTAAACTTGGGGTTTTGCTTGGAGGGGAGAATAAGCAGGGCTGGCCTTCGGGCCGTGCCAGGAAAATGTGTGGGCCAGATGGCAATCCAAGTTGGTCTGATAGAACATTTCTATTTCTGTGGAGTCTCAAAAATGAACTGACAGGCACGAAGCACAGCGGTGACTCATTCCCTTCAGGTCCCTGACTTACAGCTTCCGAGCTGCAATTTCCTATTGTCCTGGGAACCCCCGTTTATGGCATGACACAACCTCGTGCCTCCCATTGCCATCGTCATCGCTGCCGTCATCGTCATTATCACTGTCACCACAACCACTCTTCATCAAGCACCTGCTGTGTGGACGGACCGGTATTGTAGTCTACCAAAATAAACCCTCTTAGCACAATGACCCCATGATGCACTCGTGCATCCTCACCACCATTCATCCTCCAGGTGAGGGGACCGCACGTCACAGGGAAGAAGCAACTTTCACATAACCACAAAGATGATGAAGGTGTTGACAGCGAGGCCAGGGTGCCTTTTGTCTACTTTCTTTATCATGTTGTCTTGCTAACTGAGTGAGCATCCTAAAGATTGTAATTCTCATGCAGGTAGTCACTGTCACACACATGGGTATATGAGTATGTATGTCTTTAAAATACATGCATGTACCTGTGTATTTTCATGACATTTCTCAGAGGGACTATGTAATAAGAATTTTAATTACATGAGTGTCTGTTACCTTACATTTCTGGCAAACCCCAGTGTTACTCCACAGGCTGATAACACATTGACTCTGGCCCCAGGTCTCCATCATAGACATGCAGGTCTGAGAGCTTGAACACAAGTTAGTTGAGAATGGAGTCAGACTCTAGATCTTCTTACTTCTGGTCAACATTCCACACACCGCCCCTCCTGGGGTCAGGGAAGTCCACCTGCTGTCAGTCACCCTCTCTCCGTCCCTTTCTCTTGTGTCTGAGGAATGGGAAGAGTTTGATGCAAGGCTGGGATCTCCAGGTATTGCAAGCATCTTGATACCACCGGTGAGAACCTTCCTTGTGCAAGATTCCGTGTGGCCTCGGAGGCTGTGTTTATCTGCAATCTAGGCTGGCCATCCACTCTTCAAATTCACAAGAACTTTATCTGAGGCCATTGGAACAGACGGGGTAGGTACACAACCCAGATATCTTGGTAGTGAGAGGGCAAAACATTATTTTGTAACACATCCTTGAAGGATTGACTTTTCTTTTTTTTTAGCCATACACTGAGTTGGTTTATGAAATGAACATTCCATTAAAAAAAAAAAGTATTATCAAATTAGTAGCATAACAAGTTTTCAGGGGAGGTTTATTAGAGTCAAATATTTTAAAAGCTGTCATTTAAACAGAAATAGTTGTTAAATTGAGGAGATAATTAGGTACCTGAAATTAATCAAAGTATGTTTTTAAAAATAAACTCTATATTTGACTCATTGCAACTATATTTCAGCCTTGCCTATTTCCTTGTAATATATTTCAAATTGGCAGTTTTGCAAACTAAGCTGCAAATTGCCTTTGGCCGTCGGAATCTAGTTCTTGAGGCCAGGGAGGTGGTGAGAAGGGAGGAGCACTTGCTATGGTGGCACAGGGACTGAAGGTCCAGCCCAGCTGCCACGTGAACATCTGCGTGCTGCCACGTGTGCCTGCAGCCCCCAGTGCTTAAGGGTGGTGGATAGGAAGATCATTGGGGTTCCCTGGTCAGCCAGTCTAGCTGAAAAACAAGGAAGTTCAGGTTCCGTGAGAGATTCTGTCTCAAGGAAATAAGGGAGAAGATCTATAAAGGAGGAAACCTGATATTCTCTTCTGCTCCCCACACATGCTGTATCTGCACATATGTACATGCTTATAACATACAGATCACACACACACACACACACACACACACACACACACACACCACACATAATTCAGCTCTGTCATTAACATGGTAGGTTCTACAAAAGTACATCCAAGCTAAGATTCAAGCTATATAGACTGGAAGATGGATTAGTGATTATGGCACTTGTCTGCAAAGCCAAAGGACCCTGGCTCAATTCCCCAGGACCCACGTAAGCCAGATGCACAAGGTGGCACATGTGCCAGGAATTTGTTTAAAGTGGCTGGAGGCCCTGGTGCGCCCATTCTCTCTCTCTCTCTATCTCTCTATCTCTCTATCTATCTCTCTCTCTATCTTTCTCAAATACATAAAAAGAAACAAGCTATAAAACATATGGAGCCTACAGACATTGATAGGTGTCGTTTAAAGGTGAAACTTCTAAGTTGAATACCGCTGGGCTCATTTTTTCTTCTAGCACCCCTTCTCCATTAGTTCTGCTCTCTCCTTTTTGTACTGGCTGTTCCTCTCAGCAAGGCATTGCATTGTTACACCAGCCTAGGGGGCTGGAGAAATTTAAGAGAGAAAGAATAACAACATTGGTGACAGTCACCCTGTACGAAACGAGGAGTGAGTTGAAACGAGGAGTGAGTTGAAACTCATTTATGCACGGGAATATTTAATGACCGCCTGTCTAATATTAGCACGGGAACAAACGAGGACAGTACGAGCACAGAGAAGGAAAGAAAAGAGCACAAGCCACGATGGTGACAGAGCAGCCGTGCCAGGCAGGAACGGACCCCGTGAAATCACGGGGCAGGATCAGAGGAGGAGGAGTGTTAAGGGTGACTAGTGACCTGCGTGAGAGACAATGGAGGGAGGGGTCCCTCCTGGGCCAAGTGGAAGAATCCCTGTTGTGCCATCTTCCACACTTCAGTTCCTGATTCATTTTTATCTACATTTTGTGCACATGGGTGTGTTGTGGTGTGTCATGTGTGCAATGTATTACACACACATATATGTGCCAATGTGGCATCCTGTGTGCTCCCCACTGGTGGGGGTATCTTTGCCTGTGCCAGCTGGGGGAAACACTGGGTGGCCCCTTGATCCTTTTTCTCTCTGTTCTTGCTTGAGCTGGGGTTTCTGACCGATCCTGGAGTGTGCCATTTCGGTGTGAGCCTTGGTTGTTCTCAAGCCTCTGCTCCCCACAGGAGTGTGCTTACAAACATGGGTGACCACGCCTAGCTGGCTAGGTAGGCCCTGGAAATCACGCCCCAGAGCTCTCTGGGCTCCTCAGGTCCTCATGCTTGCACAGGAAGCGCTCTGAACCACTGGGCCAGCTTCCCAGCCAAATTTCAAATTTTTTAAAAGCTCATTTTCAGCTTTGTAAGAAACACAGGTTTTTGCATGGTCCATAGGCCACTTCGTACCAAGGAAGCATGTCAGGGCCTTGTGCACACACACATGTGGGACCCGTGAGGGTTCTCAGTAGCATGGAACTGGCTAGACTTGGTGGCTCCATCTTAAGTCACACCTCCACCCAAAGGAAGTCAGGATCCACTCAATGCAGGATGTGATCCGTATGGAAACGACTAGGGTCCACCTCAAATAATCACTCGCATATTTTCTAGTCCCATTAATAAAATTGGCTCTGCCTCAATAATGGTTTCATTCTTTTTCTGTCTCCATAGGGTAACTCCTCTGCCAACTCCTTATTTCTTTCTCTCAGCCTTTATTTATTTTTTAAATTATTTATTTATTAGAGAGACAGAAAGAGGGGTATAGAGAAAGAGAGTAAGAGAATGGGCATGCCAGGGCCTCTAGCCACTGCAAACCAACTCCAGGCATATGTGCCACCTTGTGCATCTGGCTTACATAGGTCCTGAGGAATCAAACCTGGGTCCTTAGGTTTTGCAAGCAAGAGCCCTAACCAGTAAGCCAGTCCTCTCAGCCTTTATTGATGGAGTTCAACTTTCTCTTTCCTTTGTTCAGATATTCAGAGAACTATGATTTGGTGTTCAAGCTACGAAGAGGAGAAGGAAGGGGATGTTGGGCTTCAGGAATGTTCCAAGATCTAAGCTGGATGATTCTTGCAATTATTGGGTCAGTTAGCTCTTGTCACTGTCAGTTTCATGTTACCCGGATGAGCCTTCAAACCAGATACAATTTATGGGAGGAATGGGATTTATTTCTGGCTTGCAGATCCAGGGGAAGTTCCATAGTGGCACAGAGAGACAGAGAGAGAGAGAGAGAGAGAGAGAGAGAGAGAGACCCACCACCAAAAACAAAAACAAAAACCTGCAGCAAGGAACCCGGGCAGAAGTCAGGGTGCTCTCAGCATACCTTAGCCTGGATTCCAGATCCACCCACAAACACACCAGATCCACACCGCAAACATTAGAGCTGGAACCTAGGATCTGCCCACAGTGACACCGCCTCCAGCCAGTCCGCTAGAGATTTTAAAAACAAGCTTTAGGAAACTCCTGAATCTATTTGGAGACATCCATCCAAACCACCACAGCTCTCATTAGCAACCCTATGAGTAAAGATTATGCTTTTGTTCTAGAATATTCCCAAGGTGATATATAATCTGCTAGGATACACCTGGGTCCTCTTAGAGACCATGAAACCATTTAGTCCAGGGCTTCCTAAGTTTAGCTCTGTGCTTATATGACTTAGACAACATTGGTCCATGTGTGTGTGTGTGTGTGTGTGTGTGTGTGTGTGTGTTTGCGTGTGTACAGCATGTGTGGTATGGTTACGAATACGTGTGTGCAGAGGTATGCGTAGAAGCCAAAAGAGAATGTCAAGGGTCCTTCTCCCCTGCTTGTCTGTCTGTATATTTCCTTCAGGTGGGATCTCGCCATTAACCCTGCAGCTGCCATTTTTGGTTACTGAGCCCCAGTATTCTGCAGATTCCCTCACCCTCATCCCAGGGACTTTTTATGTGGGGTCTAGAGAGTGGAACTCAGTGGTCTTTGACCCAAGGGACTCTCAGGCTTACGTGACAAGTGGTATGACCTCATCAGTCTCCCGACGCTCTTTCTTTCTTTTAACAATGCAGATTCCTAGGCCTTAGGTTCAGAATAATTTGAGTCTCTGGGGCATGCTCAGCTTCTGTAGAGTAAAACAATAACAAACACGGAAGTAAACACCCTCCTTAGTGATGTCTAGGATCACCCAAGTTTAGGAACCTTTACCTTCTGCTCTCTCTTTTCACTCAGGAACCCTGAGGCCCACAGAGATAAGGCTTTTCCAAGCCAGAACAAGAATTGGTCTCACATCCATAACCAGGTTTTTTTTTAATATTCTTTTTTTCTCTTCTCTCTTTTTTGGTTTTATGAGATAGGGTCTCAGTCTAGCCCAGGCTGACCTGGAATTCACTATGTAGTCTCAGGGTGGCCTTGAACTCGCAGCGTTCCTCCTTCCTCTACCTCCCAAAGTGCTGGCATTAAAGGCGTGCACCAGCACACATAGCTACAGTTTTTTTTTTTCCTTCTACAGTTTTTTCCTGATCCTGCCTCACTTTTACTTTCCCATGCAACTTTCCACCTCTAAGAAGCCACCAAGTCCTTTCTGCATCTTATAGTACATCCAGACTGCAGGCTCCTCCACCTGCTGGTCTTCATTCAAGTCGTTCATATCCTCCAGCAACAGCCACAGTGTCTGGCTCCTGGCTGGTGCTCAGCACATCTTTGTTGAACCAACTGCTCTCTGTTTTGACTTCCCATGGAAGCAGTTTTAACTTGTGGACGCAACCGCTTCTCTCTTGACCTGGATTTCAGGGACTGCACTCCGTTTTGTCAGTGCTGGCCTGTTGGGCACCATGCTCTCTTCGGGAGCCCCATGGGCCACCCCTGTTAAGGAAGGAAACCACGCCCCCTTCCTATCTAAGATGAAACACTATGGAGCATGGTGGCCTTGGGAAGGGGTGCCCCCACCCTCTGTCCCTCAGTGCTGGGGCTCATCATTGTTACTGGGTGGTACCAGTTGTGCTGAAAAGCAGAGTCTGGCCACCTGGAGCTAAGTGGCAATGGCGACTTTGGAGTGAGTGATGTGGACAGAGTTACAGCAGTAGGCCAAGGTCAGAGCACCCTTCCTTACAGTCCAACAGACCTGGCTTGATCACATAGTGACCTGTACGAGCTCAATGTCCTTGGCCAAGTCTGTTTCCCTCTCTGAATTGAGGGAAGTTCCTCTGCCGTCCAAAGAGAACATGATTCTCTATCTTATAAATAAGGTAAAACGTGCCATCCACTACAGGCTAACACTTTCAAGTAAAATCATCTTGACATTTCTGTGGACCATGGAAAGACAGTAGATGTGTGCAGATATATACATAATTTCCAATGTTTCCTTTGTGTATAATTTAAGGGTAAACTGCTGATCTCAGGAAGAGGAGATGATTCAGTGGTAGGTAGGTAGGGGTGAGTCACAGGTTGGAGTCTTATCCTTGGACTTAGCAAATTTCTCAGCAGACGGTGTTTAACAGAGGTATGTGGAATGAAGGGTGAAGTTCTCCTGCCCTGGTCCAGAACCAGTAAGCCCTGTAGACATGCCGTAAGATCTTAGAATGTCAATGCAAGGCGTTCTGTAGATTCTGCCCCCACCGTGTTCCATTCTCAGGCACCTCTGCAAAGCAGGGAGCAATGCTCCAACCCCAAATCCGGTAAAGCAGCAGGTGGCAATTAGAAGATAAAGCTGGTGTCACCTTGGGTAGCACCAGTGTAGACTGCTATCAGGAGGACCTCCAGTATTATTGCCAGCCACAATAAAAAAGCACTTCTTTGAATGTTTTTTTTTCTATCTAATTGTCAAAACTGAATAATATTATCAGCTTTTTTTTATCCTTTGAGTATTTTTCTAATAAGGAAGCACAGAGATTCATGGCAAATAAAAGCATAAGATTTGAGGATGCAAGGCAATCATGCAAAATGACTTTCATATCAGTTTGATAAGCAGCTGAAATTTAATAACTACATCTCTCCTATGGTGCTGGATGAAAGTTTAATACTTTCTGCTTTGGCTTCTTTCTTCTGCAAGATGCTTATTCAGGAGTCTAGCTGCCTCTTTTCTAGTCAGGGAAATGAGGGGTACAGGGGATTAGCCAAAGCCTTGAGAGGCCAGGCTGAGCCCCAGCCCAGACCAAACCACATTGACTTGGAAGCTAAACTAAGCCAAGCCCAAGGCTGTCCAAGACCACGGGGGAAATGGAGTGAGATTTCCATCATCGCAAAAATACAGGTGAAAAATGTCAGTCACCATGGAAAACCTCATTAAAAGTGTTGATATAAGTGTAACTCCGTAGAGTGTCCTTATGTCTTGGTTTAGGACAAATGATTGTGTGTGTGTGTGTGTGTGAGAGAGAGAGAGAGAGAGAGAGAGAGAGAGAACACTTGGACTTGAACCAAGAGCTCGTTTTATCAAACAGGATAAGAATATGAGGCCATATTGTCCTCTACAGCTGAGCACACATTTAGTAAAGGATTGCATGTCTGAATTAATTAATGTATGCTTGGTGTGCAATTGACAAGTGGACGAGTTAGGAGATGACATGTATGTGACCGTCTCACTTCAGAGCTGGGGAGTCCGGCTTGAGGGAGAGCAGTTGAGGGTCCAGGTCTTGTGGTAAAGTACAGGAGCCAGCCCGGCCTTGATGGCACTGGGTGCTTGTCCCAGTGGCCTAGATAGCAAGATGCTTTAGGACCCAGGAGGTCACGGGTTACCTAGGTTGTCTACACAGTAGGAAGGGGACGTGCCCAGGGTTCCCAGCACTCAACTGACCACATTTTCAATGCACAGGTGGGAAACCAACCCTGAAGTGGTGTTCTGTATAAATGGATATCCTTAGTGCTGGGGTCCAAGGTGAGCCGGGAGAGCGTGTCTCCCTGAGCTGGTGAGCTTGAACCCATCCCCACCCCATCACTCTGCCATGCAAGGGCTGGCCAAAATGGTCTTTAGCTGCCTTGCTCTTCTACTGCCCCCTACTGGAGAGTTTCTTGCCAAGAAATGAAGTGAGCTGCGTCTTTTCTGGCCTGTTTGTCACACTGGTGGCAAGTCAGGTGGAGAAACCAGAAATCCTTCTGAAAGAAAAATCTCAATGCAAACACATGAATGAGCAAGGTGAAGGTTAGGCACGGCCCTCCATCACTGCTTGCATTGTCTCTTGGGTCACTCAATGTATGTGAACTTAACCAAGAACTCCCTCCATGGTGTCCCCATTATTTCTGTGTGTGTGGACTATTGGACTGTTTGAAGAGAGTGTGTATGGAGAGGAAGTCACGCGATGTAGCAACATCTGATCCAGCCATCAGATCTAACTGCAGCCTTTTAAAAGAAAATGGAACTCCAGATGTCGTCTTAGGGAAATGAATCAATTACGCAAATGAAGAATTCCCTTGTAAATCACAGGGTGAGAAGCCCAGAGAAGGAGGGGCACAGCCAGGAGGCTTGGGATGGACGACACAGCCATCTTCCGCATCCAGGTGACCCAGACACCCCCTGGCACTCTGACGCTGTGTTTACCTCTTTAGATGCTGGTTTGATTCGGGAAGAGCAGTGAGAACGTTCTAAACCTTTTACCCCAGAGATAATAGTGCCTCAGTCTTCAGGAGTGGGACCCCGGTTAAGCTGGTGTCACTATTCATAAAATAATTGAGTTTACACAAAAAGTGATTTCAGTAATAGCTGCCTTTTTATAAGTATGTACATTTTATTTAAAATTACTGACTCAAAAGGCAAGGTAGAAAAAAAATCACCTCCAACAACTTCCTGTAATTGCGAATTATTGTGAGGGAAACAGAAGGAAAGATTTCGAAATTATGAGCCATTATGCTCGAGAGAGAGAGAGAGGGAAAGAGAGAGGGAGAGAGAGAGAGAGAGGCGGTAGAAAAAAAAGACAGCTCGGCTTCATGAAACACAGCTGACAAGCTCGGCTAAATTACCCCCGGACCATTACAAAAATCACTTAATTGCCAAGCATTTTGTTAGGTCAATTGACTCTAATTGAAAAAATAACAAAAAGCTTATTATGCTGCAAATGCGGCCGTGGAAAATGAGTCTTCTGTTAGAAGGAAACAATAATTCTAAATTTCAGCTGCTGCTAACACTACGAAGTTCAGTGTTTCCTTGGGATAGAATCCACTGTGCAGGAGAAAGTGAATGTGCATGCATGGATTCCCCCTCAGTCCCTACCTCCTGTCCTTGTGTTCCCCTTCTGTGCTTCCTCTTCCCCCACAGGCACCCCGTTATCCTCAGTGAGTACCATCTACCCTCACCCTTCTGCCAGCAGACAGACACTCCACCCCACTAGTTTCCTCTATCTGTGTGAAGAGGGCTGGGAGACAAAGGGCTGGCCCATGGGTGGGGCCTGCATCAGTAAAGCTTCCCCATTCTGCCCCCCAACTTCTGGCCCCAGCTCATCAGGCAGGCTGGCTGTGTGGATAAAAAATGGCCCCCAGAATTTTCTTTCCCTGGGCTGTCTTTTCCTGTTCCCTCCTAACTGTGGCTCCATGGCTCCTCTCCCTTTTAAAACATGGAGAATAGAATGAGTGGACCAGCTGAAGTCCAGAAATTTTCTCTGAAATTGGTCCTGAACATGTACACCCAAGGCTGGCCCTGATTGACGTCAAGTGCAGTAATTAAAACCCGGCAGCTGAGGAAGGTGAAGCCTTGTTCATAATTACACGTGTTTTGGATGGTTTGGCCAGAGTCAGTGCATTGAAAGAGGGAACTGGGCACCACCACAGCTCCGTTCCTGCCCCAATTAGAGATTTGAATGGTGGGAGTTTACAATGGGAGTGATTCTGCTTTGTAGAAAAGTACTCATTTGCCATGAAACCTGAAGGCCTTGCTAGAAAAGTCTGATGGTAGACCTTTTGTTTGGAAAGCCATGGGCGAGGAAGTGTGCTAGTGTGTGCGTGTGAGTGGGGGGCTGTGTGCATACATGTATACCTGCACGTGCACGTGTGGGACTGCGTGTGCATGTGTCTGTGCATAAATGACTAACACTGTGTATGCATGAGTGTGGGACTGTATAAGTATATACATGCCTGTGTGTGTGTGTCTGTGTCAGACTGTGTACAGAATGTGTGCTTCTGTGCATGAGTGTGAGACAGTGTGTAGTGTACGTGTGTGTGCCTGTTTCTACACCAGTGTGGGGCTATGTGTGCATGAGTATACCTGTGTATGTGTGCATGTCTGCACATGTACATACACATGCCTGTGTGTACACAGAGTATGTTAAAGGGGAGTCACAAAGTGAAGTGTAAAACATGTTTTCACCCCTTGTTGGAGCTCAGAGTTTCCCTCACCAACCACTTCCTGCTTGCCTTCATTTAAATAAAGCAACGCCAGCCGGGCTGCAGATTCAACCCCATCAGATCTGTTGTTCCCAAGCTCCTGCCATGGAGCTAGGGGCCTTCCCTAAGCAAAGGAAGAACACAAGCCTGAGTGCACAAAGGACATAGAAGGGTAGAGGGAGGCTGTCACACGTGGCACCATGCACACAACAGAAGATTTGACACCAGAGGGCCAGTGCTCCCAGAGTCAGCAATTCCTCCTCTCCTTGTTGCTGTCTTCAGAGCCAGGTGTCCGGTTCTGGGAAGCAGAAGCAGAGGTTGTCAGGCTGTGCATCCCAGTTTCCGGAGGTGCCCAGCGGGAGACAATGGCAAGAGGGCCCTTAGAGCCTCGTGTGTCACCTGGTGTCTTGGCAGGCAGCTGAACTTTGCAGTAAACTGAGCCACTCGGGTGCCACAGGTGTAAACAACGCAGGCAAGCAGGTCATGAAATCAGATAGGAGAAAAAGGGAGCAACCGGAAGCAGGGGAGAGTCCCCCGTGGTCCAGCTGGGTCTGGCCAGGAGTACGGGACACAGGTGTTCTAGAGCTGGGATGCAAAATCTACCACTGGTCCTTGCCGAAGGAAGAGCTGTTAAAGTGTCCAGATAGCCCCCTTCCCTCCCACTCTGTGGTACATAAAGAGTTAGCTTAGGGCAAAGGAGGGACTTAGGATTGCGGGGCAAAGCCCCACCTATAGAGAAATGAAAATGAGCAGTGGTGAATTCGGTACCACTTGCCAGACCAATGGGCTTCATCAATTAATCACAGCCAAATAATCACCACCTACATTAAAGAATAATACATGAAAAGGACAGGGCCTCGCTGTAACTTATTCAGAAAGGGCTGCCTCCCTAATCCCTCTGAGCCCTGACATGTTAACTGGGTAGCGACTAATTAGATGTCAAAAATTCATAAGCGCTCTTTAATATTGCATATATCTGCAGCCGACATTTCAATATGAGAGGTGTACACATAGAGTCACGTTAGCATTAAAACACAGCAGGGTAGGAGAAATAAAAGGGAACCAATAAAAACAATGTCCCTTAAAAACCCCGGAGAGTGGCGGCTTTGGAAGTGTGTGCTTTCTTATTCAGAAAAGGTATCACCTTAATAAGAATTATAGGCAAGGGGTTTCTCTGTTCCGTGCTGTGTGGACAGAGAGGGAGAGAGAGAGGGACAGAGAGAGAGAGAGAGAGAAGAGAGAGGAGACGGCCTTATCAAAGGCGCTTCCAGGTAAATAGTAATTTACTGTGCATGCACAATGGGTATTACCCAGTGTCCTGACACCGGGTGATAATGAAAGACATGTTATTGTGGCATCCGTGGAGGGAGTTCCCACCCCCTCCTCCCCGCTCTTTCTCTCTTGAGCAAGGAAGCGGTGATGGGCGCTGGCAGCTCCTGCCTCTTTCGAGCCATTTCACATAACGCAGAATCACCTGAAGTTTAGTGGATTAAGTAAGTGAGTTAGTCTGCTGGCTCGCTGATATATATGTTGCCTGCATGTGAACTTATATTTCAAATGCCGGGGACTATATTTTTATGAAACAAGCCTTTTCCTGTCGGAAGAATTATAGGAATGTGATATAATACAAGGCAGCGAGATTAAAAACAATGCATCATGGTGGGGAGAAAACGCACGGTTTTATGACTTGCAGCCCTTAATTGAAACTCTCAGGAATAGAGAGAAGGGCTCTCTACCAGAACCTGCCGGAAAAGCACACTCTCTTCTCACTTCCGGGGGAGGGGGGGTGGTTTTGTTGATGGTTGCTTATTTTTATATTTTAGCATGCACAGACCACATAGGCTGCGTACATACACACACAAAGCAATGTCATGGATGTCATGTTGCTTTCTATACTATATCATTCTGGGCTTTTTTTTTTTTTTTTTTTACATTGGCTACTTATTCTTTTTACTCTGCACTTTTGACAGAGGAGGAGAGGGAGGAAGTGTGGCAGAGCACACAGGGAGCTGCTTGAAATGAGGTGGGCCATACGTGCTAGCTTTGTACCATTCCCATTAGCAATCTGGGCCCAGCTTGGTCTTTTCTTTGTAAGAGGATAAAGTCGAGCCTTCCTCTGGGCTTGGTCGGGCCTACCCAGGCATCTGGAAGATGTCCAGCCATATAAAAGCTATGTCCTAACCGGCCTGGCCTGAGCCTGTGGTCTTCCTACCATCTAGGCCGTGATGCTGACACAGTCTGTATTTTTAGAAGGTGATTTGGATTTCTTTCTTTGTCTGCACCTCCTCCTCCAGGGCTATAGGCATGCAAGGGCCACAGCCCTGTTGAATGACCAGTTGCGTGGTTTTGGAGAAAGCCCTCTTAAGACCACCCAGCTCTCTGTGTCCAGCATGAGTGTGTATCTGCCGGTTTCTGGAAAACCCAACCCCAGAGGAAGTTTCCCAAGAAACAGGAGAAGGAACTATTCAGTCTTCTGGCAAAGTGCTGGCCGGTGGTCAATCTTCATCAGTTCCCCCAAGGTCTTTGATTTGAAATTCACTACACTAATTCAAGCTGAAAAAGTCCTTTCTGATCAATACTTACATTGTAATTAACTGCATTCATCTGCTCGTTTTGATTCTGCTTCTTTCTTACAACAGGAAATCAGGATCTGCCTGCCTTCCCCTGTTTCTTTTAGCAATTTTGACTGGTGCCCAGGAAAATAGCTCTCCTGGCTTAGCTGGGGTCTAGGGAATGACATCTTTTAGTTGGTTCAGAGAAAAGCCCAGGCCACTTTGCTTACTCACTGCCTTCATTAGCTCATTCACAATGTCAGCATTTCCTTCCATATATTTGTCCCCAAATACCAGGGACCAGCTCTCTGCATTAATTGTCAATACTGTGAGAAATGACCGTTTTCCTCATTCAAGGACTTATATTCTTAAATGTCCTGGTCTACATGTCTGGAGGTTAGCATGTACGTCCGAGAGTCGTAGGAAGGCAGAGCGGGGGCAGTTGATGGAGTCTAAGAAGGGAGAGCACCCCAAGAGATATCAACTGTTGTGCTGGGCTTAGAAGGACTGCACTGAGGACTAGAAAGATGGCGAAGTGGTTCAGGAACTTGCCTGCAAAGTCAAAGAGCCCAGGTTCCACTCTCCAGTGCCCACATATTTGCCAGAGGCCTTGGTGTGCCCATTCTCTCTCTCTAACTGCCTCTCGATCTCTCTCTCAAATAAATAACATAAATAAATAAATAAATAAATAAATAAATAAATAAATACATAAATATTTTTTAAAAATAAAGGACGAGTGTGAGATAACAAATGATGGAAGGAATTGCCTGGGGTCCTGAAGTGATGGGGTAACAGAGGCAGAACAATAAACAGTGCCATGATACTTAACACTTTCCACTCCTTTCTCCATCCGACCATCTTTAGGGTTTATTGCTGTGTTAATAACTTTTATCATTATTATCACCAAAATGCCTCATTAAGAAATATTAGGGAGGAACAGATTCTGTGGCTCACGGTTTCCAAAGGTTCAGTCCCTGATTTCTTGGCCCCACATACTTTGTCAAAGCATCATGACGTCAGAGCGTGAGATGGAGGAACATCTCTGTCTCATGGGGGATAGGTGGCAGGTGGCAGGGACAGGTGGCCACAGGAAAAGGCCATGCTGAAATATATGCCCTTGACCAAGGTCTCTCAACCGGGATCCACCCCTTACCTTCCCCTGTCTTGTGGTAAGGCCATCATATTATGAACCCAACCAGGACTTAACTTAATCCATTAGTGAAGTCAGAGGTCCCAAGATCTACCTGTGTCTGGAAATGCTTTCACAGACACCCAGAGGTACGCTTCATGAATCTCGTGCATTTCTCAATCCATTCAGGCTGACGGTCCACATTAACCATGTCAAGTACTTAGCATGGCTTGATTTGGAGGAAAGCCCCCTCATCCCCAAGCATGGGGATAATTCAGTATAATTCAGTATAATTGACACCCCACTCCCAGTTCATTATTGTACCATCTTTTTGGCCACCACAATTGGTTCAGGAATAAGCATGTAACCTAACCAGAGACACTGACATGGAAAGAATTTGTAAGGTGTTCGTGGAAAGCAGGCTCCCATTCTCTTAATAGGCTTTCTCAGAACTCCTTTTCTCGCTAATATGGCATGAGGTTATCAGTCTATAATTGCTACAGCCATTTTTTTATTAACCAGTGGAGGAAGAGATCTAAATTTGGGGACTATTTTCATGGTGTTTAAGGGAAAGCTAACATGGGGGAAGTTAGTAAGAGAGAGGAGGAAATGGTTCATGGGTTGCTGTTTAGTTGTTTGATCGATTCTCTCTGGGAGCTACATGACTCTGAGCTTTATAATTATGCAAGCCTGGTGCTGTTTGAGCTTCTCTGGAGAGGTTCTTCTTTGAGTTGAAACATGAAACTGTCTTAAATGACTAAATCAGTGTGGCATGCCCTTGATGAGATAATGGTGATGAGGACAGGGCTGGCAGTGATGGTGGGGATGATCAGAGTGATGACGATGATGGTAGTGAGAATAATGAGGATGAAGCGGGTAAACCGTTACCACGCAATGCTTATAATGTATGAATTATTGCACTAAGTCCTTTATTTCCTGAGGTGGATATTAGCATTTCCAGTTTAAAGATAAGAAGAGTGATGCTTATGAACACAGGGGGTTGTGTGATTGCCAAAGCCACATGCTTAATAACTAGAAGAAAGGGCATTCAAACTCAGTGTGGCCACCCTGTGAAGCCTGGGTTCTGAGCAGCGTGCAGCAGAGAGGTCCTGCTGGAGGGCTGAAGACATGGGAAGATGCAAGGGTGGGGACATATCTGGTGTCTGTCGTGGACACCACACAGGGTCTTCATGGGATTTTTTTTTTTTCCTGTGCCTTCCTCAGGCTTGAGCACCACACAACTCCCGCACTGTCCCCCATGTGATGGCACTCATACCACGTGCTTCTCCACTGCAGCCAACACCCCGCCTCGAGCCCCTGCTGTCCTCCTCTGTAAACCCCTCAAGGGTGGTGTGTTGGAAGGTCCCTTCCAAGCACAGCACAGATTGGGAATGGATGAAGATTAAGTAGATAGACTACTAGATAGAAATATGTAAGAGAGAGAGAGAGAGTGAGAGGGAAATTGAACAGAATTGGCTTGTGTAATTATGGACGCTCACAAGCCCCAAATCTACCATCAGTTGGAGACCAGGAAATTTAGTTATAGACAAAGTCTGAGGCAAGAGGATTCCTTTTGCTTCATTCTGTTTCTTCTTTCAACTGATTGGCTAACTCCCACTCGTGCCTGGAAGGGGAAACTGCTTTGCTGAATGTCTGCTGGTTTAGGTGCTAATCCCATCCATTCAAAAGGAAAGGTTTGAGCGAACATCCGGTTCCTCCTGTTCCAGTCTGGCTGACAGTGGATCAAGCACTAAGGACAGGAATTAGGACTTTGCATGAATATACATAACCTAGCACCTGGCAGACGGTAGGTGCTCAATAAATGCTTCTGCTCTATGTTCTGGAAATGGCCAAGAGCAGGATGGTTATTTCAGAGGATGAAAAACAGCACTGGGCTGAGATCATTTGAAAAGCAGGAAGGTGTACTTGGATGGCTTAGGCCCGCCCTCTACTCAGCTCTTGGTTGCTGAAATGACAGTGGGGTCAGTGCCCGTTTCTCCACCAGCTCGGGCTTGGAAGGATGCTGGAGTTTCAAGAACCCCCAGTGTCCAGAACCACCAAGTCGCAGCTACCTGATCAGCTGCGTCTGCGTGAGGTGTTGCCCTCTTCTTTGGTTCTTGTGTTATCCCCGAACACTGGGCCACTGGATCACCCACCCTGGGACCTCAAAGCTCTGGGATCTGGGCTCCCCAAACGACCAGTTCCCTACAGCAGAACTAGAGGGTGTGGGAGAGGGGTCCAGGTAAGAACTGATCACATGCAGGGTAGAAGATTTCATGTCCAGGACAAAGAGGGAATGGTGAACTGATCACATGCAAGGTAGAAAATTTCATGTCAAGGAAAAGGAGGGAATGGTGAACTGATCACAGGCAGGGTAGAAGATTTCATGTCAAGAACTGATCACATGCAGGGTAGAAGATTTCATGTCAGGACAAAGGAGGGAATGAAGGGTTGACGATGATAGTGGAATGCTTGCTTTATCTGTAAAGTCACAGGTCGAAGTAATTGTGAACATTCAACATTTATCTGTGCAAAAGTGGTATTTTGGAGACATAATAGTGAATTAATGATGGTTATGATTAATTAACAGCTTCAAAAACAACCAAATACAGCTGGGCGTGGTGGTGTATGCCTTTAATCCCAGTATTCGGGAGGCAAAGGTAGCAGGAGCGCCGTGAG
This sequence comes from Orientallactaga sibirica, assembly GCA_036365145.1. Taxonomy (NCBI): domain Eukaryota; kingdom Metazoa; phylum Chordata; class Mammalia; order Rodentia; family Dipodidae; genus Orientallactaga; species Orientallactaga sibirica. The sequence goes on along the minus strand of JAEOAD010000038.1, from coordinate 12,658,229 downwards.
TTTGAGGCCATCCTGAGACTACAGAGTGAATTCCAGGTCAGCCTGGGCTCGAGTGAGACCCTACCTTGAAAAACCGAAAAATGAAAAAACAAAAAACAACAAAAAAATACTTCTTTTTACAGGATACATATTATTTCACTCGTCTCCACCTGTTGAAGTTAGCTTCATGTCGTTCACAGAAAACACCTGACTAAGAGTAGCTTGTGGGAGAAAAGGGTTTATTTTGGCTTATAGACTTGATTGGAAGCTACATAATGGCAGGGGAAAATGATGGCATGAGCAGAGGCTGGATATCACCTCCTGGCCAAGATCAGTTAGATAACAGTAGCAGGAGAGTGTGCCAAACACTGGCAAGGGGAAGCTGGTTTAATACCCACAAGCCCACTCATAAGAACATCTCTCTAAATAGGTTCTAAATCCCAAATTGCCATCAGCTTGGGATCAAGCATTTAGAACACAAGTTTATGGGGGACACCTGAACCAGACCACCACATCTCCCCAAATGGTAAATGGAAGATGCCCACTCCCCATGTACAAAGTCAAGTTTCTCTGAAGCTTGCCTAGGAGAGAACCTCTCAAAAGCTCAGCCCACCACCATGTCTGTTGATCTTCACAGCAAAGTCACCATCTGAGCAGCAGAGACTGTTTAAGACCTGGATGATGTGTGTACCATAGAATGACTCCATCAACCAGCCTCAGCGGGAGCTAGGTGGGTCAGGCCAGCGTGACCCATGTCCTGAAAGTCAGCGTGATTTTCTGCTGCCTGGGCCACCTGCCCACATCCTCTACACACACCCATCCAGGTACTCTAGATATAAAGCGTTGATTTCAATGGCATTTGAGCTTTAAATTTCCCCAATCACTCCTTCAGTTTTACATTTCACTCTCTGTATAGCCCATGCTTTGTGAAATGATGCAGAAATAATAAATTCTACTGAAGTGGCATCCACATAGATGTTTAAAACTTATGGCAGAGTTTGGACATAAATTTGTGCAATTTACATGAGAGATTTGGCATGCTGTGGTGGGGAGGGGAGAGACCAGACATCTAGTCTTGGTACATAGAAGGCAGAGGGAGAATCAATAGATGAACAGCTGCTCTCCGCAGATGAGAGAGGGAAGAGGAAGTGGAGTGGAGAGAAAGGGAAGAGACTACCCACAGGCAGGAGAGAAGGTGGTGGAGCGGCTTCCTTAAACAACACACGCAGCTCAGTGTGCTAGGGTCAGGGTTGTGTTTGCATGGCTCTTCCCATTTTCCTCTTTCAAGATACATAATCACGGGTCTAGGGACATGGCTTGGTCAGCAAACTTCTTGCCTTGCAAGCACGAGGACCTGACTTGGATCCCCAGAACCCATGCAGGCACGATTATGAACACTTCTGTTGCAGTCAGGTTTGCATTGCTGGTAGAAATCACCCAACTAAGAGCAGCTTGTGAGAAAAAAGGATTTATTTTGGCTTACAGACTTGAGGGGATGCTCTATGATGGCATAGGAAAATGATGATGGCATGAGCAGAGGGTGGACATCACCCCCTGGCCAACATAAGGTGGACCACAGCAACAAGAGAGTATGTCAAACACTGGCAAGGGGACACTGGCTGTAATACCCATAAGCCTGTCCCCAACAATACACAGTCTCCAGGAGGTATAAATTCCCAAATCTCCATCAGCTGGGGAGACTAGCATTCAGAACGCCTAAGTTTATGGGGGATATCTGAATCAAAGCACCACTATTTCTAATGCCAACACTGGGGAGATGGAAAGAGGAACATCTCTGGGCCTCACTGACCATCCAGTCTAGCCTGATGGGTCAGCTCCAGGCCAATGAGAGACCTTGTCTCAAGAAGACCCTGAGAGGAACAACACCAGAAGTAGTGTTCTGGTCTCTCATCCATATCTGCACACACCTGCACACACACACACATACATGAGAAGGTACGTATTTGTCTGGGAGATTAGAAAGGACTGCCCCTTAGATGTGGGCGTCATCGTCATCTCCATGGGGACAAAGGTGGAGGTGAGGATGACAAAACACAAGAGCCACAAATAGTGGCTACTGTGCAGTGTCCAGTAACACAGTGCTCATGGATGCACATGCGACATTAAAGGGATCAGACATGCCTGCTGCTTTGTCACAGCTAAAAGTTCTATTTCTTTGGAGGTTCAATATGGACCCCAGTCACTTGCAGCTGAGAAAGAGTGCATCCTTGTCTAAGCACAGATGGGGTGGGACAGACTCCTAGCCATGAGTACCAGTTATGTGTCTCATTGTTGTGGACCAAACACCTCACAAGCAGCAGCTTCAAGAATGAAGTTAGGGACTGGAGAGATGGCTTAGCGGTTAAGGTGTTTGCTTGCAAAGCCAAAGGACTTCCGTTCAATTCCCCAGGACCCACATACGCCAGATGCACAAGGCAGCACATGCCTCTGGAGTTCGTTTGCAGTGGCTGGAGGCCCTGGTGCACCCATTTTCTCCCCCACCTTTTTCACTCTCAAATAAATAAAGATTTTTCAAAAAGGAGTGAAGTTAGTCTCTATTTTGGCTTATACAGCCAAGGGAGACATTCCTTCATGTTGGGGAAGGCATGGTGGTAGGAACAGGAGACCAGCTGTTCACATTGCAGCCACAGTTAGGAAACAGAGAGAAAGAGCAGAAAGTGAGGGTGGGCTATAAAATGCAGAGTACCACCAACATTGTTCCACTTCCACCACCTTGGAAAGGTTCCACTGCCTTCCCAAACAGTGCTACCAGCTAGGGATCGAACACTCAAACCCATGAGTCTGTAAGGGATATCCCACATTAAGCCAGAACATCATGCTTTCAAGATATTACATAGGGGTGGTCTGCCTCTCCTGTCTCACCTACCTACCTACCTACCCCAGCTTTGTAAGAAATTGTCGCTTTCCCTCCAAGGCAATTAAGTCATCATTTGTAAAGCAAACACCTGGAGATATGTCATTACAAGTCAACAGCTAGTCACCAGAGGCCAGAGTCAATGACCCCAAGTACCCCGATCCTTTTAAACTCACAAATCTTACTCCTTTAAGTATGTTCAAAGGAAACCACTCGGAGAAAAAGTAAACCTTGAAAGACACCAGCCTGGAGTGTTTGTATTTATATGAGATCTAAGTAGAAGAGTGCCTGTGACCAACAAGGAGATAGAAAAAAAATCACGTTATCTTTTTGAAACCAAATACTACAGAATAGAAGAACAACTCCTGCCAAGATGTGTGAAAATAAAACTACCGTGAAGCCATGAAACAGAAAACAAAGGTATGTTGATCTTTTAAAAGGAAGATCCAAAATTCATTTCTGGAACATTATCATGTTGCATTTGTTAAGTGTTTACCTCAAAAATGGGGGAAAGGAAAATCCAGGGTATATAAACTGGGGAAAAAGAAAAAGCTGACCACAGTTCAGAAAAACAACAACTCCAGAAGTCATATCCTCAGAGTCAAAGGCTTTCCTGTATGGTAACAGCAGCTGTTTAGAAAATGTGGGAAAATGAATTTCTTCTCCCTGGAAGCCATTGAACGGGGTCAGGACTTTGCACTCTATACAGAATGCGCGCACCTGTGCGCAGGGAGCCCCGGACATCGTTCACACAGACGCGCACGGCTCTGTGTGGGTCTCTGCTCCCACTCACCTGTCGGCTAGCAGCTCACACACTTCTGCAGCCTTGGTGTTCAACATCCCCAGAGCTCTTCCTTCTGATTGGTGACTATTTGAGACCGCGTTTGCATCTAGATCCAGTGTCGTCTCAAAGAGAATTCCACTTCCTTCTCCAGTGTTTTCTAGTGGTTTTAGTGACAATTAGCTGCAACTCTGTCTCGATGTGGCTGTGTCTATTTCTATCTATGTTCTCATCTCTTCTTCCTCTGGTCTTCAGCCCTCTAAAATTCCTGCAGTATTTCAAATGGCAAGTTTCATTTTGTAGTAACAAACCAGACGCCTATGTCTGGAGGGCCTCGGGCTGTCAGAAATACAACATCCAACCTTCTCCCTGCACCGGCTCCAGGGAGGGGAGAAAGCAGGAGAGGCATCGTTGTTCTCAGTTATGTCTATCCATGGAGGGGAGCTCCCTGCCAGGTCCCAGAGCCCTTGCCTTCGATATGCAAGGCTCTGGTGTCAATTTCTAGCACTGAGAGGACAACAAGAAGAGAAGAAGAAGAAAACCAAACCTCCAAAGAACAAGGTTGCAAGAACTTCCCGATAAAGGAGGAAGGAGGGTGGTCTGCTCAGGAGAACACAAACTCTGCCCCCCACTTCGCCCTGCACGCCTCTCGCTCTGTAGGCCTAGCTTTGATCTTTGAGTAGCCCCTTAGAATAAGCCAGCTGACATAGGTGAGGGTGAGCTTGAGCTCGAAGAACTATTCTAGAAGAGTCTCTGAACACGAGAGGGGAGCACAGAACCTCTGCTTTGTAGCCATGTTGGACCGAAGATGAGGGTGGCCCATGGTGCATCACAGGGGGCGTCCTTGGCACTGAGGACCTGGCCACTGGAGTCTGACAGCTCGAGCCCCACAGCATGGGAATGAGAATGGGGCTCCACTGTGCAGGGGGACTGTGCATAAGAAAAACACCACAAAGCCAGTGTTAGCCATGAGGAACGTGTCTCAAGTGTGTGAAGACAGGAGCAACAGGGTGGCTCTTCCCACTCCTCCGCCTACCACCCCAGTCACTTCTGTCACTTTGCCATCTCTTCACAGCACTTGCATTATTTGAATGATTTCGTTCACTTATTCGCCTATTTATCACCTGTCTGCCGCACTGTGACGAAAGCTCCACGGAACACAATGGTTTTCCACACCTCTGCATTCCCCGAGGAGCAGACACCCAACATCTGTGTCTTCAATTAACGTCCAAAGATGTAGCATGGTCTACATTTTACAGGTAAAAATTCTGCCCTGGCATAATGGATCAGTTTAACCCACTCAAAACAAAAGTTCAAATTAAACCATCTTTACATTGAGGATGGAGCTTGGTAGATGCTGTCACGGGACCAGGACAAACACACAGACAAGAAACTATGGCACTCTTCCCTGCTCCTTTATCTGTGCTTCTGCTTTCTGTTGCTTTACTTGCAATAAATTACAGACTAGATGTTAAATGGAAAATTCCAGAAAAAAAAAAACACAATACTTTGTAAGTTTTAAGTTGTGTGGCCTTCTGAGTAACACAATGTGATCTTGTATTGCCTCACTCTGGTCTAGCAGGGACGTGAGTCACACTTTGTTAGAGTATCCATCTGTATGCATTACCTGCCTATTTAAGTGTTACTTTGCCCCAGTATTGTTTGTCAAGGCCAACTGTGTGATGTCACAGTGCTTGTGCGCTGGTCAACTTTATGGCATTGAACACCGTGTTGTTCCAAACCATACCGGAAGTGGCATTGGTGATTTGGATAGCCAAAATGAAGACACGGGAGTGCTTCCTTTACGTAACACGTTGAAAACATTTGACTTCATTAGAAAAGAAAACAGAAAAAAATATATATATAGCAAGAATAGATCTTTTGTTTATGGAGTTGTGAAGAAAAAAAAGAAACCTATTCTCATTTTTCTGTAAACATTTTGGCCGGACTGCATTCTGGGTCCTTCATTAAGATGGAAAGAACATTACCTAATGAGTCGCAATAGGATCTTGCTTTTAGGCCTCTACTCAGGAGTCTTGGAATGTTTCACTCGCGAACAAGGAGGCACCTCACCCACCTATGTCACAAAGCATTTTTATTTCCATAAGATGAGTAAAATGTGGACCCAAAGACAGAGACAGCAGAAGTCATATAGAAGAAAAATGCAACGCAATGCTATGAGGTAAAGGCCCTAACAAAATGAAATACCAGAGCAATGGTCAGGCGTGATGAAGGAAGGGTGGGCAGGCTCCTGGGACGGCCCCCAAGACTTCTACTCTGAAGTGAAGGTCGTCTATGTAACCTCTCCCTCCACTCAGCTGCTTTGGAGTGTTTGAGGACAGTGGTCCTTGATCAAGTGACCTTATCTGACAGGGCTGAAGGAACTTTGCCAGTGTACTTAGGAATCCTAGCTGACTGACCTTAAGTTAGTAAGAAGCGAGGTTATTCAGGTGGGTCTGAACTAGACAGATGAGACGTTCACCCTTCACAGTGACCAAGTCTATAGCGGTCCACCATAGGAGGGACTAGAGTGGCCCTCGTGACAAAGACCTGGGAACAGGCTCCCAGAGCTGAGAGTCATTCTTAGCCATCCAGCCCCGAGCATTAAAATAGGACCTCTGGAACTGGGCATGGTGGCACACGCCTTTAATCCCAGCACTCGGGAGGCAGAGGTAGGAGGATTGCTGTGAGTTTGAGGCCACCCTGAGACTACATAGTTAATTCCAGGTCAGCCTGGACCAGAGTGAGACCCTACTTTGAAAAACCAATAATAATAATAATAATAATAAAATAAAATAGGACCTCTGTCCCATGGTGGCAAGGTGTCACCAACCTGAGGGTTCTAGGACCCAACGTTTTCCTAGCTGAGTCTTCAGATGGGATCCAGCCATGGACCATGGGAAATGGGGAAGAGACATTGGGATACGCCACCCCTAGGCTTCTGCCCTGCTGGTGAGAGAGCCAAGGAAGTCTGCTGTTCTAAGCAACTGCATTTGCAGAAATATAAAACTAGAATCTTGAGGAAGAGTAAGTGGCTGCATGCTGTTGGGGCTGTTTATGAGCTTTGGGGGAACTATTAGTATGAGATTTCATAAAATGCTCCATTGCAGAATAAATTCCAGGGTAATAAAATAATTAGACAGAAAACTGGCAGGGTGCTATCTTTGCCAAGTTGAGCCACTGTGCCAAGACACTGTCAAGTAGTAGCAAGAAACATAGAAAGTTCTTTCTCTGGAAGTTGGAAGCCCAAGATCTGAATGGCAGCAAGGTTGAGTTCTGGGCGAGCCTCTTTATGGCTTACATAAGTAGCCTTCCTGAAGTGTCTGCACATGCCTGGAAAGAAGACAGAGGTTTAGTTTCTCTGGCTGTTGTTGTTGTTGTTGTTGTTGTTGTTGTTGTTAATGACCTCCTAGGACCCACTTGACCCTAATAACCTTTCCCAAGTCCACTTCTGGATACCATCCCATTGAAGGTTTGGGCTTCAGACAAGGTTGGGCTCATTCAGGGTTGTATGAATGCAGACAGGTCTGTATGAATGAAGGGTGCAGTCCACAGTACACATGCTTCCTAGGCAAGTGCTTCTCAGATCTTGGGATCAGGATGAGGCATAAATTTGGAGCATGACAATGAGAGACTGATATAACTCATTATATATAAATTGAAAGTTCCTCCGGTGAAAATAATGACATAATTCTAAGGAAATATTTGTCTCTGATATAACAGGTGAAACAGTAACTTTCTTATATAAACAACAGATAAATATATTCAAGAGTTATGTGTTAATGCATACATGAATGTATCTATGCAAATAGAGAACACAAAACTAACAGCAAAATTTCCAAATCAACTCTCTCTGGATAGCAAAATTACCAATGATTTAAAAATTCCTTCTGTGGATGACATTCTTTCTCTGTGTACATTTTCTGAAATGATTCTGTACTAATGTTATGAATATGTGGGCAGAATAATTACATATATAATGGTATTCCAATATACGACTACAAAGAAATCGTATTCAGTGTGACAAGATTGCTTCTGTTATATTTGTAAATTTTTAAAAGAATTAAAGACAATGAAAAATTTTGGAACATAATCACATATGCGTGTATTATATGACTATAGAAATGCTGTGGGCACATTGATGGGTAAAGCCTGCAAGGTCGTATGTGACCACGAACATGGGTGACGCTGTACTAGAGTGAGAATGCCATGTATGGATCTCTTTTGGACTGGTTTATATTTGAAAGAAATATGTCTACTACCTATGGAGAAATATTAGTTTAGATAGATACACAGGCAAAAGGATGTTCTATGACAGATAGATTGTAGGTCAACAGATCAATGACAGACGTTGGATAGATGGCTGGATGAATGAATGGCCTGGCTGTGTATATGGGTTTTTGAGGCCGCTATAGCCACCTGCCCCTGGGCCATTTCAACACAGATTGATTCCCTAATGGTCCTGCAGGTGAGCAGGTTCGTTTCCCCAGGCTGCAGGGATCACCCACTCTGAGGTCTCGGCATGTGGATGGGATCTTCTCCCTCCCTCTTCCCATGGCCCCACCTCTGCTTTGGACTGTGTTCTAGTTTCTTCTTCTGGTAAGGACACCAACACCAACTGGTGGTGAATTAGGATTTATCCTCATGACCTGATTTTAACTGAAAGGCCCACTCTTTAAATATGGTTCTTTTCTGAGGAACCTGTGGTGAGGACTTCAGCATTCAAATTCCTGGGTGCGTGTGTGTGTGTGTGTGTGGGGGGGAACCATGATCCTCATAGTGTGACCTTCAAATGAAAGATCAATGCTCAATGTAAAAGTTTGTTTCTTACCAAACTGTGGCCTTAGAAAAGTTACCCAACACAGTGGCAAACATGTTATTACTGTCCCCCTTAATCTGATGCTTCAACCTTAATTTTGTCAGAGTAAACGTGCTATGGCTTCCCATGTTGTGAGAATAGCTAAGGCAGTGTCTGAAGAGGGTTTGCTATAGTCTGTCTGAATCCTAGTTTCTTGTTGGCTCTGGCTACATTTTGCATGTTCGTATTTTTCATGCAGAAGCCAGGACAAGTCACCTTCCCCAGTGTCCACTCTCGTTTCTTCCTCGACCCAGTGAGGTCCATCCACACATCTGTCTATGCAACCTCCCCCTGTTGGCCACCTCCTGTGGGACAGCTGGACACAACCTACTTGATTTGTCCCAAAGACCCCACATCCCTTACACACTGATTGCACAGTGGTACCAAGGTGAGGGACTTCATGGAACTTGTGTCTGCTGCTGTAAACCCATCCCTCAGAACTCCTGCAGCCAACCTGCTTGGGTTATGCCCTAGGCCCCACTCATAATGGCCTTGGCCTCTGCCCACCTTCCCCCAAGCTCCTGGCAATTGAGTGTGTGTATGGACATTTGCTCCTACACCTTGTTGGTGTCCCCCTGTCCCCAGGGTTCATAGTGATAAAGAGTGCCTCTGGTATTCTGAGTTGTGTTGTGTGACTTCCCCTATGTCTCTCTCTCTCTCTCTTTTTTTTTTTTTTTTTTTTGTGGAGAGAGACACACAGAGAGAGACAGAGAAGAAGACAGAGATAGGCGCGCCAGCAGCTTCTCAGCTGCTGTGAATGAAATCCAGATGTGTGCGCACCCTTTGGTCAAGTGTAGCATTGCGCCCTTGCATCACTTTTGCATCTGGTTAAACATGGGACCTGGAGATGGGAATTGCTGGAGATTGGAACCAGCGTTCTTAGGCATAGGAGGCAGTCACCTTAACTGCTAAGCCATCTCTCCAGCCCCCCTGTGTCTCTTTTAACCAACTGTTGCAGTCAGATTCACATTGCTGGTAGAAATCACCCAACCAAGAGCAGTTTGTTCAAAAAAAAAGAGGTTTATTTTGCCTTATAGACTCAAGGGGGAAGCTCCATGATGGTGGGGGAAAATGATGGCATGAGCAGAGTGTGGATATCACCCCTGGCCAACATCAGGTGGACAAGAGAAATAGGAGAGTGTGCCAAATACTGCAAGGGGCACTGGCTATAATACCCATAAGCCCACCCCCCAAAATACACTACCTCCATGAGGCATTGATTCCCAAATCTCCATCAGCTGGGAACTTAGCATTCAGAACACTTAAGTTTGTGGGGGACACCTGAATCAAACCACCACATTCCACCCTCGCCCCCATAAACTGATAACCATCCATGATGTAAAATGCAATGTATTCATACAACTTTAAAAGTCCCCATAGTTTTTATCAATTCCAATGATGTTCATACATCCCCATAGTCCAAGGTCTTTTAACTCAGCCATAATACTAAAAATATCCCCCAAAACCCATAATGGCACAGAATACACATTCGCACTAAGATGGCATTGGGCATAGCAAAGAAATATTCAACCAATACAAGATTTAAAACAACCAGGGCAAATATCAAACTCTGCAACTCCAAGTCCAACAACACTAGTCAGTGACAAACCTCCAAGACCGATAATTCTTAAAATTTTTATTTACTTATTTATTTGCTTGAGAGATAAAGAGACAGAGGCAGATAGACAGAAAGAAGGCCATGCCAGAGCCTCCAGCCACTGCAAATGAACTCCAGATGAATGTGCCCCCTTGTGCATCTGGCTTACTTGGGTCCTGGGGAATCGAACTTAGGTCCTTCACAGACAAACTCCTTAACCACTAAGCCATTTCCCCAACCCAAGACCAATAATTCTAACCAGCAACAAGTCTCTGGAGTTCCAATTGCACCCCTCCAACTAGTCTGCTCACAGTCCTGGAAAACTTCATCTGGGGCTGGCAGCTCTCCTTGGCAGCCATTTCCTGGTCCTGGCATCTCCACTGGGTCTCCACTGCAACCCATGGTTCATCCTCATGGCCCCATGGGGTCTCCATGCAGGCATCCAGCAAACCTGCTTCACACTGCCCATGGCCCCTTCCAAGCACAAGACCGTGTTGCAAACTCAAGGACCCTCTCTTTCCTGCATTTCGTATACTCCACAATACCAGGTAGGGTGCCAATTTGTTAATCCAGGGGGGAATAAAGTGGACTTTGAAGAATAGGACACGCCTTGAGCATTCAGGCCCCTTCAAAAGAGTCTACATTCTTCCTTTTGTCCCAGTGCAGGACATCTGGCCTGATCTCAATGGTTGTAATCTCTCAAACATTGGCAGGTGAACAGGCAGAAGTTTAGGCCCAAAGATTTCATTTTTTTTTTCTGTGCCATATCCCTCTGCTACACCAGTCCATTTCTACACAATGGAACCCTGCCATCTTCTCAGGACACGGCCATAACAGCAAGCCTCTCACACAAACTGCCTGTAGCCCAGTCCAAGCAAAGCTCTTTCTCACATTCATAGGCCAAACCTCACAGTCCATAGTTCTTACTGCATTCAGATCTTTCAACTCTGACCAGAATAGTCCATCAAGCTGTACTTACAGCACTGCAAGGCGTCTCTTAGGCCAAGGTTTCAAATCCTTCCACATTCCTCTTGAAAATCATCTCCAAAGGCCAAAGCCACAGAGTCAGGTGTCTAGCAGAAAATGACACCACTCTTCTGTACCAACATTACTGTTGAGGTCAGGCTTGCATTGCTGCTAGAAATCACTCACCAAAGCAGCTTTTGGGGAAAAAAAGAGGTTTATTTTGGCTTACAGACTCTTGGAGGAAGCTCCATGATGGCAGGGGAAAACAATGACATGAGCAGAAGGTGGACATCACCCCGTGGCCAACATAACATGGACAATAGCAACAGGAGAGTGTGCCAAACACTGGCATAGAGAAACTGGCTATAACACCCATAAACCTGCCCCCAACAATACACTGCCTAAAGGAGGTGTTAATCACAAATCTCCATCAGCTGGGGACCTAGCATTCAGAATACCTAAGTTTATGGGGGACTCCTGAACCAAACCACCACACCAACCTCACCTCCTCCCTAATCAGGGCTCTCCAGAGAGCAGCTGTCTTGGGAAAAACTACTGGACACAGGTCACCCAAGAGACACAAGGGTGTCCAGCAGTGCAAAGCAGTGAGGACACTTGGTGACATGACAAGGAATTGGGTCATCCATCTGTCAGGAGAGAGAAGTCGCCCATGGAGGAGACGCTGTGAGCATCTGAGACCAAAGCCTCGCATGCCTGGCTACAGTTCCTAGTTGCAGACATACCTCAAGACAGAGGAGAGAACAATATGAGCCGGTGCACAGAACACACTGAGAAGATCCACCCTCTCTCCTCTCCCTACATCTTTTGTTTTTTTATAATATATTTTCTTTATGCATTGATTTGAGAAAAAGAGGCAGAGAGAGAGAGAGAGAGAGAGAGAGAGAATAGGTGTGCCACTGCAATCGAACTGCAGATGCCTGCACCCCCTTGTGCAGCTGGCTTACGTGGGTCCTGGAGAATCACTAGAACCTGGATCCTTTGGCTTTGCAGGCAAACGCCTTAAACGCTAAGCCATGTCTCCAGCCCCTCTCGCTACATCTCGAACAACAGTGTTTCTCAGATTTTTTTTTCCTACCCAAGTTCCCTCATAGAGAAACAAGGGATTGTAAGGAAATCTACAACTGGGTCCAGAAATGTTGTTATTAGATTTACTTGAAAACAACAGAAATGTTGACCTTTTCCACAGTTGAGCTAAATTCACATTTTTTGATAATAAAAAGCTTCAATCCTTACAATGTAAAATTGCTCTGGGAAAACAGGGCACCTTCTTTGGGTGGCTTCATAAACACAGTTGTGCACCGCGAATACCTGTGCATGGAAACACAGGGAGGCCCTCAGAGAAATAAGACCCTACGCTTCTCGCTCCAGCACTCTCACAGCAGGCCCTCACGAAGGGGGCAGGATAGAAAAATCAAAGAGCAAACTGGATTTGAAAAACTGTTGAGAAGAAAAAGGAAAATATGAAAAGTGGGCAGGCAACAATGCCAGAAAGACAAACAGCAGATGGACAAACAGAATTAGAAAGCCAATGCCAGGGACTAGAGGAGGCGGGAGCTGAGTTGGACAACACGATGAGTGGAGATTGCAAACTACTCAGATGCAGCCAATGTGAGGTACACCTGGGAAGGCAAAACCCAAGGGGGGGGGGGCTTTCAGAACTTTCCTGTGCAAACAGGTGCACCTGCTTATGATAGAGTTCTTAGAGCTCTGGAAAACGGGGCTCCCGCATTAATTATTGTACAAAGATTGCTCTTGAGCAGCACCCACAGTGGGATCTAATGCTGTGAGCTCCTCTTTGGTCCGAATGTTCCTGACATCCCTAACTCCCTGCACTGAGCACCTCTAGGGACCATTCCTGGAGCCCCGCAGCACCCACGCCGTGGACATGGTATTCCCATCCACAGACCCCGCTAAGTGCCTGGAGCAGAAGTCCTTTGTTGTTCTGCAATGTGGCTCATCAATATTTGTTCACATAAACAAAAGGTTTGTTTTCCCTTCAAGAAACCATTCCATGAGCTGGGCTTGAAAGTCTCCAGTAATGAATAAGCCTCCCACACTGCCAAAGGGTTTGCCAAGTAGCTCTGCCTCCCCACGCACCCTCACCATCCTGCCTGCTTCTGTGTGAAACCAGTAAGGAGAGGAGCCGGGCCCAGCTCAGCTCTTGGGAATGTGTGTGGCTCGCTTGGCTGACCGTGTGCAGAAAGGCTGCCAAGGATTCACCTTCACAGACGGTGGCATTGAGAACCTTTCAGGATGGAGGTGAGGGACTGGGGAGGTTGCTCAGTGGTGACACTTGCTTGCAAAGCCTGCAGGCTAAGCTTTGATTGCCCAGTACTTGCATAAAGCCAGATGCAGCGTGGTGGATAGATGGGGATCTCACGTGAGAAAGACCCAAAAGAATAGAAAGATCAGGGGTAGAATAATTCTGTTCAATAACCCAACCTACCAATGTTTTTGTATGTCTCTCCAGCTAAGAACTGTTTTCACATTTTTTAAATTAAAATTTGGTTTTTACATTTTTGACATTTTCATGCATATATTTTGATCTCATTCCCCATAATTGCCTTCTTACCCCTCCCTTCCCATTAGCACCCTTCTTCTTCCCCATTATGCACCATCTTAATTCCATGCTTTTCTTTTTAACCCATTAAGTTAAACTAGGGGTGCTTACATGATTGTAGATACTAGGAAAGAGAATGAGGGAGAGACAGAAAACAAAATACGGGACCAAGACCAAATAAGGTCTACAAATCCTCAAATTTCTATTAGCTGGCCCTTAGAAGAAAGTTCCTTACCATCCCTTCAGCCCCTGAGGTGGCCAGTCTTCGCCAGAGTACTGAAACGACTGCTTTGAGTCCTACTAGGCTTGCCTGCTGCCCGGGGCTCCTGTGGTAACATGCAGATAAAGGCTTCTGCATGGCATAACCACAGATGGCATTCAATGGCATCAACACAACTGACCATGTGCCCATGACAAAGAAGCCGAGGGAAAGAGGAAACTCCAAGTTCCCTCCTCAAGCTCCTGCGGGGTGTGGCACCGATGCCATCTTGTCAGGTGTCTCCGGGAGGCAGCAGGTCCAAGGGCCAAGGCTAATGTCAGTGGGTCGGGAAGTATCTCTTCAGAGACACAGATGCTGCCTGAGTCATTGCAAGGGGGAAACCTGAAAATTGCTGGGAAATACTGTTTAGCTCATGAAGCCATAACGTAAAGCATTTCCAGAACTTAGTTACACGTCCAAGTTCACGTAGGAGTCTGAGGGGCCCTCAAGCTCGTACCCAGAAAGTAGGAAGTCCAGAGCTGTGGATGTCCATGTTTGCCTTCACCTCATTTGCGCACCCCACACTGTGTTACCTTCACTTCTGCACCACCTAATACCGGTCAGAAACAGCTTGACAGTTTCAGAGGGTTCCTTTCGCAGCCATTTGAACGCGCATGTTTTGGCAGAGTGTGACAATGGCAGGAGCCTGTGGGGAAAGAAATTCCTCACCTCAGGGTGGCCAGGAAGCAAGAAAGAGAGGACAGGAGTGGGACTAGTCCAGTGACCTACTTTCTTCAACTAGGTCCCATCTCCCAAAGTTTCTAGAAACTTCCAAAAGCAGTGTTACCAGCTAGGAACCAAGTATTCAACATGTGAGCCTCTGTGGGGACATTTCCTATTAAGACCATAACAACATCTCCATGGTGTCCTCACATTTAGCATAGCTATGAGGCAAGAGTTTGAAGCAAATACTAAAATGTTGGTTTCTTTGTAATTTGATGGTGATCTGCTTCTTACATGAGGAGGGCATAGGCCATTGGGACAGGAAGGACCAGTGCCATTTAGACACTCAAAGATTCTGTTTGCTCTGAAGTGGTTAGGAAGAAAGATTGGGCCTGGAGAGATGGCTTAGCGGTTAAGGCACTTGTCTACGAAGCCTAAAGACCTAGGTTCTATTCCCCAGTACCCACATAAGCCAGATGCACAAGGTGCCACATATATCTAGAGCTCATTTGCAGTGGCTGAAGGCCCAGGAGTGCCCATTCTTTCTCTTTCTCTATCTGCTTATTTAGCTTTCCTAAATAAATAAATAAATAAATAAAAATAAATAAATAAATAAATAAATAAATAAAATGCTTTAGAAAAAGAAGAAAAAGAGCAGTTGCAATTACAACTGCACATTTTTTTGACTGCTTTTAGAAGAGACGAAGCGTTAAACTTCTTGGTATTCAGAAATCTGTGCTGTTTGAGAGTTGGCTTCCCTCTGGCCTCTGAGCACCTCTGTGGCTAACGTCTCCCAGACCCAGTTTGTATACCTAAGGAAGCGTGCATTATGAAGGGGTTTCATTCCTTACTGGCCCTGTCAACAGCTTCGAAAGCTAATTTGCTAGTTCAATAACTCGTCATCAGTTCCTCCTACAAGAAACTGACAAAGATCAACAGGGTTAATTTTTTTTTTTTAATTTGGGTCCTTAATCCAAGGAGTTGCAATATTTCTCTTCTTCTCTGATGCATTTAACAAGAAACTTGGCTAATTGCTTATGATACACAAGGAGACAGGCTGTCCTCTCTGGGCTAGACCCCCGGCTTGACTTCTTTCTAGTGACATTGGGGGGCCTTGCTTAATTTAATTTGATCTAACCTATAAGCTAAATCCCATTTGTGCTTGAGGAATTCCAAAAGGCATCCTCCGCATGTCCCGTTGCCATTCTTGAAGAAGTGTGTCATCCTCCTGCCTTCAGGACCACTGACCTGTTCTTAGAGTCTCGTTGAAACCTTTATTAACCGTTTCAACTTGGCCATGTCACCTGCTCAGCTGAGTCTTAGTTTACCCCTCTGAGAATGGACCTACTAAATCTACATTTCCATGTAGAGGTAGGCATAATATTTGTGTATGGTACAAGGCAGGTCGGGCCCTAGCCAGGCCGCCTGCTAGAAGAAACCAGGAAGTGGCTTCTGTGGACATGGCATCCTGCACAGACCTGGCGTGACAACAGCTACAGTCCTAGGCCCTCGAGCAACCTGCTGTGAGATGAGCTGCCTGGAGACAGGCTGTCATTGGTCACAAGAAGGGGACTACCTCGTACAACAATTGGCCAGCCAAACTCTTAAAACCCCCTACACTTCCTTGAATAAATGAGTTTGCAGCAGCTTGCCCTCTGTCTGCTTCCTCCCAACTCCTGGAGTCTGTGTCGTGACTCTGCGCCTCTCACCCCCTACTCGGCGGAGACCCTGCAGTCCCTCCTGGGCTGGCCCTAGGAGGGACCCCAAGACATTTTTTTTTTTTTTTGTCAAATGTCTGTTTTTTTGTGGTTGTTTGATCCAAAAGCTGCTGAACATGACTGTAGATTTGCATTATTAGAGGTAATTAATTATACTAATAATTAATAATTTATCTAATAATTATTATTATCTAAATGAACTGCTTAGAAAAAGATATGCAAACTAGAACTTGGAAATGTTCTAGATTCTTTTCACGAATATTTTTTGGGAGTAGGAGCTGGGAGCTAATCGAGTATGAAGTAACACTAGGGAGTTCAACTCTCGGGAACCCTGGGCCATTGCACTGACACGGAAGTCCCTTTTCTGGGGTGGGGTAGGGAGTTAGCATTAAGTATGTCTACTTCAGAGGGAATTTAAGCCAAGATTTTGCTTTAATTCTGAACAAAACTACATGGGCTGGAGAGATGACTCAGCAGTTAAAGGCATTTGCTTGCAAAGTGTGTCAACCCGAGTTCAATTCCCCAATGCCTACATAAAGTCAGATGCCCAAAGTGGCACATATGTCTGGAGTTCATTTGCAGTGGCAGGAGGCCCTAGTATGTCCATGCACACCATCTCCCTCTCGCTCAAAAACAAATACAAATATTGGGAAACTGTGATTGTCCTCTGTATTGTTCATGTCTGATTATGGAGGCATGCAGGAATCACTTTGGTTCCTCTTGAAGTCATTAGTGGAATTGATAATCTAGGATGGAGGGAAATGAACTGTGTGGGTGAGCCTACCGGCAACATTATCGGGAAGCCACTGGAAAGCTCTAGAAGTTTAAACACCAATCTCCATGCAGGGAAAACTTCCAGCACACAAAGTCCACAGTTGGTTGTGGAATGTGAGGGTAATGGACTTTATTGCATTTTTAATGCTGTGTCTCCAATGAGAGAGGGACAAGGGGCTTTGTGACCAAAGTGCTGGGCAGCTGTTTTGCCTGTGGCCTAGTGGGACATGAGTGGAGTTATTAGAGATGGGGACATGGCAATCTCCAGAATTCTGAACAGGATCCCAAATGAATAAGCCCTCTTATGGAGTGTGGCTTTTCTGTAAGTGAAACTTCAGTTCCATTTACGTGTGAAGCCCACTGATGCAAGCACAGTGCATTTCAAATAAATATTTAATTTCTGCATATTTGAGGGCAGAATTATGATTATGGAGAGGAATTGCAAAATAAGTTTGAATTCTCTTGCTTAGAGAAGAGCATTCTCAGGTCTTTGATGAAATTAAGATAGATGATTGATAAATAGATAATAGATATAGAACAATAGGTGATAGATAGATAGATGATTAATAGGTTACAGACAGATAAATGAATAGATAGATAATAGAGAGCTATAGATAATATCTGATTAATTGATAGACAGATGATAGATCTTTAGACACGCTATAACTGACTTGGACAGAGTAAAATGAGCTCTAACATTTTACAGATTACAATTTTTAAGTACCTTTAATTATCTAATTTTTTTTAGGCAGCACAAATATATATATATATATATATATATATATATATATATATATATATACAAAAAGTATATATGTATGTATATATATACAAAAGTTTTATATATATATATATATATATATATATATATATATTTAAATATATAACTTTATCTAATTTAATAATTCAAGTCTATTATGTTGGGGATATTATCCCCATTTTATAATTTGACATTTTTCAGATTAAAAGGGTTCAGGGAATTCATCCAAGACCAAGCAGCTTGTGAGAGGTGATCAGAGGTGAGAACCAGTCTGGGGAGGTGTTCTAAAAGCATTCCCCCTAAACTACTAAGGATCAAACTGACCACAGTCTCATGAGTTTGTAAGCAAAAATACTCCGCAGTGCCTTCCCAGAAATCCTAATGTTAAGAGTCATTTTCCCAACTGGAAATTAAGCCCAACTTCAGCTGAGGACCAGGGGAAGCAGCAGAACCTAGACATGTGTCCGTACGTGAAATAAAGTACTTAAACAATAGCTGAAACCACCGTTTCTAAGAACGGCTTACGAGTCAAAGAAGACAGGGTCCCTATGAGAGAGACCGCTCATCACAGTTGACGACTTGGGGAGCCTGGTGCCTCACTGAGCGGGGGAGCACTCTTAGGTGGCCAGCCATCAAACCTGGGTGGAACATCCGAGAGGTCAGAGATCTTCCGTGGTTCCTTCAGCTCCCCAGCTGAGCACCAGCCAGAAGCTTGTGCGTGTGAGAAACATACACAGACAAGGGTCAGAGAAGGATGAGAGGAAGAAGCACTGTGGGAGGGGATCCTGCTCCCTGCTGCTGGAGCAGGGGACCTGTGCACTCATGGTTGTGGGGCTTGCTCAGAAGTGATGCACCTTAGTGGAGGGGCTAAATAGTGTTTCTGTCTCCTCTAGTAAATCCTACAAGCAAGATCCAAGAGAATCAAACTGTTGCCAAGGAACTAAACTGCATCCCAGATGAACACAACAGTCAATCAGACTGACAGGGAATTAAATGCCTAAAAAGTCAACAGAGTTGGGCTGGAGAGATGGCTTAGAGGTTAAGGCGATTGCCTGTGAAGCCTAAGGACCCAGGTTTGATTCTCCACAACCCATGTAAGCCAGATGCACATGGTGGTACATGTATCTGGAGTTTGTTTCCAGTGGTTGGAGGCCTTGGTGTGCCTATTCTCTCTCCCTCTTTCTCTCTCTGGCTCTCTCAAATAAATAAAATATTTTCATTAAAAAGTCAAAAAGTAAAATGACCATCTAATAAAAATGACCAGACATTGAAAGGAGAAGGGAAATCTAAGTTACCATGAGAGTAAAAGTCAATCTAGGGCTGGAGAGATGGCTTAGAGGTTAAGGCATTTGCCTGTGAAGCCTAAGGACCCCAGTTTGATTCTCCAGGTCCCACATGAGCCAAATGCACAAGGTGGTGCATGCATTTGGAGTTTGTTTACAGTGGCTAGAGGCCCTGGCACACCCATTCTCACTCTCTCTCTCTCCCTCTCTCTCTGTCTCAAATAAATAAATAAATTTTTAAAAAGTCAATCCGTTGAAGCTGACTGGGCAATGATGTCACAGTGGGAACGAGTACACAGGCTATGAAAACGACTGCCATGACTGCCGGCTGCTCTTCCCATGTGCCGCCATGTCTAATAATCTCAAGGGATTTGAGAGAGAGAGAGAGAGAGAGAATGGGCACACCAGGGCCTCCAGCCACTGAAAATGAACTCCAGATGCCTGCACCCTCTTGTGCATCTGGCTAACATGGGTCCTAGGGAATCAAACCTAGGTCCTTAGGCTTTGCAGGCAAATACCTTAACTGCTAAGCCATCCCTCCAGCCCATAATTGAAATTTTTGAAAAAAAAAAAGAAACCAGAAAAATATTTGAAGACCTAAAGCTTACATTAAAATATATATATGATGAAACATACATGCTATCGATCCAAGAATTTGAATGATTTACAAGCAGACGCAATAAGAAGTAAAAACAAGAAGGCAGTGTGAATTGAAGACAAGACCACTACTACTGATAGAAACGAGTGGGAGCATACAGAGTGTTTCTTTGAGGGAAATTCATGGCACAAAAATGTCCATATTAGAAAAGAAAAGCCTCAAATCAGCCACCTCAGTGTCCCCATTCGAAACTTAAAAAATGAGATCTCACCTAACTTCAGCATAACAACATATATAGACAACTCTCCATTGCTGGCATGAGCATCCCACCCAGGCACAGTTTGGGGGAGGAAAGGATTTAATTCAAGCTTACAGATCATATCCAGGGGGAAGTTCCATCAGTGGTGGAAGAAGCTGCTTGCATAGATCCAAGCAGAGAGAAACGACCAAACAGCCCGTGAAAGCAAAAGCAATAAGCAGGAACCGGCAGCAGGCAGCAAGGACCCTGCCTGAGCTCTGACTTCTCTTATACGTTTGGGCTGGAATTCAGATCCATCCCCAGTGACATCTTAGGGCCAGGCTCCAGGATCCACCCCCAGTGACATCTTAGGACCAGGCTCCAGGATCCACCCCCAGTGACACCACGTCCAGCCAGGCAGCTGGATATCCAAGTTACAAGTTCAATAAGACACCTGAGTCTGTGGACAACGTACATTGAAACTTCCACAACACACAACTCAATGAAAGTGTCATACCCAATCAGAATATACAGTGCCTGGAGCTGGCCTAAAGTCCTACCATTAGCACTATTGCGTGACCTTAGATATCATTTAACGACTTTTCTCTATCTCCGTGCACTCCTTCACATGATGGGACAATGATCTGAACCAAGATGACAGGGCAGAACTTTCAAACTGAATACAGCAGTTAGAATAACTCCCCAGAAAGAGATGTGTACACAAAGATCAATCGATATCCAGAACTGTGTGCCTCAGGAGTGTGCGTGTGTGCATGGATGTGTACTGGTTAATGATCAGTTCTTAGAAGGAAAGGGGTAAGATAATTCTGGGATGACTGTGTGTCCTCACCTGAAGACATCAGGAGCTGCCATTGGGCCTGAATCCAGAGACTGACATCACCAGAGGCCTGAGCTTTCTGAAGAAACCAATGTCAGTCTGTGGCTAGTGGGGGTTGGGTGCCTCAGTTAGGCACTTAGTCACTGGGTTTAAAGGTGAAAGACACGCTCCAGAGTTTGGTTCCACAGAACTCACCAGGAAGAACATATCTGTGTGTACTAGAAGCTTCTCCAGGCTGATTCATTGTGTGGGCAAATTGATTAAATGAATTATTTATCTTCACTTACAAAGTCTGTGCAGTCTGTAAATAAGGCAAAAAGCTTTCAGCTGTAGGTTCTTTCCTGGGAAGACATTTAAAGTGCTTTCAGAACTTTCTCTCTGTTTTGAGTCCAAGCAGGGATATTCTGAAAGGAAGGTTCCTGCTATCATAGTATGAAAAGGAGTGTCCTGTAGAAGGTGTCTGTAGTCTCGTTGGCTACCTGCTCAAAGCCAAGAGCTTGGTGTCTGTCACCTCAGCCAGACCAGTTAAATACTTCAGGGACATCAGGCTTGTATCGGTTTCTTTCATTTCTGAAGAAATGGGCAAGTGCCATCCTGGTTCCTGAAGTACAAGTTCATTCCAGAGCATCGGGGGAAGATCAAGGAGGGGAGAAATAGCCAGGAACCAGAGCCCCCGGCTGTGAGCGGCAGTAGAGCCATGGATGGGAAAGGCTTGTCCAGGCTGGAGATGATGTGGCTCAGGTATCCAGGCCCATTAGGTTCCAAGAAAGTCCTGACATTTGTTTCTGTGCTGTGCCCTGAACAATGAAGGGGATGAGACAGAGCTGTGTATTTTGAAAGATCAGAAAATAGATTGTGGTCCATGTCTTGACCATATTCCTGAACAGTGTCTTCTGAAGTAAGTTCTGTCGTGCGTAGAATCCAGAGACAGACGAAGCTCTGCTATGCTCATGCTGTGGGCAAATGAAAGACAGTGATTTCCACTGGGGGTAAACAGTAGCGACATACAGCTAAGACTTCATAAGCTGGACCCTTATTTCTTTTTCTTGATCAACTTGCCCAGAGACAAACTGTGTAGGTAGGGGTGTTATAGTAGCTTCAGTGTCATCAAAGACCCTAATTTTGCATTGACTTTCTCAGTTTAAGCTAGCTCAATGCCCAAGAAGACTGTGAAGCACCAGGCACTGTGGCAGCAACCCGGGAAGGAAGAAAGGGAGGGGAGAGATGTGCCTTGCCTTTAAGAACCTTGTCTAGAAACCTCACTGGATATTTTCCAACTTTATTTCATTTGTAAAAACCCACACACATGGCCCCTGTTAGAATGGTGATGGGGCTGACAGAGAAATAGGCTTTCATCCCAAGGCTCTGTCAACCTAGAATAAATTTGGAATTGTGTTAAAAAAGAGTCTAGAAAGATTCTTTAATAGACAACCAATAGTTGACTTTTTGGTTTGGTACTTGTGACAAGTTCTGTTAGAGGACATCTCATGCTTTTCTGGGGAAAAATGTTCCTCCTTGTTAAAAGTTTCAGACAGAGACAGGAAGCGGGGGGAGGGGGGTGGGACACAGAAAAAAGCAGCTGAGGCCCACTGTTAGAAATGAGCGTCTTTAAAAATGTGAGGCCTTTCTTCTTCTTCTGTCAATGTACATAAATTTTTTATCCTGTGATATATTCAATTATTTTAAAGTATTAAGAATTTTTATCACAATATCCATACTATTTTATTAAAAACAGAAAACTAGAAAGTGCAATTAATAAACTGAACTCGAGTTGTCTTCGGATCCAGATGCAAGGATCGCTGCAAACATTGGAGAGGATTGTTGTGCTGGCTTATCTTTCAATATTTTATATTGTTGATGCCATGTTGTACACAAGATGATTTAAATAATGACCGGCATGGGGAGATTCATGGGTCGTATCTGAAACATGATTGGATATGAAGAAAGATAATAATAGGCCCATATCTCATTGATTCAAGCACATATTTTTCACAGTGCGATGTCAGAAATTGGGACGCATCCCATAATAAGCTGCATATCATAGTTTAATTGGCATCTTTTCTCTTAGTGGCACATAAAACAATGATGCTCCTTATGAGTGATCCCGATATAGACATGATGAGAGCAGTAATATCTGTCACTTAATAGCTTATTAGTCATTCAAATTAACTTGTCATTCAGTATAAAATTTTAAGAAGCAGAAAGTTATTCAGCAAATATTTTAGCGATAAAACATGACCATTACTTTGCTCTGTCTAACTCAAATTTCACAGGCAGAGGAAGAGAAATGAAAATAAGGTACAAAGATGAAATGGTAAGTCTGGCCCCAAAGGGGGCGTGCCTACAGAGCACCAAGAGCTGACACTGTGGAGGGGAGGAAGGGTCAGGGAATAACGTCCTTACTGTGTAAGAGTTGAGTCCATGAGTTCTGATCCTCAGAACCCACATACACTCAAACAGTAGCAGAAATCTATAATACGAGAATCCCGGAAGCTTGGGGACCCCACTAGCCTGCATAACACAGCAGTGAACAACCAAAGACCCTGCCTCAAACAAGGTGGAAGGCCACAAGGACCAACATCTGAGGTTGCCCTCTGACTTGCACGTGTGTGTGCACACGCCCTTGCACGTGCACACAGTTACCAGCATGGCTCCACCTACCTCTCCTTCTACATGCCTAGTGAATTGAATCGCACTGTCCTTGACTATTCACTGTCCCTTACAGGAAGTTGGTGCTTTCTTCATGCTGGGGTTTGGGTGTGTCTCCTAGCATCCATGGGGTCTGAACTCAATCCCTTTGGTCATCTTGATGGTGTTTTGAGGTGGGCATGTGTCTGGGGAGGTGTTTAGAATTAGATAGGCCCTGAAGAGGGGACCTTGTGACAGCGTTAGTAGTTTTATAAGAAGAGATGAGGAGTCCTGGGCTAGTAACCTGCTCAGCGTGGCTGTGAGATGCCCTCTGCCATGTTCAGGTGCTGCGTCAGTGCCTCCAGTCTCACCTGGTTCCCACAGCCTACAGGTGCCTCACAGGCTTCCCAGCCTCCAGACCTGAGAGCAGAATGACTCTCTGTTCTGAACACATCACCCTGTCTTAGGTTTTCTCTTGAAAGCTGACTCAGAGGAGTGTCACTGCCACCTACCTATAGGCGCTCTCCCCTCCCGACTTGACAGACAGAGCTTGTGATGCATGCAGCCCGTGGCAGGGACAGGCACATGCCATGCCCATGCAGAGCCGGAACTAGACTTTCTCAGCACTTTCTGCTTCCCTCTGCCATGATTGCATTCATCCCCAAGGAAGAGACCCCTTAGCGTAAGGTTTGGTTTAGCATGTGAAGGCCTGAGCTGGCCTGTGGCCCTCTGCAGGTAAAGATTCATATGAATGACAAAAAGCCCTTGTGACTACCAACTAACTGTATGTCCCTGAGGTCCGGGGGTCATTGGTATATTTGTATCAGTATACATACATACATACATACATACACACGTACATACATATATATTAGCATATTTGGAAAGAGGGATGGAAGATTGAGAGATGGGTCCTAGGGAATATATTTCATGAGTTAGAGGCAGGCTGTATCTAGTACCATATCTAGCTAACAGCATATGACCTAAGCAGATAATGACCTCAGAGCTCTGCCCCATAACTGGTTCACACATATTTCTGCTTTGATGGTCGACTAGTCATCTATGCTCTCAATCTTATCCAAATCTTAATTTTTTAGAAAAATATTTATTTATGAGAGACTGAAAGAGAGGAAGAGAGAGAGAAAAAAGGAAGGAGATAGAGAGAGAAAGAAAAAGAAAAGGAGAGAAAATAATGAGAATGGGTATACCAGGGCATTCTGTCACTACAAACAAATTCCAGATGCATGCACCACTTTGTGCACTTGACTTTACATGCATACTAGGGGACTGAATCTGGGCCATCAGGCTTTGGAAGCAAGTGTCTTGAACAGCAGAGCCAGCTCTCCAGTCCCCCATTTTTTTCAAATCATATTGCTGAATAGCCTCCATGAGTCCACTGTTCAAGCACTTTCAACTGGACTTGTCTTTTCAGACCAGCCTCATCCTGACCCTCTCTGTGTGTCTTCCCTGGGTTCTTCCCCAGAGGGAAACATAGTGAAGGGTTCCAGCAGAGGCATCACTGTTTTCCCTTCAAGCTCTTCAGATAACAGTCAGAGAATGTGGGGTTGGCAAACAGTTTTCAGTTAGCACGGAGTGATGGCTACCCTTGATGGTCAGCTTCATTGGCTTGAGAATTGCCTAGGAGATACACCTAGGAGCTGTCTTTGGAGGGTCTCCAGAGTCCATTTGATCAGGAAGGCTATGGCATGATGAATGGACTAATCCGAGATAGGGGTGAAACGCCTTTGAGGGAGTCAGTCATTAGGTTCATGTCCCCAGGGGTTACACATGGCTCTGGCCCGCTTCCTTGTGTGTTTGCCCTTTTACTTTGCTTTCTGTCCACCACGATGTGACCTTCTCTCACCAGTTACACCCTCCCCAACATGATGGACTGACACCTCTGAAACAAAGAGCCCAAAGCAGGGAGTCTCTCCTTTAGCTTGTTCGTGCAGGAATTCCGGTCACGGCAGTGCAAATGCGAGATGCAGCAAGAGGTTCACATTTATTTGGAAGCCGTCTGCTACAGATGCACACACGGGCTTGCTTTTAATCTTTTTGACTATTTTGTCACTGACTCTTGTAGATTTAGATGTTTTTCATATACATGTCTCAGTGTCTGAGTTTCAGCTAGGAGAGAACTTCGGATTTAACTGAGAATGGTGATGGGTAGGCTTGGGGAGAGGGGCAGATGCTGGAATAACGTGGTGATTATGTTATCGTCTCTGAAGCTCTTCCAGGGACATGTGCCAACCATGCTTTATTAGGTGTCATTTTGGGCTGAGACCCAGAAGCCTGCTGGCCTTCCTCTCCCCTGCCATAAAAGACATCATCAATTTCCGGGAAATGAGTTGCACCAAGCCACAAGTGAAGGTCCAGGGCTCCTTATGCCTCAAGGCTTGTCTACGGATCACTGAAGATTAGAATAAGTGGCTTTCAAGAGCTGGATATATTCCCTGTCCAGACTGTCCAACTCCAGCCTTGTTTCCATCAAAGTGCCATTGCTGTGTAGATATGCAGAGTCTCACTATTTGCCTTGAGAGATGTCTCACATTACCAGTCGGTGGCAACCATGATGATTAACAATAATCATGCAACTAAATAAAAGAGCAGATATGAAAATAGATGAAGCTTTCATTGTATTGAGCGAGGCAAATTTTATTGTTAATTTTATGCATTATTTACAGTGTGAGTTAAATATATTGATCTTAGCAAAGCAGGAAGTGTGGCTCCATCAACAACTAGATTTAACTAAGGAAAAGGTAATAATTATCAATTAGCAGGAATTACTGCTAATAAGGTTGGGGGAGTGTGGAAGATTTCTGATTAGGAAGAACTGTCACATTGATAGTGTTGTGTAAATTGTCAGGATTTTAAAAATACATTTGCCTTGTATGATATTTGAAAAGGGGGAAAAAAAGAAGTGTGAAGCATATAATTACTAGATCCGTCCAAATGCAAACCTTTGTGTTGTTCTTTTAATCATGTGGAAGGAGAGGAATCACTACTCAGGAGATTCTTTTGCCTTTTTTCCTCTGGATAACAAGTGAAATTAACTAACAGCTCAGTTATTCTGTTAATGAGGCAGAGTCCTCCCCACTTGCATGCATTCAGTTTCAACTTTATTTTCCTTTCCAATGTCCTTTTAGCTCCCAGCAATAGACTGTCCTTCCAGAAAGGGGACAGAGAAAGGGTGCAAGGAGGCAAGGGCAACATGGAACCTGCTCACACAGCACAGACAGCGAATGGCAATGGCTATCAAAGAGACCATTCTGCAGAGGAAGACCTGAGACGCAACAGGGTTGCCTAACCACCCTGAGAAACAGAAATCCTGCAGTCCATTTTCCAAAACTGCGAAGGCTCGTGCTATTACTTAGAACTGAAGGTTTCAGGCAAGGCTTGGTCTTCTTAGATGTACTGGTTACTTTATCATTGCTGTGACCAAATACCTGACCGGACGTTCCCCCATAAATTCATGTGTTTTGAATGTTTGCTCCCCAGCAGGTGTCGATCTAGAAGGTGGAGCCTTGCTGGAGGAGGTGTGTTACCGGGGCATGGGCTTTGGGGTGGGATAGCCAGCTCCCCCTTGCTAGGGCTCAGCTCCCTCTCTTGCTGCTTTTCGTCAGCTGCTATGACAAGGAGTGATGTCCAGCCTCGGCTCTCCCCCATCCTGTCCCTGCCATGAAGCTCAAGACTGCAAGCCAAAATGAACCTTTCACTCCCATCAACTGCTTTTGGTAAGGCATGTGAAGGCAACTGTGACACAGCTTAAGAAAGCTCTGCTTTCAGACTCCTAGATAAGGGAATCAAGATCCCAAAGCCCAAGTTTTACCCATCTTTCTGCCTATGGAATGTCTTGTTGGTGATTGAAAGCAGACTGCTTAAGTAGGACATAAATGCACAAGGAGACTATCAGTCTTCATGGATACATTCTGGGTATCCCTCCTTGCATCACATATATATTTTTTGTCTCCTTCTGCTAGGAGGAAGCCATGTGGTCACTCCCACCTCTGCCCCACCACATCTCCAGTCAAAAGTTCAACGACAGTCTTCAGTGTGTGTCCTCACGTGGTGGTATGTCAGCCCCAAGCATCCTTCTCACGGTCCCTCAGACTGTTTTTTATGAGAAAAAGGCTTTTCCCTCTTCCTAGACATTTCATTTACCAAAGAAGTGAAATTGAACCACTTTTCAACCTTGGTATTACTGTCACTACTTGCCATGGTGACAATTGCTCCAGAGATGGCCCTGGTTGGATTCGACTGGACAAATGGGCTCCCTGTTTTATACCTCAAGCAACAAAGAAAGACGTGGCTATGTGGGTGAGTCTTATTTTATATGCCCTCCAGCGTGCTCCACTGGACTCACCTCCTCACCCTTCCCAGCCATTCTCCCACTGTGCCCCAGCACCATCTTAGCTAACTCACGGCAAACAGCCTCACTGTTCAGGAGGCATGGTTCTCATTGCCACGAGTGTGGAAGCAGCCAACATGCGACTGTTTTTCAAATAACCTCAGATTTCCCTTCAGGACTCACAAAGTCCAAGTTTCTCTTGGCCAGTGTGTTTAGGCAAATGCTTTGGCTATCCCTTTAAGAGCATCAGTTGATGCCGGCACCTTTTGACAATCACATGGAAGAAGGTGTTAGAACTCCCCCACTTCACTCCCTGCTTTCTTCCAGCCCATCAGAATCCCATGTCATCACTTCTCTCATCAGCCTAAATCATTGCAGGGATATTTTTGCTTGTAGTCTGAAATCCAGTATTCTCCACCTTTCATATCTGTGTGAATAATACATAAGCCCAAACCAACCCAATGAAGCCCTTATCTTCCAGGAAGCACGTGCTACTAGGGAGATCACCCAGCCAGGCAGAGAGAATTCAGGGTGGACTTCACCTCGCAGCTGCACCACTGCTTAGAAGCCTTCCTGGGTTTTCTTGGCCAGCTGAGGTTCCCTTTTCACAATAGTCTTTCAGACCCTAACTCTGTCTCTCAGTGCACAGAATATGGAAAAGCCTTTCACTTCATAGGGACTGTGGAAACTCTTTCTTATCTAGTAGCTCCCTCAACACACCTACCTTCTCTTTCTCTGTCATAGTGACTCTGGGGACATCTCCTTCTGACATGAGCTCATGTTCATCCCTGGTTCTAAGACTGGCTTTCCTATCCCTCTGGCATCTCAGTCTGTCCTTGTCTCTCTTCCACACACTGCCTTGATCCTCCAGACTGACACTTTATCATTCAATCACCTTCCTATTTTGAGATAAACAAAAACTTTTATAGCTCAAGCCACGAATTAATACTGTACCCTTGGGCCCCTTTTTGTAGATATCTTCATCTTTTATTTAGCATGTATACATGTATATAATGTTCATTTATGTTCACATTTGAATGGGTTCGTGTGTGTGTATGTGTGTGTGTGAAACCCAGAGGTTGGTGCTGGATGTCTGCCTTGATCACACTCTACTTTATTTTTGAAGCAGGGCCCTTCGCTTGGCCCACTGCTTGCACATCGGGCTAGTCCAGCCACCCAGCTTGTCCAAAGGATCCCATTTCTTTGGCTTCTACGTGAGCAGAATTACAGGTTGTCTTCCACACCTCCACGGGTTCTGGGGATCTAGACTCAGGACTTCACACCTGTGTGGCAAGCATGTTATCCACAGAGCCCTCTTCCCAGCCGTTTATAGACAATTTCTAGAAAGAGCTTCCCAGCAGTCACGTGTCCGTCTCCTTTGCCTGCCCCTCTGTCCTCATTTCTCCCCTGCTTCGGTCCCTTGTGCCTCCTCTGTACCTTTCCCACATTTTACACAGCATGAAAACTCCTGCCCCGTCTCTGGGTTCCTTTGTTGTCCATCCTCCACGGCTGCTGTCCGTGGTTTGTGGACCCAGACTGTGGACAGAAGCCGTCACATTCCACACTTCTTCCCTAGGCTGTCTCGTCCAAATCTGGCTCCACATTGAGGACGATGGCTCTCCAACAGGAGAATGGAGCCAAGCTTCTTCCTCTGAGTGGCAGACCCATATGTCTAGCCACCTACTCATCACCATTCCTTCAGAGGCTCAAAGTTACGTTGGATTTGAAATGTCAGCGAGCAAATCCTTGCTCTTCACTGCCTTGCTATCTTAATAATGACATCACTGCCGATAAGAAACATCGCAGTCATCGTGGGTGAACATGAAGACCCTCCCACAGACCTGAGACTTTTATCAAGCCCTGGGGCAATATTCACTGCTTTTCTCACTGCTGGAAAAAAAAAAAAAAACTGACAAAGACAACTTAAAGAAGGAAGGCCTTATTTTGTTCTTATGGTTTTAGAAGGGATAGAGTCCATTATGGTGGGGGATTATGGTGGCAGGTTCCTGAGGCAATTGATCACACGGCATCCGTGGTCAGGAAGCAGAGGGTGATGAGTACTGGTGCTCAGCTCCCTCTCTCCTTTTTACTACACAGTTGGACCCTCTACCCATGTACTGGTGACCATCCTCTTTAGGGTGGGTCATCCCAATCTAGAAAATCCCTCACACACGTGCTCAGAGATTTGTTTCCACGAGATTATTAACTCCTGTCAAGTTGAGAATTGAGTTTAACCATCCTATTCACCCTGGGGAATCTGATCCTCCAAAGAGCTGAGTTTTCCTGTCCACCTTGTTAGTTCAGAAGCAGCCAGCTCCCTCTCAGGCACTCCGTCCACTTCTGCCCAGGCCCTCCCAGTCTGTCATCGTCCTCAGCATAACCTCCGTGATCTTTCCAAATACAATTTTGCTTCCTGTTACTAGGCACAGTGCCAAAGCCCTCCTGGTGACCCCAGAGCCAGACCAAGACCAGGGCAGGAACTCTCCTTTCTCAGTAAATGACACTTCGTTGTCTGGGTTTCATCTCCACCATTTTTCCTCTCGTCTAGTACCACAAAGCACACCAGGCCACACCTAGAAGACCGGAACAGCAAAAGGAGATGTTTTCTTAGATCAGAAATTATAGCACTATAGGTATGGCTTGGTGGGTAAAGAGCTTGCAGAACAAGCTCGGGGAACAGAGTTCAATTTCCCAGCAATCACGTGAAGAAGCTGGTTGCAATGGACTGTGCCAGCCAGGCTGAGACAGGAAAATCCTTAGAGCTTGCTGGTCAGCTTGCACTGTCAAATCAGTGAGCTCTGAGCTCAGCGAGAGACCCTGTCTTCTGAGAATAAGGTAGAGAGTAATAGAAAAAGACACCCGTATTGACTTCTAGCCTCTATATGTACCTATATGTGCACACACATAGGGACACATATGTGAACATGCCACACACACACACACACACACACACACACACACGTACCCATGCAGAAAATAGAAAGGAATTCCTCGAACAGGAATTCAGGAGGACCCCCACAGGATGGGCTGCCCTCTGCTCCTGACCTCCGACCTCAAGTACTGAGGCCCAGCAGAGCAGGACTGGAGAATCCAGTCATGTCTTCTGAGCCAGAGGTCAGGATGGGGAAGGATGGGAACGGGCTCGGCTGAGATGGTGTATTGCGACACCTACCATGGCAGCTCCATGAAGAAGGGGCCTGAGAGGCAGCTGGCAATGGTATCTCAGAAAAGAAAGTGATGGAAATTGTGTGACTCAGAAGTCACAAAGCATTGTCTCTGTTACATAGGTCCACTGTGGCAGTTCCAAAACTCTGCTAGTTTCTAGGGACATGGATTCCACTTCTGGATAAGAAATAGAGTGTCAAATACTGGGGGGGGGGCACATGGTGGCACACATCTTTACTCCCAGCACTGAGGAGGCAGAGGTAGGAAGATCGCCGTAGAGCTGAAGAGCACTGGTTGTCTGCCAGCTGTGGCAAGCTCTGTACTTTCTCTCCCTGGTTAATCGCAGCAGCCAGCAGACGGGGTTTGTTCTTCTTGTCCTCAGAGGAGCTCTGCCTTAGGCTCCAAGCTGATGGTTTGCCTTGTCCCCTCACACCTGCCTGTGCTGTACACTTTTGGCAACTTCACCACCATTGTCACCTAACTAGAAGTCACTGACATTTATGTTACTTGACTGGTAGTAAACTCCTCCAAGGCAGGACCCTTCATGGGTCAAGAAATGAAAGGCAAGGTAATCAGAAATGGGCATGCACTCTCAGAATGTCGCTCCTGAGCTCCGGGCCTCATTTTGCTCCCTCTCTATTGAACAAAAGAACATTCTGGCATGTGGAGCAGGGAAGGCTACACTTGCTTTTAGAGAACTGTGTTGGGAGGTCCTCCAGGAGGGATATATCAGAATTCTCCTGCCCTATTTTCCTAATCATCCTAAATGAATGAACAAAACACTTCAGGGCCTCCCATGGCAGCCGCTGGCCCTGCACATGGCCGAGCAGGAATGCGTGGTGGCGAGGCTTGCCCCAGGACCGCTCATACACTGTGCTGTGCGGGCAGGAGGGCACAGGTTGGGGAGCAACAGGACCCAGATATGGCAGTTACACCTGGATCCTCTCCTCTTTTGAGCCCTGGGGGCACCTGGCCGCATTCCAGAAGGGCAACACCTGGGTCCCCCACAGTCTGGACGGCTGCCACACACCTTTGCTTCCTGCTGACACTGGGCAGATAACAGCCAGCACTAAGCAAGACAGGCGGATTCCAGCCGGGGAGGGGAACCAAGTACAGGAAGGGAGGGAGCGAGCGCTTCATGAGCCTCCTCATCCCCGGACACCCGCCCTCACCCTGTCCTGCTTCTCCGCAGGTAATTTTCTTCTCCAACACCCTGTTCGCCTGCACCAGGCATATCCCAGGGCGTGTAGGTGAATGATTTATCAGTGAAATGTTCAGAGAGCAAAGGATCCTGGGATGCAAGAAATTGAGAGGTAAGGAAACAAGGATTCCCCCCAACCCCCGACTATGATTCGAATATTCACCAAGTCCAAAAGCATAACATTCAAAGAAGGCGAGAAAATGATCATGGGAGGGGTGTAATCTGCCTACTCCCTAGCAATCCAATTTGGTTTGTGTTCAGTGTAAAATAATTGCCTTTCCTTGTAACTTTCAGGAAGTTCCATGTAGACCAACAACCTCTGACAAATCTAAGAAGCCCTCCTGTTCTCTGCAGCCATCGCCCAAGACAACCACGAGAACTGGTCCTGCCAACAAGCCTCCTCATGATAGACTATTCCGGAAGCCTCTATCAGGCATGTGACCCATGATCTAGAATTACATGTTGCTAACACTACCTGCCGGACCTGGACGGAAGGAGACGCATGGCTCGATCTTGGTCACTCATGAGGGGTGACAGAAGGAGAATTTAGGCTGCCTTCTTTCAGATATAGGCTCAAGCATTTCAAAGCTACCTGTGGGAGGCTGAAAAGGAATGTACACTCATGGTCAACTAGAGAATAGCTTCAGATAATCCAATTTGAGACTTATTATAAAATTATCAATCTGATTGGCTTTTCCCAAGAGACACGTAAGCCTGTTAACCTTGTTGAGTGAATTAAATGTCACCCTCTCTTTCATTGCGGAGGGAAACAAGAAACAGTATTTTCCATCTGTGTGTCTTCCTTATGCCTTGTCCTCCAGGCACCCAGGGCTTTCATTTTTGTGTGTATGTATGTAAGGGTACATGAGTGCCACAGACAATGTGTGGTGGTCAGAGGACAGCCCTGGGTGTCGGTCCTTTGACTTCTTTCAAACAGGGTCATTTTTGTTGTTTGCGGCTGTGAACACCAGATTAGCTGGCCCGTAAAGTTTGGGATTCTCCTGATTCCCACGGCCGTAGGTCCTTTGGGAATCTAGATGCACATACTACTTGTGTCCAGCCTTACATGAGTCCTACACATCCAAACTCTGGTCCTCGGGCCTGTGCAGCAAGCGCCTCTAACCACTGGGCCATCGCCCCTACCCTCGGAGCTGCCATTGCCTGTTAGACATGCACTTGTGATCCCTTTCCATAATGACAGCAACATTTTCTCCCTCTCTCAACTCCATCTCCAGCCTGCGAGGCTTGGCAGCACTCTGTCTGCAATCAACACACATTACACTTCATGTTAAGAATCACAAGTGCGGATGGAAATTGCCATGGGTGTGCCAAGGACCCATTTCATGTGTCAGAAAGGTTGGCCCTTTGTAAGATGGAATGTCAAAGTCAGGCAGATCCCTCAATGGGAAATGGCCTTAAGATAGTCCAACCTCAGCAACCTTACCTGAGGGGAGCGTTAACATCACAGCCATCTTCAGTGTCAGTTTCAAAAACAATACGCACATCTCATCGGAACTCCTCCAGCCGGGCATCCCACAAATCTTCAATAAAGAGGTAGCGGGGTTCTGTTTCTGCTGGGCACTGTAAGTTGATTTATTTCTGTCTGAACACACCCGTGGTATGAAGCTGTTCCTTTTCATGCCTCAAGAGGCCCATTGCAGGTCCGTTTTATGGCTATTTTAGCTGAATGCTCTACAACAATATCTGTATTTAATACTTCCAGTGTGGCCTCATTTGTTTTTGGAAGACCCCGCCCCCCAAATCCCATAGGTGTCTTTTTATTGAGTAAAATATATGTCTTATCAGTGTGTTAATCAAACTGAAAATGCAGAGACCCTTAAAAGCAGCTATGCAAAAGTGGCCGCATCTGATGGTATTGGGGTCTGCAAGTGCCCACGTACAAAGGGGTAGGTGTGTGGTAGCAGGAAGAGGAGAGACCACTGTGACTCCAAATATACTGTGAGGCATGTTTTCAAGGCTCTCTCGATTGGAAGATTCTAGTTCATTAGTCGTTTGTTTGCTTGTTCTCACCCGTCAGCTCCTTACCACCTTGTTTTACAAATTCAACCTTTTTGTTTTTTTCTTTGATGAGCATTCATTCTGTGGAACGCAGAGTCTTCTCCCTCCATACCTAACAGGCAAAGATTTAGAAACACCTGTCCTTGTTAGGGAGGGAGGGGGCTTTTCAGCTCCCCAACAGTGGTGTGTGTCCCCACTAATGGAGTTTGAGGACATGAAAGGCAAATGCCCCCCGCTCTGGACAACAGTGGGAAGTGGCTGGAATTATTCCCCTCCCCCAAAGCAGGGCACTGGAATGTGAACAACACCCTGATTCCTGGGGCTGAAATGTGGCCAAGCACCAGCACCAGCAGCATGAGACATGATGCACAGCAGAAAATACCATTGCTGCCTTAAAAGTTATTATTTTATTTTTATTAATTGTAGACTTTACTGGATGGGCATGTTACATATTTGTTATATTCCCTTTGGGTCATATTCTTATTTTCCATTTCCCTTGCCTCCATTCCACTGAGGGCCCACAGTGGGGTTATCTGTATTCACTGTAGGGTCATGAATGCACCAGTCTCTGTGGTGGTGGGGGGACGGGGCAATGCTTCACGTTACTCATTCCATTGCTTCTTTTTTAAAAAATATTTTTATTTATTTGAGAGAGACAAAGAGGCAGAAGGAGAGAGCAAATGGGTGCTCCAGGGCCTTCAGCTACTGAAAACAAACTCCAGATGCGTACGCCCCCTTGTGCATCTGGCTTGCGTGAGTCCTGAAGAATCAAACCAGGATCCTTTGGTTTTGCAGGCAAACGCCTTAACCACTAAGCCATCTCTTGGGCCCCATCTCTTCTTCTTCTTTTTTTTTTTTTTTCAATTTTTATTTTTTGTTTTTTTTTGAGGTAGGGTCTCACTCTGGCCCAGGCTGACCTGGAATTAACTATGTAATTTCAGGGTGGCCTTAAATTCACGGCGATCCTCCTACCTCTGCCTCCCGAGTGCTGGGATTAAAGGCGTGCGCCACCACGCCCGGCTCCATCTCTTCTTTTAAACTAGACCAGTTCACTCCAACTTCTTCCCCTGTTCTGAGAACACCCACATGTATCTCGGCCCTCTGTAGTGAGGAATGCATAGTGTGGTGTGAGGGAAGGCAGCTTTCAGATCAGCTCAGATTTCCCTTCTAAAACATTCAAGAAGCCTTTTTTAAAAGTCTGGAACAACCCACCGGCCATCATGTTCTTGGCTTTGAGCTGCTAGAAAATATCTTTATGTTTCCTTTCTGTGTATTTGTGTGTAATAAGCCTATGTGTGTGTATGCATGATGTGTGTGTGTGTGTGTGTGTGTGTGTGTGCACGTGTATGCGTGTAGGCCAGAAGTCAACATGGGACAACTTTGTCAATCTCTCTTCACCTTTACTTTTAATCAAGAACTTTATTGGCGTGAACATATTGCATATCAGTCATAGTTCCACCAGCTTCTACTGTTAAGTTCTTCTCCCCGTCCCCATCCCTGTCCCCTGAAGGCACTCCAAAGTGTCTTTACCGGTGTCCACTGTGGGGTCATGAACGCACCAGTCACTCTCTATTTTTTGAGACAGGGTCTCTCTCGGAACCTGCAGCTCACAGATTCAGGTAAAATAGCTCTCCAGTGAGCCCCAGGGATCCATCTTCTCATCTCTGCCTCCTCAGAGCTGGGGTTATAGGCATCTCCCAACCACCGTGTCTGGCTTTTACGCAGGTAGTGGGGATTGGACTCAAGTCCCCATGTTTGCACAGCAAACCCTTTTCTGACTGAGCATCTCCCCAGCCCCTTTATGCTTCTTTGAATGACAGCTTTACTGAGGTGCAGGTGTTGGTAAAGTTTATTGCCTCTGGGAGCTGGGGGTTCCCCACCACCTTCTGGCTGCTGTTGTTTCCACTGAGGAGTCTGGGTCAGCTTGGCTGGCCTTTCCCTTCTGGCCACTGGCAGGATCTTGCCTGTGCCCTCCCATGCGTGCTTGGCTTTAATCTCTATGGTTACTCGACGTGGAATTTTATTTTTACACGCTCCTCTATATTCTATAGCAGCTTTCTACTTGTATTTCCTTGTCTCCCGTGGCAGCATTCTGGTTATTTCTTCTTTGTGATCATTAATTTTCAGTTAATTTGTGTTTTATTTCGTGCCAGCTCATTCACTGACTTTGGATTCTAATAATTTTATTTTCAAAAGAACGATATACTTATTTCTTTCCAAATTGGCCTGTGCGTGATTTTTTTCAATAAATTTTGTAGTTAGCGTAAAACGATCAGCTTCTTTATGACATTTGCAAACATTTATGCCATTGTGCTTTGTTCAGATTTGCCCCCAAAATAACCTCTCCTTGTCCCACCTCCCCTTTATCCACCCCTGTGTGTGTGTGTGTGTGTGTGTGTGTGTGTGTGTGTGTGTGTGTGTCTTATGCATGAGAATGTACAGATACACTTGCAGGTGCACAGAGGCACAAGGAGAGGGTCAGGTGTCTTTCCTTTAGTCTTCATTTGTGTATTTCCCTGAGATGGAATTTCCCTCTCTCTCTCTCTCTCTCTCTCTCTCTCTGGACTGATCTGTGCTTTCACAGTCTGATCTTTGCAGATCTGGGGTTACAGACTCTGTGGTCACACCCAAGTGTTTACATGGGTGCTAGAGAATCACACTCAGACGATCTCTGACCTTCTCAGGCCACTTGTGGCAAACACTCCGACCCATTAATCCATCCCTCCAGCCCTCACTGCCCTGGTCCTCATCTCCTTCCACCCTCAAACAGGCATCTTTCTGTATTCATGTCATACACATGTATCTGCATGTACCTATGTTTTCTGGGTGTACCTACTTAAAACTTGATTATGTGTATGTGACAAATACTATGAAACACTTCACAAATTTATGTGTCATCCTTCCATGGGGGATGTTAATCCTCCATCATTCCAGTTTTCCTCTACGTGCTACGTAATGGAACGTAGGCTTAAGCCACGATTGACTAACATATTCTTTTCTAGCTCTCAGATTCAAGCTTTCATTACTGAAACCATGTGGGTACTTATTTTGCACCCATCACTCTGTATGCTCACGGCCCACATGTGATGGACCATTCCTCCATTGCTTTGGCTGAGGGTCAGTGGCCGCTCAGATCCCTTGTTAGGCTTCTAGGTCTGAGGCTGGATCTCAGGTTGATCGAGCCCAGCGGAGCGGGGTCCTGGGATCGGCTCTCTTACCACAGACTTGTTCTCTGCCCCACTTCCTCCTTCTATGTCATCCTGCATGTGCGCGTGTCTGTTTGTTTTTATTTCTTGGAGCCTTCCCTTATGTTCTATCAATCCTAGAAGAAACATTAAAAGTATGTTTACTTGTGTTTCTGTTGTTCATTTCTAATTAACTCAAGATCTGGTTGTGTGACAGCCAAGGCTTGCTTCTGGTCACTTTGCCTGTTACACTGGCAGAAGCCACTTGCTGGAATTACTTTTATTTTTAGTGGGATACTGATATTATCAGCTATATCCTTCTGTCTCCTCTAGAACTCCTTCATTATAACAAAAATAGATAAAAACAACAACGGTGTATTGAGAACTCACAAGACCCCAGAGCCATGCTCACCATTTAATAAACAATGCCTCCTCTCGTCTTGTGAAGAGGCTGTATTTCTGGTAACAAAAGTGAGGGGTGTGTATTTGTCATAGAACAAGTTAACAAGGGAACTTATTTTAAAGGGAGACCATCAAAACCTGCTGCACATTTAATATTATGCCTGCATATAATCTCTTCAAAAATATTATGTAGCCTGGCATGGTGGCACGTGCCTTTAATCCCAGCACTTGGGAGGCAGAGGTAGGAGGAATGCTAAGAGTTTGAGGCCACCCTGAGACTGCATAGTGAATTCCAGGTCAGCCTGAACTAAAATGACACCCTACCTGCAGAAACCAAATATATATATATATTAAACATTTGTAGAAACTTGCTTTAGACCCACATATAGGAAACATATTAACTTACTCCAAGATATTGAGTTGACTCCTCTTTTCCAACAATGAACATTTCTTAACTGATCATGCCTCTACTTCTCCGGTAATTTCTGAAGCTTTGGAACAAAATGGAAGGTCGGGTTCATAGAGTACCATTATTACTCATCTTTTCCTAGTCATAACATTTGAGTTTTATGTCCATTTTATTATGTATTCATTGCATTATTGGACACTGTAATGATTCAAAATGATTAAGGAATAAAAATTGTATGTTCTGTATGGACTTACAGAAAACATTTAAATTACTCATATTTTGATTTCAGAGCACATAAAAGATCTGAGCAGGTTGATTGTTAAAAGCATACACATTTCTGAGAAAGTGCAGGAACCGTATAGCAGAACAGAGAGCTGAAGCTCAAAAACAATGAAAGCTGACACCTTATCCACCTACCTATATACCTAGGCCCCCAGTGGAAGCTGGTACCACACCCTATACATACTGTTTTCCCTGTATAAACACACCTACAATAAAGTACAATTTATAAATCAGGCACAGGAGAACAGTAATAATGAGAAATGATAAAACAGAATGATACAGCAATATAACACAATAAAAGGTGGACGGTAAGCTCTCCAACTCTCTTACGTACTGTGATGCTGGACAAAGGAATGGTCACCTCTCAGAATGATCGAGCGGGTCATGGAATTTTATCACTGTATTCAAAGCAGCACACATTTTAAGACTGACTGAACTGCTTGTTTCTTGAATTTTCCACTTACTACTTTTGAACCGTGGTTGACTGACTTCAGGAGAAGAGAAGCTATGGATATGGCAGACTTGCCTTTGCTATGGGCGTGAGGCTCTGCGATTGCCACGCTTCATCCCATCAACCCTCAGGAGAACCTGGCCATGGGGGCTGCTATCTCACGAATGGAGAAACTGAGGTTTGGAATGACTGAGGAAACTGTTGAGAATCCCCCAGGCTGTGAGGAACAGCTTCTGGACTTGTGAAATCCACCTTCTAGCCACGAATAGTTCTGCATCACATGAGGGGGGACTCATCCTGGGACTCAGCTCTGCACCCCACCTCCACCCCAGCGCAACACGTAATAGACCCCACAATGGAGCAGGTCATGACAGGCCACCTCAGTCAGGAGAAAGCCCAACAGGCAAGTAGAGGCCAAGGGGGAGAGAAGAGAGGGTCCTCCCCGTGT
The DNA here is from genome assembly GCA_036365145.1 of Orientallactaga sibirica. NCBI lineage: Eukaryota > Metazoa > Chordata > Mammalia > Rodentia > Dipodidae > Orientallactaga > Orientallactaga sibirica. The sequence goes on along the minus strand of JAEOAD010000038.1, from coordinate 12,618,923 downwards.
ACAAGGTAACGTGGGCTATGAGCATCTGCGGAGGGTTGGAAGCCCAGGATTCAACAGAGTTCCGTTGTTAAGCTGTAGAATAAGGCTGGGCATGGAGACGGGGTCAGAGAAAGACCTAATAAGTCATAGAAACGTGGACAGCTTGGCAGTTGTGACTTTGAGCTGAGTCTGTGCAGTTTATGGATTAAGGCTGTACCCACTCCCAGCTCCGGAACCCAGCATCATCTCAACAGCCTTAACTAAGTTCTGTCTGCAATCTCCCTTTCCATGCAAGGCATCTTAGCCACGGGCGGGCTCCAGGACTACGTGTGTGGACATCTCTGAGGCCATTACACAGACACGTATGCACCCACCTGCAGACACGATCTGCTAGAATCGACTAGAATCTTTTGCACAGGGAGGGGTGAAGTGTGTGGTGACACTGTCATTACAGCGCAGGAAATCTAGACCAGCTGTTTCACCCTAGAGCGGGGAACACCTAGACCAGTAATTTAAGGTCTTGCCTCATGATATGTAAAACGAGTTTGAGGCGACTCTTTTCATATTTAAGAAAAACATAGTGAGGCAGCAACTATACTTTTGTGGGAAGCGTACTGAGGAGGAGTAAACTCAGGGGCATGGAATCCTGCATGCTAAGCGATTGCTGTGCTACTGAGCCCCAGCCCCGCCATGTTCTTATTCTTCATTCCTGAGCAAAGATCACTTAGAGTGCCTATATTAAACTCTTGACCTCCTTTTTCTGAGCTCTAAGGCTCAGCTGAGGGCTGGAGAGGTGGCTTAAGGGTTAAGGTGCTGCCTGGAAAAGCCAAAGCCCCCAGGTTTGGTTCCCAGTACCCACATAAAGCCAGATGCCCAACATGGCACAAAAATCTGGAGTTTGTTTGCAGTGACGGGAGGCCTTGGCACATCCATTCTCTCTCTCTCTCATAAATAAATGAATGAATGAATGAGTAAAAAAATAAATATTTAAGGCTTAATTGCTCATACTCCTGTGTTTGGTCTTCTTGGTTGTCATTTTCTGAAGTTATCTGGTTTTCTATTTACTTTGTAAATTACCCAAATCCTTCCAAACATCACTTAATTTAGCAGATATGTTTTGGATGAGTGATTGGTTGGAAGGATGGATGGATGGATGGATGAATGAGTGGGTAGATGATGTATGAGTGGGTGGAAGAAGGCATAGGTGATTGGGTGGATGGATACTACATATTAAATTCAGTCCTAAGCATCTCATACACCTTATATCACAGAATCATATAAAGATATTATGTTCATGTCTTTGCAAGGCATGTCATATTATTATCCATACATGACCCATGGGAAACAAAATTCAAGAGATTCCATGACTGGGACCAAGTTTACAAGCAAGGGACAGGATTGGGACTAGAGCTCTGGCATCTCCTCCTGAGCTAGAAAGAACTTCAGCTCGGGCTAGAGAGATGGCTTAGCCTATAAGGTAGTTGCCTGCAAAGCCAAAGGACCTAATTTCTGTTCCCCAGGACATGTGTAAGCCAGATACACAGGGTAACACATGTGTCTGGAGTTTGTTTGTAGCAGCTAAAGGCCTTGGAACATCCATTCTCTCTCCCTCTATCTGCCCCCCCTAAAATAAATAAACAAATGAAGTTTCTTTAAATTTATTTTTTAAAAAGAACTTCACCTGATAGTGTTGGCAAAGCTAGACTTGGGACCAGCACTTTCCAGTGTGGTGGAAACATGAGTCTCTTTCTGGGCCAAGTGAGGTAAACCTCTCACTTTCAAGTGAGCTCTGCTGACTTTCACAGCCCTTTACTTTCTGACTAATCCAAGTTAAGAACAGAGAGCCAAAGAAATTGGACATGTGGGCCCAGTAGCTCAGAGCTACCCTCTATCCTTGACCTCACAGGAATAGAGACAAAACCTGAGTTTGTGGGGTTGAGTGTTTGAAGAAAGTTAGAGTGGGAAGAAAGTAAACTGAATCTGACATTGATGGAGGGAAAGAGGAATAAACCCCCCTCGATGGTTCATCCTTATGCCAGTTCTGACCCACCTCTGCCAGGTCTAACCCACCTCCGCCAGTTCTAACCCTCAACCTGGCAATATCACTTATGCCAAGCTCTGGACTTGTGCTTCAAATGTGTTCTAATGACATCAGTCCACTGACACTACTTGTGAGATGCCACTTAGATAAGTGAAGTCATTAATGTCATTGAAGAGAAAGAGCATAGTGGACCCCCTAGGCCTGAAGATCTTTAAGCTCCACTTCCCGTGCTTATTCAGGGACATCAGGGACCTGGAAGGATGTGTGCTCAGAGGCCTCGGAGGCCGCAGAGGCCTACCAGCAGGGGCTCCCGTGCCCAGCACCTCCCCCTTGGTTCTTCCTGTCCCTCAGCCTTCCAGCCTTTTTTACTGCAAGGAGTGTCTTGTGCTATTCCAGAGTGCCTTTGTTCAGATGTCACCTCTCCATGAAACCTCTCTGACCCCCTGTTTAAGATCCCCACCTTTAGATGTCACCATCTGTCCCCTACCTTGCTTCAACCCCCTAAAATGCTGTGTTTACACTTTCTTCTTTTATTTACGTTGGCTGTTTGATTTTTGTCTAAGAGGGCATTCGCTACCCTTTCCCCAACATCTACAGCTGGCCCTCTCCTTTAGTAGGTATTGAAATGATGTTCGTGGAAGGAACTTCTTCTCGTATCTTCCGAGGGTTTCAGGAACAAGCCCCCTGGTTGGCCCTGGTGGCGAGTCACTGGCCTGAGTTATTGTTGTGGTTACTGCCATTACTTGCATGAAAATCACATGCAGTGACAGATACTATCTCTTCTTTTTAAAAATTATTTTATTTTGTATTTTCTTATTTGCATGTGGGAGGGGCATGTGACAAGGACTGTTTGAACTCAGGCCGTTAGGCTTTGCAAGCAAATGCCTTAGGCACTGAGCCCGCCCTCCACCTCCTTGCTATCTCCTCCTATAGCAGTCAAATTATGAAGTGTCTTGCTGGATGAGTGAGCGATTTTCTTAGTACCCTCATGTGAGAAAATGGTACAGCTTGAATGATCTTCCAGGTCCAAATGGCTCCAAGGTTTATTTCTAACTCACTGCAAGAAGAAAGGTTTAAGAGGCCAAATGTTCAAATCTGATGTGGTTATTGGTGATGCAATGAGGAGTCTCGGGGTCCAGCTGACCTGGGGAGATGCACAGGGAATCACACTTTTCTCAAGGAACCCCATGTGTTTTGGGTATTTGAGAACCCCATGACCTGCCCACCTCTCTATTAAACAGCTATTAGGAGTTCCACTGGCTTCTCCATTGGACATGGGTTGCAACAATTTCTGTTATTCTCTTTGGATTATATGTGTGTGAGAGAGGAGTGGGGGACAGAGTAAACAGGGGAAGGTATAATTGATCGGGGGAAATTTTATTATTTGATTTTTCTCCACCCCTAGATACTGATAGCTCACACGATGCCACAAAGAGACCCCTTGACTTTAAACTCTTAAAATGCCGACTTGGGAGCCAGGCTATAATTTACTTTTCTCAGATGCCTCAATTATATCCAAGGAAAAGCCTGGTTACATTTTTTAAAACTCAGGAGCAGCAGCTTTTAAATTTATTCAGACTAATGAGTGCGTATAAATTTGGTGAGAGCTAATTCACGAGTCAGGGGCGACAGAGGGAGAAACACAACAAGAGTGTCACAGGCAGGGAACAAAGTGAATGGGTGATGTGAATGACAGTCGAGATTTCTTTTAACATCACTAAAAGGCGGCTGAAGTGACAGGCAGGAGGACAGACGCAGTATTGTGCAGCGCCCGGAGAGTTTGTGTACTATCAGGAAGGGGCATGTCAACTTGATACCAACTTAATAAGTTTGGCAGGGATGGAGGACCAGGCTGGAAGCAGCTCGGAGGGCAGAGGGCAAGCACCTGCCTCCTTGGGAGGCAGGATGCTGAGTGCAGACTCTGGAGAACGTGACTGTCCATTAGTTGGGGACCGCCTGCTTCTTGCATCTTTCACAGGAATGAGACATGTGGTCTTAATCTGTTTCCACAGATCTCGGAAACGAATTGAGACTCCCTGGAGATAGCTTCCACCTAGGTTCATCTCGGAGGAGAAAAGATCCTTAATCAGAACCCATCGGTGTACACCTGGATTTGGAGAGAGTCATTTCCCAATCAAATCTGCAGGATTCTGAGGTCGGAAGCCTCTCGCTCTGGGAGCAAGCAGCGGGGGACAAAACTGTGACATTCAACAAGTGTGGCTTTCCCACCTGCCCAGGTGCTTTGTGGGGAAGGGTGTTAGAATGGAACACACAGTTCCAAGAACTCAGTTCTCCTGGCCTTGTTTTCTTTTTTAAAATATTTTATTATTTATTTATTTATTTATTTGATGGAGAAAGAGGGAAGGGGGAGAGAGAGAATGGGCATGCCAGGGCTTCCAGCCACTGCAAACGAACTCCAGATGTGTGTAGCCCCGTGTGCATCTGGCTAACATGGGTCCTGGGGAATTGAACCTGGGTCCTTTGGCTTTGCAGTCAAATGCCTTAACCACTAAGCCATCTCTTCAGCCCACTGGCCTTGTGTTTCTATTAACCCAAGTGAGGCCAGGGTAGCTCTTCAGTTTTCCCTTTCCCATCTGTGCCCATGAGCCCCACATAGGAAGCTAGTCTCCATGTGTGATGGGTCGGATCTCCCCTCCCCCATTCCTATGCTATAGACCTAACTCCCAGACTGGCAGTATGTGGAGATGGGGTGTTTAAGGTGGTCATGGAAGTCAAGTGAGGTTTTAACCCTGAGCAACTGGGACTCAAGGCCTTGTAGGGAAAGAAAGAGCAGGGCCCTCCCTTTCCATGTATGTATGGAAATTCACAGAAGGACTGAGAGAGAAGACAACTTAAATAAACTTCACTGACACCAACCCCGAGGCCAGAGAGTATCTGTCTATCCATTGGCACCTTGATTTTGGACACCATTTTTGAGAAGGATGAAAAAGTATACTTATCTTGTCTAAGTTGCTCAGTCAATGGCCTGCTGATGGGGACACTCATCACCTAGCGAGCTCTACGCGCCAAGCCTTGAGCCAGTCGAAAGGCCTCTTGTCATGCTACCCACGTGACAAGCCAGTGACCTGATAGGCCTTTCTTTCTTTCCCTAGAATGGGTAGGGTGTTCCTGCACCAGTGTTAGTTAGCACCTTGTGGCCCTTGTCATCACACAGCACTGTTATTGAAAACACGGCTGTCCCAAGTTGCTCTTCCTCTAGTCACTGGGGGATGGGCACAGGCTTACAACCTGATATTGCCGAGCTTAGCTTAGGCCCATCATGGACTCAAATGTTCTTTATTGCTTGTAGAGTACGTTGACTGATAAATGGATCAATAAACAAAGAATGCATGGATGGAGCTGGGGAGATGGCTTAGTGGTTAAGCGCTTGCCTGTGAAGCCTAAGGACCCCAGTTTGAGGCTCGATTCCCCAGTACCCATCTAAGCCAGATGCACAAGGTGGCGCATGCATCTAGAGTTCGTTTGCAGTGGCTGGAGGCCAGGTGCATCCATTCTCTCTCTCTCTCTATCTCTCTCTCTGCCTCTTTTAATCTCTGTCTATTGCTCTCAAATAAATAAATAAAAATTAAAAAAAATAAAAAATAAGAATGGGTGGATTGGATGGATGGATGGATGGATGGATGGATGGATGGATGGATGGATGGACAGTAACCTACTACATTTAGAGCTTCCAGAAGTACAGAGAAAAGAGAAAGGGCAGGAGTCAGAGTACAGATGCCGGCTTTCTTACTACACAGCACTCTCTAAACCACTTTTGTTGCAGAATATAATTGTTTTATTCTCTCCTCATGCCACTGCTGCGGTATCCCCATATCCCCGCTTGGCTGGTTTCCCCGTCTTTGCTGAGGACCTCACCTGACCCTTCCTTCCCATTGGATGTTTCCTGTCTCTTCCCAGTGCCTGTTTCAATTCAGTCTAGAAGCTTCAGCATGGTGTGCAGTGGTCATAACTGTGTGGGGCATGTTGACTTACGGCTATCTTGCTTAATGCTCTCAATAAGTACCTGGAAGCTGGTATCCTTGACCTCATGTTATCACCACAAGCCATAAAGCCCGGGCAGCTGAGGGTGAAGATGGGGATTCAGCTGCCTGTCTGCCCACCCCACTCACGATCTCAAGATGAACAAGCAGCCTGCCACACTGTGTCTTCCTGAAAGATGGACACCGGGACTGTCTGGAATTGCACCTGCATTTTCTGCCAGAAGAGTCGATCTGGGAGACATATTTCTCTTTGAAATAGTTTTACTGGGGGACATTTCCTACTGTGCTGAAAGCTGACCTCTTGGACAAACACACCATCATAAAAATGTGCTATTTGCTATGAGTGCATTGGGAGCTTTAAATCATAGCACTAAAGTACCCCAGGCTCTGACAGTAAAATTTTCATTCAAAGAAGGACTCAGCCTCACAACATAATAAATTATATATGACTGGGACATATAAAACATTTAAAGATATACAGAATTTCTCTGCATCTGTGTTTGGAAGGAGAGTTCAGTTCTTGAAGTACTTTTTTTTTTTTTTTATGTCAATAGTTCCTATTGAGGAGAAGAAAAGAGAAACACAAAACAAAACAAGTCACCTCTTCCCTGTATCCTAAGGCTCAGATCTCATATTTCACCTTTCTCTTGGATTTTGCTAATATGGGCTGGGATGGAGCAATGGCACGCTGATAGTTAGGGGGACTGTAAGCAGAGCCTTCGTGCCCTCTGAGACCAGGGTGATTAAACACACGTAGCAGTGACTCGTGCTGGAGTTACTCGCCAGGGTGAGGACATCTTCCAATCAGTGTTTGAGCTGTTGGTAACAAGTGAAACTTACGCAACTCAAAGCTCTGGTTAACTGGAAACCAGTTTGTTCTTAATGTCGTGAGTTCAGTCAGACACATTTAAAAATGACTAAAAGTCAGCATCCCTAGGCACAAGGTGACAAGCACAGTCCGAGCAGGTGGTAGACAAGAAAGGACAAAGAATTTTTTGCCTACCTGTACAGAAAGAGCACCCTGAAACGATGCAGTGTTTATTTGTCAGTAAGTGCTGCATTAATGCTGCGTAACAAACAACCCCTCAGAAATACAATGGCTACAACAGCAAATGCATCCTTATACTTGAGGGTCTGCAGGTTGTCCGAAGCTTGGCTGGGCTGGGCTAGGGGCCTGGTGGAACAGCTCTGGCTCAAGGTGAAGGTCATCTGGACATGCATGTAGACTGAGAGTTGAGTTCAAGTGGGTGGCACATGCTTCCTTATCCTTGGACTCTAGCACCTGAGGCATACTGAGCCACGAGAAGTGACAGGAATGGGAACAGCCGGTGCTTTTGAAGGCCTTGGCTCGAAATTCACTCCCTGTGGCTCCTCCCTATTCCAGTGGCGCAAGCAGTTATAGGGATAAGGTCTATGTGGATGTAACTTCGGGGATAGCTTGACAGTGACCTCCCTGCTCTTTTCCTTCCCCTTCTCATCACGTATGTGAGACAGTTTTTTCTCTGTAGCTCCAGTGGTGACAGAAGTGTGCTTCCAGACCAAGCGTATCACCTGACTTTGGAGTTCATTAATACAGAACCTTCCATTCCTTCCCAGCCCCACTACTCCAGGGATTGAACTTGAGGTAATTAAAGTGACCAGCCCAAGTTCACAAAGCACTCAGGAAGGGTCTGGCCTGTTCTTGTCATCGTGTCTCACTGTTATGTAAGAAGAATAAGGAAGAAGGGAAGAGAGCTGACAGGTTAGACAATGTCTTAAGTGAAAATGAGAGTTCAAAGCACCTTCTAAGCACACAGACCCCATCGTCCGTCCTCGGGTGCCTGTCCTCTCTTGTCAGGCCTGCATTCCTGCACAGGCATTCCTGTAATTGTCCTTTGTGCAGAAACCTGATCCAAACCCCCAGGTTGCTTCCTCAGGATTTAGTCTAGCTTGGTGTCTGAAATCCAGGCTGCTTCACTGGTCACTTCCAGACACGCCCAGCACTGGGACGGGGCTGGATCAATGAGGGCCCCTTGTCCTCAGTACAGACAGAGCCTGGGGCCTCCCGCAGCCTGCATACACTGGGGGTGGAGCATCCACTGGAGAGTCTGCTAAGACTCAATCACACTCAGGATATGGAGATCAGCGGCTGGGACAGGATGGGGCCAGGTTCACAATACCAGGACAGCTTCAAAGGCCTGGGACAAAACCCTGTGATCTGTTACAACATAAACTTCATGAATGCTCTGAGCCTGAGCGTCTCAAGAGCTCCTGGCTTCAGGGAGATATATAACCATTGATGAACACATCTCATGCAATTCTACACTATTTAGTCTTGTATATGCTATTAGGTATTAATATAAAATACATTATACTACATGCTATGACTGCACATATCATGTGCTCAGTCTGATAACTCAATACCATATTATAGGCTAGTATAATAATATAGCTCTATCTAATACCATATAATTCTATTATAATAAATCAAATCAATGTGCTATAGATTATTTTGTTATGATCTTCTTTAAGGATATTAATATACAAAAGCTATCTGATATACATGATAATATATAACATATAAATAAGGATGCATTATACATGATAGTTATAATATTGCTGCACATTATTGTACGTGATATACAGTAATGTGATTTTGTGACTGTGATTTTAATGTTTGTCCTCCTACATTCCCCATGTGCCTCAGACCTTCATTCCCACCCTTGTTTCTCCGAGTGCTGAATATGCGAACTCCAACCCAACTGCCATTTGCCTGAAGCAAGGGCTTCTGAACAGATACACCTCCAAGATCCCTGCTGCTGAGTGAGGCCAAGACCAAAGGTGGCGGATAGACCCTTGGCCCAGGCCAGGCCCCGCTTTAATTCTTAATAAATGGTGACATCTCACCACCTAGATTAGAGGAGATGAAGAAACCCAGGGTGGCTCCCGTTCCCCCAGCACACACCTGGAGCTTATCATCCATCAGTGTACACGTCAGCGAGCCTCAGCTCGGAGCGCGTGTTGGGGGTCGGGCTCTGCCAAGAACAAATGCTGGGTTCAAATTCGCCAGCTGGGTGCCCTGTGGCAAGTTTCCAAACTTGTCCAAGACTTTTCCAACGTGTGAGAAGAAGACATTAACCCTTTCTTCACGGTGCCTTGTATACACTAAGCCCCCAGCACACACACCCATGGCACTCTGCTTAGAAGTGGCCTGTCTTCTTTCTGGTCCTGGGACTGACCATTTTGAGGCTGGACTGTGACCTTGTTGGGACACTCACAAATCTCAAGCCCATTTTCAGCTCTAGTATCTGGATCACCAAGACTGGCTTCAAGCAGTGTGGCAGGGTAGATGGGTGTCCACTGAGGCTGCCTTCCTCACAGATGATAAATGTCACCAGCGTGTAAACTTGCCCCTCTCTGCACACTGCCAACACACTCAGATCTCACCATCCTCAGCCACCTGAACCAACCTGCCAAGCCCGCCCAGAGATGGGTGTGTGTGCGAGTGTGTCTTCCACCAGGCTTGTCCTCAAAACCTCCTTCCCTCTGCTCAGCCCTTTATTGCCCTTCCTGGCACACTTTACTATTTCTGATTCACCAATAGTGCAGCAGCTGACTTCTTTTTTTTTAAAAAAACATATTTTATTTATTTATTTATTTTATTTTATTTTTTGAGAGAGAGAGAAAAAGGAAGAGAGGGAGAGAATGGACATGAAAGGACCTCCAGCCACTGCAAATGAATTCCAGATGCATATGCCCCCTTGTGCATCTGGCTTATGTGGGTCATAGAAAATCAAACTGGGATCCTTTGGCTTTGCAGGCAAACACCTTAACCACTAAGCCATCTCTCCAGCCCCTGCCTTCTACTTTTTCGTTCCTTCTTCCCTCCCTCCCTTCCTTCCTTTGTTCTTTCTTTTCTTGTTTCTTTCTTTCTCTCCTTTCTTTCTTTCTCTCTCTCTCTTCCTTCCTTTCTTTCTTTCTTTTTTTTTTTTTTTTTTTTTTTTTGGTTTTTCGAGGTAGGGTTTCACTCCAGCTCAGGCTGACCTGAACTCACAGAGATCCTCCTACCTCCGCCTCCCAAGTGCTGGGATTAAAGGCGTGCGCCAACACGCCTGGCCTTCTACACTTTCTATAAGACTTGTCACACCACGCCTTCCCGAGCTCTCACTGCCAGTATTCAGTTCAGTATACCTAGTAAACAAATACAGGAGACCTTGGCTATGGGGGGTGATAGTACTGAAGATAATGACCGTCCAACACAGCCTTGAAATTCACTCTGTGCAACTATTATTGGAGGAAAATGTGGTCGTCTTTGCTGACATGAAGCTTCTTAAATTCAAAATAGATGAAAGAAACTTCAAAATCCAACCCACCAGTTTGGGGTCCACCTGTCAATCAAGGGCTCAGTAGCCACACACGTCATGGTTACTGGGTCACACAGCACACAGAACATCCCTCTTCAAAACATCCCACTGGGTGACACTGCTCACAGTGTTATGTCCACCTGGACTTCTATAATACCCTGGCACTGTGTCCATTCCTTTAAGACTCTAGCCATTCACACTTATTTGTTTAATGGTGTATCTTTCCCAAATCCACAGTGAACCTCTTGGGCGTAAGGTCTATGTCATATTTTAACACTTCAGCTTCCACACTAAAAGCAAGCCTGGCACAACGAGGGCAGGCACAGGAGTCTGTTCCTCACGTGACCTGAAGGCTCGCATGCACATCCCGTGGACTGACTTCAGGTACGCATGACTAGGGAGGCGTCTATGAGATGGTCATGGCTGTGCACAGGGCCTCGCCTTACCTGTCCCATCCAGCTCTGGCTCAAATGTGGAAGCAGGCCAGGCTCTCCTCCTCCTCCCCTTTGTCATGCAGGAAAACCTTCACATCCCTGTGTCCATGCTGAAATGCAGTTCAGAGTTCAATGGCCACGTGATAGGCCAGCTTTGGAAGTGCTTCTGAGTTGAGAGCCAAGCTCATCTTTTTAGATTTTAGATTACATTAACAAGGAAAGTTTGACCTTGCTAAACTCAACCATCTTCGTAGAAAGGAAACTGATTCCTGGAATCGAATTAACTTACTTCACACAGTACACTGTTCGGTAGTGAAAATGTTTGTTGTCTAAAGAAAGTACTTTAGAAATGAGGCTTATCTACTAACTTGTACATCTTGTTAGATTTCTTCCCCAGAGCAATGAGGAAAGACGTGAGCCTTAGCTTGTAGGGTCCACAACTCTGAGATTTTCCTGTCCTGCGTTGTTGATGGCTGCTTTACACATGTTGCTCACGCTTCTTAGCCACAGTTTTAGAGCACAGATGGTGTCCAGCTTAAAGCCATGTTTCCAGGCTGTGAGAAAAGCATTTACCATCCGGCAGGGGCTCAGTCCATACCATGTGAAAGAGCACAGAGTAAATGAGCCTGTGTTTATGTGGTCTGTGGTGTTCCCGTGTATGAATGATGAGCATCACGACAGAACCCCCTTCTCCTTCTCCTTTTCTTCTGACGTGGTTACCCTTAAATGTCCAAGAGTTGTTCTAGGCTGGAGACGTGGCTTAGCAGTTAAGGTACTTGCCTGTGAAGCCTAAGGACCTAGATTCGACTCCCCAGCACCCTCATAAGCCAAATGCACATGGTGGTGCATGTGTCTGCAGTTCCTTTGCAGCGGCAGGAGCCTCTGGCATGCCCATTTTCTCTCTCTCACTAATAAATAAATAAAAATAAAATATTTTTTAATTATCATAAACAACAAGGCAGAAAGCTCTGTAGCCCCTGCAACCTATAAAACCAAATGTCAAAATTAGAGAATTCATTCCAAACAATGGTTAGGAGACCTGGGGCTAGAAGGAGTGCATTCTTAAATGGAAGTATCTATAAAGGGTGGAGGTATAATCATTGTTATTTTTCAGTAAAGTAAATTAATTAAAATAGGAGAATAACCATTAATTTTATATTTTAAAAGTGGATCAGTATTTAAATTACAAAGCCATAAATCAAAAACCCATCCTTCCTCTGTTATGGTGTTTCAGGGCCCAGTTAGAGAGCTTTTCTATGTGGAAGGTGAGGAAGATCTCTGCACCCTGAGGCAGGTCATCGTCCCATAAAACCCATGATGCTGGCTCTTCTACCACCACCACCTGTCCTGAGAAAAAGCAGAGTTTTTCACTGACTGATGTGATGAAGGACCTCCAAAGGGTTGAGTCAAGTCTCTGTTTGCACCAAGGAGGTAGGCTGGAATCCATTCCTAAGTGGACATCTTCCGTAAGGCGGTTCTGCCATTACAGGCCCTGACCAGAGCTGCCTATGAATGCAGTATGGGGTAGAATTGAAGCAAAGATGTAAGGACAGGTGGCGATGAAAGCTCCCACAGATACTCTATCCTGAGGAATCACATCATCAAGGCATTGGCCTGCATCCTCATTCTGATGTAGCAAAGCCCAACCTAGGCAGTGGCAAGGGGAACCCATTAATGTGCAGTCAGTTGAGTGTGACAGGAGGGACAGCGTCAGACCTTGGTAATCTGCTCCTGTGATGAGTGTGATGGTGGGGAGAAGGGGGTAGACATTTGCCATTCCCAAGCCACAAGGGACAGGGGCAGGGGGCATAGGGAAAAAGTATTGCTTTGCTTAAAGACACACAGCGTCCTGACTCAGGATTCTGTTTGATTCTCCCCCACTGGATGCGCACACATTTAACATCCTTGCCTATCTTGTTCTTAAACTCTGAGGTGTGAATGAGTGAACCCTCCTCGTCCACAGGGAGTCAACCCCCAGCAGGAAAGAAGGTGCACAGAGCAGCTTTTGCCTAGCATATGCAAAATAAGAACTTAATTTGAGTGCTTTTTGAGTAACTGCAGCTGATTTCTGATCTATTAAAATGTTATATAAGTAGAGATATAAATACACATGGATCAATATTTTCTTCAATTATCTTCCCCCTCTGAGCCCCCTTCAAGGCGGGTGGCTATTCAGAACAACGGGAATTATAAATGCTGGCTTGCAGCGTGTACTTAGGGACTTAATTTCATTCCCTGAAATATTGGAGGTGGGTGGAAAGGTGCTATTCTCTTTCAGGGAGGTAATCTGCAGATGAATGGGAGATGGGGAGGGGGGCAAGAGCTAATGGAACACGTTAATAATATAGCGGGTTAACACTGCCAGCCCCTTACAGAGGGGCTGCCAGGGCCAGAAGGTTGAGGTTCTGATGGACCATTTTCCACCACGCTAACCCTTGGACGCTCCTTTCTCATGTCATGGGTACATGGAAAGCTTACGGTCTGTATCACAACACAGCACCCAGCACAACACAGCACACAGAGGCCTTGCCTTCTCCTGCTTTGAGCGCCCAGTTTGACCCTGTGCATTCTGCCAGTTAGTAAATCTTATTCCACTTTCTCTTGATTCATGCAAAGACCATAAGGGATAGGCTGCCAATAGCTAACTCCCCAGCATCCTGAAACCCTTTAGAGGAACAACACATGAAGGAGAATAAGACAAGGATGGCCAGCAGAGAGATAGAAAAAGAGAGAGAGAGCAAGGACAGCGTCCACAGGAGATTTCTAAAGTAGAGGCTGCCCCACGAAGGAGCCCAGGTGTAAATTTAAGGCCATTTCTCACTCTACAGGAGTACATCCCATCTACTCATACCCACCCAGAGGGGATCAACTTGTAGGATATAGTTGAAGTTTATTCAAAGACTTGGGAAGTGGTAAAACAGAGAATGGGCTATAATAAGTATCAGCAGTAGATGTGTGGGAGGAATAAAATTACACCTTGTTTTCTGCTCATTCTTCATAGATTTGTTTTTAATTTTGCATGTGATATGTGTGTGGTACACATGTATGTATTTATGACATGTGTGTCAGGAGCATGTTCAGTGTGCTGGTGGAAAGAGAGTTTGATGCCAGGTGCTCCTCTCAATTGCTGTCCACCTTATTCTTTGAGACAAAGTCTCCCACTGACCCTGGATTATCTCACTGATTCAGTGAGTTGAGCCAGCGAGCCCCAGAGAGCCCTATCGCCACCTCCTCGTCGGTGTCCACCGCGTGCTTGGCTTTACCAAGAGTACTGGGGAGCCAGCCTCGTGCTTTCATGTCAAGGACTTTTCCAGGAGAGCCGTGTGCCTGACCATCTTCATGGTTAGTTTGTATTTATACCAATGAACAAAGTTTTCTCTTAGCACAAAACAAATAACCTATGAAGAAGTTGTATATGAGTGTGCCTATGTGTTGTTTGTTTAGGTAGGGAATTCTATGATGGTGCCATCACTTCGACTCTTTCTCTAAATCAAATCATTACATCTCTCCCGCATCAGCATGGTCATTGCTGTTTTTTAATCTATGTGTTTTGCAGCTCTCTCCCTTTCCTTCCTGAACTTACATTCAGTTTGGACAGAGTTTTCTACAACATCAACACTTTCTTTTATTGTGGCCATCCTGATATTTGCCAAGAAGAGACAAGGGGCTCAAAGGACACTTGCCCTCTCCCTAGCTTCCCCTGCTCCTGAGCCTGGCCTGATCCCACAGCCTTAAGATAGTCAATTGCTTTCAACTTGATGGGATTTAGAATCACCCGGGAGACCAGCTCTTGGTATATCTGTGAGGTATTTTCAGAATAGCTTAAGTAGGCATGGAAGCCCCATTCTGAATATAGGCAGCACCATCCCATGGGCTGAGGTTCTTGAGCAAAAAGGAGGACTCCAACTGTGTACCAGCATTTGTGGCTTTCTGCTTCTTGACTGTAGACATGACGTGAGCAGATTCCTCACGTTTCTGATGTCATATCCCACTCTCCCCCCACCCACAAAGATGGACTAGATCCTCAAACTGGGAGCCCAAATAAACCCCTTCTTTCCATAAGTTGCATCATGACACAAGTAACTAATACGGAAAAAGACCTCTTTGTAAGGCCATAGCCACACAGGTGACCCCTTCCTCCCAGAATAAATTCAAAGAAAACACATTGGCAGGTGGGTGTGTGGACTTCTAGACTTAAGCAAAGAATTATGGGGCCTGAGGTGAGGAGAGTGTGATTGACAGGAGGTGGGAGGCTGCTAGATAGGTGAGCCCTTTGGCTTCAGGAAATCTTGTCATTTCTAGGAGTATCAGATAGAATGCAGGGCCCAAGGCTGAGCCCCCCAGAGTCCGAGGTCATCCGTGCTTGAGAAGTATCCAAGAGGCCTTCTCTAAATAGTTGGCTATGGTGGATCTACTCCCAGCATTCAGGCTTCTAAGAATGACTTAAGACATGTGGTGAAAACTTCCAGAAACCCTCCTTGTATAATCTGAGGATGAGAAACCTGAAGCTGGGAGACAGTCTGAGGTTCGCCAACAGTCACACTTGTTTTGGTGTGTGTATATGAGTGTGTGTGTGCGTATTCATGTGTGTGAATACTGTGGCTCATGCATGCCGTGCTGTGCGTGTGAGATCAGAGGGACACTTTAACTGTCAATCCCCACTTCCACCTTGCTTGAGGCAGAGCCGCTCGCTGTTTCCAGCTGTGTTCACCAGGCTCCCTGGCCCACGAGCATCCGGGTGATTCCCCTACTTGCGTCTACCTTCTCACTGTGGATGCACTGCGATTACAGATGCTCACGCTGTCGTGTCTAGGGAACTCAGGTCCTTGCATTTGTGTGACAAGCACTTTACCTACTGAGCTGTCTCCCCAGCCCATGGTCACATGTGTTAAGTGGCACTGTTGACTTTAGGAACTAGGAGGTCCTCCAAGTCAATGCATCCATTCAGTACATAATCCCACCTGCTCAATTCATTTGCCTTACTTTAAAATACTATTTAGACTAATATTAAAATCATAACATATGGCTATGTTCCATGCTGTATGTCAAAAGGAATCTGTTTCTTATTGGAAGTTTAATTACAAGGGGGTAGAGATAGAATAACAGTGGAAATCTTGATGTTAAGAAATATGGTAGAATTAAGGGGGGGAAATATCCTCAGAACATCCCGGAATGCTCTTTTCTCTGGCTCCTTAAGTTATAAGGGTTGATCTTGGAAGGAAACAGTTTATCACATTCACAGTGGCAGGACAGACATTAATCACCGGCATTGCTTCAGCCTCGTCAGAGGAAAGCAGGCGCTGTAAACTGTGCACAGAGGAAAGGACCAACTGTTGCGTTCTCCGAATTCATTGAAGCTGACGTGAAAAAGTTGTTTGGATGCTTTATGATGTGTGGAAGGGTCGTAAAAACCAGGCGGAGCCACCAGGAGGAAAGTGCGGTCAAAGACAAGGGCTGGTGGGAAGGGGGTGCCGCTGCAATTAAGCTGGGAAAGCGCTCTTTATGGACACATTAAAAGTCGGGCTCAGACCAACAGAGTGAGTAAGCAGCCTTAGCAAGGAGCCCACAGTCCTGGAAAAGAAGGTCTGCCTTGTCTGTTATCTCTCTGCAATGAGATGACACTGCATGAAATCTAGACACCATTCACATGCCAGGTAGGCTTCCTTGACTGACTTCACAAATACTCATGAAGCATTGCCCAGACGGCACACTCTAAGCAGGAGGCCAGAGGCAGAGCAAGGATGCCAGTGAGAGTGGGCACCTTTGTGCTGGAGCAGAATTCCTGACCATCCCGCACCGTCCTCTGGTCAGGAAAACCACCTGAACCCCCCCTGGAATCTACCGCAGTCCCCGCCCAGTGTTGGTGTCCACTGCCTGGACACTGCTCATGAAAGTGGACTAAAAAAGGCCCAGAGCACTGATGTGCAGAAGCTACACACCTGCCCACAGCAGCCGTTCTATACAGTTTTTCCCGGAATTACAATCAGGGTTGTCTACTGCGGCTGGGTTAGAGTTCGATATGGTGGTAGTGTCTACAGCCAGGAAAGGCCAAAATCTCATCAAAAATGTGTGCTTGAAACCCTTTTGCTGACCCCGCAGAGCAAGGTTCTTAGGAATTCTGGACCACAAAAGCTATTTCCCTTCATCAAGCTGGTAGCAAAGCACAGATGTGACAGCTGTCCCCTGCCTGGAAATCTCCCATGGACTTTTCTCCTGATGTCCGATAAAACCCCTGTTGCTTTGCATTCTGAGCAAGTCATATAAATTCTTGTCCCACTTACGTGCTGCTGGGTTTGTGTGTTCAATGTATGTTGTCATCCCTGTGTGCTTAATGTTCCCTAGTCATGAAAACACTCTATAATTTTATAATCAATAAGAAATTGAACTGGCAAGAAGACAATTATAATAAGTCAAATTCAAGGGAGCATGCCCTGGATATAATTTTTTCTTTCTTTCTCTGCTCTTTATTGTAATCAGACCTTCTCCAAGGACTGGACGAGACCATTTGTACTCATAATGAATAAAAATGCCCTGGAATCTGTGACTTAGTTACATCATGGCGAGAGATGGAAATCACCAACAGTCACAACTAGCAAGTGAATGAAGACATGTGGGCATGGGCTGGCTTCAGGAGGAGCCACTGGAACAAACACGTTAACAAATCAAATTGGAGGTGCTTCCTCTGCCAACCCCAGGATCGGATCGCCAGCACTCATGTAAATCTCAGCCCACGGCAGGACACGCATCCCTGATACCAGTGCACCTACAGCAACAGGAGGTGGAGTCAAGAGAATGTGGAAGTTATCAGGCCAGCTAGTCTGCACTTTCCAGCAATAAGCACCAATAATAGAGACCCTGTCTCGAGGAAGAGGAAGATGGACTCTGCCCCAAGATTATCCCCTGACCTCCACTTGCATGCCTGTGCAAACATATTTTTTAAAAATCATATTATATTTTAACTTATGTTTTATCAGTGGAACATACACTTCAGATATATACACATAAGTACTGAGCTGTGATATATATATATATATATATATATATATATATATATATATATATATATATATATATATATATGGCACCTAGTAAGTAAAAGACTGTTTCTTGTCCTTTTTTTTTTCACTTATTACTGAATATAGAGACTAAGGCACTAGATTTCCTTGCTGGGGTATTCATTATTAAAGAAGAGAGATTGCTTTCCAGTGTCTCTGAAAGTGGACGCTAATGTATTAAATGTTGAAAATAAATAAAACAGGCAGACAAACGGCATGTCTAACCCAAGAATGGAAAAACCTCTATTAAACCATGAAACACTGGAATGTGGCCAAGCAGAAGAAAGGAGGGGAGTTGCTGAGGTGAGCAAGGGGCCACACTGGGAGACGTGAAATGACTGAAGCTGACGGGAACCCTCGCAGAGTGTGTTCGAGAGGCCGTGGAGGAGAGCGGCCTGCCTTTATCCAGCATAAGGCTTCTGCTTGCTTGCTCTAACTTCATGCTAAAATTCCACAGTGAGCGAGGGACAGACAACGCAGAGAGATCTAAGCAGCCCACGGCTCTCTGGATTTTGAGTTCCTTCAGTCGAAATTAAGTAAGGGCAGGAGAGTGAAAATGGGGAGGCTGCTTGACAAATTGCCTTGGATTTAGTTTTCATCATTTATATTATATTACATAAGATGGAAGTACAACTCAACGGATGGATGGCATAATAGCCTGCAAGTTTAATACGATTTGTGCTGCAGGCAAACGGTACCAGATAAAGCATTCATATCTTAATGATGGGTAAATAATCCTTTCATGTCACCAATGGACATGCGACAGGCAGGCATTCTCTATTCATGAAAACACCTTTATTTTCATACCCCATTACCGCAGGGATATTACTACGTTGGTGGTGATATCCCTATGCTGATAGACAGAATAAACAATTCACACACGCACCCACACCAGCAAGATAATGGTAGTGTAGTCACCCTGTAATGCCCCCCTTGTAGATGCTGGCCAATATCTCTCCATGTTGCTTCTCTTTGAGAAGGAGCAATGCGAGGCAGGAAGGAAGCCAGTCTTCTGGCATCTTTGAGGCAGGAGACCCCATGGCAGGTGCTTCCCAACTGGCTGTGCAATGACAGAGAGCCCTGATGGGCAGACTGTAAGGGGTTCTGGAACCTGGTTAAAATGCTTCGGATTCTCCAGTGCTGGGCCGGGCCTCTGGGTCCCTCACGAACCTCAGTCCATGGAAGAGATGGCCCTTACAGTGCATGCAGCACTCTCCCTGCCCCCGTTTCAGTGCCTCCATCCATGCAGTGTTGGAGGCTCCTGTTTAATCAAGCTCTGAGGATTATTCCAATAATACTCCTCAGACCCAGAGCAGAGAGCCTGGTACACACTGTGCTTCCGGGTGCACACAGTGGCTATTATTATTAATAACGTGCCCGCAAGAACAGTGCACAGATTAGCCACCCGATGGGAACCAGGTAGCCTACACCGGGCACGTGTGGTGCCATCACCTTTTTTTCCTTCCCGCTAATGACAATGTTACAGATTGGCTTAGCCCTTCAAATTCCTGCCGCAATGACTTGTGGATTCCTTCCCCGTCTCTCCCGAAATAACAAAATTTGGAGGGCAATAAAGGAAGAAAAGCTGATTGCCTAAGAAAGTTTCCTAAGCCCAGCAGAGCCTGGTGTGTACTGGATGGAAGCTTCATTTTCCCAGGGCCCACGGAGCCGTAATCCAGGGGAAAGGAGCGCAGGTCCCTGCAGGACGCGCTTCTGCCTTGAGCTGCCAAGACTCACAGCTCTGCGTGGGGCCTCCGAGCTCGCTTTGATAAGTTGCCCGACCTGAGAAAGCTGAAAATGTGTCCATTATGGTGGAGGCTGCTGAGAGGCGATGGTATTAGGGGTGGAGTGGATGACAGAGTGGGGATCCTGGAGTGTGGAGTATCTTCGCTCCTTGTGAGAGAGGGAAAAGGCTGGGTTCGTTGACAAGCTCTCTGAGCATGGCCAGGCAGGGGAGGAGGCAATTTGGGTTGCTTTCCACCTAACACACCTGGGTGTCATGGTGGAGTTGTTAGCACCTGTAGAAAGATGCGCTAGCATCAGCCAGCTCTGTCTGTCCCCATAGAAGAGAGAGAAGTGCACCCCAGTGTTAAAATGGAAAAGCTGGAGAAAAATGGTACCCACAGCAGCAGAGGCCACACAGTGCTCCGCCTGGCATCCTGGCTTGGGAAGGGATAAATTGTGCCTGCTTTTCCAGAGGGCAATTTGGCATCCTATATCAAAAGCCTTAAAAACATGCTTACCCTTGGACCCCATAGACCAACATCTGGAAAAAATGTCCCAAGGAAACAGCATAAATATGTGGGAGATGTTGGCCTAGGGTACCATGCCCCCAAATGAGATGCAACGTTTCATGCTTGTTCGTCGATCTTGATGGGGAAGAGAAGCAAGAAAAACTAAAATATCAAACAGGGACATTCACAGAAAGCAAGCACCATCAGTTTTCTCCTTCCAGTACTGCAGATAGCTTTCCTTCCCCCAGAGCAGGCGGCTGGCATGGGCCTTTGAAGGAGTGCCTGGAAGCCATCCTCAACCTGGGGGGCCATAGTAAGCGAGCTCCCCTCACTGTGTTCCAGGCCAATCTGAGGATGCAGGTGTATTCCCCTCAGAAGTTAAGCATGCTGTTTCGTTAGGCAAAGTATTAAGTTTTCTTTTCAGCAGAAGTACATTTCTGTAGGTTGGGATGTTCCTTTACAGCAGTTTTTCTTCAAGCTAAGGATTCAAGCTGGTAGCAATCTGCCTACAGAGTGGCCATTAAGCCGCACATTAAGTGTGTAGATGGCCAGAAGGAGGGGCCTCCCGCCCAGCAGGAGGCCCTGCCCTTGGTTCAGCCACGGGCAGGGGGCTGAGTCGCATGGAAGCAGGTGCCTGAGCAAGTATGGCAGGCACGGACGTGTCATCGCCACCACTTCTGCTATGTCAGAAGAGACAACACAGAGCACCAGGAGAGGAGAGTGGTAAGAGATGCTGTGGCCATAGCCTCTCCCACAGGTCCTCTGAGCAGGTGACACGTAGAGTGCTTGTATGGAAATACAAGGGCGTGAACAAGGGATTGGTGATACTGGATACGAGAAAGTATGGAGGAACTGCACTGCGGAGAAAGCAAGAAGATAGGTGTTATGGTTTGCTTGCACATATACATGAGGTGCATTGGCAGAAGCCAGGGTCCACAATGAAGCAGCACTATTTAGAGGGTATTTATTTATTTATTTATTTATTTATACTTATTTATTTATTTATTTATTAAAGGAAGTGATTGGATCTTGAGGGCTCTGGCCACATCAACAAATGAACCAGTGGGGAGAACATAATTGAGAGGACTAAGAGGTCAGAAAGACTTGCAGGCAGGGTCTAGCTGGAGGAATAAGATCACTGGAGGACAGGACCACGAATGGTATATTTCTTTCTCATTCTTTCTCTCTTTATTTTTTTAATCTTTAAAAAAAATATTTTATTGATTTATTTATTAGAGAGAGAGGAAGAGGCAGAAAGAAAGAGAGACATACTCCAGAAGCATGTGCCCCCTTGTGCAGATGGCATATGTGGGTCCTGGGGAATTGAACTGCGGTCCTTAGGCATTGCAGACAAACACTTTAACCACTAAACCATTTCCCCTCTCTCTCTTAAGTTGAGCAGTTTCCTCTGTGACATAAGACACACGTCCTTGTCATGATACTCTTCCTAAACACTAAGGTCCACAACTATGGTGCCAGCTAACCGTGGACTAATGCCTGTGAAACCATGAGCCAAAAGCAATCCTTCCTCCTGTGCATTGATGTTCTCAGATACTTATCACAGTGCAGGAAAGCTGACCAGCACAGGAGGGGACACAGAGCACAAGGAAGCTGCTCGTCTGAGGGCTGAGATGGTGTGATAATTCCATCGGTGGGGCAGGAAGCATGGCTTATGGACAGGCACAGAGAGATGAGGGTCACTGGGGGAGTTAAGATGGACAGGGTAGACTGGACTGTGTGATGAGGTGATTAGTGAGTGAGGAGGGGCAGAGATGTGAGGAGAGAGTAGCTCAGTCTCCTTAGGACACAGGAGAAGTTCTAGCAGGAACAAGTGTTTGTTTGGAATGTGTGGAAGATTACAGACATGAATCTAGTAAGCCAGCTTTGGAGGATCCTCCAGCCCCAGTTGGATCCTTGGGAGCAGAGAGAAAGAGAGAGAGAGAGGACGTAGGCAGTCAGTAGGCATCACATGACAGTGATGGTTAATTTCATGTCAGTTGGGCTGACATCTTATCCTAGATACTTCTTGAAGAGATTTTTTAGAAGAAATGAACATTTAAATTGATAAACCATTAAATTCGATTATCTTCCATGTTATATGGGGGGGGCTCACTTAATCACTTAGAGACCTTCACAGAAAGAAGAAGAAGGTGAAGACAAAGACAGAGATGAAGAAGAAAAGAAGGAAGGAGAAGAAAAAGAAGAGGAGGAGGATTCATTTCCTTAACCTTCTAGCATGGTGTACAGATGTTGGACTTCTTTTCAGCACCCAAGATTGCACATTACAATGTCTTAAATTAAACAATTTTGATAGGTGAATATCTCACCACTTTTCTTTGTCAATCTGTAACTAATGAGCTGTGTGTGGAGGGGAGGTTCTTACAAAAAAATCCTGATGGATAAACAAAGGGCAAAGCAATGAAGCTATCTATCTATCTATCTATCTATCTATCTATCTATCTATCTATCTATTTATTATTTGGGTTTTTCAAGGTAGGGTCTCACTGTAGTTCAGGCTGACCTGGAATTTACTATGGAGTCTCAGGGTGGCCCTGAACTCACTGTGATTCTCCTGCCACTGCCTCCTGAGTGCTGGGATTAAAGATGTGTGCCACCACATCCAGCTTGAATAAAGCTATTGTCAAGGGATGACTAGGGTGATAGTCAGGAAGATTTTACACTGTGAGAAGCCGTGGTCATCAGAAGAGGCAAGATAGTGCTGTAACTGATAGGAGTAAATCCCACCCAAGTGGTGGGGACGTACACAACCGAAGCTGATGTTGCATGGAATTTGGAAATAATCGAGGTTCATTGTAACTGACTACCCATGCCAGGCAGATGATCGCTGGATCCCAAGGTTGGCTACCACACACTGCAATATGAGGGAAAGAGTCCGTGACTTGCACCAACCATAAAAAACAAAACAAAACACCGCATGTGTCTTCTGCTCACACATAATTTGCCGAGACAAATCACAAGGGACCATGTAATTTGGCTTCCCGAGATAATCTCAGTATTCAGCTCAGGCTGGATTCAAACTCATGGAAACTTCCTGCTTCAGCCTCCTGAGGACCAGGATTGCAGGTGTGAGCCACCATGCCCTGGATAAGCCACTTTAAAAGTATAAATTGTTCCCATCCTCGAGCACAGTCCATATGTAGATTTATATATTATGTCCTCCTTGATTTCTCTCCTTGGTGTCATTGATTTCAGTGTAAATGTCGTGTCATTTGATGTAACTATTCCTAAGTATGTCAGTGTTTTATACTAGTGCACATGGGATTTTTAAAAATATTTCATCATTCACTCCAAATGTATAAGGTAAAATTAATTCTTGCATACTGAACTTGTATTTTGTGATCCTGTTAAATTTTCATTTTTGTTTCATATTTTGTTTTAGCTGAGTCCATTGGAAAGTCTATGGAGATAATTTTATCATTCACAAATAAAGATATATTTATTACCTTAATTATAAACTTTATATATTTTTCCTGTCTTTTTCTTGCCTTAGTGTTTTGATAAGGAACAATGTTGAATAAAAATGATGAGTGCATATCCCAGCTTTATACTGTCTTAAAACTTCAGATCAGTGTAAAGTGTGATTATACCACAGGCTTTTCTAATAGATGGAAGTTCTCCTCCTTCTACAATTTACACAAAGCTTTGATCTCTGCTAAATACTACATGTTGTTAAATGTTTCTACTTCATTTGTTGAAATAATCGTTTGGTTTTATTCTCTGCTCTGTTAAAACACTGAACTACACTGATTGTTTTATGGTCAGCTTTTCAGTCCTAAGATGAACTCAGCTGGTCAAGATGAATTATCATTGTGTGCATTGTTAGATTGGACTTTCTTTCTTTCTTTCTTTCTTTCTTCCTTTTTTTTTGGTGAAGACTTTTATATTAATGAGTATGAAAAAAAATTGTACATAGTGTTTTTTTGTATGTTTTCATCTTAGAAGAATTTCAATCTAGACTTGGGAGTTTTGCTTCCTCCTACAATTTTCTGAAATATTTTGATAGAATTTGTCAAGGATGCTATAGAAACCTGGAATTTTCTTTGTGGGAAGATTTTTGTTGTTGTTGTTGTTTTGTTTTTCAAGGTAACATCTCACTGTAGCCCTGGAATTCACTATGTTGTCTAAGGGTGGCCTTGAACTCATGGCAATCCTCCTCCCTTTGCCTCTGAGTGCTGATATTAAAGGTGTGCGCCAACACTCCCGGCTTGTGGACAGGTTTCTAGTTTCTTGACTAGACAAAATGCTCTTCAAAATTTCTATTTGATTTCATTTTGACTTTTATAACTTGCACATTTTAAGGAGTTTGTCCATGTGATTGCAGTTTTCAAACTTACATCTGTTAACTTTCTATGTTTGTTATATCCTTTTATTTTCCCTTTAATTTCCTTAGGATCCTCTTTCACTCCTGGCATTAGTCTCCAGGATATCCACTCTTCTAGTCTGGATGTGTTCCTGGGATTCTTTCTGTAGTAGTTACCTTCTCATTGCGGGGGCAGACACCTGAGCAGAAGCAACTGATGACTAACAGCTGCAAAGAGAAACCTCATCACGGGGAGCACGGCAGGTCTGAGCAGGAGACCTGGGTCCCATCTTCACAGCAGCTGGAAATAAGTCATCTGAGTACTGGGCTTGGAGCTGGGATCTATTACCTCAAAGCCCTCATCCTCATCCAGTGACACACCTTCTCCAGCAAGGCTCCACTTCATGCAGGTTGCACCAGCTGGGGATTCACTATGAGTCTTAATCATAAACACATGAGGCTACAGAAAACATCCTACATCAGACCTCCACACTTTCTCAATTCAATCCAAGATTTAAAGGCTTTGAAGAAACAATGCTTTGTTTCATTGATACCTCTTTCCTCTTTTCTGTGTCATTCATTCCTGCTTTTATTTTTACCAATCTATTATTATGTGTCACTTGTTTTTCTTTTCTCCAGCTTCTGAATGTGGAAACATAGACCAGTAACCTAAAACCTTTCCTCCTAATATGATTCCTGACAAACCCATATCCTCTCTTGACATTGCTGTACCCTGGCAGGTTGTGAGCGAGGCTTTCATTTTTAATCCATGGGAATCACTTTCCTTTATCTGGTGTGGTTTCTGCTTTGGCCCATGGACTACTTAAAAATATAAGGGTTAGTAGGGAACTTTACTGATTCTTTTTCAATTTGGTTTTCATGTTTAATTCAGTTTTCAAAATTACTGAGATTGGATTTGTAGTCAGGAATACAATCTATTTTGATGAAAGCTCTGTGTATTTTGTAAGTAAACATACATCAGTTAAATTGGATCATAATGCTTAATTCTTTTATTCTACTGAATTTTTGGTCTACTTATCCAATAAGGATGGAGAGTGGAGGGTACAAGGGCATCTCTAACTGTAACTAAAAATTTGTCTCTTTTTCTTTTACTTATTCATTTTATTCTTCATGAACCTGAAAGCTTTACTTTTTAGGTAAATGTTCAATATTGTCATGTGTTGGGTGCACAGTAAGTTGATTCTGAGGTTACCCAACCCAGGGATGGTCCAAGTCTTGTGGCACAGGACTTCTTATCCCAGCTGCTAAGGAACCTGAAACAGGAGAATAGCGAGTTCAGGGCCTGCCTAGGCAACTTTGTCAAACCCTGTCTCAAAATACAAAGGTATACAAAGAGCCAGAGTTGTAGCTGACAAGTACCACTTGCCAGGCATGTATGAACTCCAAGGTTCAATCCCCACCCCAGAAGAACAATGAGCCACAGAGAAAGGATACCTGAACCCTCATAGCAACACCTAGACCAGTGTGTTAGGAAGGATTGCCTTCATGCTATCCAGGAAGCCTTGGGGACTTTGGAATGGTGAAACCAGCTGGACAGAGCCTCAAGGGGTCTCATGAGCATAAACTCATCTATTTGCATACTTTCAGGCTCACCAGCCCTCAGCTGACCCCACTTCACTTAGCTTGACCCGGAGCAGCTCCATCCATTGGCCAGGGAGGGGAAGCATGCATTTCTGTTCTGTCATCTGTCTCTCCAGATGCTTAGCCAAGGACTCCTGACTCTGCCCCCCTGCACCACAGCCTACTAGCTACAAATTAATTGCATGCCTTTGTAGAATTCCCAAGATCCTCTCCAAAGAGGCCTAAATCAAAAATATATTCAAGTTATGACCCTCCAACCCCTGTCGTTAGACACCCTGACTTCCTTCTTGCTCCCTGATGGTCTTTAAGAGGCCAGTAAGGGGCTGGAGAGTTGGCTTAGCGGTTAAGGCGCCTGCCTCCTAAGCCTAAGAATGCTGGTTCCAATCTCCAGGTCCCACGTTTAGCCAGATGCAAAGTGATGCAAGGGCGCAATGCTGCACTTGACCACAAGGGGGCGCACATATCTGGATTTCGTTCACAGCAGCTGAGACACTGCTGGCGCGCCCATCTCTATCTGTCTTCCTCTCCCTCTCTCTCTGTCTCTGTCTCTCAAAAAAAAAAAAAAAAAGAGGTCAGTAAGAACAGGCATGTGCTTCCTGTGTGCGCATCTTCCTCACCTGGAGCACTGGAACGCTTAGTGAACACTGATTTGAACTCACTGTAGGTGCTGCCATTTTGGTTACAGGAGTTGATGGCTTATTGGCTGCTATGATCATTTCTATGGTGGTGAATATACTCGCCCATTTCTCAGTGTGATTTTCTAACATGGCTTCTACATCTACACTGCGGACTCATAAAGATCAACTGGAAAGTAAGAGAAGCTACACTTATCTATACAAAGGCTGCTTCAGTGTCAACACCAGCTCTAGGAAGCCCTACCTGACTGTGCCAAGCTTTGACATTCACCCCTCAACAGAGCCTTTTAATACTCAGGACTGACACAATGGCACATGCTGTCCCCAACTAAACATTAATCTTTGTATTCATGAAACCCACTTTGCCCTGCTAAATGCTAATTGTGAGTAGGTCACTGGCATTTAGTTAAAGATCTGTGTTCAGGTAACTCTAAAAAAGGGGTCAAGAATCAAAATGGCAGTCACCACTTCCATGTGGAGTGTATAATATTTTCTGATTGGCTCTTGTTGATTGGAATGCTAATGCAATGGGCCCTGATGTTATCTACAGACAGACATTCAGGGTGTGATGTTCATTTCATCCCATTTTGTTCATGTCTATTATTGTTTACAGAATCGGGATGCATTATACCATCTCTTTTTGAATTTCCAAGTTCACGTCCATAGTGATGTGAGTCCCAGATAGAATTTTAGGGCACTCAGGGTTCCTTCCACCCCCTACCTGTCCATGAAACCTTGTTCTTCAAAACCTGGCACTTCCAGCCCTACCTGCTACCGGAAGATTGTCCCAACCTCGGGAGAACGACAGCACTCCCCAGCAACATTCATATATATGAACCTCACATCTCAGCAAACATGTGTCAGACAGGAAATTGATGTCAAGGCACAGTGCACTCCAGCAACTGAAGTAGGATGAAATTAACCTTGAGCAAGTAAGCTGTTCCCAAACGCAGTCATGGGGGCTAATAAACTGAAGGCTTATCTTTGTGATACCTGCAAGGGCCCTAGACACAAGCTCCTCTTCTGAGTAAGAGGCCACCATAGCCCAGCAGGTGTGATTATCCAGAGAGAAGAGTGCTTTATTTATTTATTTCCCCACCCCTAGGATGTCAGACCTGCTCGTCTACATTTCCACGGGTCCATAATCTTTCAATTAGATACTCAATTGAATATAAATTATTTTTGCAAGAGACCCTTGCTGAGGAATGTCTGGAAAGGAGGAAACAAGCTCTGCCAAGGAGAGGGCTCACCAGCTCAGTACCACACTTTAGCATTAAGGATATTGACTCTTTCCACTCATTCTTCAGCCTAACTTAACAGCAACGCACGTCTGAGAGCAAGAGCAGAAAGGGGAGTAAGTGAGGGATGGAGAGAATGTGTTTATATTAGAAATAATTCTCAAATAGTATCTTCAAAGCATAGTGAGAATAAATATTATTTTCACTAGTTAAATTCAATTATATGCACTGTGATTCTGCTTCTCTCTGCCATCGTAAAATGCTCCTGTAGAGCCTTCCATGCGGTGGTGGTTTGCACAGCCTATGTATGTTTTTCATTTCCAAATTAACTATCCTTCAGTGGAAAGCTTTTTAAGGTGAAGGAAGTTCATTTGTAAGAGACACTTCAAGATAGGGAGAGAATAGCTCTTAAAATCCCAGTGTGTATTTTTTTCCCTTCTTTCATAAGCACACACCTCAAGCCCAATATTAGCAAAGAAATTTCCAGAGTCACAGACAAACCACACACAGCCAAGGTGAACAGGTTCCTCAAGAGAGTGGGTCTCTGGTCACAGGGTCAGCAGCAAGGCCATGACACGTGGCTGTGGCTCAGATATGACTGGTCTGCTCAGAACTTATAGCTAAGCCCCCAACCTCACTGGTACTGGTATTAACAGAATGGACTGTGACTATCCACAGTGTGTACTGGGGGTTGGGAAATGATTGAGTTTAGATAAGGTCATAAGAGTGGAACATCCATGACTTTATTTTCTTAATTTTTTAAAATATTTTTTAATTGACAATTTCTATATATTTCTATATATTTCCCTTCCCTCCCCCCTTTCCCCTTCAAAACTCCATTCTCCGTCATATCCCCTCCCTCTCTCCATTTGTCTCTCTTTTAATTTGATGTCATCATCTTTTTCTTCTATTATGAAGATACTGCTAGGCACTGCATGGCCATGGATATCGAGGCCAATTTCTGTCTGGACAGTTGCATTGTAAGGAGTCGTACCCTTCCTTTGGCTCTTACATTCTATCCGCCCCCTCTTCCGCAATGGACCCTGAGCCTTGGAGGGTGTGACAGAGATGTTTCAGTGCTGGACACTCCTGCATCCCTTCTTCTCGGCACTATGTTGGGTCATCCCAGTGGTCATCGCCATCTGAAAAGAGAAGCTTCTCTAACCAGAAGTGAGAGTAGCATTAATATGTGAATATGAACATTAAGTGTAGTGCTTTCAGGGCAGCTTGGGGGAATAATATATACATTTAGCCAGCCAAGAGCAAGCTTTATACCTCTAAGGCTCATGACCTCCCCTGCCATAGACTTTTGATTAGTTTTTTCAGTACCAGGCATGTATTCCCTCCCATAGAGAGGGCCTTCAGTCCAATTAGGGAGCAGTTGGTTTCCTCAAGAGCAGACCTGCCACTATTGCACCCATTTAGTCATCGGGCCTGTCTGGCCAAACTAGAGTTTTCCAGGGCCAATGACTTTATAATAGTGAGAAATAGAGAGGGTGGAGAGAGAACAGACACACAGACAGACATACACACTTCTTGATTCCATGTGCCACCTCAGTCTTCTGACAGCAAGAAGCTGTGACCACAGTGTGGACCTAAAGAGAAGAAAGGCAGAGGAGGCAGACCCAGGATGGCAGCTCTTGAACTGATACAAGTGTGGGCAGCAATACTGAGAAAGGCTGAAGGGCACAGCATGAGCACAAATAGACCGAGCTTGTCCAAAGGGAGGAGAGGCATCTAGAGAGCTGGGGAGATAGACTGGTGGGAGCTGCGCTGCCAGGGGCCTCACATGATGTCAACAAGGCTCAAGAGAATAGTATGCAGAGAACCAGCCATAGAGTTATAGGGGAAATGAGCAAGAGTGCTGTTTTATCGGTGAAACTGGTACCAGCACAAGGGTGCAAAGGAGATAGACACAAACACTCAACCCCTACCAAATCAGATATCCAAAAACACAGAGACACACAAAACCTCATCACTGAAATAGACCTAAAATGAACCCATCATGGCTCAGTAAAATTGGCTGAAGAGGGGGCTGAAAGATTGTGAGAGCCATGAGTTGGGTCATTATGCACAGAGTCATTGCCTCTCCCACATAACTGATGGCTATAAGGCAAGACTCACATTACCCATTGGGGGAGGACAGGGAGAAGGCTAACGAGGGCACCATCATGGCTGTGTATATACTATATACATAACTAATAAAAAAGAGTAATATGCCAATGTAAAGTGTCCACATAAGCTCTGTGGCTCAGGTCATAGCATGAAAATAATGCTTACTGAATGGCAGCAATGTCAAGTTTTTGATAGGCCTTGGGGAGGGCCGTGGTGAGCTGGGAGAAAGGACTTATAGGTATTTATGCATCTGGTTTTCAATTTCATGTGATTTTCAACTTAACCAAGGAAGGTGCTGGCAAGTTTGTGAAGACACTGGTTAGAGGTGTGTTTCCTAACAAGGGCGAGTTTGCTCTTCCACCTTCTTTTCTTTTCTGAATTAACTCAGAACTCTAATATGTGAACAAACAGTCATTTGATCATGTTCCCATCCCTGAGAACAGTCCCCTTGGATGGTAATCCCTCCTCTGTCTTGTCTCGGTCCTTTTGTCCTACTCCGTCTTCCATGTCAAAATATGGATGGGCTCAAGATCGTGCTGGGTAGAGGGTGGATCAGCAACCACTGTGAGGCTGTGACAGCACTGGTCAGTTCACGAAGTTTGCCTACTGTGGCTCATACATTCTTTCTGCCCCCTCGACTCCAATGCTCCCCGAGCCTTGGAGGGCATGGAAGAACTGCCCTTTATTTAGCATTGCACTCTCAACACCTCTCATGTTCAGCTCTGTAGTTGTGATCCTTCTTAGTGATTTCCACCACCTCCACAGAGGAATCCTCTGGCTGGCAGCGAGAGCAGTGCTCATATCCTTTCTGTGTCCCGTGTCCACCTCGGCAATGTTCCCCGAGTCCTGGCAGGTAAGGTAGAGATGGCTCATCCAGTGCTGAGCCCTGGGCTTTCTCTTATTCTTGGCATTCTTATGATTCTTGGGTCTCCCTGGTCTTTGCCATCATCTATTAAAAGAAGGTCCTCTAACCAAAAGTGAGATCAGCATTAATCAAAGAAAGGTTGTTTGATGGGCATGTCTCTATTTAGCCAAAGGACGCTTCCCTCTGGGGTCTAGAACCTTCCAAGCCATTACTTTCTGGCTTGATTCTCAGTACCAGGCATGAGTTCCCTCCCACTGAATGGAGCCCCTTATCCCATTAGAGAGGAACTGGTTACATCCATAGCTCATGTGCCACTACTGCATCATTGGGCACCTCTTGCCTGGCTGCTTGAATTTGTAGCTTGCAGAATCCACCACTCATTCACACTGTAGATGACTTTTCTCCCCCAGCAGCTTGCATAGTGCCTCCAGCACCACGCCAGCTAGCCAACAAGGAGCTGGCTTCCATCTTGGATCCAGCTTGATTTCTCAGTGTCCTGAAACTGCAGCCATCTTCAACCTTACTTTCTTGACAAAGGGATTTCAAAGATTTACAAGTGGCATCCCTTCTCCAATTGCACAGGGAATGAAAAAGATAGACAGAGGAGCCTGACACTCTGGACTGGTAATTGAGCTATCATTAACAGATAGGCTCCTTCGTGGGTTTGTCGATTGTTTAATTTTATTCTTGTTTTTGCTAAGTTATGAGTGTGTGATGTGTGTATGGATAACATGTGTATGTGTTGGGTGACTTGTGTGAACATGCATGTAGCTGCCAGAAGTCTGCACTGGGTGTCTTCCTCAGTGACTTTCCAAGTTAGATTTTTGGGGGACACAAGCCCAACAGACTGGCCTTTTATGAAAGAGTGAGAGCAAGAGAGAGAGAGAGAGAAAGGAGAGAGGGAGAAAGAATTGGCGAGCCAGGGCCTCCAGCTGCTGTAATTGAACTCCAGATGTGTGTGCTCCCTTGTGTGCATGTGTCACCTTGTGCATCTGGCTTACATGGGATCTGGGGAGTTGAACATGGGTCCTTAGGCTTCACAGGCAAGTGCCTTAACCACTAAGTGGTCTCTTCAACCCTCCACCTTAGTTTTGAAGACCAGGTGGTTCTGGTTGATGGATAACATACCTGACACAACTCAGTCTAAAAGGGGAAGTGTTATTTCAGCTCACAGTCCTAGGTCACAGTCTCTCGTGTTTGGGAAGGCATGGTGGCAGGAACAGGAGGCAGCTGCTCACATTCATCCAGCCCGCAGTGAGGAAGCAGAGAGCGATGGACATGGCTGCTCAGCTTTTTCTCCCCTTTTTGCAAACTCTGGACTCCAGTCCATGGAATGGTGACATCCACAGTGAAGGCAAATCTTCCCATGACAATCAGCCCAATCAAGATAATCCCTAAGAGGCACGGCCAGAGGCTCATTTTCCATGCGATTCTAGGTCGTGTCAAGTTGACGATCAATATGACCCATCACACAGTGTCACTCATTGAACCCAAGCTCAGTGATTTGGCTACACAAACTGATAAACAAGGCCTGTAGATCCCCTCTCTGTGTCTTCTGCAGCACAGAGTTTACACACCATTACACTAGGTTTGTTTCCTTGTATGGCAAACACTTTACCTGCCAAGCCCTATTTCAGTGCCCTGCTTCATTTTTAATTTTATTTTTTATTTTATTTTTTTAGAGAGAGACAGAGAGAGGGAGAGGAAGACAGATGGAGATGGGCCCTCCAGCAGTCTCTCAGCTGCTGCGAAAGAATTCCAGATGCATGCGCCCCCTTGTGGTCAAGTGTGGCATTGCACCCTTGCTTCACTTTGCATCTGGCTAAATGTGGGACCTGGAGATTGGAACCGCTGGAGATTGGAACCAGTGTTCTTAGGCTTAGGAGGCAGGCACCTTAACCACTAAACCATCTCTCCAGCCCCATTTTTTATTTTTAAAAATATTTTTAAGCTGGGTGTGGTGGCCCATGCCTTTAATCCCAGCACTTGGGAGGCAGGGGTAGGAGGATCACTGAGAGTTCGAGGCCACCCTGAGACTACATAGTGAGTTCCAGGTCAGCCTGAGCCAGAGTAAGACCCTACCTCAAAAAACCAAAAAAAAAAAAAAAAAAGTTATTTATTTGCAAGCAGAGAGAGATAGGAGAGAAAGACACAGAAGAGAATGGGTGTACCAGAGCCTCCATGTGCTATAAGCAAACTCCAGATGCATATGTCACTTTGTGCATCTGGCTTTATGTGAATGCTGGGGAATCACACACAGGTCCTTTGGATTTGAAGGCAAGTGCCTTAACTGCTTAGCTATCTCCCTAGCCTCCCTGCTTCATTTATAACATTTGCTCGCTCAGCGTAACTGCACTGGCAAGAGCAGGATTCTTTGAGATAGATGGTGTTGCTCCGGGCCACTGCAGTTGTCTCTGACTTTGTCCCGAGGCAGCTGAGAGAGCGTGCTCGAGTCTCCTGCTCAATCCTGGCTCCAATTGTGTCATCTGGGAGGCTAGATCACTTGAGTGTCATGTCCCTCGTTTGTAAACTTGAGGGAAGAATTATGGTACCTACCAGATGGGTTTAGAGGAAGTAGCAAACTGTTACACATGTGGAACATTCTTTCCATGTGCTGTGATGGGTGAGGGTTCAATAAATGCTGTCTGTTGTTATTGACAGAGCCTGGGCTCGTTATGTCACCTTAATTCACTTCCAAGCTCATGTCTATAGGATGGAGAAAATCATATTGAATTAGCAAAGCCATGAATGGATCAGGCAAGATGACATATGTCATGGGTCTGGAATAGAGCAGACATTGGTCCATATTAGCTTCATTCTCTTTGGTGTCAACTTTTGTCATGCCACTTTGTGCTCAAACCCATCATTAGCTTGTGGCAGGGCCCTCAGCACTCTACTCACAGCTCAGCCTGGATCAGATTCTGCATAGATCATTCATCTTATAATTCTGGGGGTGGTTTTTTGGATATGTGATTGATATACAATTGTATATGTATATGGGATGTGTGCACATGTGTGATGTATGCCAAGTGCATACCACATATGCACCTGTGCGGAGGAAGATGTTGGCTGCCTTTCTCTACTCCTCTTCCACCTCATCTCCTTGAGACAGAGTCTCTCACTGAACCCAGAGTCAGTGTTTCCTGGTTAGACTGGCTGACCAGAAAGCTCCACAAGCTCCAGAGATATTCCTGCCCTCTGCTTCTCATGGTGCTGGTGGCTGCTCTTGGCATTTTTGTGGGTGCTGAGGATCAAACCCAGATCCTCATGCTTGAACATGGAGCATTATTACTCACTAAGCTGCCTCCCCTGCCCCATAATTCTAATTCTTTGAAATAGATAATTATCATAATTAAGACAAAGAAAAGTATAAAGAAGGAAAAAAGAAAGAAAAAGAACTTTCCTCAAATTTCATGTGTCTAGAGTCTTGTGCTATGAATATTTTGGCACTATTGCCTCCCATTTCTTTCTACATATTTTTACACAGGTGAATTTATTCAGAGAGAGACCAATTTTTCAGCCTCTCATTTATTGAGATGTGTGCAAAAAAATGGAGCTAAAAGTTTTTTTCCCTTCATTATTCAATTTCTTTGGTGTTTTATAATGTCTGCATGATAGTCCTGGGATGTGTGTAAACATATAAGAAAGAACATACATACATTAATGCATGTTTAGACAAATACATGCTTCAGTTTTGCTCATATGAAAAATGTCACCGTGATGAACACATTCACTCAGCACGTGGCCAGTGTCTATGGGCTTTCTGACAACTTAAGTAGTGTCAGAGTCTTGCCTTTCCCCTAGATTTTTCAACCATCCTTCCAATCCGGGTTTTAACGTCTGCTTTTTTTGACTCTCTTTGCGTGGGATAGTAACTTCTTGCTGGGCTTACAACTTGCCTCCTTCCCCTTTTGGGGTGCCATTCTCTTCTTTTTAATACCTGACTCTTGCCCAGAGCTGGTCAGGTCTGGGGTCCTGCTCCATCTTACTCTATAATGTATAGTACTATTAATTATTTATGAAGACAAAATGGAGAAGATTTTTTTTTTGGTTTATTTATTTATTTGAGTGTGACAGAGAGAGAGAAAGAGACACATACAGAGAGAGAGAGAGAGAATGGGCACGCCAGGGCCTCCAACCACTGCAAATGAACTCCAGATGCATGGACCACCTTGTGCATCTGGCTGATG
Organism: Orientallactaga sibirica; assembly: GCA_036365145.1. NCBI lineage: Eukaryota > Metazoa > Chordata > Mammalia > Rodentia > Dipodidae > Orientallactaga > Orientallactaga sibirica. The sequence continues at coordinate 12,583,870 of JAEOAD010000038.1, read as the reverse complement.
TGGATCCTGGGGAATCAAGCCTCAAACAGGGGTCCTTAAGCTTCACAGGCAAGAGCTTAACTGCTAAACCATCTCTCCAGGCCCAAGAAGACATTTTTTTAAAAGCCTCAATGGACTCTATTGGATTGCGTTCTGGAAAAAGCACATGGTCTCATGTCCTTTAACCTGATTTTGAATAGAAAAATATCAAGTACTTGCCAAGTCCAGAAACGAAGCAGAGTAGGGTTTGGCATGAGCCGTTAGCCATGAGATAAACACTGCAAGGTAGAATTCTGGTTCACACAACCAAGAAGAACCTTAAGCCAGGCAGGCTGAGTTCCAGTCTCAGCTCATCCACTTCCCAAGTCATGATGGGAAAGCACAGGGTGCTCTAAGGGGTTCACTGCACCCCGAGGAGCACTTAGGAGAAGAGAAACTGGATGGTTCTGGCCAGTGGGTTTACATGGAAACCTGAGCTTTCCCAGGACTCGTCCGGGCTCACAGACAGTAGGGATGTCAGCAGTGACAGTTAGAAACTCGCCAGCTTCAGTTGTGCAGTTGGTGTGAACACAGACAAGGTACTCACTCTGTAAGCCTCAGTTTCTCATATTTATCCCTTTGGGGTTGTTGTTTCAACAAGAGATAATGCATTTAAAGTGTCTGGCATATGCCAGGGACTCGATAAATATTCATTTCTTCTCACCCTCCTCTCCTCCCAGTGCCATCTCGGATGTTGCCCCAGGCGTTACCAACCCGGGAAGGTCATGGAGGAGAGTGGGGCAGTGTGGGGCTGCGCTTCTCTCCAGCTTTTTTGGAAATGATTGAAAGTTAAACTGGGCCAGCAGTCTGGTGACGTCTGGGTGAGAGACAGAGTTAAATTAAGGTTTAATCTCAGCCCTTCCATGTGTTAGCCAGGCTGCACAGAGCGCAGAGTTTGAAAGAGATTCAATGCGGTTTTCTCACTAATCTGATGGCAGGAGGAAGAGAGACGGAGGTAGAGCTCCGATGGCTAGTTTTACAGCCAGCCGCAGGAAGGCCTCTTTTAGGAGAGACGATAAAAGTGACAAAGGTAAGAACGGAAGGTTGTCTTTTTGGACAGAAAAACTTATCCTTCTGCAAGGCGGAGGGCAGGGGACCAGGGCAGAGCTGGACCCGGGTCTGGCTACTCACCCGACAGAGTTGATGCTAATGTCGTGTCGCTTTGGTGGCGATCTGGACACCGAAATGAGTCAGAGGAAAGTAGAAAAGCTTCTCCATGTCATCCTGCTTCCCCATTTCAGGGGACATGCCAGGTGGGGTGTGACCTTCACTGTCCCTGTGTGCGGGAAGTCACTTTCTTTGTCAAATGGGTCTCAGCATCAGAGGAAATAAGGTCATTCATTCCTTTCCTGGTCCATTTCCTCCAGGCAAGCAAAAGTTCCTTTAAGTGGAAGCCCCAGACAGGTTGTTATTTCCTGAGGGTGAGACAGGGCTCTCTGCTATTACTTCCCTCCAGCCTCTCTGTCAAGTGAGTCGTGAATATGTGTCTACCTGGACCAGGGTAGGGTGTACTGACCAAGTGGTGGGGCCTTGACTAAGGCAGCTGAGGCCCATAACACTGGCCACAAGGGCTCCTCTACAGAGCTTTTTTTTTTTTTTTTTTTAAGCAGGGGGATTTTTAACGTGTTTATTTATTTATTTGAGAGCAACAGACAGACAAGAGAGAGAAAGAGGCAGACAGACAGTGAGAGAATGGGCGCACCAGGGCCTCCAGCCACTGCAAATGAACTCCAGATGCATGTACCCCCTTGTGCATCTGGCTTATGTGAGTCCTGGGGAATCGAGCCTCAAACCAGAATCACAGGCACAGGCAAGCGTTTAACCACTAAGCCATCTCTCCAGGCCCAACAGAGCTTCTTCAATTCCTTCATAAGACAAACAACGCGGAGCCCTTCTTCCTGACTTTTGAATACCACTCATTTCTCAACATCTTGATCTAATTCTATTCCCCAAACTTCTCTGTCCTGTGTTACCTGAAGAAAATATATTCTCAGCAACCCTGGTACAGACTTGAAAAAGTCGGAACTCATGGAGTCATTTAGTTATGTATTCATTCATTCATTCATTCATTCATTCATTCATTTATCATATTTGTGGAGAATTCTCCAATGGGACCCAAACATTCTTAGTCCCTTGAAATGTTTTTTCAACATTTTGTTTCTTCCCATCAGGAGGTGGGGGCTTCATGCCCTCTCTTGAATTTAGAAAACATCTGTCACTGCTCCCTTGACCATGGAGAGTGGGGGTGGGACACAACGTGACCTCTGATTCTCAGTGAGTTAAAGTGATGCCATCCTTGCCTGGCCTCCTCTTCTGATTCCTTAGAATTCCTTAGAATTTCCTGTGTGAGGAAGCCCAGGCCACATGGGAAGCGCATGGTGGGTGTTCCCAGTGCGGACAGCCTAAAGCCAGTTCCAAGCACTGACAGTGTGAGCAAGCCCTCAGATGGCCCAGCCGCGGAGTGCTTCTCATTCAAGTGGCCCAGCTGGGGCCCTGGACAACCTGGAGCCAGATAACTCCCTCATGAGCCAGTTGTCTTTGACTATTTCTTTGACTTCTTTCAATAGTGACATTGAAAGGGAAGGAAGGAGAAGCAGGAGAGGAGGCAGTCTGGTGACATGGGAAGGAAAGAAAGGAGAAAGTGGGGGAGGAAGAGGCCATTCACTTATTCATTTATTCATCTTCCCATTCATCCTTCTAAGATCCTCTCACTGATCTCTCACTGTGTGATACAGTCCATGATAGGGGATGAAGAGAAGAAGGGAGGGTCCCAAGAAGCTGGCTGACATACCCACCAGCCATTCCGCTACTGATCCATGAATCCCAGCTAACCCATGTAGTGGTATGAAGATGAACACATGCCCCCCATAATCTCAGGGAGTTTTATTTTTAAAATATATTTTGTTTATTTATTTATTTGAGAGAGAGAGAGAGAATGGGCGTGCCAGGGCATCCAGCCACTGCAAACGAACTCCACAAGCATGCGCCCCCTTGTGCATCTGGCTTACGTGGGTCCTGGAGAATCGAACAGGGGTCCTTTGGCTTTGCAGACAAATGCCTTAACCACTAAGCCATCTCTCCAGCCCCTCAGGAGTTTTGATTATGGTTAAGCTTCCTACTTAAGTCTCTAGCAGCCTGCTGGAAGAAGTGTCCCTGGGGGCGGCGCTCATAGCACAGCTCTAAGGAGTGTTCAGGGCCAATTTGAGCTCTGGCTGTTGGTGTTTGCTGGCTGTTGGTGTTTGCTGGCTGTTGGTGTTTGCTGGCTGTTGGTGTTTGCTGGCTGTTGGTGCTGTCTGTCCGCTGTGCACGTATGGAAGAGAGCCTCTCCCACCATTGGTGGTGCTTGCCCTGGATTCCGTGAGCCTGAAATAAACTCTTTCCTCCCATAAGCTGCTTCTGGACACATGTTTGTCTAGCAACAAGAAAGTAACTGCTACAGCCATCAAACGTCTCCCCCACATCCTGGCCAGACTTGTAGTCGTTTAGTCACGCTGAGGGTCTGCTTCACTATCCGACCTAACTTCTTTGGGATGAGAAACCAACTGGGCCTTTCCCCTGTGTCCCCTGGTACACAACACAGTCTTACACTCTAAGCAGATGCCCGATACAGTTTTATTATTATTACTTTAAATCAGTTTATCTACTGGTACTAGGTTCTCGAGTCTGTGAACAAATAAACCAATAACTTTCTGGAAAACAATGTTTTAGAGAATAAAACCATCCTGGCTATAATAAGGCCTTTCTTTCAGTCCTTGCTCCACGGCAGGCGCTGCCTATTGATTCAGTCCCCACGGTGACCACATAAAGATTGTGAGCGTCCTGGAGCTGCAGAGTGGACTTCTGTGCAGAGTAGCTAGGTGTCATGATCACAGAGTGTGGCTCCTTAGTTAGTTCTGGTAACTTCTCCAGCCACCATGGTGATGACCACATGTGGAGACACAAAGCAGAAGACATTTGCTGTCAAGGTCTCTGGGAAAGCTGCCTAGAGAGAATTGTTGACCTTTTCCTCGCTCTCTTCCTTCCTTTCTCCCTCTCTCCCGTTCTTCCTTCCTTCTTTACTTCCTTCCTTCCCCCCTCCTTTCCTTCCTTTTTTTAGTTCTTTTTTTCTTTTCTTGCAGTGCTGAATGTGACTCCCAGAGCTTGGCTTTTGCTAAGCCAGGCATATTTGAGACAGGGTCTCACTATGCATCTCAGGCTGACATGAACTCAGGACCCTGTCTCCTGAGGCCGGACTTAAAGGTGTTCCCAACCCACTTGACATTCAAAGGCTGAGTACCTTTGAGTTCCATGGTTCTGGTCAGTAGGGACCTCGTCATTACTTCCATCCAGTGGAGAATCTGTCTCGTGCACTGTTCCCAAAGCTCAGGGAAAAGTGTTCCTGACTGAAGCTCCCATCACAGAAATGGAACTTAGAACAAGCCAGTTAAACCTCCCCAGGAGGGCTTAAAGACAGAATCAAGATGACGCTTCCCACAAAATTTCCACTTTAACTTTTTTTTTTTTTTTTTTTTTAAATTCAGGAACTGGTGAGATGCCTTAGCAGTTAAAGCACAATTGCCTGCAAAGCCAAAGGACCCAGGTTCGATTCCCCAGGACCCATATAAGCCAGATGCACAAGGGGGCACATACATCTGGAGTTCATTTGCAGTGTCTGGAGGCCTTGGCGCACCCATTCTTTCTCTTTCTCTTTTCTTTTTCTCTTTCTCTTTTTCTTTCTTTCTCTTTTCTTTCTCTTTCCCTTTCTCTTTGCCTCTTCCTCTCTCTCTCTCTCAAATAAATAACAATAAAATATTTTTTAAAAACTTTCACACTTTGAGACCTAAGAGATGTGAAGCTGAGTTTGGGGTGGACAGAAGAGCAACTGGGCTGTGCTGAGCCATGTCCCAGTACAGCAGACCGTTGAGCTGGGCCCTGCTTCGTTCTCTGAGCTGAAGGCAGGCCTCAGAGAGGCGAGGTCCCGACCTGATGGAAACACTCCCTGTTACTCTGGATGAACCTCACAGGCAGAGACTCCAATTCCACCTCAACCTTTGTGAGGCAAGCCTGTGGGCAGCCGACTCTGAGAAGACAGTTGAAGCAACTGTTTACTTACTTATTCAAAGAAACCGTGGTGCTGGCAATTAGCCTTGGGATAGGGGGACTTGTCATATGGTTTTCAAGAACCCCAGGAGTTTCTGGGTAGCACATGTGGATCTGTGGCTGGGGACGAGCTCCTTCTCCTGAGGAAGCCCTTCGGTCAGCATCCAGGGAACAGTCGGCGTCAGAACCCTGGCACGATGCAGTGACATCATGATCCCTTGGCCTCGTTTTACAGAGGCTGCTGCAGAGACAAAGTCCTTTTGTCAAGGTCACCTTGTTGTGAAGGACTGCTGTGAGCAGCCTTGGATTGATCTGTAGAGCCCGCATGCTGCACAAGGTCCCGGTTCCTCACACCTTGCCCGGATTCACTTGTCTCATCCCCACTGGCTCCTGTCCCTGACCTCCCAGGCTTCTGGCATCACTGTGGGCCTCTCGCTCCACACTCTGTTCCATTCACAGTGTCCCCCTGCTGCTGCCACTTCCAGAAAAGACGTTCAGACCTAGAAACCCAAAACATGACAGGAAGCCTCCCACAGGAACTGGGGGGTACCAAATGGGCAAGAATCAGTCAAAGTCAAACATGGAGATCCTGCTGGCTAAAGAATACGGCTGCTGCTTGGAACTGGTTGGAGCCAGTGTCACACAGACAGCTTGAGAGCCACCATGGACCAGACCACAAGTTAGATGCGCTGTTCCACTTGACAGGCTGCCCGGAGGTAGGGGAACTAGGAACCCGGGTGCCCTGGAAAGGAGCTGAGGCAGAGGAGCTGGTGCTGCACTGTGACCCCTGTCACTGCAGAGGACCATCATGACTGTCTCACAGGTCGTCACAGAGTTACTTTCTACTTTATTGATGTCATGTGATATTCAGAAATGAAAGGAACTCATAACCAAATAATTATGGGACACGTCTTGTACTGGAGACACCGCCATGCACATTCACACATGGGAAGCTCTGAAAAGTACAGGACATCAATGAACCTGGTGTATCCCTCCCTTCCTTGGTGTCTGGAGCAGACCCTGTTCAAGTCACAGTTGGCAGTGCCTACGCCTGGCTAAAACAGCACACTTCTGCAGCTGACCATGGTCATGTGACAACCCTGCTAGCCATGAACCAAAATCTGGTAGCATAAAGGGATTTCAAGAAAGACTATTGAAGCCGGGCTCACCCCTGTAACCCAAGCACTTTGGAGTCAGGGGTAGGAGGATTGGTGTGAGTTCGAGGCCACCCTGAGACTACATAGTGAGCTCAGGTCAGCCTGGGCTAGAGTAATATCCTACCTAGAAAAACAAAACAAAAAAAAATCAAAAAGAGAGTCTCTTGTATTAACTTGCCATGGAGAGAGTTCAGAGATCTTGAGAGAACTCCCTTTAACCTTTCTAGGGATAGCACCCCTCAATGATCTAAGCCCTCCTATTCTACAAGACACCCCATCTCCCAGCAAGCTCCCATCATGTGAGCTGGGGAGGGACCCTTGAACCAGCCCCAGTCAGGAAACAGGCCAGAGCTGGTGACAGAGATCCTGCTGTGACTTCAGCAACAACGGGTTTCTATGCTATTTAAACCACTGGCCTTAGACTCTTATTTTTAAAAAAATGAATATTTTATTTATGTAAGAGAGAGAGAAAAAAATGGGCATGCCAGGGCCTCTAGCCACTGCAAACAAACTCCAGAGGCATGTGCCACTTTGTATGTATATCTGCCTTTACTGGGTACTGGAGAATCCAACTGGAGTCCTAGGGCGTTTCAGGCAAGTGTCCGAACCAGAGACATCTCTCTAGCCCTAGACTCACTAGCACCAAAACGAAACTCCAGATTGGATTAAGAGCTAAAACCCTATTTTTCCGTAACTTGCTGTCACAGCCTTGAGAAGACGCACTAACTAGCCTTGCATATCTTACACTCGGCCTTCAGTAGCTACATCTGTGGGGAAAACTGAGGCCTGGAAAAGACCGAGGTGTTCCATGAACCACAGGAGGGCTGGTGAACTGTGCAAATGCCCACCGGCTCCTCTCAGTCTTACCCCTTCCTGTACTCTCCCTAGACCAAGCTGGAGGTCATGTTAGCTGCACACCATTCGGGGACAAGTTGTGGATGATTGACTTGTGAGAGCTTCAGAAAGAAACTTCAAGTGTCTAAGAGAGACAGGAAGTCACCTTAGGAGACCTTGCACTGGAATGTTCGCCACTGGGCATTGAGGGGGACTTGAAATCCCCCTGTCACTAAGGCATGGTGGACGGCTCTCTGCATGCACTCAAGGGCCTGCCAGCAAGAATGATAACTTTGTGTTCTCTGCTTTCAAACCTACATAAATCAGAGCAGCTTTCAAGTCTGTCCTGCAGGAGGGAGGCCACGGGTGGCTTGTGGCAGCCTATCAGCTTGTGTCAAAGTCCACAGGCTGATCGAAACACCCTCAGGAACCTACAAGTTACAACAGGGGCAAAAATGCAGCCCTTGTTTTATGTTGGTTTGGGGGTAAATACATCCAGTTTCAAAACTCCATGCTGCACAATCCTCAGCGCCCCGCCCTGCAGGTGTGTGTGAGTGAGTGTGTGTGCATGCCACATACATGTGTGAGCACACACACTCTCAATCTGCTTGGCTGAAGGGAATGCAGCAGGGAAAGGGAAGGCAACATCATTAATTACTCGCCATTGTTAGAAAAAAATTAAGTGATGATCTTGTTATCCGAGGGCTCGCTGACAAGACTTCTTCCGTTCTCTTCCACCTGGCACAAATCCAACCCTTCTACTCTCCTCCTTTCTTTTGAATTCTGGAATGCAGACGGGAGAACTTTCCATCAGCAAACGAATGTGTCTAAACTCCAATTATCATGCCGTGTCACGCAAAGGGGCCCTTCTCCGTCAATTCACTCCACTTGTAAGCAACGGAGTACTGAGCTCTTGTCTCCACAGCCTGTGCCTTCAAGCATTTTCTAGGCATCTGGGAGCCCTCTCCTATGATCCTTCACCACTTTCACTCTTAGTGGAGTGTTTAAATTACATGGGAGGGGCCATTTCTCATCCTAAATCCATCAGTTGTCGATCATCGTTGAGAAACGTGGGGTAGGTTTATAGCCTGTCTTCTCTCCCTTTGTATATGCTGTTATAGGTGAGGGGCTGGCAAGCTTCAGTGTATGGCACACTCCACCGTGTCACCTGTTTTTTGTTAATAAAGTTTAATGGGAGCACAACTATGCCACTCATTCACTTACTGGCCATGACCTCTTTTGTACTACGGTGTTAGTCAAGTGTTCGTCATTATAACAAAAACCCAAGTTAACCAACCTACGAAGAGAAAAGGCTGATCTGTCTGGCACGTGCTTTCAGTTCTAGTCCACAGTCAGGTGGACCCATTGCTTTGAGGCCTCAGGCGTGTGTTTGGGGTAGGGGTGGAGGTGGGGCAGATTGCAATGGTAGAGAGCCTGTGAAGGAGTGAACTGCTCAGAAAAGGAAAGGAGAGGAAGGGACTGCTGTTCCACAATCCCTTTGGAGTACTCCCTTCATGACCTAAAGACCTCTCACTGGGCCCCACATCCAAAAAGCTCCACTGTCTCGTCATAGCATCTCTCCTGGGACCAAGCCTTTAACCGGCCAAACTATGGCTGCAACCATGGTGGAGGTGGGTAGCTGGGACAAAGACTTAGGTCTCACAAAGCCCGCAGTGTTTACCATGGGGTCCTCTGCGCACAAAGTCAGCTGACCCTTTCCCGATCAGGCCTCCTAGGCACACCTTCCCCTGCTGGTTTGTGGGTCCCCTCTCCTGAACTCTGGTGACCTCTCCCTTTCCTATTCAGGTAGTAAGTCAAAGTTTGGCTCACATGTGGGAGCATCTTTCTTTAATTTTCTTTTTAAATTTTATTTATTTATTTGAGAGAGCGAGATAGAAAGAGGCAGACAGAGAGGGAGAGAGAATAGGCGCGCCAGGGCCTCCAGACACTGCAAATGAACTCTAGATATATGTGCCACCTTGTGCATCTGGCTTACATGGGTCTTAAAGAATTGAACCAAGGTCCTTTGGCTTTGCAGGCAAACGCCTTAACTGCTAAGCCATCTCTCCAGCCCAGGGAGCATCTTGCTTAAGCATTCTCTTTTGATGTAAGGCTCAAGAACCATTAACATTCTGTTGGCCAGCACTCAGTGATGTGCCCAAAATGACCTGTCAGAGATGCTGGAAAAGGAATCTGTGTTTGTACTGTGGGTTAGATCCCAGACAAGCACCTCCAACAGCTATATCCAAGCAGCCACTATGCCCACAGCTTCTAGTGCCACAAGGCCTCCTATCATTGCCATATCCTCCCTCTTCTGCCCCTGCCCTAGCTCAGAGTCCTTTTCACCCTGTTGTTGGAATCACACCCTGCCACCCTCGTAGCTCACATCTCTGCCTTTCTTCTTCCTGTCCGGTGGACCTTGTAATGACAGACCATTGTTGATGAGGTAACTTTAGAAGTTCCTTGTCTGGCAACCAGTTCCCCCATGATCAGACCAAAAGACCTGACTTCAGCCTCCTCGCATCCCTTCAGTTTTATGCCATTGAACGGGCTTTCTTCTTGCTGCTCCCCAGTCATTCTCTCACTCTGAGGTGCTGATCTGTCTGCCTGGCAGATCCTCAACTCCCCAACTTTCCACTAGGGGACCCACCCCAGTAAACTGGGTGCATGCCTCTTGGGGAGCAGGCTCAGCTCTGTCCATCCCCATGTCCAAGAGTGAGCAGGTTTCCTAACCTGTCAGTAGATGGCCAGTGGTATTTCTCACGAACGATTTGCTGACTCACTACTGGACTTCATGCATCTTTGACTGCCCATCAGCTGGGGTCTTTCCTTCCTATTGTCACACGGGTGTTTATTTTACATTAGCAACACGTGTGCATTCTGCATTCCTTTATGATGTCACCTAATTCTCCAGTGAAATCCCTCCTTAGCCATCACAGTGTGGCGCCCACAGCAGACACTCAGTGAGTCCAGAATGTGTCAAGAAATGGATGAACAAATCACACGACATTCTTCCTTGGAGATTCTGGAACATACACATGCTCTCAGCCTCCCATGGCTTCCTTCAGGTAGGATATTAATTTTAGAACGAGAAATGCCATTCTCTCTTGAAAAGTTTGCAAGGCTTTAAATCCAGAGCCAAGAAGATCCAAGGTTAAGCAAGAGCTTAAGTCCCTAAGCAGTATGGCTCTGCCTGTCTTTTCTATGTGTAGCCAGGAATTAAGGGCCTAATTCCAGGATGAATAACTTTGGACTTAGTTAAAACATGAATTGACAACAGGAAAGGAGAAAAGGACTGGACTCTGAATGGAGAACTGGTGGAAGGTTCTACCAACTCTCACACGAGCAGTGTGCAACTGAGTGGAAGTGACTGGCCCTGTGCCAGTCTCCGTCTGCGTGCAGTGGGTATCTGCTTATTAATAAAAGCTCAGCAAAGGGACGGCGTGATTTTAGATCTCATTTGTGTGGGACTCAGGCACACTGCATGGAGAATCAAGTCTCTGGAACCATCGGTTGTCTTCCAGCTCCAGGAACTTTGACATTGACTGCCGACAGGAGAACACCTCTTGTGGGCTTGAAGACTTTCTGGGCTGATCTGACAGTGCCCTGTAACATTTCCTACGTGTGCCCACTCTGAGGATAAATGTCTTACAGTGTAGTTTCTCCCACTGCAGACCCCAAGAAAAGGGCCAATAGCTATAAGCATCCTGATGACATGATCCAGGTGACATTGGTGGCTGAGAGGAAAGGAGCAAAGGTCATGAAGAGTGCAATGTCACACCAGCACCATCAGCAGCATGATGCATTTGGGGGACCCTGGGATCCAAATAAAGAGATCTCAGTTTACCTCTGTGGAGGGTCAGGAAGCCAGGATGATAACCCATGACTCCGCCTTCCACCACTGGCTGAGTCCTCATTCTCTGGGTTCCCCTCTTCTTCTGCACATGGGAAAAGCCACCCCATGACAGAAGAGAGGAATTCACAGCACGTGGCACTGAGGGCAGAGAGAGGAACAGACCGTCCACATGGGGACTCACATGCCAAGTTCAGCTCAGTTGACTGTGAGAGCAGCGAAGGCTGACACACTCCTGTCTCTCCCGCCTCCACGTGCCAAGTGCTCAGATTACAGTGTGGACACGAGCACAGTGATTAGCTCACCACGTGGATGTGTGAAGTAACGTGCCTCACCCTTGATCCCCACAATCGGTGCTGAACCTGCGGAAGTCAAAAGGCCTTCTTGTGTTAAGCTGCTACCCTTTCAAGCCTGAGCTCATATGGCCACTAGTACCATTTGTCATCTGGTCAAATCCTAGCGTTCTCGAGTCCATCTCAATGTATTGACACTCGGCCATTACTGGGTTTGTACTCAGTACTGGGTATAATCCCAGAGGCGGTCATATTTGCCGAGTCATTTAATGTAGAACAACTTCATGAGGCGAGTCTTGCTCCATGTTTGAAGAGGAGAAAACGGAGCCTCAGAAACTTAACGTACATGGCACAGCCTGGGCACACGGGTTCAGGCCATATGGTGCCCAGGTAGGGGACTGCTCCTCCCTGCCAGCTACTACTAGGCACTGGGAGGTCAAAGATGGCTAAACTAGCCTTGGGCCTCATGTACCTCATGGTCATGTGGATAGGCAAGCAGGCAGGGAGGGATGGGTCATTGACAATAGTGTGACACGGTCAGAATCTGGAGAGCACAGCAGAGGCTCAGAGAAGGTGGAATTATATTGGGTCACTTTCTGCCGCTTTGCTCATGCCCAGCTATTCACTTCTGATCTTTACCTTTGTGTGCATTGGAGCTGCTCAGCATGTCCCTGTACTGGGACTCTCCAAACCTGCAGACTCCCAGACACAGTCCAAGCATGTGCAGCCTTATGCAAATGCAACACATCCACCTCCTGGCTAGAAAATGAGCTCTCAGCCAGTACAGTCCAAACAGAGTGCACAGATGCGCTTAAAAGCAGAGCTTGGGCTGGAGAGATGGCTTAGTGGTTAAGGCGCCTGGCTCCTAAGCCTAAGAACACTGCTTCCAATCTCCAGCAGTTCCAATCTCCAGGTCCCACATTTAGCCAGATGCAAAGTGACACAAGGGCGCAATGCTGCACTTGACCACAAGGGGCGCACGCATCTGGATTTCGTTCACAGCAGCTGAGAGGCTGCTGGCACGTCCATCTCTATCTGTCTTCCTCTCCCTCTCTCTCTGTCTCTCTCAAAAAAAAAAAAAAAAAAGCAAAGCTTTTCTCGATGGTTCACTAGCCTGGGGACGCTTCCCAAAGACCCCAGGTGAAGACAAGCAGTCAAGGAGCTCCATGGCTTTGTTTGGCTGTTTGAAGGAGCCAGAGCTGAGGCTCACAGAGCAGTGACTCCTGCTGTCCTCTGCAGTATTTCTATGCCTTTTGACTTTGACTTTGACCCCCGGTCTAAAGTTGCCACAGCCTAAAGACTTCACCAACACACTTAAGGACATGGCCCGCTTCCTACTGTTAGAATACACTGATGTGAACGGTCAGTCACATTTGCCCACACAAGCTAAAGAGTCTCTATAACCCAGCTCTCTTCCCCAGCCTCCTTCCCCTCCAAGTCTGAAATAAAGCCTCAAGTCAACTTGCCAGAAGTAGTTCCTGAGTAGGCAAAATGCTGGTGAGGAGTGTCCCAAGGGAAGTAGGGTACTGTTTCCACCAGTGTCAGAGCAAGAGGGACGTGAGAAGATTCCTTTTTCATAAGAACTGGCTTTACTGATGGCAGTTTTGTGGAATAAAGACGTTTGACTTCTGAACACAAACACCTCAGTCTTGGGAAGCAGAAGGGGAGGTCACCTAATACGTAAGTTCCCCAGTGCTTTCCCAGTGTGTTGGTGGAGTTCTCCAGTGCATCAGAAAAGCAGGTTACCTCTGACAGGGCTCAGGCGTTCCTTACTGAGCACAATCCATCACGCCTTGCCTCCTTCTATTGATGGATGTTGAAAACTCTGGTGTGACTGTAACTTCCCCAGACATTATTCTGTGATTGGCTCCTTTACTGAGCTGTACAAGCACCGAGGAAAGACTCTGCCCAATCCTGAGACTGCTTACACACCATGCACGCTCGGCAAGCATTTAGGGGATGAAATGGATGGATTGGAAAATGGGTGGGTTGAGTAGGTAGGTAGGTGGATGGGTGGATGGATGGAAGGATGGTTGGAAAGGATAAGTTGAAAGATAGATGGTTGAGTTAGAATGAGTACATCGATGGGTAAACTGATTGAAGGGAGAGGATAAATGGACTGGTGGATGGAGTGGTAGATGTGTGCTAGTGTAAGCGTGCATGTGCCAAGGCATGCACAGGGAGATCAGGGGATTGCTGTCAGGTGCTGGTCCTGACCTTGTACCTCTTTGAATAGATAGGTGGGTAGGAGTGGGTAGATGGATGAATGGATGGGTGGTTGGATTAAAAGAAACATAGATTCATACTCTGGCACACAGAAAAGCAAATGATTGAATAGATGAGAAGATGGAGAGATCACTGGATGACATACTGTTTGCTGAGCAGACAATGAAATGTGTGATTAACAAATGAGAGAGCCCAGAGTCTTCAATTCATTACTACTAGATTCCTCATCTACCAGGATAATCGCTTTGTTAAAAAAAAAACAAAAAACAAAAAACAAAAAAAACTTGCCCCTTTAAGGAGGCAGAGGTGGGAGTATTGCTGTGAGTTTGAGGCCAGCCGGAAACTATGTAATAAATTCCAGGTCAGCTTGGGCTATAAAGCAAGATTCTACCTCGAGAAACCAAAATAATAAAAATTTTAAAAAGCTTGTATGTATAATTTAATAGTGAAAAATAAAGAGCATCAGCATTTAATTTTCAAGGCTATGGCTTATAGGATTGCAAACACTTTTGGAAGCTAAACAAAATTGTTGGAAACCTGTCTTCCTTTGAGCCCTAAACTTAGAGATTTTGTTAGCAAAATATAGAGGAATTTAGAAAAAAATTCCAGTTTCTGGCTGCAAAAAGAAGACTTAAAACACCTGCATCCTCCCATCCCGCCTTTTCACCTCTCTTTAAGGTATGTGTGTGTGTATGAGTGTGTGTGTGTGTGTATGAGTGTGTGTGTGTGTGTGCGCACGCACGTGTAGCTCTTTCTCCTGATTGCTTTTGTTATTTTCACTATAGCCAACTCTTTACAAATCAACTCTGGCAAAGTAACTCCTCAGTCCAGGCCCCCTGTCGACTTACCAGCATGCTCCTCTGCTCACGTTTACACACAGACCCACCAGCATGCCCCTCTGCTCACGTTTACTCACAGACCCACCAGCATGCGCCTCTGCTCACGTTTACTCACAGACCCACCAGCATGCTCTGCTCACAGACCCACCAGCATGCGCCTCTCACGTTTACTCACAGAACCCACCAGCATGCTCCTCTGCTCACGTTTACTCACAGACCCACCAGCATGCATGCTCTCACAGAACCACCAGCATGCTCCTCTGCTCACGTTTTGCTCCTCTGCTCACAGACAGACCCACCAGCATGCTCCTCTGCTCACGTTTCTGCTCACGTTTACTCACAGATGCCCACCAGCATGCCCTCTGCTCTTTACTCACAGAACCACCAGCATGCTTCTGCTCACGTTTACTCACAGAACCACCAGCATGCACCTCACCACGCATTTACTCACACAGACCCACCAGCATGCCCTCTGCTCACGTTTACTCACAGAACCACCAGCATGCTCCTCTGTTCACGTTTACTCACAGACCCACCAGCATGCCCACGTTTACAGACACCAGCATGCTCCTCTGCTCACGCTCACGTTTACTCACAGATGCCCACCAGCATGCTCCTCTGCTCACTCACAGACCCACCAGCATGCTCCTTGCTCACTTTACACAGACCCACCAGCAGCATGCCCACCAGCCTCCTCTGCTCACGTTTACATGCTTGCTCACGTTTACTCACAGACCCACCAGCATGCCCTCTGCTCTGCTCACACAGAACCACCAGCATGCTTTGCTCACGTTTACTCACAGAACCACCAGCATGCTCCTCTGCTCACGCCTCTGCTCCTCTGCTCACGTTTACTCACAGAACCACCAGCATGCACGTTTACCAGACCCACCATGCACGTTTACTCTGTTGCACCTTGCTCACGCTTACTCACAGAACCACCAGCATGCTCCTCTGTTCACACAGTTTACGTTTACTCACAGACCCACCAGCATGCACTCACAGACCCACCAGCATGCTCCTCTGCTCACAGCATGCTCCTCTGTTTGCTCACGTTTACACAGACCCACCAGCATGCTCCTCTGCTCACGTTTACACACAGACCCACCAGCATGCTCCTCTGCTCACTTACTCACTGCCTCACCACCAGCATGCTCCTCTTACGTTTACTCACAGACCCACCAGCATGCTCCTCTGCTCACACTCACAGACCCACCAGCATGCCCACCAGCATGCCCAGCTGCTCACGTTTACTCACAGAAACCAGCATGCTCCTCTGCAGCACTCACAGAACCCACCAGCATGTCTGCTCACGTTTACTCACAGAACCACCAGCATGCTCCTCTGCTCACGTTTACTCACAGAACCAGCATGCAGCATGCCCACCAGCATGCTCCTCTGCTCACGTTTACTCACTCACGTTTACTCACAGAACCACCAGCATGCTCCTCTGCTCACGTTTACTCACAGAACCAGCATGCAGCATGCTGCCTCTACTTTACTCACACGCATGCTCCTTGCTCACACACAGAACCACCAGCATGCTCCTCTGCTCACGAGCATGCTCCTCTGCTCACGTTTACTCACAGACCCACCAGCATGCTCCTCTGCTCACGTTTACTCACAGACCCACCAGCATGCTCCTCTGCTCACGTTTACACACAGACCCACCAGCATGCTCCTCTGCTCACGTTTACACACAGAACCACCAGCATGCTCCTCTGCTCACGTTTACTCACAGACCCACCAGCATGCTCCTCTGCTCACGTTTACTCACAGACCCACCAGCATGCTCCTCTGCTCACGTTTACTCACCAGCATGCTCCACCACCTCTGCTCACGTTTACTCACAGACCCACCAGCATGCTCCTCTGCTCACGTTTACTCACAGAACCACCAGCATGCTCCTCTGCTCACGTTTACTCACAGACCCACCAGCATGCTCCTCTGCTCACGTTTACTCACAGACCCACCAGCATGCTCCTCTGCTCACGTTTACTCACAGACCCACCAGCATGCATGCTCCCTGACCCACCAGCATGCTCCTCTGCTCACTCACAGACCCACCAGCATGCTCTGCTCTGACCCACCAGCATGCACGTTTACTCACAGACCCACCAGCATGCTCCTCTGCTCACGTTTACTCACAGACCCACCAGCATGCTCCTCTGCTCACGTTTACTCACAGACCACCAGCATGCTCCTCTGCTCACGTTTACTCACAGACCCACCAGCATGCTCCTCTGCTCACGTTTACTCACAGAAACCACCAGCATGCTCCTCTGCTCACGTTTACTCACAGAACCACCAGCATGCTCCTCTGCTCACGTTTACTCACAGAACCACCAGCATGCTCCTCTGCTCACGTTTACTCACAGAACCACCAGCATGCACCTCTGCTCACGTTTACTCACCCACCAGCATGCTCCTCTGCTCACGTTTACTCACAGACCCACCAGCATGCTCCTCTGCTCACGTTTACTCACAGACCCACCAGCATGCTCCTCTGCTCACGTTTACTCACAGACCCACCAGCATGCGCCTCTGCTCACACTCACAGACCCACCACGTTTACTCAGACCCACCAGCATCCCTCTGCTCACGTTTACTCACAGACCCACCAGCATGCTCCTCTGCTCACGTTTACTCACAGAACCACCAGCATGCTCCTCTGCTCACGTTTACTCACAGAACCACCAGCATGCTCCTCATCACGTTTACTCTCCCAGCATGCTCCTCTGCTCACTTACACAGAACCACCAGCATGCTCCTCTGCTCACGTTTACTCACAGACCCACATGCAGCATGCCCACCAGCATGCCCTCTGCTCACAGACCCACCAGCATTTACGTTTACACAGACCCACCAGCATGCTCCTCTGCTCACGTTTACTCACAGACCCACCAGCATGCAGCAGCATGCTCATGCTCTGCTCACGTTTACTCACAGACCCACCAGCATGCCTCTGCTCACACAGACCCACCAGCATGCTCTGCTCACGTTTACTCACAGACCCACCAGCATGCTCCACCAGCCACCAGCATGCTCTGCTCACACAGACCCACCAGACAGCATGCCTCTGCTCACGTTCACAGCCACCAGCATCACAGAACCACCAGCATGCTCCTCTGCTCACGTTTACTCACAGACCCACCAGCATGCTCCTCTGCCACCACCAGCACAGAACCACCAGCATGCTCATGCTCCTCTGCTCACGTTTACTCCCACCAGCATGCTCCTCTGCTCACGTTTACTCACAGACCCACCAGCATGCTCCTCTGTTCACGTTTGCTCACAGCATGCTCCTCTGCTCACGTTTACTCACACCACCACAGACCATGCATGCTCCTCTGCTCACGTTTACTCACAGACCCACCAGCATGCTCCTCTGCTCACGTTTACAGACCCACCAGCATGCCACCAGCATGCGCCTCTGCTCACGTTTACTCACAGACCCACCAGCATGCTCCTCTGCTCACGTTTACTCACAGAACCACCAGCATGCTCCTCTGCTCAGGTTAACACACAGACCCACCAGCATGCTCCTCTGTTCACGTTTACACACAGACCCACCAGCATGCTCCTCTGCTCACGTTTACTCACAGACCCACCAGCATGCTCCTCTGCTCACGTTTACTCACAGACCCACCAGCATGCTCCTCTGCTCACATTTACACACAGACCCACCAGCATGCTCCTCTGCTCACGTTTACTCACAGACCCACCAGCATGCTCCTCTGTTCACGTTTACACAGAACCACCAGCATGCTCCTCTGCTCACGTTTACTCACAGACCCACCAGCATGCGCCTCTGCTCACGTTTACTCACAGACCCACCAGCATGCGCCTCTGCTCACGTTTACTCACAGACCCACCAGCATGCGCCTCTGCTCACGTTTACTCACAGACCCACCAGCATGCTCCTCTGCTCACGTTTACTCACAGCTCCAGCATGCGTTTACTCACAGAACCACCACCAGCATGCTCCTCTGCTCACCAGCATGCTCCTCTGCTCACGTTTACATTTACTCACAGACCCACCAGCATGCTCCTCTGCTCACATTTACACACAGACCCACCAGCATGCTCCTCTGCTCACGTTTACTCACAGAACCACCAGCATGCGCCTCTGCTCACGTTTACTCACAGAACCCACCAGCATGCTCCTCTGCTCACGTTTACTCACAGACCCACCAGCATGCTCCTCTGCTCACGTTTACTCACAGAACCTGCTTGAATAGATCAATGCACATTTGCTCATTGCACCCCTAGAATTCTCTTCCTCCCACCTTCCAGGGCAAGGCCTAGCCTGTGTTCCATGGTGGCTTCTAGAGTGTTCCATATCTTATAACCTCTCTGCCAGTCCATGGCAACTCTCAAATGATCCCTCACCACACAGCAATGCCATTTATAATATCAGTATGTCCCTGTGTGTGCTGGGCACACTAGATTTTAACTACAGGTTCATTAAACAGATGCCACAGCATGTCATCTCTGTCATTTGACACTGAGCTGAGACTGATGCGCGATGGGTGACCATCTTCACATGACATTTTCTTTGTGATATTACACCGGTCTCTGCCGATCACCCTTTATTAAGTTTCCCATCTTTATTTCACTTAACAATTCATTTGTGCTGCACATTTTACAACACTTTAACACTAAAAATACAGTGTTTTTGCTTCTAGGGATCCCAAGATTTCTTTCATCTTGTTGCTTGTAATCAATCAGCGTTATCTGTCACTCAGAGATCTTCATCCCATGGACATGGTGGCTCTGCTGGAGGGAATGAAGTGCAGCTGTTGCTAACCCATGCGCTGGAGCTGAGCCTGGAACTGAGCCTCCTCTCCCCACTGTCGTACAGACCCCAGGAAATACCCTACCAAGGAACCACAGTAGCTATCTCCTGCTCCTAGACAACTCAGAACTTTTCATTGTGAAGTGGGCACAATAAGAGTGAGCAGGTGAAATTCTAAGGATGTCTGGGACAGGCTGAAACTGAGCTGTGCGCTTTTACGGTGGACATGTGAGCATGTTACCTGAAAACAATGGTTACAACACGTCTTTTGACTAAAACTTTGTTCAAAGTCTGAGATCTGACCTTGAACTTGGTCCTGTAAAACCTAGTACCCTTCCCTGAAACATATAAGCAATGGAATTTGTTTTATCTTTAGCAAATGATGGTAAATATACCCAAGCATATTTAAATTTCAGACAAATAACTATGTTTTATAAAAGATGTATGTGTGAATATTTAGGAGGGATCTAGCTATGTATATTTTAAAATGTTATTGATCTGAAATTAGAACTTACCTGGTGTGCTGTCATAGTGCCTGTAACGTGCCTGCACGTCAGGAGCACTCAGTGGTGCTCGCAGTTATTTTATAATGCCTGCCTGAAGCGTGGCAACTACCCCCTCCTCTCCTCCTCTGGAAATCATGTGCTTCTATCCACCTCCCTGCCACCCTCCCCCAGCCCCCTTTAATGTACATTGAGATGTCAGAAGGGGTCTTCGATGTAAAATGGAGCAAACAGCCACCGTGCAAAGCAGTTGCTGTCAGTTCCAGTGAATGCTGAGCTAATAGGCCTATTAATAATGAGCTTTATTATAGAAGGCCACTTACGTTAATAATTCTCCGTATTGGGAGGTTGAGACTGTGACATTTATACTGAGCTGAATGGTGGCTATGTGTGTGGGGATGTGTGTGTGGTGTGTGTGTGTGTGTGTGTGTGTGTGTGTGTGTGTGTGTTTAAAACCATTAGCTCACTTTTATTCAGAATCCAGCTGCAACATGGGGCCCACGTATACGATGCATTTAACACACAGTGCATACTCCCATCTCATCTTTACCCGGTATGTCTCCCAGCTCCTAGAGCTTCAGAGACAATGCAAAGAACGAACATGAGATGAACCAGGCCGAGGAGGAGGTTAAGGACCAGTTTTTACCTTTTCACCCTGAGATTGTCAATCCAGTTCCCCACTCCTACCCTGGCAGGCCTGGGAAGCTAAGGGTACTTTCATCTGATTTGCATACTGTGACTTCTGACAACAGTAGCTGGAATTGTGACAGGGCCTAATTAGCATTTTTTCCACCCCCCTCTCTTTGCCTCTTTTATATTTGAGGACAAGTGCCTCCTGGTAGGGGAAGTTTAACTAGGTCTAGATTAAGAAGTCACTCTGGTTGTGCAAGTCTGAAGGGTTGTGTCAAGAAAGACAAGTTATTCGTATGGCTGCAATTCCAAGGCAGAGCACAGTGCAAGGAGTGTGTTTAAATGTTTCCATTAGAGGATGACCCAACCACCCTCCTCCAGGACCCAGTGCCCTTCCTCTGATTCAAAGCACTAGAATTTTCTTTAAGGGGTTCAAGAGCTCAGCTCACACTACACAGCTCAAATTGTAGAGAGCGCAGCTCACACGACCCAGCTGGAAATGCACAGAGCGCTGCCTACGCACCATCAGGGATGTGTCCGTTATAGTCTGTGAGTCTGCCATCCGGGAGTCCCATCCCAGAAACCCCACCATTATAAATATCTCTGGTCCCAGGGGAGCCTGGGGCCGCCTCCATGTCCCTCACAAGACTCACACTGAGTGGTCACAGGGCTGTCATAGAAGTCAGAAATGGAGAATCCAAGCATGGATTAGAAATTGTATTTTCACCAAGGACCTGGTCATTCAAGTCTGCCTTAAGGTGTGAGAAACTAGGGCCGGTGAGATGGTTCAGCAGTTAAAGGTGCTTGCTTGCTTGCAAAGCCTGAAAATCTGAATTCAATTCCCCAGTGCTCACATAAAGACAGATACACAAAGTGGCACATGCATCTGGAGTTGGTTTGCAGTGGCTAGAGGCCATAACATTCTCTCTCTTTCTCTCTTTTTTTTTTTTCTGCTTGCAAATAAATAAATGAAATATATTTTTTAAAAATGTGAGAAACTCTGGCTGCTCATTGAACATGAGCTGGTATGTGCGACTCACCTTCCATAAACTCAGCTGCCTCTTGCTAGGCACATCTTCATAGGGCAGACGCCCAGGATCCAAGCTTCCCCTACAGGCTCAAAAAGGAGCTCAACATCTCTGTCGAAGTTCAAGGTCACCGTCTCAATACCAAGCAACATCTGTACCAATGTCTGTCCCTTCAGGCTCCACCCACACTCAACCTTGCTTGCTATAAAAGAACCAGCAGGTTAATTTCAAGGCCAAGGGTGTATATACAAAGTACTTGCAATTATATATCTTTCTAATATAAAAGGTATTCAAGCCAAATGGTGCATAAAAGATCAAGCTAGATGAATTTTCTTAATAAGTGGTTAAAACATCTTAAGAGTTTCCGACACTATGTTGCTCTTCAATGTTTTCAGTCAGATGCGCTGATGATGGAAGAACCACTTTTATCAAATATTAAGCTACTGTAAATTTACAGTAATTGAATAATTTGCCTCTTAGCTTTGGTTCACTAAGGACTGCAGCGAGGTTTTCATCCCTAAGTGATCGCTCCACAGTCGATTTCCATATATGTCACGTCAGGCAAGGCTCATCTACGGCGCCACTGGAGATTTAGTCATTTCAAAGCCAAGGGACCCTGTAAATGGTCTGCATGATTGACCATAAAGTCTGTACATATTTAGTTATATTAAATCGTGATTAGGGTTTCGACTCCCATATTTAAATTCGGAGTCGTTTGTAGAGCCTCTATGAGTTTTATGGAAGTGTTAATGTGAATTCCACGGGGCTTTTTATAGCAATCGAAGCCAAGGCAGACCTTTCCATCCAGGTTACATCAATATTAAGACGAAGTAACGAAAAGAAAGAAAAGCCCAGATAGCTGCCAGAAGCAGAGTGAATCAATAGCCCTGGTCATAAATGATGGCCCAAGAGAGGGAGAAGCTGCGAAGCGCCCTGAATGTCTGCCGTGCCCTCACCTCTCAACGGGCACTGACAGTGGTTTGGGCAAACCCTCCTCCGAGCCCGGTGACTTCTCTGTGAAGTGGACATCCAAGTGTGTGGAAGAGAAAGTGGAATTTCTGGGCCAGCCTGGATAAAGGACCCGCCAGTGTTCCCAAAGTGTTGACCTTGGACCAGCTGCATTTTCCAGATCTGGGAGGAGATTGGAACACAGATTCCTGGCTGTGGATCTGCTTGCTTTATACATATTGGAAATTCTGGCCTTCAGGACATATGAAAGTGAAGAATCTTCTAACTACGTCCCTGGCTCTGGAAGAAGAATAGCAGGGAGGGAGGGTGTGTTGTAACTTTGCTTCCTAAGCCCAGCAGGGTCTACTCCACCTTTTCCTTTTTTCTTTTTATTTTCTTTATTTTTTATTATTTTTAAAAATATTTTTATTTATTTGAGAGAGAGAGAGAGAGAGAGAGAGATACAGAAATAGGCAGGTAGAGAGAGAAAAAGAATGAGCATGCCAGGGCCTCCAGCCACTGCAGATGCATGTGCCCCCTTGTGCATCTGGCTTACATGGGTTCTGGAGAATCAAACTTGGGTCCTTTGGCTTTGCAGGCAAGTGTCTTAACTGCAAAGCCATCTCTCCAGCCCCTGCTTTCTTTATTTTTATTTTTTAAATTAGTTTACAAAGCAACAGGTTCTGTCCCTCCCTTGCAATTCATACACTCCTCCCTTTTTCCCACTGGACTCTTTCACCCCTGCGTTCACACTCCACTTTCATATCTCACATCTATTGTCTCTCTGCTCATCTACTTTAAAGCCTCTTTTCTCCAGTGTCATGGGCTCCTTTCTAGTTTCCTGGACTCTCTCACAAGTAGTCCCCCCAGACACATATAGTTAACATTTAAAAGCTAAGAACTGCATATGAGAGAGAACATAGAGTGCCTGTCTTGCTTAACTTGAGCCTTCTTGATTAATATAGTTTTCCCAGCTCTATCCATTTTTTTGGCCAACTTCATAATATCCCTTTTCATCTTGAACTCCTATTCATCTGTCAAAACCCAAGTCAAAAAGAATCTTTTCCTTAAAATATGTTCAGACCTCTGCCTTAAGAGAAGATAGCACAGGAGACAACAGGAATGAAAGGAAAGGAAATAAAAAAATCCAAGATTCGGGCCTGGAAAGATGGCTCAGTGGTTAAGGCACTTGCCTGCAAAGCCTAAAGACCCAGGTTTGATTCCCCAGGACCCATGCAAAGCCCAATGCACAAAGTGGCACATGAATCTAAGTTTGTTTACAGCGGCTAGGGGCCCTGGCCTGCCCATTCTCTCTCTCTTTTTCTGTGTCAAATAAATAATTTTTTTAAGAAGAAAAATTCCAAGATTCCTGGTAATGTTCTTAGGAGATAGGTAGATCTATGAATATGATTGAACAGTCCCTCTTTTTTTTGGGTTACCCCATGTGAGATTAAAGAGAGATTTTTCTCTCTTTAATTTTTTCGGCCTGCTGGGGCTCTAAGGAGAGAACCAAGGGCGGTCATGGCACACTCCCGTCCCACAGAAAGGGAGGTGATAAACTTCATGTAGTTCCAAGCCCCTAAGTTGTGGTAACCTGTTACTTGCTAGAAGACCTGTAGCCTCCTTGAGATAGAAATAACGGATGGGATTCATGTGTAGTCCACGAAAAGTCAGTCATGACGAGTCAATCCCTGAAGCGTGGTAGAGGCAGGTGCCATCTTTGAACCTACCATCTTGCAGATGTGATTTCTGTCTGGGCACAGGCCATTGGGAAGTCCACGAGAAGCCAGCAGTCGACTCTCCTTTTCTGCAAACAGCGGCGCTGCCGGCTTGCGTGTTGAGAGTCCTGTGGAATGTTTATCAGTATTTTTAATCTCCCAGCTTCCAGGGAAGCTGCCTGGCTCCAGAGACATTGAGACCTGGGTACCCAGCAAATGCAGCTTTTGTAGTTTGCCAGAAAACTGCATCCTCCCCATCACACATTCCCTTTCATCCAAAGAACTCCCAGTGTTTTATTCATAAATGTAATTATCCTCATTTTACAGATGAGGAAACTGGGTCATCGAGAGATGAACACTCCGAATGAATAAGTACAATAGAAGCACAGCCTGCCTCCTTCTATGGCCAGTGGTCTCCCTTCTGCCACCATTGCCACCAGGTAGGCACAGACAGACCAACAGACAGATAGTTTTGCAGGCCTAGGATCCAAGCTCTGCTTTTCCCAGTCCCTCCTGCTGTGTCCTGCCAATAACAGGGGATGGAAGCCTAGGTAAATTCAGGGGTGTGTGTGTGTGTGTGTGTGTGTGTGTGTGTGTGTGTGTGTACATGGACATCAGCACATTCAGGAAACTGCTTACAGGGCATGCCAGCCACTGGGCACTGTCTCACTCCACTTCAGAGGCAAGATGGTAAAAATGGAACCCTCCTCTACAAACATCGCTGCTGCCACCGCTCAGCTGCCAGCACGCAGGCCTTTGCTCTGGGAATGCTGTCCCTGCTGTCTAGGGGACCTGCTGCTATTCACTACTGTTGTGAAGATGGGGGAAAACAGCCCGTTGCCTGAAGTGTTTGCTCAGTGTGTAGTGTACACGCTACCCAAGCATCTGGATCTGAATGTGGATCCCCAGAACCCACAAAACATGCTAGGAGTGATGCTGTACATGGATCCAGGATCCCTGAGGCTTGCTGACAAACTTTTCTAGCAAAATCCACGAGTTTTGGGATCAGTAGAAGACTTTGTCCCATAAAAAATAATGCGGAGAAGAGAGAGGAAGATTTGACCTCCGGCCTCTACACACACGTACATTTCCATGCATATCAACATTCATATGTACACGTACATGCACACACACACTCACAGCTCTGCTAGATCCCAAAGCCTTTACTGTGGCCAGGGCTGACACTGTCCCATCTTCGTAACTAGGGACCAGGGACTAGGGAAGCCTGCTTAGCCCTCAGCCCTCAGTTCACTCATTCACTCCAGAGATGCCATTTAGGCTGGTGCAGGTCCACGAGGTCACCCCTGAAACACGGCAGGGTTCTTCTGTGATCCTTCATCTTGATTTTGGTGAAGGTCCCTCTCAGTGCCTTGATGGCTTTTTCTGTCACCTGGGGTGATGAGCTGGCTGCTCTGTGAAGCTCGGGAAGGTGGCTAAATCCTCTTCCGAAGGAAGTTCAGAGAGTCAAGTTGATGGCCAGGCACTGGTTCCAGCCAAGGAAGAAGCCACTCAGTAACTGGTGTCCCGCAGTGTCCTTGATGACCATCACTCCACTTCAGCATGGCTTGTGTCCCCATAAGTCAAAGCCTCTTTAGTTCCCAGTTCCTTGCTGGTTTGTTCTCCCACAGGAACATGACTGACGTGTGAACCACTTATAACCCTTCCTTCCCTCTGCTTACCCCCTGTCAACTCTGACCCCCAAGAAGGAAAGGATAGAGCCCCAACTCTTGGCATGCAGACAGGCCTCAAACTGCCTCTGGCTACTTCTTCTTCCACTTCTCTGTCCCCCTAATAACATCTTAGGAACCCAGCACACACACAGGGTCATCCTGCGTGGCTGTGTAGTTCTTGTGGTCTGTCTTGTGGTCTGTCCAGATGTCCCTTTCTTCCCCCGGACACCTGTCTCAAACGTCACCCTGCCACTCCATTTCTCTTTAGCAGAAAAACTCCCCAAAACCTTGATGAATCAATCAGCTTGGAAACTTTGCTTCCAAGAGATTGTCTCCCCTCGTCCCTTCCCAACTTCAAGTTACACTCTAAGCTCCTTTGTATCCACTCTTTTAAGCACAGTTGCCCTTTTCCGCTGCCAGCTGTACCTTTCTTGTGGATATGGTAAGCAGAAATGCCATGACACGCCTCCTGTGCCCTTGGCCAGCATCAAGGTTAAAGGGTTCATGGATGTGTGTCTGCAAAAGTCTGTTCTGTGTGTTTGTCCTCCGCTCCTCACGGTGGTAATGACCACTCACCTGCCTTATGACTGGTTTCTCTCTGGTATCAAAATGCATTTCCGCCGGGCGTGGTGGTGCACGCCTTTAATCCCAGCACTCGGGAGGAAGAGGTAGGAGGATCGCCATGAGTTCGAGGCCACCCTGAGACTACATAGTTAATTCCAGGTCAGCCTGAGCTGGAGCGAGACCCTACCTCAAAAAACTAAAAAAAAAAAAAAAAAAAAAAAAAAATGCATTTCCGCTCCCCTCACCTGTGCCCTAATGTCACAGAACTGGGCAGACAGGGAGAAGCATCAATGGCACAATTCTACCGATGGGTGTTTCAGCAGGGACCTTGTGGCTAGAAGTCAAGATGAAAGGCTGGCTCCAGGCAGATTAAGAGGGGAAGAAAGACGGATACGTACAGATGGTCCAGGCGCTGAGTCCTGGGGAAGAATAAAAAGATTTCACCACAGAAGCCTCTTCATGCCCCCAGGACTCCAGGTGGGTACTGGACATCTCGAAGGGACACTTTGCTCTCAAGCCAGAGCACCAGCTGCTCCGTGTCTCCCCCCCCAACCCCATCTCTCCCTCTCGTTCTCCCCTCTACTACTAAATCTATCCAGGCCAGGACCAGCTGTGTGTACACTGCTTTCCCATATCCCTGCAAAGCCCAAAGGGAATGAGTCACTGGACTTGGTGCCTGGGTGGGCTTTGCCGTCTGGTCAAGGTAACATGAGGACTTGTTGAGAATTCCAGGACCAGGAGATAGACTAGATGGACGTTACAGGGTAAGTCTAAGTAAAACTAGGTGCAGTGTCCCCAGTCGCGGGAAGCTACCTGGACAAAACCAGGAAGAGGAGGAGAAAAGGGAGGAGGCCTGAGCTGCCCACAGAGGCAATGACGGCTGCCTTCTCCAGTGTTCTATAGACGTGGTGGGTGTGATGGAAGTGAATAACTCCTAGAGACTAGAAAATTCAACAGGTAGATTATGTCTTTTGAGGAGGAGTGAAACATTTTCTCTCTCTCTCTTTTATGTTCTATCCTTTGTCTAGAAACTGCTCTACAACCCTCTGTGCCGTGGCCCGAGGTACAGCTCCTGTGAGTCCAGGAACAGCTCTAAGAACCCCGGATGAGTTTTCTTCTCGATGTTATCTTTACCATCCCACTTCTGGGTTGTGACAAGAGTCTTTTTCTCTCTCTTGCTCCCTCTTTCTCTGTCTCCCTCCTTATCCGGGAGGCTGTAGTGACGTTGAGAGTCTTCGTATCAAAAAGCATAAGCCCCAGCACGGGTGAGGACACACTATAGATTAGCGAATGTCTTCGAACAAAAGAATGTAAAACCAGGTTTGTAGATGAATTAGGAAGTGGCTGAAATTGAACCAAGCCCTACTTGATATTTTACCATAAGAAAAGAAATCGTACTGTCAAGATTCACATTCAGAACCAGCTTAGAGCTGCTGAAGCTGTCTTCAAGCTCGATCAGTCAGAATAGCTTTGCGTCTAAAGTAATTTCTAGGCCATGCAATGACATGAACTAATGAAGATGGCGCGTCTAGATGGAGCTTTGAGGGGCGATCCTGAAGTGGTAACACTTTCCCGACTATTCTTAACAAAAGTAAAAAATGAAACTGCTATTTCTGGGCTAGAGAGATAGCTTGGCAGTTAAGGTTCTTGCCTGTGAAGTCTAAGGATTCAGGTTCAATTCCCCAGTACCCATGTAAGACTGATGCACAAGGTGGTTCATGCAGCTCGTGTTTGCTTGCAATGGCTAGAGACCCTGGTATGTACCCATTCTCTCTCTCTTTCAAATAAATAAATATTTTTAAAATGCCATTTCCATTGATACATTACTAAGGATCCGTCAACTGGGAAGTAAGCACTTAAGAGCTCGTTCTTTTTCCCCCCAGTTTTTTGAGGCAGGGTCTCATGTGTCCCAGGCTGATCTCAACTTTCTTTATAGCCAAAATGACCTTGAATTCTCTTCTTTTGTGGTAAGTTCTTGGTCCATAAGCTGACCTGGATTTCCCTATCCCCTATCCTTGACCTCCCAAGTGCTGGCATTAAAAGGGTGTGTCACCACACCCAATGACCTTGAACTCTTGATCTTCCTGCCTCTACTTCCCAAATTCTGAGAGGGAATGAGAGAGGGTGGGGAAGAGAGGAGAAATGGGTGTGTCAGGGCCTCCAACCACTGCAGACAAACTCCAGATTCAGGCTTATGTGGGTGCTGGGGAATCGAACCTGGGTCCTTAGGCTTTGCAGTCAAGTGCCTTAACCACAAACCAATCTCTCCAGCCCATGCTCATTCTTTAGTTTGAGTAGAAGGAAGTCAGTGGAGGCAGTTATACCCCCAAAGCCTTGTGGATCACATCACTCCACAGCGTGAGTGTTTTCTCTGAAGGTTTGCCCCATGCTTGCCTCCCCTCAGCTTCAATGCTCAGACACTCGGATGCTGCTTCGTGTCTCCAGAAAGGCTCCACCCATGGTTTCTGAAGTCTCTACCTGCTCTCTTCCCCAACACTAAGAAGAAAACACTCCATTCCTTGGGCCCGAGGTATCACCTTTTTTTTTTAAGAGTATGTCATTGAAGAAAAAGTTTGTGGCTTGAAGAATATTGCACCTCTTTGAGCATGAGATGGACTGGCTGTGCAAACTTGTGTCTTTAACTCATCATGAATATGGACTTGAATGTTAGCCTGAGAGATCTGTAAGGAGACCCAAAACTTGCCCAAAGCCTTGTTTCCTCAAGATTGACCTTGAACTAAGGACAGCACTGTGTGATTCTGCAGCAACAAGCCACCCTGGTCCAGGAGGGCCCCCACCTCCTAGTGACTCACCCTTGGGCCTTGAAAACCCAGTACTATGCCCATTGACATCTGACCACTCAGTGGACATGTGCACATCAGGTGTCACTCATTTTCAGATCATCTGTTTCCATATGCGTCTCACCCTGACGATATGTGGTTCAGGCTGTGTAGGAAAACTGACTGAGCCTCCCCGGGTCCTCAGGATTTACTAGAACCCCAGAAGAAGTAGGTGCATGGGAGTGGGGGGTGGGTGGGCTCATTCACACTCTCTCTAGGGAAAAGTGGGCATAAGGGAAAGAGAATGACCTTTGTGGCCCACCACCTCAAGTTTATTCTCTGCTGTATATCTGGCAGATCGTCCCATTCTCAGCGAGCATGGGTGCTCCCTTAAATTAGTGCTTGAGATGTAATTATAGAAGAAGAAAGGAAGAGAGGGAGGGAAGAAAGGAGAATAAAAAAAGAAAGAAAGAAAAGAAAAGAAAAGGAAAGAAAAGGGGAAAAGGGAGGAAAGAGCAAAAGAAACAGGAAAGAGAAGGAAGGAAGAGAGAGGGAGGAGAAAGAAGGGAGGGATAAGGGAGGACAGAGAGGGAGGAAGAAAAAGTAGTTGGAGGAGGAGAAAGAAGGAAGGAAAACTAGGGAAGGAGAGAGAGAATGAGTCAGTTCTCTTGATTTCTTTTTTTTTTTTTTTTTTAATTTTTCTATCTTCGCTGTCATAACTTGTCTTGACTCCCAATTACAGGCTTGTGTGACTCTCTTAACATTCCGAGCCACATCATTAAAAGTGGGAGAGGATGCTTTCCTCCGGGGACTTTCGGGGAATATGGGGATTCAGTGACTTCAGTACGGTGCTACGTGGTTCTGAAGGACTGACTGGATATTGCTTTGCGTAGTCTAAGAAAACTCTGATTTCCCCACAGACCTGAGCTCTGCATACAGGAGTTTCTTTTTCCTTCAGCAAAGTTGAGATTTTTTTAATGTGATAAGCTTTTATTAATTAACAGGGAAAACAATTAACAAACACAGTAAATAACTGAATAGTAAATGCCAAGTGTGATTACTTTGCATATATTCACAGACATGAGTAAATAATGCAAATATAAAGGGGTGGGGCTTGCCAGGAATTTATGAGAACCTGCCAGGCAGAGGAATCAAAACTGTCTAGGTGAGTAAACACCGAGAAAGAATAGAACATCTGAGTGTCCAAATGATAAATAGCTTGTGGGAAGGTGTGGTGCTTTGAATCCACCATAACCTCATAGGCTCATGTTGATGGAACATTCGGTCCCTAGCTGAGCTGGTGGCACTGTTCCTGAAGGTCATGGAACCTTTGGGAAGTGGACCCTTGCTGCGGAAGTGCGTCACTGGGAGTGGGCCAGAGGTGTTTTAGCCTGGCCCCTGATGCTGTTGTTTCTCCTTCCTGTATGTCATGGGGTGCTGACTCTCTGCTCCAGCCATGCCTTCTTTGTCATGGAACGCCTCAAAACTGTAAGTTGGATTAACCCCTTTCCTTCCACAAGCTGTATCTGGTCAGGTATTTTGTCCCAGCAATGACAAGATGACAGATACAGAGAGTCAGTGAAGCCGAGCAAGAAAGACATACAGGATTCCAGTGGCTACGTCAAATCGTTTCCTGAGACCTACAGCGTGGAAGCAGAAGGAACCAAAGGTGTCCCTGTGAGTCCCCAGCCCAGACTTGGTCACCGTTTCTACATCTCCAGTTCCAAGGATGAAAACATCACCTTTAAGGAAGGGACACTAAGTTAGGGGCTTGTTTGTGTGGTGGATGCCACGTGACCAGCTGCCTCACATAGCTGCTGCCGTGCCTCCCCTGAAAGATGGACTGTGTCCCCTCAAACCATGAGCCAAAGCGAGCCCTTTCTTCCCTGAGTTAGTGCTTGTTAGGGGTTTGGGTTATAGCAACAAAACATACTGATACACTCACCCTTCCAAACATAAAAATTAACAGAATCATTGAAGACCAGACCATTTCCATTGTCAGATAATGTAATCATTCCCCACCCTGTATTTAGTCATCAGGTATACTGGCCAATGAACATTTTTATCTTACTTTGAATATTGAAAATTGAGGTGGGAAAACTTCCTAAAATGTGGTTAATTAGATAAGTCTGCTATTGAGGAAGCCACGTGCAATTGTATCTCATGTATAAATTATGTGTGGGCAGAAGGGATGGGGTCCCCTTTGCTTGTTCCTCAATTAGCATTTCAAGAGTGACTGTCCTCCTGGTTTGGAGTGTGCCAGTCCCCACCAGAGATGCAAACAATAGTAGACTTTTAAAAGTGTAGCTAGGGCTGGAGAGATGGCTTAGCCATTAAGGCACATGCCTGTGAAGCCTAAGGATCCCAGTTCGATTCTCCAGGTCCCATGTGAGCCAGATGCACATGGTGGCGCATGTGACTGGAGTTCATTTGCAGTGGCTAGAGGCCCTGGCGTGCCCATTCTCACTTTTTGTTTCTCTGTCTCTCTCCCTTTCTCTGTCATAAATAAATAAATATAAATAAATAAATAAATAAATAGAATTAAATGTGTATCTGTTTCCTGGAAAAAAAAAATCCTTCTACATTTATTGCATTTGCCTATCTTCTGCTAGCTAAGGAAAGGTACTCCCCATTGGGAGGGGGACAGTCAACTCTGCAGAATGTCACAGGATCTGAGAGGATTCATTCATTCGCGTTACAGCAGGAGACCAAGCTGTGCGTGTCTGGTCAGACACTCTGCTGTAGTGGGGGATGCTGCTCTGGCTGAATGCGTGATGCTGGCTGGACTTCTCGTATAACTGGGCACTCTGTGTCCTTTAAACCTTCCATCTGTGGCTTGTTCAGGAACTTAGGAAGAAGCACTGGGGATGTAAACTACCTGTGATTAACAGCTATCCAGTCAACCTTACTGCACTCATAGGTTGAGCTGGACTCAGCAGTAAAGTGTAGCATTCTTATGGTCCATACGTAGCCCGTGGCAACTCCAATCCCTGAGTTGTCCTCTGAGGCTCCCTTCTATCCTCACATCTCAGAGCAGCCCAGGTGATGTGACATTCCATCATCACAATTGCCCCAGAGTCTTTGGGGGTCTCCTTGGCGTCATTGCTGCCCTTTGAGTTTGTGAATATCATGACAGTGGAGGAGGAGGGTGCCTAACCATCCTGACGTTGTCCTGGGGACTTGGCTGAACAAGGGAAGTGGACTGTCTTCATCATTGACTCTGCCCAAGAGCGTCTCCGCATTATGAATGGTTCAGAATTCGAGTTGCCGAGTTAAAGGCCTGGAGTGAGAAGGAAGGACCCGCGCTGTGCCCCTCCCTTGGCCAGCAGTCTGGTTCTGTCTGTTGTGTTCTCCTCCATAGTCTGTGTCTTAGTCATAAAATTTATATGGAAGGAAGGAAGGAAGGAAGGAAGGAAGGAAGGAAGGAAGGAAGGAAGGAAGGAAGGAAGGAAGGAAGGAAAGAAGGTTGGGTCCTAAATTTTTAACACTAACACCACATAGAGTATTCCAAGCCACTCAGAGATTTGTTTGAGTTCAAGTGCCATGATCTTGTGTTCACATTTAGCACTAATATTTAGAGGTAACGCTTCCTTTTGCTGGCTTGTGCTCTGGAGTGAATCAAGAGGCTCTCAAAGCAGCCAGAGCATTTTGACAGGTGGAAGGGGGCTGTGAGGTACTTGGATTTGCACTGAAGACAAGATGAGGTGGTGGCGAAGTGGGATTCCAAAAGGCTCCAAAGATAAACAGCGAGTGTCATTCTGAGCAGGTTCAGGAGGGCATGTGTGGACTGGGTTGGGCAAGAGGCTCAGAGTGGTCCACTCCGAGGGGTGCTCAGTGTCTATCCTCCA
The DNA here is from genome assembly GCA_036365145.1 of Orientallactaga sibirica. Taxonomy (NCBI): domain Eukaryota; kingdom Metazoa; phylum Chordata; class Mammalia; order Rodentia; family Dipodidae; genus Orientallactaga; species Orientallactaga sibirica. Next base: position 12,551,084 of record JAEOAD010000038.1, on the reverse strand, counting down.
GCACAACAGGGCTCAAGCTGCCAGGGGACACGGTGGCTTTCAAGATGATCAGACAATTTCAGCCAATGCTGTGGGAGGTCCAGTACTACAAAGAAATCATGTGAGCTCAAAATGAGGAGATCCGAATTATCCAGATTGGACCCTGTGACTCAGCTGGACGAGAGCGCCCCTAAAGAGATGTAAATGGCAATAATAGTAATAATAACGTGATGTGGAAGGAAATAGCAAGACAAGGCAATTGCAAAGGAATTGGGTTCTGAGCATTTCAGAACTGCTACAAGCAGTCTCATAAAAGAGCAGGCCTCTCTCCCAGTTCCCACTGAGTTATTCACACAGGAGATGTGCTTTGAAATTTCTCTGCAAAGTCTCGGAACCCTAACGCACAGCTTGAACCCCAAAGCAGCAGATGTTTTGAAATAGTGTAAATGCACAAAGAATGGCTTTCAGGAATCCAATCAAAGATTGGGGAAGAGGTTAAGAACAACAGAACTATAAAAGCAAACAGCATCTATTTCTCAGGTGACGCCACCATTCACACACCTGTGTATGGAAGGATCCATTCCTTACTACCAAGGGATATGGGCCCTTTTCTTAATTTCCAATAATTTAACATTCAATTTATTTTACTACCCACATCACAGATAATTCATGGATACAGTCTTGAAAATGTGATATGATTCATTTCATTCCCAAGTAACATACGGCCTTCTGCCTAATTTTCCCATATTTTTACATTCAATTTATTTTACAATCCACATCACACACAGTGGTGGATGGAGCCTTGAAAAATGCAATTTGATTTGGATGGTAGTGAACATGAAATTAGAAATGAATATCTATCTAGTTACACATTCATTCAACAAACACGCATGAGGGATTTCTCTTCTTCTCCACAACATGGTGGAGTGGTAATTGGAAAGAAACGTGACAAGGAGGTGTCAAAGAGTCCACATTTTGGTGAATAAAGGAAGGAACACAGATGAACAATGGGTATCAATGCAAGCCTGACTTGAAGCCCAGGATCTTTGGGGCACTTTAAATACTTAATCTCAGTGAGCTTGCTGGAAGACAGATGTTGCCATGCCCATTTTCCTGATGAGAAATGCACTTAGGTTCATTAAGCCAAGTCATAAAAAGTAACTTAATTGTCATGTAAACTGTGTCATTGTGATGCAGTGGTAGGCACTTGCTTTCTTGTTGCTGGACAAAATACTAGGGTTAGAAGCAGCTTAGGGAAGGGGAGAGTTTATTCAGCTTATGATTTCAAAGGATAAAGTCCCTCATCATAGGAAAAGCATGGCATGAGCAGGAAGCTGGTATCACATCATCTTGTCAGTAGGGAGGAAGGAGAGGGTGACAGAACACCAAGCATGGGCAAGGCTGTAACACCTCCAGCCCTGCTCCCAGTCATACTTCCTTAGCAAGGATCTACCCACTAAAGGGTTCCCCAACCTTCCCAACTGTGCCACTCTGCTGGGGACCAAGTGTTCAAACACATGAGGCCATGGGGGAAATTACATTCAAATCACCACAGAGTAGCCACAGCCTTTAAGTTGTGCCACACTATTTTGTGACAAATAAAACTTGTATGTCTTTACAGTGTAATGTGGAATTTTGATATATGTATACACTGTGAAATGATTAAATCCAACTACTTAACACATCTGTCACCTCATGTGCTTATGGTTTTTGTGGTGAGAACATTTAAGATCTACTGCTTCAAAAGATTCTCAAGAATTCAGGATACTACAGTTAACTGTTATCATCCTGCTGGGCAATGCATTTCTAGGACTAATTCATCCTGAAACTCTATACACTCTAACCAAAATTCTCTGCCCCCCCCCAACCATATCACAGTCTGTGTTAAAAATGAAGGCTGGTGCTGGAGAGATGGCTTAGCAGTTACAGCGTTTGCTTGCAAAGCCACAGGACCTCGGCTCTATTCCCCAGGACCCATGTAAGCCAGGTGCACAAGGTGGCACATGAGTCTGGAGTTCATTTGCAGTGGTTGGAGGCCCTGGTGTGCCCCCCCCAATCTGTGTGTGTGTGTGTGTGTGTGTGTGTGTGTGTGTGTGCCTCTTTCCTGCTCTAAGAAAGAAAGAAAGAAAGAAAGAAAGAAAGAAAGAAAGAAAGAAAGAAAGAAAGAAGGAAAGAAAATTAAAGAAAAATGAAGACCAATTATTAGGGGAGAGAGAGCTGCCTTTAAGACCAGCAAAGATTCCAACTGAAAGAAGAACAGTGGCTCTTTATCTAGAACCTGAGAGATAATGGTCTGGGAGAAAGTCCATGTGTGTATACACACTGGCCGTTGTAAGTGTGTGCTGCTTGTACACACATGTCTGACTGAGTCATTCCTTCCCCAAACTGGATCATCCTGTGGATCCTTCCACAGGCAATTCATTCCCAGCCTTTCATTTTTGCTCACACCGAACCATGTTCATCTGGAGCGTGTCCTGCCCCATCTTTGAGAGGTGAAAAGTCACTGAGAAAAGAGAGCTACAGAGGTGAGGAAGGCTGGAGGACAAAGAAGTGACCTTAAACAGAGGAAAACGTCTCCACGTGCCTTACCGGGCAGGTTGTTATCATCTCTACAGTGTTCCTGTGGGAATGATACTAGGAGTAGTCACATGGGTCACTGTGGTCACAGGGTCATAGTTCACAGGCCATCGTGGTCAGAACGATGGTTTTGCATAGCTGTGAGAGGTCTTGAGTACCTCTGTGTATTTACTTATTGAATTTGTGATGCTGGGGGGTTGAATCCAAAGCCTCCTGCACACTAAGCAGGCCTCGCCTCCCCAGCTACACTCCCGTCCCTTGACAGCCTCTTCCACACTGAATGGACACTCGGCTTTGCCACATCTCAGGACTCCAGGCTTTTGTTCATCTTTCTGTCTAGGTTGTAGGCTTTCTCCTCCTGATCATGAGATCTAGTTCCTCCTAGAGTGGCTGATATCCCCTGACTTACGAACGAATCACTAGGTGAGCCAACCACCTCCATTAACTACCTGCTGGGATTTCCATGGATGGGTCACATGGCTCTGATTTTGTTGGGAACTAAAACTTTAAAATCCTGAATGTTAATATGCCATTTCATTATGGAAAACAGCAACTAGATTAAAAATATCTTCCCCTGCCGTTCTCCTACTTTCCTCCACCCTTGGGACCTAATTCTTTCCCAAACAACTTTTCCACCATCTACCTGGGGGTTTGTCCTTCAATGCGTGAAACTGATTGGAGTGACAATTTGGACTTTCGGTGCTGGGCCTTGTTTCTTTCTTGTTCACATTTAATGTGCTCTATCATCTTGTGGCTCTAAGAAAATTATTCACAGCCTAGGCTCTAGGAGAATGCCTCTGAGTCACCCACACCTCCACGACAAGTAGAGTCACCTATCCAGAGTCCCTTCCTCTGTCCCAGCTGTCATCACCCCTTGTGTCTTGCAAGTGTCATTAATTCACTACTCTTTTGTAGTGTGTGAGTGTGACAGACACTGTCACATAGCTTCCTTCCTTGAAGCTCCAATCATTTCATACCACTTGTTGAAAGAAAGAATCACAGCTATCAGAAATGAGCTCCATCCCTCTGTCTCTGTCTTTTGAAGGAGATGTCACTGAAGGTGACCTCACATTTGTCCCCTTCTCAAGGACAGTCACAGGAAAGCAGTCAAAGTCTCCTATGTCCCCTCGTGTCCTGCTTACGGACCTGCATCTGCTTTCGTCTTCTGCAGTGCTGCTGAGGGGTCTGATCCCCCACCATTCATAGAGTAGGTATGTATTCCTCCCACTTCTGGAGGCTGGGAAAGCCAGGGTAGAAGGGGTCCACATTTGGTGAGGGTCTCTTTGCTGCTTCACTCATGGTTGAAGGTAGATGGACAAGAAGAGGGAAGGCTGTCCGACTCATCCTATTACTGTGAGCTCACGCCCAAGATAACTAGATCACTCCTGTGATAAGGACTTTAATCTGTTCCTGAGGGCAGGGCGCCTATGACCCCCTCACCTCTTAAAGGTCTCTCCTTTCACCACTCTGGTACTGGAGATTCGATTTCCAGCATGTGAACTTCGGGAGACACAGTCAAACCACAGAAAGACGGAATTGCTTCCTTTTCAAAATGGGTTTCTCATAGTTTCCTGCCTTCTCTTCTTCCGAATCAGATCTTCTGACCATCATTGATCCTGCATGCTTGGTGAGCTGTAATTCCATGTATGTATGCATATGTATATATACATGCATGTAGGTATACATTTGTTTGCATATATATATATATGTATATGTGTGTTTATCTGTGTGTATGTATACATATCTACATTTATAGATATAGGTATACATATGTATGTGTATATATATATGTGTGTGTGTGTGTGTGTATATATGTGTATGTATATATGTACATGTGCATATATATGTGTATATATATACACACACACACACACACAAGTGTGTGTGTCTGTGTGTATATATATATATATATTATATATATATATATATACACATATATACATATATACAATTTTCCTGGGCTTTGGAGTGTGGGAACCAAGTAAAGGAGACTCATATGTCATCAAAGATATCCATAGACCAGTGTTGAAATATGTTGGCAGTTTTTTTTTTTTTTTGAGATATGATCTTGTTACACAGTGCAGGTTGTCCTTGAACTCATGGCATTATGCCTGCTTCTGCCTAAGTGCTGAGAGTACAGGCATAATCCGTCATACCTCACTAAGAGTTTGAATTCTCTTTTTTTGGCATGTGTTTGTACGTGTGCATGTGTGAGCACACATTCATATGTATGGGTTCATACATACGCATATGCATGTGGAGCTAAAGGTTGGCGTTGGGTGCTTTCTGCGGTTGCTCTCCACTTTAATGCTTGCAGACAGGGTTTTTGTTGAGCTTGGAACTCACGGAAGCAGCTAGGCAAACTGACCAGCAAGTTCCAGGGATCCTCTTGTCTCCCAGCGGCCTGTGGGTCGATGCCATGGCAGCCTGTGTTTACCTGGATGCTGAGCAGCTGAACCCAGGCACTCATGCTTGTTTGGCAAGCATCTAACTGACTGAGCCATCTCTCCTCAGCCCCTAGAGGTGGAATACTCACTCAGAAACCGCCTAGTTCTTGGGATGGGAAAATCACCTCCACTTTGACCTTCGACTTTCTACTGAGAAATTCATCAAATAGTTTTTATTGCTGTTGAAAAGATCATCACATTGTTTAAAAAGCCCTCATCTGGTAGCCAAAATGTCACAGCTATTGCCACACACAGGATCTCTTCTTTCTTGAACATTGTGTGGCATCCACCTGAGCAGTCCAGATTCCTGCTGTGATTGCTGAACCCTGAGTAATAACAATGGCAGGGTGAGTTACCGAGGCTCTGCGTAATCCTATCACTTTCTTTCACCCTCATAGGAGGGTGGCGACCTTGGCATTGCAATGTTTGCTTTGCAGATAAGAGTCTGGGCTCCGTAGGTGAAATAATTTGTTGTGATCATTTAGCTAGCAAGTGACTCAATTCCATGTTTCCAACACCCAGGCCATGAATCATTTCAGTGCATTGGACTTTCTGTCTGGGAACAAGGCAGTTTTGCTGAAAGCAGAGCCATGGATGGTTGGAGTGTAACTCTACCTGCCCCGGAAAGCATCTAGCAACTGGAGACATTGAGTATCTCCGGCAGGCTGTCACATGGAAGCTGAACTAAGACTGTCACATCAGGAGAGGTCAGATCTGCCCCTTCCTCTCCATGTGAACAGAGAGGCTGAGATCCAGACCTCCTTGGTGCTGTAGGGATCTTGCCTGCAGTCTTTATGCCGAGTGATGGTGATAATGCGGGGGAAGGATGCTGGGCTGATCAGGTGAGAATTTATGGAAGCTCAAACCATTAGGTGGCTTAATTAAATCGGGGCATTTAACTCATTAGCCTTCTGCTCCTGGGACTAATAAATTTGAACCCAGGTCTTATAATCACAAAAGAGTTCAAGTTTGCCATCCCCACCACCTTAGTGCAGAGGGGTGAGATAGCAGGAGAAAGGGAGAAGCAAGCGCAGATGAGGGACAGCTGCTAAGACCACAGAGGATGTCTGCCGTCAGTAGGAGTCAGGGTGACATGCAGGAGGGTGACCTCGGTTACTGGTAGGGACCGTGACTGTCAGTTGTTCACCTTCCAAGGCTGCTCACTCAGGATGCCTCTATTCTAACCCTTCTAGAAACCCTTGCCGGATGGATGACATCTTTTCAAGACACTTGGGAATATACCCAGTATCTTACAGCCTTGGTAACTAGATAGAAACTTCCTGTGGCTACATTCTCTGCCGAAGCAAAGTGTGTGTACCCACTGCCAGTGTGCGTAACCTCTTCCAGTTTGCTCTCTGACTTGCTGGGCTTTGCAAATGAGTGCTACTTCATCCTGGTCTTTCCTGTATCTTAAAAAAAATAGCTTAGAAACATGTGATGTTCCCCCATCTCACCCGTCTTCCCAAGCACAGCACCCTGACTTATATTTGAAAAATAGACATCTTGATGCCATATCAGACTGAATAACTTCAGGAACTTTCTGTTACCTTCAAGATCAAGTTCAAATTTATGAATGTACCCATCAAGCCTTTCTCTAAGTTTTTTCTCTCACTCCTGCTTTCTCTTGTCTTTCCCTCCCAGGATAGACACAGTTCTCTCTCTTTCTATAGAGAGAGAGAGAGAAAGAGCCATCTACAGTCCCCCAAACATTCCACACTCTCCCACAAGTCTACGCCTTAGCACTTCCTGTTGCATTACAGTACACGTTAGGGTTTTAATAAATTCTTTAATTGATGAAATACTCTTTAAATTCCTTTCTGGTGGGAATTCTAATACATCAAGTTTTCATACACCAGTTCTGGATATTTGTGCCACCTGTTTCTGAAAGCTATTTCCCTCTGTCCTGGGCACTTGCCTCCTTCATGAACGGACCCAGGAATTTACAATTGCAAGCTGCTCGGCATGTCATGTGTAACTGTCCTTGGGCGGTACCCAGTAGGTTCAAAGGTAGTGTGACTTGGGCTGGCCTCCAGCCATCCCAAATGGGAACAACAGCAGTGCAAATGTGGAACCCATAGGAGAGAACAGGAACAAAACTTTGAGTGTTGGGAGAGGAATTCATCGGTGAGACCAAAGGTTCTGAAAAGCTTTCCGGTGTTTTGCCACATGGCGTTTAATGAAAAACATGCCTATATCTTCCTATGGTGTTTTCTGCAAAACAGCCAGTTCATGTCTTTCTTATTTTTTTTTGTTCTGTTTTTTGTTTTTCTTTTCAAGGTAGGGTTTCACTCTAGTCCCAGGCAGACCTGGAATTAACTACGGAGTCTCAGGGTGGCCTCAAACTCACAGTGATCCTCCTACCTCTGACTCCCGAGTCCTGGGATTAAAGGCATGCGCCACCACAGCCGGCTCATTTCTGATATAAGGCAAGTGGGTGCTTCTGTGGAGGTTGTGACAAGCATTTGCATAGAAAGACCTACTTGGAGAAAGCTACTGTATCTGTATTTCTCCTCCATCACAGACACACAAACTCATTTTCTGCTGCCAGCATCCAAGTGGCTGCACTCATCAGCCCCTGAGCCCTGGGAGGAGGTGATGGAGAGGAACCCAAGAGGACGGCAGGATAAAAACGTCCTTAAAGCCGCAGGTTCACAGCTTGAACCTCGTTAGGGTGAGAGGACAAGCCTGTGGCTGAGCTGCTTAGGACCCTGATACGGAGCTGGACTGGAGCCTCGATTCTTTTTGGCCTCAACAGTTATAGGGCAGCTAGATGGGTGTCCAAGGTCTCTGTGGGGATGCTGTAGAGACCCCTGAGCACCAGGGCTTTAAGAATGCATTAGAGGTGCTCTGTGCTTCCTGACAGAAAGGGGTGACACTACAAAGCTCCTGCTGAGACTCCCCGAGCCTTCAATAACAACCTGCTAGCACATCACACAACTTCCCCTGTTTTCTCTTTTTGGAAGATGTACAGAAAATGACAACAGGCTTTCTCCGTGAATGTCCAAGAACACAAACCAACCCCAAGGCCAAAAAAGGGGGGGGGGTGGAGAGAAGAAGTGTGATTGAAATGTGTTTTTGTTCCACTTGAAAGATGAAAGCCTCCCTCAATGTCAGCAAGAAACATGCGGTGCATGGGAGCTTCCCTCAGTGCCAGTGGGAAGGAAGCATGGGATGTGGACCACTTGCTTTGTAGCAAGTCTTCTAGCATGCATAGAAATGGTTTGGAATCCCTGTGTCTTCGTAGAGTAGCATGGGAAAGGCCCATAGCCACCAGCCACAAGCCAGTGGGGTTGACTCATGCCCAGGATCACACCCGAAGCATGCCGGGAAGGAGACTTTCAATATCTTACAAGGAATGGCTGAGCTTAGAGTTCCCAAGTAAGTTAGGACTCGGCTCGAATGCTGGAGTGCTGTCTGGCATACTGGAGATGATGCATGTAGCCACTTTTTTTTGCACATATATGTGTGTGTGGTGTGGTGTGCTTGTGTATATGGGTGTGAGTATAACTGTGTGTGCTGGTTTGCATTCACGTGTGTGTATGTGTGTGTGTGTGCTTGGAGGTTGATGTTAGAAGTCTATCATGCTTCACCTTGTATTTTTGACCACTTCATGTATGTATGTATGATACCCCCACTTACCCTCTCTCTTCCCCTCGCACTAAAATCCTTCTCTTATTACCAGATCCCCACCCGAGCTCACTGCCCAAAGTAGACAAGCTAGCTACCAACATCTAGAGATCCTCCTGCCTCTGCTGTCCTGTCACTGAGACCACATGTGCATGCCACCATGCCCATGTTCTACATGGATGCTAGGGATCCAAACTCAGGTCCTTGGGCTTTTGCTAAAACCATTTCACCCTCTGAGCTATTTCTTCAGCCTTGCACGGTGGGTACTTTTGAGGGGTGTTGCAATCAGCTTCACATTACTGGCAGAAAAACACCCAACCAAGAGCAGTTTGTGGGAGGAAAGGGTTTATTTTGGCTTATAGAATCTAGGGGAAGCTCCATTAAAACAAGGAAAACAATGATATGAGCAGAGGCTGGACATCACCTCATGGCCAATATCAGATGGACAACAGCAACAGGAGAGTTTGCCAGACAAGGGAATGCTGGCTATGGCACCCATAAGCTCCCTCCCCCCAAAAATGGAATGCCTCCAGGAGACTCCAGTTTCCAAAGAGCCACCACCTGGGGACCTAGCATTCAGAACACCTAAGTTTATAACCACCATATTCAACCCCTATCTTCCATAAACTGATAACCATTCATGATGTCAAATGCAATGCATTCAGTCTAACTTTAAAAGTCCACAACCGTTTTTATCAATCCCAATGATGTTCAAACATCCCCATAGTCTAAGGTCTTTTAACTGAGCCATAATACCAGAAAAACCCATAATGGTACAGAAGAAACAGTCACACTGCACAAGATGGCATTGGGCATAGCAAAGAAATATTCAACCAATACGTCAAGCTCTGTAGTTCCAAATGTGACAACTTTAACCAGTGACTTTTCTCTGGTGTTCCAATTCTGCCACTCCAGTTAGGTTTCTCAAAGTCTAGAAATCTCCATCCAGTGCTGGCAGCTTTCCTTGGTAGCCATCCCATGGGCCTGGCATCTCCACTGGGTCTCTGCTGCATCCCACGGTTCATCTGCATGGCTCCATCAGGCTTCCATGCAGGCAACTTAGCAAGCCTGCTTCATACTGCCCATGGCCATTTACATATACACACACACACACATACACACACACACACATAAACACACACACACACACACACATAAACACACACACACATAAACACACACACACATACACACACACACACACACATAAACACACACACACATAAACACACACACACACACACACACACATAAACACACACACACACACACATAAACACACACACACATAAACACACACACACGCTGCAAATTCAATGACCCTCTCTTTCCTGCATTTGTTATACTCCATAGTGCCAGGTGGGCTAACAATTTGTAAATCCAGGGGGTAAATAAATGCAACTTTGAAGAAAAGCCACTCCTTCAGCATTCAGGCCCTTTCAAAAGAGTCTGAACTTTCCCTATTGTCCTGGTGCAGATCAGCTGGCCCAATCTCAATTATAGCTGAATGAGCAGGGGGTTCGGTTGTTTAAAGATTTCCTTTCTTTCTGTGCTATATCCATCTGGTCACACCAGTCCATTGCTATGCAATGGAACCCAGCACATGTTCTCAGGACAGGGGCTTACCATCAAGCTTCTCACACTAATTTCTTCTAGCACAGTCCAGGCAAAGCTCTTTCATCCCCCAATAAGCCGCTCCTCACAGTCCTTAGTTCTTATTTCAAGTCTGACCAGAATAGTCCATCAAGCTGTTACATAGCACTGCAAGAAATATCTTAGGCCAAGGTTTCAAATCCTTCCATATTCCTTTCTCAACACACTTCCAAAAGGCCAAAAGCCACAGTCAGGTTTCTAGCAGCTACAACCCCACTCCTGGTGTCAATTTTATTGTTGCACTTAGCTTCACATTGCAGGCAGAAAGCACCAAACCAAGAGCAATGAGGGAAGCTCCATAATGTTAGGGAAAACTGATGGCTTGAGCAGGGATGGACATCATCTTATGGCCAACATCAGGTGGACAACAACAGCAGCAGAGTGTGCCAAACACTGACAAGGGGAAGCTGGCTATAATGCCCATAAGCCTTCCCCCAATAATATACTGCTTCTGGAGTCTCCAATTCCCAAATTGCCACCAGATGGGGACCTAGCATTCAGAGCACATAAGTTTATGGAGGACACCTAAATCAAAGCACCACAAGAGGCTTCCACTCTTTTGTTGAGGTACTTATGTGAACATGCATGGCGAGGGGGCAGGCAGGGCTGAGTGCACACAGCTTCCATCATGCTTCATGGAACTAACTGCACAGGCCTCTCATCCTGTCACCAGGGGCCACCCTCTCTGTTCATATCATCACTGAGTGCTTCTTTTGTCCTCAAAGCCAGGTAGGTACACCTTAGACACATGAACAGCAGGAAAACATGTCTCCTGAGTCCAGCCGTGCCAGTGCACTGGCCCTGAGCCAACCATGGCTGTGACACCCCATGTGTGACCCATCCGAATGAAGGCTTCTATTGGCAGAAAACCCCCAATGGATGTTGACTATTTCACATGTGAAAAGGAAGTAAAAATCTCAGTCACGATTTTATAGGACTTTTTGATTGAAATAATAGTATTTTGGCTAAATTGAGTTATGTAAAATACATCATTAAACTTTATGTCACCTTTTTTCAATTCATGCTCTTTTAAAGTGAAGCTAATTGAACGTTTAAAATGATACACAAAGCATCATTTTTTCTCTTTTTTTGCATTTAGGTGTGGTGTGTGTGTGTGTGTGTGTGTGTGTGTGTGTGTGTGTTTCTGTGTATGTGCACATGTACGTAGAGGGCAGAAGTGAACATCTGGGTCTTCCTTAATCACTCTCCACCTTGTGTTTTTTTTTTTGGTTTTGCGAGGTAGGGTCTCACTCTGGTCCAGGCTGACCTGGAATTCACTATGTAGTCTCAGGATAGCCTCGAACTCTCGGCGATCCTCCTACCTCTGCCTCCCGAGTGCTGAGATTAAAGGCGTGCGCCACCACGCCCGGCCACCTTGTGTTTTGAGAAAGGGTCTCTCTCTGAATCTGGAGTTCACTGATTCAGCTAGCCAGTGATCCCCAGAGATTAACTGTCTCGTCCTCTCCAAGGCTGGGGTTACAGGCATGCACCACCATGCCACTCATTTCCCATGGGTTCTGGTTCTTCAGCCCTAGGTCCACATGCTGATAGAGCGAGCCCTGTACTCACTGAACCACGTCCCGGCCCCTCAGCTCACTTGACTCTGGGCCACCTCCCGGCCCCCTCAGTTATGTTCCCAAGGAACAGTGCTTGTCTGCCTCCCTCACCCTCGGTCGGGAGAAAGGCTCTTCTCCTCGGCTCATTCTTCTCTCAAGGGGTCATTTTCTGCCTTTTTCCGCTCTTAACACTTTCCTAAAGTAGTCCTGGCCTCTTCCGTTTCATGGCGCTCAACGCTGAGCTCTCGCCTTCATGAAACACCCTCATGGTTTCTTGCTCCAACTCTCCTTGGCTTAAGGTGTCATGGTGTCTGATCCCAGGAAGGAGCTGCTCTGGGGTGAGGGGCTGTACCATAGCCCATTCAAGGTGAGCCGCTAGTAACACTGCTCCCAGGCCCTTTTATGGAGGAAAATACCCTGTTCCCCTCCCTCCTCTTGGACCAAGGTGGCACAAACATTGTAGGTTTCAGAGCTGTTTCTTCTTCCCCTTTGATGCCATTAAGGGGTCTCTGTACGGTGCTTTGTGGCTCGCTTAAGCTATCACTGAAGTCAACTGGGGTCCCAAGGAGAAACTCACTCATGAATTCAACAAGCCTCCATTCTCTCAAATTCCATCAACAGAGGTAGTGGCTGAAGACAGAGCACTCAACGTGAACATGACCTTGGCTTTGAAAAGCCAAGACTCCTTAGGAAAACAGACTCCTAAACATGCCGTGCAATAGACGGAGTCATTGGTCAGGCTCACAGAGCATGCCCACCACGCCATCGCAGGGTGGAGGAGGATGCTCCCTAGGGATGTACGGAGCCGAGGAGGACGGATTAGCCCTCTTTGATTGGTATCATTTTACTGTCAGCTAGAATGACTCTTAGAGTCATCATTGCACAGGTCTAATGGTAAATGTATTTGTTGGACTGAAACATGAAAGCTTTAGGAATCCCAAATGCAAAAGGCTAAGGAGATAACCTGAACCAGCTGAAGGAGGCCTCGTGATCTGAGGTCAGGGACTCAGACTTTACTCTAGAACAGTGACACCCTGGCACACTTGGTGGTCACAGAGTGAGGAACAAAGTTCTTCTGTGTCTGGAACCCAGACCTGCCACGCATCCAAGAGTAGACCAAGCTTGTCTTAGGAGACACACCTACCCAGCATTCCCAAGTTTTTCTGACTTCCTGACATTGGAAGAGGGCACCTCTGGGGGTCCTGGGTTTGTCTGTGATATTATTTCCCACAGTTTCTCCAAGCACAAAGCATTAGGCCTCTGTTTCCTCCCATTGATGAGGAGGGCAAAGGTGCTGGGCCTAGCAGGCGCCTTGGGGGACCAGTGCAGACTTGGGGATCTGTCTTGCCTGGCCCCAGAGAGACTGGCGTGGTTTGGGAACCCCCGGGGCCCTGTCTGAAAAGTGGCTTTTCTCATTTCCCTTTGATCAGGCGGTTCATGGCATATTTGGAAGGACAAGGAGTGATTTGTCTTCCACACGTGTTTTCGTTTATTCCTTCAAGGCAGAGAAAAAGCATTAAGCAAGAATACTAAGAAAAGCGTTGGGCCGAGCGGCTTCAAACAGTCTCCGAGGGCATATCTAAGATGAGCTCATTTGTTTATAATCTGGGTTTTTAACATAGTTGATGAGAAATACATGATAAAAATTATATCTGAGTAAACAGAGTGGAAACCAGAAGAAGATGATGCCAGGCGTGAAGCCAGTTCTGGAAAGGAATGCCATCAATTTCTGCACGGTGCATAAGAGCCATCTCTGAGGTTTGAACTCCTTGGTGCCACTGAAGTCGAGAGAGCTGTGCTTTCTAGGAAGAGGGTAGAGCAGACGAACGTTTCCTCTTGATACATAGAACTATGAGAAATTCTACTGGTGCTTCTCCACAAAGGCTGTGCTAAGGTCTGCTCTAGGCACATAGTAGCTTTTGGTAGAGTCTTAATCATTAGCAGAGACTGGGGTTTCAGACGTTGAATTAAAATAATGTGAGTTGACTTCATTTCAGTGACATCCGTGAGCGTCCCTGGTGTACACACGTGAAACAGTGTGGAATTGGCCAACCTGAGATGAAGTGTTTGTTTTCTCTACCCGTGGGCAATCATGTGTCCTTGCCAATTGCCAGGGGCTGTGCAATGGCTTATCCCATGATGCCTTCAAGCCCAGTGACCATGTTTGTCCAGGAATCTGCTTTGGTTTCAATGAACAGGACCGGCAGGCACTTCCTGGCTCAGAAGCTCTGAGGACCTCCACGAGTCTCTATCACCTCCCTTCCCTGTTCCTCAAGAAGACAAAGAACCAGAGAAGGACCACACACCAGGCCCTGGTGCAGAGAAGGCAGCAGGCGGAGAGCTGCCCAGGATCCCCAACTGACATTCAAGAGAGCAAAGTGAGGCCTGGGATGAGTCAGCTCCTGAATGTCAGAAACCTTGTCACCCAGCCAAGGGTGCCAGGGTACTGTCTTACAGTGAGGGACAGGCTCCATCGGCACCTGGGGGAGACACAAATATCTAAATATCTGCATAGACCTCCCCTCTTTTTTTTTTTTTTTTTTTGCTTTTTTGAGGTAGGGTCTCACTCAAGCCCAGGCTGACCTGGAATTCACTCTGTAGTCTCAGGGTGGCCTCGAACTCATGGTGATCCTCCTACCTCTGCCTCCCAAGTGCTGGGATCAAAGGCATGTGCCACCACACCCGGTGACCTCCCCTCTTGAAATATTCATTTATAAGACTGAGCTCTGAGATGTGATTGAAAGTAGGCTGGACTCCTATCCAGAACAAGAGGTGGTGAGAAGAAGGGAAGGACAGAAGGAAACACAGACTATGAAAGCAGAAAGAATGCTGAGTTGGGGGAGAACACAAAGAGGTAGAGGGAACAGTAAGGAGGTGGAAAAAAGTATATAAAAACACCATAATAAAGCCTAATGTTTTGTAATTTAATAAATTCAATTAACATTTTAAAAAATAGGTAGAAGACCATGCATGCCTCTTTAGACCCTGAAAAAATATTATGGGGCTCAAGTCCATATGCAAGAAGAAAGATACCTCGAGGGGAGATGTTGAGAGGACAGACAAGGTTGGCAGAGGTGACATCAGGGAGTGGGCACAATGAGACTGCATCTGGAGACTAGAGTTAGCTACTGGCCTGTGTTCTGAGACTGCGAAGACAACTGTCTCCGAATGACCCCAGGTGGAGAGGAAGGGTGAGAGAGGAGATCAGGCGGGAGACTGACCGAGACAACTGCTATTCATGCACTGTCTGTGCTGGAACTGGCCCTCCATATTTCACATGTCTCCTCACATTTACTCCTCAAAGTAAGCTCAGGAGATGGAGATTCCAATGTCCACTTCTCAAGACAGGAGGAAACGGAGGCATCATTCTAAAGCTAAAGAGGTCAGTCTGTGGGGCTGAGGAGATGGCTCAGTGGTAAAGTGCTTGGTGCCTAAGCATAAGGACCCAAGGTAGGGACTCCAGCACCCACATAAAACCTGGGTATGGCAATGTGTTCCTGTAGTCCCAGCACTGGAGAGACAGATGGCAGAGAATACCTAGGAAGAGCCAGTTAACTTCTCTAGAGGTATCTGTGAGTGCCAGGCTCAAAAAAAAGCAAGGTGGAGAATAATTATGGAAGATACCCCATGTCAACCTCTGGTCTTTACCTGCATACGTGTGTCCACACTCATGCAAACACACTTAAATGTAGGCATGCACACACACCCACACACACAGAGGAGAGGAAGAAGTTAGTAGATGGCAAATTCTTACGGCTAGAAAGGCCCCCTTTCTCTGGTCTGTGATCTCCAGATTCATAGGCAGACTGTGGGCTTTGGAGCCTTGCTAATGACTGTGTTCTTCATTAGTAAAGAAAGACACTTCTGAGAGTTGGGCCTAGAGACAACCATCTGGCTTGTGGTTCAGGAATATAGTGTCCCTACCCAAGGAGTGGTAAGCCTGGACTCGGGGCCTAGGAGCTAAAAGGTGAGTGGATCTACAATGCACACTGATAGTTAGGTAGCCCCTCTGCCTTGCAAAGGCCTCCACAGAAGGCTTCCAGGTCCCATGTCCCAAGGGATCATGTGATTTCTTAGAACTAACTATTGGAAAGAACAGCAAGAAAGGCAGTGTCCCTACCATCTTACCAAGAGAGTGGGCATGTGTGTCAGCCTGAATGGTCTGAGTCCTAGGTACTCACAGGACCCCTGTCACCACACTCTGATGGCCTCTTCACCTTGATTAGTCAATCAGACAAAGCCTGACCAGAGCTCTGGTCTTCTGTGTAAAAGGAGAAAATGGGAATATTGACTGGTTGGTTTTGTAAGGGTGAGGGTGAGCACTCTACTCCCTCTGGGCATCTTCTTGGAGAAATGATGGGCTGGTGTCCATCCTCATCATAGTGTAGGCAGAGCAGATGTCAGAAAAAAAAAAAGAGCCAAGAGAAAAAGGAAGAGAGGGGAGGGAGGGAGGGAGGGAGGGAATGGCAAAGAAGGGAAAGAAGGAGCAGCAGTTATGTTCTAATTTCTGGGACAAAACAGCCAACCAGATGCTGCTTATGGGAGGAAAGGATTTGTTTCAAGCTTATAGTTTCAAAGGAAGTCTTTTTAAATTTAATTTAATTTAATTTTATTTATTTTTGGAGAGAGACAGAGAGAGAGAGAGACAGACAGAGAGGGAGACAGATAGAGACAGGCACGCTAGCAGTCTCTCAGCTGCTGTGAACGAAATCCAGATGTGTGCGCCCCCTGGTGGTCAAGTGCAGCATTGCGCCCTTGCGTCACTTTGCATCTGGCTAAACGTGGGACCTAGAAATTGGAACCAGGTTCTTAGGCTTAGCAGGCAGGCGCCTTAACCACTAAGCCATCTCTCCAGCCCTCAAAGGAAGTTTTATCATGGTGGTGGGAAACATGGCAGAGCAGGTAGCTGGGGAGTCACATCCCCATTGGATGCAGGAAGGTAATGCTCTGAGTGAGCTAGCCCTCAACACCCAGTACAGCTGGACTAGCCTCTACTCTAAGCGCCACCTCTGCAGTGTAGTGGTTTGAATCAGATGCCCATCCCTCCCCCGCCCCCCGCATAAACTTGTGTGTTTTCAATGCTTGCTCCCCACCTGGTAGCAATTTGGGAAGTGGAGTCTTGGTGGATGAAGTGTGTAGTTGGGGGCAGGCTTTGGGGTGCTATAGCCAGGTCCCCCTTGTCAGACATCAGCTCACTCTCTTGGGGTTGTTTTTCACCTGTTGTGGCACTGGTGACATCCAGCCTTTGCTAGTGTCATGCTTTCCCCTGCCGTCATGAAGACTGCCCTCAAGTGTATAAACCAAAATAAACCTTTTCCTCCCAACAGGTACTTTTCATCCGATTGTCTCACCAATACAAAGGAAACTGCAGGAGAAAACTGGTACACGATGAGTGGGGTAATTCTACTAGAAACCTGACTGTGTGGCTTTTGCTCTTTTGCAATGAGTTTGCAGGAATAATGTGGAAGGATTTTGCAACTTTAGACCAAGATGCTTTGCCATGCTCTAAGCAGAACTTGATATACCATTCTAGTCAGAGAATTGGAAGACATAATGCAGAAAGAACTATGGATTGTGAGCTTTGGCTTGTGAGGGGAAGATACTTTTGTCAACACTGGGCTAAAGGCAATTTGTGTGAGAGGTCTGCATTCTTCTCATGAACTGAAAACTTGAGCAGGGGTAAGTTTAGAAGGAATGGACTGGTGTGAGCAGAAGGATATGACACAGAAAGAAATGAAAGTTTTGGTCCAGAGACAAGGCTGCAATTGTCTGAGAGATCACCACTATTGGGAATGGGCCAGCTCTTCTGTGTTGAGACAGTAGGAAGAATGCTGAAGATGTTTCCTGCTGTTCAAATCAGCTAAATTCCCCCCCCCCCCCAGATTAACTAGCTTGGTAGCACATCTGGTACTATGGCAGTATAGCAAATGCAGGAAAGAAAGGATTTTTATATTTGTAATGGAGTGTTTGGGAGATGGCCCTTAGGTGATGTGGAACATAGTCTCAGACCCCAAATAGAAGCTATGGTAGCCATGGCATGGAACTGGAGACCCCAGGATTTTGGAGATGCCTGGACTATGGATCAGCCACCAACAAGACAAGCAAGTTCCGGTCTCTGCTCTATGAGCAGCCCAGTTGGAGGGGTAGAATTGGAACCCCAGAAACTTTGTCACAGGTTATAGCTGTCAGATGTGGAGCCACAGGATTTGATGTTTTCCTTGTTTGTTTAAAATTTTGCATTAGCTCAATCTTCCCTTGCCATGCCCAGTAGAATCTTTTGCAGTGTGAACGTTTACTCTGTGCCATCATGTGTATGTCACTTGTGTTTTGGTTTTACAGGCTCACAGTTAGGAGACTTTGTACTGTGGGATGTTTGAACAGTGTTGGGATTGAGAAAAACTATGGACATTTAAAAGTTGAAGTGAAGGCATGTTTACTTCATGGAATGGTTGTGAGTTCATGGGAAATAGGGGCAGAATGTGAGATAGTAAGCCAAAACTGAACCTTTCTTCCAATCAGCTGCTTGTGGTCTGGTATTTTGTCCAGGTAATGAGAAGGTAACTACCACACCAGCAACACACCTCTTCCGGCAAGCCTTCACCTCCAAAGGCTCCATCAGCTGGAGATCACGTGTGAGGCTTAATCAAAATCTTGAGTCTAAAGTGACATTTCACATTCTACCTACCACAGAAGGAGAGAGATTTTTTTTTGTACTAATGTGGATGTCATTCAATAAGGCTCAATGCCTCTAGAAACTTTGGTGGGAGAGCGGATTGATTTTGACCTTATTAATGACTCACAGATTCCTTTATTTATTTTTTTTTTCAGAGATAGGTTCATTGAGCAGCAATGATGTGACAGGAAAAATAGGTGATCTCGTCTAACCTGGGACAGCATTGGGCCCATGTCTGAAGAATTTTGCACACGGCTCCTATGGAGGAAAAGTATGTTGGAACCCAGTAAATGTCCAATCAATATTGCTTGTTGAAGGAATAAATAAGCAGGGCTCAGGGCTGAGGTCGGTGCCCCCTCACCTCAAGAAGGTGATAACATCTAGTAGATTCCAAAGGCCATCTCCTGGGGGGCCACTCTGGACATCTCCTAACAAGAACATAGCTTTCCAAGCACTGGTTCTCAAGGAAGTTAGACCAAGAGCAGCCACTTAATCTTCCCTTTGAACTTGGCTCAATTTCACCTTCAGGCACTTTCACAGTGAAAGGTCAGTCCTGTGATCTCTGACACATGAAGTCACTCCTCCTATCAAAGGCTTCTTTGATCGAACAGGACAAGCTAGCTCAGAAAAGAACCAAGACAAGTGGTCAATATCACACACAGTGAGTCCTAAATATGCACAGCTTCTTCCATCTCCCCAACCTGGGGACATCAAAGAGATGGGAATTGCCAGGGAGAGGTGGGGAAGAGGAAGGCTTGCTATGGCAGATGCCTTCCTTAGTTGGGGCTAATCAGTCCATCCTGGTAGATATATGACTAGTTCAAAAGGGAACCCAGAAAGAGAAAGATGAGCCTCAAAGATTCAGGCTTAATAACACCACCTCAGAATGAAGGTCTTATTTAAAAAACGTGTTTCTGGCCTGGAGATATGGCTTAGCGGTTAGGGCGCCTGCCTCCTAAGCCTAAGAATGCTGGTTCCAATCTCCAGGTCCCACGTTTAGCCAGATGCAAAGTGACACAAGGGCGCAATGCCGCACTTGATCACAGGCAGCGCACGCATCTGGATTTCGTTCATAGCAGCAGCTGAGAGGCTGCTGGTGTGCCTATCTCTATCCGTCTTTCTCTCTCTGTGTCTCTCTCCAAAAAAAAAAAAAAAGTGTTTCTTAATGGGCTGAGTAGATGGCTCAGTGGATCAGTGGATAAAGCACTTGCCACACACAAGAGAGCTCCTGAGTTGGGATCCCCCAGCCCACATGGGAAATGGGAGCTATAGCACTAGCATTTGAAGCACAATGCCCTAGGCCAGCAGAGCTGGAGACAGAAGAACTGCCTGGAAGCTCATGGGCCAGCTAGTCTGGTGAATGTAGCAGTTAACATGATGAACTAGAAACCCTTCCTCAAACAAGAGAGAAGGCAAACACATGACATTGTCCTTTGACCCCCATCTACACATGGTGGCACATATGTGCCCACAATCACACACGAGCATGCATGCACACACAGAGATAACCAATCAAATATTTGGTGGATGCTGGGTGACAGTCCAGTAGTGTACACCATGAGTCATAAGCATGTTACGTGCTGTAAGTGAGGTGGTGTGGTCACCTCCTCAAACACTTCATTTCCCTTTAAGGAGAACATTCAAAATCCTCTCTATGAGTTATCTAGAATCTACTGGTAGTGGTGGAAGAGTTGCATTAGAAATTGTTATAATCACTTCTAGCCTCTATGTGGGCCACTTTAAGAACAAGTGATTGTTGATCCTTAATATTCCTTTTTTTTTTTTTTTCGGTTTTTCAAGGTAGGGTCTCACTCTGGTCCAGGCTGACCTGGAATTAACTATGTAGTTTCAGGGTGGCCTTAAACTCACAGCGATCCTCCTACCTCTGCCTCCCGAATGCTGGGATTAAAGGAGTGTGCCACCATGCCCAGCTGTCCTTAATGTTTCTCCTTTGAGAACTCTTATGTTCAGTTCCATTTTTTTTTTTTTTGGTTAGGTTGCTTGATGTTTTTATTGGTTACTTTTTTGAGTTATTTATATATCCTAGATATTAATCCTCTGAGACTCGTCTTTCACACCTTCCAAGGCTCAAGGAATGTTGCAAAAGAGAGCATGGGAAGAAGGTGATAGCCACAGTGTGGGCAAGAACTCTTTGGGATACTGTTCTGCAGACTTGAACTGACCAGTGCCTGTGCTCATGACCTCACAGTGGACGCCATTACTTCCACAAGACCTGCACAGTGTTGAGACCCTCAACATTCTCACATAGAGGATGACGGAGAACAAAAGGAATGAAACATTAAAAGAGAAGAATTACTTGGAAAGAGGATGGGACTCAGTAGATGAGGGACAGAGGAGGAGGAGGAACAGAAAAGTGTAATAGAAGATCAAATTACACAAGGTTCATGTCTTAAAATTGTCTTGATATGGAGGCAAGAAACTTTTGGGGTAATTTTGCCTGGGTATTTGGACATTATAAGAAAAAATTTCTGAAATGTTTTTAAAAGTTCTGCCATGGGCTGGGGAGATGGCTCAGCAATTAAGGCACTTGCCTGCAAAGCCTAATGACCTGCATTTCAATTCCCCAGTAGCCATATAAAGCTGGAGGCATAAAGCCACACATGTATCTGGAGTTCATTTGTAGTGTTACTATGCACTGACACACCTATTCATTCTCTCTGTCTCTTTCTATCTTTCTTTCCCTGCTTACAAATGAATAAACAAATGTGCCACCATGCCCAGATAAACAAATGTTTTTAAAATTTTTTAAAAATTATTTTATTTATTTTTGGAGAGAGACACAGAGAGAGACAGACAGAGAGAGAGAGGGAGACAGATAGAGATGGGCACGCCAGCAGTCTCTCAGCTGCTGTGAAGGAAATCCAGATGCATGCGCCCCCTTGTGGTCAAGTGCGGCATTGTGCCCTTGTGTCACTTTGCATCTGGCTAAACGTGGGACCTGGAGATTGGAACCGGGTTCTCAGGTTTAGCAGGTGGGTGCCTCAATCGCTAAGCCATCTCTCCAGCCCAACAAATGTTTTTTTTTTTTTTTTTTTTAAGATTTTTTTGAAAGATCTGTTGTGCAAACACACAATGAATATTGGTTCTGGTAAATAGATTGCCTGCTCACTCTAGCTGCCAGAAGGTACATTGGAGAGCAGTCAGCACGTATCAAAGGACTGGAGCTTGGTACATGGCTTGCGAGGTGGACACTTGGATCGGCATTGGTTCTTACCTGCATGAGTCATTTCCAGACACTGGGCATGCAGGAGTGTGCAGTCTTTCTGAGTGAAATACAAACAATTAGGCCTCTTGCAGCTCTTGGCAAGAACTGGTCAGCATTGAACTTGACCAGCATATTCCGTGTGTTTTCCACCCAGAAGCCAAGCCATGGGACTGGAAGGGAGGTGACACAGGTACCAGCACACGCCCATCACAAGTGGATTTGACACACTATGCCATGCAAGGAAACTTCGTGTTTCTTTGGAGATGAGACAGCCAAGTTCCCTTGGCCACCTTGAGATTCTTTGCAGTGTTTTCCAGACAATTTCGCGTGTGTGTGTATGTGTGTGTGTGTGTGTTCACAATTATTACAAAACTTCCATGAGAAGCAGAGGATCAACAATTTTCAATAAAATCATGATCTACGTAGCACATTAGCACAACAGGAGGGAGGTGAGTCACACACATGTGGGGGGCGAGGTTTATGTATATGATATGCATGTAAGGTATGTATGCGCCTATATGACATGTAAATAGAAGGACTGTTTAGGTCAGGCTGGAGAAAGGAAGGAAGGGGGTGAATGTGGCCAACAGATATGATGTATTTGAGTGAAAACATCTTTAAGAAATCCATCACTATATACAATAAATATAACTACGAAACAATCAAATGTTGTCCTTACTTGAAAGTTTGATTTGTGTTCATTGTGGATCTTGTTATTAATTCTGAGTTTTGGAATATGGTTTTGAAGTGGCATTCACTTGGGTTATTGGTTGCTACCACCTGTTGTAGAGAGTACCCTTACAGTGTGCCCACTAGAGTCTCCACCTGGTGGGCTGTGTTGGCTTGGGCAACTCTCAGGGAAGTGATTGTGATGCCCTTCGAAGCTGTGTCCTTCTGCTCCCTGAGCTCCGAGTTTCAGCTCTCCCGCTTGAGTTCTTCCCTCCTCTCTGGTGCAGTCTCCCCTCCATGTGGGATGTGGGATTTTCCCAGTTTATCTCTTGACAAGAAGTGGAAGTCATGCACCTAAAATCCTCAGGGGTCATTGAGTGCCTTAGAGAAGAATCTGGAAATGGCCCTGGCTTGCCAAGGGATTTTTGTCATTATTTAACCCAGAAAAACTGTACCTTCTATTTACAAGATGCTCAGGCATGTGTGGAGGGGGTTAACAACCTAAGAGAGGCTCCACACACTGGTCAGAAACCTGGATATGAGGCCAGGAGAGAGGGCTTTTGTCGGAGCACTGCACTGGCCTCACCTTAGGACTCTCCTCTTTCATTTCCCCAGTGGTTCAAGCTGTTTCTCGAACGGGCTTGGGCAACTGAGAAAGTGAAGAAATACGGAGTCTTCACTACGGTTCCTGAAAAGTGCCTTTGGATTCTGTTTATCAAATCTGAAATAATATTTAGTGTGTTATTAGTGTGGGGGTAAGTCCAAACCATCTCCTGCTTTGTCTATAGCCTAAGAGTGCATTTCATTTTTAAAAAAATCAAAGAAAGAATAACATTTCATGATATATGATGAAGATTATGTGTGA
Organism: Orientallactaga sibirica; assembly: GCA_036365145.1. Lineage (NCBI taxonomy): Eukaryota > Metazoa > Chordata > Mammalia > Rodentia > Dipodidae > Orientallactaga > Orientallactaga sibirica. The sequence continues at coordinate 12,527,812 of JAEOAD010000038.1, read as the reverse complement.
TTCAGATGTCCATGTCCACAAATCAAATGCCGTGGGATCTCAAGCCTGGCCATTCATTTGCTTGGTGCCTATATGGCTATTTGTGCTTTCAGTGAAGGACTTTGTAGTCCAGACAATGAAGGTTAAAGGAATCACAGTACATAAACTAGTAACCATTTCCACCATCATATATATGTGTGTATATGTGCACACATACACAGACATAGCTATACACCTATGACCTTCCCAATTTCTGATGGGCATTTGAATCTTACTTCAGACTTAAAACCAATGGAATCTAAACATGTCTGTTGACAACCATGTCGGTGGTCTCAATTTCTGCACCTCCTCAGCTGACCACACACATTACAAAACAGCCTTTCCATATTTGTAAAGCAGGTCCACAGGGCCACACTTCTGGACTGCTAAAAGAAAAAAAAAAAATACTAAACTAACCCCCCAAAAAAATAAATGAGTCTAGATGATAAAGGATAATTAATATAGATGATATGATCAAGAGATTAACTAATTCTACCTTTCCCCCTTCTAAGACAAGGCCAACATAGCTGATAGAAATATACTGTAATGCATGTAAGATTAAACTGGCAAGAAAGTGGCTAAATATATTCCCGTGTGTCTGTTTATGTTGGTGCATTCAAGCAGAAAACTCGCTGGCAGTTTGTTATTGGATTAATAATTCAGCCAACACATACTTATTAGTTCCTTAATATGCAAAGTGGGCTCTGTTCCTACAAACACACATGAGCAAGGGAGGAGTGAGAGTCTATCCTTAAGAAGCGCATCATCCTGGGCGGGGCAGATGGCTCAGTAACTATATGAGACTCCGAATCCAGTCTCCAGAACTCATGTAAATGCTGGGCAGATGTGGAGTGGGCTTATAATCCCAGGCAATGGACACAGGAGATCTCTAGAGCAAGCTGTCTAGCTAGAAGAGCCAAATTGGAACGCTCTCAGTTCACGGAGAGACCTGACCTCAAGAAATGAAGTAGACTGTGGCTGGAGAGATGGCTTAGGGGTTAAGGTGCCTGCCTCCTAAGCCTAAAGACACCCATTCAATTATCCAGGTCCTACGTTTAGCCAGACGCAAAGTAATGCAAGGGTGCAGTGCCACACTTGCCCACAAGGGTGTGCACGCATCTGGAGTTCATTCACAGCAGCTGAGAAGCTGCTGGTGCTCCCATTCTCTGTCTCTCTCTCTCTCTCTCTCTCAAAAAGAAAGAAAGAAAGAAAGAAAGAAAGAAAGAAAGAAAGAAAGAAAGAAAGAAAGAAAGAAAGGGAGAAAGAGAGAAAAAGAGAAAGAGAAAGAGAGAGAGGAAGGAAGGAAGGAAGGAAGGAAGGAAGGAAGGAAGGAAGGAAGGAAGGAAGGAAGGAAGGGGACTAATTGAGGAGGCCACTCAATGTCCACCTCTGGCCTCCACATGCTTGCACATGCGCGTGTGCGTACATACACACACACACACACACACAAGAGCTTACTCTCCTGGGAGGATAACCATGTTTATTTGGTAGTGAAGGACTTCTGTGAAAGTGAAAGATTGGGGTCCACTGAATGAGACATCAACCTTCTGCTTCTCCCCATCTTTGGGCTTTTGTATTCAGCACTATAGGCAGTGGTGGAGACGGCGCTTTGATTCACTGGTGTCTGAAGCCATCGTGAGCAGAGCAGAGCATGGCCACAACAGGATCAACGGGCAGGTGGACAAGACCATTTGGAGAGCACTGTGTTCCCTGGGAAGGAAGCAGACATGTGCCAACCAGCATCTTGGCATAAGACAAGCAGCAACACGATGGACAGCTATGCCCTCAGGGTACAAGTGCCCTGCTAGAGATGGGCACTGAACTGTGGACTCCTGGCACTGGGGAGAGTGCCACTTGGGCACACAGGAGACCATGGCTCCTGAGATCCAATGAATAGCTGAATCCAGCGAGGGCAACAGAGGAACGATACTCCCTTGCAAGGTGGCGATTTGAACAAAAGCAGAGGTTAGCGACAGCCACCCCAGACAATAGTGTTCTCTCAGTGGCGGGAGGGGGGTTCTTTCATTTTGTCACTCAGCAAGGTGTGAGCTGGGCAAAGTACATATGCATTGCAGAGCTGAATCCAAATGTGCAGTGACAAGAATAACCTCTGGAATAAGATTGGCTTTCCCCGAAGTCCTCACGGTTGAGCTAGCCTTGAGGAGCCATGGTGCCCCTCCACACTGTGGTCCTAAGTGCCAAGGATGCTATGGTGAGGAGGGTGGGACCTCAGGGCCATGTTTGTAGATTGTGTGAGGCCATGAGGACTCCTTGTGATGATAGATGGAGTCCAGGGAAGGGCTCATCTCCCTCTTCCTGCACTACGGAAAGCTTGGCCACTTCTTAGGGTTAAACTCACCTTCCTTCACTAAGTTCCTACCAAATTCTTGCTCTATTCCCAGTCCCTAAGCTCTAACTGGGTGGCGAAGTCTGGACAGAGCTGTGTGGTGCAGCCCCAAGGTCATGCAGCTGGGAATTCTAGCAGCCAGCAGACATCCACAGAGGCAAACAGAGCTCTCCAGGGTCTTCAAAAAATTCAAGTCAATGGCTGGAGAGACGGCTTAGCCATTAAGGCGCATGCCTGTGAAGCCTAAGGACCCCCGTTTGATTCTCCATGTTCCATGTAAGCCAGATGCACAAGGTGGCGTATGCATCTGGAGTTCGTTTGCAGTGGCTGGAGGGCCTGGCGTGTCCATTCTCAATCTCCTTCTCTCTCTCCCTCCCTCTGTCTTTCTCTAATAAATAAATAAATAAAAATAAAATCTTAAAAACATTCAAGTCAAAATGCTTTAATGAGTACCTACTAAATACTATAGACCGCCCCCCCCCGACCCATAAATAGCAATTAGAGACAGGCAGAGTGTTACACACGTATAATCTCAGCACTCAGGAGGCAGAGGCAGAGGCAGGAGGAGTACTATATCTTTGAGACAAGCTTGACCTGTGTAGCAACTTCTGACCAATCAAAGCCACACACTGAGATCCTTTCTCAAAACACAGCAAACAAATGTGATTAGATTCAGCAGTTGATTCCATGTTTGATCCATTGGTTTAAAATATACTTTTATATACACTAGCCACAGGTAACTTTCCAAATCATGTGGATCTGGATTTTATTTTTTAGCAATTAGCAACATAGCCTGCCATTTTTTTTCTTTCTTTCTTTTCTTTTCTTTTTTTTCTTTTTTTTTTGAGGTAGGGTCTCACTCTAGCCCAGGCTGACCTGGAACATACTATGTAGTCTCAGGGTGGCCTTGAACTCATGCCAATCCTCCTACTTCTGCCTCCTGAGTGCTGGGATTAAAGGAGTGCACCACCATGCCCAGCTCAAGAAATTAAGTTTTTGATATTTATTATTTATTTATGTGTGTGTGTGTGTGTGTGTGTGTGTGTGTGTGTGTGTACACAGCAGGATCTTGAGCCACTGTAAAGGAATGTCAGACACACGCACCATTTTCTACCTCTGACAATACGTGGATGTTGGGGAAATGAAGCTGAGCCACCAGGCTTTGCAAGCAAGCACCTTTTAACTGCTGAGCCTACTGTCCAGCCATATAGCCTACCATTTCTGTACGCTCTCCTCGTACAGCGAAGTCTTCCTGTGGACTATGTGTCCTTTCTGCTTCAAAGCCAAAGAAAAACATAAAAGTTCACAATCCACCATATTTTCCCACTGCCTTGGCTTCCGGGCAACTCAGAGGCTCAGGTGGAAGAATGAGGACTATGGCCATCCTAGGACTGTCTTCCCCCCCTGCACCACTGACTTCTCACCGACCATCCTTCCGTTAAACACACTGCACATGAGTTGTACAAACCCTTTTCCCCCTGAAGGAAATTCAATGAGAGGAGCTATGCGACAATATATTTTTTTAATTTTTTTAATTTAAATTTTATTTTATTTTATTTGCAGTTGCCATATATACATATGTTAATCCAATGGTTTGAGCTCGATTCTAAACTCAGGTGTGCGTGGGAGGTGGAACAGTTGATATTTAGTTATGCTCTGCAAATGGTTGAATGTTGAGCCTGTAGACTAGCGAATGTGGTTTTAACGAGTGCTGAACATTTAACAGGCCAGGCTTTGGTCATATTTGCACCGAGCGTGGCGTCCTAATCCACATACTGGCCCTCCTCTGTCCTCCCTCTGCAGGAGGAGGTATGCCCAGTGGAACCCACCCTGCTCTTCTTGCACATGAGCCTCGTCTGTTTTACCTTGTTGGCCCTTGGACGTGAGTAAATGTGGACACGACTTAGATGCTCAGTCCTCGTGGCTGAATGCTTTGTTCTAAAAGCAAAGATAACGAGAGCCTTGTCTCCTACCTGGGTGAGGGAGATGGACAGATGGCCCCGGCTCACGGGCATTCCAGTTACAACCCTTCCACTACAGGACGGAGCAACAGACACCCACAAAACCATTCACTATTGGTACATTTCTCCCTAAAATGCCCAAGCAATTTGGTACTTTCTCATTGTAACGTGGGCTTTGTGTTAGAAAATCTTACCCAACACTGGGCTATTGTGGTCCTTTGGGGCACATTTTAAAGTAGCCTAGGATAAGCAAAGATGTTTGAGAGGTCAGGCATATTGACTGTATTTTGATTTAAGGTATTTTCAACTACATTGGTTTTATCAGAACATACCCCCCCCCCGTCCTAAGCCAAGGACTTATCTATATTGTCATTGGGGAGCTTGTTTGGGGTGTTGTGTTTCTTTGGTTAAAAAAGGTGACTTTAATTTTCAAGCACACTGACAGTCCTCACCGTCTGTGACTCTCCAAACAGGGGGACATCTCAGGCTTCCAGTTGCTTATGCTACACGCGTGGTGTCTGGGGACAGCAGCGAGCTTCTTGGCTGCCGCAGGCCCCGCGGCGGGAATCAGCAAGGCTGGCTCTGGGATGCCAGGGAGCTTCCTGGTAAGTCCCTGTGGTGTGGGTTTCAAGTCTGCCCTGGGATGATCTAGGCTCCGTGGAATTCTGTTACTCTGCATTCATTTAGTATTCTGCCTCTCAGCTCCAGCTTCAGGGCCTACCTGAGCAAAAAGTCAGATAGACCAAGACCCTCCAGGTGCTGGGCTCTGCTCTACATACTAATATCTATGCCGCCTCTCTGAGACCCACAATGGTCCAGGGAGGACCAGGCAATTTATTTATTTATTTTGTAACTTACAGATTCCATGTTTGTTCTCAGCAGGGCTGGGATTCAACCCCTCATGTCTGTTTGTGGCCCCATCAGAGAATCTTCTTGCCTCCCCATGAAGCAGACATGAGTTTGTTTTATTTTACTGCCTATGTTTGTGTGTGCGCTGGGTGTGCACATGTGTTCTGATGGGTGGGGGCACATGTGTGTGTTCTGGTGCTCAAGCAGATGCTCTTTTGTTTGTGGAGGCCAAAAGTTGATGCTGAAGGTTTTTCTCAATAGCTCTCAACCGTGTGTTTTTGAGTACACGTGCCATGTGATGTGGTGTAGCAGGGAGGGTGGTGTATGCACGTGTATGTGACACCTTAGGTGCTTAGCTGCAGCAGGGGACACTTGCCTGTGGCGGCTGGAGCACAACTCTGAGGGCTCCACTCCGTTGCTCTCCTGCACGTTCTTGTTCGATCCAGAGTCTCTCACTGATACCAAAGCTTGCTGTTTGTCACAAGCCCAGGGACTCCCTGGTCTCTACTCCTCTTTGTAGCACTGGGGCTACACGTGCACGTGGCCATGCCCAGCTGTTTCTGTGGCCTGGAGATTCAAAGTTGGCTAGTTTCAGGCCCCCTCAGGCTCTCATGCCTGTGCAAGAAGACCATTTAACTGCTGATCCATCTCTACAGACCCTAACTTTGTTTTATGAGATAGAGTCTCACTGAACTTAGAGCTCACCAATTCAGCAAGGCTGGCAACACAGTAAGTTCTGGAACATTCCACCATGCCTGCTGGGCATCCCAACTCAGGTCCTCTGTTTGTAAAAGGAGCACTTTGCCACTGAGCCATCTCCCCAGTCCTGGGCACACAGCTTGGCCTCTGTCTCCCAGCTCCTGTGGACCCTCACTTTTAATCTTACTTTTGTTTAGATTGGACACCATGATGGGAGGCAAGCAGGTCAGAAATGATTCATTGTCCACACATTTCCTTAATGCATTGTTCTACCTTGACTACAAGAATGGTGACATTCTACTTTTTTTTTTTTTTTTTTTTTTTTTGAGAGAGAGACCGGGAGGGTGGGAGACAGACAGAGAATGGGCATGTCAGCAGCCTCTCAGCTGCTGTGAATGAAGTCCAGAAGCATGTGCCCCCTTGTGGGCAAGTGCAGCATTGCACCCTTGCATCAATGCGTCTGGCTAAACATGGGACCTGGAGATTGGAACTGGTATTCTTAGGCTTAGCAGGCAGGAACCTTAACTGCTAAGCCATCGCTCCAGCCCAGACATTCCACTTTTATTCAGGGCCCAAGACATCAAAGCACAGACTTAAACAAAGCCTCGCGTGTGCTCCTTAAGGTTTTATAGCCTGTTAGCCTGGACTGTATGAAGTTGCCCACATTTGACTATTTCTGACAATCCCATGACAGTTCCACCTCATAGGAAAACAAGAAGAAGAGGGCAGAGGGTGACCTGTTCAGTGAGCAAGGCCTCTAAAGCCCCCATGCTAGCTCATTCGATTCCTCACATGGTTCACATCTTACCGTCACCCCAGAAGCATCTGGTGAAGACCTGCATCCCAAGGTCACTGAGTTGCTTGAGGTCAGAATGAGATGTGACCAGACATGACGGTCACTGGCTGCTCATCTCTAGGAGGACACACAGCCAGGTGATGGCAGAGAGACAGCAGGATCCTGGTCTGACGGGATTTTCCAGACATGTATGAATCATCTTTGTTATAAACTGAAAATTCCCCTTCCTCCAAAATTCACCTGTTTGAGCCTTAACCCTGCCGTGACCATATTTGGAGAAGGGACCTCTAATGAAGTAAAGATGACATGTGGCCAGAAAGGGAGAGTCCTGGTCCAGTAGCATGTGCCTTATCATAGCAGACACCAGGACATTTCCTACCACCCAAGCGTGTGCATCAAGGGAAGGTCACACCACACAAAGTGCCCTGGTCACCATCAAACCAGCCAGATTGGACCTAGGACTCATGTGAGAAAATAAACAGCTGTGGCTTCAGCCACCTACACAGGGGCATTTTGTTATAGCGAGTTAAGCAGACAGACTGAAGTCTCAAATAGATTGTGAGCTCTTATCCTTGCCTCACTTCCATCAGGCATAGGGGCTGCAGTATCCATTGTCTTCAATACCCCCCAGACACGCGGGTTTCAGTAAAGCCTCAGGAATGACCCACCTGTCTACAGCCTGACATGTATGGTGACACCAAGGGTGTTGTCTCCATTGCCCACAGCTTTACCCACAGTGGAAGTTTGCTGCAGTTTTTCATGTGAATACCAACGAAGGGGAATGCCAAGGGCATTCGTGCTTGGAGCTCAGTAGGGCTGTGGAGATGTCCAGGACTCTGACTCTGATGCTAGTGTCATCTACGACTGCCAGGCAACACGTTCCTTGGGTCGTGGTTTCATTCAATTATGTCTGCAAGGGTGCACACACCCATGACCACGCATGAATGTACGTGTGGGATCAACTTGAACACTTCCTCTTCTTCCAGTTCAAGAGAACTCCTGTTGCTGGTGGGATGAGCTTCAGCGCAGAAGGATTGAAGGAGATAGCAGGGAAACAGAATGGCAAGGCCAAGCAGCTGTGGTCTGTCTTCACCCCTAATGGTTGCTGTAAAACACAGGTTGGCCTAAGAGTTCTCTTCAGCCCACTTAATTGGACCATGTCACCCCCGGATGGTACAAAGGCAACATCATGTCATTAAAAGCTGGTGTTTTTCAGGCCCTGTGGGGAAAAATAAATACATGAAAGACACTGAGAGAAGTGGGCACCACATACTGTCCAATGTCCACAGTAGGCTGTGATTTCTTGGGAGGAAGTGAATGGTGGCAGAGCGGAATAGTTGACCATGCAGGATCACGTCAGTTGTCATGAATGTCATGCCTGATGAGATGGAACAGTTCTTTTATATTTTATTTTATTTCTTATTTGAGAGAGAGAGAAAGAGTCAGAGAGAGAGAGAGAGAGAGAGAGAGAGAGAGAGAGAGAAATGTGCGTGCCAGGGCCCCCAGCCACTGCAAATGAACTCCAGATGCATGCACCCCCTTGTGCATCTGGCTTACGTGGGTCCTGGAGAATCGAACTGGGATCCTTTGGCTTTGCAGGCAAACACCTTAACCACTAAGCCATCTCTCCAGCCCAGGACAGTTCTTCTTATAAACTGGGTGCCCTCAGATAAGGCAGACAGATTTCTCCCATGCTTTTGTCAACTGCATGTGTGTATAACTGCACACAGTCCCTGTTGGTTCCAGGTCCACCCAGATCAAAGAAAGGCTGGGAAACACAGGTGCTCTGGGCCTCACGACACAGGGTGGGCAGGAGAGATTCGAGGAAGCTGATAGTGGTGTTTGGTGGCCAACTAAGAAGCATACCAGCTAACCAGTACATTCCCAACATTCGTAATGGTAATATTAGATGTGAGGTGTTGGTATACCCTGCACTACCATCTTTGTGTATGTGGCCTGATTTGAACCCCAGAGCCCATCTGTGCAGTCAGCGGTATTTCAGTCTTTCCAATGAAGGACTTAGTAGTCAGGCATCCAGAGCCACGTAGCTGAACCAGCACCCCAGCCAGAAGCCACGAGCCTATAGCCTGACATCTTCCCTCTCCACATCTAATCCCCCAGGAGCTGAGGGCAGAGGACGGTGACTGTGTGGGAAGCCCAGCCTGTTGCCGCACAAGCCTTATGAGAGTGAGAAGCAGTGGGAACTATTTTTCAGTGATGGACACTCGAGACAACACGGAGAAGGAGATCCAATGACAGAAACACAACGCTGCTTTTCTAGGGCCAAGGCACAAACACCGCAGTTCTGCGGCAACATTTAAGTTGTCACCAGAAACAGAGATAGGGTGGCTTCAAGGACAACTTGTCACACACTGCACCCTGAGCTCAGGGCCCTGCTAAGAATGCCCTCTTCTGGTCATGTTCTCAAAGCCCAGGCCAGCAGCCAGTGGTTGGAGACCCACATAGCTTCCAGATTCGGGGAATATTCTCTCCTTAGATCTGGACTGACTGACACAGGCATTCTCGTCCTCTCTTCTTACTCCTCAGCCTCCAAATAAATGGTAGGTAAATTATTTTCCTGAGAGAAGCTACACTCGAGTACAGTCTGCTTCTTTTTTTTTTTTATTAACCCTGAATAATGCTCTCTATGTCATCTGTATATTTATGATAGCTCAAAGACATGGGTGTGTGAATCTAATTAAAAATGTGGAAGGGTTTAGCAGCCTGCTGCTTCCCTGCAACTCTCTGGTTGCCAAATCTTGGCAGCCGTGTTGAAACACAGCCAACTATTTAGTCTTCAGCAGAGCGGCTGCCAGCACAGCGCTGCATTGTGGGGCGAACACCCGGAGGTGCTGCACGGACAGGCGCTTGCACAGGATGAGGCACTGGGCAGGACCTGGGCCTGCCACCCCAAGGAAGCCAGCTGCAAGGGAGCCGCTGGGCTTTGGCCCTTTGCCTGGGCATCCCACCTCTTAGACAATGCAGGCAGGACAGGTGACACTCATGCACTGGGAAGTTAGGGCTTCTGGGAACCAGGTGGGATACTGTTTCATAGTATTGGTTAACACTGGCGCAAAGCAGACCTCGTAGGAGGAGAAACGGCCTCAACTGTGTCCCAGGGCCTGAACCGGCTCACAGTGCCTTTCCATTCATGCCAGGATCTCCAGGACAAGTGGGAGCGTTCCCCGACACCTCGTCCACTGTTCTGTGGCATCTCTCCAGCCTTATTGTGCACACATGTCACTTCGGACTCTCATGGACATGCGGGGCTCTGATCCAACAAGAAAAGAGAGAATTCATTTTGCCAAGATCAGAACTGACTAGAATTGCTTATAGGGTAAGTTAGGAGTCCACTCCGGAACTTCGCCTGTTTCAAGGATGGTAAATTCTGGCAATGTCTGCCTAGATGATCTGCAGGCAGAGAGAGACCAGGAGAAAATTCACCACCCAGGAGTCTCCACAATGTTGGGTCAAGATAAGCCAAACCAAAAAGCATGGGTGGCTCTTTACTTCCCCAAATTTTGCCAACTCTAAACAAATTAAAGAGAAATAAAGACTTGTATCTACTTGTACACAAGGACTTTTCTGCCTAGAGTAAAAATTCAGTTCTAAAAAGATTCCCTCAGATTCTTAAGGGGAAGGATAATGTATCTGGGGGGACCGGGGCAGAGAATGAAGAGGGAACATTGTTTTTTTCACTTAATTTCTTGGGCACTGTTGATTTTGCACAATGATGCATGAAGACACATTTATTTTGGAAGAATAGAATGAAGAAGGGAGAGGAGGAAGGGAGAAGGATGAGAGGAGAAAGAAGAGGAAGAGAGAAAGGGGAGGACAAGGACAATGTGGATTTTTCTGAAAATTATTAGTGGGATCCCAGCAGTGTTCCACTCCCAGGCGAGGCAGCATGTGTACCCACGCTTTCCCTTCTGCAGTGGAATCCAGACTGTGGAATCAGACATAGAGAGGCGACTGGCATGGCCGCCCTCTGTGGCTCCATCTGTAGAATGGGGTAATGATGCTGTCATTGCTTTGTCGCTGGGGGTCTAGACATGTGTTTGTGCAGCAGCTCTGACCCAAGCCCAAGGGGCCGTGACAGGTGTCTTACAAATCCAGAGCCTCATTCCCATGGGGACAAGCCCTTACCCCAGATCGAATTGCATCCCTGCAGACTGCTTCCAAACACAAATATGTTCTGAAACCCCCGGATAGGAGCTAATCACTCTGGAAGTCACACAGCCCTGTTCATTCATGGCGTCAGAGGAACCGGGGGGGGGGGGGTGAGGCCCCCGGGAATAGCAGGAAATTTTCTCTTTCTTTTCTAATGGCAAATTTATACATATGAAAAGTTTAAGATGACATGCCAAATCAATCCCAAATCATCATGATTTAGCTGGCCACTTTCATTAGGAAGCAATAAAATGCAAGAAGTCAGTGCATCAGAGGGAATGCAGGACACAGAACCCCTCAACAATTAGGGCTGGTGTTTCCTTCACATTCAAAAGTTGGTGTGAGCCGGGCTGTGGTGGCGCACGCCTTTAATCCCAGCACTGGGGAGGCAGAGGTAGGAGGATCGCCATGAGTTCAAGGCCACCCTGAGACTCCATAGTGAATTCCAGGTCATCCTGAGCTAGTGTGAGACCCTACCTCGAAAAAAAAAAAAACAAAAACAAAAACAAAAAAAGTTGGTGTGGCACGTGCCTTTTGATATGGGTCCGGCAATGAAGTTACGGATTTTTCTATCATATACACAGAAGCTATTTGCTGTTAAGATCCTGAATCTTCCCCCCCCCCCAGGAAAATGCACACCAAGAGGTTGTAAGGAATTCCGTTTCCAACATGCTGCCAGGTGAGTGCTTAAATAGCTGAGGGGAGAAGCTATAGGTAAATGTCGAATATGATAACTAAAGAAACCCCCTCCTTCCCCCAACCCTGAAAATGCCCTGGGATTGAAAGACACCCTCACTCCCACACTCACACACACACCCTCTCGCACATGTACTTCAGCACACACACACACACACACACACACACAGGTGTCTGATCTTGTGTCTGATCTTGAATCGTCCTGCCTTTGTTAGTTAAAGTCTGCAAACCTTCACGCCTGTCACCCTTCCCTCAGGGTCTATGGGACCACAACCCCTATGCTCTTCCAAGCAGCATTTGCTCCAACTTAATATTCTAGTGCTTTTGGGAACAACATTTAAAAATAAACTATCCTGGCACATTGTCAAAGTCTTGTCTAAATTCTTTCCTGACAAGCACCCTAAGTGAGAGTGAGATTTTAGAAGCCAAGGGGAGTTGGGGGTGGGGAAAAGAGAAATCTTCCAACCCCATCCCCCACCCACTTTAGAGTTATAATTTGAGACAGCATCAAATAAGAATATCGCCCCTCCCCTTCGGCCCTGCTGAATTCCCACATGTGTACGCCAGAAATCCTTACACCACTTTTTGACTCTTTCTATCCATTCCTCTCTTGTCTTCACCTTGGGCCCCTGGTCACCTGATTGGGGTGTCACCAGCTCTTAAACACCAGGAAGAGTTTAGGGCCACCACTGGGTAAAGAGGGGCTGGGCAGAGTAGGGGCATCAGGCAGGTGTGAAAATGGAGTGCCTGGTCGTCAGTCACAGCCCTGCACACAACCCACTTGCTCCATTCCTCCCGACAACTGCGCTCTCTTTAGGCTGTTGCTAAGAGACCAGCCTGCTGTTTACAAGAGCTTTGGTGGCGTCGCCTTCCATAATTTATAATTTATTATCTTAGTGTCAAAACTTGTGTTGGTTTTTATTTTATTTCACCATAGATCCAATAATTGTTAGCTACAACAAAGGTCACACATCCGCCACTGGAGCGGCTGCTGCTCCAGGCGCGTCCCCCGCCACCTCTGCATTGAGGTGCCGTGGAAGAAAACGCTATTATAAACTGAAGATGAATATCATTTTTTGTCCATTAACTTCACGCATTATATGACTGCTCAGGTCAATGGATTCCCTCAAGATTTGTTCACTATTGAAAACATGTTTCTGTCCAACTAAGAAGGAAATGAATTGAAAGATTTCAATTATCACAAGAAAGGAGTGGAATCCTCTCGCTGTACACTTCAACACCTAATCGTTCAACTCGCGCATCCTTTCCCACAAAGTTCAGGGCCATAGGCATTTAACCACCACTAGAAACAACTCCCCAGACATTGAAGGGTTTTGTGGGCAAACAAACCACTCTGGGAGAATGTCCTCTACTTAAAGCCATTCAGTCAGTCCAGAAAGGAAGTGAAGACACCAAAGGGTCCTTTAACTAAAACAGCTAAGCTGCAGCCCATCCACGAACAGAAAAAGAAGAGAAATAGCCAAGTATTGTGAACACAGCTAACATTTATTGTGCCGGCACAATGCCGAGGGCTCAACCTGGGGTAAGTCATAAAGAGATCCCGACAAAACTAGGAGAAGAATTCTACATTAGTCTCATTGTATAGGCGACAATCTCCGCGCTCTATGACCTCGAACAAGGTGTCCAACAACGCCTGGCCATGAAGTGGGAGGGTGGAACTCAGCTGGGGGAACTCTAGAGTTCTTATTCTAACTTGAATATTAAAGAAAAAAACCTCAGCCAGGGCTTTGAAGTTTATTAACTGTTTAAGAACAGTCCTGTGTTTATTTAATGGTGCAGGGAAATTACCATGGGGTCCCCAAACCATATTACCACATACATTATCTTTCTCTGCAAAGTCTTCGGAATCTCTCTCAGAAACCACAGAGCATGAGAAATTTCTAGGAAGGGAATTTCATTTTCCTTGTCAGAGAACCTGGCAAATTCTAATGACATGTTACTGGGAATTAGATTTGTTATTTTCCAGAAAGCCATTATAGCCTTTTTCGCCATTTCATTCCTACCAGCTCCTTGGCAGAAGTTATGGCCAGGACAGAACACAACAAGACGGCCTCCCAGGCCTCTACCCGGAGTTGGATTGGAAGCCTTCTTCATTTTTTTTAACTGCTGTGATGGGAAGAGATAAATAAACCAGCCAGAAATCATAGAAGCAACCAAGACTGTGTGAGGATTTCATCTTTGTCAGCTTTTCTTCTGCAAAGTACAGTCTCACTTCCGTTCTCCTGTGTGCACATGCAGCCTGGATGCACCAGGGCAGCCTGTGCTAACACACAGAGTGTACCCCTCTGAAACCAGAGCCTCCCCAGGGGTGCTATTTCCCTGGGAAGCTGCCTGCTATGGAGGTAGTTGGTTTGGGGTGAAGGACCAGAAAGCTGAGTTCAATTCCTGGTCCACCACTTAGCAGCTCTGGGAACACAGGTGGGCCTTTCAAACTCTTACCATGCCAGTTTCTATCTTCACGGACACAGAAATATAGCCCTCTTCAGAAAGAGGAGCTTCAAATTAAACATGGTAACACCTTTACTCAGGCTCCTGTGCCATCTAGTGCAGGTTCCTGCATCATATAATCTCCATTTTCCCAGGTCTTCTCTGGCACCCTTGGGCCACAGGCCTTTTGGACCTGCACAGTGGAATTGCTTTGTACCCTGCAAACATATGGTGATGGGTCATGGCTGGCTTCTCTTCCAGCAAATTCCTGTTTAGTCTCCAAGACAAAACCCATTTTTTTATGATTTTATTTTTTATTGACAACTTCTATATTTACAGAAAATAAATCATGATATTTCCCTCCCCTCCCCCATTCCCCTTCACAACTCCACTCTCCATCATATCCCCTCCCTGTCTCCATTAGTCTCTCTTTTAATTTGATGTCATCCTCTTTTTTCTTCTATTATGAGGGTCTTGTGAAAAACCCAATATTTTTGTAAAATATTTTATTTATTTATTTGTTTATCTGCAAGAAGAGAGCGGGAGAGAAAAAGTAAGGGTATTCCTGGACCACTTGGTACCGCAAACAAACTCCAGACACATGTGCCGCTTTGTTCATCTGGTTTTACGTAGGTACTGGGGAATCGAACCAGGGTAGTTGGGATTTACAAGCAAGCACATTTAACTGGAAGGTCATTTCCCTAACCTATAGAATTTAAATATTTGCTTGACAAACTATAGCCTCTCATTTAGCTGAAAGTGCACTTCTGAGCACATCGTCCATCTGCGTGCACCAGCACCACTAAGTGGCAGGAGTCCGAGTCGGGAGGCACACACGCTTTTGACCAGCAAGTACTCTGACGTATCTGCTTACTGTGCTGAGACCAAGCCTGAGCTCTGACTGGAAACATGGTTCATCCCTTCATCCAGAGACCCCTGTTAATTCTCCATCCCACATGTGTCTCTGTTCACAGTTACGCAAAAGCCATAACACCTGACAAAATCTGCAGGCCCTCACCTCTGTCACCATAAGCCCGAACTTCTCACTGTGGGTTCCTGTGCCAATATCCCAGGCATCCCATGTCCTCTCAGACACCCATTTACCACAAACCCTTTGGACCTGAGTTGTATAGCAAATTCCTCTGAGTTGAAATATACCCTCCCGGAGTGAGGAATGAGCTTTGGAAGACTGCGATCAAGTAGGGGAGAGCTGAAAATTAAAAGGTCCCAGGACTATCCCCAAGGCTATCAGAGCAGTAAACAACTGTTGAGGGGTGGGCTCTGACCAGTGTTGTTACAGAATTTTTTTTTTTATCTGAATTGAAACATTCACTCCTATGGGGAGGAAGGAGGCTTAGGAAACACAGGAGGTCAACAAGGCTGAGAAAAATGTTGGCAGAGTCCTCCCCGAGGTTATGAAAAGGGTAGACAATGACCTTGAGAGAGAGAACCCAACCTGTCCTGCTGAAGCCTGCAAGGGGCATCACGTGCTGGACATGAGGGAAGGCAGGGCAGGCAGTGAGCTCCACAGATGCAGCTCGGTCACCTATGGTGGGCTGGGGTCTTTGGTGACACAGCTGCCTCTGAGACCTCCATGCTCCTGTAAGTAACACCCCCCCCCCGTTCTGTAAGTAACTTCCATAAACTCATTGGTTCACGAAAATTAATATTGGCACAATCATGCTTTGGTCAGTGTTCTCAGCCCCATCTGAGATGAACAGACGTGTGTTCTCGTCTCCCTGGGGAGAAGGTCCACGTGAAAAGCTGCATTGTGGAATTGGTTCTCATTCTACAAACATCATGGCTGGCCGGGACTCTGTGCACACGGAATCATGCCTTCGAGCTCTGGGTGACTTCTTGCCCAACAAATGTTTGTGGAATCTATAAGCCAGAATCCACATGGTACAAAGTAGGTTCCTGACTGTACGAAGTAGGTTTTCCTTAACTCCTCTGGGCAGTTCCACCAGCTGTGTGGGTCTCATGTATACCTGCATATATAAAGGGGCAGAGTCTCAGTGTCCCACATCATCCTCGTGAATGGCTCCTGATCCTGCTGGGTGACCCCTAATCCTTCCGGATCGTGGCTTCCTCCCCTCCTCTCCATCTTCTCTTCTCTGTTTCCTTCCCAGGCCTGTCGCCCACCAGCCATCAAGGTCTGCCTGAGGTCATTGAAAAATAGAACCATAATTACTTGTGTATCATTGCTCCCCAAGCAGTGCTGAGCATATTTTCCAGGGTTTCTTCCTCTTAGATCCCCAAACCTTGCATTCTTCTATGTGATTGGTGGCTGTCTTGCCATGTGATAAAATTCTCTCACAAAGGATTCAAGCTGCCATGTTTAAATGTACTTTATTCACTTATCTGTAGCACATGAGGTCCTTGTGCCTGCGTCTGATTGAGTGGCCTCACCACACAACCTGTCGCAGCTGAAAAAGTTTAGACACGCCGAGGGGTCCCTCTCTCACTGTCAACAAGCCCGTGTCATCAACCGTCAAGGCCTGTGAACTTTATCCTCATGAGTTTGTTGCATCTTTCCTATTTTCTTCTTTTTCTGGACTTCTGCAAGCTCTTCAAGTTCATGTGCATATCTGTAGTATTTCCCCTCTGGTCCATTCTTTTTCTCACAGCCAGAATGACCTTGCCAAATGCCAACCTGACTATGTATGTGTGTGTTATGCATGCGTGTGTCCATGCGCACGCATATGTGTGTGAGCACATATGTGTGCTGGTGTAGGAAGAGGACAGAGATTTTTGTCAGATATCTTTCTCAATCACTTTTCACCTTATTTTTTTGGGGGGGGGAGGGCAGGGTTTCTCAATGAGCCTAGAGCTCACTGAGGTGGCTAACCCAACCCCGAGAGTCCTCTTGTCTCAGCGCTGGGATTATAGGGGCACACCTCCATGGACCCTGGGCATTGGGGCTCAGGTTCTCATGCTTGCAAGGCCAGTGCTTGATCCATTGAGCCATCTCCCCAGACCACCGACTTTGCTACTTGTCATTTCCAAATGGTTCCTTTGAGGACTGGGGACAATGGTCACAAATCCTTTGTAGGATTCACTGCGATCTTAGCTTGGAGCCTTGGAATTCTGTGACTTGCATATTCAGGCTTTGGAGCCATTTGGAATCTTCTCAGCTCCTGCACTGGGCTCGCCCCCTCCTTATTGGCCTTTACATGCATCAGTTTTCTCCCATCCTTCTTGAACTTTTCATCCTTCATATATCAATGCTTGTTTTATTTTTTGCTGGTGAATACCTTTTTGTAAACCATCCTTTTCAATTTTTTTGTTTTTATTTATTTGAGAGAAAGAGGGAGAAAGAGAAGAAGAGGCAGTTAGGGGAGGGAGAGAGAGAATGGGCACACCACAGCCTCCAGCCATTGCAAACAAACTCCAGCTGCATGTGTCACCTTGTGCATCTGGCTACCTTGGGTCCTGGGGAATCAAACCTGGATTGTTAGGCTTTGCGGACAAATCCTGAACTGCTAAGCATCTCTCCAGCCCTAATATTTTTATTATTGGTAATTTTTAAAATTTGTTGACACATCCAATGCACTGTGACCAAATTCACTCTGTATTACCTCCTCTTTTTCCCACTTTAAAGCATTCTTTCTTTATGGTCCACCCTTACATTCCCAAGGTCCTGAGAGAGTATATGAAATACACAGAAATATGCATTTTGCATGAATTATTAATTGCATTCTTTTTACATAAGATCAACCCCAAGTTTAGTTTGATTGGCTTTTGCCGCAGAAAACGGAACAGCCGCCTTTCCTCCCCCCTCTCTTCTTGAATATCCTTCAGTTCAAACCTACAGGTATGTACTGGGTTTCTCTTTGAGTCTCACTCCAGGCCCTCCTCCACAGAGATGTTCTATGTCCTGTCATGGCTGTAAGACACTCAGAGGTGCTGCTTCTTTGTGCCCAGGGCTCTGTTTAGAGAATGCAAACATGATTGATCAACACGAGGGGAGCTTTTTATTTCATGTCACTTTGTCACAGTGAGCCGTGATGGAGTGGATCACAGCAGGTCTCCTGAGCTGTCCTTTCCCTGCAGATGGTTCCTCTCTTCCAAAGCATTTTTGACAGTTTCTGAGAGCAGACATCGAATCATCCTCTAAATCCAAGTTCTTCTGAGGAAAATCGTTTCCTTATTAAAAAAATAAATAAATAAAAGCTTCACTGCCGGGCAAACTGCATTTTTGTATCATGCATTTGTTCTGGGTCTTGCAACCCTAGACCCTTGTGCCAGAGAAAGCAAATCCTTGGGCCCTTTGATCCTCATGATCCTCCAATTATCTCTCTGCCCTCCTTCTGTTGTCGTTTAGGGTAAATACATACAGTTGGCCTTTGTATCTGTCCGTGAAAGGTAATCTCGCTCTTCTAATTACACTTGGGTCCTTGGCTGAGTGCCGCCCTGTCTACGTGGACCCCTCTCGTACCACATGGTACCACATGGTACCACATGGCCAGGACTCCTCAGCTCAACGGGGGTGCAGCGTCCACGGATGACAAAGCCAGCCAAGGTCATCTTTCCACTCGGGGAGCTCAAGGCCCGTCTTCTTTCCCAACAAGGCCAGGTGAACCAAACAATGCTGTCACCTCTGCTCAGGTCTTCAGCTCAAATACAATTGTCCTGTCAGGCTGCTAAATGACACTGAAATTTGAGCAGCAACCGTTTGTCATTTTCCTCCAGCGTCTTCCCTCGCTTCTACTTGAAGCCATCATATTTTCTGCAGGTTCCCAGGTGAGTGCACGCTCCTATTCCCTGTCCTCACGCAGGGAGGCCCAGGAAAGCTGAGCCAGGTTGAGCCAGGAATTCCCTTGGTTTACACGCAAAATATGGTCAGTGTAAATGGTCTAATTGTCCAGGCTAAATGGTTGTCCCCTGGGATGACTGTACATGTTCTTTTAGCCTAGCTAAACCGTGCTGAGCCCCCTGGGTTCCTGTGGCCGGATGGCAGGACTCCATTAGTCAAGCTACCTCCTGCCCTTTCTGCTCACCTGGGCCCTTGTCACCTGCGCTGGAGCCTGTCTGCCTCCAGAGGTCCCTGACTGCCACTTTCAGTGCCAGCAAATGAGGGGGCGGTTCAAACACTTGCCATCTTAGTGGACCTTGAAACTGAGCAGAACAAAGGATATACTTGCAAACAACAACAATAAAGTCGTGCCATGGGGTGGAGGAAAAAGAAAAGCAGAATTCTCAGGCATCTCTGACTCATCTAACTAACTTCATGGCTTTACCATGTTGCGTGGTCACCAGATCTCAACTCTCCTCATCTGTAAAGTGGGAAGGTGAGATCACACCGGGCCGTGCTGTTGGAGTGGCACGCGTGGAGCATCTGGCACTGTGTCTCACACTAGCTTGCCATCGGGACAAAGGCTGCTGTGGGTACTGTGCCAGACATTTCCCATGGCTTCAGAAAGCAACACCTTAAGTCTAGCAGGGCCCACATTCACACAGGGTGTATCTTGCTTCCTGTGTCTGCTGAGAAGTGGTGCATCCCTGGTGCTCAACTTCTTGAGGCCTTACAGAACTGAATGGCTGGAGGGGCAGCGAGACCTACATTTTCATGTTAAATAGATGCTATGTGGAGAAGCATAAAGCCATCCCCGGGGGAGAATGAGCCTGCTGACAGTAGTGACTCATACAAAGTGTGAAACTATCTTCCCCCAACAAGCGAGAAACGCAGAAATGAACGGGTCGTGGTAGATTATTGTTCTAGCAGGCCAGTGATGAACTCCACCCTCCACCTCTTGCCAGTGCTTCTGCCATGGAGGGAGCTGGCTGCAGCTTCCTGATCAATCAATTTATTGATTAATTCTCTCAGGTTGCCCTCCACAACAGACCCCACCATCCTCTGAAATACAGTTTACTGCAAACTGTATGTAACCAGTGCTTTGGAATAGAGAGAGGAGGTAATTATAGACAGAAGTACTCATTATAATTTGAAAGTTGATAAATAAAAGGGATCATTATATTCAGTCATTAAAAATTCAACAAATAAAATGTGAAAAGAAAAATAAGAGACAAAACAAAATACTCATCTTTCTTATTATCCACCCCCATCTTCTTTTTTTTTTTTTCTTGCAACACAGAGATGCTATCTCCAGGGACTGGTGACTTCTTATGTCTATGAGTGAGGCAGAGCAGGTGTGTGTGGGGGGGTGTCCACCTGGGGGACAGCAATGGTCCCTGAAGCAGAAGGTGTGGCTCGATCACCAGTAATTCCCCCAAGGAAATGGCCTCAAAGACTCCACGGTGTTTACTGAGGAGAGGGGCGGGGGCGGGGGACAGACAGCCCACAAAACATGATTCTCCAAAAGTTGGAAATGCCACCATTCAAACGTGCTTCCCAGCTACAGTGAGACTTTGGCTAAGTGCTGTCTGGTGCCTGAGGAAGTGAGAGGGAGGTTAGCCTGTGTTGGCAGAGTCTTTGGTGAGAAAGGAAAAGACAGGTTACTGGTGAGTTGTCCCTGCACGGGTGACTGCATGGGAAAGAGCTAGGCAAGGAGATTGTAGAATTTCAACATCGGTCAAAAAAATAAATAAATAAATAAGGCTGCAGGAGCTTTGCTCAAAGCAGCTGACTTCCCCCAGTATATCACCAGGGAAAAGGGATTAGGAGAGAGATCTCATTTCTCATGTTGTTCAAAACCCAGCTGTGAACACAGTGAGTGAGAGCCATCGTCCCCGGGACTGGAGGGGGAGGGTGTATGCTCAGGTGTAGGCAGCTTAGCCTAATAAGCTGCTTGACTTGGGGTCCAGGTAAACGCTGAAGGGCTCTTCTGGACATAAGGGGCATGGATACAGAGGGACAGCCAACACTGTGCTTGCTGATGGCCTCCACAGGTCAACTCACAAGGCCTGTGTGACCCGCTGGCAAGCAGAGAGGGTGACAAGGAATGAACAGGTGGGGTCCCATGACAGAAAAACACCTAGTGCCCTGTGTTTGTATGTGGGCCATGCTTCTGTCGGGACTTCCTGGTGGTGGTATCGATGATCCCCTGTCTTCTGAACAGCTCTGATCTTCAGGGCTTCAGGTGAGGCCAACAAAGGCTCATGGTGTTTCCATCATGTGTCCTGTGCCCTGTGGGGTCAATGAGAACCTTAGGCTCTCAGCAGAAGCGTCTTGAAAGCTCATCTCTCCTTCCACAGCATCTCGGCAACTGTCCTTATCCTCCTGTCTTGCCATTTCTCCCTCATTGGTAAAGCAAGGTTCTCTCATAATGGCTCTGTCTGGCAGCAGGCATAAACAGTGATACTCAGGGACACCTGTGTCTGGGCACCCACACTCCAGTGAGGCCCTCCCTGAGTCTGGGCTTGGTGACTTCCTGGTGAGATGTCCTGTCCCAGATGTAGTGAGGACTAGCAGTAACTTGCCTTTAGTCCTTAGCACCATCCCTTGGCTTCCCTGGCTTGCTCAGAATAAGCCAGTTGCCATGTCACAAGCCTTCCCATGGAGAAGCTCCTGTGACAAGGACAGTTTCTGATCATCAACCGGTGAGGTTTGTAGTCAAGCAGGCTGTGGGGAACTCCAGTCCTCAATCTGGAACAGTGTAGAAGCAGCACGAGTCTTCCCTGGCCAAGCTTGGCATGCCTGCAGGCCCAGCTGGCACCCTGGTGGCAGCCTGTGAGCCATCCCAGCAGGCTAGGCTGAGTTACTGAACCACAGAACCTGTGAGATGATTGTTTGATGTTTTAGACAAAAAAAAAAAAAAAAATTAGGGAATGACCACTACGAACAATAGCTAATGTATAGATGTCCACAGAGAAGAAAGGAAACTTTTTACGAAAAGTTCTGACCAACGCACCCACACATCCTCCCGTTTTACTTGAATGGTTTTGCAAGTGTCTCACTGTGTCACCAAGCTCGTCTTCAGCTCACCATCCGTGGTCTGCGCTAGGATTACAGGCATGGACCAGCACTCAGTGAAGGCGTCCTTCCCTCTCATTGCATCTGAAGGTTGCGTGCGCATCTCCAGACCAATGGTTGCTTTCAGAGATGAGCACTCTCCACCCTGAGTCAGGAGGGCCTGTGCTGGAGATCAAAGACGCTGCTGTCTCATTGCTTCACTGCTTAGCTGTGCTGTGCAGGCCAGCCACTAGTCGCTCAGAAGGCCTTGTTGTCACCTGCGCATTGGTGTTGCATTTTTGTCCTCCTAAAGATGTGGCCAAGGTCTAACCCCAAGTACCTATGACTGCGACCATTCATTTGCAGTTAGACTCTTTGCAGGTGTTACTTTATGGGTTACAGTATGTTCGTCATGTTACCTTATGCTAACGTGCTTATCACGTTATGTGTGTTGTGTGATGATGTTATGTTATGCGTCTCCAGACGAGCTCACCCTAGATTTGGGATGGGTTCTAAACCCCAGGACTGATGTCCTTCCAAAGGGAGAATGATACACAGACACCAAGGACACAGAGAGGAGAGGCTGCGAGCAGACAGAGCAAAGGTTGTGGTGAGGCAGCCGCAAGCCAGCCATACCGATGACTGTAGCAGCCGTCTGCATCTAGGAGAGAGCTAGGCGGCTTCTTCCTTACAGCCACCCTACTGACACCTTAACTGCAGGTCTCTGGCCTCCTGGCCTGGGAGAGGGGAGACGTCTCCTGTTTAAAGCCACCCCATTCAGGGTCCTTTGTTGGAAAAGTGGGTAACAGTGATCTACCCGGCCATTGTGATGCTGGACATAAATGGCCCCACAAGCACAGTGGCCTGTGGATCAGTAGGCCACCGAATGACCTTTCTCCACAGTGGCATTAAATATGCCAAGAAGGGAACTTTGGGGCTGAGGCTGGTCCAGTTCAAGTTCTGAATTGAATAGCGGCAGTGGACCACCAAGCCTGAGTGCAGTTCACTTAGAAATGAAGCGTGCGTTGAACTTGAAGTCAGATGACCCAAGCTCACATTGGGAAACTTGCGCCATGGCACTCAGTCTTGGTTTTGCTCTTGGTCGCATGAGAATAATGGGATAAAGCTGAGAGATAGGCAACGTGGGACGTGGTGGGGGGAACAGGGCTGTGTTGTTCACTTTGTAGGCTCCCAGTGAATCCTTCTGTTCTTAGTGAGTCAGTCCTCGGTCCTTCTTCACCGGCTCTCACATTGCCTGACTTCAGGCTGTCCTCTCATCTCCTGTCACTGCTGGCAGTGTGCACTCCCAGAGCACACAGTCTTGGTGCTCCATTCCTGACAGAGAAGAACCAGAGCCGAGGGTGCATGCACCACGCCCAGCTCCTCGATGGGCAGCTCAGTGGTCTATAAATGTATTCACATCACATCTGTGCTTAAATCCCTTTGAACATTTCCCATCAGCTTAAAGACAAAGTTCAGGCTCCTAGCCGGGCGTGGTGGCGCACGCCTTTAATCCCAACACTCGGGAGGTAGAGGTAGGAGGATCTCCATGAGTTCAAGGCCACCCTGAGATTGCATAGTTAATTCCAGGTCAGCCTGGGCCAGAGTGAGACCCTACCTCAAAAAACCAAAATAAATAAATAAATAAAAATAAATTAAAAAAATAAAATCAGGCTCCTCTGTGCTGGTCCACCAACCACTGGGTTCATCTCTTATCACTCCAGCCTCGTTGTTTGTTTGTTTCAGGACCAAAACCCTGATTACGCCAATTGAATGGCTCTGTGATTATATAGTTTTGTGCCTTGGCTCCCACACTGCCATCAGTTAGAATGACCTTCCTTCCTGACAGCCACCAACAATCCTCTTTCCCTCCCTTGTGGTCTTTTTCTTTCTTTCTTTCTTTCTTTCTTTCTTTCTTTCTTTCTTTCTTTTTTTTTTCCTTGTCTCTCTCTCTCTCTCTGTCCCTCTCTCCCTTCCCACCATGAACCCATGGCAGCTACTGCTCATTTTACTTTCTCCACAGGTTGTTTTTCCCCAGAATGTCACTGGGTAGGTTCATGCTGCATGCTGCCTTTTCACTAGGCCTTATGTATTTAAGATCATTTCATGCCTGAGCTTGACATAATCATTTATTAATTGTTACTAGTGAGTAATATATCATTATTTGGATGAACTGTGTTTTTTTTTTTTTTTGAATTGGCTCAACTGAAAGAAACATTGATTATTTTTAAGCAATTATCCAAACATCTGCTGTCATGTTCCATGCAGGTTTCTGTGTGGACCTATGCTTTCATGTGCCTATCCTACACTTCAGTGGAAACGTTACTTCCAAGAGGAACAATTCCCTCACTTCCTTGAGTTTGAAATGTTAGTTTCACCATGTTTCCAGAGCTCCACGGTAAAGCCGCCCCTCTGTATCCATTTCCATGGGCTTTTGATCCATAAAGCCAACTATGAGTTGAAATTATTAGAGGAATAAAAGGTTTTCTGAATTGAACATGTGCAGATTTTTATTTCATCACTATTCTCTCAATATCACATTATCCCAACCAGTCACCTAGCCTTTACATCACATTAGTAGTCTGAGTCATCTAGTGATGACCTTACATCTACAGGAGGATGTGCAGGGGTCATATGCAAATATGGAATTTTATAGAAGGAACTTGAGCATCTGCTAATGTTGGCATCTGGGGGTGGGAGATTTCCTGGAAGAGTTCCATCTAGACACAGAAGGGTCATGGCTTTGATCACCATGACATTCAAAAGCCTGCAAGACCCTGCCTGTTCGTCACCAAACACCCCACCTTAGTCCATGAATTTTCACTTCCTGGTCCTTACATGACAAGAGATCCGTTGAGCTGAACTTCCACACGGGTTTGCTTCCTGATTGTGTACACCAACATGCCCTGTCCGGAGCCTTTGACTAGGCAATCCATGGAGTTAAATGTCAAATGAGAAGCCAGAGCCAAGTGGTCTCTGAGGCCATGGGCTTGGTCCTTGTTGAGGATAGACAGGGCTACAAATCCTTACTGGGCGCAGTGGCAATCTGAGGAGAAAAGTACTGGTCTACTGTTGCGAGTTACCAAGAAAGCAGGTTTGAGCACAAGTCAGCAAGCTAACTTACAAAGTGACTGGAGAGGACAGAGGAAGAGTGGAGTTGATTAAGAGGAAAAAAATAAATAAAAGATAACACAAAATAAGAACACTCTGTAGAAGTTAGAGGTATAAGACAAATTTGGCTAAGTTTTGTGGCAACCCAAGCTAATTAGGAAACTTGATAAATTATAATTCATAATAACCACCAGATTAAAGAAAGAAAGATCTTACACACTGCTTCTGTTTCCGTCTATTGAGCCTGGAGTTGTCATTGTCCCCAGAAGATCTTTGTGCGGGCAATACTCTGTACTGGCCCAGAGTTCTCATTCTAATGGCAAGCTACAAAGCCCCATTTCATATGACGCTCCTTAGTGCTCCAGAGATGTGGTCGCTCTATGAAGCGTAGCACTGCACTGCCTGTGAGACTCCCGGGCTCTGATGAAAACTAGCCAGGCCAGCACTTACTGCCCTAACCCCCCAGCCAGCTCCCACTCTGCTTGGACAGTGGCTCTTTGGTAGGTACCAGAAGTCCTGTGACTACAGTGCAGTGCTGAGAATGACCAATGGAGAGTGTGGGCAAGCTACCCTGCAGGCCACGCTGTTGCCCTGTGTCAAAAGGGAGAGCCACGTCAAGACTCTGCTTCCTGGGCTCCTGAGACGATGAGTGAGTACCGACTGGCAACTTGATCTCATTGAGAAGTAACTGGTATCTTAGGAACAGGCACCTCTGGCTGCATCTGTGATGGGGTTTCCCAGGAAGTCAGATCCACCCTGAATATAGACATCATCACCTCAAAGACTAGGGGGCCCCAGTGGAGTGAAAGAGGAAGGACAAGGAGGTTTGATGGTACATTCTAGTCTCTGCTTTATGTCCACCTTGAGATGAGCCGCTCGGCCCCTCTGCACCCTCCCGCCATCAGCTGCCTTCCCACAGGTCCAGAATCAACAGACTCACTTGACCATGGACAGAGACTTCTGAAACCACGAGTCAAATGAAATTCTTCCCCCTTTAAGTCACATACCTCAGGTATTTGTCACAGGGAAGAAAATGCTTAACAAACTCGAGAGTAATCAAACACACATGCTGGGGGCTCATCTAATCAGGGGATGAAAAAAGATTAGCATACATAGATTCAATTCATGGGGGAAAAACATGTGGGAGTGGGGAGAATATGGGTAGGGTAGGCAGCTTAGGAATATTTCCTCCGTGACATCTTGAGAACTTGTTTGGAGATTCCTGCAGGGCAGCCTGCCCAGCTACTTATATACCCTTCACTGAAGAGTGGACCCCTGTCCTGGGGAGGGCTGTCCTCATAACTGCTGATACGGCTTTGTAAAGGGCATAAGTGGAGCTGTAAGGCAGGAAGGAGCACATCCACTTAGCCAGCCTGATCCGATGAAGCAGCCCTGGAAATCAGTGGGGTATCAGATATCACAGCTAGATCGCCCTCACACCCCTTCGTGACAGTTTGTAAAGCTCCCAAACAGCAGAAGGATTAGGAAAAACACGTCCCTGAAGGCTGTGTCTTGAGCATTTGTTTATACATATAAACTCACACACACTTACATATATATATATATATGATGTATACATGTATACACATATGAGATATATAGCATATGTACATATGTATATGTAAACGTACACATATACACACTCAAAGGCTCAGGACATGGCCTTCGGTAACATATGTCTCTCATCCAGTTCCTCCTCACCTTTGAGTTGGTTGGGTGAGTTCAGACGCAAAGCCTCTCCACTTGGAGGCGAGGCACACTGACTGTACGAGGATCTTTTGGATCTAGACAAGCAAAGATCAAACCTAGTTTTTTTTTTTTCTAAATCTGCATCTGTATTGAATGTGCCCAGATGTTTTTCCTTGTCGTTATTCCCTGCACAATCCAGTGTAACAGCCATTTACATGACCCTTACATAGAATCAGGTATTAGAAGTCATCTGGAGATGATTTAAATGATACAGGAGGGTGTGTGGAGGATCTATGCAAATACTATGAAATCTTACATGAGTGGCTTGAGAATAGAAGCTTGTGATATCCAAACGGGGGGCTCTAGAGCAGCACCCCACTGCTTTTGAGGGAGGACCATTTTCATCTATCTGTATATCTCGGCATCTCTTTCTCTGTCTACCTGGTCTGATCCAATACCTACAACACCCAAGGTCAATTCCTTCTTTCTGTCCCTACATAAAGAGCAGAGGTGGTCTTGGTGGACTGGACATGCAGTGTTGTGGAGGAATCACGATCCATCTGGGTCAGTCTGGCTCAACCCAGAAAGTTCCCCAGGTTGGCCAGCTCCATTATCTTACCAGTTCCATTGGAAATGCATTAGTGAATGACATGTTGTGTGTGCTCCCTAGACAAGCAGTTCTCAGGTGTGGGTACTTTATCCTCACCACTGATGTGTGGTGTCTGTACAATATGTGGGCTTGTATGTTGAACCTAGAAAGGGAAGGGCCCACCCACAAGAAAGAATATCAGGCCCTCTGAGAGAAATGTTGCTGCCCCTTGAAACACATGCTCGACTTAGTCACAAGTATGATAGGAGTGCATAATCACATAAGAATATATTAAAGGCCTGGAGAAATGGCTTAGCGGTTAAGGCATTTGCCTGCGAATCCAAAGGATCCCGGTTCGATTCTCCAGGACCTATGTAAGCCAGATGCACAAGGGGGCACATACATCTGGAATTCGTTTGTAGTGGCTGGAAGCCATGGCGTGCCCATTCTCGCTCTGTCTGCCTCTCTTCTATCTCTCTCTCTGCTTGCAAATAAATAAATAAATAACTTTTTAAAAAAAGCATATATTAAAAAGTTCAGGGCTGGAGAGATGGCTTAGCGGTTAAGGTGCCTGCCTCCTAAGCCCCTAAGAATGCTGGTTCCAATCTCCAGCGGTTCCAATCTCCAGGTCCCACGTTTAGACAGATGCAAAGTGATGCGAGGGTGCAATGCCGCACTTGACCACAAGGCTGTGCACGCTTCTGGATTTCGTTCACAGCAACTGAGAGGCTGCTGGGGTGCCCATCTCTATCTGTCTTCCTCTCCCTTCCTCTCTGTCTCTCTCTCCAAAAAAAAAAAAAAAAAAAAAAAAAAAAAAAAAAAAAAAAAAGTTCAGCTTGTGTTAAGACTTTTATATCATTTAGTTCACCTTAGAAATAAATAAGAAGCAAAAGAGTCCTGGGAGGAAAAGTGATCTCATCGCCCAGGGAGCCCAGACAGATGTGCTCTGACATACCTGGACCCCCACTCCTCACTCCATCCACATCCACAGCTGCATCCCAGCATCCACCAGATCCACCCCACACTGCCTCCCTCATTCACTAATAGTGCCTGGGGGGAAGCCAGTCTCCCTAAGGGCAATTATACAGGTGACCTGCCCCACTTCCACCCCCGGCTCACACGGGTCCTTTGAGAAGCAGAGTGTGTGGACGTCCCTCTGCTGCTGGCACAGGTCATCATCAACTTCTCCTCTTGGGGTTCTAAGTGGGCTGTAAGGGCTGAGCTCATTGCACAGCTTCTAGGGGACAACCTGGTCTCCAGCTTTGCCAGCTTCTACAAGCCCCCTGCCTTCTTTGGCTAGTGGCCCCTTCCAGCAAGGGCATCAAAGTGACTTTGACCTCTTTCCATCGTCACCTCTTCCTCTCTGACTCTGAACCCCTTCTCTTATCTCCTTACTAGGACTCTCCTTGTGATTCCATGAAGCCCATGGATATGGCCCCATCTCCCATCTCCAAGAGCTTGATTCATTTGTATCTACAAGGTCTGTTTGCAGTGGAAGTTAACATATTCACCAGGGTCATCTGTTAGGACTTAGATGGTCATTATTCTGTCTACCACACAAATCAACGCCTGCGGAATGTGATCCATGAGTGTCACTGTACCCGAGACTGCTGGTTTAGACTGTGAGCAAGCCCTGCATCTGAAATCTCCTCCACCCCAGGCAAACGATTGCCCACCCTGTGCGTTGTCAAGAGCAGGCTGCACGCATAAGCACATGCACGCCCATGGGCAAAGGTACCAGCATATATTTTCCTCCCTGGCTTGCATCCTCAGCATTCCAGTCTCAGACCGTGCTTCTCCACCAGACACTACTGCTCCAGAACTACGCAGCTCCTGCAAGTTCCCCCCGGGGTTGAGCTTCTGCCTCATAAACCCCCAGGTCGGCATGAGCTGCTCTCTCCCTCTTTAATTCTGACTTCTCAGACACTACACAGACTGAACCCAGGCCCTGGCGTTACGGAGACAGAGTTACAAGCTGTCCAGGATCCAAAGAAGAGATAGCTCCAAGTCAAGGTCCAGGCCACACGCTCTTTGACACCTGGATGTAGTTCAAGCAATGTCTGCAGATCTAAACAGAAGAAGAATGATAAACATGCCCGCCTGGAAGGAGGCCACAGGGTGCAGATAGGTAGATGGGTGGAGAGTCAGCATACGAACGGGTGGCTGAGAAGTACCAATGTGCCCAGAACATCACATACTCTACCAGTATCTGGAGAAAGAATAATTCATCTTCAGTTATGCCACCTTTATCTATCAGGCTTAAAAAACAAAGCAGAATGAAGGAAAAGGAGAAGAGAAGGGAAGGGAAGGGAAGGGAAGGGAAGGGAAGGGAAGGGAAGGGAAGGGAAGGGAAGGGAAGGGAAGGGAAGGGAAATGTGGGTGGCCTTCAGCCTGGACCACATGCCCACAAACAGCTCCAGATCCCAGTGGTGGGATTGTTCTGGAATTCTAGCAGAGGAGCCACGTGAGCCAAGTGCAGGCCACACTACTGATTCTTTTGGGCCCACACCCACATCAGTGGAGAATGGCTGTCATGCATTTTAATCTCAGAGTTCTGGGCTGATATTTGTCAGCCACAGAAAAAGCCACTTCTTCTTCTTCTTTTTTTTTTTTTTCTGCCCTTCTCACATGCCGGGCAGGCATGTTACAATTTTTTTTTTTTCTTTTTTGGCTGTGAAGGCCCTCCATGTTTCTTGGCAGCACACATTCTTGGAGCTCAGCCCCTTCCTGAGTCAGAGAGCAGAACTGATAGCTCCACGGGCCTCCCAGGCAGGTGGGCGCCTGCCCCAGCACGGCGCTGGAGATGGGAGTGGGGATTTTCACTTCCCGCTTGTCCAGCAGAGAGGAGCTTCTGAGGGTTCAGAAGTAGCTGTGCCGGGAGCTTGCTTTCTCTTACTGCTCCACCACCAGTGAAGACTCATTGAAAACTCCATGAGGAGAGTCATGTGAACTTGTTAGTAGGGCCAGTTGGTGTCACAACATCCTCTGTGCCTCCAACAGTCTGTCTTTCTCAGATCCAATCTGGGAGCTTCATGGGCATCTAGAGACATCTGAGGTTAAAGCCATCCAATAAAGTGTCTCAGTTGTTCTGTGAGAAAGACCCTACAAAATGACCACTTACTGGGACTAATGTCCCTGTGTTTGAGCTTCTCCCAATTCAAGGGCTTCTTTAGTGTGTCCCAAACACAGCTGCTATGAGTTTAGAAGGAACACCACCCCACCCTAATCTTGTCCCCTCACAGCTGTGGGATCTGGACAGAGTGACTTCTCCTTTCTGAGCCTCAGTTTCTCCATTAGTAAGGAAAGCTGCTGTTTCTACCCTGTGGCTTCTGAGGTCCTTTTAAACATCATGGAGTGCCGAGTTCTGTTAGGGTCGCGCTGAGATCACAAGCACCCTCATCTTTGCGCAGGGCGAGTAGATGAGATGGGAAATACTGTTCTGACGGGTATGCAGCTGAGTGTTCGTTGTCTGCCAGAGTCCTGGCTTTGGTTATCCCGTGGGTGAGATTGTGCTCCCTCTTCGCATGGAAATGACCCACTATGGTGACCATATGTCCTGAGCTTCCTTGGACAGCCTTGGTTACAAATATTCTGTTTCATCATCAAACCCCATGTCAGATAATGTATCTTGATTTGGGGTTCAGAAAATATGGTTACCATATGGTAAGAGAAGCTCCACACTGTGGCCTGGAGGAATTGCTTCAATCTCCCAGGCAGACCAGTGCCTTTCCTCTGGGTTCCTGAGGCAGCTGCCCCAAAGCGTGTGTTTTAGCATGTCCAAACCTGTGTCCCATGGCGGACGCAAGGCTCCCTAAAGCAGGGATAATGTGTGTCTCATCTATTAGTTCTGGCACCAACTCTGTGTAAACGAAAAGCAATTTCCCAGGAGTTAGATATGTCCTACAGTAGACCTCTTCCTGAAATGTTGGACACACGTTTTTGTAGAGTATATGTGTGTGATGTGTGCATGTGTGTATGCATGTTCATGTTCGTGTGTGTGCACATACATGTGGAGACTATTCATTGACTTGGTCACTATCCACCTTGTTATTGAGGTCTCTTACTTGAAGTCACAGCTCACTGATTTGGCTGTCTAGCTAGCCAGCTTGCCAGGGACCCTATGCCTTGACTTCCAGTGCGCTGGGATCACAAGCAGGCTGCCTTACCCACCTGGCATTTAGTGAGAGGATCCGAACTCTGACCCTCACATTCACATGTAAAATGCTTTCCCACTGTGCCATCTACTCAGGCCTGGGGGGGGGGTCATACATTTTTATTAAGTTCTAATCTTTTAAAATAGAGCCAGGAATTTTAGCATCCAAAGAACAAATTTTCTATTTGCTTTTAATTTCTCATAATCCTCTGCCTTCTCTCCTTCGACTCTTCCTTCTCTTTTTCTCCCCTCTCCTTCCCCAAATCATCCTTTCAGACCTTCGATGAGCTCCAGACTTGCACACAGCATTTACCAGAAGAAAGCAGGTCCTGCAGACAGATTTTGCAGTTCAGCCAGCTCCTGGCTAGGAACAAGATAGGAAGTGAGGATATGCCATTCCAAAGCCAGCAGTGAGTGAGAGTCAGTGCTGCGGCCATACCGCCCGGTATGAATACACAGCCACATTCTAGCTGCTCAACCGTTCTGTGAACTGAGAAAAGAAAAAGTGCCTCTTACTAGAGGTGTAAAAGGAAAAAAAATCTATCTTATGGGGGGAAAACAAAACCCTTCATCCACCTTGTATTTATTTTTTTCAATGCTTTAAGGATCTGATCTCTTCTGTAGGTGCCTTCTCCCTCCAGATGTTTTGAGACATGATATTTCCAAACTATTCTCCAGGCCATCTTCCACATTAATGGTCATGTTGAGCCCCAATGTTACAGTAGCACATATTTAGTGACGTGTTCCACTCAAGAGCTCTTAGAGTTGAACCATAAAAGCCTCTTTTATACTCTATCTCTTCAAAAGATCCATATGCCAAAACCCTTGACCCTGATACATGTAGACATCCATTCATCTCAAGTGCTGGTGACCAAGGGAAATAAGTCAGCTTTCTGATTTCTGAGACTTTTTTTTTGGTGGGAGACAGATAGAGAATGGGTACTCCAGCAGCCTCTCAGCTGCTGTGAATGAACTCCAGATGGGTGCACCCCCTTGTGGGCAAGTATGGCATTGCACCCTTGCATCTCTTTGCCTCTGGCTAAACGTGGGACCTGCAGAATCACACAGGCTTTCTTAGGCTTCGCAGGCAGGCGTCTTAACTGCTAAACCATCTCTCCAGCCCTGATGTCTGAGCCTTTTCACAAACCCTTTCTCTACCTGGGGAGTGTTACTATCTTTAAGTACCCTGGCAACATGTCTGCCTTTTTGAATATTTCTTGATCTTATGTTTGACTCTGGGGTTTCTCAGTAAGTGTAGATGGTGATAATGATGGTGGTGACACTGGTGATGATGGCAATAATGGTGATGATTATAATAATATATTATGTTATCATATATTATATATAGTACATATACCATATATATTACATAATAATATTATAATAATGGTGATGTTGGTGATGAGACAAGCGTGGTGGTGGTGATGAGGATGATGATGGTGCCAGATGGTGATAATGATGGAGATGGTGATGGTGATAACAGATATCATGGTGATGAGGATGGGGGTGGTGGTGGTAGCAGGTGGTGATAATGATGGAGGTGATGACGGTGATGATGGTGATGGTGTTAATGAGGTTGGTAAGGAAAATGTGATGAGGATGGGGTGGTGGCAGTGGGAGACTGATGCAGGTGAAGGCAGTGGGGACAGCTGTGATGGTGCTGAGACAGTAGAGAGTGGCACAGCACCCGTGTGTCCCAGGGGTATTGGGCACTGGGCTGAGTGCTAGGTGCTCTTCAGACTTGCCCAGATCTTATACTTTGCACTGAAAAAAATTCCAACTCAGAAATAGTCAAAGACCAAAACTAAGACTAATGACAGATGGTTCAAATGATCTTAGGACCCAGTTTCTCTCTGACCTCAAAGCTCTGACCCGTAAATATAGTTCTTATTAACCCTTTCCATGGCCCCTGACACATGGTACTTTGCTAACTGAAAGGCATCAAGTTGCTCTTTCATGGTGCTGTATGTGTGCCAAGAGGAGCACTTCTGCAGGACGCCCCCACCCTCTGTTCAGATCTGTGCGTGTATGCAGGCCAGCCCAGCCCTGCGCAAGGGCCGCTGGGGTCTCCAAGCAGCAGGTTTCAGCTGGGGCCATTCTTCTGGCTGGAGCACCAGTAGACTCTATGAGGATAGCTGAGGGCATGCCAGCTCTGCTCCAAGGGCCTGGACCAGTGAGTCGGTGCCCAGATGATGAAAGGATGCAGTATGAGTTACGTTAAACTTAAACCCAAGCCAAAATTCCTCAGAGCTATAGTGAGCAGAAACTCTCACGGTTTGACTTCAGGGACGGTTTTAAGATGGTTTGGAGAGCGTGTCTTGTCCCTCACAAAAAAGTAACTGATGGGAAGAAAGCATCAATTTTGTTTATAGTCTTGAGGGGACATCTCAGTATTGCAAAGGAAAGATGGTTCAGCTGAGGCCAGACATCACTTCTTAACACAACATGTGGAAGATAGCAGCTAGAGAATGGGCTGAGCTCTGGCCAAAGAAGCTGAGCTTTAACACTCCAGAGCCCTCTCCCAGCAACACATCTGCTGGTCACATGTCCTTCGCAGGAAACAGAAGGTGAACAGGAAGTGGGACAAGGCTACAAAACCTCAAAGCCCAGGGCTGGGAATGTAGTGCAGTGGTAGAGTGTTTACATAGCATATGCAACGGCATGGTTAAATCCCCAGCCTTGAAAAAAGAAAAGAAGAGAAGAGAAGAGAAGAGAAGAGAAGAGAAGAGAAGAGAAGAGAAGAGAAGAGAAGAGAAAAACAACTAAATAAAAAACACCTAAAGTCCCAAAGCCTGACTTCAGAGACCCTCTTTCTCCAGCAAGGCTCGTGTCCCAATGGTTCACAACCTTCCCCAGCAGCACCACCAGCTGGGGACCAAGTGTTCAAATACACAAGCTTATGAGAACCTTTCACATTCCAACCGCAACATCTTCTCTTTGGATTATGAACTTGTTCCGTCTGGCTCAAAGGTGACACCATGGAAAATGTGAACCAGTGAATGTCTCCATACAGGCAGGTGTCCATACAAACTGGCAAGCTGAACGCCCAACCAAGTAATTTTTTAAAAATCTGTCTTGGCTATGAGAAATAAAAGTCTGATGTCAGAGATTGTGATGAAGTCTTCTTCTTCCTCCTCCTCCTCCTCTATATTCCGCATCTGCTATTCACCCTCCCCCAATTCCCACTGTCACAAGGAAGGAAAAAAAAAAAAAAAAACATCTATTCTCTTCTCCTTTGACATGACCAATTTTTGCACAGACTTCCACGTAGGTTGCTCTGAATGTTTTCAATTTGGTTAGGAAACGCCAAAATGTTATAGACTGTATGTTCTGGGGTGAAATCAGGAGAGACACTCAGTGTGTGAAAAAAGCCAGTGGGAAGAGCAAGAGGAAGAAGGGAAGAGGGAAGGTGTGGAGGTGGATATGGTCAAAGTACATACATCCTTGAAAGAAATGGTCTTTATGAAACCCCTCACTGTGTACAGCACAAATAGTTAATGAAAAAAAAAAAAACAGGCTTATTTACACTTGGCATGGAGACTAATCTACGACCTGCAGGTTGAGTCCTCATCCCGGCAGCCTATAGCAGAGCTGTCAGGAGCTGCACAGGGAGGAATGGCTTGTCCTGCCCCGGCCTCTGGATTTGCTGGGTCACGTTGCACGTGCCCCTTTGACTCTGGCCACACATTTCACAGGCACGAGAGGCATTCCGTGTTGAGCTTGTGGATGCCCTTTCATGGACTGGCCCAATGCTTGGACTTTGGCAGCATGTGATTTTATTGTTTGGGTTCAAACTACCAATAGGCTGTAGCAATTCAGTGAGTTTCTAAAATGAGCTCAGGAGCCCTGGTTTCTCTGTTTCTCTCTCTCTCTCTCTCTCTCTTTCTCTCAAATAAAATGAAAGTGCATCATTAATTGAAAAAAATGAAAGAGGGTTGGGGACATAACTCAGTGGCAGAGCACTTGCCTAGCATGTGCAAGGTCCTGGGTTCCATCCACAGCAAAATTTTTTTAAAAAGGAAGAAAATTAACCCAAAATTAACCCAAAGTTACCCAAAATAAGGTCATGTCCCTGAAGAGCAGAGGAAAGGAAACAGTAATTTTAAAAAGCAGCACATAAAATGGCTTATTCAGTGGGATCTCAGATGTGTAAAATCATATCTGGATAACAAGGTAAGGAAATGGTCTAACAGTTGCCTTCTTGTTGCTGGGACAAATATATCTGACCAGAAGCAGCTTGAAGAAGAAAGGATTTACTTCAGCTTCCGGTTCCAAGGTCCATGACAGCAGGGAGGGCGTGGGTGCAAGAGCTCGAGGCTCCCGCTCACCTCCAGTCCACAGTGAGGAAGCAAAAGATGATGACACTCACCCTCGGCCACTCTGGCCCTGGCGAGTGGTCCCCCCGACAGGTAGAGTGGGTCTTCCTTCTCCCCTTAATTAAGTAGTAGAGGTGATTCCTCACAGACATGCCCAGAGACTAACCCGACCTCCATCTTCCCTCACAGGTGATTCTGGTCCTCTCAAATTGAAAATCAATATGAACATCAGCGATGTGGATAATTTGAGTACTCTTATCTGTCCAGTGTCTTTCAAGTTTTCTACAATGAAAATGTTGGCAAGAATTGCATACCCTTACTCTCATTAGAAGTTCCTTGACAGAAGTCCTTTAAGAAGCAGCAGCTTTTATGGGAAAACAAACCCAAAGTCAATGACACACAGAAGAAAGGAAGCGAGCAGCTGGCTAGCCATTTTTTCAGCGGGTATTTGACATTGCACAAAGTGCCAGGGTCTGAAGACCTTGACAGAGCGTTAGTCTCCATGCCCTCAGCCGCTGAGAGGTACTCATGTTTCCACCATGCTGGGTCCCCTCTTCCCTGCATCCTACTCACCTCCTTGACACCCCTTTGCCAGAGTGATGACACCCGTATAGAAGCACGGCGCTTCGGTGCCGAGCCCCCAAGTCTGTCAAGGGTGCTGTGCTCAGAGTGGCTGCAGGCTGCTTCTCTGAATGTCAAGGCGTCCAAGTGGAGGCACTGCTGGGGCTTCCTGTGGGCTACGGAGTGGAGCGACAGTGGTGGAAGGTCATGTCAGGCCTTTTAGGAAATGCCCAGCCAGGCCAGAGGGCCTCAATGTCATGGCTTTGCTGACAGCGAACCCTCCTCACTCCTTTGCACTCCCAGGACAATTGTGTTGATTTCACAAGTGATCTCGGTAGACTCGGAAGCATCCAGTTCATTTTTGGTTCATGTCTTGGTCAACTTCTGTCACGAATCAGCTTAAGGGAGGCAGGGTTTAGTTCAGCTTCCAATCTGTCGTGGCAGGGAGGGAAAGGCAGTAAGTACTTGAACTCTGTTCCCAGCAAGCACTGTGGGGAAGCACAGTGAAGGATGCTGCTGCTCGGCTGGCTCTCTGCTTTGATACAGGCCAGGACCCCGGCCCATGGAGTGGTGCTGCCCACAGTTGGGGGCGGGGGGTTCATCCCGTCTCAGTGAACCCGATGGATGGAGATCGTCCTCACACATGATCCTAGGTCCTGTCAAATGGACAATCAACGTAGACCAGCTGTCAGTGAGCTGATGATGTCACCTGCCTGGAGGTGACATCCCTTGAGGGGTTCCCACCCTTGAGTATGCCTCGCCTGTAGTCACGCCACGTGTGCCATGTCAAGACACTGTGGAAATGATTCCCACCATTGCTTCACATGCAACCTCCACTCCACTCCTTCCTCTCGCCTGGCTCTGCCAGCACTGAACCTAGGGCACAGAGCTGAGCTCTCCATTGAAATGCGTGAACTTCCCCGTCACGCTACGCAGGGTGGGGTGGAGGTGGGAAGCATAGATGCAAGGGTGATGGAAGGGAAAGTGGGGGTTTTAGCACCAGGTTAGCCTCAGGGACCACGGAGGAGTTCCTGGTGGTCATCATAAGCGTGAACAGAGGCATCCAGAAAGCCCCAGAGCCTGGGCTCTGCACCCCCTCCAACAACCTCCCTGTGGCACTCCAGTGCACACTGCCCATGTGTGATGGAACCAGGCCCTACACAGCTGAGTGTGGCTGGAATCCCCACCCCCAACCCCCATGCTGACACATTGCTGCTCTCAGCTCACTTTCCCTGCCTGGTTCTTATTAACGCTGTGGGTTTCGAGCCTTAATAGAAGCACTCTGGCTGCCATCGAGGGCTGCCAGCCAGGTTGCAAACAAGCGAGACCTTTATAGCCTGGACGCTGCGTTTCTTACACACTCCTCAAAAACAATTAAATTAAGCAAATGCCAAGCCCTCGGAAGGCATGAGGCTGGACATATGCTTCTGGATTCAGGGACAGAAGTCAGGCAGATTGGAGGATGCGTTTGTTGGTAAACTCTGGCCTCCTTAATTTTGTATTATTAACGCTGTGTTCAGTGGAGCCCTTTAGCTGGAGGCCTTGTGTTGGCATCTTCGCCAGTTTGCTGGAGATGCCCTACAAAGGAGATGCACCCATGGCGGGGGTGAGGCAGCTGTGCGCTGTCCACTCTCAGGTTGCAGGCACAAAGGCAGCGAATCTCCAGCAAGGTAGACATTGAGTTTGTAGTCAGAGGTTCTCCACCAGATAAGCCCAGGCCTGTTCGGCTGAAGGAGAAGACATGCCACCCTCCCACCCTCAGGTTCTCCAGACCCCAGTAAGACTTGACATTGTCAGTAAGTGCTTCCTCTGATCAGGCCAGAAGATCTCCCTGGCTAGGTGAGTGAGGTCTAGGGAGAAAAGGCCAATGCAATGAGGTCACTTCCTGCAGGCCACCTGGCCCCCATGCTCAGAGGCCCTGTCCTTCTGTGCCTTACTTCTTTCTCAATGATCTCAGCATACTTCATGAGACCTCTTTGAGCTGTAGCTTTTGAGTTACTAGGCACGATTCATTTTCAGAATCCAATGCAGTTATTTCTTAATTAAGACTTTTATGTAGTGCATTCCACCTCTGTGTGCTGTCAACTCACATGAT
The DNA here is from genome assembly GCA_036365145.1 of Orientallactaga sibirica. Taxonomy (NCBI): domain Eukaryota; kingdom Metazoa; phylum Chordata; class Mammalia; order Rodentia; family Dipodidae; genus Orientallactaga; species Orientallactaga sibirica. The sequence goes on along the minus strand of JAEOAD010000038.1, from coordinate 12,489,462 downwards.
CCGAACGAAAGGAGGCAAGAGTTCTGCAAACACCACCCATCTCTTATGAAAACCAAAACATACATGACAAATACATGAAAAATACTCATGGGCCGGGACAGGGAGATTGCTGAGTCAGTATAGTGATTGCCACATAAGCATGAGGACCTGAGTTCAAATTCCCATCTCCCATGAAAATGCAAACATAGCAGGGTGTGCCAGTAATTCCCGCACTGTGCCAGCGGTGGGGGAAGTCGGGAGTAGCTCTAGTTTACTGGCTAGCTAGCCTAGGCAAATAGACAAATTCCATGTCTGGTGCAAGACCTAGTTTCAAAATTAAGGTGGAGAGTGATTAAGGAAGACACCCAAGAGCTTTCACCTCCACGCATGCATGCACCGACACACACATGAGAACGCACACACACACATACACACACACATAGAAAATAAACACATATACATGCATGCATGCATACACACATATACACACAAAAAAGTCCTCCCTAGAGCACCAGATATGATAGAAGAGAAGTGTAGGGTGCTTGGGACATAAGGAACCTTCTCTTGGGTATTTGGGGATAATTTCTGGAAGTGGTATCTGGGACGACATTAAGGAATACTTAAGAGTTCCCACATGGAAATCATGGGTTTGAAGATACAAGACCTTAAGTGTTATGCCAAAGAGACCTCCCCTTGCAGCCAAGAAAGGCAAATTCCTGCATGTTGAACAAAGATGTCACTGGGACCCAAGGTCTAGCTTTTAGAATTCTTCCTCTGACAGCAGTGAGGAGCATGGGGTAGGATGAAAAGAGGCTGGAAGGAACAAGATCAAACGGGAAGTGACAGCTAGAGTCCCAGAGCTAAGTGACCGACAGTGGGGTTGAACAAGGGATGAACAGACAGGTCATGACACTTACTGTCACTGGGCCTAGGGGCTGGCCCAGTGGAAGAGAGGGGGGATAGTGGAAGACTCCTCCTGACTTGATGATGAAGAGGGTAGTGGTGCCATCCAGGGAGGTGGAAGGAGGCGGACATCGGATGGATGCTATGTGAAACATGGCTTCCTTCCCAAGGATGCTCTGTCTCCCTCGGGTGAGTGTGCGCTGCCTGAGCTGTGGCTGTCAGTCACATTGTGACGGGGCCCAAGAAGTCATTTGCACGCTCTCTGGCAATCTGGATCTCATCCATTTCTGCTTTCCCTTCATTTTGAGAATAAATGAGAAAACCAACTCCTCTGAATGCCAGATTTGTGTTCCTGTGTTAGGGGATTGTTTTTTCTTTTTTGCATCTGTGTGTACGTTAAACAGCAAGAAGAAAGTCGTGAAACTCAAGGACTTTCCCCAAAAGTAAATCAATTTGTGGTTGAATGTGCTGTGGAATTTGTTTGCAAACCTACGAGAGCGAAGCGAGCTTAAAAAAGATGCAGTTGGATGAGACTGCAAAGTTCTGGAAAGTTCTTGGAACACATGTAAACATGATATGTGTAAGCAAATGTTTAACTTGCCTTTTTTACTTCTACAAATTATATTATGAAATCAGACGTCTGTGACTCCTTAAGAATGTCAAATCAGTGTACTCCTTCAAAACAGATAATTGTCTTGTGTGCTCGGCTTCCAGGCTCGGGGCTCAGGAAGGCTGGCTTTCCAGCCCCACAATGAATAGAAGCTTGTCTGCAAAAGCAGCTTCCAAGATGCAGGTGCTGAGCAGGGGTGACCCTTGGGGCCATCATGAGATGGGACTGCTAGACAGAGACACCATGCCCTCAGGAGAAGGGAGAGGGTCCCCACCTCATGTACATATTTTCTGCATAGGCCAGCCCATTAGTGGGTGAGCCCAGGGCTTGCACCCACCCTAGGAAAATATGACAGAAGTGAGTATGTGAGATCTTACTTCAATTCAAGCATCTGCTTGATGAGGACCAGGCCTGAAGGATCTAGAATGAAACTGTGCTTGTGGCACCCAAGGAGACGGAATAGCAGCATCTGTATTTAGGAGCACGGCGAATGTAAGGCCAAGGTCATCTGAACAATAGGTGACGCTCCGACTGTTTGTAGTATGACACATCTCCGTGATTCAGTGTCAAAGGCAGACAGCGGGGATGGACCGTACATGTCAGTACTACACACTCTCACATGCAATTAGCTATTATCGCTTGGCACCTATATCAACATCTCAGCCTATTACCCTGTGGAAGCGCTACAGGGCTTTTCTAAGAGCACAAGGTCCCACTTACCTCACGTGAGTCCTGGCTTAACTCTCCTCTGTACCCCAAGGGCGTCTTTCTACCCCCCACAGCCCAGACCTCACTCATGTTGATGCTAATCATGGCACGCTGCACTTCCGGGGGGTGGGGGCGAAGACTGCGCTGGTGCCTCACAGCAAGCAGCCGTCGCTTGGCTTCTCAGGTGGAGAGCAATACTGGCACCATCACGATGCATATGCTGCCGCCCATGAGCCCAGCAAAGCCAAAGTGGCCGCCTTGCATCACCCAGAACAGATGCATGGGTGACGGACTATTGAGGATGCAATTTGCAGCATTACATATAATTGATTATTTAATCCCTATTTACTACCAGCTGGGTGTTTGCTTTGGAAAGCTTGTCTTGCATTAGAAGTAAACTCACACTTAAAAAATATGTATGTGCCGGGCGTGGTGGTGCATGCCTTTAATCCCAGCACTCGGGAGGCAGAAGTATGAGGATCGCTGTGAGTTCAAGGCCACCCTGAGACTACATAGTTAATTCCAGGTCAGCCTGAGCTAGAGTGAGACCAAAATAAATAAATAAATAAATAAATAAATAAACAAACAAACAAATATGTATGGATTCATTTTTTATATTTTAAAAAATATTTTATTTTTATTTATTTATTAGAGAGAGAGAGAGAGAATGGGTGCACCAGGACTTCTAGCCAGTGCAAACAAACTCCAGACTCATGTGCCTCTGGCTTATGTGGTTTCTGGGGAATTGAACCTGGGTCCTTACGCTTCACAGGCAAGCACCATATCCAGTAAACCAACTCTCCAGCCCAAAAATATACATGCATTCTTGATTAGGGAATGTAAAACTGTAGTTTTCAATTTCCAGAAGTCATTAGAACTGGAATGCGGATCAACCTCACCTAGCAGGTGTCGTCCCGTCTGTGCTCCCCACGTGGATCCATTCACTTCACCATCCAGTCACCAGCCAGGGGCGTCATTGTTCCTAATAAGGACGGAAGACTTGAGCCTAATAAGACACAGGCTCTGCCCTCAAGGAGCTTGCTCTCAATACCTGATCTCTCCTTTCTCTCTCCCTCACATCTGTGAGACCCTTATGAATATGCTAAGTTTATGCTTATTAAGGCTTTTCTGATACCCTAAGATGGGAAGTGACTTAACCAAGAGGAATTGATAATTAATGGAAGAGGTGGAGAAGAAGCCAGAATTCTGGGCCCTCAAATCCATCAGCGAGAGAGAGAGAGAGAGAGAGAGAGAGAGAGAGAGAGATAGTTAATGTCTCCAGTGCTGCATCAGTTTTTAAACACCCTCTTTCTTTGTCATCCTCTCCCTGCCCCACAGATTATGGTAGAGAGGCAGGAGACAACCAGTCAGGACTGGTTCTCTGTGAACACCAGCTGACCACAAGCAGTGAATTCTGGAGCCCAGATAGCCCGTGCATGGGATCACTAAACCCTCATTCCTCAGGACCAGAATACAGGGACACAGAAAGAGCTAGGCTATCACTGGGAATGGATCCATGCAGTGGGGTTTTCTTCTATATGTTTGCATTTGTGAAGTACGTGTGGTGTGTATGTGTGTGATATGTGTCGTATGTGGTGTGGGGGGTGTGGCGGGTGTGGTGGGTGTGGTATTTATGTGTGGTGTGTGTGGTATGTTGGTATGCGGTGGGTATAATGTGTGTGGTGTGTGTGTGTGTGATGTGTGTGGATTATGTACTGTGTGTGTGGTATATAGTGTGATGTGTATGTGTGTGGGGTGTGTGTGGTGTGGTGTTGTGTGTGTGTGTGTGTGCATACACACACACACACACACACACACACAGACACAACACATACTGATGCAACATCTAGGGTGCCGGCCTGCAGCGGCTGCAGAAAGACACCTGGGTGCCACAGTCTGTCACTCACCTGCTCGTTTTGACTGAGATAGTTTCTTACTGATTGCAGAGCTCACCTTTCACAAGTCCTGAAGTTTCTTTAGTTTCTGCTCCCTGTAGCACTGAGGTTACAGAAGCACCTGGCCGCTCCTGGCTGTTTCTGTGGGTCTGGGGGTTGCTCTCTAGAGGCCTCGGGCCCCTTCACACCCTCACACATGCTCTGGAAGTACACTTAACCTAGCCACTGAGCCATCTCCCAGCCCCCTCCCTTGTCCTGTGTATGTTTCTCTAATCATCACAACCATCATCAGCTGCTCCAGAGTCATAAGACTGCGGTCACTTTTTGTCACCTCTAACCTAAGAGTTATGACCAGAGACACACAAAGACCATTGAGTCGGAATCTGGACAGAAATACATGGACACAGTATGTATGCCCATTGCATACAGTATGTAAGGAAGAAACAAAATGAAATTAATGAGGCCCCAGCCATCTGTGTTTGAGTGTTTAGGAATGGATTGGAAGCTCTGGGCGGTTTCTCTTGTCCTTCTAGGAAAACTCAAAAACAGGGACGGAAAGATAAATTAGATCTTTTCTTCTCTGGTGTAGAACCCAGTGTACACACACACACACACAGAGAGAGAGAGAGAGAGAGAGAGAGACATCACTGTAAATGAACTATAAGAACAATTTTAGTTGTTTTCTGAAGGAATCAACCCTTGGATTATTTCCATGACAAGAAACAATGTTGAGAGCATACCATTTTGTCCTGCAGTTAATGGAATAGTAGAATATTTCTTTCTTTTAATGAGATAATGAGATGAAAAATTTAACGTCCGACCACTGTGAAGCAAGTAAGCCAACAACACAGTTAGCGCGCACAGTCTCTTTGCTTATCTATCGTACACAGTTCAACAATTCACTAGAGTGCTTTGAATACGTCTATCCCCCTCCCCCAACATTCATATGCTGGAATTCCAATTCCCAAGGTGGCAGGCTTGGGGAAGGGATTAGATCATAAGAATTTATGAGATTAGCACCCTGTGTCTCAGACGGGCCTTGGCCCTTCCACCACAAGCAGACATGTTGAGAAGGCAACATATGTGAAGGGAGCACAAGCCTTTGCCCAAAGCTGGAGATCCTGGACTTCCCATCATACAAAACTGCAAGAAATGGGTTTCTGTTTCTTAGAAGCCACCCTGCTGATGGTACTTTGTCGAAGCAGCCTGAATGGAAGGATGCACTCATATACGTACTAAAGGAATGAAGCTGAACACGATCATCTTCGTCCTCTCTTCCTTCTGCTGGTTTTAGCATGTGTTTGTGTGTGTGTGCATGTGTGTATGGATGCACCTAAGTGTGTGGGTGGGCATATGTGTGTATGCAAGCATGCATGCATGTGTGTGGAGGACAGAGGACAACAGCAGTGTACTCTCCAGTCATTCTCCACCTGAGTTTCTGAGGTAGAATCTTGCCCTGAGTCTAGAGAGCACTTGCTTGGCTAAACGAGCTGGCCATGAGCCCTAGGGATCCGCGCGTCTCCACCACCCAGTGCTGGGAGTACAGGCAGGTCCTGTCACATCTAGCTTTGACCTCAGTGTTGAGGGTCCAAACTCAGAGACTCGGGGTTACAGCCAGCTCCTTACCCACTGAGCTTTCTCCCAGCTCCTCCCCTAGTCTGTTTCTTCCTCATCCTGTTTCTCTTCTACTAATATCACCAAGTATCTTTCCCCCTAGTCCTCTGTCCGCAAATCACAGCTCTCCAGAATTCTCTTTTGGAGAGCTGCTAGGCACTCAGAAGCCGCACCTACCCCACACTGCCAAAGGCCAGTTGTCTAGAACATCTTTCTAGGCAGTGACCAGAATCTCTGGAGTGAAGAAGGCCAACTTACTTTACTGCAAGAAAAGTGGAGCTTCCTTCCTGCCCCATGCCATCCTTGTCTGGCGTCTTTGCAGCCCGTCTTTCAAATCCAAATCCTCACACACTGGGCCATGTGTCCCATGAGCTGCAGCGGCTGAGCCAAAGGATTAGCTCTGATAGAACTCAGGCATTCCCAGGGCAGTTAAAAAAAAATTCGTGGTTTGGTTCTGTTCAGGCAATATTGCTCAACGGTTAATGTAACCATATAACAAACGCTTGTATTAAAATCATATGCGGGATGAAGATTGGTCTGAAGAGCAGTAACCAGGAAAAGAGAAAGACAGGACTGTGAGTGGTCATAGCCGGAAAAGAAATGTTGGAAGAGAAAAGAACTGCCTCGTGTGTGTGTGTGTGTGTGTGTGTGTGTGTGTGTGTGTGTGTGTGTACGTACCCACAAAACACAGAAAGGTATTTAAGAACATGCCCATGGGTGTGTGGAAATTCCCCTGTGTATATGAGCTGAAAGACATGGATGTCCACTTCAGACCTTGCCTAGGCCAGAAGCAAGGCCAAGTTCAGCTTGATAGATGGGGATATGGTGTACTACTCATTACTTAGGGTTTTGCCAGACAAGACCTGGCAGATAGCCACTTGAAAGCCCATGGCTTTTCTGGTGTGGTCCTGGTTTTTACTGGCACTTGAGTTCTGCTATTTTATACGCTCCTGTGGTTGGGATTAAGTCTATCAAAATGCCAAGATTTCTTACAATATTAGACATGCAAATATAAAGTTAGCCTCCTGCAATGGCTCTCTTCTCCCTCCTCCAGGCATAGGAAAATCAAACTCTAAAAATAACATTTTGTTATTTTATTTTTAAATGTACAGTACCTGGAACCTACTTAAACTGTTCAGACAGCAGGTTTTCCCTGCAGGATGGTACACATAAGCCTGAAACCCTGCCTGGCTTTTCCATTTCCTCTCAAGAAAAGGGTTTGTCCAGGGGCCAGGAGAGGATCACCAGTGAACCGTGGTGTGGGAAGATGTTCAGGGGAGGCCTTCAACCAACAACAATATCCCCAAGCTTCCAGGTGACCCAGGGCTTGCAAGCCAAGTGCTAGAGGTGGCCGTAGAAGCTCCCGGAGTGATGGGGAGCTCCTCAGCGGGTTGTTTGCTCTGTTTTTTTTTTATTTTTTATTTTAATTTATGAGACAGTGTTTTATATTGTCCATCTTCCCCATCTGTGACTGATTAGAGATCACTTCTTCCAGTGTGGTTTGAAAGTGGAAGACCAGTGTCAATGCAAACTGCCGGGGCTGACTGTCTCCCTGCTGCACTGGGTCTGCCCTTGGAAAACAGTCTGCTGTTAATTAAAGCCTGAGCTTACTTCTGTGGGAAGAGCTCTACCAGGAGCAATGCCTTCCTTTCTGTCAGGAAAGGAAAGGGAAAGGAAAAGAGATAGGAAAAGCAAGGGCAAAAAAAAGATAAAAGGGAAAATGGGAGGATAAAACAGGGAAAGAAAAGTAGAAAGTGAAGGGCAGGAATTTCCTTAACACTCCAGAAGAGACAGCTCCGACCTCTTGGAAAGTTTCCTTTCTTTTCTTGTTCTCTGAAATTCATTAAAGACCCATTTTTCCAGTGACTAAAAGGATATTTGTACCTATGCTTCAATTTCCCACTTGTAAATTATTGGGTATGTAGAAATTTTATGACAGATCTATTAGCATGGGTAATCTCACTGACCCCATCTTCTTGGCCAACGTAGACTTTGGAATGTTTTTTTATTAATGGTTCAGCTACTGCAGATTCAGCAAAAGGAGAGCCTGCCTTGGTGTGCAAGTGTGTGAGGGCAACATCTCATTTGTGGCAATTGCTTTCTGGATTTTATTATTCCTTCTCCTATTATACATTTCCCAGTATTTGGAGGTGCGTGCGTGCGTGCGTGCGTGTGTGTGTGTGTGTGTGTGTGTGTGTGTTTTTAAATGTAGTGATTTCCTTTTAAATGATGTAATATGAAAGACCAAAGATTTGCAAACTTGAATTTAGCAAGGGGAATTCCCAGTATTTATATGCGTGTTAACAGGAATATAAAAAGGACTCAGATTCCTCTGCCAGGCAATTGCAGCTTGCAGACTCTGCTTTTTTCTTTTTCTTTTTTTTTTTCTTCTTGTCATGCCTTTTCTTTAGCCGTTCCGCTCTTTCTCCTATCTTCTCTTTTACAATTTTTTTCATTATTGAAAACTTCCATAATTATAGACAGTACCCCCTCCCTGACTTTCCCCTTCACAACTCCATATTTTTAAAGTGCTTTTGAAGTGCCAGTGTGTGTGTTGAGAGTGGCAAACACAGGTAGACCAGGTACAAGCTCTGACTTCACAACATGGAGTGATGGATGGCCCATAAGATAGGACAGGCCCTGTCATTGGAGGAAGAGGTCAAAGGGGGTGCCCTGGAGACCAAGGAGTGCCTCTGCTCATGGGTGGGATCCAACAGAGAGTGGGTAGACCATGGACAATTCTCCTGGCAAAGCTGACATTCTTCCAAGGTCATCAAAGATTCCCTGATGACACCCAAGCATCATGAGTGTGGCAGGCGGCTCACTAGGCTCATAGTTATACAAAAATCAGTGTGCCGGGCTCCCGGGTCAGCAAGCTGTCTGATAGGTAGTGATTGTAGGTGTGGGATGTCAGTGTATTCATTAGATAATGAAGTGCTTTCTAGGACTTCAAAGGAATCAAGGAAAAGGGAGTGACCAGGCCAGGATGCAATTCCGCAAGAGAAGAGTTGACTAGCATGAACGAGGCCCTAGTTTCGATCATTAGCGCTGCCACACAAACAAGCAAAAGTTTATCATGACTTTTGGGGCCTGGGAAGATGGTTCAGTGGGCAAGGTGTCTGCTACCCAAGCATGAGGACGCGAGTTCATATCCCAAGAGCCCACATCAATGGCTAGCGTTGAGATGCATGTCTGTAACCCCTGTCATGGGGAAACAGAGACAGGGAGTCCCTAGTGCTCAGTGACAAGACAGACGAATCGGTAAGCTTTAGGTTCAGCAAGAAGTCTTGTCTCAAAGAATAAAGAGGGGCTGGAGAGATGGCTTAGTGGTTAAGGTGCTTGCCTGCAAAGCCAAAGGACCCAGGTTCGATTCCCCAGGACCCACATAAGCCAGGAAAACAAAGTGGTGCATGTGTCTGGAGTTCCTTTGCAGTTGGTGAATACCGTGGTGCACCCATTCTCTCTCTCTCTCTCTGTCTGTTTCTTTCTTTCTCAAAAAATAAAAAATAAAAAATTAAAAAATTAAAAATTAAAAAATTACAAAACAAGATTAATCTTAGAATAAGAAGAAGAACAATAGAACAAGACAGCAGATGTCAATTTCTGGCCTGTGCGCATGTGTGTATGCACACACACACACACACCCTCATGCATATGAACACACCTACTTACTTGCATGCATACCACATACACATGCAAAACTAAAGAGAGAGGACACTCTATCTGATTGTGTCGAGTGAATCATTTCTGTCCTTGGTGGCCACTGTGGAGGTGTGGCCTTGGTCCCCTCATATCCCATCTACATGGGAAGGTAAGTTTCCATGGTGATGAGTCCACCCCCAGATCCAAGTGCCAATGGAGTCCAGCATCAGGCCAGTTCTCAGCAAATCTGCTCTCAGGACAGGGGAGCAGGGACTAGCGGGAAGGACGTATAGGGATTGTGGGAGTCAGCTGGACTGTCCCTTGGTACTTGGTCTGGCCACAGCTGAGGTGTGGGACCTCCCCATGTGAATCTTGCCTCAGTTGTCTGACTGGGGTGGTGAGAGTTTCCACAGGGACCAGATCAGTTCAAAGCAGTTGCATCAGCAACGATGAAGCCTGGCACGTCTTTGGGACTGGAGACCACAGGCTCTTCCTCCTTGTGGCCAGAGCGTGGTGTGCAAGGAGCTGAGACGGGTCCATTTGGACCTTTGAGAAGGTTTAGTGCCACGACTGCTGGATACAAGCCCAGTGTCCGAAAGAAGTGAAGGGTTGGGAACAGAGACTTCTCACGAAATGAGACCACAAATATTTGCTAGATCGAATGTCTTAGGATGAACGCAGCAGCGCTTTCAGGAGGCGCCAGGAACGGAGCCTTGGAAAATTAAACTCAGGGGCGAGTGGCTTGTAGTCACTAAACTTTCACACAAGTGTAGTCAGCAAGCATTCATACGGATATCAACATGACTTTTCCTAACATCACACTTTTCCTGTCTCGGGACCCCTATTGTGAGTGAGTAACCCCGAGACATTAGCATTCACTTCATATCCACCAAGACAAACGATCATTCCGAAAGGCAGCTGACCCCTTGAATGACTTTCAATGACCTTCAGGATAAGGTTAACCTCTAGTGTGTCACTCCAGCCTGATTGTGCTGTCTCTACCATTACACAGCTTTCGTCTTGACTCCTCTGGCAATATGTCCTGCCTTTCTACTTAGAGTTATTTGACCAGACATGCTCATTCTGGCTTTGGGGTTTTCTCCAAGATGGACATTGCTCAGAGATGCCTTTGCTCCACGTGCTCCTCTGAACCTCCATGGACACCCCTTTGTGTCAATTACCTTCATATTGCTACAGCAAATAAACCCGATGCCACTTATATAAGGAAAGGGTTTGTTTTCAACACATAGTTTCAAAGGGAGGTTTCATGGCAGGGAAACCAGCACCCCATGTGAGAAAAGTCATTAAACAGGGAATACACTGGACATGGATCCAGCTTAGAACACCCCAAGGTCTTTCCTCAGTGACCTGCTTCTTCCAGAAAGGCTCCACCTCCTAAGGATTCCACAGCCTTCCTGAATAGCACTACCAGTTGGGGACCAAGTGTTCAAACACATCTTACATTCAAACCATGATACACTTCAACACATGACTTGGAAATTACACTCTCCCAGAAGCCATCCATGAAGGCCTAGGAAGAATGATAATTAGATTTCTGTGCCAGTACAGTTTGTGTTTCCCCAGATTTACCCATGAGCACCTTATATAACGCCACACTTTTCTTGGATACAGACACCACTAGGCCTGATGCTTCTTTGCTAGACTAGTCTCTGTGAAAGCAGAGGAGACCACACGAGACGAGATATGGTGACAGAACTGTGGAAGACGGAAGGTGAGTGGACAACTGAGGACAAAAGTAGCTTTGCTTTTGTCTAATGATCCAAGGAGATTCTGGGAGAATCCACACGTATGTGCACTGCAAAAGGTGAGGAAGGCTCAAGATTGGAAGCCCCTGGGACTTCTGAGAACCAGGCAGGGGGATTCAGTAGAGGACAGAGGATGCGTGAGAAAGACTGAGAACTCCAGAGCCCCTCCATCATACCCAGGTGGCTAAAGAACTTAGGCTAAACACAGAAATCAGGATCAGTTGGTGACCTTGTATATGCTGGACACTATATGCAGCCCTCTGCTTGACTTCTGGCCACTCCATATGTGGTGGTTTGAATCAGATGTCCCTCATAAACACATATGTTTTGAATGCTTTGTCCCCAGCTGGTGGCAATTTGAGAGATGGGGCCTTGCTGAATGAAGTGTGCTGTTGGGGTGGGCTTTGGGGTGTTATAGCCAATGTGCCCCCTTGTCAAAGTCCAGTGCACTCTCTTGCTGCTGTCTTCTACCTGCTATGGCAAAAAGTAATGTCCAACCTCTGCTCTACCATCTTTTGCTGATGTCATGGAGCTTCCCCCTGAGATGGTAATTCAAATGGAAACCATGCCTCTCATCAGCTGCTGTTGGTGGGATGTTTGGTCCCAGTAACAAGAAAGTAACTGCAATACCATGCAACCCCCTTCAGCCTTTCAGGAGGCTGGCTTGACCAAGAGAAAAACTGCAAGTGCTAAGGTCTCAGGGGTTCCCACTCAAGAAACAACCCTTCCATTCAGTCACTCTCAAATGGGAACCAATGGTCATTATGTCCAGACATTTGACAAAAGCTCTTAGTACAAAACACAGTCCTCAAAACTAATCCAAACCAAATAAAGGGAAATAGAAACTGCACTGAGATGAACAAAACTACAGATAACTAGAGTGTCATAAAGGAAACAAAGTGGATTGAATTTAAGAAACAACTAGATGAAATAATAGAATATTTAGAGAATTGGGAAAGATCTTTGGCTTTTACTTTTTTAATATTTATTTACTTATTTGTAAGCAGAGGGAAGAGAGAGAGAGAATGACAAAGAGAGACTAGGCATGCAAGGGCCTCTTGCCACTGCAAACAAACTCCAGATGCATGCTCCACTTTATATATCTGGCTTTACATGGGCACTGGGGAGTCAAATCCAGGCCAACAGGCTTTGCAAGCAAATGCCTTCAACCACTGAGCCATCTCTCGAGCCCTGACCCTTAGCTTTTAAAATTATAACCAAAGGGAGAAAATCCAGTGTAAGGATTAAAAGATGTTGTTAGGAAAACACCCTTAGAAAATGAATGAAAAATCAGGAATGTAAAATTTAGAAAGGAAAGTGAATAAGTCCATAAAATCATATATTTGGTGCATGTAAACTACAGAAGATAATGGAAATTAGCAGAAAAATTTTCAAGATCTAATACAAGAAAATTTCTTAGAAATGAGAAGAATGCATTTCCATTTATGTCTCCTCAAAATAGACAACACTGTTAATATAAATACCAAAGCCCATCAGTGCTGAATTTCAAAATAAATACAGGGTCACATGTATATCTATGTATGTTAATATATATAATGTGTATGTGAGGGAGAGAGAGAGAGAGAGAGAGAGAGAGAGAGAGAGAAAGAAATAGTCAATTTATTTAAGGACAATGAATTTTAATAGATATATTAGAAGCTAGAAACAAACTAACAATGATTTTATTTTTACAATTTTTATTTATGTATGTTTATGTGTGGCGGGCTCACACATGCCTCGCATGTGCCCCTTTGCATCTGGCTTTATGTGGATGCTGGAGAATCAAAGCAGGCCAACAGGATTTGTAAGCAAGTACCTTCAACCACTGAGCCACCTTCCCAACTCCAACAATGCCTTTCTTAAAAGGAAAGAAAATGACTTCAACTTAAATTATTCATTATTACTAAAACATGAAGATAGACTAAAGATATTTTCAGAAACACAAAATATTCTAAATATCAATTTCCCATGGATTGGTATCGTAGGAAGTTCCATAGTTTTTTTATTATTAATTTTACAAGGTACTATTAAGGAAGATACCAAATTAATGAATTGGTAATTCAACACAGAAGGGAGAAGGGAGGGAAATCCCAGGCCGAGAGTGATCAAAGCTCCTGAGTCAAAGCTGAGTGGCCAGGCAGGAACTAGACGTGAGCAATCAATCGTGAGGTGCTTTAACAGGATGCTCGGCAAGTCCCAGTTTCTGACCATCCTGTGAGTCATCTTACAATTATATTAAAGCTAAAACTTGAACCAGCAATAACTATATAGAAAATTAGGCAAACCAATTAACAATAATAGCTATTAACTCCAGGGGAAATAGCTTCACCATCAGGAACATTAATTATAATGTGCTACCAAGCTCAGTGTACTATGGGCTTCAATATTTACCTTATCCAAATGCTTCTGACTTACAAAAATAACTATTAAAACTACATGAAAGGTGTGTGTGTGTGTGTGTGTGTGTGTGTGTGTGTGTGTGAGAGAGAGAGAGATAAGCAAGCACCCTCTGCAGTAGGAAGTTAGTAATATTTGAAAAAAAAAACAACATACTATTCTATAGTATTACTAGAAAATCAGAAAGAAAAACATAAAACAACAGTGAACTAGCTTCTAGGAAGTTGGAATATGGAGGGTAGATTGAGTGGAGAAAGATCTCATTTTTTTTCCTATAATTTTTGTGTCATCATTTGAATTGGCAACTATATTCATCTATGATTTTTATTTTCAAAAAGTTAAAAATTAAGACATGGAAAATACTCGTTTTTGACAGCATAGTTAAATGTACTGTCATATTCAGGAGTGACCTGAGTGATCTTCTGTCCCGATTTGGGAAAAATGAAGTCATTATATAAATGGACTAGCGAAATAACACATCGAAGGATCTCTTTACCACCCACTCAGGTCTGGTGACAAGTTAGAGAACAGATAGCACCATTGTCCTTTGCAGTCATTCAACAAGCCAGTGTTCTGTGCTGCTGCTCCCTTCCAGTGGGTGAAGGTGATGCTGGGTGAGCTGGTGAAGGCCACAAGGGAACAGGGCGGGGGGAAGGAGGGACCCAGATGGCCTGACTGTACTTCCAGTGGGTTCTGCCAGTTCATGCTGCCTTTCAGGTCCACCGCTGGCTATTGAGATAGTGGGTCTTAAGATGTGGGGTGTCCGCAGGACCACACCCCACAGCGTGAGCTCCAGCCTGTGATCTTAGAAAGTCTACCTTCGTATCTTTCCCTAGAAAGTCCCAAGCAATGCCAGAGGAATCCTGGGCTGATTTCAGTGTCACTCAAGGTTACCTACCTCCTCTTTTACCTGTGTGTCCACTTGTTGGGGGACAGATTGGATGTGTGCATCACTCTATCATTGTTGTGCGAAGTGACCGTCAACTGGCTAACAAAAACCCATCCGTTGACTGACTGACTGACTATAACCCTGCGCTCGATAGGGCAGCATCTGGCCAGAGTCTCGCTAGATTCTAATCTTGATGTCAGCTGGGCTGCATTTTCTCTCGGGAGTCTCTCGCTGAATAAGCTCTTGCTATGTGGACCAGGTTGGCCTTAAATTCAGGATCCTCCTGCCTCTGCCTCCCTAGTGCTGGGTAGAGGCATGAGCCAACAAGTTCAACTGCAAAGTCTTCCCTCACCACCCCAGCAAGATAGAGATGTCATGGGGTCTGCACGTGGGAGTCTACCCAAGGTAGACTTTTCTGCTGACGCGGCAGAGGCTCTGTGCAATTATTCTGTCCAGGCTGGCCCCACCCTGGTCCCCTCCTCACCAGGTAGCCACACAGAATGGACTGTGAGCAGCTCCTCTGTGTGAAGATCCTCTTCAAAGCTATGCCAATGCAGAAAACGAACCACACACTGGAAACAGATGTGCAGGGTTGACCCCTGTGCCCCCAACCCACTCAGATGTGTGCACTGGGAAGGTCGGTCTTCATTCACAGGTGCAGCATCGTTGGGATAGGAAGTTCTCAAGTTCAGGAGCAGTGTAGTTCCGCTAAGTCCTTTAGTCCTGTGTGCCAGCCTGCCACACAGCTAACACAATGGGATCTTCTTAAAATGGGGGCACTGTCTATGCCTGCCTCTGTGTGAGGAAGCAGTGCCCACGAGCAGGTTTACTGGTGTGCTTGAAACAGGCAGCCTGGAGTCCAGAGACCCAAAGCAAGCTGACCTGGATGTGAAGTTTAGGATACTCAGATGCAAGGCGTATACTCAGTTCCCATGAATTTGTGATGCCTTTACACAGGGTGGAAAATGCTGATCTGGAAGTGGGGGTGATGAATGGTAAGAGGGGATGGGAACGCCAGCATGAGTCAGCAAGGACAGGCTCCCTTCCTTCTCTTGTTCATCACCTGATCTGTGATATCACTTACTCTTAGCATGCTGGAAGTGGTAAATTTTGTAGGCTTGTGTGTGTGTGTGTGTGCGTGTGTGCACGCACGTGCGTGTGCATGTGGAGGCCAGAGGACAACTTCCAGTGTGTTGTTATTGGGAAATTTGATCTTCCTGCTTTTTTTTTTTTTTTTTTTTTTTTTTTTTTACAAGGTACTTGTCTCTCTCTAGCCCAAGTTGACCTGGAATTCAGTAGTCTCAGGCTGCCCTCAAACTCACAGCGATCCTCCTACCTCTGCCTCCCAAGTCTCCCAAGTGCTGGGATTAAATGCATGCACTACCACACCTGGCTCACCTGTTGTTTGTTTGTTTATTTGTTTGTTTGTTTGTGGCAGGATGTGTCATTGGTCCAGAGCTCACTGATTGGGCTAGACTGGCCAGGATCACCCATCAGTCCCCACCATCCCAGTGCCAGGATTATAAGTGGACACCACCATGCCAGGCAGTTTTACAACAGGTTTGGGGGATTGAAGTAGGTCCTCATCCTTACAAGACAGGCACTTTACCAACTGAACCATCTACCTATCCTGGGTTTCACTGGGGCTCTAAGAAGAATAAGGGGAGCCCAAGGGATGTTTTACTCATGATGGCCTTTGGCTAAGATGTTGGAAGATTTCAAAGGGAAGGAAGAATGAAAAGCAATGCATGTAGAGGGGTATAGCCTGCACCAGACCAAGAGGAAGACCTGGGTAGCCTGGTGTGAAGGGAGAAGAATGAAGACATCCCCTGCCCAACCTCATCACCCACAGGCAGTGGCAGCTGATACAGAGCACTCTGACCTTGACATCAGAGCAGAGCCACAGCACCGGCTAAGCAAGTAGCAAGCCCACTCTTGACCTTGAATGAGAATAGCCTCATGCCCTTTCTAAAGGTCTTAGTGTGATGCCCACATAGATCATATGTGTCATGCGTACCATTGCCTGTCATCTCTCTTGCAGTCTTGAGCAGTGCCTAGCATGTGACCAGGGTCAGAGCACAAGGTTCAGCTCAAAAAGTTCGAGACACTGGATCAGAGCCACACAGTGGGGACACACTTTCATCAGCCTTCTGCTTGAACTCCCAGCTGCACCCCACTGTGCAACATGGCTCTCCAAGTCCACCTCATTCCAAGAAGACACACTCTTTTGGGGTTCCACTGCACGGTATTTTTTTCCTATTGTAACCAGTCTCAAATCATTGCTTTACTCAAGGTCCAGTCTCATTTTCAGGCAGAGAATTTGGAGTGATTATGAAAGTGGCATTTAGGACGTCCTCTGGCCAGGCTCACCTTGTCCTGGAGCAATCCCCCTACTTGTGACCCTGTGACCCACAGGGCTGTCTTTCCACCCTGAGCTGTTCCACTGCTCTGGGTTCACATTCCTCTGCCACCCATTCCTTCAACCACTCTGCTCTCTTTTTGTAAAAGTCTCTCCTCCCATCTCCACATGCCAAATCCCAACTCATATGACACATCCTTTTGTAACCTGTTCCTGACTTACTTGGTCATCTGGCTTTTGATGGACTGTAGCCATGGACTCCATCCAACCAGCCCTCTTCATGTATGTGTTGCTGGCAGCAGCTTTCCCGTTACCAAGGGACAGTTAGGTTGTCACAGAGACTGCAAAGGCAGCAAAATGGACACATGAACATTTTTGGCCCTTTAAGAACAACAGCAAAGCAAAATGATACCTCCTGCTACAGGAGCACAAGGCAACGTTGTGACTCTGCACAGGCGTGTGCGTATGTATGTGCATCCAGTCCCACCATGAGTATGACTCTTCCAGGCTGCATTGTGCAAGGCTGTAGGACTCAGCGTCATGTCAAGGGTGGAGGGTGGAAGGGCTCAGCAATATGCATGTTCTGGCATCCTGGAAGCACAGGCTGTCCTGTTCCCAGCACACTGTTCAACCTCTCTGTCCCCAGTGTCCTCTGCTGCCCCAGTGAGTCACCTCTGAGGGTCTTTAGAAGCAACAGTGGAATGTTCTGATCTCTACCTCCACCCAAGCCCCAGCCCTGGTACACATAGTAGGTCCTCAAAAGGCATCCATCCATTCCTCAGGATTGCTCAAGACTCATTTTCTCTGCTTTCCAGATTCACCATGGCTTGCTCAGTCCTTAAACCCATGCCTCCTTGACATTGAACCTGAAACAGGAAGGGTGAGGGAGGAGCCCAGGAGCTGTCTTTGGACTCAGCTATTTCCAACATGATGGCAGGAGACTTCCCATCATTAGAGCTGGGCTGAGTTCCAGCTGGTGCCCTGGAGAGACAAGGTTTCGTACCCTGTTCCCAGAGCCTCAGCCAGCCTGTCCCCCAGGATTAAGATCTTTATAAACATCAGCCAGTCCTCAGGGGGGATCGGCTGAGTGAACCCCCATTGATTCCAGATGGAGAGGAAACTTACTCTGAGGAACGAATGTTAACTTTCTCTTTTCAGTCAGGAAGAAAAAAAAAAAAAAAAAAACATGTCCTCGTCACCAAGGATGATATAGTCTGAGCAATTCATGTAAAACAAGATTTTTTTTCCCAAGATTCGGGTGACAGAGTTATTTCAGGGTCTGTGGGCTGGAAGCAGAGTGACTGTGTGCCTTGTGTCCTTTCGAGCTCTCTACCAGGGCCAGCACAGAGATAGGGGCGGGGCAGGCTCTAGTGGCACCGAGCAAGCCTGCCATTACGGAACCGTGCCAAGAAACAAGCAAATGGCACTCTATTGACGGAAGCTGCACACTCCAGGAACGGCTTTGCTTCCCTTAATTTTGCTCCTTGGGGTTGGGTGGCAGATCTCATCTTGATCTGGGTTTTGGAAACCCCAGCAGACTCCAGCAGAAGGCTGTTCTTTTCATGGAGGCGGGCTGGTGGGCGGGCGGGCAGGCCGCAGAAGCTCTCGGGGCCTTGTCCTTCCCGTACCTGAGCCTAGGCCATGTGCCCATCAGAACACGTAGGGCACTGCCCCATCTTCATTTCTCTGGCCAGCCCTCTCTGTGGGCCCCACCATGCTAGATTTTAATCACCTTTCACACCCTGGGGGATGTTTCTATATTCATGATTAAATAGCCCATTAGAGCTTATAGATAAGCCAGAATTCCTCATTTTACAGACACCTTGATGTATGTGCCAGAGCAAGGGGTGTGAGTTGAGGCGAACCAAGGTTTATGACTCATTGGGGCATTTTATAGATCTGTGATATTAGTCAAGTCACACAGCCTCTCTGAGCCACTATCCTGTCAATAGTGATTGCTGTATGTACAACAGTGTCTGTAAGACCTGAAAAGCTGAACAGAGCACCTCTGTGATTGTCTATTGCTAATGACATGAAATACCCTGTTCCCCTCATCCCCCATTAAAAGACAAGTGACAGATGTTCTCTAATCCATGCAGAGTTCAGTGAAACGCTTATTGAATTAGGAGAGAAATAAAACTGCCAGACGTGGAAACTCCTATTTCTGTAAGAGGCCAATTGTCATTATAGAGAGGAGGAGAAGAAAAGAAAACAGAACTAAGCATGTGAAGCCCACAGTGGCAGAAATAGTATTCTGTAGAGCAGTGCTCAGCCGGACCTTATATGATCTTGTGGGCTGTGATCCTAAGGAAGTCCTTCAAGAAACTGGGAGATTTGGCTGTGGGACTTGTAGGTATCTCTCAGGTAGGTGTAGGGTCCATCGGCAGGGAATAGCAGTAACAGCGATGGTGAGCATTACAATATTAAAGCAATATTTGAGAGCAAAGTGTGTGCCAAGTTCAAGCTCTGGGTGAACTAACGCCCACACCTCCATGGGCATGAGTGTCAGGAGTCTGCACAGTGCTGCTACTACCATGGACTCAAGACCTCTGCTGGAAATGCACGCTGTGATAGCTCCTGAAGCCACTGAAATACGGCCATGGTGAGGGCAAAGTCATAGGCTATTTCCTTCTCAGATCTCAGCTCTTGCTCATGGCTGGTCTAGAGTGACATCCTTCAAAGGTCAACATTGTTCCAGAAGCAGGAACAGGAGGCATGGGGGAGAGGGTACTGAACCTCATCCCAGTATTTGTTTCAAGGCAACAGCAGGGCAGGGTTGCCTCGCTTAAGGAATAGCAGTCTCAGCAGCCAATGATCTGCTCTACTCATTCTCTCTGGCACAGGAACTTTCCAGGGCCCCCCACTGCCAGCTCCAGGCAGCAATGTGTCCTGCTTGGTCTTAAAGGCTTCTGAAATGGGTCCACAGTTGGCATGCAGTATACGCCACACAGTCCATGAAACCATACCATGGAGCCTAACAGGTCAGGCCAAGCCCTCTTCAGGAAAACGGGTATAAAGCGAGAAGAGCCTTGGGGAGATCCCTGTGTCCATTGGAAGCAGAGGAGGATGGTGAAGAAAGAAAGTTCACAGTCGACTCTCAATGGGGGCCAGCCTGATAGAGACACAAGGACCATTGCAGCCTTGCAGAATGTGTCTGGTAGCATGGTAACCAGAGGCCTCCCACCCCAAGGGGTTTTGACACAGACTAAAGCTTGAGAAATTCTGCTACCAGGAGGGGATGTCTGCGGTGAAATTAATCCACATGGCCTAAGAGAAAAATTACCAAGACAGCCACGAGAAAGGGCAGTTTAGGAAGCTCTCTATACACTTTCAAACACCCGTTTGCTAAAGGAAGACTTACCGCAGGTTCTAGGTCAGTTCTAGGAGGAGACTCGGGTGCAGAAGAGGAAAACCTGTGACCGAGGTTGTGCGGGCTCCACAGGGAATGGGAAGGAGAGCAGCGGAGAGTCTGGTCATTGCCACGGTCCTTTCACAATATCTTGTACTTTTCAAATGGTGGAATTGTCTATGAAAAGAAAGGCTTGGGAAGGATAACTAAAGTCTTCCCTTTCCCCTGTCTATTGCACTTGAGCCTGCCTTGAGGATAAGGCCTTGGCTGGCTCTGAGCTTGGCTCATCAGTGTTCCACGAGGATGCTGAGGGTGTCCGCCTTGCCTCTGGATCTGGTTCTCCATGTTCCCGAGTCAGACTGTTGCCCTTGAACTTGCTTTGTCTGCATCTTGAGGAAACACAGGATGCATCCCCGTCTTCAGAGTTTCAGTGAGGGGCTACAGAGATGGCTCAGTTGGTAAAGTGCTTGCCATGCAAGCCTGAGGGCCTGAGTTCGGATCCCTAGCACCCAGGGTCAAAGTTGAATGTGGTAGTGCATTTCTGTCATCCTACATCTGGGGAGGCAGAGATAAGAGGCTCCAGGGAGCTTGCTGGCTAGCTGTGGCTGGATGACTTAGTGAGCTCTGCCCTGGGTGAGAGAGCTGGTGACTACGTTCTCATTGACAGGACAGGAAGCAAGCTACGGAAGGAAGGGCTCACTTCAGCTCACCCCAGGCTTGCAGTTACAGCATGATGGGGAAGGGACGGCAGCAGGAAACGGAGCTGGTCACACTGCAAGCACAGGAAGGAAGCCGAGAGCGATGAAGGCTGCGGCTCAGCCAGCTCTCTCCTCTTGTACAGTCCAGGACCCCAGCCCGTGGACTGGTGCCACCCACAGGTAAGGTGGGTCATCCCGCCTCATGTAACCTAATGGAAAATGCTGCATAGGCATGTGCAGAGGCTGTGTTCCTGGGGGATTCTAGGTCCTGTCAAGTCAATAGATACCATCACACCCTGTCACAAATATAAGGTGGAAATCAATCGAAGGAACAACTGGTAGCTTCCACATACAAATACACTCATGTGCATGAACTCCCACACCAACATGTACACACACACACACACACACACACCCCAAAAGACTAAATGGGAAAGTGAGCATGAGAACATGGGTTACTTTCGACAGAGCTCACGCTGGACATTCATCGATGAAAAGCAGACTCTCGTTATAATTTGAAGCCTTCCAATAGTCCCAGGAGGTCAGCTTTATCAAGCCAGTCTTACAGATGAGGAAATGGAGGCTCGTAGGGTGAAGGACTTTTCCCAAGTACTCACGGGTAGCTAAATTGGATAGAGAGTCCTTGCTCTGTCTCCCTCCTGTCCTTGCAGCACAGCCTTGGTATTTCAGTTTCTGACTCAGCCCGAGGTAAGGAAATCTGGATAGCTTGATCACTGCAGAGCGACGTGTGAGACGAGATTTAGCAAGTCTGGCTGCCATTTCTGGTGTCCAACTCTCTCTCTCTCTTGACTGACGTCCTGGCAGTTCAAGCTCCCAGATTCTAGTGTGAAAGCAAAATAAAAATATCTGCTACAACTCAACATTTCCTGTCCTCAGAATAGTAGATGCCAGGGCTGAGTAACACGGTCTCTGCTGGGCTGACGGGCTGAAGCCCTTCTCCTGACCTTCAACATTCCTCCCACACATGGCTGGATTCACATAGGACCAAAAGCTTCCATCTTAGGAAATACCGTGGCCAAATTTGAATTCCAAGACCTGAAGTTGGGGTTGTCTTCCAGGGACTCTCAGCCCAAGCCAATGACTCCAGCTCATCTTCTCACTATTCCTTCTAAATCTGCCTTCTCTTCTCTCTCTTCCCTGCTGTTCCCACTCATAGAAGCAGCCACCCTGATATTGGATGGTAACCTGAGCGTCTCCATGTGTTTATTGAAGGCCTATCACTCCCCACCCATGCTACCAGACCACAATTTCTTTGGGGATGTCATATCCACGGCTGCACAGTGTGTGGGGGATAGAAGGTGCCAGCCAAGGACCCGTTGAAAGACCAAATGAGCCCATGAGCTTGAGTCATTCCTATGCCAATGAGAGATGAGTGTCTCATCTGCAATGGCTTGTCTATCACCAATGAAGAAACTACGGCTGTTAAGTACGAAAGTGGCTAGCATGGGGCATCATGATCCAATGTTTCATGTTCCCAGTGGTGTGGTGGCAATTCATGGTGAGTGTCAGACAGGTACTGAGAGAGTGTAAAAAGGCCAGTTCCTGACCAGCATGTTCACTGGCTTCTATAAAACTGGGACTCAGAAAGGCCAAGTGATAAGTGACAAGGCAGAGGCATCTAAAGGGCTCCAACTCTTGGTAGCTTGATTCTTCATCAGAGAGATCCCACATTGCTTCTATGGAGACAGCAGAGCACTGTGCAATAAGAAACTCCCAGGGCAAGGTGACAGCCAGATGGGAGGACATCTTAAAGGCACCTGGCTTCTGGCCACTTTACTGCCCCACCCCAAGGAGACTGGAGATTGAAGTTCCTTTGGAGATCCATGGCCCTCCTTCTGGCGGGCCCTGCCTCTTCCAGCTAGTGTGGATTTACACAAGACTGTGTTTTTGTCTCCTCCCCTGTCACCATCTTTGTCCCCACAGCCCCAACTATGAGAAGGGAAAAAGGGAAGGGACCAAAGACCAGAAGAATGAGAGACAGGAAGGAAAAATAACTTATAGTAAGTGACCCTTGTGTTTCAGATTGAACCAGACACTTCAGGTATATTATTCCACTGAAGTCTTATAAAATCAAGACTTCCTGAAAGTATTTCTTTTGTAAGTAAAAGAACTCAGGCAAGGAGGGAGTTTGTGAGAGACTCAGTGGAGGGAAAGAGCCTCATCTTGAGAGCAGGCCTGCCTACCTCCTTGTACCTGCCCTACTGCCCCTTGGGCTTCCACAACATCTTTCCTTTGGGAAAGGCAGGGCTAATTCACCGTCATGTTCTGGTATGTTACTCTTGCCCCAGCAGTGTGAAGACTGAATCAGAGGCTCACTCAATTGGAAGTAATCCATGCCTGGTATGGACAATCGAGTCAAGTCCTGTAGCTGGGGAGGTCAGAAGCCCTGTTGTTTGCCTAAATGGACATATTATGTCCACCAAATCGCCCTCCAAATACTTATATTTATGTTTATTTTAATACTCAAGCTATTTTAATAGGAGGAGACTCAAAATTCTTCATCAGCTTTTGGTCCACAAAGGCTGAGGTAGGAGGATCACTGAGAGTTCACCCTGAGACTTTTCAGGTCAGCCTGGAGACTGAAACCCTCCTTCATCAAAGTGCTGAAAAAAAAACAGTGGAGTTCTTCAGCAAAGTGCTGAGTGACATGGAGTGTTCAGCACCAGCAAGGCTCCAGCAGGCTCAGACCATTGCAGAAGAGGTGACAGAAAGAATATAAGAGCCAAAGGAAGGGGAGGAGTTTGAATGCTATTTTCCAGACACAAAGTGGTCATTGCATCATGACCTCATGGTAGCTATTGTTAACTGCAGTAAGACCTGCATAACATATGGGCAAAAAAAAAAAAAAAAAAATGGTGACATCAAGATAGAAGAGAGAGGGCTGGAGGGGTGGCTTAGCAGTTAAGGCATTTGCCTGCAAAGCCAAAGGACCCAGGTTTGATTCCCCAGGACACACATTAGCCAGATGCACAAGGGAGTGTATGCATCCCTGGCACATCCATCCTCTCTCTCTGTCTCTCTCTCTGTCTCTCCCTGCCTATTTCCCTCTCTCTCTCAAATAAATAAAATAAATAGATAAATGATAGAGGAGAGACTAGTTGGAAATAAAGAAAAGGGGTTCAGTGGAGGGACAAAGGAAGATGGTGGGAGGGGCTTATGGTCAGGGTGCACTGTGTATAGGTGGCGGTTGCCGGTAAAAACAAAAAAGCCCCCAAGCAATGCTGAGCATCACTTCATAATACCAGACATGCAAGGGAACAGTCCAGGTTCTGCAGAGTGAGGAGTTCTGTGAGTCCTCTGCCATCTGCTGGGACATGGGGCTAACTCGTGTTTTGATAACATACTCAAATATTAAGGCAGTTTTCCATAAGCTCATTGGCCAAATTGATGTCTGGATGATGAGGGCTAAGAGCTTTCTCACTTCACTCCCACAGGGACCTCACATTCCAGATCCAGGAGAGATCTTCCTTACCACAGGGTTTAGAGTCTCCCCATATAACCTGAGCGCTCCTGCTTACATGCCAGCCACTTCCAAAACACCTCTCCTGCCCTTCCCCAAACTTTCTCACCATGCCTCCTCTTCCCTTCCTGCTCTTTCCAGGTCATGATGGGAGATTTTTCACAGTCCTTGCCTTGAAATATCCTCTGCAAGGCTTATGACCCTACAGGGTCCCAGTGTCTGGCTGGGTGGCCAGATCAGTGCCAAAAGGAAGCCACACGCCTGCATGTGTGACTGTGAGCTTGGGCCATCCCTCACTGTGAGCCCAGCTGAAGAGACCAAGGGCCATGCACATCTCAGATAACTCCTGATTTGGATGCTTTGAGGAGAAGAAAACCTGGAGAGGCTGGTGGCTGTCCATGGGGCCTCAGTTTCCCACAGCACTAGGCTCTGTGTTGACTGAAAACATGGGGCCGGGTAGTCTGAACTATCATCGCCTCTTTTGCCGATGGCCAGCAGCCATCTCATCCGCCTTTCAGATGGGTGGAGGATTCCATAAGACAGGAGGTGAAGTATTTAGCCAAGGCTTGAGTCATTGTAGGAACCCACTGAACATCAACCTTTGTTGCTATTGTTGTTGTTGTTATAATTATTATTATTCTTATTGGCAGCAGAGACACAAGTGTGAACAATGGGAAAAGAGGAGTATGCCAACCTGACTCGGTTTTTTCTGCTGGAGCGCAGCACCCAGACACTGCCACATATGACCACATGAATGTGCTTCTACAGAAGTTTTGAGAATGAGAGTGACATGTTCAAAACATCACATGTCAATCATGCTTTAGATTACACAGTCTCCAACGTCATATATTAAACCACAGTTGGAGGCGAGAAAGTGTCTAACCCTAGTGCACAGGGGAGGCACTTGGGTGTCAGAGGTGGGGTGTCATGCTGGAGGGTACACAGGGTTAGGAGAAGCTGGGTGGGGCCTCCTGGACCCTAGTGTCCCTAGGACTTCTCAACTGGCGCCCTCTGTCGTGAGGATAGAGTACTGGCGATAGGTCAACGTGGAGTTGGAGGCTGGATTTTCTTGGCAGCTGCTCCTGTTTATTCCTTGGTGGGAGAGGCCAGGCATGGCTCCCCGTGGCCTTGCCCTATCCCGGGGCGCTTGGCGGCTCCATCCTCACTCAGCTCTGAGATGAATCACCGCCCACTGCCAACCCACATGGACAGGTGAGCAAGGGCTGCTGGCTGGGAAAAGAGGGAGTTCATGTAGTTCCTGCTAAAGTATGAAACAGCCCCGTGACGCCCACCTGACAAGGAATGGGAGGAAACCCACCGCCACCACAGCCTGTCCCGTCTCCCACCCTCCACCTGGCGGAAAAGATGGGCGGAAGTACATGGCTGATGAACAAGGACAGATAAATGGGGCAGCATGGGAAGGGACCGTTTCCAGGAGTGGAAGTGGAGCCCGTGAGAAGCAGAGAGTCCAGGTTCTGGGACTTGGGCTCAATCCCTGAGCATTGACACAGGAAGATTAACACGTCTCCCTTCTGCCTGAAGAGCATTCTGTCAGCCAGAGCAGAACTGGGAAGAACTGGCCCGTCTGGTCTTAATGGCATCGCTCTATGTGAACCATGGTGCTTACTGTGGACCAAGAACAAGGAACTCTTGTCTCCATCTGCCTCTTTCTAGCCATCCCTGCAATTCTGCATCAAGAAAGGAGGGTGAGAACTGGAGAGATGGCTTAGCAGTTAAGGCGCTTACCTGCAAAGCCAAAGGATGCAGGTTCAACTCCTAAGGACCCACGTAAGCCAGATGCACAAGGGGGAGCACACATCTGGAGTTTGCTTGCAGTGGCTGGAGGCCCTGGTGCACCCATTCTCTCTCTGTATCTCTCTCTCTCTCTCTCTACGTGCCTATTTCTGTATCTCTCTCTCTCTCACACACACACACACACAAATAAATAAAAATAAAATATTTTTTGAAAAAAGAGAAAGGAGGGTGGGAAGAAAAGGACTTTTCCTGAGTGCGGCTTGTGCTGAATGCTTCTGCTCTCAAAAATCCTATGAGGCAGGACTCATCCTCCCAGGTGGCAAAGCCTACAGAGCAGTGAGTTTGACGTAGTCCTGACTTCACATAAGAGGAAAAGACATTAGGGCTGGAGAGATGGCTTAGCAGTTAAGATGCTTGCCTGCTAAGCCTAAGGATTTCAGTTTGATTCTCCTGGACCCACGTAAGCCAGATGCACAAGGGGGTCGCATACGTCTAGAGTTTGTTTGCAGTGGCTGGAGTCCCTTGGGCACCCATTCTCTCTCTCTCTCTCTCTCTCTCTCTCTCTCTCTCTCTCTCTCTCTATCTCTGCATTCTTCTCTCTGCCTCTAATAAATAAATTAAAGGAGGAAAAGACATTAGTTTTACCTTATTTCTTCAGCACCTATACTTTGTTTGTTTTTGGATGTTCACAAAATCAAACAGCCTTATCACCCCTGGCATGGTATATGGCTTTGCCAAGGTAGCTTTTGATTTATGCCCTCATCCTCCCCTCCTTGGCCCCGAAGGTAGCCATGGCCATGTGACATTGCTCAGTGCATCCAGAGGGAGTGAAGGTCCCATGCCACCTTTGTAGAGGACGTTGACCAGGTTCTGACATCTGTATCTATACAGCAGCCACACCAAGCTGTTCCTCCTTGACCACCTGGGGGAGTTGCCGCTGTGGCACAGGAGATGACATCTAAGAGATGTGCCAGCACGGCACCTATGATGTGGGCACTTCTTCAACCCTTTCTAATATTCCAGGGCTGCCACCTCCCAAGCACTGTGGAGAGGTGGGAAAGAGATGGGTGGCAGACACTGGAGGGATTTCAGGACCATTCCAAACACCAGCCTCGTTTCCTCCAACAGTTCTGAACCGCAGAGATCTGTTTACACACACCTGGAATGAAGGTAAGCGGTGGCTGTGGGTCTGGTGACAGGTCTTGGATTCATGAGGCACCCTCCATGGAGCAGAAACTTCAATGGACTTAGCAGGTCACTTCATGCTGGGGGTTTTCAAAAGAACACAGATCTTGGGTTTCTCTTTTTGACTGCGGAGATCCTAAGAAAGACTGCCTATCCCTTATGACTGTCTGGGGCAGAGTTCAGGGCTGTGTCAGGCCTCAGGTCATGGGGATGTTGGTGGCAGATGTGTTAGAAAGAAGCTTTTCCAATGCCATCCTTGGTTTGACAAAACCCTACCTGTGTCTTGTTTCAAACATTTCCTCCCACCACCCCTTTGAAAATGTCCCTGGAAAGTGTGTCTTGAATGGCTCCATTCACAGTTCACCCACCCAGTGATGTGCTTATGTTACAAGGGCCCCAAAGAGCCCACCTCTACCGCCAGTGACCCCCTAGCACAACTTGAGAAGGAATGGAACTTTCCAATGGAGAGTCAAAGGCCTCCCACTCCTGCCATCTCCCTTGGACAACATGCCTCGGATCCAACAAATCCTTGAGTGGAAAAAGCCACCTGGGGATGGGAAAACATACTTCGGAGGGGGAGCTGGTGTCTGTGTAAAGCTCAGTGACCTGGAAGGAAGGCCTTGAATCTACAGGGGACAAAAGAAAAAGTCATAGAATTGATAGATTCCTGCAACTCCACAGTGCTGGCAGTGCAGGGCTGCAGAGACTTCCTGGGACAAGGTCGGCTCACAGGTGTTCCCCTCTTCCATGCTGCATACACTGTATGTGCGCACACTGCGTAATGCACCGCAGGTCGGCTCATAGGCGTTCCCCTCTTCCATGCTGCATACACTGTATGTGCGCACACTGCGTAATGCACCGCAAGGTCGCTGAAGTGGCCACCCACCAAGCATGGTCACTGAACACCTGTGCAGTGCCAGCTATGACCGAGGGACTGAAAAGGTTGAGTTTTACCTTAATTTACTTAAATCCAAGTGGCTTTCCTTTTAAACAGTGCCACTCCGGGGCGTTACCTTCCTCTCAAATATTTTGATTCTAACTACTTCCAAGCTTGGAGCTACAGGCCTGTCACCTTGCTGAGGAGTCACGTGGCTAATGGCTCAATCAAGTCCCTTAACTCGTCAGACTGTCATCCCTTCTGGAATTATAAGACGGGACAACACAAGACCCCGAGCTCAAGAAGCTCTTGGTCACAGTACTGGAGCGATCAAGAGGGAGGGCACACATGGCGGGGAGGCTCGCTAGCACAGTGACTTTACAGGCAGAGGACCACAGGGAAGGTTCTAGAAAGTGCTATTGGGATGAGGTGACTCCAGCCACACCCATGAGCTCAGTGAGCCGTTTGGGAAGGATGATGGGAGGGAGAGAAACTATGGTCCCCAAAGTCAAGTGTGTCATGCTGAAGAGCAGGGACTCTTCCCCCAGAGAGATGGGGGGCCCTTTGGAGCAGGGGCTCTTAATCTTTCAGGGGCTCAGGGGCTCTGGATTCTCTGCAGACTTTTGCCAACAATCTCCAGACAGCATACAAGATGCCCCATGAAGTGGATTCTCAGAGCAGTCAAGCTAGGAGCAAGAGGCGATCGGGGTCTCGTGTTTGTCAACACAGGTCCTTACCTGACCCAGGAGGGGACAACTAAAGAGGAACGAGGCCAGGAGTCCAAGATGTAGAACCTACTAGGAACACCAGGGAAGATGTGTTAGGGACAATGTGGGGGGTGTGGGGCTTACCCAGCAGACAAGGGACAGGGGATGTGGCCTAGAGCGGAAAGGAGCCTGTCTCCCGTCCCTGTTGCAGCCACCGAGTCCCTCTCTAGCCTGTCCAGTCTCTAGGGTGTGTCTCTATGTCTGCTCTTGCTGATGAAACCAACAAGCCCCTCTCTCTCTCTCTCACAGTCTAACACCTAGAGGTCCCCTACCAAGGTCTAAAACTCAGTGGCCCTACCCAAGGTGCACTGAAAATAGAGGCTCATTCTCCATCCATGTTGGCTTCTGAAAGCTCTGTCTGCCTTACTCATCGCTCACCTCGCCTACATTCGAAGTAGGTGGAATTAAAGTATTAATCAAGATCCGACAAATGAGGCGAAGTACTAACCTGCCCTTGGGCCTCACTAATTGCTTCCAGTAGGCCTAGTCTCCTCAATGCAGAGTGGGGGCAAGCGCCGGTGTACCCCTCGGCTTCTTCCCGGTCCACTAGCCTCCCCAGAGGGCTGGAGTTAATTAATCCTCTGTTACTGTTGAAATTGCATTGTCCCGAGGGGAGACCCAACTAAGCAGGAATATTATTTTAAACGCGCACTGTAAACAACACCGGTTCTCTAAAGAGTTCTGAGGTGCCAGGGCGTCGACCCTTTCACAGCCACAATAGGAAGCTGCGTACCTGGTTTCGTCTTTAGAGCGAAGCATTAAACAGTGCTTTACACGCTCCTAATTGGCTATCATGAGAAGGTCACGCGAAAAGAATCGCCACCAGTAATAAATGTCTTAGGTCCCCTAGAAAGCGTGCGCTCAGAACTCAAGGAAGGCGTCCGTTCAAGCAATAATAATAAGTTACCAGGCTGCAGAGGACACTGCTTTTCAAAGTCATAGAGAACCAGATTAGCCAGATCTAGATAGAAAACATCTGCACTTGCGTGCGTGTGCACGGGCGCGCGTGCACACACACATACACACAAATACCTATATTCATTCACAGAAACTTTGAGGGACAAGCCATGATGATATTTTTAGTCTGGGTTTAACGTGTGGACAAGAGGCACAGAATGCTTAAGGAGCATGCTCAAGGTCACACAGTTGATGAATGACAGACACGGGCTTTGCACACACACAGTGTGGCTTGGAGGTGCATATTCTTAGCTGCTACATTATGCCAGCTTGACATTTTACTCTTTGCAAGCTTCTCATTTTATTCAGTCATTTGTGGGAAGAAAATTCAAGTGGGGTTCACCTCCTGTACCCTACAGCTTTACTTTTGCAAGTTAAATGTGCACAACTTCTCCCTTGCCATCACTCTCTTTTCCCTGTTTTTCTTCCTATCCACAATTACATAATTGCATCCATAATTACCTGTATGGGAAATTGGTTCCCTAGCACCAGGTAAGCATGCACTAGGAACCAATGTACTGCCCCCAAGGCCTGTGGCAAGGTGGGATGGATAATTCTGCTGAGCTGATTTCCTTGGAATTCTTGAAAAGATGACCTGCTTCCTCTGGAAAGGCTGGGGAGGGGATTTGAATAGTACATTCCCCCCAGAGGCTTCTCTTCTATGGTTGTGAACTTGGCAAACTGGCTCTGAATTACCTTAAGAGAGCAATTTGTTTCTTATTGGAACGGGATAATCATCTGTGCAGACCTGAGGCTGCTGATGTGAGGGTCACCCGAGCTGAAGGAGGGCACTCTCCAGCGAAAGTCTGTTTGGAAAACAATTATCTGGCTTCCTTTGACTCATAAACAGTCCTGTGTCGTGCGTGCACACTCTGAGACCAAATATAGCGCACGGTCTCCATAGATTCTCTCCCCTTCAGGACATTATTCACTGATGGAGCTGCTGGCCCAGACAGCCAGCTTCCTGACAGTAACTGCTCTTTGCTGCTGAGAATTGACTGGGCAGGAAACGCTCCTGCCATTAGTGAAGCCTCTTCCCTTTGGAGCAGCGCCTTGTCTTGACCCACCTTACCTCATCTCAGAGATGTGAGGAGCCTCATTTCTTACACACAAAGAAGGACACATCCAGTGACGTCACTTTTCCACTTGCTTGGAACATGCCGATGGTGGTTTGGATGGCAGGGCAACATTTGGTTGTCATGCTGCACCCACTAAACCCCAGCCTTGTGAGGAGTGTCTTTCCATGCTGGGATGCCAACGGGGTGGAAGAGAATAAACCCTCTCCTCCAGCATCCCCTACGCTGTGCTGGGCACAGAGGCTGTATCACATCACAAGTGATGCTGGAACGATGCACCATGGGAGATCCAGAGGCAGGTTCAAAAGAATGCTGCCATCAATTACCACTGGCTCTCCTAACTCCAGTTGTAGAATTTTCCAAGCACATGTTCTCTTGGGTTCTAGAATATTCCTAGAGATGAGCTAACCTCGTTACTTCATTTTCTTTCTTTCTTTTTTTTTTTATTGGAGACAAAGAGAGAGAGAGGGGGAGAGAAAGAAAATGGGTATGTCAGGGCCGCTAGCCACTGCAAATGAACTCCAAATGCATGCACCACCTTGTGCATCTGGCTTACGTGGGACCTGAAGAATTGAACCTGGGTTCTTAGGCTTCACAGACAAGCACCTTAACCTCTAAGCTATCTCTCCAGCCCTAGTTACTTCAATTTCTATTGATGGTATTTATGCAATGGCAGCGACCTTTCAGCAGGGGTAGAAGCGGGTGCAGAGTCAGCTGCCTCAGTAGGGGGAGCCGCAGCAAGCCAGAGAACCATATCAGCAGAAGAGTTACACACCATCCAAGAACCATGGCCAATCCCAGGAAAGACTAGTCAGGCAAGAGAAGGAGACTTGATATTACAAGTCCAAGGACTAGGACTGAGACAGTCTGATTTGTAAGAGTCCTTCCACAAGTACAGGATGGGCTTTTGCAACCAACCAATGCATTTTCTCCGAGCTGGAGGTGGCAGGGATACTTAGAAATGAAAGCATTAAGAAAGCATCAGGGGACTGAAGAGATGGCTTAGCAGTTAAGGTGTTTGCCTGCAAAGCCAAAGGACCCCAGTTTGGTTCTCCAGGACCCACG
The DNA here is from genome assembly GCA_036365145.1 of Orientallactaga sibirica. Lineage (NCBI taxonomy): Eukaryota > Metazoa > Chordata > Mammalia > Rodentia > Dipodidae > Orientallactaga > Orientallactaga sibirica. The sequence continues at coordinate 12,457,490 of JAEOAD010000038.1, read as the reverse complement.
TAAGCCAGATGCACAAGGAGGTGCATGAGTCTGGAGTTCGTTTACAGTGTCTGCAGGCCCTGGGGGGCCATTTTTTCTCTCTCTCTCACTCTTTCTCTCTCTTTATCTCTCTCTGCCTCTTTCTGTCAAATAAATAAATAAATAAATAAATAAATAAATAAATAAATAAAAAATAAAATTATATATATATATATATATATATATATATATATATATATATATATATATGAAGAAAAGTTACTACTAATGCTGATGGGATGGAGGGCAGGGTAGAGGGGTACACAAGTGTCCTTCTGATTTTAGACCCACAGAATCCTCTTGAACTCTTCATGGTAAGTAAAGGCTGGACGGGAGGAGCAAAGTTAAAAAGGCCCATCATGCCTGAGTTCCAGCAATGTCCCTCCCCTCTCACCTGCTCCTCACCTTGGTTCAGTGATCTCCTGGAGTGTCATCATCTCTGTCCTATGAAGAAACTGAGGTGGAAAGACAACAAGCACCGGGTGGCTGCAGAGAGCCGAGAACCCTCACTGAAGGAAATGACTGCTTAGTGTTCACCTAGCTCCCTTCACCATTAGAGTTCCTTTCTGGGCAAACAATATCACCACTTACAAGGAGTTTTCTTATAAACATTCTATTTATTTCCTTTTATTTATTTGAGAGAGAGAGGGAGGGAGGGAGAGAAAGACGTCAAGGTCTCTAGCCACTGCAAACAAAATCCAGACTCATACATCACCAAGACCATGGGCATCAGGCTTAAGTGGGTTCTGAAGAATCGGACTTGGATCCTTAGGCTTTGCAGGCAAGCAACTTAACTGTAAGCCATCTCTCCAGCCCTTCTAAACGTTCTAATTTGATCAATATAAATTACCATTCCACAGGTGACCATGAGTCTTGAAAAGAGTAAATGATAGGGGCGGGAGAGATGGTTCAATCAGAGGGGTGCTTGTCGTGCAAGAGTGAAGACCTGGGTGTGGATCCCTAGTGCCCACCTAAAATTCCAGGCATAGCAGCATGTGCCTTTAATGCCAACGCTGAGCAGACTGAGATAGGAGGATCCTAGTGGCTTGGTGACTCGTTTGCTTGGCCCAATTGATGAGTTCTGGGATCAGGGAAAGTCTGTCTCAAAAAATAACATGGCATATGATCGAATAAGACATCCGTTATTGAACTCTGATCTACACACACACACACACACACACACACACACACACACACACGAGCACATCATACATACCTTCACAGATTAAATGTTGCTGTGTGTGGTGGTGAACACCTACAATCCCAGTATTTAGGAGGCTGTGGCAGGAGGACCATGAGTTTAAGTTCATCCTGAGCTACATAGCAAGACCCTGTCTCAAAACAAACAAACTGACTAACAAAAAAAAAAAAATTTAAATAATGTCCCCAAAGTCATATAGCTAATAAAGATGGATTCATATCTAGAAAGTTGGGGTGATGATATTTCTCTTCCTATCTACAGCTTCCTATGAGACGTTAAATGACCAGAGTCAGAAGGTAGAAATAGATTTAGCTAAACAACACAGGCATTCCATCATCCAAGCCTGTTTGAAGATACCATTCTTGGAATGTTCTACTGGGACCCTTGCAGTTTCTTATGGACAAGTTTTCACTGTGGCCCAATACAGATTTCTTCTCATGTAAATCTTTAGCGAACAAACAAGAGCTCAGACAATTTGTCACAGCCATCGCAAGTGTTGTTTCCCTCCAGCCCTCAGCGTTTTGTACCAATGCACCAGACATGGCCAAAGGATCCAACTCCAGCTACAAGACGTCAGTCTCTCAAAGACACATGTGACTGAAAATGAAGAAGAGAATGCTATCGCCATGCAGCAAGGAAGTGGCCAAACTCCCAAACCACAAGCTCTGGGGTCCTTCTGCTAAATATAATAAAATTTGAACCTAACTGTAGAAAGATGCAAAGGGTCAACACAGACCCTGGGCAGAAAGCAGTTTCTGTGAAAATCCTCCAAGGGTTTGTCTGATGGTTGCTTCAAGTACCACCCAGTGAGTGTTCATCTAGAGTTATGGAATAGACGCAGGGCAGCAGAGAAAAAGAGAACAGGAGACAGGGAAGGGGTGTTTGTGCCCAGTTTTCTGCCACACAATTGTAAGTGTGGTGGCTGTAACAGGAACCACCTTGAGGACCTGCTGTCTTCAGCCAGGAAGGATTGAGGCACAAGGGCAAAGGGTTGACAGAAGAAGGCACAATCGGTGATGGCATCACAAGCTGCTGCAATGGTGACTTGGAATGGGAGCTTACGAATTCCCTAATGACAGAAATTAACACAGAGAGAATTCTTCCAACATCAGACCCCACCGCCTTATCATAAATCTGGACACTCTATAGCAGAGGCCTTTCTATAGTATTGTTTAGCAAAATACTAGCCTAGAATCTACTGTTCATACTTAGAGAGCAAATTTCAGGAAGAAAATGTCAGAAATACAAAATATTGAGAGAACCAAGGAAGGGAGGAAGATGAGGATCAGTTAGGTAAGGGATAGAAATCTAACTAAATGGAGCAGGAGAGATGGCTAAGTGGTTAAGGCACTTTCTTGCAAAGCCTAAGGACCCAGGTTAGATTCCCCAGTACCCACATAAGCCGGATGCACATGGTAGAGCATGTGTCTGAAGTTTGTTTGCAGTGGCTGGAGGCCCTGGTGTGCCCATCCTCCCTGTGTGTGTGTGTGTGTGTGTGTGTGTGTGTGTGTGTGTGTGTCTGCCTCTTTCTCTCTCTTTTAAAATAAATAAATAAATAATTAAAAAAAGAAATCAACAAAATAAGCTCCATGGCAAAATGAAAATATGGAAAATACATACAATTTAGTTTTGGAAAGTAGCTCAAGAAAGATAAAATATAGAAAGATTAAAGAAAAGGTGTCAAGGTAATAGAAAGGAATTGAGAGGACAAAGCTCAGGAAAATGGATAGGAGCATAAAATCAAACTATTAGAGATATAAAAAGTACACAAAAAGCCCCTTCCCCCACAACACACAGAGAAGTAATTCAAATAAGGATAAAAGGGTATTAAGATGCCCTTGGGAAAATTACATACCCTTTAGTGGAAAGAAAATTAAAATGACAGAAAAGTTGTCTCATATGGGAAGGAACTCAGTGTGTGGGCTATAAGCACATCTGATGAAGATAGAATGAGTAGATACAAGGAAATACTCAATGATGTAATACAAGAAAACTTCATTTTTGTATAAAGACTTGAATTGTATGTAAAGACTTGACTTTCTCTGTGGCAGTGAATGCTAGGGAAGAACTTGACATAGATGAACAACACCAAGGAATGTCAGGAAGGAGGACTGAGACTGTGCATCTGGATGGAGGGAAGAAGAAACACAGCTAGTTACCCACAAAGAAGAAAATCAAGTGTAAGGATAGGGCTCTCCATTAAAAAAGTCAGTGTCTGGACTGGAGATCAGTGTTCATTTCTGTGGGGAATGATATATGGCAGGAATCCCAGTATGCCTAATTCCCCTGGATGTGTAGAACCCCACTCTTGGTAGCAAACATGGGAGCAATCACAGCTATGTACCAAACAAACCTAGAAAGATTCCAGCCTCTCTCAGTCCTGGGATTCCCTTACCTCATCAGTAGCCTCAGTTCATAGTACACCAGTAGTTCTTAATGTCTAGGCTTGATGTGATCCAATAGTGCCTGGAGATACTGCTCAGTGGTTAACATGCTCGCTTGCACAACCTACTGGAGATACTGCTCAGTGGTTAACATGCTCGCTTGCACAACCTACTGGAGATACTGCTCAGTGGTTAACATGCTCGCTTGCACAACCTACTGGAGATACAGCTCAGTGGTTAACATGCTCGCTTGCACAACCTACTGGAGATACTGCTCAGTGGTTAACATGCTTGCTTGCACAACCTAACAGCCTGGTTTTGATACCCCAGTACCCATATAAAGCCAAATGCACAAAGTGGTCCCTGCAGCTGGAATTTGTTTGTAGTGGTAAGAGGTCCTGGTGCACCCATTCTCACTCTCTCTCTCTCTCTCTGCTTGCAAATAAATAAATAAAAATAGGTTTTTTGTTTGTTTGTTTTTTGGGTTTTTTTTTGTGTGTGTGTGAGGTGGGGTCTCACTCTGGTCCAGGCTGACCTGGAATTCACTATGTAGTCTCAGGGTGGCCTCGAATTCACAACAATCCTCCTACCTCTGCCTCCTGAGTGCTGGGATTAAAGACATGCGCCACCACTCCCAGCTAGTTTTTTTAAAATGATAAATTAGCCAGGCATGGTGGTGCCCATCTTTAATCCCAGTGCTCAAGAGTTAGAGATAGGAGGATTGCTGTGAGTTCAAGGCCACTCTGAGACTAATAGTGAATTCCAGGTCAGCCTGGGCCAGAGCAAGATCTTAAACTAAAAAACAAAACAAACAAATAACAAAAAATGATAAGTGTCTGAAGAATCCCCAAAAATGCACATTGGATGTGAAGAAAACAAACTTGTAATAACAACTTCTTTTCATGACAAAGAGTCAATGCTATCTAAAGATGATATTTAAGGGCTAGGGAGACGGCTTGGTAACATGAAGCTTGAAGACCCAAGTATAGATCCTGAATCAGTTACTTTCACTTTGCTGGAACAAAATACCTGACCAGCAGCAGCTTAAGGAAGGAGAGATTTTATTTTCAGATTACATTTTCAAGGGGAAGTCAATAGCAATGGGAAAAGCCTGCAGGAGCAGACAGACAGCTGGTGTCATATCTTCACATCTTAGTGCAGGAAGTAGAGAGAACACAGCACGTAGGCCTGGGCTAAGTCTCAAGGCCCACCCCACGGACACTCTTCCTCCAGCAAGGTTCCACCTCCTAAAGATTGCAAAACTTCTCAAAAAGAGCCACTGGCTGGAGATTAAGCATTCAACCACATCATCCTGTGGGGATCACTTTACATTCAAACTACCCTGGCATCCAACAACCAAGTAAATGCCAGCTGGGCATGGCAGCCATCCTATTACCTCAGCACTCAGGAGGTAGAGACTGGGTTTCCTAGGACAAGCTGGCTAGCTAGACTAGCCTGGCTGGAGAATTCTGGAATCAAAGAGGCCATGTTCCAAAAACAAAATGGTACTGAGGAGATGACCCAGCAGATGAAGCACTTAATGTACAATTTTGACTATCTGAATTCACATAACCAGCACCTCTGTGCAGCTGCATGTTGTGGCAGGTGTCTATAATCCCAGAACACCTACATTGAAAGGGAAGGGATAGACAGGAGAATCCGCTGAAAGTCTCAGGCCAGCTGGTATAGCCAATGGACTAGTGAGCAATGAGAGACCCTGACTCAAGCAAGATAGAAGGAGGAGGAGGAGGAGGAGGCCCACGCCCGGAAGTTGTCCTCGGACCTCCACACAAGTCGTGACATGCACACCCATAGCATGTGTGCATCTGCATGCACACACACAAGCATGTGCATATACACACACAGAAAGAAATTGTTTGGGGCATTTTAAATGAATCAAATAATAAAACACCCATAGCTCCTAATCTCTAGGTATTGTTCATACTGTTTTTCTCACCGAACTTGTAGGAACCTGACATGTAGGAAAAAAAATTTTTTTTAAATTAACTCCACAATTATTTCTGCTTCATGTCAGATTTTTCTCCTTTTATAAGTCATTCCTTTGTGTCCATGGGATTCTAACATGTGGACTTAACCAAATATGGATGGGATGGAAAATTTCAGGAAAATAAACTAGACCCGAACTGAAGATATGTGTTAGTCATATTTATATATTGGAAATAATCTAGATATACTTGAAAGTATATGGAAGATATGTGTCCTCTATATTCATACAATACAAATAATCTTGATATCATTGAAAGTGTATGGAAAGATATGTGTCAGTTATAGTCATAAACTACCAATAACCTTGGTAGGATTGAGCATGTACCGGAAGACATGTGTCACTTATATCCATCGACAACACCATTTCTTATGGAGGACTTGAGCACCCTTTGGTTCTGCTGTTTGTTGGGGCTCTCATTGCAATCCATTGTTGGGTACTGCACCTATTTGTTGGGCACAGAATGGGAGACCCTGCTCCCAGATAACTGAAGACAAGACAAAACCAGTCATGTGGGGTAAACACTAAAGACATTGCATGTACCAGACAGAGGGCTGACGCTTGAGTTCGGTGCGTGAACACTTCCTTGGAGGTGTTAAATCTTGAGGCACAGGGCTTCAGATAGAAGAAAGCAAGCAGCCCAGGGAGGGATGGGCCGAGAGAGGTGGACGTGGGAAGATAAGGATGGCCTGCTACACTGTAGGTGCCGGAATGGAGTGCAGCTTTCTGCCTAAGGGGATTGCCATAGAGTGAAGGTGGCTTGCAGGTGACGGGGAAATGGTAGAATATCAGCCCTCAAAGGGGACATGGCCACCTTGCTCACTGCCGAAGGCAGCCACAGGGCTTTCTCTCCAGTATGCCTTTTCTCCTTGTGGAAGCCTCCTTCTTCGAAACCGAAATAAAAAACAGCATTTGCTCCTTGTTTTGTGCAAAATTTTAAACAAATATTGTTTGCAAGACCAACACAAGGAAATAAATCTTCTCACAAAGCCAATTTGGGAAATTAAACATTGATTGGATCGTGCCCAGAAAGGCTTGGGGAAAACCAAATTGTCTGCTTCTCAAACTCATTCCAGGGAAGGGGAGGATTAAAGATTTTGAAGCCTGACAGATCTAATCCGAACCTTTCCCCAGACATTTTTTGCTCTGGCATGATCTATCCTGAGGATGAAGGAAGGAGGAAGGAAAAAAGAAGGAGAAGAAAACAAGATTCACAACAAAAGCAAAGATCAAATACACTAAGTTTTATGGGCTTATAGGTTGCCGTCCAAAATCTGCTTTGTGCTGAGACCATGTAACCAGAGAATCACAGCTTGATTTGAGTGGTCACAGATCAGGAAACTCTTCTAGGCAAACCTTGGCCACAAGCAGAGCCATGTTCTCTGGGTGTGGCAGAAAGTTTTAATTGTACTTATGATGTAAAAAGGGGAAAAAAAAGAATCAAGAAAAAAAAATTCCATATTCTAGAACCTGCCAGATTTGAGAAAGAAAGCTTATATCTCTTTTAGAAAAGATGCTAAGGAAATGGAGAGATGGAATAAGGGGCAGAGAAAAGTCAAGTAGGTGCCAGTCTCCTCTAGTTACTAAAAACGTCCTGGGTATAAGTGAACTCAAACCGGACCCAACAGCACTTCCTCCACATGCCATCCTATTCTCTCATTGGTATTCAGATTTATGCTCATCTTAAATGCTCGTCTGCCATCCTATTTTCTTAACCAAAGCCTTCATCTGGGAAGAGCAAGCACTTCAGAATGCGAAGAAAGGAGGGAATTCAGTTAGCGTGTGAGGGGGCTGGGCACTGGAAGCTCAGCGCTGTGACACCCCAGTCCCAAAGGCAGCTACCCCTGGGCGTCCTTCTCCTTGCGGACTGGATCTTGCCTAAGGTCTCCTCTGCTTGAATGTCCTCTGCTCTGTTTCGGCCCCATTCCATTCTAGGTGTGGTCTCAGCTCTGTCCCAATTCATTATCATAACCATCCATTTGCTTATCCTAAGATTTCAGTCTTGAGTTCCGTGAAGGCACCAAAAAGTGATGAATAAGCAGCCACTAAATGATGGAGTGGGTCTGGTTCTGGGCAGGTACTCCAGGGTAAAGGGTCTTATTGCTTGTGTTGGACCCTAGGACATCTCTGTCTAGTAGTAGAGTTTAATTTCACCACCCTCAGGGAAGGTTCTGTAGCTAACAGGGAAGGTACAACTTGAAATTCAAACAACCGCCTAAGCTCCTCTGTGTGTGGAATTGTACTGCTGAGCGTGGTGTGACTTTGCTAAATCTGTCCACATTTTTACCCCCGAGCTCAGACCCATGCAGCTCAGGACTACAGCACAGGGACGGACGAATGGGGACCAAGTGAATAATGTGACAGACCAGGGGCAGTGGCTGCTTTCAAAGGGTTAAGGTGATGATTAATTTTTTTAGAGAGTTTGTTCTAACAGTCATCTCAAATTGAATTAGGAAAAAAAATTGATTTTGCTAAATCGAAAACCGACTCAATATATTGAGCCTTTAATAGGGTTCTAAAGTGGGCTTCTGGATTCTTAGGATTATTTCATGTCTGTCTCATAAACTCACAGTGTCTGCCCCAAGGGTTATTCAGGTACCCCACTTCTCAGCCAGTGAAACCCCTTGGCCATTTCTCTCAGCTTTCCCAACCTCCACCTTGCTCAGCTATTCCATCCAGTGACAAGTTCTTTCCCTTTTGCAAGAATGAATTCGCCTGGAATTTTTAGTTGACAGGAAGTTGTTGCCTCAAGTTACTAAGAACTTTAGAGGTAGCCAGTTTGGGGCATAGCTGGATCTAAGCATCCCAGTGACATTTGGTCTGTCTTTCCCCTTTCTTGGTCTCATTTGTCCTATGGCAGTTTCTATGGCAGTGAGGCTTTGCATGGCCACAGAAAAGAGTGTGGTGAGGAAAAAAAAAGAAAAAAACAAAAAAAACTTTCCTGCAAAACTCCTGAGCCACGCTTCTTAGTGTGGTGGAGGGTGGAGGTCACATGACTACCTTTAACTATGAGGGTCTAGGCTTGTATCATGGTCCTGTCCTTGGAGCTAGGTTGGTTCTGGGCCAACCAGAGTGCTACAACTAAGTGAATGCACACGTGTGCACCTACCCACATGCAAACACCCCCCCACACACACATACACACATGCAAAGAAAAAAAAAAAAAAAGAAATGGTGTAGCTTTATACTCCCCTCCCCCACATGCACATAAAATCGTCTGATGAATTGTCTGGAACAAAGGATGAACTATGAAATCCCTACGAACTGGACTTAACCATTTTACCAAGTGTATTTCTCAATGTGCAGAGTGCTTAATGCCGTGTGAATGCGTTGAATGTTTGACATTGAAAAATAAATAATAAGAAAAGACGCCCTTTTAGCACGTCCACCATTTGGGGAGAATTAAGACAATCATTTTGGATATCATTGAGCCCCAAATCCTGCACAGAATCTAAGCTAATATTGTCAGATGTGCTCAAGGGCTGGAGACATTAAGGGTCCACCTCACATGCAAGACGTGGGATTTGGGCTCAGCGTTCAATGATGGCTGCAAGGCTGTCATCTGTCTTCACAGTTACTTAACCTGAGAGAACTGTGGTGCTGAGGAAGCCCTGGGAGCTGACCGGTGGGATCTGGTTGCTTTCAGTATGATCTGCAGCATTTAAAACCATAAACTTGACTGAGTTTTTAGTGTCATCTTTTAAAGAGATCCCAATGCCTGCCTCACAATACTCCTTCAAACATTCAATTAACAGGCTAAGGAGAAGGCTCCGAGGTTAAAAGTACACGTTATTCAAGCAGGACAATGGGAGGTCAGAGCCCCAGAGTCCACGTAAAGCAGAGCGCAAGTGTAGTTCACATCGGCAATCGCCATGAGCCTAAGGCAAAGGGAGGCAGAGTCAAGAGAGTCTCAAAGCTCGAGGGCCCATAGCCATTGGCAGTGATAAAAACAAGGACATGGGGCTGAACAGATGGCTTAGCGGTTAAGGCACATGCCTTCGAAGCCGAAGGACCCAGGTTCAATTCTCCAGGTGCCAGGTAAGTCAGATGCACATGGTGGCACATGTATCTGGAATTTGTTTGCAGGGGCTACAGGCCCTGGTGTGCCCATTCTGTGTGTGTGTGTGTGTGTCAAATAAATAAATAAATAAATAAATCTTAAAAAATAAAAACAAGGACATCAAATCAACCAGGTTCTAAAGAGAAAGGTGAGGACTGACGCTATGAGGTTGTCCTCTGACCACCACTCACGTGCTGTGTCACTTTGTGCCCATATATACACACAGGAAAGAGAGAGAGAGAGAAAAAGAAAGAAAAAGAAAAAGAATAATGGAAATATTTGTTAGAATAATGGCATAGGAATTACTGGCTGACAACCTTTCCCCACTGGTTGAGTGAGGGATTGGGACTGGCTGAGAAATCTGATGATGTATTTTCGGACACTATGAGACTGATGTAAAGCACTATAAAACCACCAAAATAATTGAAGACATATTGTTTCCTCCAGGCTGGCAACTGGAGAGAAGAACCAAAAGCATACACTGGAAAGTGGAAGAACAGAAGCACCATTGAGTTCCAGTGGTGTCTGCACTGGAAAAAAAAAAAAAAAAAACAGAGAAGTTGGTGAAATCTAAAAGGAGCTAAAGCCATGTCCTCACAGGTACCACTGTCATCATCAAAGTGACATGGGCCCAAAGGCTCCTGACTCCCCCTCCCTACCCTCTGCATTGTGAATTAGTGACAATCGATTTCTCCCTCCCCAATAGCCTGCTCTTCTAGAGATGGTCCCACCCCTGGACCCCATGGCATATAAGAATCAAGACAATACTGAGTCACTTTTTTTGTTAAAAATTTTTTTATTATTTTTTAATTTCTTTTTTCAGAGAGAGATAGACAGAGAGGGAGAGGGAGACAGAAATGGGCGCGCCGGCAGTCTCTCAGCTGCTGTGAACGAAATCCAGATGTGTGCGCCCCCTTGTGGTGAAGTGTGGCATTGCGCCCTTGCATCACTTTGCATCTGGCTAAACGTGGGACCTGGAAATTGGAACTGCTGGACATTAGAACCAGCGTTCTTAGGCTTGGCAGGCAGGTGCCTTAGCCGCTAAGCCATCTCTCCAGCCCCTGAGTCACTTTTTATTCTTAAAACTAATCTTTTCCCAGTGGCCCCCAAGATCATATGAGTTACTTTTTTTGTTGTTGTAACCAAATGCCTAGCAAGAAGCAACTTAGGGGATAAAGGATTTTTCCCCCAAGGTAGGGTCTCTCTGTAGCCCTGACATGGAATTCACTATGTAGTCTCAGACTGGCCTCAAACTCACAGTGATTCTCCTACTTAAGCCTCCCAAGTGCTGGGATTTTAAAAGGCATGTGCCACTACCCCTGGCAGGGAAAAGGATTTTTTTTTTTTGGCTTACAGTTCTGGGGCCCAGTCTATCATGTGGGTAAGGCACTATGGCAGGAGTAGAAGGTGACTGCTCACATTTCCGCCACAGCCAGGAGGCAGAGAGAGAAACAGGAAGGAGAGAGAGAGAGAACAGGAAGTGGGGCTGGGTTGTCCATCTTAAGGTCCACCCACTGTCACCCACTTCCTCCTACCAGGTTTCCCCTACCAGATGTTCCACAACCTTCCAAAACAGCACGACCATCTGGGGACCAAGTGTTCAAACTCATGAGCCCTTTCCAACCACTATGAGTTTACTTTCCAACCACAACAATTACTTTTACTCCTGATTTTTTTTTTTTTTTTTTTTTGGAGAGAGTCAGAAAGAGAGAGAGAGAATGGGTGTGCCAGCAGCCTCTCAGCTGCTGTGTGAACGAACTTCAGAAGCATGTGCCCCCTTGTGGATAACTGTGGCATTGTGCCCTTGAGTCACTGCATATGGCTAAATGTGGGACCTGGATAATCCAACAGGCGTTCTTAGGCTTAGCAGGCAGGCACCTTAACCTCTAAGCCATCTCTCCAGCTCTTACTCCTGATTTTTACTGGGGGGAATAGGTTGCTGAAGAATCGGTAAAATATTGCCTTGGTAATTGGAGATAGCATTTTGGAGTTGGATGAGATGGGTCGACTTATGAAGTCCCCTCGAACTTGGGTTTTCTCATCTGCAAAGCAGAGTGGCTCATTTCACTTGTGTGGTTTCTCTCCCCAAATCCATAGCCTCAGGACTACTCAAGAGAAAAATATCACACCAACCAAAATGGAGGGATTTTGTTTTTTTTTTTTTTTTCAGAAATGTTGCCAAGTCACGAAAAGCAAGGGAATTTTAAGAAACTGTCACAGATCAGAGAAGACCAAGGAGATACGATGACTAATGGTGTCCTGGATGGGATCCTGGGACAGAAAAAAGGGTGTCAGTGGGAAAACTTACGTGAGCTGGGTCAACTCTGTTGCTGAGCTAATATTCATACCAATGCCGATTTGGTCATTTGTGAAACACAGCACATTTAGGTAAGACCTTAACATTTGCAGCAGCCAAGTGAAAAAGCACAAACAAGCTCCGTCTCCTTGGTAATCTCTTTGTAATTCTACAACTGCATAAAGCTAACAGGGTATCAAGGAAAACGTATGACTTCAGTGGAGATCCGAGAAGTCATGGAAAACATGTGGTCACCTGGTAGGTTCTTTGGCCATCCCCCCTCCCTGTGAATAAAGATGGAAACCATCTTGTCACTGCCTTGCCCTCTTTGCCCAGAGTGGAGATAATCTGCCTTCGATCTGCGAAAGACAAATACTAATAATAATGATGATGATTGCTGAAGTCTGTAATTTAGAGAAATGGACGGCATTGCAGCAGGGGTGAGGAGCAAGGATATGATTTCAACTGTCTTGATCTTTTGAGAAAACCAAAGGGGAAGAGAAGAAAGCTTCTCAACATGACTTTCTGCCTTGGAGGCCAGCTGCTGATGGAACTTGGCAGGCGTGGTGCTGGAAGTCTGGTCTTGGAGGTAGAAAAACCTCAGCTCTGGTCCTGCCAACAACACATTGCCACACATACAAAATACTTTTTTTATTTTTTCTTCCCTCAAGTAGAGCTTTTCTCCTCGGGAGAGTGGGAGGAGAGGACTTCAGTGGTCAGTTTGAAAGCAAACGGTGTGGGAGTCTCTGGAATGTCACATCTGCCTCCAGCCTTAGCCTCATACACTTCAGAGTAAGAGTACCCAACAAAGTGGGAAGGAGGGTTCCCTTAAACACCTCCAAGACTCCACTGAAAGCCTGGATCTAGCTGGGAGTGGTGGGGTCATTGAGTGCTGAGTTTTTGGTGGGCAGAACTCTGCAGAGGTAGTGGTGTTACTGGTGGTAGATCTTGGGGTCCAGCCCTTGTAGGTGTGTTTTGGGGGTGGATCTGAGTGCAGCCCTACTAGGTATGTTCAGAGCAGTTTGAGCTTTGGCAGCTCCTGTTTGCTAACGATACTGGCTGCCTCGAGATGTCTCTCTGCTTGGATCTATGGAAGGGAGGCAGTTTCTTGCGGCACTGATGACATTTCCCGTATGCTCTAAGTCTGTCCCCTTCCGTAAGCTGAGTCTGGTTGAATGATCATCTCAGATGATGACAAGTGGTGACACGCCCTTGTTATCCCAGCACTCAGGAGACAGATGGTCCAGCCTGGGCTACATAGCAAGGGACTTTCAAAGCAAACAGATGACAGGGATGTACTGGGACATCGGAACACAAAGATTACTGGCAAACAGTGCTGTGTGCTTCAGAAGAATCCAGTGTGTCCCATTTGTGGTATTCCCAAGGTTTTCTTTTCTTTGTATTTAATGTGTGCTTGTGTGTGTACTTGTGCACTTGCCTGCATGTGGGCACATTTACTTGTGGATTCAGGTACAAGTATGTGCATGAAAATAAAGGCCATTTTTGTCAAAAATCAGGTGGCTGTAGCTGCCTGGATTAATATTTGGGTCTTCTATTCTGTTCCATTTGATCTACCTGTCTGTCCTTGTGCCAGTACCATGCTGTTTTTGTTACTGTGGCTTTGTAATATAACTTAAAATCGGGTATGGTAATACCACCAGCCTGATTTTTGTTGTGCAGAATTGTTTTGACTTTTCAAGGTTTTTTTGTGTTTTAAGATGAATTTTAGGATTGTTTTTTTCTATTTCTGTGAAGAATGCTATTGGGATTTTAATGGGGATTGCATTAAATGTGTAGATTGTTTTTGGTAAAATTGACATTTTCACAATATTGATTCTTCCAATCCAAGAGAATGGAATCTCTTGCCTGAGAGGCAAGGTCACTGAGAAAGCAAGCTGGTGCTGAGCAGAAAACCTTCTCCCTCTAGACCAGGCAACTGAAGCTGGAAAAAGCTGCATTGCATGCAGCCACATGGGAGACAGAAGTCATCAGCAGTGAAAACAGTGAACGCTGAATGTTCAAGTTTGGCCATACAGGCCCAATGACTGAACGGGTGCAATAGTGGCATGTCTAGTCTTGGGGAAACCAACTGCTCCATAATTGGACTGAAGACCCTCTCTATGGGAGGGAATACATGCCTGGTACTGAAAAAACTAAGCAAAAGTCTATGGCAGGGGAGGTCATGAGCCTTAGGGGTATAAAGCCTGCTCTTGTCTGGCTAAATGTATATATTATTCCCACCAAGCTGCCCTGAAAGCACAACACTTAATGTTCATATTCACATATTAATGCTACTCTCACTTCTGGTTAGAGAAGCTTCTCTTTTCAGATGGCGATGACCACTGGGATGACCCAAAAGGCAACATAATGCCGAGAAGAAGGGATGGAGGAGTGTCCAGCACTGAAACTTCTCTGTCACAGTCTCCAAGGATCAGGGTCCATTGCGGAAGAGGGGATGGAAAGAATGTAAGAGCCAAAGGAAGGGTACGACTCCTTACAATGCAACTGTCCAGACAGAAATTGGCCTTGATATCCATGACCTTGCAGTGCCTAGCAATACCTTCGCAAGACCCTCATAATAGAAGAAAAAGATGATGACATCAAATTAAAAGAGAGACTAATGGAGAGAGGGAGGGGATATGATGAAGATTGGAGTTCTAAAGGGGAATGGGGAGGAGGGGAGGGAAATATCATGGGTTTTTTTGTATGTAAGTATGTCAGTTGTCAATAAAAAAAATTTAAAAATAAAATAAAATAATTTAAAAAAAAAAAAAAAAAGAAAGGCCAGAGGTGATCTCATTTCTCATTCCTTAGAAACACCATTCATGATTTTTGTTTGTTTGCTTTTTTTTTTTTTTTTCTTGAGACAGGGTCTCTCATTGGCTGGAAGCTAGTCAGTTAGGCTACACTGGCTGGCCAGAGAGCTTCGGGGATCCTTCTGTCTCTGTTTTCCCAGTGCTGGGATTACAGGCCTGTGCCATCACACTCAGCATTTACACTGGGGATCAAACTCAAGTCTTCATGCTTGTGAGATAAACATTTTACCAAATGAGTCTCTCTCCAGTCTGTGCCCAAGTTTTCTAATACTGCACAGGAAAGAGATGAACTTAGCCTTGACTCCCTGGCCCGTGTGCTGGTTCTTCTGCCTGGACGTCACCTCTAGTGAAGTTTGAGTCTCAATGATTTGTACACATAAAGACTAAATTTTTTTTTTTTCTTTCTTTTTTTTTTTTTTTTTTTTTTTGGTGTTTTGAAGTAGGGTCTCACTCTAGCTCAGGCTGACCTGGAATTCACTATGTAGTCTCAGGGTGGCCTCGAACTCATGGCAATCCTCCTACCTCTGCCTGCTGAGTGCTGGGATTAAAGGCGTGCACCACCACGCCCAGCTAAGACTAAATTTCTTGATCTAGCACTCAGACCTCACATTCCTTCCCCTGACAACCCTCCAGCATCCCCTTAGGAAACATGAGGCAGATACACATGACTTCACTTGACGTAAATGTGGTCCCCTTCTTACATTTTACCTAATTCATCTCAGAGTCATCCACCTGCCCAACTTTGCATGTTTACCAGTGTCTCTCTCTTAAGGACAAGTCCCTGATGTCATCCCAAGACTTCATCCAAAGTGTGTGCCTTCATGGCAATGCTGAGCAATAGGAGACTTGGGAATCATGCATCCAGGCTGTCACTGTGGGCCAGAGCTTGTCCACTATCATCGGTACAGCCTTACCATAGGCAGAGGCTAAGCCTCTTCAGCCACACCGTGACCATAAGACTTGGGGGTCAGGTCCACTGAGGTTCCTATAGCACACACCTTTGTCTTCCCAAAAGGCAATAACCCTGAGGATGAATTCTGGCCCAGCCCAGCTTTCCTAACAATGGATGCCTTCACTCAAACTCCTTTCCACTTGATTGACTGTAAAAGAACCAAGTAGGCCACCTCAAAAATGACAGTAAGACAACGAGAGACCCAAGAGCAATGGGCGCTTTGCTTGCTCTCTTCTCCAAAATATTTCCAAGGCCTTGTGCAAAATAACTCAAATTTCTTAGGTGCAGAAAAGACCAATGAGAATCTAGGAAACTCAAAAGCCAGTGCTGGCAAGCCTGGCACTACCAGTTCCTGGCACTGCCAGTGCCAGCCGAGGCTCTCTTAATCCTTGCCCTCCTCTGATCATGTCTATCTTAGCCTTTTCCCATCTCCTCACCTGAGCTCTGCAGTTTATTTTCATCCAGATCTTCCATCTGGATTCATTTTCTCCCACCCTACTCTATAGAGCACTGAAAGGAATCTGGATTCTTTTTTTTTTTTTTTTTGAAAGATTTTATTTTCATTTATTTATTTATTAGAGACAGAGAGAGGGAGAGAGAGAGAGAGAGAGAGAGAGAATGAGGATGGCAGGGCCCCTAGCCACTGCAAATGAACTCTAGATGCATGTGTCACCATGTGCATCTGGCATGTGTGGGAACTGGAAAATTGAACCTGGGTCATTAGGCTTCACAGGCATGTGAGAAATGCTAAGCCATCTCTCCAGCCCCTGGATTCATTTTTAAGACCTCTGACCCCTTCACGGTCATTTCCAGCCACATGATAAGCACCCCAGGCTGGCAACCCTTGCATGGCCCTCAGAAAGGCGTCTTCATCAAGGCCTACAGCCATCTCCCCTTGTTACTGGTGGTCTCTGCTTGGGGGTTTCCAGGTTCTTGGCCCCTTGTTCAAAGAACTGGGAAAGATGTGCACTTAGAAATGAAAGCAACAAAAATTGTACAGGAAGATACAGCCCAAGTACAAGCTTGGATGCACTGCCAAGGAGACTGTGGACCCTGAGTGAGAGAGCATGCCAGGGCCCGCGATGTTGCACAGGAAGGTTTTTTTGTTTTGTTTTGTTTTGTTTTGTTTTGTTTTGTTTTGTTTTGTTTTGTTTTGTTTTGTTTTGTTTTAATACGGCCAGGAGAAGGAGAGGATGGTTCTCAGGCTTGGGTCATATAAGCTTATCTTTACTGCCATGATACATCTAATTTTGATCCTAGGTATACCAAAGCACACATAGGCATGCAACAGTAAATAAGAGATGTTCCTTAAAACTTCACTCAAAGGACACAGTTTGACCTACTGTTCCTGTACCCAAAACCAGTCCAGAAAGTGTTTATATAGAAACAGAGTGGGGCTGGAGGGATGGCTTAGTAATTAAAGCATTTGCCTGCAAAGCCAAAGGACCCAGGTTTGATTCCCCAGGACCCACATTAGCCAGATGCACAAGGGGGCTCATGCATCTAGACTTCATTTGCAGTGGCTGAAGGCCCTGTTGTGCCCATTCTCTCCCTCTCTCTCTCCCTCTTTCTCTGTTAAATAATAAATAAAAATATTTTAAAAAATAGAAACAGGGTGTTATAAGGGTACACTAAGGGGAGGAACTTATGTCTGTTATTTTTTGTGGGCATGTATACAGCATGATGCAAGCTGGGGGTCCTACATTGCCAACAGGTTGCTGGTGCATTGTTAGGGAAGGGGTGGGTTTACTGCCCAAGCCAAGTGCCATGCTGGGTTGCTAAAGTATTCCCCGTGCTTGCCTGCTTCAACTTCACCAGGAGCAGGGAGAGAGGAGGGGATGTAAAAGGGCTCTAGCTAGATATCAGAATGAGTCATCTACTTTGGCAAAACCATAAATAAAAAGTTATGTGTTTCTCACCTCTGACTTCATAAGATAACACCCCAGATTTCTGTTTAAGGAAGCAACAAGGAGTTACTAGTCCTCAAGGTGGCTGTGGGTTAGGAATGTGTGAGAGAAGGCCCCTCTCTCTCCTAGGTTAGTTATCTCACGAAGCTTCAGAGGGACTTACTGTGCCTGGAAGACCTGCCTCCAGGGTCACCCAGTGTATGGCTGCAGGTGGGTGCTGCCTGCTGGTGGTGGCTTCAGTTCTCCATGTTCCAACTATTCCATGGGCCATACATAAGCATGAAAAAAAGTCACTGTTTATCTCAAGTTCAAAATTAATTGTTCACATGCCTTTTATTTGACTTATCTGCCCATTATGTCATGACAAATGGCTTCCCAGAGAATGACCTGTGCCAAAGATCATGAAAGAGGGTTAGAGAGACATCCGGAACTTGTCAGTGGTCCTCAGACAGTTCCATCCTAGGACTTCTGCTAATTATTTTGATTTATAATAAAAAAAATGAAGTTAATATAGTTTTAAACTTTAGACTTCCAGATTGGTGCTTTGAACTTCCTTGTGAAAGATGCTACAAAGTCACTCTTTACCCATTTGAAAGTGGGGAAGAGGACAGAGAGGACCAGCTTTCATCTTGATAAAATGTTCTATCTAAATGTAGATTCCTGGAAAAATGGCCAAGAAAATTTGCTCCCGTCATGCAAATGCAGGCAGCAGGAGGCTGCCCAGTGGAGACAGTTGTAGGAGAAAAGATTTATGCTGGGTTTTGACTCTGGTATACAAAGTGGCAAAGCAGTGACAAAGGGCCTGGGATTCCTGGTCTGGGTCTGCATACCAGACAGCACTGTCCCTATGCTGTTATGAAAATGTACCCTCCACTTGGCCTTGGTCACCCACAAACTCATTTTCAGTCCCAGAGGAAACTCTAGCCTCTAACTTTGTAACTGAAAATAAATTAGACTGTCAATAAGGAATATATTTATTAGAAAAAGAGAAAAAAACAACCTGCATTTCATTTCTCACCTATAACTGTGAAGGACTCAGACCACCTCCACTCCAGGGTCTGGTCAGCTCGCTTTGTTCCTGTGGAAGCACAGAGTGGAATAAGACGTTCAACATAATAATCATATAAATAACTGCTGGGATATGGGGCAGGGAATAAGGGCCTGCGAGAGAGCCAAGCCATGTGCTGGGCAGGCAGGAATGTACTTGGATGTCTACTGTTTGCACTGACACTGGGGCATCAGAAGTTTTTGCTAATGAGCAAAGGGTGAAGCAAAGTGAATAAATTGGATAATGCAAAAGAAAAAAATATCCTCCTGAAGGCTTCATTATATTAAGTTTTAACTTCAAGGTGTTAGAGCCCAGGGTGTGACTGACATTCAAGATTCTGCCTGGGGCCATCCAGTGGGAAGATTGAAGATAGAGCGAGGCTTGGACAGCCACACAAGAGCAGGTGTGTGTGTGTGTGTGTGTGTGTGTGTGTGTGTGCAAGCATGCGTGTGAGCATTGGACTGGGGAAGCATTTAGTATCCTAAAATAAGATGCTTAGTGATTCCCAACTATGGCCAAGCATAGGGGTCCTTTCAAGAGCACCTAATGCCAGTTAATCATAATAGCAGACAGTGGAACTCAGAAAGTCAAACTGCTCAGGTGACTCTGCTGTGCTGTAAAGAATAAAATATGTCTTGACTTTCTTGAAGTTTCCCATCACCAAAACAGACCTTAGAATGACTTGGTCAGTTGTGAGAAAGGCTGGTTCCAAAGTCCCGAGGCAGGACCTCAAAATATTCTTATTCAACTTCCATAATTATTGCAGAGCTGGCGCCCACTCTCCACAGACGGTTTTTGTATCCTTTCCAGTATCCATGTCTGCGAGCAAATACCTACAAGACACAGCTTCAGGAAGGAAGGCTTCATTCTGGTTCAGGATCTCAGAGTAGTTCAGCATGACAATTAAGGCGTGGCAGCTGGTCACCTCGTATCCATAGTCAGGAGGCAGAAAGAGCGAGAGGGAGGGAGGGGAGAGCGAGCGAGAGAGCAGACTGGAGAGATGAATTGAATGCTGATGCCCAACTCACTTTCTTCATTTTACTCAGTCCAATACTTCAGCCTAAGGGAGGGTTTTGCTCACAGTGAGGATGTGTCTTCCCTCCTCTGCTCACTATCTCTGGAAACACGTTCTCAGACACACCTAGAGCTGTGTTTCCATGGTGCTTCTCAATCCTGTAAGGTTGAAAATGAAGCTTAGCTCTTACAATGACCCCACACCACTGTGTGTGTGGAGAAGTGAATAATGGAAAAAAAAATCCAGCCAGGCTGGGAAGTGAGAGGGGCACAAATGAAGCTGGAGGGCTCGGGGAGGCTTATGATGAGAACATCCAACGAGCCCTTCATGGAAGCAGCCTGAAGATGCTGCCTTCAGAAATCCCCCGGGCACTGAGACTCTCCCACACTCAACAACATGGAGGAAAACAACATATTTCTAACAGAAGTAGGCACCCACTACTACTAGTAGTAGCCATAGTTCTGCTAATCAGAGGTGTCAGATGGAGTGGAAAAGCACACTCGGTAAGCTCAGGTTGAGGCCTGGTGACTCTTGTTTCCAAAGAAACCAGTTTCAGACAACAAACGCGGGGCACCTGTTGCAGCTTCTTGACTGAATGCTTTCTGGACCTCTCCAGTCTATGTGCCTGAAAAGTTTGAGGTTTCTGAGAAGTTGTCCAGTTTGAAGACGCAACTATTGGTGGATATCAAAATTCCTACCCCATTCTCTCTCTCTCTCCTTCTATGTGTCTGTCAATATGTTTACCTGATAAATATTCTCTTTCTGCTATCACACAACAAGAGGACACTCCAGTGAGCTCTTGATCTGCCCACGTGACAGGTTTTCCACACCAGTCTCTCTCCCCAACTTCTGCTGGATCTTAGCCTCTCTCAAAGCTGGAGAGAGGAAGAAAAGGAGGAGGGATAGGAATGGATATGAAGAAAGTTCAGGCCAGCTAGAAGCCCCTGGGGAGCTTGGGGTGAGGACGCTAACTCCCCGTGCTGAACTGTAGCCAGGCCAGGCAGGTCCACACCTCACCTTCTGCAAGAAGTAACTTGGGGCACGGAATGATGCATCGTGCAATGTTTGGTCCAAGCTGCCTCTTATCTCTGAAGGTGCCCCCGGCGTCATTGGGCTCAGACTTGAGTCATGGACCAAGCCCCACTGTTGAGCCGCCCTGCCCACTTCCCACGGACCTGGGACTCCCTGCAAGCTTTTCTGCTCATGGACTGACTAAGCCACCCAGTTGTCCCTATCAGATGGGAGGCATGCTTGGGGCAGGACAGCTGCGTGCACACAAGAAAAGAAAATGTCCCTAACCGAAACTGACAGGCTGCTGCATGCCTTCCAAATACAGCCTTTGGAATGCCCCCCACTACCACAGCTGGAAAATTATTCACTCACAGCGCCTTGGAGCAAAAAGAGATCAGGACATTTAGTCCCTGCGGGTAGAGAAAGGGCGGACGCTGCCCAGGCCTCAGACTTCACATTGAAAAGCCTGGAAAATACCTGTGGCTGGGGACCCCTTATACCAGGTTCAACAGCTCTCTGCCCTTATAGTGACAGATCCGTACAAGAAGTCACTTACTTGGTTTTCAAGGGAAAATTCTAGAACATTCTAGCTCCAAGCTATTCCTTTTGGTAGTCACTGATAGCTAAGGTTATTCAGGACTTGGAATGTGAGATAAATTACTAACCAGGAGTCAGAGACTTGGCACAAAAAAAAAATGTAAAATGGTCTTATTAATATTACATATTGAGTGTGTTTCAGAATTATGTCTTGGATAAATTGAGCTAAGTGAAATGTATTTACTAAAGTTAATTTATTTTGTTTTATGATTTTTTTCTTCAGATAGTGTAAAGTCACGTGTGATTCACACTGCATTTGTACCATATAGCTTCATTTCAGATACGCTACACAAACTCAGCCATTTCCCCCTAAGGTAGGTAATTGTTACCTTGTTAAAAAAATATGACATCCCCTTGTGACTCTAGTTCAAGCTTTGTATTCCTCTGCTTTGTAATAATCCAAGGACCCCAACCACATCTTCTCTGGGACTCTCCAATTTGACCTCTGCAGCCAGATTACCCTCATGCAAAAGCAGGTTGAACACAACACTCCTCTGCTGGACCCTGCTGGCTCCTCAGGGTGCCCGTCTCCTGCCCCTTGCTCCTCCCTCGGAGGGCTCCCTATTCCTTCCCTCCTCTCTGCTGTTCCCCTGATGAAAATATCCATCTTCAGGCTGGCGAGATGGGTTAGCAGTTAAGGAGCTTGCTTTCAAAGCTAAAGGACCCAGGTTCAAGTCCCCAGAACCCACGTAAGCCAGATGCACAAGATGGCGCGTACGTGGGGAGTTTGTTTGCAGCAGCTGGAGGCCCGGCACACCCATTCTCTCTCTCTCTCCTACTCTATCACGTAAATAAATATATTTTTTGAAAAGGTCCATCTTCTCCCATAATACCTTGGGGATGAGGACGTTTGGAGAGCCTGGCTGTGCTGGTTTAGTTGGATTGTCAACCTGATAGGACTTAAGGTCACCTAGGAAACAAGCTTCTGGGCACGCCTGTGAGAGATACTCTTGAATTAGGCTAATAATTGAGATGGGAAGGATGAACTGTGAGCAGCCCCATTCCTTAGGCCCAGGTACTGGTCTGGATAAAATAAGAAAGCCAGCTGAGCTCCAGGATTTGTTGCATTCTGCTTCCTCACTGTGGACTGAATGTGACCAGCTGCTTCTCGCTCCTGTCACCATGCCTTCCTGGCCATGATGGACTGGAACCTGGAACTGGAACTGGAACTGGAACTGAAATAAATCCTTTCTTCCTTAAGTTTCTGCTGGCCAGGTTGTGAGAAGGTAGCCAATACACTGGCCTAAGGCTTTCCATTCAAGGCACCTTCCCTGTCCCTCCCTCCTTCTCCTTGGCAATAGTCACACCATCACAGAGCCAGATTACCGAACAGTGCTGTGGAGTGTATGTGTGGAGGGTGGAACCTCTGGCCTGGCCAACTTGGGTGAGGTCTTACATGCTTATCTACACTTTAATCAGAGGACCAGCCCCAGGGCCTGGCCCAGGAGAGAAGAGTTATAAGTCTTACAAGAGTGAATGTCAAACTTTCTAACCGTTCTCCCGAAGTCCCAAGAAAAGAGGGCAAGTCCTTAAAGCACCACATAAAGTGAACACCTTCAAAGTCAAACGGAATACAGCAAAAAGAAACCAGTGACATCTTTGTGGAGTCTGAGAGCTTTGCTGAGCCTGGAGAATAATTCTGCTCCCACTTCTGTATCTTTAGAAGACTGTCATTTGAAAACATCTTCCAATGGCTCTCTGTGTACCACAAACTGAGTTCATCAGCACATGCAATGAGCTACATCTCCTGCATACACTGGCATCATCTGATGTGTTTCACTTTACCTAACGTTGTCACGCATCTTCCCTGTTTTCCCCTCCCCCACATGGTTTACCTGTTTAGACCCACAATTTGCCTCAGTTGTTCCACACGTAGGAGCTGGAGTGACATATGAAAATGCAAACAATATTACAGCATGCATCAATATCAATATCTGTAAACATTTCCATGAATTTCCACCACACAATCCAAAATCCAGACGCCCAGCTCCAGTCCCTGACCCCTGGCTCGTCCTCCCACGAGCCTGGACACAGACTTGTCCACCAGGCCTTCCTGGTCGGTGACCGGCACCATCTAGCGTCTGCGAGGGGCTTCTGAACTGCCTGCTTTTGTAGTGTTCTGCTCTCCAACCATTCTGGGCATAGCTGTCACCTTTTGTCATGAAGTTTTAGGTCAGATGCCTGGCCTTCATGGAGCTTTTACTGAGTAGGGAACTTGAAGCCACCACTTAGCCCTGTCTGCATCATTCATTTTTAAAACCATTTCATCATTCTTTGATTAACCATCATCACCGTTACTTCTTTATTCCATCCACAATCTTTCTGTCTTCAGGAAATTCTTGGATTCAGGAGATCAGGGACATTGCCTCAGTCTTTATTTCCTCAAAGAATCCTCTAGAGCCCAATCAATAAATCTTTATTGAAATAGCAGATGCATATTTTTGAATATACAACAAAACCATAAACACTGACACTTTATCTTGACATCTCATATTAAGGAGCTAAAACCTAACTGGTTTTGCAAACTAAGTCATCAAAATAAATGAATATTTTTATGTCATATTACTTAAAGATTTTTTTTTAATTTTGACAGCTGGGCAGTCAATACATTCTAAGAAATTGTTTCTTTATGGACAACAGTGAAAACTAGAAAATTTTTACCATGTTACCCTGCATTGTTCCAAGTACATATACATAGGTTTATTCTTTTTAAAATTTATTTATTTATCTGTGTGTGTGTATGCATGTGCACGTGCATGCATCATGGCCTCTTGCCACTGCTAATGAATATCATGTTTTTTTTTAATTAATTCATTTATTTGCAAGAAGAGAGAGAGATCGAAGAGAGGCCAACAGAGAGAGAACGGGCACGCCAGGGACTCTAGCCACTGCAAACGAACTCCAGATACATGCTCCCCCTTGCGCATCTGGCTTACGTGGGTCCTGGAGAATCGAACCGGGATCCTTTGGCTTCGCAGGCAAATACCTTAACCACTAAGCCATCTCTCCAGCCCAATACCATTTTTTTTTGTTTTTGTTTTTGCCCAGCTTACCTCTGTGGCTGGGGATTGAACCTGAGCCTGCAGGGTTTGCAAACAAGCATCTTTACCTGCCGAACCACCTTCTCAAGTCCCACAGTTTTCTTCTTGCAAAGCTCCTTCCTTGTGTCTATTGAAATATACTATGCCTTCTTGGACATCTCATTGAATGCACAGACACAGAGTTCGAAATTCATTCCAGAAACTCGCAAAACCTGCATGAGGTATAAGATAGGATTTCCTTGAAAGAGTTGGCAGCTCCCACAACCAGCTGGGAAAAGGGATGTTTTATGCTACAAACTAGTAAGGCTGCCATATTGTATAGGTCACGTTTGTGTAACAGGCATCCTATTTTCAGATCAAGCTGGATATGGAAACTGATCCTTCCCCATTAAACTTCAAGAGACATATGAAATGACTCCAACTTCTGTCTTTCATCTGAGGTTACTTCAAAGGTTGGAAGGATCAGAGAGGCAAGAGCAATTGTAAAGGCCATTCAGTAGAATGCTTTCCAACATAAACAATCTTAATTCTATATTCTGCAGAACAATGCTTGTTAAAGCTATACATATAGACACTCAGTTAATATAATGTTACCTGCTCTGTTCTACATAACGTTAACAGCGACTATTACTGTATACAAAAAAAAAAAAAATCAGAGTATGCTCCTGAATGAAAATTTGGGCACACCCACTATCTAGGAGGAAGCCATGAGATGTTTCATGATTGAGGGGAAAAAATAAATGAATGAATAATATAAAGATGGGGTCTAAAATTTTCTGAAAAGATGGGGTTCTTATGATGATGTCTTGCTAAAGGATGTCTTGCTCGCTGGACATGCCTCACTGTTTTGTTACTTTATACTTACACAGAGAGGGAGAGAGAGAAGCTAGCAAAAGAGAATATGAGTCTCATGGCACAGGATGTGTCTGAACAGATCAATCTGTGAAGGAGTCACGAAGCTCTGGTGCAAACACATACATGTGAGAGGCAGCCCCACTGATCACTGTGCAGGATCAGGGTCTAGAGACTCCAGGCAAAGTCCATAACAAATGAATATTCATGCCTATATGCATGTCGTTGCCCTTAATCGAGGGTTGCTAAATGAATGAAAATAACTAGAATTTAACTCCAGATTTAAAGGGGCCTGGGTCTTTGTTCTGCAACCAGTTAGAGAAGCCCTGCTGGCTTATGAGAATCTAGTTAAAAGGAATGCTTTTGCTGAACTGAATAGGAACGGATGAAACAGAGTTAGGGAGACTAAACTCGTGTCCAAGCTCATGTGTGAGTCACTTCAACCACTTTGGTCTCCAACTCTTGCACACGGTGAGCGTGTGTCACCAGACTTCCTGAACACTAAGGGGACTTGCGGTTGGAATGCTGCTAGCATCGGCCATGTCTACCTTCTGTCATTTAGTTGCAAAATAAATAGGCAGACAACATCCTATTCGAGGAATGTTCTGCTGTACCCTAACATGTGGCCTCCCAGGTGGCTGTGGCTGGACCTGTAGGCTGCAGGCTACCCCAAACAGACGGAGGGACAAATGGAATGTCGGGATGGCTATGATGTCCTGCCAGATCCTGTGCCTGGAGCACACAGACCGCAGATGTCCCCCTGTCCCAAACAACAGATAATGGCACATGCTCTACTCATGGGTAGATGTTGCCGGGCTTGAGTTCTGAACAGGCTGGGCAGTCATCCGACCTGACCGAACACCACATGCTACATGCCAGGGTGTAATTAAAGTTTTGCTCCAAGAGGAGAATTGTCAGCACGCGGCTCTTCCCTCTTCCATCTCCCCCCCCCCCACCCCAGGCCTGCTTGTCCATTCTTGCTCTCTGGCCTCCCAGAGGGGATTAGTGAGGACCTCCGCTTGCCTTCTCTTTTGCATTCCTGCTCAAGGCAAGTCAGCTGCAGGGACCAATCAAGTCCCGGCCTTTGACAGCTCCTGGGCAACCCGCCCACTTCCTTTCATGGTGCCCAAGTTTCTACAGAACGCTGCTACGGCTTGCCTTGGATCCTACACAGTGTGTGCTTCACCTGTTCAAAAGTAGATCTCAGGGCCGAGGGAGGCTGACTTAGTAAAGTGCTTGTCTCGTGAGCACAAGGACCTGAAGTTGATTCCTAGGGTCCACCTAAAAGTTTCAGGGTTGGCAGTGGGCTTTTGTGATTCCAGCGCTGGGGAGGCAGAGACAGGAAGCTCTCTGGGGCTTACTGGCTAGTCAATCGAGTATAATGGGTGACTTCCAGGCTAGTGAAAGACCACGCCTCAAAGAAAGATGGATGGATCACGTCTTTAATCCCAGCACTTGAGAAGCAGAGGTAGGAGGATTGCCATGAGTTCAAGGCCACCCTGAGACTACATACTGAATTCCAGGTCAGCCTGGACTAGAGTGGAACTCTACTTAAAAAAAAAAAAAAAAAAGAAAGAAAGAAAGAGAGAAAGAAAGAAAGAGAGAGAGATAACATTCCAAAAGCAAGCACACACCTATGCATGCACACTGCACACACATGTGCACCCACCCATACTCCAACATGCTTATACCACACATGCACACACACACAGAAACTAAGACATAAGGCTCTTACTAAGATGGTTTAGAGCCCAATCCCCATGGGGACATCTCAACAGTCAAATCCTCCACGGGCCTCCAGAGTTTAGGCAAAAGGCTGGTTTCCACTGAGAGAAATTCAAGACCCAACTCAAAGCAACTCGGTGATGGGTAGGCCAGCGCTCTATCAGCCTGCACTTGATTCCCTAAGCCAGAACTGGTGTAAGACAAGTCAGTTATTAAGACTACATAGTTAATTCCAGGTCAGCCTGGACTAGAGTGAAACCCTACCTCGAAAAACCAAAAAAAATAAAAATAAAAAAATAAAGACAAGCCAGTTATGTGTGGGGGGGGCAATAGTTAAAAAGGGTCCTAATCTCGAGGGCATAGAAGAACAGGATTGGCACCTTGCCATGGCACCTTACACTCATAGATACACTTATCCTGAAAGTTGTCTCTGCCTTGCCATTTCCATATGATGGGCATACCAACCTCTGGCAGGACAGTTATGAAAACGTATGGAAATCGTGTCCAGCACCTCTGAGAAAGGGCTCCCTCCTGACAGATGAATGCTTCACAACTTGGCTGCCGTGAAAGTGACTACAGTTTGCTCTGATGCCTGTCAATGACCTAAGTATGTGGCCCAGTCCCCATACACGTGGCCTGTTTCTGACCGAACATTGTCGTCGTGTGGTACATGGGTACAAGTAGAACAGCCAGGACACTTCCGTGTCCTCGCACTCCTTGCCATCCCAGGAGTGACGGTCAGCAGCTAGTCTGGACTGAAAGCTACAACAGCAAGACAGGAGCTTAGCTGAAAAGGTTTGAACCCTCACAGTAGAACACACTAGGTTCTGTGTACAAAGTAGCCAATAAGAAAAGCAATCTAGGTGAATGAACCCCAAGAAGGATTCATCTGGGGGGTAGTAGAGCAAACCTCACTGCAGACTCACGGCCATTCCCCACCTTGTCCTGAAAACCTGCTTCCCTCTTTGGTCAGATTCTCTGCTGCCCACTCATTTCCTTCCATATCCCAACCTTGATTCATGGCCGCTGTGATTCTCCCTCACAATTTCTCCTGTCACGAGTCAAGCATCCACTGTCATTTGGCGCGGCTTTGACTGCATTTGGTAGCTACGGTTTTAAATCTAGCCTGCATCTGCCAAAGGCTGAGCTCTTGCTTGTCATTCTGATCCAAAAGTCTTCGCTTCATGCTGAAACTTGGGCAAGGGTACCTCCAGAGAACATTCTGCAGAGTTCCTGCCTCTTTCTCTGCTCTATGTATATCATACAATCTGTGGCACAAGGAAGTTAAGTACCTATCTCGGGTTGAATGCAACAGGAAGTCCCCTCTCACTTGAGGAAGCCTTCCCTCTATCATGTTCCTGTCTTGCTTTGGCCCAGCATGCCTGGAGTTTGGCCATAGAACTGTCTCGTGCTCATCCTGTGCGTGTTATCGATATGCTGGTTTACACGCTGACTTGTACATGATTGTCACTTTCTAGGAGATCTTTTTCGTTTGAGCGTCTACATTTGTGTAGCTTCTCCACTGCTGGCATCTCTCTGAGGGTGGGTTCCAGACCCACTGATCTTAGAGCTTTGGTACCAAATTTCCCTGACTGCTGCGGAGGATTTCAGGAGGTTATGTCCTGAAAACCCATGGAACAGTGGAAAATGAGGGGCCAAGAGACGTGGCTCCATTCTCTGCTGTCTACTAATTCAGCTGGTAGGTCTTTGAGCCCTGTTTGCCTCATAGTGAAGATCACTGGAAACAGCTTTTTTTAAGCTTTAAAATGTGATCATTGCTTCATTTTGCATTCGTATCATTGTTTTTCTGTGTATAGCTTCCACAATGTGGGTACAAATTTGTATCCACATTGGTACATTAAAAATGTACCAATGACAGAGGTGTTTCAGAGCTGGGCACTCCTCCATCCCTTCTTCTCAGCACTATGTAGAATGGAAGAGCCAAAGGAAGAGTATGACTCCTTACAATGCAGCTGCCCAGACAGAAATTGGCCTTGATATCCATGACCTTGCAGTGCCTAGAAATACCTCCGCAAGACCCTCATAATAGAAGAAAAAGATGATGACATAAAATTAAAAGAGAGACTAATGGAGAGAGAGAGGGGATACGACAGAGACTGGAGTTCTAAAGGGGAATGGGGGAGGAGAGGGAAATATATGTTTTTTGTATGTAAGTATAGAAGTAGTCAATAAAAAAAATAAAAAATATATTTAAAATAAATAAATAAATAAAAATATACCAATGATAAATTTTAAAAAATCTACAAGGACAATATACATGTTAAACTCTTGAAAGGTAATTTATGTATTAAAAGGACCCATTGCGGATAGAATGGAAGAGCCAAAGGAAGGGTATGACTCCTTACAATGCAACTGTCCAGACAGAAATTGGCCTTGATATCCATGACCTTGCAGTGCCTAGCAATACCTTCGCAAGACCCTCATAATAGAAGAAAAAGATGATGGAAATTAGAGTTCTAAAGGGGAATGGGGGGAGGGGATGAAAATATCATGCGTTTTTTGTATGTAACTATAGAAGTTGTCAATAAAAATAATAAATAAATAAATAAATCTGTCTGCCATGTAAGTTTACATTTGATTTTGCATACAAAGTTCATTCATAATGCGAGCTGTGATCTCTTGGTCCCATGGAAGCCTGGAGATGAAGACCTGCAGGCCCCAGAAACCTGGAGATGGAGTGTGGGATGTGAGGGCTGTGGGAGAGCTCACCGGAGCATGGAAGGTGGGGAGTGGACGTTACGGGCGTAAGCTGAGGAGCCGCCACAGGTAAGGACGGGAAGATCTGTGGAGAACTGAGTGCATGTCATTTTTCCTACTGGTCATGGTGTTACAGAAACATCAAAGAGCATACGTGTCAAGATGAAGCCCAAGGAACTTTCCGGAGAACTACATTGACTGGAAGCCAACACTCAAAGGCACAGAGGCAGCTGATCTGTTGAGGGGATCTGTGAAGGGCTCCTTCATGGTCAATAGCATTCAGTTGATCAGTGCCTCATCCACTTTAGCGGTTCACCTGGTAACGTGGGTTTGCTGTGTTTTACAGGTGGGGCCTTTAAAAAAATTGTGAGTAAATTTAAATGATGTCATATAGGTGGCCTAACCCTGTGTAACTGACATCTTTACACAGAGGAAATTTGCACAAACAAGAGAACACACACACACACACACACACACACAAACAGGAGAAAATATGAGGAAGTGGTGACAAGGTTGGGCAGGCACCCACAAGCCAAAGCCATGCGACTCAGCCAACACCAGCTCTGCCAACACCTTGATGTTGAACTTCCAGACAACTAAATATCTGTCAGCTAAGCCTCTCGTGGCTCTGGTGTTGTGTTACTGAAGCTCTAGCAGACGAATGTGGGGTCCATGTGAGAAAGCGTGCCTGTGATGTCTCCCAAGACCTAATTAGCTCACATGCTACAAGTTCAGAGACTCACTCTTTTTTGGTATTTTTTTCTTTATAAAAGAGGGAGAGAGAGAGATAATTGGTGCACCATGGCCTCTAGCCACTGCAATCGAACTCCAGACGTGTGTGCTACCTCATGCACACGTGAAACTTTGCATGTTTGCAACACTTTTTGCGTCTGGCTTAAGTGGGACCTGGCAAGTCAAACATGGGTCCTTGGGTTTTGCAGGCAAGTGCCTTAACTGATAAGCCATCTCTCCAGCCCAGAGGCTTAATTTGTGTGTGTGTGTGTGTGTGTGTGTGTGTACGCACACACGCGCGCTATGGAGTGTGTGGGGGCGGGGGTCAGAGGACAATCCTACATGTCAGGCTTCATCTTCCAATTTGTTTGAGGCAGGATCTCTTTTTCATTGCTGCATGTGCCAGGCTAGCTGGCCCATGTGTTTCTAGAGGTTACGTCTTCCATCTTGCCTTAGGCCCCTGAGATGACAGACACATGCTACATGTCCAGATTCGTGTGAGTTCTGGGGAATCTGAACTCAGGTCCTCACACTTTGCACAGCAAGTACTTTTACACATTGAGTCATTGCCCCCAGACCACTTCACAGATTTAATATTTAATAATTTCTCATTCCACACATTTTTGATCTGCATTGGGAGCTCTTCTCAATATTAAAGAAATCTCAGCTGGGCGTGGTGGCACACACCTTTAATCCCAGTACTTGAGAGGCAGAGGTAGGAGGATCGCTGAGAGTTTGAGGCCACCCTGAGACTGCATAGTTAATTCCAGGTCAGCCTGGACCAGAGTGAGACCCTACCTTGCAAAACCAAAAAAAAAAAAAAAAAAAAGAAAGAAATCTCTTTGCCATCAGATTATATGTATTCTTATACTTTTCTAATTTTTTTTTAAAGCAAATGAGTTCACAAATAAGGAAGAAAAAGGCATCTTCTTGGGTCAGGCCTCCTCTTGGCAGATCAGAGAAAGTATTCACATATATCCCTAATGAACTTTATAACTTGTACTATTTATAAGATGACAAGAGCTGAAATCAAGAACGACGAGAGTGATAGGCATTTTTAATTAATAGAATGAACTAGATCACCTTCCACAAACAGCCCCAGGAAGCTTGTGGAATTGGGAGGCTGAATCTGTGCACTGGCAAAAATACTTACTAGGATGACGCTATCCCTAACACGGCCAAACACAAATATCCCACAGCATATTTTCTCTGGATGAGCACTCTCTGCCCTTTTATGTGCACAGGTCACACCGATGCCTAGTCCCACAGCAATTTAAGAAATAAACATCCAAAGTGTTCCTTTTGGATTATCCTCTCTCCTTAAAAATAGTAGGTGGTACTGGAGAGATGGCTTTGTGGTCAAGGTGCTTGCCTGCAAAGCAGAAGTACCCAGGTTCAATTCCCAGGACCCATGAAAAACCAGATGCACAAGGTGGAGCATGTGTTTGGAGTTCATTTGCAGGGGCGGAAGGCCCCTGAGTGCCCATTCTCTTTCTCTCTATCTCTCTCTCTGAAATAAATTGAAAAAGCAAACCCTAAAAGTAGATTTTCTACAATTGCCATGGAAGAGAAACAATTGGAAGGGACAATAGAGTGACAGATTGCTTGTTCTGGATAATTGGCTCAAAAGAGCAGTAAGCAGTGGGTTATGACAAAAAATATTCCTCCAAGGGTGTTAGACTTCAGTACCTCACTGGACAAAGAGACTCTGAGCAGTGTATTCCAGGGATGCAGGGTGGGGATTGTTTTAAAACCAGGAGGAAACCCCCCATCCTTTTTTCTGTAGAAAACTTAAAAAGAATGAGTACCAGCCTGCATGTAGGCACATGGACTTGAAGGTGGATGTTGAAGGTCTGTTTCCACTGAGGGAGAGGTGGTGGGAGCTGAGATGTATGGTTTCATGACGATGCCTCAACAGACATACCACCCCATGGTGAAATGTGAGTCATAGCCGAGCTGGGACATGCCATCTAGACCATGGCTTTGTGGGGACTCGGTGTGGGATCTCTCTGAGATATTTGAGCTTCAAGGGCTCATCGTTAAGACCTCAAGTCTAGGCACAGGTTTTGGGGCTGAATCCCCGAGTCAGGTAGGGCATGGAGGGTGATGGTTTCATTTCCCTTTGATCAGAGAGGCCTGTGAAGCCGGGCTGTGCTGGAGAGGGTGGTTACAGACTCGAGCAATGGCTGCATCTCACCCCACAGGGCGTGACTAACACGAGCCAGACTGGGCCCAACCCTCCCTTGATTTGGATGGAAGGGAATTTGAGACAATCAGGCCATCCCCCAAAGCAGCCCAGTGCCTCTCTGATATTGGCAGGGGGTGGCTTCATGACCCACAAGGTCTTTTTCATGTCCAATGTCTGTGTTAAGCGGCATAGCTTTCAGATTGGTTTAAGCTGACAGCCAGTCTGTGGGGTTCTTGGATGTAATGCCTACTCTTTAAAAATACATTTATTTCATTAAATGAAAAGGAAAGCAATATCAGCTAAAAAAAAAAAAAGATGAAGAAGAAAAAAGAAGAAAGAATTAATTGTCTCCGTCATTACTTGGCTGTGAAATTCTGAGGCATGGGGAAAACACTAGAATGTACCAATGACCCTCCCCCCCCCCACCCCCCGTGTGCGCAGGTCCATGTGAAATCAGCCAATATGGTGGTCACACATAGACAACAACCATGTTCGGGCAACCATGTCAGAGCTGGGAGGCTTGAGGATTCTAGCAACCCCAGAACATTCTAGAAAAAAACAACAACAACAAGACAGAAGGTCTACTAGATATATCTACGTGATGTCAGACCACGGACATGAGCAAAGCTTCAGTGACAGGTTTTAGCTTATGCTCACATTCTAGAAGCCTACAAAGTTTTATTCCCATGTCTATAGACTGGAGCTTGTCAGTGACAACATGTCAACATGTGAGTGACACCAAGGAGCCCAGTCGGGACAGCCACTTGATAAGAAACTCCAGGCAGAATTTTAGGTAGCAGGTATTCATTCCCCTTGACCCCACAGGCATCTGCTATAAACAGCCACTTGGATTTTGAAAGGACAGAGCCTAGTGGATTTCTGGGTCCCTTCAAATCCACAAGGAGAGAGAAAAGCTCACTGGAGAACCAGGCAGATGGAGGCCCCGCTGTGCCAGCCAACTCCTCATTGCCGCCGTGACCATGGTCAGGCTCCGATCCTCCTCCCAGGTGGGGCTGGCCTTCCACCTGCACCCTGGGTCACGCAGAGACAAATCACCTGTGTCCATGACGAGGCCAGCTAAGATGGCCACACCAGGGCAGTGGAGAAGGTAGAAAGATAAATTTAGCCTCACCCTGGAAGGGCCAGAGGATGGGAAATGGACGTGGTCTCTTAAGAAATTGCTCTCTCAATACAAAGAAATAAACGTGATAGTTAAGATGGTGGTGTAACTGAGTTGGTATTTTTTTTTTCTGTGTATGGACTGGCGTGTGTGTGTTCTGTATTTGCAGAACCAACAAGGTATGTCCTTGCCTTCTTCCTTGACAGCTGAAGTTTGACCTCCCGTCTAACAGAAAGATAGCGGTCAGGTTGTATTGGGGACAAGCCAGACAGTCACATCTGTATTTGTTAATGTCTGCAGATATTAACATGACTAGAGTGGTGAGGGGGCAGCAATGCTTGTCAGGACCGTGTTGGATTGTATTTCTCTTTCAATAAGCCATGCCCTGCATGACCTCATCAAATAGCAGGAAAGTTGAGAATCCAAGTGATGGGAAAATACAATTTAGCCACAGATACTCTCCCCATTAGCTAATTCTTGCTTGAAGATTCTAGTGCTCCAGGTCCCAGTTTCCTCAGATGCCATGAGGGCAACGATGACGTTGGTGGTGACAGTGGTGGTGATGATGATGATGATGATGATGATGATGGTAGTTTCCAGAGAGATGTTGTGGAAATCAAATACCACATGTGAATTACGCTGGGCCATCAAAATATATTAAATAAGTCTTTCCATCATCAGCAATCCCATGAAGAGAGGGTTCTGTAACCAGAATATTGCCAGACTTACCCACCACCATCTCCAGGACATGGAGGAAGGACGCGAGTAGCTCACCGTGGCAGTGCATGCTTGTCCTGAGAGCTCATACGGTCCAACCAATGGAAAAGGAGAAGATACGAGTGACAGCTGTTAGCAGTCATGTGACGGCTGATCTTGTCTAAACCCAAGCTGAAATGCAGGTGACCTGAGAAATAGTACTTTTGTGTGTTTGAAATTTTTTGACGAGGTCTGTCTAGTATGGCCTTGATCTCATAATCCCCCTGCCTCAGTCCTCCAAGTACAGTGACTGTAGACATAAGCCACATGTCTGACCTAAAGATACATATTTTATTGTTGATATTTAGTCATGAACAAGTCTCTGCAGGACTATGAGGCTAAGTTTACTTTTCAAATAGTCTTCATCGAAAAACCAGATGACAAGATGATGGCTCTTCCCAACAGCAAGAAACCTGAGGTGTGGTTAATTCCTCAAAACCTCTTTTGAAGATCATAATGATCGTAGGCCTTCAAGGTGGATATTTTGAAAGGTTAGACGGTGATTATTAGCCTATCCGCTAACGAAAGGTAGGCTCCCTGTCATATTCATCTTTGTGTCTTAGAAGTGTCTGAACAGCCGCTGGTCCATCAGAGGTGGATGGAACAGCTTCTCACCAGAAAGAAAGAGGATAAAGAGGATATCAGAGTGAATGTGTGAAACTTCAGAGGCAGACATTTTCTTTTCTTTCTGGAGATTTCCAAGAACAAATGTCTTTGGAGCTGCCCTAGATGTGGGGTGGATATAAGTTCACTTTCTTTTTTTCCCTGCCATTACATCTTCAGTCACAGAATCTCTACTTCAGAGAGAGACCTCATCTCCCGCACACCACTCGGAGTCATTCTGGCCACCCAAAGTTGGGTCAGTGCAAAAGAGGTACGAACACTAAAGGGGCACGAGCATGTGAAATCGATGCCCAAAGGCAGGGCGGCAACAGCCATGTTCACTCCCAACAGTGGCCGTGGGGTCTCTGATTTTAAATGTGCATTTTTCAGTGTGGCGTGTGTGAGAGAGATGTGCATGCATGGACGTGTGAGTCACATGATGATGTGTGCGTGGGCAAACCTGTGTACACCAGGCAGAGTGCACCTGCATATTCCTGTGTGGGGAGGCCAGAGGTCAATGTCAGGTATTTTCCTCAGTCACTTTCAGGCTTTTGAGACAGGGTCTCTCACTGATCCTAAAGCTTCATAATTTAGCTATACTAGCTCCCCAGCCCAGAGGTGACAGGCACATGCCACCACGTCTGGCTTTGACGTGGGTATTGGGGATCCAAGTGCAGGCCTCACATTTGTGTGGCAAGCACTTCACCCTCACAGCCGTCTCCCCAGCCCAAACGTTGAATTGTCTTACAGGTTACTGGTTTTTTATTGCCCACTTTTCCACTCAACAAATCAATGGAGTAGGAAAAATCCACATTAAGACTATAGACAGACATGCCAGGTTCTGAAAACTTACCTAAAAGCCTATGGTTCTGAAGGTCATAGGCCCTACGGGAGAGGCCACTACTGTTGACTGACTGAATGCATGTGCTGTGCCCAATGACCTACCCTCCAAATATGTAAATTATGTTCATCCCCAGAGGATAGCGCTGGGTCGTCAGAAAAGATGGGAGTGACTACTGGGGAGACTCAAAACTCACCACAGTGCTGAGAATCAGTAACGGTTGAGGTCTCCGTGCTAATTGAGATATCTATAAAGTCCCCTCCACGACTCAAAGGAGCCTTGTAGAAGAGTGGGGGGCAAGAATGGAAGAGCCAGAGGATGGGAAGCAGCACTGTGGGACACGATCTTCCAGACACGAAATGACCACTATATTATGACTTTATAACAGCTGTCATAACTCCCTCCAAAAGACACCCCCACAACGCACTTAGCAACGTTGCAAGGTGGATGGGGAAAAAGTCACCGAAATAGTAGAAGGTCTTGTTGGGAAGCAGAAGGAAAGGGGACGGGTGAGGTGAGGGACAAAAGAAGGGATTGGTGAGTAAATGACATTATCTTCACGTATGAAAAATGTCAATTAAAAAATACCCAAAAAAGACTACAAATAGAAAAAAAAAAATAAAAGCCCATAGCACAGGTACAATTTCCACCTGAAGGAGGAAATATTTACTAAGGCTTGTTCAGGTAATGGGATTTACCAGAGTGTAATCCTGGGGTTTTTCAGAAAAAGCTCCAAGCAGCCCAGAGCTAAGGCTGCAGTCAAACCAGTTCTCCATAAGCAGGGCACTTTGGGGGTGGGTGGTCTCGCTCAGGACCTGCATGCTTCTTGAGACACACCTTTGTGTTTTGTTCATTCTGTTTTCCTTTCTGATCAGTTTCCTGTTTTGCTTCCACTGCAACCTTTGATCCAGTAATCCCGCAGTCACGGTCAACGTGACTTCAGCTCTAATCTCATAGCTTCTTGGCAGCAGCCTCAGAATCCGAGTTCAAGAGCCCTTGGCACAAGATCCGCCTGACTCAGCCTTCCTGTCCTCGGCAGTGCCCAGAGAATGGAGAACCCTGGTGAAGACACGTGCCCCTTGAAGCTAACGCTACCTCACAGACAGTGTGCCACGATCTGCCTTTCCTCCCAGGATTGTGCTCCAGCGGCCACAGGTTGTTTTTCATATCTAGCCCAAGATGATATTCCTACCACCTTGGTAAACTGAAACGTGAAAAGCTGTTGCTTTCTTGCCTTCATACTGGCCCTGTCCCAAGTGACTTGGAGGTGCTTAGGGACTTGCAGGAATCAGAGAAGTAGCTGAGGGGGAGCTAACTCGGTTGAGTTTGTGTCATCACGTCTGCTCATGTGCAGCTAAACGTTGCTGGCTCGCCTCATGCAATGGTTTGGCTTCTGGCAATATGCCTCCTGCTTACAGTGTCAACTCACCTGGCACCTGGACAGGAGAGAGGTGGGGTTAGAGTCCCCACTGCGATACGAGATCCTGGATGCTCTGTCCAGCATAACCAAGGAGAAACAGGCTTTCAAAGCTCAGAGAGAAAAGGTGAGCCGCGGGGCTGGAGAGACAGCTCAGTGGTTAGGGGCACTTCCTGCGCAAACATGGGAGCCTGAGGAGGCCTGAGCGACAATTCCAGTTCAATCCCAAGGACCCACATAAACGGGTGGGAATGGCCACACACATCTGTAACCCTGGTTTACCAGGGGAACAATTACTGGAGAATCACAAGCTCTCAAGACAAATGTCATGCTCCTTTTTTTTTTTTTTTTTGCTAGTAAGAGATTCTGGCTCAAGCGAGCATGGAAGAAAGAGCAGAGGTGGGGAACACCCAGTGTCCCCACAGTCACATCAGGCAAGTGCCCTGGGAGCCACGTGGACACATGCACATGCATGTGACAAACACACACCACATATGCATGCACCACGTTACAAACACACACAACGTTGATTTGTGGAAATTTCTTCTTATCAGAAGTGAAATAGTGTAAGAAATGATTGTTCTCACCAATACCTGGTCAAATTAGAATGCCGTATCCTGTTAGGAATTGATTGGCACATAGAGTGTATTCAAGGATAAGCGTACAGTACGTTTTCACAGGGTTAGTTGGTAGGGAAAACACCCTTAGTGAGCCTGCAATCATCAGTGCATCCACTGTATTGTATCTATACATCCAGCGAGTCCAAGTCCTCAGCTTAAAACATCTGTATGATTCAGTGGGTGCAGTGATGCATGTCTGTAATCCTCAGCCCTTGGGAAGCGAAGACAGGAGGATTGCCGTATTTGAGACCATCCTGGGCAATATAGGAGAACCGATCTTAAAAACAAAAATCGGTGAATCTCCATGGTGCCACCAGTAACTAGTCGTTAAGTGAAAGAAACAGGCTTGCAAGTGACAGCAAACAAAATATGAGTAAATAAATTATAGGTTCTAGAAAATGCTTTAAAAATTAGTTCAATGTATATGCAGCCCCAAACAGCAATAGTGCATTTCTGAAGTGTTTCAGAAAGTCATAAAAGGATGTTGTTTTCTGTATGTTGGTCAACTCAAAAGTGTTTACCTTGTTCACAGTATTTTCTCATTGGAAAGATATATTTATTTAATGCCTGTTTTATCTTGCTATTGATTTTTAGGAAGAAAATATCAGTTGCAGGTGTTCAGGCCCAGGAACCTAACAGACAACTCTAATTCAAGGCCCAAACTGGCTGGCCTGATTCAGTGGTCACTGCTGGCTCCCTTAACTGTGACACAGCAGTCAGAGGCAAAGAGGACATGGTCCAAATGGTTCAGAGTACGGCACATGACGTGGGGATCAAATCTACCGATGATAATGGTCAGAAATGCAGGGAAGGGACACTCCACACCCTTTTACCCTGTTGTAGTTTGAATGTAAAATGTTCCCCATCCAGGTACATTGTGTGTATGTATGGTGGTTGTCAATAAGCAGGGTTTTTAATTTTTATTTAATTAATTAATTAATTTAAGAGAGAGAGAAAGAGAGAAAGATAGAGAGAGAGAATGGGTGTTCCAGGGCCTCCAGCCATTGCAAATGAACTCCAGATGCATGTACCCCCTTGTACATCTGGCTCATGTGGGGCCTGAGGAATCAAACGGGGTCCTCAGCCTTTGCAGGCAAATGCCTTAACCACTAAGCCATTTTCCCAGCCCAGCAGTTTTTTTTTTTTTTAATACCCTCCAGCCAGGTGTGGTGGCACATGCCTGCTTTTAATCCCAGCACTCGGGAGGCAGATGTAGGAGGATCACTGTGAGTTTGAGGCCAGCCTGAAATGACATAGTGAATTCCAGGTCAGCCTGAGCTAGAACTAGACCCTATCTCAGAAACAATTTGAAAAAAAAAAAAAAAAAAAAAAAAAAAAAGTTTAATTTGGGCTGGAGAGATGTCTCAGCGGTGAAGGTGTTTGCATGCAAAGCCTGATGACCAGTACTCACATAAAACCAGTTGATACAAAGTGGCTCTTGTATCTGGAGTTAGTGTGCGTCAGCTTGGGGCCATGCCGTGCCTACTCTCTCTCTCTTTCTTTCTCCTTGCAAATAAAAAAATGAATTTTTTTTTTTTTTTTTTTTTGGTTTTTCGAGGTAGGGTCTCACTCTGGCTCAGGCTGACCTGGAATTCACTATGTAGTCTCAGGGTGGCCTCGAACTCTCGGTGATCCTCCTACCTCTGCCTCCCGAGTGCTGGGATTAAAGGCATGCGCCACCACGCCCAGCTTGAAAATATTATTTTAAAATGTCCTCCAAAGAATCATGTGTTTGAGAACTTGGTCCTATGTTGGTGGCACTGTTGGTGGAGGTTCTGGAAACTTTAGGAGGTGGCGCCTTGCTGAAGGATGTGAATCATTCAAGGAGGACCTTGAGGTTTTATAGTTCAGTCCCACTTCCTGTCACGCTCTGTTTTCTCACTGTGGATGCAATGTGGCCAGCTACCTCCTTCTCCTGTCACTATGCCCTCTGCCATAAGGGACTATATTTCCTGGAGCCATGAGCCAAAATAAACCCTTCCTTCCTTCCTTAATCTGCTTCTGGTCAGGTATTTGGTCAGAGGAATGAGAAAAGTAATTAATACACATTCCAACATATGTGCATTAAGAGGGGCAAGTGGGGGCTGGAGAGATGGCTTAGCAGTTAAGGCGCTTGCCTGGGAAGCCTATGGACCCAGGTTCGATTCTCCAGGTCCCACATAAGCCAGATGCACATGATGGTGCATGCATCTGGAGTTTGTTTGCAGTGGCTAGAGGCCCTGGCACGCCCATTCTCTCTTTTTTTCTCTCTCTCTGTCTGAAATAAATAAAAATAAATTTAAGAAAAGGG
The DNA here is from genome assembly GCA_036365145.1 of Orientallactaga sibirica. Taxonomy (NCBI): domain Eukaryota; kingdom Metazoa; phylum Chordata; class Mammalia; order Rodentia; family Dipodidae; genus Orientallactaga; species Orientallactaga sibirica. The sequence continues at coordinate 12,417,277 of JAEOAD010000038.1, read as the reverse complement.
AGGCAAGTGAAATATGGTATATTTTTCACCATCCATTATTAACATAACAGAAGGGATGTACACTCATGTCTGTGTATGGTGCCGTGAGGGACCGGAAGACAGCGGGCACAATTCTAGTTATCTAATGCACACGGTAGGGCCAGAAACTACTTTGAGTGCTCCATACACATGCACAAATGCCTCCATGAGTTAAGCACCACCATCACTCTCAGTTACCAGGAGAGAAAACTGAGGTACCAAGACAGGAAGTGAATTTATTCAGACATGTAAAAGCAGGCATTGGGGTGGAGAGATAGGTCAGGGAGCATGAGCGTGACCAGAGAATCCCTGGGGCTTTCTGGCCAGCCAGTCTAGAAGTAAAAAAGGTAATAATAATAGCTCTGGGTTTATCGAGAACCTTTATCTCAAGGAAATGATTCCAAAGAGTGACGGAGTAGAGTGTACAACATTCTCCTTGGGCCTCTGCACACATGCACAAGAGGCACACACATCTGCATACACCACACCACACATACTGCACGCATGCATAACACACACACACACACACACACACACACACACACACACATGTGCCCGTGTGCCAAAAATGTATTCAAACCAGGGCTTCACAAAGTTCCCAGCCCCCATACCTAACCAAGTGAGGAGAGTGCTGGGGGGGAGGGTCCCTATGAAATCATAGCAAGTTTCCACCGGACCTCAGAGCACAGATATGACTCCTTCTCCTCTTCACCAATTGCAGACGGGCCAGATGCTGGGGAGGAGAGGGCCACTGTGGGTCAAGAGCACATTTCATGGCAGGACCCAAGAACTAAAAGTCACAGGCAACTAACTGGGTGTGGTGACTTCTGCATGGGGAGAAATGGGCTTATGTCCCCTCAGCGGCTCTGATGCGCTCACTGATGGCAACGCTACCAAAGTCCTCACCTGTGACCCAGGCTCATGGATCCATTCTAGCAGCAATCACGTTTTCCCTCCTGTCTATGTAACACATGGGTGAAGGTCGTCCTGGTACTGAGGGAAAGTTTTGGGATTATGAGATGGTTAAGTTCTGTCGTTAGCTTGGTTAGATTAGGAAATCATGTTAACAGACCCGTTTCTTGAGTAGATTCAGGAAGGATGAGGGAGGGAGGAAGATCCCGCATCCCAAAGTGGTGCCTACATCTTCCCTCTTGCTGCCATCTTTGCACACATTGGAGCCCAACATCCAACTCTGTGAACTGAGCAGTCCCTGGCTTCTCCAAGTCCATAGAACTTCCCAGCCCAAACACCATAAACTAGTCTAATGAATCCCTTTAAAACACACATTTATTCTATTGCCTCTGTTCCTCTAGAGGACGTGATAGGATACTTAAAAAGAGAGGCTTTAGGGGACTGGAGAGAAGGCTTAGCTGTTAAGGTGCTTGCCTGCAAAGCCTAAGGACCCCAGGTCGATTCCTCAGGACCCACGTAAGCCAGATGCACAAGGTGGCTCATGCATCTGGAGTTCGTTTGCAGTGGCTGGAAGCCCTGCCATGCCCATTCTCTCCTCTCTCTCTCTCTCTCTCTCCCTCTCATAAATAAATAAAAATAAAATATTTAAAAAGAGAGGCTTTAGAGCTAGTGAGATGGCTCAAAAGGTAAAACACTTATGTGTAAGCTTGAGAACTTGTGTTCATGTCCCCAGACCCCACATAACAGCAGATCTGTAGCAGGAGTGTCTGTAATCCTAGCTTTTCAGCAATAAGAAGAGAGGTGGAGACAGAAATGTCAGGAAGATCATGGGCCAGCTAGCTTGGAAAACGCAGCCATGAACAGCAAGAGTCTGCTTCAAACAAGGTGGAGGGTGGTGAGGAGCAAGACTCAAAGTGGTCCTCTGACTCCCACGTACACACAGTGGCATGCACGTGTCTATATCTGCACTCATGAACATGTACACATAGACATGTACTCACATCATATACACATACGCATACTCCCAAAACAGAGAGAGCCTTCCTTCTCATGTTATACAAACCACCCTGTCTGATGAAATTCCATAGTGGCTGGGATGTGACAGTTCTTTGAAGCATCCTTCCAAAGGGGGCTGGAGGTGAGGAGGGGGCGAGAAAGCTGGCACAGAAGGCTGCCTCATGGATGTGGGGGCCAGACAGGTTGGCACAGAGAAGATAAATTCTGCTATGGAGAGAAGCAGGGAGCCAGCCCAGAATGTGAAGTTTAAAGATAGCGTTGGGATCATGGAAGCCCCATCACACAAGGGGAAGGCGACCAAAGCAAGCGGGAGAGAATGACGTAGGGTTGGGACAGGTTAACGCTGGTCAGGAGCTATCACAGATTGGTCCTTCTGCCTGCCCTGCTGTCTTCAGTGCTCAGGTGGTGTAGCCATTCACAAGACAGCTCTCCTCACAAGAAACCTGAGGGTCTGAAGACCAGTCATGACCCCACTCTTCCTCTTGGATAGAGGAAATGGAGGTCTGTGATTGGGCAAGATGAGCCCACTGTACTTCCGGCGTCTACATCTTGCTCTTGCGAATCCCTATGGGAATTGTTACACGCGTTCTCCACGGTAACCCCTGGGGTCTCCTTTTACTATACCCAGCTTTCCCACGTGCATTTTGGGTATGCGCCCTTGTTGGGGAAAGAGGTGTTAATTTTTAGACACAATTACATTATGACCTTGATGATTAAGTAGGATAATTAAACAACATTGTGACTGATATGTTTTATATCATAAACATTGCTTTCTGATCTACTAACGGAGGGGGTGGGAAATGCCATTTTTGAAAAGAAGTGAGTATTTTTTAACATGATTAGCAAGCCATCTGTTGACATTTCGGAGCAATCTCTCATGAAAGTCCCTAGTTTACAGCTTTAGTTTTATCCTTGCAAGAACTCAAAATAGCACTGCCTTTTGCAGTTAGATCAAAATAAGGTGATTTAGAAAGGGTGTTTTTTAGAAATACGAGCATGCACCCAAAGCCCACCTAGGGCATCTCTTCAGAGCCCTAGAGGTCCCAACATGACAATGGAAAACTGAAAAGAAAGTATTGCTTTGCTTTCTCCTTCCTGCTTAAGGAGTGGAGAGAACACATCCTGGCTAGGAGTTCTGGGGATCTGTGTTCAAATCCCATGTTCCCAGGTATTTTCTTTGTGCAGGAGGTGGACACACCTGGAGTCCCTGAGTAGTAAGAGCTACTGAGTTCCAAATCAACCACACCGGGGTCAGAGTGGAGCTGGCCCAGAAAGCAACAGTGACTGAGCGGCTGCCCTTCCGAGCCACCTCACCACTTGGGTTAGCCACGCTGTGTAGCCAGAAGCGCTGAGACGTAACACCAGGTTGGTGAACAGCAGAGTGAAGCGTCCACGACACTTTGAACCAATCACAATTAGCCATTGCTACATTTTGAACCAATCACAATTAGCCATTGCTACACTTTGAACCAATCACAATTAGCCATTGCTACACTTTGAACCAATCACAATTAGCCATTGCTACATTTTGAACCAGTCACAATTAGCCATTGCTACACTTTGAACCAATCACAATTAGCCATTGCTACATTTTGAACCAATCACAATTAGCCATTGCTACATTTTGAACCAATCAAAATTAGCCATTGCTACACTTTGAACCAATCACAATTAGCCATTGCTAGTCATTTTAGCCATTGCTACACTTTGAACCAATCACAATTAGCCATTGCTACATTTTGAACCAATCACAATTAGCCATTGCTACATTTTGAACCAATCGCAGAGAGCTGTTAAAACACTTTAAACCACTGGGCATGGTGGCACATGCCATTAATCTCAGCACTCAGAAAGCAGTGTTCGGAGGATTGCCATGAGTTTGAGGCCAGGCTGAGACTATATAGTGAATTCTAGATCAGCCTGGGCTACAGTGAAACCTTACCTCGATAAAACAAATCAAAACAAAACAAAAACACTTTGTACCAAACACAGTTGGATATTACCATAGTTTGGACCCATTCACAATTATCCATCACTGCACTTTGTACAAATCGTGGCGGCCTGTGGTTCTCATCTGTTTGACCCATTCATAGGGAAGAGAGCAATATACAGGTGGTTAGGGTACCAACCCTGAGACCCATTTCATTCTAGCCAACTAGGCCTCCGTGCCTATGAAGTGGTTATTTGTGACATTTATGAGGACAGTTTTTAGGGCACCAGTGAGGTGTCACCTACAGGCCATCATAGACTGAACTGACCTCTCTTGGGCCATTCCTTTCCATAGACTCCCTGTCTCAAGCAGACACCACGAGGCACACCTGTACAAGTGAGGGACCTGTCCTGAGCTGAAATGCGTTGTGTGGTTTACATGGCTAGGGGGTGGAAAGGACAAAATTAGCAGCAGGCCCCTTATCTCCTTCATCCCCTGCTGACTCTGGTAGATTAATGGCCCCTGAGCAAAGGCCAGGAATGCAGTTTGTTTCTGGACGCAAGCTCAGGGAAGCTGGAACCATGAGTCTGCTGCTGTGTGGTCTTGAGGGCTCCGAGCTGGCCCACCATGGCTAGTCTCATCGTGGTGAACCCTTGTGACTGATGAGCCGAGAGCCCAGCGCCATCCCTCCCTGTGTCCCTGAAGAAAGGCACTGTCTTCTCTGTCCGTCTCTTCATGGTCTCCTGCTGCACAACTCAGCACCTCTCTGACATAGTCTCTGCTGTCAGTCATCATGTGCGGTGGATTTCCATGCTGAGGGGACCCATGTGATTGTTAGCCCTTCCTTCCTCTTGTCAGGTGGGCGTCGACAAGTCACTGAGTCTCTGGCTCCTCAAAGGCAAGCTCTGCATCCCCAGTGGAGCACTGTGCGACTACTGTCCAGGTTCGCTTTGGCTCCTGCCACCTACATTCTACCAGTTTGCAGCTCTCAGAGCCTTATGATATGGTCGGGGCAGTGGTAGGGGACATCTGTCTCCTAGTGCAATTGAGATGGTATTGCTCTCCATGGCTCTCAGAAATCATCACCCTGTGAGCATGTCTGTCATGTCAGCACAAAGGGACTCCAGCATCTGGCCTGCTGACTGCATGGCTCACTGCCACATCACACTCAGCCCCAGGATCAGCTCAGTTCGTCCTCAGCATCTGTGCCATTGTTGGAGACCTAGGAGAGTCCACTGTGCTCCCGCGGCTTCCTCGATCAATGAGAGGATCAAGGTGGAGCACCGTCTTCCTGCTCTGCCCAGGCTTCGCTACATTCCTGCTGGAATTGCCCAGTGAGCGTTGGCCGGTAAAGACAAGAGAGCCGCGTATCAGCAGTCTGGTGGGGCTGGTGACGTGTGAGCCGTCTAGAATCTTCCGGTGGGATGGATGAGGTGTAAATCCCCTGGCTCTTCAGATAGGATGGGTGAGGTGTGAGTCCATGAACTCTTTAGATGGGATGGATGGGGTGGGAATCCCCTGACTCTTCAGATAGGATAGGTGAGGTGTGATTTCATGAACTCTTTAGATGGGATGGGTCAGGTGTGAATCCTCTAAGTCCTCAGATGGGATCAATGAGGCGTGAATCCTTTAACTCTCCAGATGGGATGGGTGAGGTGTGAGCCCTCTAACTCTTCAGATAGGGTGGGTCAGGTGTGAGCCCTTTGAGTCTTCATATGGGATGGGAGAGTTGTGAATCCCCTAACTCTTGGATTCCCCAGACTCAGATTTCATGTTCATCTTAACTGAATATCAGAGCTAGGGTCCAGAAGGCAGAACACGGAGTCTTCGCCAACTAACTGTCCATTTTTCTGTGTTGCCCTCTACCTTGTCTTGTCCAGTTCCAGGGGCTCTTATACCTGTGTGGGAGGAAGTACAACCTCCTCTACTTTCCCCATCATGCCTAAAGTTGAATTTCGCTTGAAAAGTTATAACTTCATCCTTTTGAATTTGGCATTCTACCCACCTCATTTTGTGAAGTTGAATGAAAGACCTTGTGGCATAAATTTTAAAGTCAGTGTATATGGCCGTGGTATGTGCAGTGGGGTGGGGAGCGGAGGGCACGGGGAGCAAATACTTCCCCATCTGAGTCATGCTAGGTATGGGTCATTGTATTCCTATAAGCTAAGAAACACACTGAATCTTTGCATCCACTTGATACAAAGAAAAGCTTTCATAATAAAGATATTCCTGCTACCCTGAATGCAAAATATTTATATATATAAAATGAGAGGCTGGGGAGATGGCTCAGCAGTTAATGCACTTTCCTGCAAAGCCTAACAACCTGGGTTCAATTCTCCAGTACTCATGTAAAACCAGATGCACAAAGTGGCACTTACATCTGGAGTTTGCTGTAGCTGGAGGCCCTGGCATGCCCATTCTCTCTGTCTCTCTTCTCTCTGTCTCTCACCTCTTGCAAATGAATAAGTCAAACTTTATATAATGACAAAAAGCAATTATGCACTAAGATAGTATTAATTAGTTCAACCATGACCTGTCAGGTTGAAACGTACTGGAGAATGACGTTACACAATGATTAGCAATGATCTATGCTTCCTTTGTCATGTTAGGCTCAAAACAAAACACACAAAACAACCCCAAAAAGGATGATGAGCAATGAAATAAAATTGGGTTACAAAGTAGCAAAGACTATATAGTTTTTGCAAATCTTTATTTTCTATAAAGAATAGATATCAGAATTATAGTGCTCGAATGATGAACATTTCTCTCCCCTATACTTTATACTCTAATTCATTTTATAGTAAAACACTGGATTTTTAAATTGTAAGGCAGTATTATTAACTGTTAATTATTATCAGCAAGAAGCAAACCAAATTCTCTCTGTACTTCAAGGTATACTTGAGCTCCACCTTCCCAAAGCTTCTCTGCCAGCACCTCAGTCTGGAGTGACTTCCCTCGACTGTGAATACCTGGCAAGAGCGATCTAGTAAACTCTAGGGTGTTCCCTCCACTTCCCTTCTTATTAGGGTTATTTCATTGTCCTAAGTCCTCTCGAGTCTCATTTTAATAAGATCATCTATGTCTTGTTGATTTAGTCCTGCTTGATTGATCATGGAATGAACATGGAGCGGTAATACAGAAGGCTCATCTCGGTGGATAGACTGGCCCAAGGGCTAGCCAGGTCTGTTCCTCCAGGCTTCCCCATATCCCTTCTGTTGCCCTTTGCAAGTCAAGCATCTTATCTTGAGCCATAAGCCTGAAGATAGCAAAAGCCCCACAGAAGTAAATATAATTAAAATCTAACAGGCAATTTTTCCCCCTGAGAGTCCCCAGAGCCCTGGATATACCCATGTACATGGAGAATCAGTCACCAAGAGAGGGTTGTCATGTGGAACATGTCCCAAATGTGGGTGACAGAAGGGCACTATCAGTCCACTGGACACATCTTGGGAAACTGTGAGCTGAGACAAAACATACAGGAGGGAAATTAAGTGTGTCACTTCTTAAAGTTGACGGCTACTGTCTCTTGCACATCTGCGGGGCTCTTAGGAACCACATTTTTCCCTGAAAGGCAAAGCTGCTGGCCTCTCATTTTCCAACTCATTGAAGCTTAATCCCTTTCTCCAGCTAGATCTACCAGAACATGTTCCCAGGTCTTCAGTGCCCGGAGCCCAGAGGACTCTGAGTGTATTCCTTGCAGCCAGTTTCACGTGGTCTTTCGACTGGGGTCAGCAGCAGCACACTCGATCTACAAAATGTTCTGAATGCTCTCCGTGTTCATTGTGTGGCAACAATGTCGCCTGATTAAAAAGTCCCGTCAAAGCTGGAGGGGAGGCTGGTGTGGAAGGACGTTTCAATTATATCTCAGCAGTATCAATACAGGAGAGAGCTCAGGGAACGCTCGCCGACCCCCTTCATGTATGTTTTGTTCCTTGATCACCATGGGGACTTATTCTTACCAGTTAGACCCCACCCTCGAGAAAAATTTAATTATAATATTCAATTTCTGCACCCCCGTATGACATTGTGTCCCTGAATGTGTCGTTCGCAAAAGGTTAGGGAGTTAGTTCACAAGAAAATGAGAATTCTTAAATTCATTGGAAACCAGGTAAATCTGTCCTGCCCAATGGGACAGTGGCTTTTATGGCTTCTTCATCACTTTTCTGAAAAAAGACAGGGTCATCCACGTGTCATGTGATTAAAACTCCACACACATAAGTGCCTGTGATGCATGGTGGCTACATCAGGACTCTGGACAGGTCCCTAGGGGCCTTCCCTGGTGACAGGGGCACACTGCCCGTTCTGTTGGGTCCGTTCTGTTGTCAGCAACTCCTGTATAAAACAGAAACAACATGAAGCCATCTCGTGCACAGGGGTTGACTAGGTACTTGTCATAAAATGTAAATTCCTGTGCTGGGTGTCCTGGGAGACAAGGTGGCAGGCACTAAAGGTGCCTGGAGCCTTTGGGAAAAGCCAGACACTTTTGACCCCATGACGGCAAGTACGCGTGCTGTCACAGAGGACCACAGCAAGCTCACAGACAGCAAACCTTCTCCAGGCCTGATAAGCAGAGGTAAAGATGAAATACGCACTGGTCCCATTGGCCTCAGATGGGAGCAAGGTGCTCAGAGCTGCCTTTGGCTGGTCTATGGTACACTCAGGCAGCCAAGTCAGCCCAGGCCAAGGAGTGACCATCTCACCCATGAATTCAACATCCTAAGTCCCTGCCTCGCAGGATGCGGTGGTCACTCCTCGGCCTGGGCTGACAAGGGCAAGTCACACCTGTGACATCTAGTGACACCTGTGTACTCAGCACAGAAATGGCTCCGTGTTATTCCCACTGTATAGGCGAGAAGTCACCCACAACAGACTAGACCCAACAATGTGCCTGTGTAAGAGAGAAACCATCACAACTGCCTCTCTGTGGGATTAAAGAACCGTAGGAAAGGGAGGAGGGTGGAGGCTTCAGGACACAGTTGGGGCCCTCTAAGTGAAAGTTTGCTAGTCAAAGGAAAGCCTCTGAGCTTTACCTCTGGCCTGGGTGGAGACATATACTACCCTAAGCTACATAAAAACATAGCATTAGGGCTGGAGAGATGGCTTGGCGGTTAAGGCGCTTGCCTGCAAAGCCAGAGGACTCAGGTTCAATTCTCCAGGACCCATGTAAGCCAGATGCACAAGGTGCTGCAGCCATCCGGGCATTGATTTGCAGGGGCTGGAAACCCTGGCACACCCATTCTCTCACAATCTGTCTCTCTCCCTTTCTGTCACTTTCTCTCAATCTCTCCCTCTCTCTCTCTCAAATAAATAAATCAAATCAAATATTTCTTTTAGAAAAACCTAACATGACAATGATTTTGTATGGTCCCTTCCCTTTGGAGTTAATCCAACTGAACATAGCCATTACCTGGCCAGGAAACCACCCCTCAGGAAAGCTGATTCACCTGAAATCATGCTGAAGGGATGGGAAAAATAGTTACCCCTTTGATGAGATGGTGTGCTTAGACCCTCGAAGCCTCTCCTTTCATGTACCTACTTCCTTGCACACACTGCTAACCCTGCCTGATTTTCTGAGTCCTAATTCAAAAAATCATAACCGGCCGGCTGTGGTGGCACACACCTTTAATCCCAGCACTTGGGAGGCAGAGGTAGGAGGATCGCCGTGAGTTCGAGGCCACCCTGAGAGTACATAGTTAATTCCAGGTCAGCCTGGACCAGAGTGAAACCCTACCTCAAAAAAAAGAAAAAATCATAACCTGTCCTGCCCTTGTTCTTCTGTAGCTACTAGTCAAAATCCTGAGCATGCTTGCTGTGACACTGCTGAATGTTTTCACAGCAAATCTCCTTTTCTTCCCTCACTCCTTGTTATATGCAGGCCTAATTATTGTGGCCATGAGACAAGAACTTAACCCTACAGATATATCTGTAGCACTCACATATCCACGAGATCAGAGTGAGGCCTCAGATCTGGGGCCCAGCCCAGCAGCGCACACCTGAAAGACAAGGGTAGACAGCTGACCTGGAGCGGAGGAGGAAGGAACCAGCAGCCAGACCACTCATTTCGTGATGGCACTGCGGGCCATGGTGGTGTGCTTGTTCACCTTAATTCCTCACAGCCATTTCTGAATTCCCTGAAGGTAAAGTTCTAGGAACGTTCTGGAAAGTGACTCTTCTTTCTTCACTCTTATTTGCACACCAATGGGACTGGCGGGCTGTATATATGCTGAGCCAACCGGTGGCCTTTAGGCTGCACAGTTGACCCCGCCTGCTCACCAGAAAGAGATGTCTTATTTCCTGTGATTTTTTTTTTTTCTTGCTCCATGTGTACTGGAACCTCTGATTGTAACCCCAGTTTGGGTGTCTGGCTCACTGAATAGATACGCAATTGACCCCTTCCTTCCTGGGACGACGTTTATGTCTTCCATGTCCCATCCCACAGTCCCCAGTGTTCTGTGCCTGAGCTACTTTGTGCATTTTGCTCAACTCGGCCAGTGGGTATACAGATTCTCTGGACTCGGAAACTGTGCTTCCCAAGGGAGGGCAGCACAGGGCTGGACACTCCTCCTGTCTTTATAGGGAGCAAAGCCATTCCTAAAATTTCCTGCAGGCATTTTTCAAGCAAGCTGAGTTTAAAAGACCTCAGTGAAGGGGCTGCCATTAAACCCTAGTCATGTGTGGCATGTAAGTAAGGCCAGAGGTTAAAATCTTATCATGCACTGTTGCCTCACTTGGGCTTTCTAAGTCTGGTTTATGAAACCCTTGAACTATGCCTGAAGAGAGATCATAGATTTAGCACCAATGATGCCCTTCTCGTTGACACCTCTGAGTATTTCTTTCGGATTGGGAGGGATACATTCTCAGAGCATGTGAGTGCTTAAAAACTCCCAGCTTTGAGTTCCCATTTAGTGACATCAAGAATGTCAGGTCAAAGTGACACAGTCACCATCCTCTTCACTGGAAAGAATAGATAGGGTCATTACTAGAAGAGGTTCCATGCAAATACCATCATTGGAATCCTTTTAACAGAAGATACAGACACAGGTATTCCCAGAGCCAAGGGAACCATCAGGAAATAAGGACTTTCAAGAGACAAAAAGCATGTCATGCCTGTGAGGTGGCACTTCGGGGCTGAGTCGGGCTTGAGATGCAGGCCTGGGGTCTCACTGAGGACATACAGAGGATGTCCAGGGATGCATGAACCTGCAGGAACAGGGGACACCTGAACAAGAGAGAGAAAGAGAGAGAGAGAGACCAGCTCCAGTGAACCTGGGCATAACTGTGGGCAAGTGACACGATGGCATTCTCTTGGGCACACCTTCTCTTGGTTCACTGTTTCTCTGGAGGTGGCCAGTAGACTGCTGTTCCTCTACTAAGTACACCCCAAGTTGGCACACCATCTCTGTGAAGCTCAAAGTAGGCCCTTGCCCTGTGTGGCAAGACGAGTATTCTGCCTGCTCTTATAGTCTTTCCAGGCCAGCTCGAGTCCTCAGGTCTGAGTGGAGTCTGGGAATGTACTAAAGTCGAGTGTCCAAATGAAACTTTGGGGACGCTCACCAGCGGGAGCCTCGCCACGTGCAGAGAAACTTGAAGAGAGGCCTTTGTGTCTGGCTTAGTGTAGACAGGCTGCTCCGGCCTCTCCTCCCCCCTCTGGCTCTGGGAACTTCAGGGCATATGTGGCCGTGACCTTGGCTGTCTGGCAGTTGTCTCAGAGGAAAGACAGAGGCAGATGGAGGGCTCCTGATATTTAATAAGGGCCTGACATAACCCAGGGCTTGCCTTGGAATGGAATACTTTACCCCGAGGGGCCAAGGTGATTCTTAACAACAGCCGAACACAGCACCACCTCTGTCAACAAAACAAATAACCCAGGGTCTGACTGCCAGACACAGATACTGGCTTCAGTACTCCCCAACACTGGGAAAGAGACAGTGACCCAGGGCTTGGGAACAGGGACTAGTAACCCTCCCCCACCCGACCCCCAACCCTGCTCTGCTCGCAGCTACTCAGATGTCGTTGAAAATGCCAACAGCGGGTGGGAAGACGAGACCCACACCCAGTATTAGGGTCTGTGGAGTGACCTCAGCCTCACACGCACTATCACATTTGCATGAAACGAAGCAACCAAAGCCGGGAAGGAAGAATGACTGTGGTCCAGCAGCCTCAGGGAGAAGCCCAGCGTGATCTTCAACCCACATCCTAAGTCTTCAGCCGTCTTATTATGGACCACCTCCCCTCATTTTCTGTTTAAGAGGACAAAATAGGGCCAAAAAGAATGCCAGGGCTAGAGCAATGGGTCAGTGGCTAAAGGCACTTGCTTCTGTAGCCTGACAGCCTGGGTTCGAGTCCCACATACCCACATAAAGCCCGAGATGCACAAAGTTGCACATGTACCTGGATTTTGTTTGCAGTGACAAGAGGCTCTGGTGAGCCCATTCTTCTCTCTCTCTCTCTTATTCTTTCCCTCTTTCCTCTTTCTCTCCTGGCACATATATTAATATAATACATATTAACCTTCAGAAATTTTGGCCACATAACAAACATACAGGCAATAAAGGTCACCATCCTATGACATTGCTGGGGAGTGGGGGTCTCGGTGAAGGCAAATCCTGGACAGAGTTGTGAAGCTTGCAGACCAGGGTACTGGGCTCACCATGGAAGTTTCCAGAACAAGTTTCTTCTTGTGTAACACATCTTCAACTTTCGTTGTGAGAGCAAATACCTCCATGAGCATCTGAATAAAACATCGTAGATGCTGAACAAATGAAGTCTACTTGCTTGAGATCAGTGCGTTCCCTTAATGTCTCCTCTCCCAAAGGGAGAAGGAATTCAGTAGGCAGGGGCCCCACCTTCCCTAAAACATCCCCGAATGAGCCATCCTGAGTGCTTTGCCACGTCACTTACTACAAAAGGGGAAAGGGGAATTTGAATCTACAGCAAAGCATCAGGAAAGACAAAAAAAAGCTTTCTTGGGGGTGACCCTAGGTCTGAGATGTGAGTGTCATGGTATCTGCGATTGTCCTCAGGGCCACCTGTGCATAACCAGGGCCATCAAATCAAGTGTACGAACAGCGTTTGCTGTTCCCTTGTCTATGATGGAGACTTGGGAATGATGGCGTCCAAAGAGCGTTCTCTAGCTCTGCTCTTACGTGCCGCTTGCCTTCTGTCTTCAATCTCTTGTTATTTCTTAGCCTATCCCTCCCTGCAGACCCAGCACAGGGTAGTAATAAGCCCATTAAAAAAAACCCCTTGCCTCTCAGCTGAACCTCTAAATCATTGCTATAGCCAGTCCCTGGCTCCTGGAGGCTCGTAGGACCAGCTGTGTTTCCACCTTGCCTTACGCTATGTTTGCTAAAGATCCCCAAATTCTTGGTCTCACCTTCCAGCCATAGTCTCTAATGCCAGCTCAGATTCCTCTGCCCATGGCAGAATCTCCCCAAAATCTTGAACCTTCCTCCCCCACTATCAACATGCTGTGACAAGGGTCACGTAAGATGAATGGGAAAAAAAAAAAAACACACATTCTGATGAATACACCAAGGGCCCCTGGACTCTGTGTGTGTGTGTGTGTGTGTGTGTGTGTGTGTGTGTGTGCATGCACATTTGTATGTGTGTAACTAAACATATGTATGTGGGTATGTGGATGCCAGAGGGAGATGTGGTAGGGGGATCTTCCTCAGTTGCTCTACACTTTATTCTGTAAAATGGGTTCTCTGGGTAAACTGAGAATTCACCACTTCTGCTAGATAGACTAGTTATCCAATGAACCCCAGGGACCCTCCTGTCTGCACCTTCCCAGTACTGGGATTATAGGCCTGCTCCACCACACCTGGCTTTTACCTGAGCACTGGGGATCTGAATTAAGGTCCTCGTGCTCACACAGCAAGTACTTGACCTGCTGCGCCATCTTGCCAGTCCTCTTCAGACTTTGCCTCTTTGACAACAACGTGATATGGTCACATGTGTGATCTCATGGTCTCCAGACGCTCTGGTTAACTGCTGTATGTGCTTTCTGTTAACTACCCCCAAACTGAGAAATATACTTATCATTTTAGTTACTAAATCTTTTTCTTAATACAGAGTCAAATACAACATAAAAACCTCTATGAAGATTATAAAATAGACGTGTTATTACTTTTATGTGCACAGTATTCTTTCTAAAGGTAAAAGGAACAACAAAAAAAAAGTCCCATGTCTTCCCCAAAGGGCCTGTTTTCATGTGTCAGGAGGGCGCGCCAGCACTGCATCTCCTTGCATTTCTTGAATGCCGTCTTTCCGGACTTCACGACAGACATCCACTATCTGAAATGCTGAAATGCCACCTGCAACTTTTTCTTTCCTTCCTTCACTCCTTTTTGCCTTCCTTCCCTTTCTCCCTCCCTCCTTTTCTTCCTCCCCTTTTCCTTCCTTCCTTCCTTCGTTCGTTCCTTCCTTCCTTCCCTTCCTTCCCTTCCCTTCCCTTATCCTTCCTTCCTTCCTTCCTTCCTTCTTCCCTTCTTTCTTCCTCCCTCCCTCCCTCCCTCCCTCCCTCCCTCTCTCTCTCTTTCTTTCTTTCTTTCTTTCTTTCTTTCTTTCTTTCTTTCTTTCTGATCTGTTTACAAAATCTCATTCTCACTGTAACCACAGAAGCGTCTGGTAGGGGACATGGCCCCAAATCACAGCCATGCTGTCATCTGACCCTTTGCCAGTCTGGTGTAAGCCCCATGCACGCTTCCTTCCCCAACCTGGAATCAGACAACGTTCCCACCCCAATCCGACTAACCCTGCCCTCCCTCACCGCAGTCCATATGGCACAGCGATGCAGGCTGCCTTTCTCATTTTTCCAGACTCCAAGGTCAGACAGTGCCCAGACACGCAAATAATAGTCAAATTATACAGGAAGTTGTCAAAGGAGTCCGAACATAGACAGAGCCACCTCTGACCCTGTGACAGGTCAGGGGTCTGGTTCAAGTTTCTTCTTCTTAATCTGTCACCACAACAACATTAAAGACAGTCCTGTGTATGAGACCATTTATAGATTCTACTGTTTGGGGGAAAGTTTTACTGCAAGTTGAATTTTTATCATTTCTTTAAATGCACTTAGAATGCTCATCTGAAAATTTGTTTTTATAATATTTAAAAAACATTTTTTTCTGTTTCTCTCAGGAAAAGGCCTAGGATCAGATAACTTTTTCCTCATTAAATTGAAATGTGTTTTGAAGTCAGAAAGCACACCAATAAATACAACTGGCTTCCTAACACATCTAGCTTTGAACCCCTCTCATGGGTCCATAACACACTTGAAGGTCCACAGGAAACTGTCAGGAAAAGAAGAGGAAAAATAAGGCAAAAGTGCATAGAAACAGAAAATGTAGGAATGTGGAGACATTGTCACCTAAAAAAAACAGCCAAGGCCAAGGTTTCCTGATATCCCGTTTAAAGTCAAAACCGTCTTCTGACATAGGAAAGTGGACTTTTCTGACTTCCAAGGCTTCTGCTGCAATCCCATGTTCCCTGCCATCTTTTGCCCAAAGCACCCAATGCCACATCTTTTCTCTTTTCAAAGATGTGCAGAGGCCAGAGTACTTCTCTCTCCATTTCCTCTTCTATGACTCTTCCACCAAATTTCTGTGAGTAGAGTAGAGTGAGGAAAAAAAATGCTTTTCACTTTAAATATTCTGGATGTAGTCAGCATGGGGCTGGAAGCATAGCTTGACCATGCCAATGAAACTTCAGACCTTCTCCATTTTCCTGTTAGTCCTCTTCTAGCATGCTGGCTGCCCTGGAACCAGCCATTACATCTGCATCCAAAGTAGAAGGGATGGAACAAGAGGGAGGCAACAGCATCTGCCTGTCTCCATATCCCAAACCAGAGGCATCCTCAGGAGGCCCTCGTGGGCTTCTATCTTTTACTTCTGAGTTTAGTTAGGATTGCTTCCCTGAGCACGGGCAGCTCCAAGATCTCCCTGAACTTACAGTGATCTGTCCAGGTTTCTCTAGGAGCTTACCTGGAAATATTGTTCCCACAAGAAGAGAAAACGTCAAGGAAGAAGGGACTCCTTACCAGAGAACGCTATGGTCAATTCAAAGGGTCTGAAGCTTTGGCGCATAGTGATTGAAGTATTAAAATGGTGCAGTACATTTGCTGAAATGGATATGTGAGCTGGAGAGAAATGGAAAGTTCTAGAGATTTTCCTCTTTACCACCGAAGCCAGTCCAAGAAGTGACTTCCTGAATTTCTTCTGCACATAAAAGATGTCATTAGCTATCCATTTTTTTAAGTCATCAAGAGTCTTCCTAAATAAATATGTAGCTGGCCTTTGGAAAATGTTGCTTTAAAGTGTGTATGTCTACTCACAGGCAGATTATTTTTGAAATTTGTAACAATTTCCCCATGCATAGGGACTGTGTAACCCAGAAATATCAAAAATAATTATGAAAAAGTTAGGCATGTCGTGAATGCATAGGATATACGAAGAAGATAGTTTTAGCATTTACTACCGCAATGTACACAAGTCTATGATAAAATGTTAAAATTTATTCAAACTTATACATATTAACCCAGAGTCAGGTGTAGTTCAGCAAATTTAAACAGGCATAAAGATGGCATATTACGTGGTCATCACATTCATGAGCTCACAGCACTGCTGTGAGCTGCCGCAGAAGAAGATTGTGTCTGTTAACATTCTGTCATGAGCTCATGAGGCTCCACCCCACCCTGAGGAGTTACTGGCAATCAGTGGTTGCTGGGAAAGGGGGAGACATGGTCTTCAGTAGTGTAGACACTGATCAGTTGCCATGAACTGGTAAATAACCCCCACCCACATTCATGTAAGCAACCTAATCAACTCAGTTACAACGGAGAATGGCACACGTTATGGGAAGAAGGGGTTCAGCAAAGGGGGACAAGAGAAGGTAAGGGGAGGTCAATATCTCTAAAATACATCATGGACATGTGTAAAAACTGTCAATAACTTTTTAAGAAGACACATATTAAGTCATGACTGTCTGAAGTTGTCTATCGCCCACGCTGGTCTACCACAGTGACTTCATCACAAGTCCCTGTCACTATTTCTGGGAGCCCAAGTGTTGTGAGGATTCACTCAACAAGCAAGTGGTGTTGATACCCTCTTGGGAATGGTTTCCCTTTCCAGGGAATCACCACAACAAAAAGTGATCTCCTGGGGCTGGAGAGATGGCTTAGCGGTTAAGTCTCCTGCCTCCTAAGCCTAAGAACGCTGTTTCCAATCTCCAGCAGTTCCAATCTCCAGGTCCCACGTTTAACCAGATGCAAGTTGACACAAGGGCGCAATGCCGCACTTGACCACAAGGGGGAGCACACATCTGGATTTCGTTCACAGCGGCTGAGAGACTGCTGGCGTGCCCATCTCTGTCTCCCTCTCCCTCTCTGTCTGTCTCTCTCAAAAAAAAAAGTGATCTCCTGTAATTCCCAAGTGCTTTTCACCGTTTACAACATATATGATATGAGTTAACCAGTGATGTCATGGGAGATGTTCTGGGAGAGTCAAAAGTTATAGATGTATTTTTCTACTGAACAAAATATGGGCGCCTCAACCTCCAAGGATCAATTATGTTCTCACAAGGTTATCACACTAAGCCATGGGGCAGGGAACTGTGGGATTTTTTGACGCTTGGGGTTGTTTCTGGTAGATCTCTGTGTGCGTTAGTTAATGCCACAAATATCTGAGTAAGAAACAACTTCAATGACAGTGAGCACTTATTTAACCCCCAGGTGTGCATCTCAGTGGAAAATGCTAGTCTAGCCTCGACTAGGTAGGTATGGATGGGCTTAGTTACGTGTCTGTGGCTAGAGAAGGGAAGACCTGCTTTAGGCTAAACTCGGCTTGTGAACTGTGCCTCATGGCTCTATATTCCCTGTTTGGGAGCCAGGAAACCAGCCCAAGCAAGTCTTTTCAGGTAGAGATGAGAGCATCCACGAGTTTCTCTCTGTTTAAATCTCATTTGCTAACAACCCACTGGACAAGAAAATCACGGGGACATCTGTGGACCATGAGGCAAGGGGATGTGCTCTTCAAATCCACAGCAAGCAGGCTCTGAAAAGGCCTAAGGGATGCAGCTAGGCGTGCCTAATGACCATGGACCCCCCTGCCATGATTGTGGGACAATCCTCCTACACAGGAAACAGGCCATGATGGGTGAGTTAAGGTTAATGCTATAATAAGTACACGAAGAAATGAGACCACAGGAGGCTGATGGATCCCACTCCAAGCACAAGGAAAGGGAAGTAGTTTGAACCTCAGCACGAGAATTTCTTCTCATCCACTACTTCTTGCCCAGTGAGCAAATTGGGCCAAATACTCTTCTTTCAATAACGGAAAGCCGTATTTGACATTGAAAGAAACTAAAGATAACTTAAATGGGGCTGGAGAGATGGCTTAGTGGTTACGGTGCTTGCCTATGAAGCCTAAGGATCCATGTTCGACTCTCCAGGCATAAGCCAGACACAAGGTAATGCAAGTGTGCAAGGTCACTCATGCGTACAAGGTGGCACACGTATCTGGAGTTTGATTGCAGTGGCTGGAGGCCCTGGCCCGTCAATTCTCTCTCTCTCTCTCTCTCTCTCTCTCTCTCTTACTTGCTCACTCTCTCACTCTCTCTCATAAAAATAAGTGGATCTCATATAAAAAGAACACAAAGTTATGCTACAAAATATTACTTTAATAATTACCATGTACCACCAATCCCCAATTTTACCCCTATTTTTGCCTAGGATATCAATAAGAACATAAAAATGAAGTCAAAGACACAAGTAATTGCTCTTCTATCTTAAGGTTCTATACAAGGAAGAAATGTGTCTGGCCATTAGCAGGGTAGGTGTTTGGGGCCAGATAACTGAAAATATGGTAAGGACAGATGTCAGTATCTCTCGTCATTAGACTTTTGTTTCCAATGCTTGCGATGTGACTTGGGGAGACGCTGTAGTGTCAGACCTGAGGTGGAGGGGAGAAAGGGTGGGGAGAAGGGAAGGGGAATATATCAATTACTTTTTGCTTGTTGCTATGGCCATATAATTGATAAGAAGCAACTTAAGGTTGGGAGAATTTTATTTGGGCTCAAAATTTGAGGGCAGGGAAGGCACGGCAGTGGGAGCTTGCTCACATTTGGGAGGATCAGGAAGCAGAGAGAGAGGAAGGCTGGTGCTCAGCTGGCTTTCTCTCTTTTTTCCTCTTTTTATCCAGTCCAACACCTCAGCTCATGGGATGGAGCCCGTCCCATTCAAGGTGGATCTCCCTCTCTTAGCTAAACATCTCTGAAAACTGCTTCGAAAACAAACCCAGAGCTGTGTCTTCTAGGTGATCTTATCCAGTTAAATTGATAATGAAGATTAATCACTGCAGAATGGAAAGGAAAAGGGTAGGAAGGTGAGAGAAGGGAAAGAGAAGAGAAGAAAAAGGAAAGAATGTGAAAAAAGATAGAAAAGAAGGAAAAGTTCTTAGGGATGGGTCAAGGAGAAGCCCTGTGGTGTGTTACATCCAACAGTTGTGTTCGCCCTTCTCCACATCCTAGACTCAACCACACATTCATCATCTCACCAGACAGTCTGAGCGAATGCCCAGTCCACTCAGCTAATCTTCCTCTAAGCCTTGGAAAATCATTTCTGAGTACAGGAAAAGCACAGGAGCTATGCCACAGGGTTACAGCTTTTACATTGTTTGCTTGAAATATATTTTAAAATGAATTTCCCAGACCTGAAAACAGGGTCCCCCTTGACTCATACAAAGGAAAAATTGGATCCAGAAGTGAATGGAATTTCCAAAAGCTTGTGCTTGTCCGAGCCAGTTCAGTAGTCAGGACTTGATCCAGTGCTGAAATGCCTGTGTGGAGCTCCAGGCTCATCCGTGCTGGTGTCACCTCCTCACAGAAGGTTCCAATCCCATAGAGGCCCAGCACCACAGAGCCCCACTGTGACAAGAGCGTCTGTGGTGTGGGCAATGGCAGCATCCGTGCTGCACGCCTGTTCACACACCTGTCACTTCATCCTCACAGCCGACTTGAGGCTGGTTCACAAGACAGTGCTCCTCTTTACAGCGGAAAATACAACACAGAAGGGCTCCACTGTCAGCCCACATCCAGCCCAGACACATAAGTCGTACTAAGTTGTACACTATGGATATGGAATGTTCTTGAGTTTCAGATCTCCACCCCACACCCTGTTGTTTCTTCTCTCTCTCTTCTCTCTCTCTCTCTCTCTCTCTATATATATATATATATATATATATATATATATGATTTAAATATATTTCATTTATTTAGTTGAGAGAGAGAAAGAGGCAGAGAAAGAGAGCGAGAGAGAGAGAATGGACATGCCAGGACCTCCAGCCACTGCAAACGAACTCCAGACGCATGTGCCCCCTTGTGCATCTGGCTTACTTGGGTCCTGGGGAATCAAACCTGGATCCTTTGGCTTTGCAGGCAAATGCCTTAACTACTAAGCCATCTCTCTAGCCCTTTCCATATATATTTTTATGCGCCTTTAATCTATCTGTATAGATATCATTCTAATCAAATGTCCTTGCTGTTGAAGGTTCTCGAACAGAACAGAGTACTAAAGAAAGTACAGACTCACATCACTGTAGGGTATAGAACTAAATGAATTTATATCAGGTTTTTGAGATAGGATCCCATGTACCCCAGGGTGGACTCAAACTCGCTATGTAGCCAAGGATAAGCTTAAAATCCAGATCCTCCTGCCTCCACCTACCAAGTGCTGGGCTGAGAGCCATGAGCAACCCTGTGCAGCTGCATACTTGTGTGATAGTGCTAAGAGCTAGGTGCTACGAAATTCAACTAAGCAGGCCTTGGGTAAGTAATGTCATGAGTGGAAATAGATAAACATATTCAAGAGGCCAGAAAATCCCAACTGAAAACATTGGGGACAAAGCAGCTTCAGTGGCTAAGTGCTTACTTAGCATGTAGCAGACCCTAAATTCCATTCCCAACTCAGCAAAAACAAACAAGTACATAGACACGATGTCAAACTTCTCTATTCATCCATCCACACACACCATTCATCCACCCATATGTTCATTTGAATATTTTGCCAGGTAACCAACCAGGCATTTTTCTACCTGCCTTCTCAGCTATACAGAAATGCACATACATCCAGTGTTTTATTTATTCAACCATTTGTCTTTCTATCTGCTCATTTATTGACCCAGAAATCAATTGGTTCATTTAATCACTCAATTATCCACTAACTTATTTCCTTATTCACTTTATTTCTTCAAATATTCATTAATAACAGACATTCACTAAATGGCTTCACTAACTTCCAGCATGCAGTAAAGCAACGGGAATATGGAGGAGACAGTCTGAGAAGTGTCCAGGCTGTCCCATGATTAAAACATGCCAAATTTCTTCTAATTACAAATGTGATTATATCCCTGCTAGAACCTTTCCTGGGCCCGGAATGCTTGCACTGAGCTCAGGGGATGGCAGATAACAGAGCAGTCTACTGTCAAGGGTAGCTGTCACCTTGAACCAGAAGTGAATAAAGAACACCCTTCACAGCCAGTATCCATCCAGATTGTTCCCACACGTCATGTACCAAAAGGCAAAGCTTCTCTCTGGGTATGAGAGATTTGGGGAAATAGTGGGAAGGACATGGGTGAGGTCAGGGCAACTTGGTAGCGTAAATTCACCCTGAGAAGCTGCGTTTCTGCCCACTGGACCTCAAGACACATAGCAAGACAGATGTATCGAAAAGAGAAAATGAAAGTTGACACAGCAATAATCAAAAGCAAGATGAACAACCACAGGACGCTGACGCGTCGATGAAGCTGAAGTCATAGGCTGCTGGTGTTTGGGCTTGAAGCACTCAACATCCACAGGAGTGATATTACTCTTTAAGCTAATATAGCCATAAGAGTATCACTTAGACATGTAATCAATATAGAATCTTATGGATGAAACAGTTCATATCATTTGCTTTCATTCTAAATCTCCCAGCTACCGTGTACGGTACACATTCATTACAACTCAGCTGGGACTAACTAGATGGGTTCCAGTGCAACAAGAGAAGCCACAAGAGATCTACTCTACTGGACTTTGCATGTGTCCAGGGTAATGGGGACACCAGGGCCAACGGAAGTAAATGGGAAGGGGGCACGAAGGTGCAGACAGCATGTTCTCATTCACCAGAAATAAGGACCCTTGCTCTTCAGCATGGAGCTAGGCCTTTCCAATCCAGTGAGCTTAAGCACCACGTGTGTGTGTGTGTGTGTGTGTGTGTGTGTGTGCATGTGTGTGTGTGTGCTCATGCATGCTTGCCTGCTCAGCCATTTGAGGGGACTTTGAGTGTTCTCCTCAAGAATTCTGTCCACCTGTTCTTTGCACGAGAAAGAGATGGCCTGTCACTGGCCTAGAACATGTCCATTAGGCTAGCTTGACTGGCCAGCGAGTCCCAGGGGTCCTCTTGTCTCTGCCTTCCTGCTGCTGGGATCACAAGCACAAGCCACCATGCCTGGATTCTTCGGATCAAACTCAGGTCCTCGTGCTTACAAAGCAAGTACTTTACCACCAAGCTCTTACCCTAGCTCAAAGCAAGTCTTTTTTTAATGATTTTATTTTTATTCATTCATTTATTTGACAGAGAGAGAGGTAGGGAGAGAGAGAGAGAGAGAGAGAGAGAATGGGCGTGCCAGGGCCTCCAGTCACTGCAAACGAACTGCAGACACATGCGCCCCCTTGTGCATCTGGCTAACGTGGGTCCTGGGGAATCAAACCTAAGTCCTTTGGCTTTGTAGGCAAACGCCTTAACTGCCAAGCCATCCCTCCACCACTCAAAGCAAGTCATTTTTAGCTGTCTCATGTGTAAGGCAGATGCAGGAATTGCTCGCTATCGAGTATGTA
Source organism: Orientallactaga sibirica (assembly GCA_036365145.1). Lineage (NCBI taxonomy): Eukaryota > Metazoa > Chordata > Mammalia > Rodentia > Dipodidae > Orientallactaga > Orientallactaga sibirica. Next base: position 12,394,530 of record JAEOAD010000038.1, on the reverse strand, counting down.
TGTGAACTGCAGCCTGAGGTGTCAGGAGCCAGAGCTCCTGGCATGCACTCACTGCCTGTCTGTGTGGACAGGGCCCGTGTCCCTTTGAGCATTCGTCCTGGGATGACTTCTCTCCGAAGTGACTTTCTGGTTGTCCTTGTGGCTGAAGAGACACTCCTAGTCTATCTGGTTCCCCAAGCATAGAGAACCTCTTCCCGCATTGCCTCTCCTGACTCCGGGCTCCAGAACCTATGGTGTCAGTGTCTTTGCTCACTGTCTCCTCTATCCTCAGGGCCCCAGGGTGGAGGGCACTTCATTTCTGCAATATTTACTGCACATGACAGACAAATGGATCCTCAGAGCTGCCACCAGACGACCAAGACCCAGACATTAAAATGAATTACGAAAAAGTACCCTGTCACTTTCCTTGTTTGCTTCATCAACCCTTCAGTAAATAACCAGAAAGCTCTTAGCGAGGATGCAGGCTGGAAGTGTAAATAATAAGACCCCTTTATCATTGACAAGGCTCCAGAGCTGCAGGGGTGGCTGCGTGGGAGTGAGGCGGGGTACATACAGCCAGCAGGACTGCTAGCCAGCCTCCCTCACCTGCTTCCAGACCAGACCAGAACCTGACCTGCTTAGGAAGTGGGGCTGAGAGACCTCCAGCCTGTTATAAACGGATCTGCTGCTTTAGTACTTTTGTGGAAACGAATTGCTGTAAGCATCTAGTTTGCTGTTTGTTCATTCATTCAAAAAGCATCTGCTGTGTTCCAACCATGGGCCAGGCACTGTGCAATAGCCTGGGGATTCAGTAGCATAGGACCTCAGTGGATGCCCTCTGACATCATGCAAACTCTGCAGAGGCAGGATCTTGTCCCCTTGGCTCTGTAGTGCCACTCTCCTTTGGACTTCAAGTGTCATCCAAAGCGCCATCTGCTAAAGACTTTCTCCCATGAGATGCACACCTTCTTTTTTACCTGATGCACTACGTCACCTCCAAACAGAAAAGCCCAGTTGGTGAGCCAACATGTGTCTTTTTTCTTTATAAGTTGATTGCCTGAGGTACATGCTATGTAATAGCAAGCTAGAGATTCCACTGGCATCTACCTCCGCAGAGTTGGGGTTATCAAAATCTTCAAGAGAACGAGATCCCCGAGTCCAAATTGTTCACATCTCAGGTGGGGAAGAGTGTTAAATCAGAAGATGATAGGGAAGAGGGGAAAAGAGAGATTAAATCCCATGATTCAGAGGGCTCACATTTTTGGGGAGAGATACAGGATGCCACAGGACACCAAGGAAGGGTATGAAATACAGTCTTGGGGTGTAAAGTCAGGCTTCATGGAGGGAGAATTCTCTACGCTGACATTAGAAGGACAGAAATGGGTAGAATACAAGAATAGGGATGTGGTCAGGAACAAAGCCAGGCATGGGCAGATACAGGAAAGATTGAAAAAGGCAAAACACCAGCTGTCCCCCCGTGCTGATCCTGGAGGGGTCGATCTAGCTCTCCATGGTCAGTGGCTCTGCAGACAGCTGGGACACAGTCAAGCACGTTCGGATGAACACACACCTTTCTTAGCCCTTTCTCACAGGACTTAGGCACAATGCTATTGAGACCCGACCCTTTGGTGCATCATTGAACCTCAAGTTTTAACCATCAAACGCATTGTTTCTGACACTCAAATGACAACAAATTCTGGTCTTTAACTGTGCAGTCAGTCCTGACTGTGGGGCTTGACAAACCACACCATGTTCCAGACAGAACCTGTTAGGGTTCCTGTGGACAATGGCGTTCTTTATTAGAGATAACAATAGTTACTTAGGGGGCTGGAGGGATGGCTTAGCAGTTAAAGTGTTTGCCTGCAAAGCCAAAGAACCCAGGTTCAATTCCCCAGGATCCACGTTAGCCAAATGTACAAGGGAGTGCACATGTCTGAAGTTCATTTACAGTGGCTGGAGGCCCTGGTGCGCCCACTCTCTCATTCTTTCTCTCTCTCTCTTTCTCTTTTTCTCTGTCAAATAAAAAAATAAATAAAAATAAAATATTAAAAAATAGTTATTTAGGGAGCTACCAGGGAAGGCGGTTCACAGGGCTCTAGAAGGGGTTTAGACAGAAATTTCATAGCACACGGTGAACTTGGAAATGAATTGTTACATACTTTACGCTGCTTTAGCTGTATTATTACTATCTTAGTACATTCCAGTTCCAAGTATTGAAGCTTTTGGAGTCAAGATAAAACTTAACAGAACTCCAATGTCCTATCACCATAGCCCACCTTCACGAAACTCCCTGAAGCTCCTTTTGGATTCCCTCCACCCCAAATGCCCTGGCCTATACTAGGAGCCAGGATCCAAACATCCTGGCCTACATTATGGGACAGGACTAGATGGCTCTACCCCACCAATTTGGGGTAAGTCTTGGGCATCACCCAAAGCTAACAGTAACCAGACCTTGCACCCATAGACACATCCATACCCTGGCCACAGGCAGTCTACACTATGGTCTGACATTTTAACTTTACCAAAATCTCACATGTGCACCTTAAAACTGGGCTGCAGCAAGGGATTTCATCTTCTCAGTACTTAAATTCTCCAAATCATTTTTGTGTGTGTGCGTGGTGTGCGTGTGTGTGTGTGTGTGTGTGTGCCTGTGGAGGCCAGAGGTCAATGCCAAGTGCCTTTCTCAATCACTTTCTACCTTATACTGGGGGAGGACAGGGTCTCCTGCTGAACCCAGAGCCCACCGATTTGACTATCCTGACTGGTCCTCAAGCCCTAGCAATTCTCCTGTCTTTGTCCCCACTGCTCTGTGACTCAAGTGCCACCATGCCTGACTTTTTCATGGGTGCTGGGGCTCAAACTCAGGTCCTCATGCTTGTATAGCAAGCACTCTATCCACTGGGCTAGCTTCCCAGTCCCTGCCAATTAATGTTTTAATCTAAATTTGGAAGCAGGTCATTAGCATGTCATTAATGATGGCACACACATGCTTCCTTTTCCTCTTGAAGAAACATAAATAAGCCGCAGGATTTCTAACACACATTTGTTCTTATAAAAGCCACCAGCCTGATAACATATCACCATGTGACAGAAACTGTCCCTCTTCAAAGAGTCACCACCATTGTCTGGACCAAATGCCCATCTGAGTGAAATCCTACATTGGTTATGATCACTGGGTTTCCAGTCCCTGCTCCTACCGGGGAAGCCGTCTGTTCCCACCAGGACGATCACAGTTCCCACCACCCCTCCAGAGTCTTCCCTGGTCCCACGCTCCATGACCATGACCTTTTGACAGGGCTACATACCCAGGCAGTGGGGTGGCAAGGACAAAGGAGTACATTTTCAGAGAGAAGCCTCAGTCTAAGTTTGGCAGATGGATCTGTGATATAAGCTTTTAATTATGGCTGCACGGCTGCTTGACCTCTCCAGAGACAAAGGTGTGTATGCTGATCCCACGGGCTCACCTGCTCTGACACCCTTCGCCCATTAGCTGGGCGCCTTTCTGATTTCACCCGGAGCATGCCTAGCCAGGAGACGCCTTTCTCGGGAGAGCGAGATCAGCAGTTTAGCATGACATATTCTCAGCTGGCAGATGGGAGAGGGCGGGCTGTCACCTCCATAGAATCTGATCCGATGGTTAGGTAAGACCAGGACAAAGATGGAATTGTTCCAACCTCCACCAGCCAATACAGCAAGGACAGTCACCCCTTACGCTGAGGGTCAGGAGGGGGTTGGGCCTGGCATAAAGGAAGACGTCCTTGTCAAACGCCATGTTCTCTGCAGAATTTCCATTTGTCACTGTCTTGAAACCCCCAACCTCCCAGACAGAAGACTAGTTTGTCTCTGTTTCCCAGGCAAGCAAATTAAGGAGTGAAGGGAGTGAAACAAGGCAGGGAGCCCTCTGCCTCCCTCCAGACCTGCTCCAACTCGGACCTGTGTTCTCTGGCCTCAGCCTCCTGGTGGTCACTCTCTTACCTCCCCAGCGCAAGGTCTTCAGCGAGCCACTCTGCATGCCCATGACACTCCAATGTTCCCACCCCGCAGATGGAGACACTGAGGCTCAGAGAGGTGACCCATTTTTTTTCACAGTTGTGCAAATGGCCCCTGCCAGAGTCACAGTGCAGAATCCTGACTTTCAGCTTCCGGTCCAGGGTTCTCTTGAAGCCACGCTGCCTTCTCTTCTCTAGTCAGCTTTGAATGATCGGCTTGGGCACAAAAGACTGTCCAAGCTCTTTAAATCATCCTAAGTCCCAAAGCAGCCTGGACTCTCTGTGGAGGACCCAACCGTGAAGCCCAAGTGTATCTGGAGAAAGGGCCAGGAAACCTGAGGAGCTTGGCAGCTCCCTCTGCACTTCTAGATGAGCACTCTGCCAGGCAGGCCTCAGACCATGAGCCCTGCACCCACAGTTCCCGCTGAAGTTGCTGCTCGCAGGCTCAAGGCATGAGCTGCTAGGAAGAGAGACAAGGTCCCTTTTCTCCATCGCCCTTCTCCTTTGCTGCCCTCTCTTCTTCCTTTCTTTGCTTCCCCCTTTCTTCTTTCCCTTCTCCCTCCCTTTCTCTTTTCCTTCTTCCTTTTTTCCTCCTATCTTCCTTTCCACCTTCTTTTCATTCCTTCAAAGACTATTCTTTTAAAAAATGATTAATTTATTTATTTGAGAGATGGAGGGAAGAAGGGAGAGAGAGGAAGAGAGAAAGAGGCAGATAGAATGGGTGTACCAGGGCCTCCAGCCACTGCAAATAAACTTTATGCCCATGGACCGCCATGTGTACCTGGCTTTTGTGGGTCCTGGGGAGTCAAACTTGGGTCCTTAGGCTTCACAGGCAAGTGCCTTAACCAGTAATCTATCACTCCAGATCAAGAAGAGTTTTTTTTTTTTTTTTTTTTTTTTTTTTTTTTTTTTTTTTTGAGGTAGGGTTTCACTCTGGTCCAGGCTGACCTGGAATTAACTATGTAGTCTCAGGGTGACCTCGAACTCTCCGCGATCCTCCTACCTCTGCCTCCTGAGTGCTGGGATTAAAGGCGTGCGCCACCACGCCCAGCTTGTTTTATTTTTTTTTTAATTCAGACTTCCAAAATAGTTGTAAGAATAATTCAAAGAATTCCTAACCCTAACCATTTACTTACAATCCCTATCTTAACATGAAACACGCTTGCTCTACCCTTCTCTGTCTGGACAGAGAGCCAGACATCAATAAACAGATATAGAACCATGTGCTTACATGCATTTACACGCAGGGTTATGAACATTCCTGACGGTGAGTTGCAGCTATGAGCTCTTTATCGAGAAATGCTTTGATGTGTGTGTTTCCTAAAAGCTACAGACCTTCTTCTCTCTGTGGCCACAGTCCAGGGGTAGACATCAGGACGACTATGACTCTGGGACCCAAACCACCATCATCACTGGAATTCCACCAAGTGTCTCAATGCTTTTCTCTAGAACAAACCTGATGGGACAGCCGGGGTGCTGGATGGAAAGCGAGGCTGGCTCCCATGTTTCCTTTCTCCTCCCTGACCCTTCAGTGCATCAGTCTGGAATCCTACCTCAGGCTTGCTTTGCCTCTCATGAACTTGGCATTGATGACGACTATTGGCCAGTTCTTTGATGGAATGTCCTTAACGCTGAGGTGGTCTGCTGGTTCCTAGTGATTACATTCAGGCTGTGCATTTCAGGGCAGACCCCAGAGAAGGGACGCAATTGTCCCCCTGGGTATGTGGGAGGCAAGTGATGGCAATTAGCTCCGATGCTGTTGGCATCTTCTTTGATCACATAGGGAAGGTGACATTCACCAGATTTCTCTGCTGTGAAGTTATTCTCTTTTCCTTTTTTAATTAATAAGTACCCTTTGTGAGGGAGAGATTGAGGGTGATGCAAATGCCTGCCTCACCTTATACTTTGATGCTTGATACATCTGGGTCAGTGCTTACTCTGAGAGTTGCCATCAGCGAGTCCCTAATTCCTTTATTCCTTCTTCATGTTGCAGGTGACGTTCTCAGGAAAGCCCCGGCTTTATCATCTTTCCTCCTGGTGACAGCTCATTCATTCATTCATTCGTTCATGTTGACACAGGCTCATGGATTTAGTTAGCCCTAGTCAACAGACTCCAGGCCTCCCTCCTTCATTCTATTCTCATGTACATACACAGGCATGTGCATGTGAGTGCACACACACACTCTCTCAAAGAAAACGAATGTCGGGAACATGGCATGGAAGGCACCGTGGCTCATAAGTCTGACCTCCGGAAGGAGACCAGCTGCGAGGGGGCTGGGGAGGCAGGAAGGTGGCTGGAAGGCTTTGTGATAGGGTTTGCTGTTTCTCCTGCCCTCAGCAGAGAGGCTTAAATATCTCCTTCTTGGACAAACAGATCAATACAAGCTTTTTAACATCTTCAATGAGAGCTCATTAATGCTCTCTGGGTGTCCTCCTGTGGCCGTGCTGACCTGGGAGGAGCAGGGGAAGCTGAACTTCAGACAGATAATTATCCCAGGATAACACTTCAGATCAGCTCCTGGCACAATGTGAATTGTTTTCCTAATTATTCCGGACAGCAGCTAGGGAAAGTGCAAACTAATTGAAAATACACAATGATGTATTAGCGCCAGTGAGGTGCAGCCTATGTGCTGGGTTAAATGCTTATGAAGGGGATCCAGGAACACAGGAGTTCTCTTCCGGGCCATGCATGCAGGTCTCTATTGCTCTGTCTGTCACTGGGGTCTCTGGGGCCTGATGATGTCAAGTTCTTGGGAACACTTGTGCAAGCACCATGTAAGAAAGAGTGACAGAGGAATGTTCAAAGGTCCCACAGTCATGGCTGTTGTCCGATCTCCCTTCCAGCACTTGGAAGTACTGCGTGGTAGAACTTGGCCTACATTCTTTGCCTAACTCACAGGACTGCTTTGTCCAAATGTCCTTGGACCCCTGGCCTTCAGCTTTCCCCAAAGGAAGTCAACCAGCTATCCCGCCTGCCCTGAGAGCCTATGGCTGGGGACCTGAGCTTACCCTGCATGAGAACCAGCACGACCTTATTCTGTTTTAGATAGTGCAAGCTAGAGTCTGTTTTATCCGAACAGCTTTCTGTTTGGGGCACTGTGAGACTTCTGAGCATCTTAATCCCTTTTGACCTACTTCCTAGAAAGCCCAAGGCAAAATTTGAAATTACCATTTTAAAGTGTTGCTATTTACATGGATGGGGGCAAATATAATCTCCCCAGAGGAGCAGTGGATGTCAGAGGTAACCCCAGAGTCCACACTCACGCTAGTAATGGCATATTCTCCTTAGATCTCCCAGCTGACCCTGGTCTCCTGCCGAGAACGGCGTCCTTTCTGTAAGGCAGTGGATGGTATGCAACGCAGGCTCTGAGGGCCACTGTGATATCTGTCCAGCGGGTCAGAACTGCCCTGTGATACACATGTCACCAAGGGAGCAACCTCAGTGAACCAGTGTGGCTACGGTTCCACTGCCTCTTTGTATATGGGCACTAAAATTTGAGCTTCGTGACATTTCCGCAAAATATTATGCTCCCTTGATTTTTAAAATTCACCCTTTCAAATGTAAATGCCCCTCTCTCGGTCTTTGGCATGTATAAAACATAGGCAGTCAGGTTAGGTTGGGTTCTAAGGCCACAGTTAGCCAGTCTCTCATAGGAAGAGTGAAGGGCAGTAGGCAGAGGGAATCCAAGCCCTTGGGCGTCTGCTGTGTGAGAGAATAAAGGTGATCACTGTGGGACGACTGAGCCACAAGTGCTGTAACTGGCTCTTCTAGTCTATGGAACTGAGGAGTGCCAAGTGCCAGCGTGGCTGACCAGGCAAGAACTCAAAACTCAGGTCAGCACACTGGCTGCCTTGTGTGAGTGTCTTTAGGATATTGCCTTTTCACTCTGTCATTCTAATCCTATGCAGATTCCAGGCTCTTCCATTCCAATAATAGTTACTGCCATTATTTGGATATGGACTGTTTCCAAAGGCCCCTGGGTGAAAGGCATGGTCTTCAGCTCTCCTGAAGCTGCTACTTAGAGATGGCCTCTCCTAAAGATGGAATCCACTGGGAGGTCTTAAGTTGATGAGAACAGTCCCTCAAAGGGAACTGTGGAAATCCAGACCCTTCCTCTAGGTCTTACTCCAAGTCATTGTGAAATGGATGGATTTACTCTGCCTGTGCCCCCACTGTGATGAACAGGGCCAACAGACCATGGAAAGAAACCTCCGAAACCATGAGCCAAGATAAACCTTTCCCTTTATCATGCTGATTATCTTGGGCGTCTTCTCAGAGAGATGGAAAGCTAAAACTGTGATGGTTGACAGAATTTCCCTAGCTAACTTAAAAATTTGAAGGCCTGGGCTGGAGAGATGGCTTGGCAGTTAAGGAGCCTGCCTGCCAAACCTAAGAATGCCGGATCCAATCTCCAGGTCCCACCTTTAGCCAGATGCAAAAAGTGATGCAAGGGTACAATGCCACACAAGGGGACGCACACATCTGGAGTTCATTCTCTCTCTATCACTCTCTGTCTCTCTCAAATAAAAAAAAAATTAGAAGATGGATGAGAAACCAAAGCAAGGAAGTTCTCTTCCAACCCCACTCATTGTCCTATTTCCAGTGAGAAAATGGACACCATATCCATGGTCACCATCATCACAAGCACATCACTGCCATTATTACTATCATGACCAACCATCACCAACATTGCTACACTTATCCCCACCTCCATCACTATCACCATGAGAACAACCATGCCCACAACCACTATGGCTGTCACCATGGAAACAACCACTGCCTCCACCACTGCTTATCACCTGTATCAACACAACCCCAGCCAAGGCTATCATCATCATCATCACCACCACCAGCAGCACCATCACAAGCACAGTTCCCTCCAAAACCATCAATATAACAACTACTGCTGTGCCTAGCACCGCCTCCACACCTGTCACCACCACTACCACCAAGTCATCACAAACACCCCAAGACTCCCTCAGCTGACACCATCATTCCTTCTCTCACCATCACTGTCATCTTTAGAACCACAAAAGCTGTCACCACTCATCACCATGACAACCCCACCATCATCTCTGAACCATGACCATCAGGTGGGTTATGACCACTTCATCTTTCCCCACTCTAGATTGTGAGAGGAAAGTGATGCCAAAGGCCTCTGCTGAACACTTGTATCCAAGTCTTTGAGGCCCTTCCTGCCTCTCCTTCCCCACATATAGCAAAGTCTAAAAGCACATATCCAACTGCCTGAGTGAGTCTGTTTTCACTCATATTGCTAGGGGAAGAAAATCCAAATGTGGAAACTAATTCTCTAAAAATGTTTCCCAAATTATTGTTCATAATAATTACATTTTGCCAATGTAGGCAGCAAATAATTCAGATGAACTTTAAAATACTCATGTGAAGGAAAAGATGCAACTTTTAAAAATGTTTAGCAAGCTTTAGAAACTGAGCCATGCATATTATAGCAGTATTAATTAAAATACATACAGCCGGGCGTGGTGGAGCACGCCATTAATCCCAGCACTCGGGAGGCAGAGGTAGGAGGATTGCCGTGAGTTCAAAGCCACCCTGAGACTACATAGTTAATTCCAGGTCAGCCTGGGCCAGAGTGAGACCCTACCTCGAAAAAATTTAAAAAAATAATACATACAAACATACATGTTTGCTTTCCTTGTCAAACAACAACAACAACAACAAAACTATGTAACAAAAAACAAACCACAGATTGAAATACAACAAACACCGAAATGCTCACAGCTATTCAGCAATGTGAATCATTTACGGGAAACTTACATCTTTGTCTTTGTGTTTGCTACATTCTCTAATTATTCTCTGCTGAGAGAATATTACTTCATTATTAGAAAAACTAGTTAACGGAAAGATTAAGGATTCTCTTAAGTTAAAAAATACAGATTGTAGCTGGGCTTGGTGGCTCACGCCTTAATCCCAGCACTCAGGAGGCAGAGGTAGGAGGAGCTCAAGGCCATAGTGAATTCAAGGGCAGCCTGGACTAGAGTGAAACCTTACCTCGGAAAAAAATACAGATAGCAAAATGTCACCTCCTCTGAGAACATGCTCACCTTTGGTCTGTTTTTAATGCATTTCACTCTCCCGCATTGCTACCAGCATGTCTCCTAGACCCATTCTGTAGCCTGACAGGTACTATCGATATTGCACATCCCTGCTTCCACTCAGGTGACCCTGACCAGCCGCACACTGGAAAATTCAAAATTATTCCCACCTCTCCACTCCCTTCTCTGCCCTCTCTTCCCATTCCCTCCTTTACCTTTTCCTCCTCTCTCCTCCTCTCCTCCCCTTCCCATCCCTACAGTAACCTCCCTTATTTCCTTCCCCTCTCTCCACTCTCCTTTCCCATCACTCTTTCCTCTCCTTTCCCTCCCCCTGCCCTTCCCTCCTCCCTCTCCCACAAGTATTTAATGAGCATCTATTACAATCGGAGCAGATGGACAGTGCCCTCCCCTCATGGAGCCCCACTGGGAGAGACACATAACAGATATGAGGATGGAAGGCTGTAGTGGACTGGCAGTTTGCTTGTCCCTGGGACACCCTACTATCCAACTGCTGGGCATTACATAAGCCCCAGCTGGAAAGGGGGCCTGCCAGTGAGGCCCAAGCCCCACTCCCTGGCACAGAGCTTGGATTTCACAGGGCACCCCCAGAACACCTGATCCCTTTCACTGCACAGCTCCCCTGGGAACAGGGGTGTGGGGCTGAGGCATGAACACCTGCCCACTGGCAGCTGGCCGGTCTCACACCTTGGGGCCAGCAGGCCACTTCCCTGCTTACAGATGGCTTGGGAAGTGAAGGTGTTCTGAGTCCACCATCCACACCATTTTGCTAACACTCCCTCTGGAGCAGCCTGGGACCACTGTGGAAACTAGAGGACTCCCCCACCACTGAGGGACATGCCTTTGCTCTTGTGCACGGTGTTCACCCCTCTCTTCTTACTGATAGACAAAAATAAAAGCTGGCACACACCCAAATCTCTGCTTTGGGGCAGAATGAACTTGGCCTTTAAGCCACACTGAAATACCAGGTCTTATCATTCAAATTTGAATGGCTATCAAAGACCATTGGTGATTCTCAGTCATAGCCACCCTACCTCACTCCAGACTTGCTTTATGAAAAGTGCTTGTAACAACACAGTAGAAAAGATTAAAGGATGTAGAAGACTAGAGAAATGCTGCAGGAGAAATACCTTCTGGTTGAGGTGACATTAAGATCCATGAGACACTGTGTCCTCCTTAGATGTCAGGCCCAGAGCTCTTCTCACAGTTTGTGTCTTGTGTGTGCATCAAGTAGACACAATTTTCCTTACAGAACTTCAGCTCATCCACAAAAGGTGGAGAAAGTGCTGCTGTGTTTGTCCAATGGGAAGAGTTTTGCCAAAAACCTGCCCGTAGCCAGGACAGCTTAGGCAGTGACTCGGCCTTGTCACCCTCCTTGAGTCTGGTACACATTTCCAGAGCCAGCTCAGAGAGGTCCTTGGAAAGGGCAAAAGAATTCTCTATGAAACCTGACCCTCAGGCCCACTGACTTGATGGCCTGAAGCTGGCATGAGTCCCAGGGTATCTTGCATAGAAGAGAAATGGCCAGGCTGTAACTGTCCCCAGCTCTGTGATGGGTGGGTAACAGGGACAGGGACCTGGAGGATGTGCAGTGTGCTGGGCCCTTGGCAGCTGATCAAAGCTTCAGTGATGTATCAAGGAGGTCAGCTGTGTGTTTGGGTGTGGGTCAGGAAGGGCTTCTTTCTATAGATGCTTGGTCATGTGACCTGTCCTAAGCCCACAGCAAAGGCCAGGATGTGACTGTGATGTGTGTGTGTGTGTGTGTGTGTGTGTGTGTATACATTTATGAGTGGCAGGGCAACTGTTAGGTGGAAACTAAAACCTGCCTGACCCAACTCAACCACTGAGCAGCTCAGAATCCTTACACTTTCTCAGGTGAGCAGCCTCACGTGTTGACTTAGGACACAAACAGTATCTTCTCTGTGCCGTGATAAGGTGCACAGAGAGAAAGGCTGGAAGTCCTAGGTATGCCTGCATCACATGTGTGGCCATGTGTTGGGGTTCGGAAGGCAAATAACATTTTCAGAAATATCATTAAGCTTGCCTGTATTCTAGTTGTGTGTGTGTGTGTGTGTGTGTGTGTGTGTGTTCAGAATCTGACTTCTGATATGGGCTATTTTTATATTTGGGCCATCATTTTAATTGACTTACTATAAAAGCATACTTTTTTTTAAAGCATGAACTCCAGACAGGGAGCAGATAAAACCATTTATACAATAAAAGTTGTTTCTTTCTCCCTCTTTTCTTCTCTCCCTCTTTCCCTTCCTTCTACCTGCCCGCCTTCTTCTCTTTTCTCATTCCTCCCATCTCTCTTTCCTGGCACGAGTGAGAATAGCAGTATGGTGTGAGCAATGCTTGCTTGCTCCGAGGGTGGGGAGCTGCTCAGGGGTGGGGCTCCTCGGGCAACAGGACAGAAGTCTGTGAGAGGAAGAGGAGGATGTCCCCGCCATGATAAGAAGATGGGCCTTGGCCTTTGGGAAGGGCAGAGCCAAGGAGAAAGCCAGAGAACCTGGGAAGCCCTTGTGCTGAGGAATGGCCCATTTATTCTGTGGACATTGTATGTGATACAATGGCTGATGTTGATTTTTGATTCACTCTTCCCTGGGTTGTGATTCTGATGGAATACCCCAGTGTTAACCACAAGCAGTTGTCCTTTGATGGTCACTGTCCTACAACAAGAAGGAAGGGTGGCATTTACCCTGCAGGTGGGGGTGGGTGGGCAACTTGGTGAAATGGGACGGAAAGGTGGGAAGGAGGAGAACAACCAGAAAAGGAAGTGGGTGAGGATATTCTTCAATTATGAAATGTTAGACATAGTAACATCTGCTGGCGTCTGCCAAGAGCCGAATGAATGGTGCTAGTGGTTGGAAAACATTCAGATGCGTCACTTGGAGGTGGAGACCGATATAAATCTTAGAGACAAGCTGTGTGGAATTCGCAAAGTTGACTGGCTGGTCCGAGACTTCACTGTTGGGAGAGGGAAGATCAGCAGCCCTCTCCGTGGCTTACAAGCATCCTGTCCTGAGCCAGTTCTCTTCTCGGGAGGAATAGTCATGTCCTGTCCTTCCCCTTGGTGCCTGCAGCTTGCTGGGCATGTTCAGTGTCTGCTCACCTCCTCTGTAAGACAAGGCTGGAAATAGCATCAAAACGAAATCATAGGCTCCACAGAGCTCGATGACAAATGGCGGAGCTAGATGGGTGCCCCCAACTGGTACGTGTCATGTGCCAATGTGCTCAGACAGAATTGGGAGCCAGCGCTTCGGCCTTGGTTTGCTTTGCTCCTCTCCCTTTCCTTCTGCTTCACGGGACTCAGTCCTCCAGGCTGAGAATCAGGTACTCCTAGAGGAACAGAGAATGACGTCCCCCTGTTCCCTCCCTAGAACTCTTCTTCAGGGCACAGTTTTCCCAGATCCGTCATGGACTGTTCTGGATAGGTATTTGGTCTCTGGATCCACACCCCATAGACTTCTAACTGTCTATGGCCTTTCTCAGAGGCACAGGTGACAAGGCAGGGTGATTGATCAAGCATTAATTACTTCTATCCTTATGACAATGTGGCTTTCTTAGTAGAGCTGGGCTCTCATTCGAGCCCTTGACCTTAGCTAGCATGTGCTGATGGAGCTAGGGTCCCACTCCAGGTCTCTGCTGGGGAGGAGATGTCAATATGGAGTTTAGGAGTAAGACACTTCTAGGGAAGTAACAGAAAGAAAGAAAGAAAGAAAGAAAGAAAGAAAGAAAGAAAGAAAGAAAGAAAGAAAGAAAGAAAGAAAGAAAAAGAAAAAAGAAAAGAAAGGAAGGAAGAAAGAAAGAAAGAGAGAGAAAGAAAGGGAGGGAGGAAGGAAGGAGGAAGGAAAGGAAGGAAGGAAGGAAGGAGGAAGGAAGGGAAGGGGAGGAGGGAGGGGAGGAGGAAGAAAAAGAGGGAGGGGGAAGGAAGGAGGGAAGGAAGGGGAGAGAAGGAGGAGGAGGGAATAAGGAGAAGGGAGGGAGGGAAGGAGATGGAGGGAGGGGAAGAAGGAAGGAAGTGTGGTAGTTTGAATATATGTCCCCAATATATTCAGTATTTTATTAGTTTATAGTTTGGAATCACCTTGCTAGAGGCAAGGTCACTGGGGGCCCGGTCTTAAGGTGGTGATGGGTTTGAGATTCCATTGTAAAGATATGCAAATGTGTCTAGCAGGAGTTCCTGAAGTCTGCTGTGTGACCTTTTGGCTGTAGTTTTTTTTTTGTGTGCTGTGGTGGCTGGTTGGCTTTTGCTCTCTCTGCCTGGCCTTGTGAGAGGGCCGCTAATGGAACTTCCCTGGATCTGTAAGAGATAACTGTGCCTGGTCTGGAAGTTCATCTCAGGGAAGCTGTCTGCTACAGTAAAGTGGTACCGAGGAGTGTGGGGTGAGATGAACCTGACCGTGTGGATATTCGTCTTTTGGAACCTTTGTTTTGGAGGAATGGGCATGGACTTGGTGCTTGCAACTGAAGATGCCTTCTGGAGTGGTAAAAGTTTTATGGACTATTCTGAAAGAAAGCAGACTGTAGAAAAGAAAAGGGGAAGGAAAGAAGAGGACTTTGTTGGAACTGGGCTACTGGCATAAGGGATGGCTAGTTCTGCTATCCAGCTCCGGAAAGTTTGATCAAGGTTAAATTTGTAATGGACTGATGTGCTTGGCTAAAGATATCGGACTGAAATTTTAAGATTTTTGAGTTGGAAAACCTGAAGAAAGAAAAAGCAGAGACTGAGACCGAAGGTTACTGAAAGAAAGAAATCTTAAGGAAGGTGGAAGAAAGGTGGCCTGACTTGAAATTAAAACAATGGAGAGGATGCCTGAAAAGAAAGAAATGCAAACTTTTGAAAGAGTGTTTACTGGAGAAGGAACCTGCTTTTCAAGGCTCTGATTTATTTTGTCCCTGGATTAAGAATATGGCTGTGTCCTGCACACCTGGTATTAGTTTTGGAAATATGTGCATGGCCACACGGTTCCAGGAGCCGCTGCTGAGATGCGGCCAGCAGGGCATGAAGACCAGTTAGGCTGGAAGAGCCTTTGGAAGATGGACTGTGGTTGCATGGAGACCAAGATGTTTTGGATATACCAGGACTGTGCAAAAGGGCTACCATGGAGTGCAGTGTTGGCATGGGATGAAAGTTTTCCCTGGAGACTCTGCCCAGCTGGAGGGGCGGAATTGGAAAACCTGGAGACTGTCAGTCTCTGGTTATATTGAACTTGAACTGCACTGATGGTGATTGAGTTTGCATTGTTTTAGTCTCTCCTTGCTATTCCTTATACAGTTAAAATGTTTACTCTGTGCCTTTACATGTTGAAAGTATTTAACTTGTTTGATTGTACAGGACTCACTATCTTAAGTTGATCAAGACTGTGGAACCTTTGAAATTGGACTGAGTACAATTTACAATGTGTGATAGTTATAAATCTATTGGGGACCAGGAGCTAAATATATTGGGGGCCAGGGGCGGAATGTGGTAGTTTGAATATATGTCCCCAATATATTCAGTATTTTATTAGTTTATAGTTTGCATCAGCAATCACCTTGCTAGAGGCAAGGTCACTGGCATGGGTTTGAGATTCCATTGTAAAGATATGCAAATGTGTCTAGCAGGAGTTCCTGTCTGCTGTGTGACCTTTGGCTGTAGTTTTTTGCTTTGTGTGCTGTGGTGGCTGGTTGGCTTTTGCTCTCTCTGCCTGGCCTTGTGAGAATTCCCTGGATCTGTAAGCTTCAATAAATAACTTTTTCCATAACTGTGCCTGGTCTGGAAGTTCATCTCAGCGAACCTGAAGCTGTCTGCAACAGGAAGAAAGAAAGAAAGAAAGAAAGAAAGAAAGAAAGAAAGAAAGAAAGAAAGAAAGAAAGAAAGAAAGAAAGAAGAGAGGGAGAGGGAGGAAGGGAGGATGAAGGAAGGAAAGGAAGAAAGAAAAAAGAAAGACAGAGAAAGAAAGAAAGAAAGAAAGAAAGAAAGAAAGAAAGAAAGAAAGAAAGAAAGAAAGAAAGAGAGAGAAAAGAGGGGAGATGAGACAGGCACTGTGATGTTGGCCAGGTAGAACCACAGAAGCCCAGTTCATGATGGGTCTGACCTGTCTGGGACCAAGATCCCACGTAGCGAATGGTCTCAACCTCACTCTCTCTACCAGGTGAGTGCTGTCTTTGGAAAAGTACACACATGGGCTGGAATTTAGGTGCTGTTTGCCAACAGCTTCCAAATAAATACAAGGATCTAGGTAGGCAGCTTGTCAGCATGTCGCCTACAAATGTTTGCACACATGACTTTTTTAAAATTCCCCCACAGCTCTAGAAAGGTGATTAAGATAGTCTCCATCTCATGGGGAGAGTTCAGTCAGCGCTCACCCAGGCTGCAGGTGGCAAAACTGAGAACTGAGTGGTCATCTACAGAGCATGTGCCTCACCAGGCATCCTGATGTTGCCATCCGTGTTAGCTGAGTAAGCCTGGGCTGCCTTTGAAAGAGGCTGTGCTCACCAGCCATGCGCTTAAACAGTATCAATCCTGTGTCCCCCTTAGAGGATCACTTTGCTACCAAGAACTTCAGCCTTCCCAGAGACTTCTTTGCCCCTCTCTTGGGGGGGGGAGATGGTGAGGGGGTTCCCCTTCACAGTGATGAAGTATTCGCAGCAACCCCCAGAACAAAATCTCCAGAGAGTCAACTGCCTCTGCAGAGAAACCAACAAAGCCATCTCATTACAGCCAATCTCGTGGCTTTCTTCCCCAGTGGAGAAGTGGCCTGCACCCCTGGGTCTGGGTCCCTTGCTGGTCTAAGGAAGCCCAATGCTTTTCTCTCACTTGAGGAAAACATATACGTTGGTCCATAGAACTTTCTAGAGTTTGGGGGAATCAAGCCCACAGAGACTGAGTCACACTCTGAGTTGGGAAAATGGGGTCATTAAGTGCATTTTTGTTAAATCGGAGCTAATTATTTCAGCCACCTTCGGGGTCCTGGTAGCAACATGGCCGCATTGTGTCGCTAGCCTGGAACACACGTAAATAAGTAACTGCACTCCACGCTGCTCTGGTGCACTGTAATCATATATTTATTCAGGATGTTGACTTCCTCTGAGCACCTGTCTTCAACAGCCTTATCACCGCGTGAGCCTGTGTGGGAACCAACATGTCCAACTGTCACAGTACACAGCCTGCGGCATCTTCCTATGAAAATAAGGCAGCCGGCACCTGATAGGGGGAGAATTTTTAATCTCGACGACTTGTATCTAATTTTGGGGGTGACCAGCCTGTCAGCTCCAGCCGCCCAATCGTTCTTTGAGGTCGACATCAGGCGGCAGCTGCCAGCGCCTTGACACTTCTTTTCTATTATTATTATTATTTTTCAGAAGGAGAGGGGGAGGAAGGGCGTCAGGGAAGGAAGGGAGGAAAAGAAATAAGGGAGGGAAAAAAAGCATGCTGCTATTTTCGTTGCATTTTCAAATCCTGTTTTAGTGCAAGAATTTAATTATACACATTTTCATCATTTCTTGTTCTCTGAGACATTAATTAAGGACGCTCGAGTTCAGCTTCCGAGGCACTGTTAGTTCACCCTGTGCAAACATTTTTTACCGTTTTGGTACAAACAAAAAATGATAAGTTAAAGGTAGCAATGCTCCTAGATGTGGATATACAAGTGCCCCTCCCTCCGCCACCATCCTCTTTGTCATCACAAAGTTGGACATGTCATTCACTTATCAACCAATGCACCACGACCAACCCGTTCTGACTGTCCTGGTTGTACTTTCTGGGGAAACTGAGTCCCCTGAGCTGCCTGGGCAGTGCTCAGTACCTTCTGCACATGGAACTGCCTTTAGCATCTATAAGAATGAAAATATATATCCAAGCAGGGCATGGTGGTGCACGCCTTTAATCCCAGCATTCAGGAGGCAAAGGTAGGAGGATTGCTGTGAGTTCAAGGCCACTCTGAGATTACATAGTGAATTCCAGGTCAGCCTGGGCTAGAGTGAGACCCTACCTTGAAAACCAAAAAAAAAAAAAAAGAAAAAAAAAAAAAAAAAAAAAAAAAAAAAAAAAGAAAAAGAAGAAGAAAAGAAAAGGAAAACAGAAAATATATATCCAGAGGTCAGTACAAACTCCCCACTTTCAACAACCATGTACAAGAATTTAAGTCATGTTCCCAATCTAACGCCATATACTGGGGTTAGGGAGGGAGGTTTAGTTAAACTGTTACACTCCAAAGAATTAATTCTGGGTCCTGGGAGTGGCTCAGTGAGTAAAGTGTTTGCCAAACAGCTTAAGGACCTTTGTTCGGATCCCAAGTCCCCATATAAAATGCCAGTCATAGTGATGTGTGCCTGTAATGTGTGCTGGGGACATGGCGACAGACGGAACCCTGGGGCTAGCTGGTCAAGCCAAATTGGTGAGGCTCTAGATTTAGAAAAAGACCTTGTCTCAAAGAGTAAAGTGGAGACACTGAGGAAAACGCCTGACATCATCTCTGGCCTCCACACACCTGCCTATACATGCTAGCCCACACACATAGGGAACATGTAGACTACATACATAACACACACATACATAAACGTGCAAATATTAAGTACACTTCTAAAAAACCGCTATGTTTTTTTCTGTGCTCACACAGAGCGATGTCTTTTGACCATCCACAGATGACCTGGTGCACTGAGCACTGTTGATGGGATGTCAAGGGAAATACACATGACAATCTCTACGTGTGTCTTCAGGAGATCATCTGGTGAATTCCCAAGACGTTTCTGGATCCTGGTCAAGAAGTGCCAGGAAGGGGTTGTAGGATTCAAAGTTCACTACTGGGAGCCAAGGAATGAGCCAAGCCATGTGGGTGCATTAAGTGTCCCACTCAGGCAGTGGAGTGACAGCTATGCCAATGGGGAGAGACCCGTCTCTCGGTAGCCTAGATGGAAAGTCAGGTATCTGTCAGGGTAGAGGAAGAAAGGAGGAAAAGACAGGGAAAGGAACGCTAGCTCTGCGAGAGGTTGTAAAGCTTGGGTACCCGTGGGCGATGTCTGTCTGTCCCAAACAGCCGTGGTGAGTGGCTGGGGAGCTCCTGGTGTGATGTGGTCAAATGAATGTGTGATTCTGGCTATAGTTCCATGTCATGTCTTTCCTGGGCACTTTAGAATAGATCTCTATTTTAAATATCAGTCCCCTCCATTTACTTTTGTTTCTTGGCATAGATTTTTATATATTTGATTTTTTTTTTCTGATCTTGCGTTCTGTGTTTTTGCTTAGAAAGCTGGGTCACAGTGCTTATGTTGGAAAGCCCCAGATAAAACCTGAAATCTCTTAGTAATCTAACAGAAGGTCTGTCATGCCCTGACCTCAACTGAGCTTCTCATTTCACCTCTCACATCCCCCTAGGAAGTCTCTAGTCACACATTTTCTCCCCTTTTCCTATCTCTCAATGCCTTCCTTTACTTTCTCTTTCTTCTTTACTTCCATGTTTTTATGAAGGCAGCAGAAAAAGGCCATCAAGCTGAGGAACTTACACTTGGGCTGGAGAGCTGCAAGCACCAGTGGAAGACAGCAGGATGCAGTGAACCCAGCAAGGCTGGACTCCCATGGAGGGGCTGCATTGTTCTGAAGGAGAATAAACTACTTCTCAATACCCTGGGTCCTTGGAACCCAGAAAGAAAAGCACCACCTGAGCACCTGACAGACCTGCATGCCAGCAACCCACAAGGATCCATGACCCCAAACCAGCTGTCGTCTGTGCCCCCCCTCACGTGACTAGCTTATGCCACGTGGTCAAAGAATTCAGTCCCATGTTCTTCCTTGGTCTTTTCACTGCCATGTGGCCAGCAGCAGTATCGGACACTTGGGAAAATCTGTCAGTGGGCACAGGTCTTGTGCTTGCTCACTTCTGTCCCTCTTTGTGGCCCCTCTGGGTCTCCAGACCTGGATCTCTCCACCATAGGCCATGCCACAAAATGCCCAGTAATCGTAGAGATTGTTCATCTGCATGCTGCTGGCTGCACTGCCCATCGTGTGGACAAGCTGCCCAGCTGGAGGACCCTGCAAGGTCACAAGCGTTGTATGACTTCGAGAGGCCATCTTCGTACAGGAAGTCATCTGACGCTGACATGCAGGAAGGAGCACGCTGCCTGCTTTCTAAGCATTCCTCAAAGCTTACCTACATCTTGGGAAGGGATGGGCATTCTGAGAAAAAAAAAAAAATGAACCTTGAGGGAAGGGGCACATGTTGCCAAGAGACAAGGAGAGAGAGAGATTACAAGTGACACAAGCAGTTTCAACTTTACGACAGTGGCCATGAGTCAAAAGACACAGGGCATTCACAATGCTGGCCAGCCATCAAGTCAATGACCCGCTCATGTTGAAATGGTTGATTTTAATCTTAAATGAATTTCACCACCATTTTTAGCAGTGCATTTTAGGTGAAAACATTTTTTTTGAAGCACACAAAGACTTTGTCACCTCTTTAAGCGGGGTAAGAGAGGGATTTCTAATCACTGGGCTCCTCTTTGGGGCACATGTGTCACTCACAGACTCCCTCTCATTCCCTGTATCGACACCACACAGATGCACCTGCCGTGTCCCAGGGTCCTCTGTACTCAAGATGCTGAACTTTCTCCACCTTTATTAGATTTTTTAAAAAAATATTTGATTTTTGTATATTTAGTTAACAGTGAAAGAGGAACAGAGAGAGAGAGAGAATGGGCACACCAGGGCCTCCAGCCACCACAAGCAAACTCCACTCCAGACTCGTGAGTCCCCTTGTGCATCTGGCTAATGTGGCTCCTGGGGAATCAAATCTGGATCCTTTGGCTTTGCAGACAAATGCCTTAACCACTAAGCCATCCCTCCAGTGCCTTTATTAGATTTTTTAATTGAAAACTTTAAGAACAAACTGCAAATTGGTCACACTTCTATCATGTTATACTCTTATGTTCCCCCCACCCCCACTCTACTGAGGGCCATGCTTTGTGGCGGAATGATCTGTAATCCTCGCGAGGTCACGAATACCAGGCAGTCTCTTTGGAGGGACAAAGTACCGTAATATGCTTTCCCGCCCCGTGGCTCTTAAATTCTTTCTGCTCCTCCTTCCACCTTTTGCTCTCACACCTTTGCCCACAGAACCTTCATGTCCATTGCTTTCCTGTGGAAACAAGTGGGTGCTGTGGGGCCCCACAACAGCCCCAGTGTGAAGGAAAGCTCAGCGTTCACCACTCATGTGCAGAAGCAGCTCCCATCGTCCAGCCTGCCCTTTACCCTTTACTGACTTTGTCTCTCATGCCATTCTGTCTTCCATGCCTCTCTTTACAATTTCAGCCACTTGTAACCACTAAGTCTGAGCTATCTCAGCCCCAGGGAACTCCCACCTAGACCAGACCTCGCCTCCAGTGTTTACGGTTCAGTCCTGGCCTTCGTCCTGCAAATGGCCCATTTAATTCCTCTCTATGTTGGTCATATCATCTCTTTAAGGTTGACCTGGGACATCCTCCTATCTGTAAAGATATTCCAGAATGAACCCAAGGCAGGGCATGCCTCACAAGGATATGGAAGTGCCGGGCGTGGTGGCGCACTCCTTTTATCCTAGCACTCGGGAGGCAGAGGTGGGAGGATCGCGGAGAGTTCGAGGCCACCCTGAGACTACATAGTGAATTCCAAGTCAGCCTGGACCAAAGTAAAACAAAACACTGGGAAGGAAGCCAGAGGCTCAGTGGGGGCTGCACCCTCTCTGTGGCTGCCCTTCCCATACCTCTCTGTCCAGTGTGTGCTCAATTCCTTCTGGCAAAGTGAATGACACTGGAAGTGAATCTGTTGGAGAGGTCATCAGCCATGGATGGGCCAGCACTGTGGCCTCCTGAAATCACTCTAGACTAAATGTTCCCATCCGTGACAACGAGTCTGAATGAACCAACCAAGGCTCCTCCGCAGGAGGATTTGATGTGGGTATCCGAGAAAAGAAGCCAGTGGAGCCAGAGAAGCAGAGTCAGCCTGAAGCTCCAAGACAACCAGCTCGCTCCCCCAAATGCCCCAAGGCCTGGACTTGCGGCCTGCACCAGGATCTCGTCGGCTTCCACTTCTGCTAGAGTCCACGCACTGTGATAACCTCCACTTAGCATGTCTCGGCTTCTTTCAAGAACCAAACTGAAACCCACAGGAGAAGCCAGAGCAAGAGGCCAATGAAGGGGAAGTAGAGGCCACATCCAGAAAGGTTGGCAGGAGACACAGGGTGAGAGGGAGGTTACACGGAGAGCAGGCAGTAGGTGAACTGGCACATTCTCTACATGGGTCTTCAAGGAGGTTATGGACAACCAGACAGCAGGTGGACAGACACGAGGCCACTGCTTGATCTGGACACTGCTGAGAATTGCTCTTCTTGGGGTGGCAGGGCTACCTGACTGGCAAAGAGGCTCATGGCCCAGACAGATGCCCTGGACTTGGGGAGATCAAGGTGTATGTTGCTCTCCATTGAAACCCAAACCTTGGGGAGCAAGAACTATAAAATCCTCCCCCTTCTCCCTGCTTGCTGGCACGGAGGTTTTGAATCCCTCCCTCTCTCCCGAAGCTGGAGGCCCCTTGGCTTTAGATCCCTTAACATACTTTCATTTGAAACCAGCATGAGGCTTAAGCTGCTGTTAGTTTGTCTCGGCCACTCTGGGAAGCAAGGCTGGGCATGGCAGCCGGAACATGGCTGAAGGGGGATTAGCAAGTCTCGCCTGAGT
Organism: Orientallactaga sibirica; assembly: GCA_036365145.1. Classification (NCBI taxonomy): domain Eukaryota; kingdom Metazoa; phylum Chordata; class Mammalia; order Rodentia; family Dipodidae; genus Orientallactaga; species Orientallactaga sibirica. Next base: position 12,371,782 of record JAEOAD010000038.1, on the reverse strand, counting down.
TCTCCCTGCAGCTCCTCGGCTGCCATTAAGAGAGACGGATTAATATCAGGTTTTGGGGATCTGGTTGCTGGCTGATACTGCTCAATTATCCAGATAAATGGTCAGCATCCAAGCATGTGTGGCAGCATAAGCCTCAGCACCGTCCTCTTTCCTTTCCTGTCCTTTCCATTTTTTGTTCTTGCCTTTTTTCTCTCCTTTATTATTATTATTATTTTCTTATTTTTTGTTTACTTGGAGAGAAAGCATTTATTTCTTTATTTGACTATCACACTGCGATACATATTTTAAAGTGCCCATTAAACTTTCAACACGAATACCCGCTGTGGCTGGGTGGATTATTGCTGTTGCCGTTGAAGGCTCGTCACTGGAGATAAAGGACAGGGTTTTCTGTGGCCAAATGTGGTTGGGGAGTGGCCACCTCCCTGGCTCTCTGCTTCTGTGTGTTCCAAAACCTTTCCTTGCATTCACAAGGGCCCTGTCTCTGTACCCAGGCCTGGCCTGACTCTCACATGAAGGTGTGGGCCAAACCTCTCCCCAGACATCGACTTTTCCAGCCCAGACAGAGGATGAAGAGACCATGGCAGACTCCAGGGTGGGCCCCACTCCCCACCCCCACTGCCGTTAGCCTTCTGTCTTGGCTGGTAAGTTTTTATTTACCAGTGAAGACTCTTCTGCTCAGTCCCCCTTTGCTCTTGCCTTCCCACCCTGCCCCACTTGGGCTCCTGGGTTACTTGTATAGCTTGATTACTGCAGCTGGCACTCAGAACGCACCTGAGGCTGGGATTAAAGATCAAAGGCAGGCCAAAGGCTGCCTGCCTGTGCCTTCCCTGGCCTGTAAACACCAGCTAGGCCCCATCTGCTGCTGGTCGGTCTGGTCTGCTCACTCACAGAGGTGCTATCTTTTCATCCAGCAATAACTGTCCATCAGCACTAAGCATGCCCTCGCCTCCAGGACTGACCCCCACGCTCCGCAGCGCCCCAGCCCTCCATAGTACTACACATAGGACCTCTTTTCTTCTACTGCCCAGGTAGAAATCTTTTCCAATTGCCTACCACAGCACTGGTGGGTCCCATGATCTGACATCACATGGTTCTATCACAGGGGCTTTGCTGAAGCACACCTGACCTGGGATTATTCCTTGTCTTTACAAGGTCAATTCTTCCTCTCACTTCAAGGACAGCCATTGTTCCTACCTTCCCTGCTCACTAACCTTGTCAGGGAAGTACCCACTGGGACCTCCAGCCTCATCCTCAAAGGCTCACATCAACTGTTGGAGACAAGATGTGTTTGGCAGCATGTCCCCATTCATGTCATGTGTTGTAGGTAGGAACCCCCACCCTAAGGTAGTTCTTTCTTAGGATCACAGTAAGCTCCTCATGGGTCTCTGGAAAAGCCTTGAGCACACTGGGGAAGACATTAACAGTCGTCACAGCCAGAGCTGTGGGGTGAAGCCAGGACTCTGTGTAAATCACCCTTCTCTCTGTTGGTGGCTTATGCAAGATGGCTGGGGACATGAACCTCAGAGAGAAGGACAAAACAGCTCTCTGTCCACAAATGCTCTCCTCTCTAGAAGGTATTGTAAACTTCTTTGGATATTGGCAGAATGTGACTTTATTTGAAATGGCTCTGCATACAGGTAAGGTATGGACATCCAGAAAAGTTCACCTGTGGCTGACAGCCTCCCAAATCCAATGACTAGTGCTTGTGAGAGAAGGGCTGAAGATATAGCTCAGCGGGTAGAGTGTTTGCCTAGCATGCATGAAGCCCTTGGCTTGACCTCCAGCACCTCACAATCTGACTGTGGTGGTACATGCCTATAATCCCAACAATACAGAAGTAGAGGCAGAAGGATCAGAAGTTCAAGGCCCTCCTAAGTTACTATGGGAAATTTGAGGCCAGTCTGGGATACCTGAGACCCAGTCTCAAAAGAAAAAGAAGGAGCAGGAGGAGGAAGAGACTGTGGTGGTTTGAATCAGCTATCCCTCATACACTCAGGGGTTCTTACTTAATGCTTGGTCCTTAGTTGGTGGCAATTTGGGAGGTAGAGGCTTGCTGGAGGAGGTGTGCTTTGGAGGCAGATTTGGGGTGTTATAGCCACCCTCCTCTTGGCAGAGCTCAGCTCACTCTCCTACTGCTGTTTTCCACCTTCCATGGCAGAGGTGATGCCCAGCCTCTGCTCATGCCATGATTTGCCCTGCCATCATGAAGTGTCCCTTTGAGACTAGAAGCCAAAATAAACCCTTTCTTACCATAAACTGCTTTTGTTCAGGTGTTTTGTTCCAGCAACATGAAGGTAGCTACAACAGAAAGTCTGTACCAAGAGTGGAGTCATTGCTGCTGGAGACATGACTGGGTGGCTCTTGGTGTTTCGAAACTGACTTGCATGAGAAATGTGGAAGGATTTTGGAAGTTTCCACTAAGAGAAGGTTTCACAGTGCTGTCAGTAGATCTTGATGGACCATTCCGGTGAGAACTGAAAGACTTAAATTCAGAAAGACTGTGAGGTTTGTCTTATGAGGGGAAGAAAGAGCTTTGTCCAGATTGGGCTAGAGGCAGTTTATATGAGAGGCTAGCTGTATTCTGCCTCTATCATGCGAGTTTGAGCAGGATTGTATTTAGAAGAAATGGACTGGTGTGAGGAGGAGGATATGCCATAGAAAGAAATGGAAGTCTTGAGCCAGAGACAGCAGCCCAGTTCAGCAGCAAGTGTTTGTGAGATCACCACCATTGAGATAGGGCCAGCTGCTCTGCATTGGGACAGTAGAAGGATGATGAAGGCATTTTCCTGCTCTTCAAAGTCAGCTTCATTCTCCCCTGGATTACCAAATTTGGTAGGCCATGTGGTACTATGGGAGTATAACAAATGCAGAAAAGAAAGGGTGGTTGTATTTACAATGAGTCTTTTTTTAACTTTATTTTATTTATTTGAGAGAGAGAGAGACATAATGGGAGAATGGGCACCCCAGGGCCTTCTTCTCTTGCAAATGAACTCCAGACACATGTGCCACCTTATGCATTTGGCTCACTTGGGTCCTGGGGAATCGAACCTAGGTCCTTTGGCTTTGCAGGTAAGTGCCTTGACTGGTAAGCCAACTCTCCAGCCAAAGTCTTTTTTTCTTTATGTCATTTTGCTAGAGATCAGCTCATTCTCCTGGTGCTATTTGTCACCCGCTTTGGAGCATGCATGATGGCCATCCTCTGCTCATGTCAAGCTTTTCCCTCCCATAATGAAGCTTCTCCTGAAAGCAAAAATAAATACTTTCCCGCATCAGCTGCTTTGCTTGGGTGTTTTGTTCCAGAAATGAGAATGGAACTACAACACTTTCTAAGCCCCGCTGGGAGAGAGCAGATAATCAAACTTTGTCGTCTCACTGAACTTGCAGGTAAAATATAGCTGGTTTCTTTCCCTCCTGTCTTCAGATTAGACAGTAATGAATCACTAGTGATTTAATTTCTTTAATTGTATTTGGGTATTTTCATTACTGAAGCATGTTTTATAAATTTTAATTTTCAGGAATTTTCCATCTGCATGTTTTTCAAATGTATGGCATAAAGTTATTCATAGATTATTATGACAGGTTTAATCTCTTCTCTATATGGATTTATGATCATTCATATCATTAATCTCATTTATATTTTTAGGTTTTTTTCTTTGTTTGAGATAAATCACCAGCTACACTAATATTATGCTTTGTAAAGAGCTCTGGAGTTTGATTTTCTTCATTCTTTTTATTGCTTCTTTAATTGTAATATTTTACTTGTTCAGCTTTTATTATACATTTTCTTAATGCTTTTTAAAGATTTGCTTTTATTTTTTAAAAAAAAAAACTTTCTTTATTCAGATCTTTAGTCATGAATTTTTGTCTTTTTTTTCTAACATATGCAACAGAGGCTATTTGTTTTCCTTTAAAACTTGCCTTAGCTGCATCTCAAGACTTTGAATTATAACCTACGCATCATAATACATTTTAGTTATTTTCAGGTTTTATTATGATACATGCCTTGGCATTTAAGCTATTTTATGTACCCTTTATATCTTTTAATGCAAGTGTACTATTCAGGTTTTCATCAAGAAAAAGGAACCACACTAGGCAATGGGAAGAGAATGCATAAAAGAAGGGCAGGGGGAGGGTCAATCTAAACTCAAGATATTGTGAATAAGACATATGTAAAATTACTTTTTTGAATAAAGGCACGTCTAGAAGCTGTAGACTGTTACTAGAAAATTTTCAATACCTGGGATGGGATACCTTCCTGTGAGTTGTTGGCCAAGGAGGTCCCGGCAGCCTCCAAAACATTAAAGGCTTTTGCCAAAGCCCTTGGTTTCCCTTGAGAAACAGATAGTAAGACCCTATTGCTGAAGACATCCCTTGCCTGAGAGGCAAGGTCACTGAGAAAGCAAGCTTGTATGGAGCAGAAAACCTTCTCCCTGTAGACCAGCCAACTGAAAGCTGGAAAAAGCTGCACTGCATGCAGCCGTATGGGAGACAGAAGCCATCAACAGTGAAAACAGTGGACACTGAATATTCAAGCTTGGCCAGATAGGCCCAATGACTAAACGGGTGCAATAGTGGCATGTCTACTCTTGGGGTAACCAACTGCTCCATAATTGGACTGAAGGCCCTCTCTAAGGGAGGGAATACATACCTGGTACTGAAAAACCTATGTAAAAGTCTATGGGAGGTGAGGTCATGAGCCTTAGGTGTATAAGCCTGCTCTTGTCTGACTAAATGTATAAATTATTCCCACCAAGCTGCCCTGAAAGCACTACACTTAATGTTCATATTCACTTCTGGTTAGAGAAGCTTCTATTTTCAGATGGCGATGGCCACTGGGATGACCCAAAAGGCAACATAGTGCTGAGAAGAAGGGATGGAGGAGTGCCTAGCACTGAAACACCTCTGTCACACCCTCCAAGGCTCAGGGACCATTGCGGAAGAGGGGGCAGATAGAATGGAAGAGCCAAAGGAAGGGTATGACCTCTTACAATGCAACTGCCCAGACAGAAATTGGCCTCGATATCCATGACCTTGCAGTGCCTAGCAATACTCCACAAGACCCTCAAAATAGAAGAAAAAGATGATGTCATCAAATTAAAAGAGAGACTAATGGAGAGAGGGAGGGGATATGGTGGAGACTGGAGTTCTAAAGTGGAATCGGGGGAGGGGAGGGAAATATCAGGTGGGTTTTTTTGTATGTAAGTATAAAAGTCAATAAAAAATAAAATAAAATAAAAGAGGAGATGTAAGGTAAAGTTGTTTACACAAGTATTGTAACATGAGAAGACAAAAGAAAATGCCAACGTGACTCTGAAATGTAACTGTCATGTAGCTGCCCTTCTAATGAGCGACAAAGAGAAACCCTGGTGGTCAGACTTCTGTGGGGCAGATGCGGCCTTCTGTGCTTATGGTGCCAGTGAACAGGCAGTGGGTATTGTCCTGGGAGTGCAGAGAGAGCTGGAGGCTGGGAAAAACCTTCTGCTTATTGGGGGGTGAGGTTTAGAGGACCAGGAAGACAAACAGGAAGTCCCACCTTCCAATCTCTGTTGACAGCCCCCTAGTGATCTGGTCAAAGCAAAACTGTGAGGCTAATGAGAGGGAGAGAGCCAAAGTCCCAGGGAACATGATCAAAGCACATTTTATACTTGTATAAAATTCATTTTTAAAACCTGCATTCAAGCTGATGATGGAGAGATGGCTTAGCAGTTGAGGTGCTTGCCTGCAAAGCCTAAGGACCCAGGTTCTTCCCCAGTACCCATATAAGCCAGATGCACAGCGTCTGAAGTTCATTTGCAGTGATTAGAGGCCAAGGTGTACCCATTCTCTCTCTCTCTCTCTCTCTCTCTCTCTCTCTCTCTCTCTCTCATAAATAAAACATTTGGTAACAAAACAAAACAAAAAATTGCATTAGTTACTTTTTGGTTCCTGGGACAAAATACCTACCAGAAGCAGCTTAAAGAAGGTTCATTTTTGGCTTACAGTTTTGAGGTGAAGTGCCCATTATCGCTTGAACAGCAAACCTGGTCACATTGTCACATCAACAGGGAGCAAGCGGCAGGAGAATAAGTGGGACTTGGTTATAACACCTCAAGGCCCACCCCCACTGGTACACCTCCTAACGGATTCTTAAATTTCCAACACAGCATCACCAGCTGGGCATTTGCTATTCAAATGCATGAGTCTACAGGGGTTGTTTCACAATGAAACCACTGCAAAAAAACAATACTGTATACAAAGAATATAAGCCAATAAAAAATCATTCCAGGGATGGAAAGATGGCTTCGTGGTTAAGGCGTTTGCCTGCAAAGCCAAAGGACCTAGGTTCCATTCCGCAGGACCCAAGTCAGCCAGATGCACAAGGTGGCGCAAAGCATCTGGAATTCGTTTACAGTGGCTGTATGCCCTGGCATGCCCAGTCTCTCTCCCCCCCTTCTCTCTGCCTCTCTCTCTTTCAAATAAATAAAAGTAAAAAATTTTTAAAAAATATTCCACTGAGCACACCCTTGTAACTCAAGCATGCATGAGGTTGGAGTTGGAATTTTTTGCCTTGATCACAGCCCAGCCAGTACTACTTAGTGAGACCTTGTCTCAAAAACTTCCAATTTAATAAATAAATAATATTTGCATGAAATCAAATGAGTGTGGAACTGAGAAATGGATCAGCCAGCCCTCTAACCACAGAGTACAGCCCAGTAGATATTTTTTGCACAGGAATTTAATAATATTTAAACAAGTATTTCTCCAAAATTATTTGAGTTATTGATATCTACCTATTCTCCTATTTATTTGGTTCGTGGGAACAGTAGCATTTCTGCAGGAAGCATTCAAATCTTGGCTAATCAGGATTCAACCAGGAAGAGACAAGATCCTTTTCCTGTCATGTGCTTGGTGAAATTGCCCTATGCTGTAGAAATACACAGTGAGCCACATATACAATGTAGAACTTCTTAGTAGCCACAGTCAATAAAGCCTGAAAGGCAGGGGAGGAACCTTAGTGAATAAAGCACTTCCGGGGATTTGCCTCTCTGCCTCCCATCTTGCGGGAGGAGTGCTAGGGTCATTCACGTGCATTACCACCTCTGGCTTCATGGCTTCTTTACCCACTGAACCATTGCCCCAGGCCTGATTCCTAATTCCTCGAACACACTCTCTTGGAATACTGTGTCCCTCTGTGTGGCCTTCAAGGACTAGTTAACTTAAACTTAGAATGGAGAATCACGGTCTTCAATGAGTTAGTCAAGGACAGGAAACCATTCACCAAATTGAGAAAACTCTTGTTATTGTTTCTTTTTATACGACCAAAAATATTGATTTTCTACAACTTTATCCTTGTTGCAGAGTCATCAAATCTGTCACAAAACTTCCAGATGTTAACTGAAGATTTTCAGAAACATGTGATGAGCACCTAGAATGTGCCAGTCATTGGAGGCTGTTACATGAATAAAACAAGCAAAAATGACATAAATGGAGAATATAAACAGCTATTCATGAACGTAATCCTTGTCTTTCCTAGGATTGCATTTTTTGAAAGACATTTTCATAGTAAAACATTCATTACAATGAAAAATATAATTATTCATTGAATTGATATGTAATAAATGAGTTAAGCCTATGTTTACACATTTATGAGTTTATATTAGAGATGTTTGTTTGAAGGATTGATACAAACTCTGGAATTTGTTTGACAAACACAGCAAGATCCTTGCCTATGGAGACAGGGACCTTGTGCTCAGAGTCCTTGGGCTATAGAATCAATCACAGCCTTTCTGAAAACTTTGGTTCCGTAAACAAAAAGTTTCATGACTGACCAGACCAGTCATCTCTCTACAGAGAGTTCCTTAAGAAGGCTCACACAGGGATCAGCCCTTCACACAGGGTCGCATAGAGACTGGACACTCCCTGGACTTCCTGACTCGTGCCAGGCAATGTGCAGGCTCGGTGCCTCACCTGGCCTCTATGTCTGGTGTGTCCCCCACATCAACTGCCTTTGGAATATAGCCATGCACTTGAACTTGAGGGAACTCAAATGACCTTCAGCCACAAACCCTAGCAGACTCTCCCAGGACCTTGCAGAAGTAGCTGTGAGCCCAGTTGCCCACAGTGATAATCTGCTCATTAGCATACTCTTTGTTAACCTTTCTTCCCTTCAGTTTCCGGGGTCCCATCCCAAGGAAACACCTGTACCCATCCCTGTCTTAATTTGCCTTGGTGGCATCTGACTTTGAAAATAATGCACCTGGCTCAGCATACAGCTGGGCACAGGCCTGTGGTGCAAAGATGCCTGGGGTGGCAGTCTTCGGACCCTCTCCAACCCCACGTTGAGCTCTGTCTTCTTTCTATGGCTTCTGAGTCATCACATGTGAGAACCTTGTAAGCATTTAATCGGAAAACATCTTAACAAGCAAATGTGGAGAGATGTGGGTGGGGCTTTGCATGCTGTTTATTTTTAAGGAGATGAAAGGTGCATTTAACTGTACTGTTCTGAATTTCCCAAATCCCACAGACACCATTTATGGTATTAACATGGTACTTCATCTGGAATTTACTCCACACAGAGTGAAGAAATGCAGATATGTACTCCTGATGGCAAGGTTTTGCCTGCTAAGGCTGACCTGCAGGCCAGAAGCATCTGAGCTGGTCACACCCATGAAAGTGGGAGTGGCTTGTATTAAGTCTACTTAAAGAAAAGAAGGAAGGTAATTAGGGACTGCTTGAATGTAAACCATGGCCATGTACTTATTTACTCGGAATGAATACTTAGACTCTATGAATATATATATGCTACTTAATGCATTTAGTTCCAGGCATAATTTTCATGAGAATATCACATCATCTTATGCTCAGCCCTTCTGTCTTCAATAAGAGCTGCAGGTGCTCGTGGAGCTAAGGACCAGGAAGGACTTTCCTTTTCTTATAGGAATAAGAATGTGGGGTCTGCTAGGCATGACCTCTCTCAAATAAACCACATCCCCAGATCTAGTACAATTTGTCATTTATAGACAATTTATAGACCAAGAACTTGACACTTGCAGTGTACAACTGAAGGACATCGGTGAATTCATAGACAGCTGAAACCCTTACCACCATCGTGTCCTAGAACACGCCCATCACCCAGAGTAGAACCTCACATCCATGCGCTGCCACCCTCACTGCCCTACTTCTCCTCTTCTGGATAGTTCACGTAATGGATGTGCATAATCAGATCCCATCCACTTCTCCTGCTCTTCTCAGGGTTCATCCATCTTAGTACATGTGTCAGTGTTCTGTTCTTTTTCATTGACAAATACCATCCCAGGGTCTGAACACCCCACATGTTGTTTATCCATCCAGCAGCCTGCACAGTTGGTTCACTTTTGACCTATGACTAATGACAGTGTTTAGGAATGGCTATGAGCAAGTTCTTATGTGAACGAATATTTTTCAAAAATATTTTCTTTGGAGCCAGGTGTGGTGGCGCATGCCTTTAATCCCAGCACTCGGAAGGCAGAGGTAGGGGGATCGCTTGAGTTCAAGGCCACCATGAGAATACAAAGTTAATTTCAGGTCAGCCTGGGCTAGAGTGGTGAGACCCTACCTCGAAAAACAAAACAAAACAAAACAAAAAACATATATATATATATACATTTTTTTCTTTGGTTTGTGCCTAGGAATAGGATGACTTGGTCATGTGGGAATTCTATGCTAATTCCTCTGTGAGTATTTCCAAATTGTTTCCCAATTGTGACTGTGCCAGCTTGCCTCCCCACTGAGAGCATGTAGAGGCTTCAGTTTCTGCCCACCCTCACATTTGCACGTGTACAAGACACCAATCCCCCACTTCTCTACAGCAGTTTTTTGCTCCTGTTTTTATGATGGCTCATAATGTGGAGAGTTCATATGCTCCAGAGGTACCCACAATATTGCCATGAGGTAACTTAGTCTGTCTCAGTCTATATCTGCACTCCCAGGATGGCTACAAGTTGGATTTTACTTACATTCTTTCCACATTCGGGTGGAAACACACTTCCCGGCCTCTGTTTTTACTTGTGATGAGAAAGATTTTATGTGTGTGTGTATATGTGTGTGTGTGTGTGTGTGTGTTTAACTTCACATTGGATGATCTTCCAAATGAGGCACAAGTTATGGGAGGAAGGGAATTTATTTGAAACTTAAAGATCCAGGAGAAGTTTCATAATGACCAAAGAAGCTGGTCCCCTTTCACAGATCAATGCAGACAGAGAAAAGCCACCACCACCACCATAATCAAGCACACTCCAGCAACCCAGGCAGGGCTCAGACTTCCCTGCATACCACGGGCTGGAAATCAGATCCTCCCCCAAACACACCTTAGGGCTGGACCCTAGGATCTGTCTACAGTGACACCTCCTCCAGCCAGGCAGCTAAGCTCTACATTACAAGCTTTAAGAAACTCCTGGATCTATCGGAGGACATCCATTCAAACTACCACATTTTGCCTCTGACCCATAGTAGATTCATAACCATCTCACACTGTAAATTGTATTTAGTCTAACTTCAAAGATCCCTATAGTGTTTACCAACTTACAATATTCTAAATTCCCAATTCTCATCCGAGATTTAAGATTATCTCTTAGCTGTGAGTCCTGTAAAATCACAACAAGTTATACAGTTTCAACACATAAAAGCACAGAGTAAGCATTCCCAACTGCTATAAGGCATAATAAGGAGAGACTGGAACAATGCAAACTCAGTAACCATGCAAGCAAACATCACACAACTGTAGTTCAAGTCTGATATAACAACCAGTGACTGACAGTCCAGATTTTGCAATTCTACCCCTCCAGCTGGGCTGAATAGCCAGGGAAAACATCCATCCCAATTCCAACTGCACTCCATGGTAGCTCTTGCATTGTCCTGATATATCCAAGACATCTTCAGGTCTCCATGCAAATCCAGATCCATCTTCCAAAGGCTCCATTGGCCTATCAGAGACATCATACCCTGCCTATATGCTGCATCTCTCAGTGGCTCCTGAAACTGTGCACTTCATAACGCACTCCATGCATTTTCATGCTTCTGAAACCAATACCAGGTGTGCAAGATACAGCCATATTCTTAATTCAGGGACAAAACAAATCATAACCTTGAAGATCAGGTTCCTTTCTTTTAGTCAACTCCTTGCAAAAGGGTTTGTATTTCTACCATTTAGACTTTCCAGGGTGGAATCACCCCAGGCATTCTCTCCATTGTTTTAATGTAAAGCAGTTGGGCCACCTTCCTTAAGATTGTTAATGTGTTTGACAATAACAGCTTCAGCACCCTCTGTGCCAGTCTCTGGGCCACTAAATTTTAAACTTGTTTGAATTTCTCCATTTTTATATCTTATATCCTTAAGTTCCATATCTTTAGCCAAGCACATCTGTCCACTACTAATTTAACCTTGATCAAACTCTCTGTATATGGGCAGCAGATTGTGGGCAGCCCTTATGTGAGAAGCCCATTTCCAACAAAGTCCTTTGCAATTTTTCCTCCAAATACAATGCTCTCTGCACTTCGCATTTTCAAACTCTCACAAGAATAGTCCATCAACCTTGGCTTATCACTCTGGAAGGTATCTCATCTTCAGTTGCAAGTACCAAGTCCATGACTATTCCTTCAAAACAAAAGTTCCAAAAGACCAGAATCCACAAGGGCAAATTCATTGTCCAGCAATACCCACTCTGTGGTACCAATTCTGCCATAGTCAATTTCACATTGCTGGGATGAACCTCCAAACCAGGCAAAAGTTATGGGAGGAAGGGAATTCATCTGAAGTTTACAGATCCAGTGGAAGTTCCATAATGGCTGAAGAAGCTGATCCCCTTTCACAGGTCCAAGCAGGGAGAGAAAAGCCACCACCACCACCACAAGCAAGCAAGCACACTCCAGGAACCCAGGCAGAACTCAGACTTCCCTGCATACCACAGGCTGGAAGTCAGATCCTCCCCCAAACATATCTTAGGGCTGGACTTTACGATCCACCACAGTGACACCTCCTCCTCCAGCCAGGCAGCTGGAGATCTAAATTACAAACATCCATTCAAACACACACACACACACACACACACACACACACACCCCCACACACACACAGCTCTGTGGGTAACATGTTCATTGAGAAAGCCTGAACAACCTGAGTTTGGATCCCTAAAACCCATGTAAAGCTGGACACCACAGTGGGCATCTGTTAAGCTCTACTATAGTAAGATCAGAGGTGAGGAGAGAATCTCCTGGAAGATTAGAGGTCATCTAGTCTGGTATACACAGTGACAAACAGCAGACCCTGATGCAAAGTAGAAGACAAGGTCTGACACCCAACATCATTCTGTACCTCCACATGAGTGCTGTGGCACAGGAGCACCCACACTTATACACACGATCACACACACACACACACACACACACACACACACACACACACACAGAAAGAGAGAGAGATTCAAATAAAAATATGGAGTGGGGACATAGCTCAGTGGGGAATAGGACTTCCTGCGAAAGCATGCGGACCTGAGTTTTACCCCAAGCACCAATATAAAGTATCAGTTATGGGCTGGAGGGATGGCTTAACGGTTAAGGTGTTTGTCTGAAAAGGCAAAGGATCCTGGTTCAAATCTCCAGGACCAAGCCAGATGCACAAAGGGGCACATGCGTCTGGAGTTCGTCTGCAGTGGTTGGAAGCCCTGGAGCACCCACTCTCTCTCTATCTCTCTCTCTCCCTCCCTCTTTCTCTCTCTCAAATAAATAAATAAAATATATTTTTAAAAAGTCAGTTGTGGTTGCACACACCTGTAACCCAGCACTGACAAGGGAAGAAACAGGGAGATGACTAGAGCTCTCTGGTTAGCCAGTCCAGCCCAAACTCAGTGAGCTATGGTTCAGTATAAGACCACATCTCTGGAAAAAGTGACAGAGGACGGCACACCAAGTCTTTCCTTGGCTTTGGCTTACACAGCCTTGTGTAAGGGGTATATGCACAGGCACACATATGTGCATACACCACACACACATATGCACAAACCAAAACTATGTGTAACGTCTTCTTACAATGGTCTTTTCCAAGATTATTATTACTGCCTACTAATATGAAGGTAATGGACTTCACTGAGGCAGCTTCATGCATTCATAAAACAAGCTTTGATCATATCCTCCTGTTATTGCCATTTCTTACCTATTTTGTCCTGGTCCATTTCTTCTTCCCAGTATTTCCCTTCTATTTACCTGTTTTTATTTATTCCTTTTTATCTAAACTCCACATACAAAAGAAACAGAAGATTTGTCTTTCTGCATCTAGGTTAATTTTATTTACATGGCTATTTCTAATTCTACCTGTTTTCCTGCAAATGGCGTGACCTTGTTTTTCTAAAATCTCCATATCACATTTTCTTAATCCGTTCATACGCTGAGGGGCATCGAGGCTTGCTTCCTGTCTTGGCTGTCATGAGAGTGCCACACTAAACATGGATGTGCAAGGAGCTCTGTGGTATGCTGACTAAGATCACTTGTTTATACACCCAGAAGTGACATAGCTGGACCATACAATAGTTCTCTTTTTAGTTTTCTGAGGAACCTCCGTACTCACCTCTATAGTGGCTACACTAATTTATATGCCTAACAATAATGAATGTCCCTTTCCATGTACCCTCACCAGTATTTGTCATTTTAGTTCTTGATGACAGCCATTCTGACTGGAGTGAGATGGCATCCCAATGTGATTTCAATTTGCATGTCTTTAATGGCTAGGCACATTGAACAGTTCTCCGTGTAATTATTGGTCTTCGGTATTTGTTCTTTTCAGGAGTGTCTGTCAGAGCGTGTGAACATCGACTGGATTGTTGTTCTTGTGCTGTTATATTTTTGAGTTCTTTATAAATTGTGGATATTAACCCCTGTCAGCTAAAGAGCAGGAAAACAGTCTCTCCTACTCCATAGAAGGACTTTTCATTCCATCTATTATTGATATTGAATGTTATGAAATCAGGATTTTATTTATTTATTTAACCACAAATGTTTCTAGAAGATCCCAGCATCACTGGCAAATGTCAACAAATTGAACTCACCAGTGTAGGATATTATTGCCAAATAGTGTTACTTTTCCTCAGCCACGAGTGCACACCTGAAATACATCAGCAGTGATTTTCAAAACGATTTTTCATCTTCATTTTATCAAACTTGAAACGGTGGCCTCACAATACTGGGCACCAAAAACCCCACCAGTTCTGCTGTTCCCCATGAGGATAAATGGAAGATAGACAGCGGTGACTCAATACGGGGCTGTGCCAACCCTGAGGAAATGGCACATGATTCCTCTGATCACTGCAGGGAAGGGGTGGCTGGTGCAGTGACACAACTTGGGGCATCCCCAGAAGCCATTTACGGTGACACGTCACAGGCCCATCTTGTACTGAGGCGCTGGAACTTGGGACCTACCTGTTGCTTACTTGTTTACTGACGCTTGTCATTGTTACGCCCGAGGCATTAGTGGGTTTGCCTCAAGCCACTCAATTAGGGTATAGAAGAACCTAAACCAAGCCTCGGACTGTTTATCTCCCTTTCATTCACCCTGAGCACGGTAGAAAGGCCCTTGCTATGTCACCATATACCATGGGACTCCATTCCATCTGCCCTGAAGCGAGAACATTGGCGGTGAAATAAATTTGATCTGGAATGGAATCGTATCCTGGCCTCTCCCCTACACCTTCCATATTTCCATCAGGAACTGCAGTATTCAAGTATCACAGGAGATGCAAGCTAACTCTACTCCAATCCTCTACCCACACCTTTTTCCGGGCTAGGAGCCCTTCTTCTCACCACTACGCACTGCAACATTCCTCTGCCCAGCGGACCTGTTTCTTCCTCTTTAACAGGTCCTGCAAACTACCATTATGTTCACGTGCTCATATCCAAAACGGAGGCCTATCTACAGCAGCGGCACTTGCCAGCAGGCAGGTCTGACCATCTCCCCATTTAATACAGACAGGAGAACAAAATAAGTCACAGAAAGTTGTAGGAATTCTTGAAAAGAAGTAACCTTCCATTTTCTTTGCTTCATATGTTATATCAAGATTGTGCCTCCCGGCTGTAATGTGCCCCTGTGAACATTTATTTGGGGTTTTTATATCTAATGGACACATCTGTGAATCTGTGAACATATTGTCTTTGTTTTGTGAGGTTAGTTTAAAAGAAAGTGCCATTTAAATGAAATATTACCCTATAGGATTTCCAAAACTTCACAGAATCAATTGCCCATGACTCCTGTGAGCAGGTGTCAGAATGGCAAGCATGAGACTGAACTGAGGCCAACTTGGATAGGAAAAAAAAAAAAACAAAACATGACTCTATGGAGTCTCAACATTCCTGTCAAACCCATTAAGCCTGGTACCCAGTTGTGTGCTAGCCTAGTCACTCGAATATCTGCAAACCACACAGGTTAGGCATTGGATTTTGCATTTCTTTCATTTGAGTATCTAGATTCTAGAAAGTGTAGAAAATGACAGGTTGTATGGGGAGCCACTTTGTGAACTAAACATATATATATATGGTATTTCATCAGTTGTCCTCTGAGCCTCGACAGGGTAAATTCATCTTCAAATTTATCTTCGTTGCTTTAAATGTCTAATTTGAGTGCTCAGCCTCTGAAATCAATTTCAGATGTCTCTGGGGAGCTGGAACAAATAGCTTGCCTGCACTGTATTAAGTCTGAGCTGGGGAGGGGGGAAGACTTCATCTTCATGCCCCATCAGGAAGATGAGAATGACAGCAAAGACAGAAAGAAGGCTGACATGTTTTCGAGAACATTAGCATCATTTAACTATTAATATTACTTAGCATTCATTATTTGCAGAACAGGACAACCTGACTTTGACCTCACTTTTGAAAAAATGTATTGATTGGTACGAGGACAGCTTTGTAATTAGCTGAAGGCAGGTGGAAATCACCTCCTTGGAATCAAGAGGGTTGGCTCCCAACACCCTTCCATCTAAACCTTTTACTAGGTGGCTAGGATGACACAGACAAGTTACAGGAACCAGAAAGTTCTGGGTGAGTGAGCCAGAGGAAAAGTTCTCCTTTGCCAGAACGTGGTTGAGCTGCAGCTTATAATAGTAACACAAGCTGTATTGCTCCTGGGAAAGTGATAGAGAAATGGCTCTTCTGTGTGAAGATCTCTTACCTCTCCCGGAGCAGAAGGGTCTTCCCATCTCTTACCTCTCCTGGAGTGGAAGGGTTTGCCGACATTACCACCGACAGAACGAAGAACATTACCACTCATCCCAGGAGCATGGAATGAGAGGGGCACGGAAGTTGGATCCTTCACTGATGGAGAGACGTTGGCCCTGGCAAAGAAAACAATTTACTGTTGTAATAAATAGGATCTGGGGAAAAACAGAAAATCTGGAATGAGGGGTTAGGGAGGCTGGTGTAACATCTCACCCTTTCACCATGTATCTGATAAAATATAAGTTCCTAGGGATGGAGAAATGGCTTAGTGGTTAAAGCACTTGCCTGCAAAGTCAAAGGACCTTGGTTCGATTACCCAGGAACCACACAAGCCAGATACACAAGGTGGTGCATGCATCTAGAGCTGGAAGCCCCGGCATGCCCATTCTCTCTCTCTTTTCCCTCCCTCCCTCTTTCCCTCTCTCAAATAAATAAATAAAAATAAAATACTTAAAAAAAAATAAGTTCCTAGCACCTGCCAAATGTTAAGGGTAATACAACTTGGGATCTTTGTTGAGGCAGGTTAGAAAATGGTCCCTCCAACCACAACTTTATCTTTGGACCAGAGCATATGCTAAAATTTATGGTAGGGAGAGATGGAGAGACATCTTTTCAGATGGGAAGATACATTCAGTAACAGATCTTGGAGTGAGGAGTCTGTTTCTCTGTCTTCACTCTGTGAGGTCTGAGCATGAAATGCCTCCCTCAGGCTTGTGTGGTGAATGCCAGATCCACAGCTGGCACCACGATTTGGAAGTGCTGGAAAGTTTGGAGGCGGGGGTGGGGGGGACCTAGCTTGAGGAAGTAGGTCCTGGGAGTGAGTCTTTGAAGAACAGCTCATTCACAGTTAGTTCCTGTCTCTCGGCTTTCTATGGTCCATGGGGTAAAGGACCCCATCTGCCAAATCCTCCTGCCACTCAGGTAACCATGGACTGAACCCCCAGGAACAGTGAGTCAGAGTAAACTCCACTCCCTTAAGTTGCTAATGTTGTGTTTGATCACAGAGATGCAAATGTCTGGCGACTATAGGCTCTAAGTGTGAACCCAGGTGTCCTTATTAAGAGAGAGGCAGAAGGAAGAGACTGCACTGCATCCCTGTGCAGAAGGTGATGTACAGACAATGGTAGAGAGCAGGCACTGACCCTGAAGATCAGAATGATGTGGCCACAAGTCAAGGAGTGCCATCAGCCACCAGTAAGAAAGGATGCTCCCCAAGCCTCCTCAGAGGAAATGTGTCCCGGCAGGCACCTCAGTTTCAGTAGTGATAGCAAATTTGGACCTCTGGCATCCTGAGCTGTGAGAGAATAAAGTTTGTGGGAATTTGTTCTGGGGGCCCTAGGAAATTAATGCATTCCTATACTAGCCTGCACTGACATTATAAATGTAGTTTTTAAATCGCATTTTAATGATTTTTTCCCAGGGTCTAGTTAAGGGGAGTTCTTGGGGAAATCTTGATGTACCTGGGTTTGCATTTTTGCTACACTTTGCCAAAAATATACCATCCATGAAATAGCACTTCGTTGCTCTCATATTCTGTCTTGGAATCTGAAAATTGGGCACAATTATTCCTTCTCTGCTTCCCTCAAGATGATCTATATAAAAGGGGTGGGAGGAGCTAAGAAGATAGCTCAGTGGATACAGGCACTTGCCCCAGAGCCTGCCCATGTTAGAAGAGCTGGACAGGAAGAGTGCTTGTGTTTGTGACTGAGATGCACCTGTGGCAATGGGAGGAAGATCAGGAAAATCCAGGGGAATCCAGAAGTTCACAAGCAGTAGTGAAAAGACAGACCCTGTCTCAAGAAGTGGAAAATGAGGAGAAACACCCCAAAGTTGTGTTCTGACCTCCACACATGTGCTATGGCCTGTGTATGCCCATGTATACACACACACATCATACATATACACAAATATGTACATACATACATACATACATACATACATACATACATACGTACGCACAAATAAATAATAAAATTAAAGAGGTGGGAGCATGCCTTTTGTTAGTGAATAGCATTCTCCTCAGTGCTCCATTTCTCAGCATGGAAGGTGCTAGGCTTTTTTTTCATAGTACTCACACTTGGCCAGTGAGATTTAATTATTTGTCTGTTATCCATCCTCCTGAGAAAAGAAGCAACTAGTTATCTGTATTCTTCACCAATGTGGTTCCAGCTCCTACAATGTGAGTGGGGCTCAACTGGCATGGGTGGGTACTTCAATGAAAGGATGACTGAGTGCCCCGTCTCCCAATTCCCCCAGAACCATAAATGTGTGCGTTTCCATTTCCTCTAATTTTCCTTCTTTTCTTAAAAACCTATTGGATCCAATTCAGTGACAAGATCTGTGCTGATTCCTAGGTTATAGCAGTGGGCGCTCACCCTCAAAACTTCAAAGTTTAATGGGAAGGAAGGACAGAGAGATTCAAATAACAACAAAGCTGATGAGACCTTGAGCAAAACAAGAAAACACAATAAAGGGGGGTACGGTGGTTTGAATGCAGTGCCCCACATACACTCATTTGTTTTGAATGCTTGGTCCCCAGCTGGTAGTCTGGAAGGTGGAGCCTTGCTAAGGAGGTGTGTTGCTAGGGATGGGCTTTGGGGTATTATAGCAGCTCCCTCTTGCCAGAGTTCCGCTCACTCTCCTCTGCTGTTTTGCACCTGCTGTGGCAGATGTAACGTCCAGCCTCTGCTCGTGCCATGCTTTTCCCTTCCATCATGGAGCTTCCCCTTGAGACTGTAGGCCAAATTAAACTTTCTTCCCATCAGCTGCTTTGGGTCAGATGCTTTGTCCCAGCAACAGGGGGGTAACCAGAACAGGGATAGACAGAAGAACGCCTGAAACTTGAAAATAGTAAGGTTGTTTAGCAAAGAACACAGGCTGGTATGCTAGGCCAAGGGGTGAACAAAACTGCCATGACTCTAGTCAGAGGGAGTGTAAAGCACCCAGGCAGACAGGGTGGTTCCTCCTCCATTCAAGGACTGCTGAGGCTGCTCAGGAGGCAGAAAGAAAACCTAGACTTGTATGAGGTTGAATCTCTGTCAGTTCTTTCGAGAGGAGCACATGTTTCCTCCAGGGGGGACTTGGAAGATGGTAAGGCTCATGGAAGACAGCTTGATCCAGAGCAGGCCCGGAACAAAGGTCTGTTCCTTCTCATGAATCAGCCACTTGACACATGGTAGACGTGAACATTTCTTTACTAATCTCTGTCCCAAACATACAGATTCACCTATAGATACTTTAAAAAAAATTATTATTACCATGGCTAATATAGAGGGGATCCCAGATGCCAACCAGTCCACTTCTGGGTATCCCACTTGGTAATGTGTGTCACAGGAAGTAGCATCACTGACACTGGGCTGTAGAAATATGGCTCCAAAGCTCACACCAAGTTCCCTGCGTCTACGATAGTTCCTTGATGCCATGCAAGGTCACCTAAAGTGTGCGTGACACCCCCCCACACACACCACCAAAGAAATAACATGTGCCTTTGTAAATGACAGGAAGACTTCATCCCTCAAGCTGTGTGGTGGTCAAGCACTCCCCTCAAAGACGGAGAGGGTGAGCCGTCAGATGCAGTTAAGTGAGACCCTCAGCTCTGGCAACAGGGTATAATGGCCCCCCTTTGGCTCTAAGGAGCTCTGCTGGCTCCTGACGCTGGGAAGCACCCCTCCCACCCGCCTTGCTATCTTGGTCAATACAAACAGTACAAGGGCCTCAGCTTCACGGAGACTTTGATGCTCTCCGTCATTGTTGGCACACAAAAGCACCGAGATTGACCTACTTACGAGTGCCTGTCCCCCAATAGGACTCGGGCTGTATTTACAGACGTTGCAGAAAACCTGGATTTAGATAGTGCCTCCCTGGGGAGAAATTATTAGCACTAATCCTTGTCTTGGAACAAAGCAGCCGGGCTATGGGATAATGGAGATCTGACTCCACACACCAGATCTGCCTTCCAGGCCTGGTTCCCAGCATAACACCTACAGCTAAATCCATGCGGCTCACCTGCAAGGGCCATGGCATTAATATGCTAATTACAGGATGGTTTGCCAATTACACTACGTTTATGGATCCTCTATTAATGATGGAGTGATTAAGAGTCATTTTGATTACGTCATTTGCCCAGGATGGCTCAGCTGACATTCCCAGTATCTAGCAACATACCCCCAGTATAATGTGCTGGTATCAAGTCGAGCCCTCTGCATTTGCCCCTTTAGGCTCATTCACGTTCATATCTGCTACTTTGTACCCTTCATCTACATCTGCCCACTTCTTCTCCCCTACCCAACCACCCCGACCCTGATAAGCAATGTTTTATTATTTTTCTCCATTCGATGCCTTGTTTAGATGCTGCATAGAGATGAGATCCTGCAATATTTTAATATATGTCTTTCTTTTCCTGGCTTTTTTCACTTAGAATAATGTTCTCCAGTTCACCCATGTTGTGGAAAAAAGCACAGCTCCAGAGGGTAGATCCCAGCATGATGGAGCACATGGTAGGGCGAGGGTGAAAACCAGTGTCACACCATTACATTATCAGGGTGGAAAGAGAGAGAGAGAGAGGGAGAAGAGAGAAGGGGAAAATATCAGCTAGCAAGGCTGGACTATAACACCTCAAGGCCTGTCCCCCAGTGTCACACTTCCCCCAACAAAACTCCACCTTCTAAAGGTTCTACAACATTCTGGAACAGAGCCACCAACTGAGGATGAAGTATTCAAACACATGAGTATGGGGGGAATTTTACGTTCCAACCACCACCAGCTCAGTAGTCTGAGCTGGACCCTTGTGGTGTGATGAGGTGAGTGCAGAGATTGCTGTAAGGTGCTGATGTCATTTCCGGTGGGGATGCACCCTTTTCTGGATCTATGACTGAAGTTTAGCATTCAAAGTCTCTGGGGTCTCAAGGACCATGAAACCAAAGACAAACACCGTCTTGTGTCCTGTCCCTGGACCAGCTGCCCCGCTGACCTCCCTAGACCTTCTTGTCTATATCCTAATGCCATCAGATGACAGCTCTTGTGATCTTTGCGTTGTGAAAGGTGCCTGACACTTTTCCAGTTCAGTCCTCACTCCGCTTTCCACTGGTCCATCTGCCATGATTTTCTGGCTCTTCTCACCCATCCTTGGATTCTCTGCAGCATTTTCCTCAAAACGAGCTCCCCTAACCCTCACCTACCTACCCCCACTCCCCACCCCCACACACATTTTATTTCAACAATAATAGCAAGGGTCCAACCCCCTTGTGTAAGTATGCTTTCAACATTCCCACCCACCAAGCTTGTTTCGTGCTAAGCTGACTGGTGATGGAATTCCTTCCGGCGTGGTGATGAGAATCCACCTGTGCTTAAACAGCCAGTGCAAGGTGACCCTGGGTTCATGCTGTCTGGCTACTGAGTCCTTGCTTCTGACTGCAATGCTGTCCTCTCACTCATCAGACCCCTTCCCTCACCTTCCTCATCTTCACAGCATGTCTCGTGAAGTGAACTAGTCAGGACCTGCTGTTGACTAACTTTTCTCTCCATTAGCTGTCCTTCCCATCTCTCATCCATATTCATTGATCCATCTGTCCACCCATCTCTCTTTTAAAAATATATTTTATTTATTTTTTATTTATATTTATATTCATTTATTTATTTGAGAGAGAGAAAGAGGGAGGCAGAGAGAGAAAGAGAGAGGCAGAGAGAGAGAGAGAGAGAATGGGTGCGCCAGGGCCTCCAGCCACTACAAACGAACTCCAGATGCATGCACCACCCCCTTGTGCATCTGGCTTATGTGGGTCCTGCAGAATTGAACTGGGATCCTTTGGCTTTGCAAGCAAACGCCTTAACCACTAAGCCATCTCTCCAGCCCCCACTCATGTCATTACTGGTGCATGTATCCATCCATCCATCCATCCATCCATCCATCCATTTACTCTTCAATCAATCCACCTACCATCTCCTTCACCTATTCA
Source organism: Orientallactaga sibirica (assembly GCA_036365145.1). Classification (NCBI taxonomy): domain Eukaryota; kingdom Metazoa; phylum Chordata; class Mammalia; order Rodentia; family Dipodidae; genus Orientallactaga; species Orientallactaga sibirica. The sequence goes on along the minus strand of JAEOAD010000038.1, from coordinate 12,349,616 downwards.
AACATTAATTCATCCATCCATCCATCCATCATCTGTTCACCCAGTTTTCCAGCCAGCTAGCCAGTCATCCACCTATTCAGTCAGCGACTCGTCCATTGCTTCTTCTATTCTTGCAGGTATCTATCCACCATCTGTCCATCTCTCTGTCATCTGTACAGTGTTGGAAACATTACAAAGCAATGAACTAGGAAAGAGCTGCCAACAACCCCCTCCCATTTCGCTATCTGGGCCATAAACTTGTGTAATTTATTTTATATAGATGTATATATGCATTGATTTTAATCCTTTTTCTCTTCAAAAGAGGATGTTCTAGGTCATTAAGTAGCCTTCTAGAACATTATTTTTAATGGTTACTTAGTATTCCATTTGATGGTTACTCCACACATTCATTAAACCCTCGGGCACCGGGGGACGTTGAACTTGTGCTTCTAGAATTTCAGCAGCGAATATAAGGAAATAGACTGACTCACATACAGGACTTGTATATGACTGATTTCTTTAAGACAATTTGATGACTTCTTTAAGAAAAAAAAAAAAAAATCTCTGGCCTTCAAATTGCAGAGTTCAAGGGAAGGTACACGTGTAGGGTACCAGGTTGTCCCCAGGAAAATCTTCTTGGACGTGCTGTCTTGCCAGCACTATGTGAGGGGCTGCCAGGGTCTCCAGCTGTAGCCTGTTCCCCAGGGGAGCAGGAACGTGGCCCTCTCACAGTGGGGGGGGGGATGGGGCTGCCAGCTCTGAAGCTGAAAAGTAAAACTCAAGGTTAGAAGTGGGCAGTTTGGGATCAAGCTTGGCTCTGGTGCCACTCAGCATCCTGTGAGGTGGCTCTATCCCCTGGAATTGAGTCCACGAGAAGCCAGTGGTCCCTGAAGAAAGGGGGAGAGGGCGAACAAGTAATTGGGCAATCAAGGAGGTCGAACTGGCCAGTAGTGGTCTGTGTTTGTGTCTTGGCCTCACCGATTGCCCCTGTGTCCCCAGAGTGTCCTCAGACTTTCTGTGACGATTTTCCTCCTCTGTAAACTGGGCCAGAACAGCAATTCAGTAAGTCAGAATCTACGAAGCCTGAACATAGTGCCTGGTGTATGATAAACAGTGTGAGTGTGTTTAAAATAATATATCAGGAGGTGCACACCCTGAGCTTAGGTCTTTACATTATAAAACTGGACTCCATTTTCTGAGTGGCGACCTTCAGAAACTTTAACCACATTGCCCAAAGCTGAAAAGCTAAAAGCTATACAAACTGTGATTCTGATCAAAACTATAAAACTATAAAAATTTGTCAAGAAAAAAATAAATTAAAAATAAATAAAAAAGACAAGACCTGCAAACAAAATATCCTTAAATTTCCAGATTGAATAATACTTCACTTTGTATATATACTATTTCACTTTTTTGTCATCTACCTGTCTATAGGACCCTCAGATTGCTTCCACTCAAACTACTATTTCTTGTTGCATTGTTAGCTGACAATGATTGCATGTAGTGATGGAGTTTAACACAATTGTTGGCTCCATATGTCCATCGTGGAATGGTTGAACTGGGCTTGGCATATCAGTCACCTTACACACACACACACACACACACACACACACACACACACACACCCAAGAGCTAGAGGAGGTGGGGCAGAGAGAAGTGAGGTACTGGAGACACGGGCCTCCGCACCCCATGTCCATGTGGAATCTAAATCCATCTTGCTCACAGAAGTTCACGTGTTTTCCAGAGGCTAGAGGCAGGCTGGGTGGGGAAGGGAAAATGTCAAAGGTGACACGGGGCCCAGAGGAATGTGGTTTAGAGAATCGCGATATAAATGTGGCAGGAGAGCCAAGAAGATTCACTCTATCCAGAGGAGCTCTGGAAGCCTTCGTGGGCCTTTGCACAGAGGACCCATTAAGCCTTTGCAAACAATGTGTGAACAAGTCATGATGCATCCCAATGGAACCTTCCAGAAGGGAACTACAGCAGGGACTTGGGTTGTGGTGAGAGATACAGAGCTTGCCCCTTGGACATCTGTTCTCCTAGTGAGCTAGGCTACCGGACGCTGCCCAGCTGGCCCCCAACAGCCCCTTTTGTCCCATAGGATATGCTCTCTGCAGGCTACAAAAGGCTGGAGGAAGAGGTCTTGGGCAAGTTGGGGAACTACAGTAGAAGCCTGCCAAATTTGAGCTGGAGAGGAGAGAATAAAGACAAGAAGGCTTGGAGCCAAATGAAGATAAGGCAGCTGATAGGAGACAAAGCCCCAGAAAGGCTAGGCTGGGCTGTGGAACTGACAGGTGGGCCTCAAAGGGGGACGAAGCTGCAGAGAGACGCAGGTGCCAGGCAGCCGGGGGATGCGGGCTTCGTTCAGTCTGACTGAGCAGTCAGTCTGCTTACTGAAAACGCACGGTGCTAAGCAGAAGGCAGTCTATATTTAGAATTTTTCTTTAATCTTAAAGAGAGGAAAACAGTGGCAAAGGACTTCCTTGTCAGATCCTGATTCAAGTTGAACTTCTAAAGATGCGGAGTTGGTGTGTATAAGACTCCAAATCTCTTGCAAGCATAGAGAAAGAAACCAGAAGGGGGCCCACAGGGGCCTCTCCCTCCCCTTCATGTCGTGCTCCCATCCAGAGCAGAAGGACCCACTCTGTCCTGTGTGGCACTCCTGTATTTAAGCTCTTGTGTGATATACACATGGCATGGCTCTGAAGATGACTCCCTCTGGCAAGGTTGCAACCAGGGCTTTGCCTTCAGCCTGGGGACTGCACTCTGGTGAGCTCTTTGGCCTTGTGGGGGTGTTTGGTCATCCTGTGAGAGGCAGGCTCAGTGGCAAGCCCAGGTCTGCTCAAGCTGCACCCAGAGAAGAGGAGCCGCCAGCCTCTTCCCACGGGAATCCTGGTCATCTATGGAAATCACAAATGGAATAGATATGGGACTGTTGTCTCTGCTCAGTCAAAAGCAATCCTTTACCCTACCTTAACTCACAGCAAGTGGAGAGATGCAACAAGGAAGCAACAGATTGCATGAGCCAGCTTTCTGCCACTATGTCGTAGTGCGGGCTTATAATCCCCGCTGCCAGGAGTTGGAGATGGGCAGATCCCTGGGGCTCACTGGTCAGCCGTCTAGCTTACTTGATAAGTTTCAGGTTAGTGAGAATCCCTGTCTCATAAAAGGTGGATGGCACCTGAAGAATGGTACCCTGAATTTGTCCTTTGTGCTCTACATACATGCACAAACACATGTATGCATATACACCAATATGTACATGAACACACACACACACACACACACCAAACACACTGAAAGACACACAGAGTGAACACTGAAGTTGGCCTGGAGGGTGTACTGTACATAGATGTCCTGTAGTCAGCAACAAGGCTCTTTCCATGCTATGGCCAGTAAGGCTTTCTCCTCCAGTGCAGTGTCTGATCCTTCTGTGTCTGCTCAGGGACAGGCCAGCCTGTCTGTGCGTGTCCAGAATCCCTGCACCTGCAGACCTGAGTCTCTATACCTGCAGATCGGAGTCCCTGTGCCCACGGATCAGAGCTGTGTCCTTCCATGGCTGGGAGTTCCTGCACTTACACACACTCACAGATCTGAGCCTCTGCACCGAGGACCTGAGTTCCTGTCCTCACATGCACTCAGACCTGAGCCACTGCATCTGCAGACAGCCTTTCTCCTCATGGAGGCTGTCTCCCAAACATGTGTACTTCAAGGTCATGGTCTATCTAAGCTACCTGTGACTGTCCAGTGCTCACACTTTGGCAGTAGACACCATGACTGGCATTTGCTTTCCAGGCCCCATGTGGACGACATAGGCTAGGGTCACCTATAATTGAACCATGTCCTTTTCAAAGCTCTCAAGTGCATAGTTTCTTTTGTGTAAAGCCATTCACAAGACCCTTGGGCCCTTTTGCAATAAAAGATGTGCGGTTTGATTCCATAGACGGTCCCTCCACTGTGGACAGCCTTTAGATGCTGGGGTCACCCACCAAAGTCAAACGACTGTATAGCCAGATATTTGCAACCTCTCTCCTGGCACCCAGCAGTTAAAAGCCAACTGTACAACTATTAAGTCAAATCTGGCCTGCCTGAGCTTCTCCAGATTGCCAAGGTCAAAACACCCCCACCTACATAGAACAAGGACCACTCATGTGGCCCATCAAAGCAACAGTCGCTCCAGGTATGCTGTGACCTCAGATAGCTCAGCAATCCAAGCAGCCGCACCCAGTTGTAAAGTCTTTAACGCCTTCCTCTCATCTAAAATCTGAACATACAGGGAAATAAAAAGGAAGGTAGAGGGCTGGAGAAATGGCTTAGTGGTTAAGGCGTTTGCCTTCAAAGTGAAAGGATCCTGGTTTGATTCTCCAGGACCCACGTAAGCTAGATGCACAAGGGGCACATGCATCTGGAGTTTGTTTGTAGTGGCTGGAGGCTCTGGCGTGCCCATTCTCTCTGTCTGCTGCTCTTCTCTCTCTCTCTCTCTCTGCTTTCAAATAAATAAATAAATTTTTTTTAAAAAAAGGAAGGTAGAAAGAGGCTGGAAAATGTCTCCATCACTGATGCCAGTAAAGTTGAGAGAAGATGTGGGTGACAGGTAAAAAGTAGCCAAGGTGCCTGCCTGCAAAGCCTAAGAACAACCGTTCGATTCTCCAGGTCCCATATTTAGCCAGATGCAAAAGTGAGGCAAGTGTGCAATGTCACACATGTCCACAAGGGGGCGCATGTGTCTGGAGTTCGCCCACAGTGCCTAAAAAGCCTCTCTGTCAGAGGATGGTGAACCACTGCTCACCTCCCCATCAGAGGCAGCAGAAATCTGGGTGAGGGAGTCATAAAGTGAAAACGAAATTCACTTTGAATCTTGGCTTCCAAAGGTAAAATCTATGGCTGAACCAAAAAGAAAGTGTTTATTTCTTCAGAGATTTCAAATCAGTTATTACCCCCTCCGCCCCCCCACACACATCCTAAGAAATAGCTTCAGTACAAAGGCAGGCGGAACTGTAAGCTCCTTTAAAGTAGCTTCATGAATGGGAATGAAGTCTGACTTCCATCATGGACACAGAAGAGACAGCTCTTAAAATTTATCCTAAGCCGGGTGCAGTGGTGCATTCCATTAACCCCAGCACGTAGGAGGCAGGGGTAGGAGGATCACCATGAGTTCGAGGCCAGCCTGAGATTACATAGTGAATTCCAGCTCAGCCTGGGCTACAGTGAGACCCTACCTCAAAAAACCAAAAAAAAAAAAAAAAAACTTTGATTTCTCAGTGGTTAAGATGCTTGCCTACAAAGCCTAACAACCAGAGTTTCATTCCCCAGTGCCCATGCAAATCAGACAGACAGACTCACAGGATAGCACATGCATCTGGAATCTGTTGACAGCAGCTGGAGGTCCTGGTGTGTCAATTTTGTCTGTCTCTTTTCTATCTCTCTCTGCTTGCAAATAAATAAATAAAAATATTTTTATTGAGGCTGGAGAGATGGCTTAGCAGTTAAGGCAATTTGCCTGCAAAGCCAAAGGACTCCAGTTCGATTCCCCAGAACTCACATTGCCCAGAACTCACATTCCCCAGAACGCACAAGGGGGCGCATGTGTCTGGAGTTCGTTTGCAGTGGCTGAAGGCACTGGAGTGCCCATTCTCTCTCTCTCTCTCTTTTTCTCTCTCTCTCTCAAATTAATAAATAAATAAAAATTAAAAAAAAATTAACACTTGTATCCTTGAGTCATCCTGACAGCAGCACAGGAGGTGAGCACTACTGGGAAACTGAGCACTTAGCCCTGTCCTTTCTCACTGGGGGACGTGGCTAATTAGGAAGAGGATATATGGGATTACTGAAGTCCAAGCCTGCAGGCAGACCCTTAGGTCCATTCTCCATCGCCTGGTCTTCTGAGCTGGCTTTTGTCTGGATACAGATGTTGAGTGCTCCCCAGCCGGGTTCTCAGATGCGTCACCTACCAATCTCCAGCTGAGTCTCCATTGGATGGTGGACCCTGCCAGAGGCAGTTCGCCTACGGGGCTGCTGCAGAAGAGCTCCTATGGAACCGAGGACTTGAGTGTCATCTTTTGAGTAAGGGAGTTAAAAAATTAATGTTTAAGATGATTCTGGGGGTGAAAGCAGAAGGAATACAGGACAGACCATCTTTGAATTCAATACATCAAGTCCACTTGGGTAGAGCACTGCATCTTTCCAGCTTCTGCCCATTGACTCATTCATCCTGCAGACACTTCCTGAGAGCCACGCTCCAGGAGGCAGTGGCACAAGTACACACAGCACCACAGCTGATGGGCACCGATGGCGTCGTTGGCTGCAGGTTTGGGTCTAAACACATCATACAGATTCCATACTGCATCCTCTACCCGATAGGAGGAATGGCTTTGATTAGCTCCTTCTCACAGATGAGGAAATTGAGACAGAGATTTCATTACCCTGCCTCCAGACACAGAATTCATTCTTAGGTTTTTTTTTTTTTTCTTTCTTTCTTTGAATCTCTCTCTCTCCTACTACACTCATACCCTGAGGTGCCACGTGTGTTGCCACTCCTCTGTCCCTCTCCTCAGAGTTGAAGCAGCAGGAGGTAGCATGTGTAGACTGACCCCCGCACCCTTGCTACCTGGATTTGAGCCCCGGGAGATGGCACCAGACATAAACAGGGGTGCCAACTTGGATAGCACACTTCTTCATGCCTCGGTATCTTGGTGTGGAAACAGAGACAGGGCCAGGACACAAAAGTTGCTGAGAGTAAAGAATTCAGTAAGGACAGAACGTCGGTCAGACCAAAGCTCAGCAAGTCCCCACTCTCATGGTGGCTTATGTGGTTCTCTGTCAATGTGTGACAGGAAGGAGCAAATTCACTGTGAAAGGAGAGGAGTTCACAAGAACAGCCATGACTGTGGGGCTTGGGGAGGGGGGTTGCGTTCCCAAAGGATTGACCCTAACAGTGTTTTACAAGATGGGGTGGAAAGAGTTCACTCCAGGTGTAGGGACAGGATGTCAAAATCTTACTCAAAGCTCACAACATGGGTCTGAGTCAGATGCTGATAAGGTCTCACTGGGGGATGACTGATGGAGAGAAATGAGCCTGTCCCTTGTTCTGCCAAGCTAAATACAGGGACAGGAGGAAAGTTTGCTCTGCCTTCTCATCCAAGCTGAGAACTTCTTTCGGGGTCATCTCTGATGACCCTCCAGTTAGTGAGCACTCTCTCCCAGGGCACCTGTGCTCCCCCCACAGCCACTGCTGACAACAGTATAGAACACCTTGTGCTGGGTGACCCAAAGCCCTGTGGGGACTCTTTCTCCCCAAATCTGTGCTCAAGAAAGTACAAGAAGCCCCTGCTTAAAGAAAGAAACCCCAAGTCCAGACCTTCGGGTAGAAATATGGGAGCTCCGACAACGTTTTCGAGAACTTCAATATGTGGGAATACTTGGGACTCTTGAGTCACGTAGCCTGTGATCAAGTAAGATCTGGGTGCCACCTCCTTCCTCCCAGCCCCACTTCACCCACTTCTTTCTGACGTTTCATCTAAAAGCCAGGAAGAATGGATCCCTTGTCAGCCCCACCCTCCAGGATGTCCTGAAGCTGACCCAAATCCTAAGAGCTGATTTTATTATTTGCAACTTCAGGTTTGGTAATATTATCCAAGCTCAAATAGATCATAGCAGGGAAATTTACTCCATGGAAATCGGTAAAAGACCCAAATCAGGGCTTCATGTCCCCTGGAGAGCTGGCAGTTAGATGTCACTTCCTACAGACCAATGACTCTGTAAAAGTCCTCAAGGCTAACAGTGTGATGGAGCCATTGGAAAAATGACAGAAAGGGGCTGAGGAGATGGCTCAACAGTTAAAGGTGCTTGCTTGCAAAGTCTACCCACCCTGGTTCAGTTACACAGCCACCCACACAAAGCTTGACCCAGAAAGTGGCACAAATGTCTGGGATGGTATTTGCAGTGGCAAAAGACCCTGGCATGCCCCCTCATATATAAGTGCAAATTTTTTTTTACCAGAAAAATTGCAATAATAATTGAGTTATACCTTATTCTTACATCATGCCATGGAGTTTGCAGAATTACCTTTTATGTATGTTTATCATTCATGAAAGCCTCACAATGGCAGAAAATGCATTTCTAGTTCATTGTAATTCTCTCTCACTGTTTCCATCAGGCCGTCTGTGTATGGCCGGGCAGATTCTCTACTACACGAAGGTCAAGCAAAGAAAGGAAACAGAACAGATTTCTAAACCATGGCCCGGTGGGACTTGTGCCCACTTAGAGGGCTCATCTGTGTCAAATTCCACCAAATGTTCGGTGATCTATATGTACTCTGGCATGCAGGAAACACGCTTCAAATATTTACTGAGTAATTGGATGGGTATATTTGGGCTATAAAATGAGCCTGCAAAATTAGTCGAATACCCTCCATCGTTCAGCTAACTCAAGTGGTTTACCCAAGCTCATATACCAGTGTAATGAACGGAATGAGGAAACAAAGCAGGTCCTGCTCCTGGCTGCATTACCATGTGACAATGGCAGGTAGCTTCTTCATCTCTCTGTCTCAGTTTCCTCATACCCTAGAGATACAATCTTAGTTGGTAAAGAGATACAATCTCTCTTGTAAAATAGGTACAAAGTTAAAGTTGGTAAAGACTATGGGGGACTTTGAAGTTGGACTGGACACTATTTGCAATGTGAGATGGCCATAAGTCTAGTGGGGGCTGAGGCAGAATATGGTTGTTTGAATGTGTGTCCCCCATAGACTCGGGTGTTTCATTAAAGCTTATAACTTGGGTCTCCAGCCACCTAAGGGGAGGAGGTGACACTGGGGGTCTATTTTGGGGGCCAGCACAAAGATGTGTTTGGAGCATATCTGAACTCCAGTCCAAAGGTATGGAGAAGTCTGAGCTCTGAGGTCCTGCTTTCTGCAGATCTGTGCTTGCTGCTTTTGGTGTTTGCTGGCTATTTGGTTGTTTCTCTCTGATTGAATGTATGGAAGCTATTTCTTCTGCCACTGATGGAAATTCCCCTCGATCTTTAAGCTGGCCCAGCAGTTCCTGCCATCATCCATTCCCCTAGACCATCAGGGCCCCAGGAATGCCTTTTTCCTCACCTTCCATAGCACTGTCATTTTATAAACATTAAGCCTTATAGATCTCCTAACGGGCTCTAGCCAACAGTATAAGGCTGACCACTGTGTAAAACACTGACAGGAAATTTATGAAAACGTGAGTAACAGAGAAGTATCGGGGTACTGAGGTGGCTGGTGCCCTGCACATGCTTTGAACTAGAAAGACCACCACATCCTCATGGATGCAGAGGTACAGTCAGAGCTTCTCAAACTTCCAAGGCTGAGGTCTCACAAAAGTTCAGAATTACAACTTGAAAGGAAGATGATGGGGGCAGTAAGAATGTCACCCCAGGTCTCTCTGTGGTTCCACTGTCTTTTAGATGAGGCCCTGGCAGAGCATGAATTTGAAATGTTTCCCCAGCTGCTGGGGTTATTTGGGGAAGTTCTGGAAACTTCAGGAGGTGGGACCCGCCTGAAGGAAGTAGGTCCCAGGAAGCGCACATGGGTCATTCCCAACTTTCTGCTGCGGTTCACTGCGAAGAGAAGACAACTCTTGGCAGCATGCTGTTGGCATCACCATTTTCTGCCTGAGAACATGGAGCCAAGTGCCCACGTCCTGAGCCCTCTGCAACCATTTACTTATTCTAACTAATTCTCTCAGGTGTTTTGATCACAGCTATGCAAAAGTAACTATCAATTCTCCCAGCCACACCATTTGGTTAGGGTATGATTTGGTTTAAACTTCATTACAGAGCATGTCTTTATTTTAATCATCAGTCTTTCAAATGACTCATCTTCATCTTTTTTTAAAAAAAAAATTAATTTATACATGTTGAGGGGCAGAGAGAGGTGTGCCAGGGATTCCTGATACTGCAAACAAACACCAGACACTTTTGGGAAGCTTGGAAATTGAACCAAGGCTGCCAGGCTTTGAGGTGTTGCTAGCAAGTGCCTATACTGCTGAGCCACCTTTCCAGCCCCTCAAATAGAATAATATTTGAACCTCACAATTATACTCCTCAGGCTACACCCAAAATTAAAAAAAAAAAAGATAGGGGACTGGAGAGATGGTTCAGCAGTTAAGACATTTGCCTGCAAAGTCAAGATCCCAATTCGATTCTCCAGGACCCACATAAGCCAGATGCACAAGGGGTGCATGCATCTGGAGTTCGTTTGCAGTGGCTGGAGGCCTAGCGTGCCCATTCTCTCTCTCTGTCTTGCTCTCTCTGCCTCTTTTTCTCTCTCAAATAAAGAAATAAAATATATTTTAAAAAAATTAGACAGACTGTGCCTACAAGGGTGCTTACCATATACGATTTGATCTGAGTGATGTTGTGAAAATTAAGATTTCCTGAAAATCAGCAGCTGTTTAAAAGAATATATTGCACTCTGATAAAGAAGAGTTTTCAGCTACTAAATATCACATCTTAAAAGACTGTTGAGTGAAACAAAAAAAAAAAAAAAACCTCACGAAAGCAGATTACAATGTAACATGTCCTGTATAGTTCCAATTTTCTTTTAAAGACAAAAGTCATGTCTGCCAGCAGCTGGGGCTGCACCAGCCTGTAGTCATGATTATTTCTGGTAGGAATCAAAACATATTTTGTTTTAGAATTTACATTCCTATCTTTGCTTTTCAATTTTTGCTCATGAATATATTTTTTCTATTAAATCTCCAAGAGAAAAGAGATAATAAATATTGTCTAAAACATGCTCAAATTTAGAAGGTATAAACAAACCGGGAAATAATGCCTGTACCATAAAGACAAGATATTAGTATCTTTAATCTCGAAAGAGAGCTTATAAATTAACAACAACAACAACAGAAATTCTTGTATAATTCTCCTACCCAGGCAAAGCAAACAGAATACACCCTCATACACAAAATCCCATAACCACAGAGATGTTTAAGAAGCTAATAGAGATGAAAAAAAAATTGTCTCCATTAACAACCTGCCCAATGCTGTGACACAACAAATAAGGTAGTGTCTTTCTGTGGTTGAAGTTTGGGTTGTGCACGTCACTGGTCACTGCGAGGGGCCGGCTCCTTCCTTCATCACGGTGTCTCCTTCCTTCATCATGGAGTCTCCTTCCTTCATCACGGTGTCTCCTTCCTTCATCACGGTGTCTCCTTCCTTCATCACAGAGTCTCCTTCCTTCATCACGGTGTCTCCTTCCTTCATCACGGTGTCTCCTTCCTTCATCACAGAGTCTCCTTCCTTCATCACGGTGTCTCCTTCCTTCATCACGGTGTCTCCTTCCTTCATCACAGAGTCTCCTTCCTTCATCACGGAGTCTCCTTCCTTCATCACGGAGTCTCCTTCCTTCATCATGGTGTCATCCTTCATCACGGAGTCTCCTTCCTTCATCACGGTGTCTCCTTCCTTCATCACGGAGTCTCCTTCCTTCATCACGGAGTCTCCTTCCTTCATCACGGTGTCTCCTTCCTTCATCACGGAGTCTCCTTCCTTCATCACGGTCTCCTTCCTTCATCACGGTGTCTCCTTCCTTCATCACGGTGTCTCCTTCCTTCATCACGGAGTCTCCTTCCTTCATCACAGAGTCTCCTTCCTTCATCACAGAGTCTCCTTCCTTCATCACAGAGTCTCCTTCCTTCATCACGGTGTCTCCTTCCTTCATCACGGAGTCTCCTTCCTTCATCACGGTGTCTCCTTCCTTCATCACGGAGTCTCCTTCCTTCATCACGGAGTCTCCTTCCTTCATCACGGTGTCTCCTTCCTTCATCACAGAGTCTCCTTCCTTCATCACGGTGTCTCCTTCCTTCATCACAGAGTCTCCTTCCTTCATCACGGTGTCTCCTTCCTTCATCACAGAGTCTCCTTCCTTCATCACAGAGTCTCCTTCCTTCATCACCTTCCTTCATCAGTCTCCTTCCTTCATCACAGAGTTCCTTCCTTCATCACGGAGTCTCCTTCCTTCATCACGGTGTCTCCTTCCTTCATCACAGAGTCTCCTTCCTTCATCACGGAGTCTCCTTCCTTCATCACGGTGTCTCCTTCCTTCATCACGGAGTCTCCTTCCTTCATCACGGTGTCTCCTTCCTTCATCACGGAGTCTCCTTCCTTCATCACGTCTCCTTCCTTCATCACGGAGTCTCCTTCCTTCATCACGGTGTCTCCTTCATCATCACGTTCTCCTTCCTTCATCACAGAGTCTCCTTCCTTATCACGGTGTCTCCTTCCTTCATCACGAGTCTCCTTCCTTCATCACAGAGTCTCCTTCCTTCATCACAGAGTCTCCTTCCTTCATCACGGAGTCTCCATTCCTTCATCACAGAGTCTCCTTCCTTCATCATCAGGAGTCTCCTTCCTTCATCACGGTGTCTCCTTCCTTCATCACGGTGTCCTTCATCACACGTGTCTCCTTCCTTCATCACCTTCCTTCATCACGGAGTCTCCTTCCTTCATCACGGTCTCCTTCCTTCATCACAGAGTCTCCTTCCTTCATCACAGTCTCCTCCTTCATCACGGTGTCTTTCCTTCATCACAGTGTCTCCTTCCACGGAGTCATCATCACAGAGTCTCCTTCCTTCATCACGGTGTCTCCTTCCTTCATCACGGTGTCTCCTTCCTTCATCACAGAGTCTCCTTCCTTCATCACAGAGTCTCCTTCCTTCATCACAGAGTCTCCTTCCTTCATCACGGTGTCCCCTTCCTTCATCAGAGAGTCTCCTTCCTTCATCACGGTGTCCCCTTCCTTCATCACAGAGTCTCCTTCCTTCATCACGGTGTCCCCTTCCTTCATCAGAGAGTCTCCTTCCTTCATCACGGTGTCCCCTTCCTTCATCACAGAGTCTCCTTCCTTCATCACAGAGTCTCCTTTCTTCATCACAGAGTCTCCTTCCTTCATCACGGTGTCTCCTTCCTTCATCACAGAGTCTCCTTCCTTCATCACAGAGTCTCCTTCCTTCATCAAGGTGTCTCCTTCCTTCAACACAGCATCTGTACTCACCTCCCCCTTTTTTTTTTTTTTTTTTTTGAGGTAGGGTCTCACTCTGGCTCAGGCTGACATGGAATTCACTCTGTAGTCTCAAGGTGACCTCAAACTCATGGCGATCCTCCTACCTCTGCCTCCCGAATGCTGGGATTAAAGGTGAGGACCACCATGCCTGGCTCTAAAGCCCCATTTTGATGACAGCCATGCACGGTTCTCATTACTCCTGATGTCACCACTGTAGACATAGATCTCAAGGGACTGGGTCCTTCAAGAATATGATAGGGGGCTGAGGAAATGGCTTAGCGGTTAAGACATTTGCCAGTGAAGCCTAAGGACCCCGATTTGATTCCCCAGGACCCACCTAAGCCAGATACACAAGGGGGGCACATGCATCTAGAGTTTGTTTGCATTAGCTGGAGGCCCTGGTGTGCCCATTCTTTCTCTCTATCTGCCTCTTTCTCTCTCTCTCTCAAATAAATAAATAAAATAGAGAAAATATTTTTTAAAAAAGAATATGATAAGGATTGTTTTTTGTTTGCTTTAGTTCTGCTTATACTAGTTGTGAAGACGGGCACAGTATACACTTGACAGAGGGGAGCGAGGATGTATTAATACAGATATAGGGTGGATTGAATGGTAATCAAATAGTATTTTCCATAATTATTTAATGAGACAGGGGCACGATATTATGATCATGTGAGAATAACATGGTGCCCAATAGTGTTTTCACACGTTCAGATCTAGTAGGCTCTGAATATGTGCACTCAGGGACCATAGCAGGCTCTGCAGGGGGCACCACTGGTTTCTCATGTTAAGAGCAGCTTTGAACAGAGTGTGGTGGTGCATACCTGCCATCCCAGCACTCAGGAGCAGAAGCGAGGAGGATCCAGAGTTCAAGAACATCCTTGGCTACATAAGGAGTTCAAGGCCAGCCTGGGATGCCTGAGACTCTGTCTAAAATACACCAAAAAAAATTGAAAAATTATGAATACAGTTCCCTTAATTCAGTTAAAATAACTAGGTTGAAAACCTAAGCAAAACAAATATTTTAGAATCTAGAACATGGTGGTTTAACTAACCTAGCTTACCAGCAAGCCAGAAGCTCTCTTGTCTGCACCCCAGTACTGGGAGTACAGGTGCACATTTCCATGGACAGATTGCTCATGGGTGCCAGGAATCTTCACCAAGGTCCTCAAGCTTCCATGACAAGTACTTTACTAGCTGAGCCACCAACTCCAGCCCCGTTACACCATTTTTTAATTATGTTATTTATTTTTGGAGAGAGACACACAAAGGGAGAGAGACACACAGAGAGAGACAGACAGAGAGGGAGAGGAAGACAGAGATGGGCACGCCAGCAGTCTCTCAGCTGCTGTGAACGAAATCCAGATGTGTGCGCCCCCTTGTGGGCAAGTGCAGCATTGCGCCCTTGTGTCACTTGGCATCTGGCTAAACGTGGGACCTGGAGATTGGAACCACTGGAGATTGGAATCAGCATTCTTAGGCTTAGCAGCAGGCGCCTTAACCACTAGGCCATCTCTCCAGCCCTGTTACATCATTTTTAAGGGAACCAATTCAATCCTATAAGGCAGGACCTATGTCAAAGTCATAGCATTAAGTCATTTACAAATTGGGGGACGGTCCCTGATCTAACCACCTTCTAACAGTCCTCACCTCTTAAAGGTTCCTTCACCTCACTACTTCCATACTGGGGCCCAAGCTTCTAGCACAACGTCTCTGGAGTACAAGGCTCATCTGAACCAGTCATTCATTCCAAGAACACATGTGCGGTACTGAATTCCATATGGAACCTGCCCCATGGTTCCTGTCTCATGTCTTTACACTGATCTTGAAGTTGTGCTTGGTGAGCATTCTGGACTAACTCTTGAAGGTTTGGAAGAAAGCATTCCTGATGGGGGTGGGATTGCCCCTGCAGCCTTTCTTCGGCAAATATTCTCATAAAAGGTGTGTAGGTCAGCTTTCCACTGCTGGAACAAATACCTAAGAGAATCAGGTTATAGAGAGAAGACGTTTATTTAGCTCACAGTTTGGAGGTCCCACTCCACGTTCACTTGGCCTTGTTGCTTTGGGCCTGTGGCGAGGCAGCACATTGTGGTGGGAGTGTGTGGTAGAACAAAGCAATGTAGAGCAGGGGTAGGAAGCAAGGGATCAGAGAAGAAGAGACCAAGTTCCAAAAATGCCCTTGGAAGACACCCTCCCCTCCACACGTACACAATAACCTAAACACCTAAACCACCCGCTAGGATCTAATTTGTAATCTCCCCCACCACCACCACCTTAAAAGTGTCACTATCAGGACTAAGCATTTGACACATGGGACTTGGGAGACTTCCAGCTCCCACCTATTTGCAGCCTCAAGTGGACAGTTTCCTGTTGTGTTATCTCTGAACCCATTCCTTCCTCCCTTGGGCATGAAACAAGTAGACCTTACACAGGAACCAGTGATGCCAAACGGGGGTTCTGAGACCCACAGCCCTGGATGAACACTGGGATCGTCTGGAGGGGTTCCAGACCCGTTGCCAGCACCCCAGAACCATTTAGCCAAAGCTGTCCCTATGAAATCCAGATGTCTGAGGTCCTCAGATGAGCCAGGTGCTCTTCATTACCTCTGCTCTCAGGGGCACATTATTTTTTTTTTTTTTCACAAAAGAACATTTCTGCTCTGTGGCAAATAAGAGGACCTAGCGTAAACCCAGGGCTGCCCACTGCATTTCCACATTGGTTCTCTGCGGCTGTGTTTTATTTTTGCGATCACTCTTATCACACACACCTCTGATGCCACTTGCAGTTGAAGGAGCCACTCAGAGAATGAGGAACGCCATGCTCGCACAGTTTATGTAGCACGAAGGAAAGAAACGGTAGCTTGTCTCAGCAGTGAGGTGACAGGCACCCAGCTCAGTGACCGGGGGAGTTCTCTACCTAGTGCCCAGTGGTTCCTGACTTGAGGGGGAGGGTTGTGAATGTCGGGGGACACTGTTACTTGATGAACCTGACATCTAGCGGACACAGGCAAGGCGTCCCATTTCTCAACCCACAATGCACCGCTCAGAAGAAGCCCACAACAAACACCCTCACAGTCCTGGCATCAGACAAGACAGAGCTCTGCTCTAGCTGCAAGGTGGAATGGGAAATCTAGACCCTCTACTTCCTTGCATTTCCAAGAGCGAAGAGGAACTCCCATCTTCTCCCTGCTCCCACTCAGGGTACCTTGGTCTTACATCAGGAAGTTCTCCAAAGCCAACCTCACTGAGCGGTAAATAGGCCTTCCCAAAGCCAGTTAATTCCTGCACGCCGGGAGCAGTAAAGGCCTTCTGAGTAGCAGGCCCACACCAAACCAAGTCTTGCTTTCTGTCTTATCTGCCACCATCATCGCAGGCTCAGCCCTAGATAGGGAGCCGAGCACAGTGAAGCCGCGGGGACAGGAGCTCTACCCCAGCTGCTGCAGCCTTAGGGGTGGCAGAGGACATGAGTACACCCAGAGGAGGAAGCCATAGGCGCCCAGGAGGCGTGTGTACTTATCACTTCCTCTCATCAACAGCTCGGTTGAGTTGCTTACCTCTAAAGTAGGCCAAATTGCTCTGCTTCTTACGAAGGGGGAGACCCAGAAACCCACGGGCTAGTCAGTAGAGATGAGGACCCAGGCACCTCAAAACTGTCCCCGAGCCCCAAAGACAGTCTAGGTTAATGGGTGCTACTGGGTCCAGCGGCCAAGACGTTGCAATGAAGAGGATGTTAGAGGTTCCAGGATTGTCGTGGGCGTGCTGGAAGTTGCTGGTACAGGTTTCTTCCTGTACCTTTTGAGAAGGGAGAGATTGATGTGAGAAAAGCCCAAGGGGTTCTGCCTCCTTCCCGGTTCTGCGTCAACTGTGAGGTGTTAAGGAAAAAAGAAAAAAACCCACACTCACTGGCATTTGGGAGAGCATAGGTACGGAGTCCACTGCAAGGGGATTTTCTAAAATGGAGAAAGATGGGCTC
This sequence comes from Orientallactaga sibirica, assembly GCA_036365145.1. NCBI lineage: Eukaryota > Metazoa > Chordata > Mammalia > Rodentia > Dipodidae > Orientallactaga > Orientallactaga sibirica. The sequence goes on along the minus strand of JAEOAD010000038.1, from coordinate 12,332,629 downwards.
CACTCCGATTACCCTGTGAACACCTGGGAATCACCAGCAAGGTGGGAGTCCAGGGGTAGAAAATTCCTATGAGGCAACATCAGGGGTCAGGGATTCTACCTGAATCAACAGTCACTCAGGACAATTGTCAAGGAGAAGAGACAGCCAGCCCTGGGTGTTGGCGGAGCATGAGGGTTACATAAGATGGAGGGGGGGGTGATTGCATATGGAGAACGGGTGGGGGATTCTTTCCACCCATTGCACAGAGGGGCCTTGGTGAAGGCTGGAAGACCAGCTCAAGTCTGGTCAAGCAGGGATTCCATCATGGGCCTCCCAGCGTGACTTCATGTCACACATTCTTCTCTTTCTAGGAGTGCATGAGGGATCGAGGGATTCCCTTGGGCCCTGCTCCATCCTCAAGCTGGCAAAATGATGAAATGATACCTTCCAAACCTGGGAAACAGCGGGGATTTAGGGATGAGCCTCCAGATGAAAACTTTGCAGACTCTTGTGACTGCATTGTTGGGGTGTTGGGGTGAACTGTAGCTTTGCCCAGCAGCATAGGAGCTGTGGATCATAAGTCTCTGGCGCCATCACTTACCCCACCAGGTTGGCCTGAGCACTGGGCAGAGCTCTCTCTCCCAGGCTTGGCTGCTGCTGTGCTTCCCTGGTCCCTACCTCCCGAGTTCTCCTGGAGTTCCCTGAGAACAGGGGCATGCATCCCCTCTTCGTTCCCTTACCTGGGTGTACCGTTGTGTGGATGACTCTGGAATAAAGCAGAGATCTCGTCTAGAACCTTCTAGATACCCTCACCACCAGGACCAGTTGCTTCTTCTCCTCAGAGGCCTTGAACCAACAAGTGTGTGTTGTTTGTGTGTGTGGGAACAAGGATGTCCACCTCATCACTGTGCATACATTTAATCGGTTATTTTCCACCTTGGCGGTCAGGGACTCAATGCAATGCCAGTGGATTAAATGCTTTTGAGGGGATGACACTTACATGTGGGATGGAGGTGACAAATGAATGGCTCCTCAAAGCTCCCCCCAACCTTGAAGACACTGGCAGGCATGTGTGTACCCCTGTCCTGTCTCAGCCTTCCCATCCTGCTGGAGTCTCCCCTCTATGTACCTGCTCCTCCTGAACCTCACTCCGCCCATGGGATGTTGGTGTGCGAATCCATTCCCCGCCCTTGCCTTGGTTTTACTGCTGCTCACATCTGGACACATGGATCACTGGGGAATGTTTATTAGAAAGATCAAAAATCAAATTGACAAAGCAATGGAACTGCCCAGATATGTAAGTGGGGAACTCTTTTCTTCTCTTCCTCCCTCAAGAAAAATTGCTAGAGTAGGGGGCTCAGAATTGGGTTCTGGGTTCAGCTCTGTAATTTATCTGGCAGGTGACGTGGAGGGAGTATTGAAAGTGCTGTTCTCGGGGCTGACGACATGGTTCAGAGGTAAGAGCACTGGCAAGGGGACATGGCCATGCATGGCTGTACCACCAGTGCCAAGTGGGTGGGCACCCTGGGAGGGTCACTGGGACATGCTGGTCAGCCAGTCTAACCTCAAATGGGATCCAGTCTCAAGAAAATCAGGTAGCAGAGCTAAGAGGATGGTGCCCTGTGTCTTCCTCTGGCCCCTGCACCCACCTACGTGGGACATGCACACTGCACAAGTGCATATACCACACACGTACACTGTACACACACACACACACACCCACACAAACACACACACATACAGGCATCATTCTCTGCCTGGGTCCTCACGCCATCTCTGGGTCACTGTAGGTAATTACTGAGCTGAGTAGCCACTGTTGTATTGTCCCGTGGGATTCTGTCATGCAAAACTGAACTGGATTTAAATGTGGACTAGATGTCCTTGTGACATACAGGAGGCAGAGAGAGGGGAGGGTATCGGGTGAAAGGGAAGAGAGTACAAAAGGAAAAGGAGGAAGAGAGAGAGAGAGAAGGAGGGAGGAGGAGAAAGAGAAGCAGCAGCTGGGAACAAGGTGTGTCATTGCAGGGCACGCCCTCAGTGACCCACTTTCTCCAGTAGGGCCCTGTCTCCCAGTAATGTCCTCCAGTCCTTAATCCACAAGTTCACTAGTCCACGGATGAGCTCAGAGCCTGTGTGATCTGATCACCCCTCACTAGTACAAAGAGAAGGAACCAAGATGCCAACACAGGAGGGGCCCACCTCAGATCGAAGCCACCGCACATAGAGACACCTAGACTGAGGCAGGAAGGAGAGACAGCAGGTAGGTAGAGAACAGTGACAGGGAAAGCACAGGGACATCTTGGCAGGGTGTGTAAGCAAGGACCCTCTGCACACATCGCAAAAGCCTTTAGTTTTGCTATACTCCTGCCTGTTCCCACTTTCCCCCATCTCCCACCATTTCTCCCCAAGAACTAAAGGGACAACTCATTCAGGCTGAGCCAAGCACAGCCTGGGAAACACTGTGATGGACCCGACAGTGGCCAGCCAGCGGGCATCCAGAGAGAACTGGAGCCAGCTTCCGGAGCCACGTTTCTGGGATCATGCTAAGTTGTTCAATGGTTTGAGCCTGAGGTCAAATGACATCTGGGATGGCAGCCATGGGCTCGTTTTTATGTATATCACAAATAAAAATAAATAAATTAAGGATAAAGGTGGGTTGGGTGATAATTGGGGAAGGAGTTGGGGGGAGGGGAAGGAATCTAAAGTTTTCTCGTTCACGTAGCAAATGTGAACTCAAATGTTTCCTCTAAGTTAAAAAGCAAACACGCCCTTCAACCTCCTGGCAACCCCAAGCCTGGATCTGGAGATTAGCTCAAGTTCAACTCCTGGCGGGGTATTACTGGTTGGGCAGCTGGAAACCATGACTCTTTTATTCAGTGAAGAAAAGCCTGGTTTCCGAGCTAACGGCTTGGCACTTGGGTTCGGGGTCAAGGCCATGTGCAAAAGTCCTCCAAGTCCGAGGACGCCCCAAAGCTTCTGGGCTGAGTGAGCCACTCGAGTCATGGCAACCACAAGAGGGATGGCAGGAGCCTGGAGCAGGGTGCCAGTCCCAAGCCACGTACACATGGTAGCTGTCCTCAGACACTGCCAAAGGCTGTGGGGAAAGGACCGGAGGAGGCAGATCAACAGCCTGGGAGAAGAGGTGCCTTGAAGAAGGGTGGCGTGGTGTGACAAGGGCATGTTCTATGACAACTGATGCCCCTTGGTAGGGCCCCTGGGAGTGTCATAGATGGAAGAAGAGCTGCAAAATCAATGGACAAGGGAGGCGCACCACAGGGACAGCAGCACTGAGGACACCAGACACTGCCACTTCCTATGCAGCTTCCAAGTCCCCTGTACATGTGCCATCCTGCTGGTCCTGCCAAAGCCACTCTAGGGCAAGAATGGCTACATGTGTCTGACAGGGACTCTGTGTACACATTTACCCTAGGTCCATTTTTGAGGTGGTATACAGGTACCAACCTGGTCTTTTGATGCCAGCCACATTCTCTGATAGATTAGGAAAAGATATAGGTGTTAAGGCAAACAGGCCCTGTATGGTTGCAAGTTTCTAGAACTTTCTATTTTCTCACTTCTGACTAAATAGTTTGTCTTTGTTGATAGAATTAGGGACACTTGCTTAAAGCCACTAGTCTGGGACTGAGTATTAGGAAGGCGCTTGACTAGGACCGAGTGGCCTCTGCCTTGCCCCTTCTCAACTCTCTGGGGTGACTGTGTCCCCGAGGTGGCTCCGTCTATGAGGTGGCTGTTTCACTGAGGAGGGACCCTTCTGCTCTGACACTGAGGACAGGATTTGCCTGGTGAGGGGTCCCTCAGGTGTCCCTTTGGCTGTTGGATGGGGTGCTGAGGTGTCGGGTGAAGCATGCTTTCTGGGGGGTCTGAGTGCTCTTCAAGAGGAGACTTACGTTCACTCCCATTGAATAAGGAAGACCTGACCTCACCCACATGGAGGCACCATTCTGTCAGCTAGATCCGACACACTTAAAGGCAGATGCCAGGTGAGTCTTCACCTTCTGGAGCCGTGCACCCTTCTCTTGACCCTGGAGAGGAGAACCCCAGTGTGCTCAAGCTTTGGGCTCAGCCCTGTAGTGGTTCTAGAGTTTTCCGCTGTGGACTGGGAATGGATCCATGTCTTTCCCTCTTGAGTCCTCGACTTTCCCTCTTGAAGGCAGCCTATGATGGAGTGTCCAGCCTCCACACCACAGGGGCCAATTTCCTTTTCTTTTTCTTTTCTTTTCTTTTTTTTAGGTAGGGACTCGCCATAACCCAGGCTAGGATTAAAGATGTGCGCCACCAAGCCCAACCCAATTTCCTTTTACCTTTCTCTGCATATACACCGTTTGTCAAGTCTCTTTGAAGATCCTGATATACGTGGGCAGAGGGCTGATGGGGGGCAGTGCATATCCAGCAGCCCTCGCTGCCACTGAGCCCGACCTCAGGAAGATTGTGGACGATGCTCCACCGAGGCCATGGACAGCCTTCTGAAGTTTCTGGCAGTCACCCTGGAGGGTGCTCAACTTAAGTGAAAGTACTCTTGTACAGTCATGGGTGTTAGAGGTCAGAGGTCAGGGTGAGCAGACCACTGTTCCCTCTGGGGAGCTTGGGGAAGAATCTTTGTTTGCCTTTCCTTTGCCTTTCCCCGTTTCTGGAGCGTCTCCATTCTTCTAGGGCAAGCCTGTCTGCAAAGCATGTCTCCTCGCCCTCAGCTTCTGCCTTCGCACCCACAATGTCCCCTGTAAGAGATGTAAGGTAAGAGAACAGCTGCAGATTGTGGGGACGCTGGGAGGAGCTTGTCTTTGGAGCCTGTAACCGTGGACCTCATCTGCATCCTCTGGAGGCCTCCACCGCCTCCCTTCAGCTGGCACTGATAGGAGCTTTCGTGAGCTCGGCAAGCTCCATGGTGCCAGAGAAGCCCAGGCTACGTCTGTGGGGAAGGTGAGAGCCAAGGCGTCCCGTAGGCCAGGGTCTCAGTACTTAGCATGTAGTTTGGAGCTGGCCATGATGTAAGGGAGGCACACAGCCCTGGCCTGGGCAGGATTGCCTGCAGACTCAGGAGTGAGAAGAGAGAAACCCCAGCAGTCGTTCAGGAAGACTGTGCCAATGAGCAGGAGGAATCCCTGTCTACTGAGAAGTTAGGTGAAGAACTAGGCAAGGAGAGAAGTCAGGTGGGAGGAAGTGGAGGTGACAGAGGAAACAGACTGTCACCCCCTTGCAGATAAGAATGGCGTCACTGCCCTTTTCCACTCTGGCTTCCCTGGCACCTGGATCGTGTGGACAACTTGCACAGAAGCATGTACAGAACACCTTGTTAAATTTAGCAATCAGCTTCAAAAGGCTTTTGTTTAGTGTACCCCATGCGCTATTTTGGATGTACTTTCACAAAAACATAAGTTGTGAAGTATCAGAAATTCAGAAGTAAGTGAGGATTACATACCTAGCAGCCCAAAGTTAGCACAAGGAGTGAGACTGTAATCATAGCTGAAGGAAGGAAGGAAGGAAGGAAGGAAGGAAGGAAGGAAGGAAGGAAGGAAGGAAGGAAGGAAGGGAGGAAGGAAAGAAAGGAGGAAGGAAGGAAAGAAGGAAGGAAGGAGGAAGAAAGGAAGGAAGGAAAGGAGGAAGGAAGGAAGGAAGGAAGAAGGAGGAAGGAAGGAGGAATGAAGGAAGAAAGGAGGAAGGAAGGAAGGAAGGAAGGAAGGAAGGAAAGAAAGGAGGAAGGAAGAAAGGAAGGAAGAAGGAGGAAGGAAGGAAGGAGGAATGAAGGAAGAAAGGAGGAAGGAAGGAGGAAGGAAGGAAGGAAGGAAGGAAGAAGGAAGGAAGGAGGAAGGAAGGAAGGAAGGAAGAAGGAGGAAGGAAGGAAGGAGGAATGAAGGAAGGAAGAAAGAAAGGGAAGGAGGAAGGAAGGAAGGAAGGAAGGAAGGAAGGAAGGAAGGAAGGAGGAAGGAAGGAAGGAAGGAGGAAGGAAGGAAGGAAGGAAAGGAGGAAGGAAGAAAGGAAGGAAGAAGGAGGAAGGAAGGAGGAATGAAGGAAGAAAGGAGGAAGGAAGGAGGAAGGAAGGAAGGAAGGAAGGAAGGAAGGAAGGAAGGAAGGAAGGAAGGAAGGAAGGAAGGAAGGAAGGAAGGAAGGAAGGAAGGAAGGAAGGAAGGAAGGAAGGAAGGAAGGAAGGAAGGAAGGAAGGAAGAGGAAGGAAGGAAGGAAGGAAGGAAGGAAGGAAGGAAAGGAAGGAAGGAAGGAGGAAGGAAGGAAGGAAGGAAGGAAGGAAGGAAGGAAGGAAGGAAGGAAGGAAGGAAGGAAGGAAGGAAGGAAGGAAGGAGGAAGGAAAGAAAGAAAGGAAGGAAGGAAGGAAGGAAGGAAGGAGGAAGGAAGGAAGGAGGAAGGAAGGAAGGAAGGAAGAAAGGAAGGAGAAAGGAAGGAAGAAGGAAGGAAGGAAGGACAAAGGAAGGAAGGAAAGAAAGGAGGAAGGAAGGAAAGAAAGGAAGGAAGGAAGGAAAGGAAGGAAGGAGGAAGGAAGGAAGGAAAGAAAGGAGGAAGGAAGAAAGGAAGGAAGAAGGAGGAAGGAAGGAAGGAGGAAGGAAGAAGAAAGGAAGGAAGGAAAGAAAGGAGGAAGGAAGGAAGAAAGGAAGGAGGAAGGAAGGAAGGAAGGAAGAAGGAAGGAAGGAGGAAGGAAGGGAGGAAGGAAAGAAAGGAGGAAGGAAGAAAGGAAGGAAGAAGGAGGAAGGAAGGAAGGAGGAATGAAGGAAGAAAGGAGGAAGGAAGGAAGGAAGGAAGGAGGAAGGAAGGAAGGAAGGAAGGAAGGAAGGAGGAAGGAAGGAAGGAAGGAAGGAAGGGGAAGAAGGAAGGAAGGAAGGGGGAAGAAAGAAGGAAGGAAGGGGGAAGAAGGAAGGAAGGAAGGAAGGAGGGAGGAATGAATGAAGGAAGGAAGGAGGAAGGAAGGAAAGAGGAAGGGAGGGAGGGAGGGAGGAAGGAAGGGAGTATCTTCACACATTTATCACAAGTCAGATCCTGGGAGGCAATCTACATCCTACTACCATGTTCCATTTAAGTCTCAAAGTGACCTGCCAAGGTTCGAAAGATACTAGCAGCAAGAGCACCCAAGGGTTACCTGGCTCATTTCTAGGGGGGGTTGGTGTATTCTGTCCTGTCTGTCTGTTTGCTGTCTTTATTGCTTCACTAAGTGGCAATATTTATACATGTATGTGATGTATTGTGATCGTAATCACCTCCCATTACTTTCTCTTCCCTCACGCCACCCAACTCCTTCTTTCCATGTGCTCCCTCGTCTATGTTCACGTCCATGTGCATTGCACTGAGTTTGTTTGCTTTGTGAGACAGGGTAGCTCATGCTGGCCTGGAAATCACTATGCAGCCTAGGCTGTTAGGCTCATGGCAATCCTCCTGCCTCAGCCTCCTGAGTGCTGGGATTACTGGCATGGGTAATTACACCTGGTTTCTTCTACACCTTTGAGAAAAGAGGTATCAGGACCTCTAGAACATCCTGTACCAATGCTAATGCTAACGCTACCCTTGGAGTAGCCTCAGAGGTGCACAGCTGAGACTTCCTGCTGGTGATGTGCTACTGTGACATGCTTCTCCTTCCTGCTTCCAGAAAGACAGGAGCTACCTGGGCCATGCTGAGTGGTCTTAGCCCTGCCCAGAAAGACCTTTAGCAGAGGCAGCCAAGACAGAGGCATTATGAAACCCCAGACCAAGCTCGGACATCTGCTACATTCCATGTCCTCAGGTATTTGCTGTAGGTGGAAGCTTGAGCTGGCCCAGAACCCTCTCTGGCTTTGTCCAGGCTGCTGGAAGCCAGTAACCTAGAGTGACAAGTGCCCTGGACTGCCCCTCAGCAGAGATGGAAAACATCATAAAAGTAGGACACAGTCCCCATGGGAAGGGAGCTGTGGGCAGGTGCAGCTGAGTCCTCTAGGAGTTATGGCATATATGGCATATATGGTGGCCTTAGGTTCATATTATCAACTTGACAGGACTTATAATCACTGGGGCATGCCTACGAGGAACTATGTTGATTAGGTTAATTAAGGTGACTCACCTTAACTGTGGGTGGCCCCGTTCCCAGGGGTCCTGGACTGTAATGAAGTGGAGAACTGGCTGAGCTGCAGCCTTATCGCTCTCTGCTTCCTCACTGTGCTGAATGTGAGCAGCTGCCTCGAGCTCCTGCCACCACGCCTTCCCCACCGTGATAGATTGTGACCTAGAACTGAAACTGTAATAAACATTTCCTTCCTTAGAGAGCTTCTTTAAAACAAAATTTAATTGTGTGTGTGTGTGTACATATGCATGTGGGCAGTCACATCAGGGTCTCTTGCCACCGCAAACAAATGTCTGTCTGCTTTTATGTAGGTGACTGGGGAATTGAACCCTGGCCAGCAGGCCTTTGCAAGAAAATGCCTTTAACCACTGAGCCATCTCCTCAGCCTCTTAAGCGGTTTCTTGTCATAGTTTTGGTCACAACAATGACATGGATGTGTTGTTACATGGTAACTGTATGACATTGGAAACTCCGTGCATCCTTGATACAAGTTGGCAATGAAATATCTCTAGAGGTCGGAAGGATGGACTGCGCCCTCATTTAATTCAGAAGGGAAGGAGAAGAGAAAGGAGGAGAAAGGCAGAGTATGAGAGAAGGAGAAAAACAGGCAGAAGTCGTCAAGTGTGGTACGTGTATGCCGAGGAAAGCAGGCTACTTTGCAGAGCTGGGATGCTGACGCCGGCCACGTCTGCACAGGCTCAGACCCCAATGTCTTGCACTGGGCTGCCCGTGGTTAGTTTCAGACAGAAGAAGGGCTGGTGCTAGTGTAGTTTCCCACCCTGTCCTTCCAGCATGCTTTTCTGCATCTTCTCAGCCCCTGTGAGAAGGAATAATCTTAGCTTTCAACTTCCCAAGGTCAAAGTCATTGAAATTCTCTGTCAGTATCCTAATTTTCCGGCTGAGGACTCTTAACAGTTGTCAAGACATAAAGACCCGAAATGGGCACTTTTCAAGATGACCATGAGTGTATAATTAGTTGATTAAAATTGTCAAGATGTTACTTTTGGTTAGTTAAAAGATGTATCAAAATCATGGTGTTATTTAAGGGCAGACTGTGTGTGTGTGTGTGTCTGTGTGTGCATGCACGTGCACATGTGTATTTTCTGAAAAGAATCCAGCAGAGTGAATGACCGACCTGGACCAGTCTGCACAGCAGCCACCCTGGTCATGCCCTGGAGTGGAAAGGGAATCCCTGCTGTCCACTGACCGGAAGTGCCTCTGGCCCGCTGCCTAACCCTGTGAGTTCCCACTGCCTACAAGGGACACATTTTCTTCCAGCCTGGGCTAGTCACAGCCTCTTCTGTCCTAAATTCATACAATGGATGAAGTGGTGGTGTTAGCTCAGACTTGATCAGCCATGCGTGGAAGGATGCACAGCGAGGGTCAGGGAGGCCATGCATCTCCTCCATTCCCTGTCAGAAAAGATGTCTGCATGCCCTAAGCCCATTGGGTCTCTCTGATGCAGCCAGGTACTGGGCTTCATCTCCAAGTGTTAAAGAACTCCAGGAGGAAAATAAGCTACTGTGGTGAGCGGACAAAGGCCTGCTTCCCGTCCTACTCCCCAAATGCCCATAAGCTAGACATGGAAGCTTTAACTTGGATGATAAAAAAACATATATATGATGTGCAGATGTGCTTAGGGTGGGGTGATGACCCTAATTATTCAGGTGAACCTAGCATCAGCACAAAGGTCCCTAGAAGGTGACAATGAGGTTGAAAACACTAGAAGGTGACATGCCCTCAGCAATACTATGATAGAGTCACCAGAAGATGCTGCAGGTCTCTAAAACCTGCCAATGACAAGGCTTCTGTGAGGTGTCTTTGGGTTTTTAGACGAAGCATCCAATTCCATCCTTCACACAGGGTCTGGGAGAACTCAAGGAGCTAACGTATGTGTGTCTATCTATGACTGGTGTGATGGTTAAAATGTATTTGTCAACTTGATTGGATCAGAAATCCAATAAAAGAAGCACCCTGAGTGGGTATGTGAATGTATTGTCCAGGGGCATTTGCTGAGGAGGAAGGACCCTCCCCAGTATTCACAGCCTTCTTGGTGATAAGCTGATCTATCAAGAGGCTCCAGAAAAAAAGTACTACTTTTGGCCTGTCTGCCCTCACTCCTTGCTTCCTTCACAGACATCAGAACGCAGATTCTCAGACCTTCCAATGCAGACCAAAGCCAGGTCAGTCTCCCAGAATCTCCCAGGCCTTCAGTGCCAGATTGGAACTGTTAAGGAATCCAAGCACTGAGTGCTCAGACTCTGCAGTGGCCAGACAAGAGAGCCATTTTTGGACCATCCAACCTCTATCCTGTAAAGTAGTAACTCCCCTTTGTAATAATACATGCTCATTCTATTGAATCTGTCCCTCTAGACAACCCTCATAGAGCAGATTGTAGATTCTTTGAGTTTAACAGACTCAGAAGCCAGACCCATAAGTGGATTTTTCATGGCATCCAAGTTCAACAAGGAACAAATGGATATAGAAAAAGAAGAGATCCGCCTCTGCTAGCTCCACACGAGGACCTAAGGCACTCAAAAGAAAACCTGGTGCTTTCTGGGGAACAATCACCAGGGCCGTTTGCTCCTGAGAAGAGCAGACCAAAGGGAGGATGCAACATCTTGTCTTCCAAGTGGACTGAGCAGATCAGCCCTGCTAGCTACATGAAGCTAAGCATTCCAAGGCAGGGATCTGCTCTGGGGATCCAGAAGTTGCAGCTGCCTTCTGAGAGGACCCCACACTGCACACGTTAACCCCTAACAGGCCATAAGGAAGGTACTTTTGATTTCCCAAGATTGTCGAAGATAAACTAAATAACGTCCAACAGCCTGAGATAATTCTTGTTGTTGAGACAAACTGGATGGTTTTATGATTTAAACAGTAATTTGAAATCTATCAACAATGTGTCATTTGATGCCACTTTTTCTGTGTGTGGGGGGTGGGGTGGGGGAACGAAGCCATTGAAGTAAAACACTGAGCAATCTGGAATTGTGAAGAGCGCTGAATTCCCATATGTGTATGTACTTTTTTCATGTGTATATGTGCATGGCATGCTTGCATGCATGTGTGGGGCCAGAGGTCAACCTTGGCATCATCTTAGGAATGTCACACACCTCTTTTTGAAACAGGGTCTCTCATTGGCCTAGTGTTCACCAATTAGGCTGGTCTGTGAGACCTAGGGATCTTGGCATTACAGGCATGCACCACCATGCCGGCAACTTACATGGGTTCTGGGGAATTGAACTCAAGTCTTCATGCTTTCAAAGGCAAACACTTTACCAACTAAGCTATCCCCCCATGCCCTATATGTTTTTCCATTTATTTCTTCCAACTTCCTGTGTGGTCAATACTTTGATTCCTGTTTTCTAGAAAGCAGAAATTTATAAAGAACAACTATTTTCCCCATTCTTTTCTGAACCCAAATTCCGGCTGAGAACTACAAGGCAGGCAATAATTTTTTTCCCAAGTCTTGTCCTGTGTGGAATGCAACATATGGCCCCATGAGCGTCCCTGAATTCTTGGAGCTTTGCAAAGTGGTGACCTTTGAGGCCATTCCCAATTCACCAAGCCTCTGCGTGTGTGCTGACCGCTGACACTATAAGGGACACGCAGAAGTGTGGAGAAGCCAGGGGCCCGGCCGTGGCCGGCATAGCTTGCACGTAGAAAACTGCTTCAGATTTTCCTCTTCCCAAGTTGTAGAAAGCCTCGCATATGGTCGTCTTTATTTTAATGTGCATGAATAAAAGATATCCTTGTGAACTGATGTCGTCTGCAGGCTTTTGAGATCAAACAGTTCTCTATTCCAGGTGAAATGTGGCAGCAACAGATAATGTTGTCAACGTGCTATATTTTTGTTAGGTTGAACAAACAGAACCATGGCAATCATTTTCATCATCTATATGTGTGTGCATTTGTGTGTTGGTGGGGGTGTATTTAAAGGATAAGATTTAAGGGGAAAATCAATAAATGCAAAATTTTCCATAAAACCTTCAGTGAGAAAATACCCATCCCTCTTCCTCATGTATATTAAAGTGAGCAGAATTTGCTGACTTGCATAATGCAATTCCAAGTGATTACTGGGAGGTATCTTGGGTGATTAAATGTCCACAGCATTTGGAGTTACCTGGAAATAAATATCCTCATTCAAAAGCCTGTGCAGAGCCAGCCGCAAGTCATGGAGGTTTTGTTGGGTATTGGAACCCCAAGTCATTCCTTTCTTGTTTCAGAAAAGCAGCACAAATTTGTGGGCAATGAAAAGCGGGTTACACACTGTATGTGACTAGCATAATGTATACGGTGTATTTGCTTATGACAAAGTAGTGTATGCAGAGCAAATTCTGGAAGCGGGTACATGTCGTGTTTGAAATTCGTCTTGGCCTTGAGTGATTAACCGAACTCTTCTTAGTCTATGCCATTTCATCTGTGTAACGGGACGAAACTTTACCAGCACAATGTCTCCACTGAAATCCTCACAATTATTAATCAGTTAGCAGGACAATAATAAGAGTGTGTCTTTTATTGAGTGCCCATATTAGGAAATCTACCAAACCCATGAATTACTTTAACCTTCAACCATGGCGTGTTGGCAACTGTTCCATTGTCAGGGATGGAAGTTGCAGTGCGGAGGGGACATGGACTGGATTTCATCAAGTGTAAGGCTCATCCGTTCTAGCGAGCATGATTACTTTATGGACCGTGCAGAGAAAAATAGGCTGACAATTCTAATTGAAAGATGCCATCAATTGTAAGGGGCATCCCATTTCCCATGTTAAATATTTCCTCTGATATTGCACTGGAATCAATACAATATGGTAAATTGCCTACCATCATATATCTAATCATAGTAAGACCAGGGTACCAACACCAGCCTTTTAAAACAAAAACCTAGGGCTTCTTCTGAAGGTGGAAACATACTTAACACTGAGTGGGACCCCATACTAAGAGGGAAGTGACAATGTCTTTCCTTTGGGAACTGTCTGTTACATGTTATATGAAACCTCAAATTGCAGAGCTCATAAATGCTTACATGCTACACATTATATGAAACCTCATAGTATATGTCTCATACATGCTTACATGTTATACATTACATAAAATACCTAATTGCATATCTTATGGGTAGTTTATTTTCAGGTCAGTTTCCATTTTTGGATTATCCTAAAATTTTTTTGAAATAGGTAATTACTTATTTGTGTATATATTTTATTTTTAATTATTTTTGTGGTTGTGGTGTGTGTGTATGCCTGTGTGTGATGGGTCTATGTGTGATGTGTATGTTGTCACGTATGAGTGCAGGCACACATATGTCATGGAGCATATGTGGAGGTCAGAGGACGACTTCCGGGTCAGGGATTGCCCTTGCTGTTGTTTCTGATCACTAACTTCTTCGCTTCTGGGAGCTTCTCCTGTCTCTGCCCCTCATCTGGCCGGGTTAACAGCAGCCAGCTACGGAGTCTGGGGATTGATCTCTGGTACTCAGGCTTGGGTAGCAAACACTTACCCACCAGGCCATCTCCCCAGCCTTTATGACTTATTTTGAACAAAAAGACATTCTGAAAACTCTTAGAAGTAAAAAGAAGAGCTGTTTTTCTTTTTATTTATAAGGTCACTATTGTTGCTTCACCAAGATTATGAACTTTACCAGTCAGAGTCCTGCAAAGGACCAAACCAGTTCAATGCCACCTTAGGGACGAGGTCCCACTGCCCAGTTGGTTACATGCTGGTATGTCAGCTTTAAAATTGCATATAAGAAGAGCTTTGGGAAAAAAATAAAGCTATGAGTTTGTCATGGCCAACCTCCACTGATGTATGTGAAAAGCTGGGGTGGATTTGCTTGCTTCCAGTGCATCCAAGGCTAGCTGGGGAGAGCACTGAAGTTGACAAGAAACACGAACAGCTTAACTAGTGGGAGAAGAACTCAAGAGCTAGACCGACCGGGAAATGCCGGTTCCAAACTGACAGCCTTTTCAGAACTCCTGAGCACCTGTGTCTGTTGGCCAGAAGCAAAGAGCTGGCTGGCCTTACCTGGCAATATTCTCCGAGGCCATGTGCTTCGGCCGGGATGCTGTGGGCCCAGGGGTCAACACCCGTTCTCTGACATCACGATTCCCATGACCATGCCTCTTATGCTGTTGAGAGCTTTGGCGGTTTCCACACAGTCACCTCCAGAACCCAAGAAACGTCTGTAGGACAGGTGGTGTCCAGCTGTCATTTGATAGATGCGGTCACAGCTCCAGTCAGGACAGCGGTACCTCCAAGGTCACACAAGCCCTGAAAAGGATTGAGCTATGCGTTCAGATGCCAGAAAATGAACATAAAGGAAAATGGTCATGTGGTCCCTTTGAAATGATCCAGATGTCAGCAGCTATACTAACAGGAACTCCTTAGCTCACAGATCTGAGAAGGTCACCTGCATGGTGGCTTCATTTGGTCCCTGGCACCCCCTTACCCCCAGAGACTAGAACAGAAGGGATTGCCCTCCCCTACTCTCAGGAAGGCAACTGGCTTATGGGGGTTGGGAGGCTGAGGTCTTTCCTGCTCCTTCACGCTCAGATAAGAGACTGGTTCGCCACAGCCTAGGGAATCCCGGGACCCAGCTTTATTTGCCGTGGACGAGGTGATGAATCAAGAGGTTTGGCCAGCTCGAGCCCCACTCCTGCTAAGAGGGAGACTGGCGATAACAGAAAACACGATCTCAAGTGCAATTTAACATGAGCCTGTAAACTGAGAGTGTGTGAGAGAGGAAGAGGATGTGGGAGACGTTTGTGGAAGCCACTCTGGGTCAGGACCCATGATAGGGGCCCACTGCCCACCTCGTCCAGGGAGGAGCTGTGGTGGCAGGAGGTGAACTGCTTGACCTACATGGTCATCCCAGAATGACTGAGCCAGTCACCTAAGCTTGAAGTCCTGGTCTCTGACCTCCGCTGACTGCATGTGAGGCTGTCTGAAGGGAGCTACACTCCTGGCTACACGTGGGTCTTGTTCTCATGCTCCACTGGAGTTTCTCAATGAAGAGTCCCCTGCTAACAGCCCCGGATGAACAATATCAGGCCCTAGCTTCCCTGCGGATAAGTGTGTTTATCCCCCTGGACTGTCACTGGAGCTGAGACAGGCATGGGGAGAAAGAAGAGCATCCTTCTAGGAGAGCTTGGTGAAGGCAACTGGCCCAGGAGGCAGCTTCAGCCTCCACAGCCCCCTCAGAGAGGTCTTCACTTCTAAAATAAATCCAAGAGGCCTGTGAATACCTTCATTCTCTTCCTACCCCACCCCCTAACCTTGGCCTACAAAGTGACACCTGGTTTTGCTACTGAACCATTGTCCACGTGAACAACCCTCTGCGACACACACACCCTACATGACACGCAGGTGACCAGGAGACCAGGGCAGAGGACATTGTCTGCCCAGCTCATGGTACCTGAAACTTCACCCTGATGTGCCCAAACACACATTCCCACCAGCAAAGGTGCGGCAGCGTGATTCAACAATAGCTAGTGTCTCTCCTGTCATGTTGTCCCCTAAATCTCTCTGCCCTTTTCATGTCATTCTCTTTCTTGACACTCCCTAATTACAGTCATCCCCCAGCCCATAGAGATGGGCTCTAGGACCCACATTAATTCCAAAGTGTGCATGCTCAAGTCCCTTACACAGATAGTGTGCAGTTTTTACATATGTGTGTTCTATACAGAGGCAATTTTTTTTCTGAATACTTTTTTTGGGGGTGGGGGGAGAGACACAGAGAGAGATAGAGAGAAAAGGAGAGGAAGACAGAGATGGGCACACCAGCAGTCTCTCAGCTGCTGTGAACAAAATCCAGATGTGTGCGCCCCCTTGTGGTCAAGTGAGGCATTGCACCCTTGCGTCACTTTGCATCTGGCTAAACGTGGGACCTGGAGATTGGAACTGCTGGAGATTGGAACCAGCGTTCTTAGGCTTAGGAGGCAGGCGCCTTAACCGCTAAGCCATCTCTCCAGCCCCTGAATACTTTTGATCGATGGTTAGTTGAATCTGAAGGTAAGAAACCTGCTCCATCATTGAGCATGAGCAGAATGTTGACACAGCACAGGGGTCTGGCTTTTCCCTCCTGACGACCACAAGCTTTTTTCAGACACTGCAAATAGCTACATGGTGCGGTCATGCCACAGAGACAAGAGTCCAGAACGTGGACTCCCCACCATCAGTCACTTTCGTCCATTGTTAAAATGGTTAGTGCCCAACGTTAGTTACACTCGCCATGATCCAGAAATGATTCCTTCCCTGGACGATGAGGCTCTGCTTGCCTTTCTCCTCACAAATGTAGAGCTACGTGTTTGCCTTGTTATAATGAAGAAGACACAAAATTGATGGCAACCATACTCAGGTCTCCCTGCGATTCTATTCTACAAGTCTTGATCCAGGATACATGGCACATCTCTAAGAAGCAAAGAGAAAATGAGCGGGTCGCCAGGGGTAACCACGCTTCACTTGACACACTATGCACCTTTTCTTTTACACAGGAGTCATTTGTTTACTATTCATGAGTAAGCGATTTATTAAAGCTGCAAGGCCCCACTATCAAAATACTTTTTTTCTGATTTTAAAGGGAATGCACGTTTGATGAAGAAACTAAGGAAAAGAAAGGAAAATACAATAAAGAAAATGCCCCAGTTGTTTTCTAAACTTCTAACACATGTGTAACCCTTGTATGACCTTCTCATTTTAAAGTTTTGAATATGACTTAGCATCGGTGAGCTTGCTCACTCAGAGTGTGGGCTTTGGAGTCAGACTTACACCCAAGTGTCAAGTGTAGCTCTTCAACTGTGTGACCATCACCAAGGAAAGTTCCCACCTGTTCTTCTACTGTTTCACATACGAAATACAAATAGTACCACCCGCTTCCCAGATGAGTGAGAACTCAGTGAGATTAACCCTCAGAGAAGCATGTTCAGTGAGTGTAATTTCTTCTCTTGCTTGAAATGCTTCACACAGCACCCCAAGATTGTTCTCTAAATGCATGCAGTTTTCTGTGGACAGTCACATTGAGAGAATTGCCCCAACCTTCTAAAATCTTTTTAAATCTGCACACATAATATTAAGGGTGTATACTCTTCCTGAAACCGGGTATGTCACAGGACCTCCAGCTGCTCCTGTGTGCGGCTTGGTGGGTATTCATTTTTCCCAACCACAAGGAAAGACTTGTGGGATCTCTTGATGCATCCCCCCGCCCCTTCCAATAGCTACCTATGGATTTTCTGGAGGTGTGCTTGCACGTGGAGTGGGATCTTGATGCTGGACACTGTGGGGGTTTAAATCACTTACATACTGCTTCTGGTACACGGCAATGTGTTTGAGATCTGTGCCACCGTACAGCCCTTCCTCCATGCACACCGCCCCCTCAACAACCAACCTAGAGATTTAATTTGTTTTGAGTCCAGAAACAGGTCTCTCTGGGGCTTCTGGAGTGACTGATTTTACCCAGGAATGGCCAATCTCTTTGTTTAGCTTCACCGGCCACATTAATCAAAAGGACTCCTCTGTTCTCCTAGGCAGGCCTCCTCTGAAAGGGTGTCCCGCCTCTCCTCCACCCCCACCAATCAATGGGCTCATGGAGGTCGGTGAATGCAAAGGACAGCTCTGCCTAAAATATGGGCTGCCAAGAAGTCACATCTTTGAAAGGCTTGCCACTCGCCCTCAAGGTACCAGGTATGATCTGTTTCCTTTCAATGCTCCCATCGCCCCCATCTGATGGCCCGTGTGGAGAAACTGAGATGCTGTGTGCACCACAATGCTTTCTCTCCTGGGCTTTCTGGGGACTGGCCTTGTAATTAGGTTACTGAGCTCTCACCGGGGAGAATGAACACAGAACGTGTGCTCTTACAGCCTGAGGAACTTGGGTCAGGTGTTCTCTCTCTCTCTCTCTCTCTCTGTCTCTCTCTCTCTCTCTCTCTCACACACACACACACACACACACACACACACACGATGGGGTTGAAGAACTGAGCTCTTGTTCCGCATTTGTATAGCAGCTGAAGTGATTGAAGTCCCCATAAATACATGAGGGGCCACTAAATACCCAAATATTCTTGTACTTTCCTTTGCATGTGTATGCTGTGTATGGTGTGTGTGCACAGGTGCACATTCAAGCATGTGTATGTGTGCATGTGGAGGTCAGAGGTTGAAGTCGAGTGTCTTCACAAATTGTTCTCTACCTTACCTGTTGACACGGTCTCTCACTTTGAACCTGGACCTGGCAGGTCTAGCTAGCCAGCTTGCCTGTCCTCACCTCTCAAGCACTGGGATTACAGTGAGTCGCCATGCCAGCCTGGCATGTGCATGGCTGCCTGAGATCTGAACTCAGACCCTCACATTACTGAAAGAGCTGCCTCCCAGCAGCATCCTAAACACTTTAATGGGGAAAACATATAATATTGAGAAGTCTTAAGATGTATGGAAGGCTTGCAGAGATGAGGTAAAGGGGACACTGCAGACATCTGGTCCTGAAAACAGAGAACTTTGAAACAAGAGTATTTGAGCATAATCTACAACCAAGGACAGTTCCTCAAAAATAGATCCTAGCCCTTTAATCCCAGCACTCGGGACGCAGAGAGGTAGGAGGATCACAGCGAATTCGAGACCACCCTAAGACTACATAGTGAATTCCAGGTCAGCATGGGCTAGAGTGAGGCCCTATCTCAAAAAAAAAAAAAAAAAAATTAACCAAGCAATCAAACAAACAAACAAAATCAAAAGGGGCTAGAGAGATGGCTTAGCTGTTGAGGAGTTTGCCTCCAAAGCCTAAAGACCCAGATTTGATTCTCCAGGTCCCATGTAAGCCAGATGCACAAGGTGGTGCATAAGCCTAGAGTTCATTTGCAGTGGTTAGAGTCCCTGGCATGCCCATACTCTCTCTCACTCTCTTTCTCTCTCACTCTCTCTCTCTCACTCTCACTCCTTTCTCTGTTTCGAATAAAAATAAATAAATCAAAGGGCTGGACAGATTGCTGAGTGGTTAAATGTGCCTGCTTGCAAAGCCTGTGGTTAGAGATTAGATTCCTTGGTACCCATGTAAAGCCAGCTGCACAGGGTGGTGCATGTGTCTGGAGTTCATTTGTAGTGGCTAGAGGTCCTGGCACACCCATTCTCTCGTGCGCGCTCCCTCTTTTCCTCCCTCAAATAAATAAATCAATAAAATGTTTTTAAAGAGAAAATACAAACAAAAAATGGATCCTAGAATGGCCACATGATGTGGCATGGTTCACTGTGATATGTACCCCAAAGAATTGGAAACTGGGCACAGGGGGAAGTCTGGTGCCCATACTCATGGCAGCTCTGTCCACAGCTCACAAAGCAGGAGAACAACTCAAGTATCCATTCCTTACCAAATACACAGACATGGAGTCATAGTCACCGTGCCATTCCCAGGGGTCATTGGCCGCCGACGTCCCGGACGCAGGAGGAGTTGGGAGGAAGCAGGGTCCTGGAGCAGGTGAATGCGATGGGCAGTGAACACCCGGGAGGCTGTCTGATGGATAGCACACTCTTGTTTATTCAACAGGGGAGTGGGTTTATAAACACTTGAGAAAGGTTGAGAAGGCACATACAGACTATATGGTGATTGGATACAGAGTTTATGGGTTGCTTTCTAATTGGTTGAAAGGCAGAAGTGGAGATAGTGATGGAAAGCTACGTGACTTCAGCCACATAAGGGTCTCTTGGGCAGCCAGCCACATGGTCAGGAACTGCGGGGGTTAAAGCCTGACTCATGGAACGGTCAGATGCTTTTGGGATCAAAAGTGGGGGAGGGCCTCGCCGGTTCTGCCCACTCTGGGCGAAGACAGGACACACTACAATCTTGCCCAAGGGCAGAGAGGGCCAGTCTCTGTTGCCAGGGTGGCTTCCTGATGATAAGGCTAGCTGTAACCCCCACAGCCCAAGGTCCCCGGCCATGTCCACCAGCTCAGGCCAGCTTGCTCACCATTCCAGCGTGTTTTCAGCAATGCCCAACAGTCACCCCCCAAGAAAACTTCCATACCTGCTCCAACACGGATAAGCCTTGGGGACGTTACATGAAGTGAAGTCGTGGAGACAGAAAGTAGAATGGGGACTTCCGAGGGCAGGGTGGGAGAATGGGCAGTGACTGATGGATACAGAGACTTACAGAGTGAGGAGCTGGGAGGTGGCTATGGCTGCTCCACATTGGGAAGGGGGTGAATGAACACTGGCCTGTCTGCTTAAGAATGGTCAAGATGGCAAAGTTTATGTTCTGTGCATTTTGGCACAATCTGAAAAACTGGGGCACATGGGTACCCATCTAGTCACACCATAGCCAGAAGCACATGGGTACCCGTCTAGTCACACCATAGCCAGGAGCACATGGGTACACATGTAGTCACACCATAGCCAGGAGCACCTGGGTACCCGTCTAGTCACACCATAGCCAGAAGCACATGGGTACACGTCTAGTCACACCATAGCCAGAAGCACATGGGTACACGTCTAGTCACACCATAGCCAGGAGCACATGGGTACCCGTCTAGTCACACCATAGCCAGGAGCACATGGGTACACATGTAGTCACACCATAGCCAGGAGCACATGGGTACCCGTCTAGTCACACCATAGCCAGGAGCACATGGGTACACATGTAGTCACACTATAGCCAGGAGCACCTGGGTACCCGTCTAGTCACACCATAGCCAGGAGCACATGGGTACCCGTCTAGTCACACCATAGCCAGGAGCACATGGGTACCCGTCTAGTCACACCATAGCCAGGAGCACATGGGTACCCGTCTAGTCACACCATAGCCAGGAGCACATGGGTACACGTCTAGTCACACCATAGCCAGGAGCACATCGGTACACATGTAGTCACACCATAGCCAGGAGCACCTGGGTACCCGTCTAGTCACACCATAGCCAGAAGCACATGGGTACACGTCTAGTCACACCATAGCCAGAAGCACATGGGTACACGTCTAGTCACACCATAGCCAGAAGCACATGGGTACACATGTAGTCACACCATAGCCAGGAGCACCTGGGTACCCGTCTAGTCACACCAGCTACCACCACACCGTGTAAGGCAGGAAGTCCCTGACCCATGCTGTCTGTATTGTACCCTCTGAAAACCCTGCGGGGCCACCCTGCCGTCATTCTGAAGAGGTCATGGAGAGATACCGAAGTGGCCGCAGCAGTCCCTAAGTGCTGTGACCATGGCTGGCTTCAAACCCCCACTTGACTCCAGATCTAAACAAGGTGGGACACATTCACAGTACCATCCAATCTGACAAGAACTGGACTTGCCACGGCGAGGCCAGGTGACGGGCAGAAGTGAGTTTAGGTTCAATATGTACTCTGAGACTTTCCAAGCAGCCAACTTGAACCAATTGGGACATTAGTTCTGGAAGCTTCCCCCGCAGACAGTGCTGCCAGTCAGTGACCCACTGTCCTGTGCATGGGAGGTCACCCACTCTCCCAGCTGTTCTCCATGCCTGTCCCAGCCGTGTTTCCTGGAAATGGACCTGGAGCTGGTGTCTCCATGGGGACTCGTAGGAACAATGTCCGCATTCACAGTGTACGGGTCTCTGCAGCTGTGCACAGCTCAAAGATAGCTGGACAACAGCAGAACCCTCCCCTCCGTCCTGCCAGGGACAGCTGTGGATGCTGTGGCCACCATGACCAACCCGCTCCAAGTCTGGGATTGTAACTCGACGCTTCACTTCTCTGGCATTTTTCCAACCTCAAGGCAGTGAGGGTGGCCCCCACATGGGGAAAAGGAAGGCACCACGAAATGGCCAAGATAAAAATTATTGTCCTTAAGGGCCTATCTAGTTGAAGGGTCTACAGTTGAACATGATTGGACAAAAAAAAAAAAAGTCCTTATGAAACACCAAGAGGTGTGTGGAAGGCAGTGGCACTGTGTGGAAGCATAGCAGGGTATGTTCGACAGACACCTCAGAGAGAACACATGTCAGAGTTCTAGAAACATTTCAATGTCCAGCACTGGGGGAATGATGAAAGGTGCTCAGCTCACAGAAACACCACGCCGCTCTGACCAGCACTGGGCATAGCCATTCGTACAGCTGTTTGCCACATGCATGCAGCAAAGAGAAACTCCACGCATAGGACACACAGCTCATGTGCACGGGCCAGGCTCGTGTTGACTTGCCTGCGTGCGCACACAGGCGGTATCCCTGAAGGCTGTATGAGGAACTGGTCCTGCTGTCTCCTCTTGGGGAGGACTTCTGCAAAGCTGGGGAATGGGAGAGAAATAACACTTTCTCTGTGCCTGTTGTTGAGCTGAAATTTACGCGATGGTATCACCAAGCCATGGAAAAAGTGATTTCAAACTGACTGAAATAGACTAGAGGGCCTTAAATGCCTGTGCCCTGGCAGCTTTGGTCCTCCCCAGTACCTCTTGGCATCTCAGTTTGCATCTCTGGAAAATGATGTGCACAAAGGGCCAGGGAGGGGAAGAAGGTACGCTCACAGGAGGCTGCGCAGAGAGCTACATAGATTCAGCACATTTGATCCATATTACGGGGCCTATGGGAGGTGGTCATGCTAGAGGTGGCGTCACTAGAGGTGGGCCTTGGAATATGATAGTCCAGCCCACTGGATGTTCAGAGCTTGTTTCTCTCACTGGTTCCTCCCTGCTATAGATGGGTGGTGATGTGAGCCAGCTTCCCACTTTCGCCATCCTTTCCCTGCCCCAGTGAAGCTTCCCCCCTCAAAACTGTAAGCCAAAATAAATCCTCTCCTCCCATCAGCTGCTTCTGGTCAGGTGTTTTGTCCCAGCAATGAGAAGGTAAATGCTGTAGCAATGGTGACAAATGAGAGGAAGGTGGGGTGCTGGCTGAATACTCTGGTGTCGTTGGAAGCCACAGGGAAGATGTCTGTGAATCAAACTGGGGGTTTTGGAGATGAAACTTAGGCATCCCCTCTTGGGAGGCAAAGCTGACGGAGCTGGGCACTGAGACTTTGTGTCCGAGGGTCCAGTGCTGGCCCTGTGTCTCCCCTGTCCTCCCCTCACACTCTCATAATCAGGCATGGGTCCCAGAAAAAGACCTCAGTGTTGGAACCATCCACTAATGGACCAGGCTGGCTCAGGACAGTTCTGTGTTCTAGACGTGATCAGGGACCAGGGAAGCTGAGTGTGGAGACCAGTGGTCCTCCAACCTGAGCATGAGCCAGAATCACCTGGAGTGAGCCCAACTCAGCGTTTCCCATGGAGCCCAAGAACCCACATCTCTAGAAAGCTCCCGAGTGACGTGTCTGCTGCTGGTTGCGGGAACTTATTTGAAGAACCTTGGGTGGCAAGAGGCCCAATGGCAGTGTGCCATCAACGAGCCTGGGACCTGATAGCGGTGTGCCAACCGTCCACCTGACACCCAATAGTGGTGTGCCACCGTCCAGCCTGAGACCCAATGGCAGTGACCCACCGTCCAGCCTGACACCCAATAGCGGTGTGCCACCATCCAGCCTGAGACCCAATGGCAGTGACCCACCGTCCAGCCTGAGATGGAGTTGTGTCACAGTCACCTGGAGGCTGTGCAATGTGCAGATGACTGATCTCGTGCCAGGATATTCCTACTCAGTGTGTGGCAGGGACAGGGTTATAGTATAAGGTGACCATTAGGGACATTGTCTAGGCATCAAGTTTGATTCCATTGGGTCTCTGCCTCTCCTGATTTTTGTGATCTTGGGATGGATGCCAGCGTACATGCTTTCTCAACTCAGCTTCCTGGACTACAAATGAGAGCAACGACAGAATGGGCAGGCAAGCTGAGTGAGTACGCAGAGAGCAATCAGCAGAACGCTGGGTGATGGCTCATGGTGAACAATCAATTCCATGTCAGTCACTCTGCTGTCACTAAATGCGTACACATTTCACCTTGGTCCCTGTGTTTGGTTATCAGTGTCCATTTTGTTTAGCTGACAAGTCCTTCACTTTTCTTGGCCAAGCAAACGGAACATTTGAGTCATGTCCAGCTCCTCAACTCCATTCTCAGCACCTTTGGCTCCACCTTTCTCTGGTCTCCTCCCTGCCATATTCAAGAGTCCAAGCCCTCTGCAATGTCTGCTCTCTCTCTCTCTTTTTTTGAAGTCCTCTCAAAGTTCCCATGTGCCCATGAGCTCCTGGAATTCTTTATTCAGCACATTTTATCCAAATTACGGGTTACTTGTCTGGCTCTTGCTTAGGCACAAAAACCTGCAATTTACTTTTCCTCTAACACGAGGCACCGCCATGATGTGTATAATAGATGCTCAATAAATGAGGTTTGTGCCCATCAATATCCACTTCATCCCTTGGAGTCTGATTTCAGACCTGTAGAGAAAACTTGGCTGTGTTCTCAAGGGACAAGAGTCAAACCACCCCCACCCATCCACTTCTTAACCACAATCCCCATTTGTTCTCCTGCCCCTGGTTTTCATGTGAAATGAAAAGTGAGTGCAGAATGTGGCGTGGAATGAAAGCCAAGCCCAAACTTGAGCCCCATGGATGAACTTCAAACAGGACTCGAAACACACAAAATAAGACCCAGCTTTGCCAGGACAGTGTAGGAGCAGCTAGACACTTGGTGGCTTGCTCAGATGTTCTGGAAAGACACTTTGATTTCATATATTTTGAATTAAATTGATTGAAATTCAAAGCTCCAGCCAGCATACCACATTTCCTTTGGTCAGAAGTGAAGTGTGAAAGTAGTGTTTTGAATTCTCGGTTGGATACAGAGCTCCGGGTTTGAAGTGACAAGCTGCGGAGGTTTTGGGTTACTGGAAATTTCAACATTCCTTTGGCCCAGTCTTCTAGAGGAATTAGAGAAACTGAAAACAAGGAATTGCAAAGGCTCCAGTTACCCATACGACTTCCATGAGGATTCCCCTAGGCTCCACAAATTGCCTGTGAGCCGTAGGCATCCCCAGAGTGTCTGCCACGGGACCGAGGCTGGTTCGTGGATAGACAGTCATCACCAAAACCCTCTTCCACGGGAGTTCCAGCCAGTGAGTGGGGTATGCAAACCTCCCCGATGTGAGTAGAAGCAAGACCCCAGTGAGTCCACAATACAACAAAGAGGGGCAGGCATACGGAAAGGACGTGGTTATGTCAAGGAAATTGATCTGTTCTGTGATTTAAACATTCTGGGTTTTTAGATGCACATGGTGGCGCATGCATCTGGAGTTCATTTGCAGTGGCTAGAGGCCCTGGAGCACCCATTCTCTCTCTCTCTCTTTTTCTCTCTCTCCCTTTCTGTGTCTCAAATAAATAAAATATCTTTAAACAGTCTGGATTTTTATGTTTGTACGTACTCATTGATCATTATATTATATTTTGCATTTAGCAATACATATGGAGTCAAGGCTGGGGAGATGGCCCAGTTAGGCAAAATGCTTACCCATGCAAGCACAACAGCTTTGCACCCACATCAAAGTATGTCAGTGTGACATGCACCCCTGTAACCATAGTGATGGGGAGGTTGACATAGGAGAACTCCTAGGGCTCTCGGGCTAGCTAGTCTACCTCTATTGGTCAGCTCTGTGTTCAGTGTGAGATTCTGTCTCAAAGAATAAGGTAGAGCCAGGCGTGGTGGTGCACGCCTTTAATCCCAGCACTTGGGTGGCAGATGCAGGAGGATAGCCGCGAGTTCAAGGCCACCCTGAGACTACAAAGTGAATTCCAGGTCAGCCTGGGCTAGAGTGAGACTCTACCTTGAAAAAAACCAAACCAAACAAAACAAAACAAAACAAAACAAAACAAAAGAATAAGGTGGAGAGTGACTGAGGAAGTGAGGAAAACACCTAAAGCCATCCCTGGCTTCCACATACATACACACACATGTATTCTCACCCATATGCACATTATATGTAAACACATTCCATATATATATATATATATGAAATATATATTAAAAATATATTATATATGTATATATATATATATATGCTTACATATATGTATATATTTTCCCTACTAAAGTAAGGACTTGTGTCTTTCCTCCAACCAGAAGTATGATTTTAATAGGATTAAATATAACCAGTATGGTAATGGTGAATAGATGAGTTCAGGGGCAAATCAAGCTGAGGCACTAGAAATAAGGAGGAAAACCAAAGCTGACGTCATTGGGGCTGAAGCATTGCTTTGCCATAAGTTTGGATCTGCAGAGAAGTCCATCAGCTAAAATCCACAGGACTACACTGGAAACCAATACTGGGCATACTAAAAACCCAAAATACACTCAGTGCAAGTGTTTGTAACATAATTATAGACCATAAAAAGCCTAAAACCATAAAACCATGGAGCTTTCTGATAACAGCACATGATTGATTAGAAAAGTCTTGTGGAAAGGAAAGTCATCCCGTTGACACTGGAGTGCAGACAGCTATTTGTGTTAGCAGCGGAGGAACTTGGTTGAACCTATTTTCCCCCCAGTAACAACTGTGAAGGAGAAAGAAGCAACAGTGAACAGCGCTGGGCGGATAGCTACTCTTGAACGACAAGAACTGGATGGCGAGGAATACATGTGTGGCTGTCTGCCTCAGAACCTTCTCTCGTCTGTGCATCTTAGGGCCAGAAGAAAGGCATTGTCTTGCTATGAGCATTTCCAGCATGGCAGGATAGCAAGCAGGGGCGGCGGGCGGGGGGGGATTCTAAAATGCAGAGAGAAGAAAGGGGGTGTTCCAACTGATTCTCCGCCAACTCCTGACATGTGGGAGAGATACAAGGCGGGCTCATGAAAGCAGCAGCTGGGGATTCCAGCCAGGCTGTGGTTTAGCAGCAGAGGGCTTGTCTAGCAGGCTTGAAGTCCTGGGTTCCGGTCCCAGCATGGCCAAAACAATGAGGATCCTCTCTCCACTAAAGAATCAGTTTCCAAATGTGACACTTCTCCTAAGATAATTGAACTTAGTATCTACAAAGCACCACTACAATCTTAGGACACCAGCAAAAACACCAAAATACCTGATAGCAAAGAAAAGAGGAAAGGGAACCAATATTCAAGAAAAAAAAAATCAGTTGATGTGAAAAATCCAGTTGACATGATCCAGATGACTGGATTCACTAGTAGATGCCTCAGGCAGTGTTTCAAGGTCAGGGCCCATAAGATCACATTTTAATTTCTGAATTTCTTTTCTGAAAACATATTTATGTGGAAAGATTTGTGCTTTGGATATTTTGACAACTTTTAAAGCAGTCTTCCAATGAACAAAGCATTTTAAGCAAGTTCAATCACATAGAATTTATTCTGTCTTATAGTTTTCATATACAGCCATAGAATATATTGACAAGTTTTAGATATGTGATAAGATCTTAATTTTACTTATCAATAATTGTCAACCATTCTAAAGATGTCTAAGATGATATAGGAATGAAGGGTGAGAATGGAAGGATGAAAAGAGAGAAATGAACGATGATTTTTACATTTCATGTGAGTATCAATAATCATGTTGAAGAGAAATATACTAAACACTAAATAAAAAGGCAGAGATATTCAAACTGGACATAAAGTTATGAAACTATATCTTGTTTAGATAAGTGAATTTTATTATTTTTTCATAAATTTTATTTTATTTATTTGAGTGAGTGAGAGACAGAGAATGGGCATGCCAGGGCCTTCAGCTGCTGTAATGGAACTCCAGATAAATGCACCCACTTGTGCATCTGGCTTACAAGAGTCCTGGGGAATCAAACCTGGGTCCTGTGGCTTTTCAGGCAAATGCTTTAACCACTAACCCATCTCTCCAGCCCTAGAAAAGTGAATTTTAAAAACAAAGATACATAGAACTTGGGCTGGGGAGATGGTTCAGCAGTCGAAGGCACTGGCTTGCAATACCTGATGGCCTAGGTTTGGTTCCCCAGTACCTATGTAAAGCCAGATGTACAAAGTGACACGCGTGTCTGGAGTTCCATCATAGTGGCAAGAGGCCCCGGCATGTCCATTCTCTTATTCTCTCTCCCTCTGTTTCTCTGTTTGCAAATAAATAAAAATACTTTTATAAAAATGGGGGCAGGGGAGGGAAATATCATATGTTTTATGTATGTAAGTATAGAAGGTGTCAATAAAAAATAATAATTAAAATAAATACAAATCTGGAAACAAAATATGACCACATTCTTACAGCCAAACTGGAAATCTTATCAAAAATAATGAAAGGAACTCTGTTTCTAGCTCATAATGCATGCTGTATGTCTGCATAAATTAATGTATTTATTGAGTGCATACTAATGTTGTGTTTTACATAGATGATCATTAATTTTAAAAAAATCTTGGAAGCAAGAGAAAGAACAAGTAAATGCCATGAACACTCTAATCACAAAATTTATATATATATATATATCTCATGTCTCCATACAAAATATATATAAGATACATGTATATAAATAATAAATTGTCATTAAATATGGCTATTACAATAAAATTGATTTTTTCAAAGAGAAATAAAATAGTAATAATCAAAAGAAAGACAACCAAAACATGATGGTATGTATATATTAATAACATTCAAGACAATAAGAACTTATATCAATTCAAGATGAGTGATATTGCATGTAAAAAATATGGATATTTTCTAATAAAAATCCCTTCCTCAAAAAACCAAAATGGCCAGGCATGGTGGTGCATACCTTTAGTCCTAGCACTCAGGAGGCAGCAGTAGGAGGATCACCATGAGTTTGAGGCCACGCTGAGAGTACATTGTGAATTCCAGATCAGCCTGGGCTAGAGAGAAACCCTACCTTGAAAAAAAAAAAAACTGAAAATGTGTAAGTACATAATAACAGAATATCAAAATACAAGAAAATTTACAGAATAACTAGACATACATATCAGCAAGGATGCTAAAGGTCTTAGCAAGCTGGCAATCACATTGACATTTAGAACCCATTCCACCCCAATCTGAAGAGACCATTCTCTCTTAACATGTGATCGTGGTGGGCAAGTTTAAGCTATGGGTGTCTACAGAGCACAGCCCCTGGCCTCAGTAAGACAGAACGAGAGACTACTCATCCAAGACAACAAGAAAGTCCCTGAACACTGGAAACAAAGAAGTACATCCTTTTCTTTTCATTTTTTTAAAATATTTTTTATTTTACTTTATTTATTTATTTGAGAGTGAAATCTAGAGAGAGAGAGAGAGAGGGGAGAGAATGGGTGCATAAACCTTTTCATCTGGCTTATGGATCCTGGAGAATTGAGCCTTCTTCCTGTCACAGGCAAGCGTTTAACCGCTAAGCCATCACTCCAGCCCTCTTTTCATTTTTTTATTGAGAACTTAATACATGAATGTACTGTAATTTGATCATAATCCTTTTCCATTACATTCTTTTGTCACCCCTCCACTCCATTCCAATGAAAATATTGATCTTTCAAATGTAGTCCTTCATTTTGACAAAATCACAAAAAAAAATTTTTGAAGATGTTTGGAACTGTCTTATAAATCACAAGAAAAAAAATTTTTTAAAGATGATGTTTGGAACTGAATGATAATGAAGCCACAGTGTAGGTACAAGTTTGTAAGTTTGAGGAAACAACCAGAGCAGGGCATAGATAGAACTTCATAGCTTCATTGTGGAGGAAGAAAGGTCATATGCTATTCCTCATTAAAAAGTTAAAAATAAAAGCAAATTAGCCAGGCGTGGTGGTGCACGCCTTTAATCCCAGCACTCGGGAGGCAGAGGTTGGAGGATCGTCGTGTGTTTGAGGCCACCCTGAGACTACATAGTGAATTCCAGGTCAGCCTAGGCTAGTGTGAAACCCTACCTTGAAAAACCAAAACCAAACAAACAAAAGAATGGATGAGTGAGAACATATCTTTACAGATTCTAAAGACATGAAACCACTATCAAGAGGGGCTGGTGGCTTAGCCATGTTCTCAACCAAGACACCAAAGAAATCCGAGAACCGCAACTCTTACCACAGAGTGAATATTCACACACAACAAAACGAAGCACAACTTTTACTTGACATCATATGCAGCATTCAATTTTAATTTAATAAAAGAAATGGAGTTATACAACTTTTAAGAAGTAATGCATAATGCCTTCATGAAATTGGAGTAGATAAATCATAAAAGAAAAGGCACTGGTAAATTAAACTTCAATAATTTTTTTTTAATATGCTTATCCAAAAACACATATAGAGATTGGAACAACTCAAACCGGGATAGAATAGTTGTGAAATATGTGTCTCAGAAAAAATAATGCAAAATATAGAAACAATCCTCACATCTCTACCTACAAAGAAGAAAACTTACTAGAAGACAGAAATAAACATTTGCAACGGAAGATACAGAAAGCTCCAGAGGTCAACTGAGAAGTTTTCTGCATTTTTAGTCATAGGAAATGTAGTTCAACCACTACAGACACACAGCAGAAAGGCCAAAATAATAAAGTTGGTTTACGTTAGAAGTGATACAGGCAGTTACACTTTTGGTGCTTTTTACTGATGGAAATATGAAACTGCAAAACCAGGATGAAAGAAGTCAGTCTATGTTCTGAATTACAGGTTTACCTTTGAACCTCATCATTCTGATCCTAAGAGTTCACCCAGTAGAAATAAAAACACTCCCTTAAACAAACCTGCATACCCTGTGTGTAACAACTTCAGTCATAATCACGGAAAACAGAAGCCGCCCAAGTGTCCACCAGAGAAACATGGGTGAGCACATCACAACGTACGCCAGTGCTTTCCAGCAGCAGCACAGACTGCTCATGGGTGCATGCATTGAGACAGAACACAAGGACCTTCTCACTTATATGAACCCTAAACAGACCAAATTGCCCATGGCAGGACATCATAATAATGGCTGCCCCCTCTCGGAGGCAGGACAGACAGACTAGAGACATTGTATGTAGATAGAAACATAGCCATGTGGTTTCCAGGGACATGCTATTTTTTTTTTTTTTTTTTTTACCATGTTGCAAAGTGTGTGCTTAGATATATTCATTTCAAACTATGTGAATTATGTGTAAAGAATTTAAAAAATTTTTAATGTATACTTATTTTTGTCTGGTTTGAGGGAATATTTTTATTTCTAATGGATGAAACTCTTAGGAAGAGAATTGTTGGGTTCAAAGGCAAACCTGTAATTAAGAATGTAGACTGATTCCTTTCAAACTTGTTCTGCTGTTTCATAGTTCTACTAGTCAAAATGAATAACATGTGATTTGTTTGTAGCTTATGCTGTGATAGTATGATTATACAAAAGTAAACTGTTACCCCACCCCAAACATGCCTTTTTTTTTTTTTATTTTGAGAGAGACTGAGAGAGAGAGACAGAGACAGAGAAAGTGAGAGAGAGAGTGAGAGAGAGAGAGAGAGAGAGAATGGGTGCCCGGACCTTCAGCCTGCTGTGAGTAAACTCCAGATGTGTGTGCCTCCTTGTGTGCATGTGTGATATTATGTGCTTGCATCACTGTGTGTCTAGCTATGTGGGACCTGGAGATTTGAACATGAGTTATTAAACTTCGTTGGCGAGCTCCTTAACCTTTAAGCCACCTTTCTTGCCCTGTTTTTTTTTTTTTTTTAAATTAGGAATTTTAAGAAATTAACATACCATTATCCACTTTCGTTCCTTCTCCCCAACCCCTTTCTAGTGAGAACCCTCCCCTACCCTTTCCAGGGAGGATCCTCCTTTTTCCCAGGAGTTCTTCCTCGGTTTTGTTGCCTCATTTCCTTTTGTCCTCTTCTGTCTTCCAAACTCCATCTCACAAGGTTGATGGTCTCAGAGCAGTACAGTTCTTTTGGCGGTACCAGCAATCATTGTGGTTTGATTTTTTCCAGTGATATATGTCAGCAAGTCTGAAAACAAACATTAGATACACACACACACACACACACACACACACACACACACACACACACACACATACTATGGCAAATCAATAAATGTATTGAGAGATACAGATTTCTCACCCTGTGAGAGGAGTCATGGGTAAGGAACACAGGGCACTGAACTCAAACCTGAAATGTTTGATTGGAATTAGACAGCTAACAGTGATTTTGGTTTTTAAAACACAAATGAAGAAGACACAGAAATATCTATTTGTTTATGCTCTCTGTGCAAATGCTAATACACTTTTTTTTTTTTTTTTTTTGGATTTCCGAGGTAGGGTCTCACTCTAGCCCAGGCTGACCTGGAATTCACTATGTAGTCTCAGGGTGGCCTTGAACTATGGTGATCCTCCTACCTCTGCCTCCTGAGTGCTGGGATTAAAGGTATGAGCCACCATGCCCGGCTTTACACATACTCTTTTTAACACCCTCTTTTAAGCCTCGCATACTATAGGGGTAGAATCATCAACATATATTTCACAGAGTCTCAAGAACAGAAAGACATATGAAAAAGATAATAGATGAAAATAATAATACCAAACTAATAAAAATGAAGATTGCTAGGATGACAGCAAATACCAAACCTCAAAGAGATATGAGCAATCGGCCTAGTCAAAACTTTTCAAGGGGCTGGAGAAATGGCTTAGTGGTTAAGGTGCTTGCCTGAGAAGCCTAAGGACCCAGTTCAATTCTCAAGGTCCCACATAAGCCAGATACACATAGTGGTGCGTGTGTCTGGAGTTCATTTGCAGTGGCTAGAGGCTCTGATGTGTCACTTATTCATTCTCTCTCTCTCTCTTCCCCCTGTCTCTAATAAATAAAAAAATAAAAGAACAAAAAACTTTTCAAGAAAAAAATATCTACTGGTTTTCCATGAGGAATGTGAATTAACCAGACCAACAAAGGAAGGAGAAGAAAGGAAAGAAGTAGAAATCTTTTAGCATTTGGAAGAAACACAATTGTAGGCTAGAATGCTATATTGAATCCAGCTTTATTCAGTATTGATATGGTAGTAATGACAGTTTCAATAGTCTATGTATTGTATTCATAGGTCAATCTTTAAAAACACTGAAGAAACATTAATGAAGGTAACTACATTGAAAATAAAGATGTCTGGTATTTAGAGACATGACCACCGAGACGTGAGTCATGAATTAGGAGAAGGCACTGGTGATGCAGGCAACCAAAGAGTTCAGAGAGATTGTAGATAATATTGACAATATAGATAATAGTTTACAGTGACTTAGTGACAGATAAGAGTCATCAAGAATACAGAGCTAGAAGCTGAGCGTGGTGACACACACCTTTAGTCCCAGCACTCAGGAGGCTGATGTAGGAGGATTGCTGTGAGTTTGAAGCCAGCCTAGGAATACGGAGTAAGTTCCAGGTCAGCCTGTGCTACAGTGAAAGCCTGCATTAGAGTTAGATGATAGATAGATAGATAGATAGATAGATAGATAGATAGATAGATAGTGAGAGAGTGAGATATACAGATATACAGCATGGTACAAAATCGGCAAAGAATGTAAAAGTGAATGCATGAAGAAGAAAATTTAATGGCTAATGAAGCAGGAAATATACCTTCACTGAGTAGCAATGAGAGAAATCCAAGTCCAAATCATGTGATACCATTAAAATTATATATTCATTTTCCGGTCAACAGAATAACTTCATTCTTCTTTGTGACTAAAACAATCCACTATGTATGTGTACCACATTTTTAATGCATACTTCTGTTGTTGGACACTAAGGCTGGTTCTATAACTTAATCCTTGTGAATAGAGCTGCAGAAAAAATGGATATATAAGGATATATGAGATATTCAGTTGGAGTCCTTTGAGTATATACCCAGGAGGGATACAGCTGGATCATGTGGTAGATCCATTTTTAGTTCTCTGTGGAACCTCTGTACTGACTTTCCTGGTGGCAACTGGAGACCTAGATGTCACAAAACAGAGGAATGAATATATATATATATATATATATATATATATATATATATATATATGAATATATATATGAATGCATATGTATATAAATATATACACATATATATTCATATATATATACATGAATTATATCAGTCTCTGAAAGACAACTATGATGTTTCTCTTATTTATGAGTTTTTGTTAATAGAGATACATAACATCATGTGCAGATGACATGGAAGCAGGAGCAAACTGTCCAGGAGAACACAGTGCACCAAGAAAAGGGGAGAAACCCAAAAGGGAAGAGTATCAGGGAGCAAGGAGGAAGTGTGCTCAAAAGCACACTAAAAACTTGCTTGGTGCACGCTTTTAATCCCAGCACTCAGGAGGCAGAGGTAGGAGGATCACCCTGAGTTCGAGGCCACCCTGAGAATACAGAGTGAAGTCCAGGTCAGCCTGGGCTAGAGCAAGACCCTACCTTGAAAAACCAAAAAAAAAAAAAAAAAAAAATTAATTAAAACAAGTCTTATTACCCAGTTTAATAAAAATTAAATAACGAAATCTCCAAGATCACAAATTGTTAATAAATATGAATAATAAAGAGGAAAAAAACACAATGTAATACTATTTCACTGCATACAAACCTGTAAGTTTTTCAAAGAAATTAAAGCAATCCCACGTTG
Source organism: Orientallactaga sibirica (assembly GCA_036365145.1). Classification (NCBI taxonomy): domain Eukaryota; kingdom Metazoa; phylum Chordata; class Mammalia; order Rodentia; family Dipodidae; genus Orientallactaga; species Orientallactaga sibirica. Next base: position 12,298,186 of record JAEOAD010000038.1, on the reverse strand, counting down.
TTGCAGACAGCTTCAGGTTCGCTGAGATGAACTTCCAGACCAGGCACAGTTATGGAGGAAGGGATATTATTTATTGAAGCTTACAGATCCAGGGGAAGTTCCATAAAGGCAGGAAAAGCAGCCTGCTTTCTTAAGGCCAAAAAGGTCACACAGCACACTTCAGGAACTCCTGTTAGACACATTTGCATATCTTTACAATGGAATCTCAAACCATCACCACACCTTAAGACTGGGCCCCCAGTGACCTTGCCTCTAGCAAGGTGATTGAAGATGCAAACTATAACTACTAAAACACTAAATATATTGGGGGACATATATTCAAACTACCACATTCCGCCCCTGGCCCCCAATATATTTAGCTCCTGGCCCCCAATAGATTTATAACTATCACACTTTGTAAATTGTACTCAGTCCAATTTCAAAGGTTCTCACAGTCTTGACCAACTTAAGATAGTCCTGTAAAATCAAACAAGTTAAATACTTTTAACATGTAAAGGCACAGAGTAAACATTTTTAACTGTATAAGGAATAGCAAGGAGAGACTAAATGCAAACTCAGCCATCATCAGTAATCATCAGACTTTTGCAGTTCAAGTTCCATATAACCAGAGACTGACAGTCTCTAGGTTTTCCAATTCCTTCTCTCCAGCTGGGCAGAGTCGCCAGGGAAAACTTTCATCCTATGCCAACACTGCACTCCATGGTAGCCCTTTTGCACAGTCCTGGTATATCCAAAACATCTTCAGGTCTCCATGCAAACCACGGTCCATCTTCCAAAGGCTCTTTCAGCCTATTCCTGAGGGTCTTTATGCCCTGCCTCATGCCGCATCGCAGCAGCAGCTCCTGGAACCGTGTGCAACTCATGACCACTCCATACATTTTTCATATTTCCAAAACTAATACCAGGTGTGCAGGACACAGCCATATTCTAAATCCAGGGACAAAATAAACCATTGCCTTGAAAAGCAGGTTCCTTCTCCAGTCAACTCTTTCCAAAGAGTTTGCATTTTTAACAGTCTTTCCTCAGGCATCCTCTCCATTGTTTTAATGTAAATCAAGTCGGGCCACCTTCCTTCCACCTTTCTTAAGATTGCTAATGCGTTGACAATAGCAGCTCCAGTAACCTAAAACCAGCCTCAGTGCCTCTGCTTTTAACTTTTTTTAGTTTTTCCAACTTAAAATCTTAAAATCTCAGTTCGATATCTTTAGCCAAGCACATCAGTCCATTACAAATTTAACTTTGATCAAACAGTCTGGGCCTGGATAGCCGAACGTAGCCATCCCTTATGCCAGTAGCCCAGTTCCAACAAAGTCCTCTGCAGTCTTTCCTTTCCCTTAGAAAGCTCATAAGCCAAGCCTCGAAGTTCAATACTGTCTGCACTTAGCATTCTCAAACTCTCATCAGAATAGTCCATAAAACTTGGCTTACCACTCCAGAAGGCATCTTCAGTTGCAAACACCAAGTCCATGCCCATTCCTCCAAAATAAAGGTTCCAAAAGACGAATATCCACACGATCTGGTTCATCTCACCCCACTTCTGGTACCACTTTACTGTTGCAGACAGCTTCAGGTTCGCTGAGATGAACTTCCAGACCAGGCACAGTTATGGAGGAAGGGATATTATTTATTGAAGCTTACAGATCCAGGGGAAGTTCCATAAAGGCAGGAAAAGCAGCCTGCTTTCTTAAGGCCAAGCAGAGAGAGAGAGAAAACCAACCAGCCACCACAGCACACAGAGGAAAACTACAGCCAAAAGGTCACACAGCACACTTCAGGAACTCCTGTTAGACACATTTGCATATCTTTACAATGGAATCTCAAACCATCACCACACCTTAAGACTGGGCCCCCAGTGACCTTGCCTCTAGCAAGGTGATTGAAGATACAAACTATAACTACTAAAACACTAAATATATTGGGGGACATATATTCAAACTACCACACACGTGATAGAATATGGAGGATATATAAATCTATACTGCGGGTAGGAATAAAAATTACTACTACCACTTTGTAGAGCAGTTTGGCAAAATCTGCTAACCTGGAGATGCAAATTCCTCAATGATCTGCAGTTGTCTTTCTGGGTATATTTTTGTCCCAAATGAACATTGACAGGAATGTATAAGGAGACATGGGCTTGGGTAGTCATTTTAGAATTGTTTCTAATAGAAACCAAAATGCCAAGTCAACACGTGTCCATTAAAATAAGAACAGGTAAAGAAAGGATCTGTTAACTAGAAATCAACACAGGCGATTCTCAGAAGTTAACTGAAGTGGATAGACAAGAATTGAATAGACAAGGAAGAGTTCCAAGTGTATTCTCTTAAATATAGCAAAATGCAGTTAACATCTAAAACACAGACCAGCATGATACCAGTCCTTCCTATGGTGATCATGAGAAAGGTGCTGCGGGAAGCAGGGAACAATATGGATGGGGTCGTGTGGTGCTGGGGGCAGCACCGTCAGGGAGGGCCCAGGCCCGTTAGCCAAATCTGCTCCGTTTTATTTCCTCTGAGTAAAGCTATCTGAGGTAAGCAAACACAGTGTTCACTTACGTCAGAGCTGTGCTGCATAAATGTCTGTCTACTGTGTGGTCATCTGTTCTCTCTTCCATTGGATATATTTTGTGAACACAGGCCTTCAAAAATGTCTCTTAGAAGCTAATGTGCCAGTTCAGCTATAATTCTGTAAATCTTCTACAAATTGCTATAAACAAATATGAGGAAAAACTAAATTATGAAATAGGGATGAGGAGAATACAGAACAGCTTCAAACTCCTGGAAAATTTTGAAGGTGGAGAAAAAGAAATCCCATCCCGGAGATATGTAGAGCTCTAACTCTCTCCAGAGTGATTAATTGACAAAAAAAAAAAAAAAATCAGAATTCGCTGGGCCCAGGGGCGCATGCCTGTGCTCCAGAATTCACTGGGCCCAGGGGCGCATGCCTGTACTCCAGAATTCGCTTGGAAGGTGAAAACAGGGGGAGTTCAATGTCATCCTCAGCTAACGACCCAGCTCGTCACCAGCTGAGGCTAGCTGAGGCTATGTGAAACCCCATCTCAGAGAAACGAGGCAAAACAAAAGTCAGGACCACAAATAGCAAAATGTTCACATTGGTAAATTCTGAGCATTAGGCAAATATGTTTTATTGTAATGTTTTGTATCTATCAGTTTGTTTGACTTATTTACAGGTAAAGTTATTACTAAAGGAGTCAAGGAAATTTTTTTAAAAATTTCTCCAGAACTTTAGAACAAAACTTTCTTACATTTATCCTTTATTCCTAGTAAGATGAGTTCCTTACTTCCACAAACACTTTCTGAAATGTTCAATTAGATGTTTGATAGGAGAAAAGAGGACGTGCAACATCTCCATGGGAGCCCAGCCAGACGCGCCCACATGGAGACAGCTGTAGTGGAAAGGAATTGAGAGTATGCGCTTAGGGACCTATTCAGAACTCAGCTTATGTCGAGCAAAACTTCAGAAAAATATAACGTCTGGATTTCACTTTCTTCAGTTCTAAAATGAAGGAAGAAAGGAGGCAAGGGAGGGAGAGAGGAAAGGGGAAAAAGGGAGAGAAGGGAATAAGGAAGGAAAGAAGGAAGGAGAAAGGATAGAAGGAAGGAAGGATGGGTGGGAGAGAAGGAAGGAGAAGGGAGGAAGGGAAGGAGGGAGTGGGGGAGGAAAGAAGAAACAAGAAGTGAGAGAAGGAGGGAAAGGAAGGAAGGGAAGGGAAGGGAAGGGAAGGGAAGGGAAGGAAAGGAAAATAAAGGAAAGGAAAGGAAAGGAAAGGAAAGGAAAGGAAAGGAAAGGAAAGGAAAGGAAAGGAAAGGAAAGGAAAGGAAAGGAAAGGAAAGGAAAGGAAAGGAAAGGACTCAGGGAGGCAGGGAGGGAGGGAGGGAGGGAGGGAGGGAGGGAGGGAGGGAGGGAGGGAGGGAGGGAGGAAGAGAAGAAGGAAGGAAGGAAAGGAGGGAGGTAGGGAGGGAGGAAAGAAGGAAGGGAAGGAAACAATGGGGTGTGTGGTGTGTTCAAGTGTGACATTAGCACAAGAACTGTGTACAGCCCAGCACACAGTAGTTACTGTACTCACTTCTACCTATAAAGCCAAACCACTTAGGATTGCAAATTTGTGGCCCTTTCCAGCACCATTAAAGCACAGTAGATTGGAGCCATATTGTCATCGCTGTTGGCTGCAGTTCTCCAGGTCTCCCAAGTATGACCATGGAAGGTGGCTACTATGGCTATGCCCAGTCCTGCCATTCACTCTCCACACCCTGGAAGGAGTTTTGCTTTTTTCTGCAAACCTCTTTTTTTTTTCTCTTTGGCAATAGCTCTTACCTGATCACACAAAGTTCAGACACCCTTAGATATGAAGAACACATGGGCGTGCCCGGTGATCTCCTAAGAGCTGCTGCACCCACTCCTCGTGAAGAGGATGGGGTGGGCTGACTCTGGGGGACGCATAGCACATGTGTGTTCAGTCAGGGTTTCAGAACTGTGGAAACCTTGCAGCCAGCCTGTGGTTTAGCTCCTCACACCCGGAGCTCAGGGGCCTCCAGCATTTTTTAATAAAATTACTGCCTTATTTAGAGGGATCTAATTCTTATTACTTAAAGTGCTGTTGGCAGCTGACACATTGAGGAAATTATCAAAATATAATTCAACTGGCATTTTGATAGAGGGGAAAAAAAAACTCACCCTTACTGTTCATAGGAGAAACACACAAAGGAACATTTTTCATTTAAAATACAACACTAGAAGCTGTGTTTTGCCTCAACATCTTCACTCTGTGAGGAATGTAGAAAGCATCCTAATTATCAACTTGCATTAAGGGAAAATCACTAATGTAGATGAATTTCTAACAAATTTCCATCCAGATGAGGTTCTCCCCAAATACAAGAGGGTGCTGACGTGTCTTGTTAGGAGAGCAGACAGGAACACGCGTGTCCCCCATTACACACTGCCTCCTGGACATTTCTCCTAGGATGTCACCTCAGGCTCCACCTGTCACAGCCCAGCTTGTCACCAGCCTTCACCCAAACAACCTGCCCCTTCACTTTTTGACTGCTCCCCAGTCACCAAGGCACTGAGCTCAAAATAGCATTTTCGTTGCTTCTTTCTACATCTGCATGGAACTCAGTGATGGACCAACCAGGATGGAGAAAGACCCGTCCTGCTTCCTCCAGCCACCAGCTGGGCGACTAGTGGGGCACTGAGGTCACTGGTGTGTCCCAGGCCTTACCAGCTCACTGGAAACACACTGAAGCCACTCACAGCTTGAGAGCTGCTGGGACTGCTGGAGGCCTGAAGCTCCTGCTGCACGAAGCCCTGGGGCATCTGCTGAAGATCCACAGCCGCCCTCCTTCCATCCTGGACTCACTCTCCCTGCCCCCACCACCACACAACTGTGTGTGTGAGTGCACGTGTGTGTGGTGTGTACGCATGCTCACACGTGCATGTGGATGCGTGCGCTTATGTATGCATATGCATGTGGAAGCCAGAGGTCAACATCAGGTGTCTTCCTCAGTGGCTGTCCACCTTATTGATGACGTAGTGTCTGCCCTTGACCCTAACCCTCATGGATCTGTCCAGACTAGCTAGCCAGTGAGCCCCAGGGATTTTCCTGTCTCTCCTTCTGCACCATGACAAGGCATTCACCACCAAACCCAGCGTTTTTCCATGGGGTACTGGGGATCCAACGTTATAATCCTCATGCTTGTGCAGCAAGCTCTTGACCTCCTGAGCCATCTTCCTTTCTGCTGTGCACATCCGCCATGCCTCCTTCTGCTCGGCCCTGCGGTCAGGATCCTAGAATGCCTGGACACGCCCCTCAATAGTGTCTTCTAAGAAGGTTCCTCCATTTGATTTTGCGTCTTCACTTTCTCTCCCACTCACTACCACATGCACACTCCCCACACACACCATAAACCCTCCTCTCCACTCAAGGGCCACCAGTGTGCAAGAGCCACAATCCAAAGCCCCCATCTGGAGCACCAAGGCCTACCCAAGCCCGGCAGCAGATCAACCCCGATGCCTCTCCCTGCCTCTCACCTGTTGAGGGAGACTTCTGAGTTTCTGCTCACATTTTGACACCTGCATATCTAGTTTCTCGAGTTTCTACCAAAATCTTTGCAGCTCCCACAAGACCATCTTAGAAAACCTGCTCAGGACCCCCTCAGTCTAACACAACTCTTCACTTACTGCCATTTATGGTGGATAATCTGATGCATTTGGGGTTCATTGTTGACAAAAGTGTCACTCCTGGTACAAAGCAAAATTACAGGTCAGTGGTAGAGCACTTCCCCACCATCCTGGGCTCTGAAAAGAAAATAAATTAATTAATTAAAAGAACAGAATTCTTCCACAAGTTCTTGCATTACCCTGTGATGTGATTTTGTTTGGATTGAGACAATATCTCATATAGTCTAGGCTGTCCTCAGACACTCTACAGAGCTGAGAGAGACCCTGAATTCCTAATCCTGCTATGTGCCACCACAACACACTCAACGGAGCTCACGGTGTGATCTCAGATACGGTCACATTGGCCATGGGCTTTTCTCTATGGAATACACACTGAAGATCAGAAACAACTCAGAAGTACTCACGAGCCTTCAAGCCTTCAGAGGTGTAGCCACTGGTACGTTGCCCACGCTCCAGTGAATGAACTCACGCCCATGCTCATGCAGACAACCCTAATGAAACTCAGTGGTCACAGAAAAGAATGAAAGTAGGGGGGGGGACGACTAGGTGGACAGAAAGTTCAGCAAGAGTGGAAGGAGAAAAGAGAGGGTAGTGGGCGTGAATATAACCAAATTGTATTATTCACATGTATGAAATTGTCAAAAATAATCCTTATTCTTCTAAGTTTTCTCCGAGTTTTCTGTACTTAAAGCTCTAGCTCTTAGAGTCTGCACATGGGGAATCCATACTGTTACTGTCATCATCGTACAGCTGGGACCACAGAGATACAGAGGACACATAGCCGCTCCCAGACGTCAGCAAGGATTGAAAGCATCATGGGATCCCAGGGCTGTCCCTCTACCCAGGGCCAAGTGCCCTGGCATCTGTGGGATCTTCAGAGTGCTAAGGAACACCGTCCATTCTTGCCTCTTCTTCTCGGCCTTCCACTGGACCCACCACACAGCTAATGGCCTTAGTTCCAGAGCACAGCCTGATCAGGCATGGTCCTCAACTCAGAACCCCACAGCTCACTTCTGTCTGGATAAGGAAGCTCTACACCCCAGCAAGACTGCCATCCCATGCTCCTTCAGCCAGCCTCACTTCCGGGGGTCCTGTCCTTGCACAGACCATCCTAGTCACTCTTTCCCCCAAGCAGGCTTGCTTTCTTGTACTCGCAGCCAGGGGTGCCTGCTTTCCTCCTGTCTAAAATATCCTGGTTCTTTCCCTTTTGGTTCCCCTCCAGACACCCTGGGCCAGTTGGCCAGACTCCAGTCTATTCCATCTCATACCCATGCCCCCAAGAAAAGATGCCCTTGGTTTTCAGATGGGAAAAACCAGTTCAGAGACAGTTTGTTCAAGGTCATAAGCCAGCCACTGAGCCGACTGACATTGAAGTCCACATTTTTCTGGCTTCAAGACTCACGGCCACCATCACACAACCTTCCTACAAGACAAGGGGGGATGGTGGCCTAGCTTGAACCAGACAGGCGATGGTGTGCATTTCTTTAGATACAGCACAAGAAAACCACGTGATGGAAATTTCCTTCTGTTCCATCATCCTGAACCCTTGATGTGTCACATGGTTTCTGTCAAATCAGATGGTCTCTAAGCCCAGGCACCCTGGGTGTAGCTCTAGGATATGTGTGTGTGCGTGCGTGTGTGTGCGTGCGTGCGTGTGTGTGTGTGTGTGTCTTTCTCCTCTCCCTCTTCCTCTCTCTCGTCTTTCTCTTATCTCCTCCCTCTCCCTGACTGGGAAAAGTGCAGGCCCATGCACAAAACAAGCCTGGCATGAGGAGCAAGCTGAGATGGAATAATGGGGCATGTGCATTTTATCAGAACCAAACAAATTGTGGCTATAAACATTCCGTCGCCAGTGAAATTGCAGGCTTCTTTGAAGAACAGTGTCTGTTTTTTAATGTATCTATATTAAAAAAAAAAAGAAGAAGAAGAAAGAAAGGAAAGGAAAGGAAGGGAAAGGAAAGGAAAGAAACTGGACTAAATTTCCAGTCATCCAATATGGGGAGGGTATGTGTGGAGGGGCGGGGCAAGGCCTGAGCCCTGGGAAATGAAAAGAGAGTGGGGGAGAAAGGAGACCTTATGTCCTGGATTAGCACATTGATTAAAAGCAAGTTTCCTTCTCCTGAGAAGCCCACCCCCACCCCTCACCCACAGCCCCACCGGCCACTAACCACAGCTATTTCGTGGGGTCTCTCTTTGCCTGACTTATTTGATACACGCAGCTTCAACTGTTGTGGTTCAGACAGTTTGTGTTTGGGGCCCTGGGAAGGAGAAGAAAAGACAGCTCGTAATGATCTGCAATGGGCTGCTGACATGTGGAAAGCTCCCTGGCTTTTAAGCCTCTCGTTGGTAGGAGCTGTGCTCCCCCATCTGCTCCTCCACCCCCAAACCATGTGGAGCCCGGTGAGTTCTGCAGTGGTGAATGTGAGCGTGGAGCTGGGACCCTGGGCTCTGGTGTCCTCAAACCCAGACCCTCCTTCCCAGCACTTCTGCTCTAACCCTGAACCACATGGAGACTACCCAAAGCTCTACTTGCGGCTCTGACCCATCCTGACTGCCCTAGAGTCACAGCCCTGTAACAGGCCCTTGAGTGCTGTCCACTTCTCCACAAGGGAGAAAAATAGAGATGGCCCCTTGCACATTTCATTCCAAGGAGCCTCTTCTAAACTACGACAGGATTCCACGGCTTTCAGGGGGAGCCTTGTGCTTCTCTAGCTGAGACTGCTCGCAACGTTTCTCCTATGAAATCCTCTGTCCTTTCATCAATATTCTTTGATGATGGAAATTCAATCATCCAACACTCTACCTGTCTTTATTTGGGTCATTCCCAACACCAGTGATTAAAAAAAAAGATTCAAATGATTACAAAGGGAATGTATTACCTATGAAAATTTAGATTGAAAATTGGCATTCGTCTTTGACAAGTATGGGGGTCTAGGGAACAAGGTCTTCCAAGTTTTATAGGGAAATGACTTTCTACTGGGAGTTTTACATCAACCCTCATGATCAATGAAGTGTGTGGGGGTACAACAGTCATTTTTATTTGTTTTGTTTTGTTTTTTTGAGGTCGAGTTTCATTCTAGCCCAGGCTGACCTGGAATTCACTCTGTATTCTCAGGGTGGCTTCAAACTCACGGCGATCCTCCTACCTCTGCCTCCCGAGTGCTGGGATTAAAGGCATGTGCCCAGCTTACAATAGTCTTTTTTTTTTTTTTTTTTGGAGAAAGACACAGATAGAGACAGAGAGAGAGAGGAAGACAGATAGAGATGGGCGCGCCAGCAGCTTCTCAGCTGCTACAAACGAAATCCAGATGTGTCCGCCCCCTTGTGGTCAGGTGCGGCATTGCGCCCTTGCGTCACTTTGCATCTGGCTAAACGTGGGACCTGGAGATTGGAACCGCTGGAGATTGGAACCAGCATTCTTAGGCTTAGGAGGCAGGCACCTTAACCGCTAAGCCATCTCTCCATCCCTACAATAGTCATTTTTATTTATCTGGATTTTTTTTTTTTTTTTTTTTGCTGGTCAGAATCTTATGGCCTAAATCTTCTCTTTAAAAGAGGTTCTGAAAAACACATTCTAACCAAACAAATAGAATATTAAAGAAAAAACACAAAAGAGAAAAAAATATTCAAAGTCCTATTAAAAGGCATCTAAGCACTTGAAGAAATCAGAGGACCATTGCACTGTATGTCAAATTATATTTATAACAACACAAAGTCATTTTCTGACTTTTATACATTAAATCAGAGAGCATACAAGAAATAGACAAATGAGATAACAGGACACAAGGCCAACCCTGTAATAAGATAAAACAGAACTGGGGAAATATCTCAGGGCTTAAAGGGACTTGCTGGCAAAGCCTGCCAGCCTGGGTTCAATTCCCCAGGAACCACATAAATCCAGATGCACAAAGTGGCGCGTGCATCTCATCTTTGTTTGCAGAAGCAGCAAGAGGCCCTGGCATGCCTTTCCCCATCCCTTCTGCTTCCTCACAAATAAATAAATAAATAAATAAATAAATATTTTAAATAAAGATAAACCGATAATGCAACTGACTAGAAAGGGAGGCAGGAAATGAAATGGCAGAGAGTGTTGACAGGAAGGGAAAATACTGCCAAACATATAGGATTATAGATAGATGATGATGTCATGAGCTTGCTGATCAAGCCTGAGGGACCGAGAGGCCTGGATTCAATTCTTAGCATTCAAGTTAAAAGCCAGGCATGACTAGGCATGCCTCTAACCCTAGTCCTGTGAGGAGCACAGACAGCAGTATAGCCGAGACTCAGTGCTCAACCAGTCTGACCCAAAACACGGGAGCTCCAGGTTTAGTGAGATTCTGTCTCAAGGACACAATACAGAAGAGTGACAGACGAGGACACCCATGTTCTCCTGAGGTGCACGCGCATCTAAATGCATACATATATGTGTATGCATTGAACATATACATATCATCCATACCACACTACATGCAAAAAACAAAACAAAACAAAACAAGAAATAGGTGGTTAGTATGAACTGAAATGGTGCTCCTGAAACTAATAAACAAATATAGCAGTTATAGGAGACATCAGTAGTATATCAAAGTCAATTGCATTCTATATGATGGCATTGAACTGTTGGAATTTGAAATTGAATCCAGAATATCATTTATATTAGCACCACTAAAATGAAATATGTAGGTATAAATCTAAAAAAATATGTGAAAGAACTATAAGAAGAACCACAAAAGCTAATGACAGGAATCAAAGGATGAAACACATGGAGAGATATCCCATGTTCATGGATACGAAGACTCAATAGTGCCATGATATCATTTTTTCTCAACTTTGATCTGTGGACTTCGGTAATTTCTATCAAAATTCAAAGAAAATTACTTTGCAGAGGTCAACAATCTGATTCTAAATTTTATTTGGAACATCAAAAACTCAGAATATCAAGTAAAGCATGGAAGGAGAAGAAAATAGCACACTAGGGCTGACATTTTCCAATTTAAAAAATGTACTACGAAGACTCATTAATAAGTCAGGGGAGTATTAGTGAGAAAACAAACAAATGACTGATGGAGCAATTGGGAGGTTAAAACTACATCTAACCAAATAGAGTCAAGTAACCCATGACAAAGGAGGAAGGTAGCACGCAGGAGAAAAGGTTGTGTTTTAACAAATGGCGCTAGAACCATTGGACATCCACATACAAAAAAAGTCCCAGAACCAGACCTGAGGTCCCTCACAGACGTCCTAATTACAGAATAAAATGCAAAACCGTAGGACGTGTGGAGGAGAACTTGGGGTTGGTAGTGACTCTTCAGCTATAGCACCAAAAGCACCAAGGATGGGGACAGATACATCACTGAGAGGGACACAGCTGAGGGGACAGACGTCACTGAGGAGATAAGCAACATTGCACTAAAAAGTTCTGATCTGGGGCTGGAGAGATGGCTTAGTGGTTACGGCGTTTGCCTGCAAAGCCAAAGGATCCTGGTTCGACTCTCCAGGATCCAAGGGGGCACACGCATCTGGAGTTCGTTTGCAGTAACTGTAGGCCCTAGCATGCCCATTCTCTCCCTCTCTCTCTCTCTCTCTCTCTCTCCCTCTTTCTCAAATAAGTAAATATATATATTTAAAAATAATTCAGATCTAAAAAAAAAACAAACAAAAACAAAAAACTGTCACTTTAATGAGGAAATAAGCCTCAAATCAGGAGAACATATTTTTGACAAAGTATCTGATTTTTAAAATGCCATTCAAAGTACATGAAGCAGTCTTACAAATAACAGTAAAACAATGAAGACCCCCACTGGAAGACAGTGAAAGACCCGCATAGATGCTCATCAAGAAAGGTGCGTGGACGTCAAATGACACATGAAAGGACGCTGCTCTGCGTTGTGGTCATCAAGGAAATACAAATTCAAACAACAGAAAAATCCCGTGGCACCTGTTAAGATGGCCCAAATCGGGACCACTGACATCACCAAATGCTGATGAGGACAGAGAGCCACAGGAAGTCGGGTTCATTTCTAGTATGAAGTCAAAATGGTGCAGGCACTTTGGGAGACAGAATAATAGCCTCTTACAGAACGAACATGCTGGATGCTATGTGGTTCTTAGTACTTACTGACACGTTGGAACTGGACCTTCTTAATGCCCACCTAAACATTCATAGAAACTTTATTCTAATTGCCCAAATTTGGAAGCAACCATGATTCCCTTCTGTGGGTGAATGGATTAATGATACGTGCAGCCGACGGAATATGATTCAAAACGAAGAGGAGATGAACAATCAAAGCATAAAACCAAAGAAAACATGAGTACATCATACTAAAGATAACATCCTGGAGAAGGAAAAACTGTGGAGATCACAAAACATGTGAGTGGTTGTCTAAGGATGGGGGCAATGGCTAAGCAGGGTAGAGGGTTGTTAAGGTAAAGGAAACTATCTGTATGGTTGCTTGATGGTAAATGCATGCCATTACGTATTTGCCAAAATCCATTACACTTACAACCCTATTGCCAAGAGCAGACAACAAAGGGTGGAAATTACATATCACGGATGTGACAGCTGGGTCACTGTGCTGAGAGTGGGGAGCATACGCTTGTGGGAAAGCAGAGGCAACAGGGGAGCTTTTACCACTTTCTGCTCAGATTCTCTCTATACATAAAACTGCCCAGAAAACCAAGCCTATTGTGAAAATGACATTGGTATGTAGTGGGTTTGTTAAAATAGTATACTAATGAAATAAGACTGGAGAGATGGCTCAGTGGTTAAGAGCATTTCTTCTGCAAGCATGAGGGCCTGAGGAAGCCTGAGAGACCACTGGAGTTCAATCCCCATGACCCCCATAAACGGCTGGCTTTGTCCACGTGCATCTGCCCCAGTCTCAACAGGGAAGCAGAGAGTTGAGAATCACTGGAGCTCAGCAAGCTCCGGGCTCAGCAAGCACCTGTGGCTCCAATAAGAACCTGCAGAAGAGCGATGAAGTAGGAGAGCAGAGGCCGCTGCAGGTGAGCACAGGCGGTGCCATGTGTACACATGCATGCACATACACCACACACAAACACATGCACTCCATAGTATCTGCACACATACATCTTTTTTAAAATTTCTTATTATTTTATTTATTTATTTATTTTTTGGAGAGAGACACAGAAAGAGACAGACAGAGAGAGAGGGGGACAGATAGGGAATGGGCACGCCAGCAGTCTCTCAGCTGCTGTGAACGAAATCCAGGTGCGTGTGCCCCCTTGTGGTCAAGTGTGGCATTGCGCCCTTGCGTCACTTTGCATCTGGCTAAACGTGGGACCTGGAGATTGGAACCGCTGGACATTGGAACCAGCGTTCTTAGGCTTAGGAGGCAGGTGCCTTAACCGCTCAGCCATCTCTCCAGCCCACATACATCTTTTAAAAAGCTTAAACTTAAACTACATCTTCAAAAAAAACAATTGTGAAGAGTAACCTAAAGTGTATGAGAGTCATGCTAGGAAACAATAATTAATGTATGAGGCATGTGTGAAATAAGAAACTAATCAGCATGCTACTGAATAATTTGTGATGAAAACAGAATCGGTGAGTCTTCAATGGAGCACGTTAAAGTATGAATGGGATCTGAAGGCGCCTATCTTATATTGTGAATTCTTCTCTGGGGGCTGGGGAGATGATTCAGTCACTGAAGTGCTTACCTGAAAGTTTGAGGACTTGAGTTTGATCTTGGTATCCACATGGCAGGTGTGGTGGTGTGTGACTTTAGTCCCTGCACTGGGAAGGCACAGACAAGAAGGGTCCCTGGAGCTCACTGGCTAGCCAGCCCAGCCTAAGAAGTGCACTCCAAGCCAATGGAGAGCATGTCTTAAAGGAGACGGACAGCATTCCTGAGAATGGCATCCAACTTTGTCTTCTGTCTCCACTCACACGTGTACCCACACACACCCAGGTGTCCACACACACAAACATGCGTACGCGTATACATGAACATCACATACAACAAAAACACTCTCGTTTTCCTTACTTGTTTAAAGAGCTTTAAGAACTAATTTTACTCAAGATGTTGTAAAGGAAAAAGCTGTTATAAATACCTGAATCTATTACAGATCAATTTATCTATTGAAGTTCTGCCTAAATTTTGATAATTTCTTTACGCATATATCCAGTTTATTTCTAGTTGGGATTACCTGTGATTAAGTAATCAGAGTTCTACTGAGATCCACAGCATCTGTCTCCACTCTGTTCTGCTTGCGGGGAGGGCTAAGAATGGAATTGCATGCTTCCTTTGCTTGGTAGGTGGTGAGGAGGGGCAATGCTGGAAGTGGCTGAAAATTTCAAAAATGTGGAATAATGGACTGGAGAGATGGCATAGTGGTTAAGCACTTGTCTGCAAAGCCTAAGGACCCAGGTTCAACTCCCCAGAACCCATGTAAATCAGGGACACAAGATAATACATGCCCACAAGGTTGCGTATGCCGTCTGGAGATCAATTGCAGTGGCTAGAGGCCCTGGCACACCAATTCTCTCTCTCTCTCTCTCTCATAAAAAATGTGGAATAAAAGATGTAGGAAAGAGCAATCTTACATCGATTCTTAAAAGCATCCCTCACCCCACAGACCACACCCTTGCCTTCCCCTGAGGTTCAGGCCAGCACTCCCTGGGCCATCTGCCTCAAGCTTACATTTTAGGTTACTGTAGGCTCCATGCGATTCTCTGCTGTTCACAGGGCAGTTATGATACCAGCAATGCTGTCAACCTTGGTCTCCATGGCATCTGGTTTTAGCCCCTGCAGGTATCTGTGGACCCTCAAGTCCCTTACACAAAATGATGGCAGAGTATTTCATATGACCCCTATCCATCATCCTATACCCTTTAGAATCTCCAGCGACTTAAAATACCTCCTACAGTAGACATGTTGTGGAAATAACTAGTATATTATACTGTTTAGGGAATAATAATGACAAGAAAAAAAATCTGTACATGTTCAGTACAGATGTAATTTATTTTTTCCCAAACATCTTCCATCCGTGCTTGGCAGAAGCAGGATCACAGGTCTGGAAGGCTGACTGTAATGCACAGCAATGGCGTCCATTTATCGAGGGCGTCTCGGGGAAAGGCATTATCTCTCCTTAGGAGTTCTGAGCATCCTATCTTTGCCACCAGGCAGTGACTCTGGGACAGTGTCTAAAAACAAAAGCGTACTTATGAGCAACGGCAGGACCCAAGCTCTCCACACACAAACCATCATGTATCTATAGGTAACCTGCTTTCACCCTCCGCTCTGACTCAGCCTCCTCAGGGGTATAGTGGGACTAGTTATACCACCTACAGCCTAGGGTTTGGATGAAGACTTACATGAGTCAATAAGCTCACACAAGCTCTTAGACCGCCTTCGGTGCTGAACAGGCAACAGGACATAATGGTGACATTATCCTAACTTTATAGATAGGAACTGAGTCACAGTTAGGGGCTCATGGTGATGCTAGGATTTCAGCCTGGAGGTCTGACTCATTCTTAATTTCTCTGCCACAGGGTCTCAACTGAGGGGGCAAGGAATGACTCACCTCCTGCTTTCCTTGTTTGCCTGACTGGGTAGAATGTAAGGATGCAGAGGGACTTCAGATAAGCTGGCGCTCACACTGGTTACCCAAGTCTCCCCTCTTCCAGGAGCTCTGTGGCTTTGGTTCTGCTTTAAACTTCTCTGTTTCATTCGCTCATTAGTGAGGCATAAAAGCCTCTTTGTTGAGAGGTTGGGAAGGGTTATCTAAGTCAATGTGTGGGGTGTACCTCGAGCCTCATTAAAAGACAGCTGTCATGAAAGACATTGATCATTCAGCATTCTTGATGAAACATGTCCACGGCTATGACTGCCCTCCAGAACCTCGGTGGTGGTTTGATTCACGTGTCTTCCATCAACATAGGTGTTCTGAATGCTAGGTTCCCAGCTGACGAAGATTTGGGAATTAACACCTCCTGGAGGGCTTATATTGTGGGAGGCGGGCTTATGGGTGTTATAGCCAGTATCCCCTTGCCAGTGTTTGGCACACTCTCCTGTTGCTATTGTCCACCTGATGTTGGCCAGGGGGTGATGTCCACCCTCTGCTCATGCCATCGTTTCCCCTGCCATCATGGAGTTTCCCCTCAAGTCTGTAAGCCAAAATAAACCCTTCCCCCAAAAAAAAGCTGCTTTTGGTCAGGTGATTTCTGCCAGCAATGTGAACCTGACTGCAACAACCCCATACTGAGAAGGGAGGTGAATGACCATGCAAAGCTCCTATTTGGCTTTCCTTAATATTTCTCTTATTTTTCTTCCTTCCTTCTTTCACTCCCTTCCACCCTTCCTTCCTTTCTTCTTTTCTTGATCTCTTTTTTTTTGGTTGTGTGTGTGTGTGTGTGTGTGTGTGTGTGTGTGTGTGCTCTGTATGTGCGCTCTGTATGCACATGTGTGTACATGCATATGCACATGTGTGCACGCATGTGGAGGCCAGAGGAGGACATCAGTGTCCTTCTCTATTACTCTTTCACCTTATTTTCTTGAGAAGGGGTCTCTCACTGAACCTTCAGGACTCCCCATTGTTCTCTTAGACGGGGTGACCAGTGAACGCCCAAGATCCTTCTCTCTGTCCTTTCAGCAATGGGGCATGCCCAGCTTTTCACATGAGTATTAGGGATTGAACTCAGGTCTCCGTGGTTGCTCAGCAAGTCCCCTTCTCCACTGAGCCAGCTCCCCAGTCCCTTTCTTACTACTTCTGAAACATTGACTATGCCCCGGTAACACACTAAGACATTTCACATCCATCAATCATCATGTGCAATGACAAAGGTCATTCTCACAGGTAGGGAGAAAACTTGGAAAGCTACAAAGAAGCTGAGGTGAGACCTGACTCGAGCCTGCTGACCAAGAGTCACATTTAGAAAATTCCATTTGTCCCCGTGTTTGTGGATCACTGAATGCAGAAGAGCTCACACTCTGATCTCCGCCTTTTCCAGTGATTATCTTCCAGATCCCGCATCTGGGAAGCGTCAACTTAGAGCTTTGCCATTTGAAGCCTCTCTCCTCCTCTCGCAGCCTGATGCATTGAGTGACCTGCACAAGGGGCGAGAAAGGTCTCCAAGGCTGCCGTTTGCAGATGTGGAAACCGAGGCAGTTCCACAGTGGTGAAGATGAACCTGGAACCAGCATCCTTCTCCGGCTCACGTCTGTGCTCCCAACCATCTCAGGAATCCTGGAGTACTTTCCATGGATGCTGGCAGAGCCCAAGTTGGAACAGGATTCTAGAGTGTGCGACAGACATTGCAGCATGCCGTGAGGGTGGAATGACTGGAACATTCTGTGTGGAAAGGGTGCTGACTGGGAACAGCTCTGGAGGTCCAGGGAGAAAAAAAAAAAAAGTGACGGTGGTGACTGGTTGTGTCTCAGCACTCAGAACTGGGGGGAAGGTATGAACTAGCAGCCCAGATGGCGCCGTGTCCCCGACTCCCGCCTTTGTGCCTTTGTTAATAGTTGCGCTCTTGGGTCTGGGGAAAGGGAGGCATCACATTTGGGGACTCTGTTTATGAAGTCTGGGCAGAAAGCAACGCAAATGCTCTGTGTTTGCCATTTCTATATGTATACAGCCGCTGCAGAGCTCAGGAGAACACGTGATCCCTCCTGGCTCTGGCTTGTAAGGGACAGGGATAAATTAGAAAGTTACTCTCTTTGTCAAACATCAAACAGTGCAACTTACTTCTGTAATCAGCCTCAGTGAGATTCACCTTCCGGGAAATAAGCATTTTTCTCCACAGCCACAAATCCATCCTGGGTAAACATCATTGACCACCCACATGCAAAGACGCTTTGCTGGGAAAATGGCTTCCCCTGCCCCCTCCCCTTGCTTGTGATTTTCCTAGCAATGCCATAGGGCTGTCCCACTAAGCAATTCTATTGTCCTCTGGGCTCATTCTATGTAGGACAATGGAGGCAAGACTTGTTTTGCCTGAGATACATTACGGTTTCCATAAATAAGATTATTCTTGCTTGAGAATAGTCTGTAGTCACAGTGTGGTCACGGCCTAACTGTAGTATTTGGCATAGAAAATAGAGACCTTGCAACTTCCTTTGAAGACGAAATGATTATACATTCTTTGCAAATGTTCATATTGAAAGAGGCATTCACTTGTTCAATAACTGTTTTACCAAACACCTGTGACAGCTGTTGTATTACATACTTCCTGCCTACATAGGGCTTCATTCTAAGGCAAAGATGGGATTTAGACTCACAGATAGCAAGCATATCTGATTGGCACCACGAATGCCATTCATGGAGGATTTAGGAGCATGTGGGTATCAGATAAATGTGATTTAACCTCCACAACCACATGATGGGGGATACCACACTACACACAGGTTTTAGATGTGAAAATAAATGCCCACAGAGGCTACCCACCTGCCCATGACCACCAAGCAAGGTGGTGGCAGATTCTGTATCTGCATCTGCTTTCCCGCACATTCTAGCTTCTCGTTTTTTCTAGAAGCAAAAGAACAGCTGAGGTGGGTGCTATAGTCTCCAAGACTGTCTTCGTGTTGGTGACATCAGAGCTGATTTTTTTTTTTTTGGTTATTTTATCGATCAGTTTTATGATAGCTTCTTTTAATTCTTTATCCTCATGTTTTACAAATATACAGCAATTTTAATTAATTTGTTAAACACACAAATGACAAATGAGCCCAGGAGACACCAGGTCTCCGAAGACTACATATTTATGTGATGGCATTATGTGATGTTTTCAATCAGGGTAAATATGTATCTCCTCAGGTATTTATCACTCATTTGGAGGAAAGATTTTCAAAATCCTTGAACTTCTTGAAATATATGCTTAGCGTCCATTACTCCACTTTCCCCATCCTTCCTCTTCACTCCTCTCCCCAGGCTCTTAGTGCTCTCTCTCTCTCTCTCTCTCTCTCTCTCTCTCTCCCTCCCTTTTTCCCTCCTGTCTGTCTCATTCACATTTTCTTCTCTCCCTGACAAGAACACGGGGCCACCATCAGATCTGCCAAAATCTTCACAGATCTATACTCTCTTCCCGATTCTGGCAACCAGATATCATCTTTTTTTCAGTTTCTGTCCTTAAAACTCCCACATTGGCATATTTTGGGTCAGATGAACAAGACTAAAGGCAAGAGACAATGAAATTCTCCCCCTGTGGTGGACTCCTGTAATGATAAAGATTTAGGGGCCACAGAAGTCAGCTAGTATAAGGAAGAAGTGAAAAAAAAAAAAAGATGTCAACCCATTGCACATGCATCCTGGCCTGAACGCAGTACATCTGGAAACATACCTGTTCAATCACAACTGTATGTGTATGGATAAATTTATTTTTTTCTTTTTTAGGTAGGGTCTCATTTTAGCCCAGGCTGAGCTGGAATTCCTATGTAATCCCAGGCGGGTCTTGAACTCTCAGTGATCCTCCTACCTCTGCCTCCCGAGTGTGGGATTAAAGGCCTGAGCCACCACACCCAGTGACACATATTTATTAATCTGGACTTTATTGTGTATTCCTCATAGCAGCTGCTATCTTGAAAATAAATATTCTCTGCTTCCTCCACCCTTATAGAAGAAAATAAATTTTCACTGTGTCCCAAATGCATGCCGGGGTTAAACCACTCTGTTATCCTGACCATATGTTTGATGGTATTTGCTTTAATGAAGAGCTATGGCTGACCTCCCTCTCCACAGCACTTGATCCTGCATTCGCGGGGGTGGAGGTCATGCAGCAAGTCCTTGACTTTGGGTTTGGTTCACGTTCATGGTGCCGGGCCAGGGAAGGATGATAAAAGATGGGTCTCGGCCTTCCTGTAACGTTTTGTCTGGGTTCCCATCCCTGCCCTTTCTCAGTTTGTGGTCCCACAGTACATTTGGGTCAAGCAAAAAAGAAATGGCCTACTTTTAATGAAGTAAATGCACTTTACCACCCAATAGAGTCTTTGTAATATGCCCCAGAATTATATGGAGTAGAAGAAGAGTAGAAGGGGAGCGAGTGCCATGGCATTGCAGCTACACGGACAGGACTCTGAGCGAGGCTTCTCCCGGCTTAATTCTGCCTCTTTCCCTTCACAATGTCAGGCCCTAATCTTAATTTCTCTGCCTTGGCTTGATGTGGCATAAGTATTCAGGGCCTGGGGAGACGCTCATTGGTAAAGCACTTGTTGAACCAGCAGAACGCCCTGTGTTCTGATGTCAGCACTCACATCAAAACGCTGGGCATGGTGCTGAACACCTGTGGTCCCTGCCCTGGAGAGGTGGAGACAGGAGGATGCCTGGGACTTGCTGGTTACCTAGTTAGGGTGAATTGGTGAGCTCTAGGCTCAGTGAATGACTCTGCCTCCAAACAGAAACAACCAGGTAGAGAGCACTTCACAAAGACATTCATCATGGGCCTCTGGCCTCCACATACCTGTGTGAACACTCACACACGCACACACATGCACATGAACACACATGCACATACACCATGCACACATACACAAAAATGACTATAATAACAGAGCCACACACCTGGGGTGATAGTCAATGAAGGACCAGGAGAATATTAGCGTAATGCACGTGACATGCTGGTTCTCCAGTGTCAGGTGTGCGGTGTTTTAAAGGGACTTCCCCAGTTGTCCCGAGTCCTCCTGGAATATTCTAGTGCTACTAGCTGAGGGCTTTGAGCTTCAGACTTCTGCTGACTCAGCTGTCCTGCTCTTCTCTCTTCTGTGCCTTAACCTTGTGCCAGACCTTCGCCACTCTGCTTTGGCTCTCTTGGCACCACTTCTCTGTGTCACCCTGGCTGTCTCTCATCTACTTCACCCCCCACCACCACACATACATAGGGCCCCTTTGTGCCCACTAGGGTTGCACCTCTCACCAAAAGATGAGGGAGAACAGAGAGGGCTCTGCCCTCAAACTCAGTGCTGTTTGACCATGCCTCCTTTCACCCAGTAGCCTCTGCTCTCACAAGAAGTCATTGCCTTCTGAAAAGCCAGCCTGAACGCCAGTGGCAGCTTTTAGCTGGACCTCAAGAAGGCCCTAGAAGGTGCAATGAAGACCTCCCTCTCCCCCCACCCAAAACCTTTGCATAATCTAGTGGGAAGCTCCAGCTCTAGGCTAGCTTACAGCTTCTGGACTTTTCCCCCAGTGACACCTCCTCATCCCCATATACAACGTTAAGTGGTTAATGCCACTACGCACTCGGGACTAACGGGTGCTGTGATATGTTCCAACCTGAGGCTGTGAACATTCTACCACAAATTGCTGCTTCCAGGTTGGGATCTCAGAACATGAGAAACATCTGGGCCCTGCTTCAGAATATCCCTGATACAGATAGAAGATATAAACACCCTCTCTGCCTTCATACTGGGCAGGGCCAAGAGTCTTGGCACCGGAGCTCCAGTGGCCTGGATGTGAGGAACCTTCTCTCACCAGAGAAGAGGCATGTCGGGAAAATGGGCTGTGGGTATCCAGGACCTTGATCCTTCGGTGAAGGTCCAGATGGGATCAGAGCACAGGTGGTGGGGGCTGGGTGGCTGTTGCAGTTTCCAATGCCAGTGATGGGCAAAGATAAACTAGACCAAGAGAGGCTGCATGGTGCAGGCACTCCAGGGGTGTGCATTCTGTTCCAGATTCATCTGTGTTTCCTCCTGGGAAAATCTTGAGAAAGTAAACTGTCCCTGTGGTGGTGGCAGTTTGGGAACGCGGTGGAGCTTTTGGGAAGTGGAGCCTTGCTGGAGGAGGTGTGTCTTTGGGGGTGGGCCTGGAGGTTTGTTAGCCCATCCACTGGGTGTTCAGACCGAGGTTCCTCAGCTTGCTTCCTTCCTGTTGCTAACGCGAGACTATGTGAGCCAGCCTCCTGCTCATGCAATGCTCTCCACGCTGTGGCGAAACTTCCCTGGAAACTGAATAAAACTTTCCTTCTGGGAGTTGCTTCTGGTTGGATGTTGTACCCTAGCAACGAGAAGGCAAATGGTCTCTGCTGAGATGGAAACGGGACCCGGTTCTGCAGATTCTGTCGCCTTACTTTGTCTGAACTGTGCACTAATTCTCACAGCGTGAGAGCCACATAGGCCACCCCCTCCGCTGCTCAGTTATGCTTGACTTCATCCCGTGTGCGGACCTACAAGCAATTTCTGTCTCGTTTTTCTTTTTTTCTTCATGCGCTATGTGAGAATAGCAATGTGGCATTCTGGGGCTTGTAAGGGGGTCGCAGAGAGGAAAATAATATATGGGCAAACACTTGGAAACTGAGTCACATCATGCAAAATTTACCACCAACTGACTAGCTGGAAGATGTATGTCCTCCTGGCCTGCAGTGAGTGACCTACCACTGCTGGGCAGAAAACCTGACCAGAAGCAGCTGGTGGGAGGGGCAGGTTTATTTCGGCTTAGAACCTCAACAAGAAGCTAAATGGTGGCAGAGAAGGGATGCTACAGCAGAGCCTGGCCATCACATATTACCATTGCAGTTGTCAGAAAGTAGCAAGAGAGTGTGCTGAACTCAGGCAAGGGGAAGCTGGGCTAGAGCCCTCCAAAGCCCTCCCTCAGCAGCTCACCTCCTCACGCAAGGCTCCACCTCCCAACGTGCCAGCAGCTGGAATTCAAGCATTCAGGACACATGAGTTTGTGGGGGAACATTGATTCAAAGCACTGACATCAAATTGAAAAAGAGACTAATGGAGAGAGGGAGGGGATACGACAGAGATTGGAGTTCTAAAGGGAAATGGGGGGAGGAGAGGGAAATATCATATGTTTTTGTATGTAATTATAGAAGTTGTCAATAAAAAAATTAAATTAAAAAAGTTGAAAAAAAAGTAGATAACAAATGGCAAAAATCAAACGAAACACTAGTGAATTAAATCACGAATAGACTAGCATATGGAGAGGGCCCATATAGCGCCCTTTACTCTCTGGGCCTGGCCCACCTGCTCTCTGGGCAAAATGCAGATTCCAGCCCGTCCCTGGTCTGCGACAAGGTTATATTTAAGGGCAGATGTGCGAATACCGTTACCAAAAATTCCAATCCCAGGTCAATCACAGTAAATCTGAGCTTTGCTGCTTCAAGTGGGGACTGAAGACAACTGGAAATATAACCCCAAACCTCCTTAGGAGCCAAGGGGTCACAGAAACACCTAGATTTTATCAGGTACAAATAGAGCAATTCGTCAAGGAAAATTTTTTTTTTTTTTATGAGTCTGAGAGAAATCCCTCCATTATTTGCCACTAAGAAAGGTAGTAGCCAGCAGATGGACTGTGTGGCCAAGGCCATGGCAAATAGCCAGGTAGACTGGACACTATCCATCTTCAGGAGACGCCTCAGTGGGACTGGAATAAGACTGAGTCCCCACGAGTTGTGCAGTGTGCACCCTGCACAGCACCCTGGTGGAGATCAACATGATTCTGGGTAAAAGTTGCTCGAGTCCAGTTCCTATGAGATGGTCCCTAGAAAAGTCTCCTACTGTACGTAGACTCAATGTGCTGAAGAAAATTGCCCGTGACAAGCATTGTGTTATTATTTTAATTCCAGGTCACTTGTGCTTAAATGTCATATGCAAGTTGTGATAACCTAATGTTTCTATTTTCTAAGAGTTTTATAGTTTTATCTCATATGTTTACAATCCATTTTAAGCTAATTTTTGCTTATGGCATGAAATAAGGATCTTTTTTGTTTATGGGGAAAGACAATTGTCCCAACCCTATTTATTTATTTATTTATTTATTTATTTATTTATTTATTTTCTCTCTCTCTTTCTTTTTCTCTATTTCTTTCTTTTTCTCTTTCTTTCTTTGTTTCTTTCTTCCTTGTTCTCTCTCTTTCTTTCTTTCTTCCTTTCTTTTTAAGGACTCTTCTTTCCCTATTGGCTGTTTTTGGTGTCCATCACGGTTTGTGTTGGTTGTCAACTTGACAGGATCTAGAATTACCCAGGAGCTGATCCTCCGGGCATGCCTGTGAGGGATTTTCTTGATTAGGTTAATTGAGGTGGGAAGATCCACGTTCACTGTGGGGCAACCTCCCATGGGCCCAGGTCCTGGGCTGTATAAAGGAGAAGGGGAGCGAGCACACTGGGCTGAATGTGAGCAGCTGCCTCGAGCTCTCACTCCCACCTTCCCTACCATGGTGGACTGTGATCTGGACTTGTAAACGGAAATGAACCCATCCTCCCTTAAACTGGTTTTTGCTGGGTATTTTGTCTCAGCAGTGAGAAGGTGACTAATGCAAGTGTCCTTGTCACAAATCGGTGGGCCTGTGGATTGCTGATGCTATCCCATGGCTCTCTGCATCTATCCTCATACAACACGAGTTTAATTCTTTCCACACTGGTTCCCACTGATGTACACTGAGGGTGGGCATCCTGCAGCCGGAAGGATGGTGAGATCTGCAGATCCTGCTCCAGTAAACACTGGTCTCTCACAAGTCAACAGAAAGGGTATGTCTGAAGCACTCCTAACCTCATGGTGAATACAAATAACCTCACTGGTGAGGGATCTCAGTGGAATGTGGTTGGGGAAGAGGGATACAAAACAATAACACCAGGGGAATGCAATTAGCGGGCAATTTGTTATACAGTAAAGTTCATAATTAACAAAAGAGAAGATATGAGCCGGGCATGGTGGTGCACACCTTTAATCCCAGCACTCAGGAGGCAGAAGTAGGAGGATCACTGAGAGTTCAAGGCCACCCTGAGACTACATAGTTAATTCCAGGTCAGCCTGGACCAGAGTGAGACCCTACCTCGCAAAACCAAAAGAGAGAGAGAGAGAGAGAGAGAGAGAAAGATACGCAGAGAGTAAATTTTTAAGTATTTTTATTTATTTATTTGAAAAACACAGACAGAAAGACAGATAGACAAAGAGAGTGAGTATGGTTGTGTCCGGGCTTGTTGTCACTGCAAACTGCAGACACATGTGCCACTTTGCGCATGTCCTGGGGAATTGAACCCAAGCCATCAGGCTTTGCAGGCAAGCGCCTTTAACCACTGAGCCATCTCTCCAGCACCAAAGGACAACTTTTAAATCATAAGCATAGAGGTGTCTCTTACTTTTTAAATTTTTTTGTTTATTTTGTGTTTATTTATTTGAGAGTGACAGACAGAGAGAGAAAGAGGCAGATAGAGAGAGAGAGAATGGGCACCCCAGGGCCTCTAGCCTCTGCAAATGAACTCCAGATGCACGTGCCACTTGTGCATCTGGCTTACGTGGGTCCTGGGGAACTGAGCCTTGAACTGGGGTCCTTAGGCTTCACAAGCAAGCACTTAACCACTAAGCCATCTCTCCAGGCCCGAGAGTTGTCTCTTATTGATCATTTAGAATATCCACTGTCTTCCCTTCCTATGGGGGAAAATCCACACTTTAATATTCTCCATAGATACGTGCACCATAAGTTCCTCAGTCAATTCTGGAGAAGATTGTGACATGAGCACATTCTCTACACCTCCTGCCATCACCATATTGACTCTGTCTCCACACCAAGGATCTAAAGTATTTGATTTGGCCAGACTTTATTTCTGAGCAGACTCTGAGTCAGGCTTCAAGAAACTCGTGGGTTTCTGAACTTAAAACCCTGATAAGCCAGGAGAAAGAGCCTGGGATAACTTGAGGTATGGTTGGATCTTGTGAGGAGGAAGTAAGGATCCAGGTCAATGGTCGTCTATCTCCAGATTGCCAGCTCCTGTCTTCAGACATATGGCTGAAGCCCAGCAACACCAGCTGATTCTGACCTTGGCCAGCAGAAAGGCCTAACCTAAACCTGGACCCAATGCACATTGCTGCTCTCCAGAACCGTAAGCCAAATGCATGATTTTCTTTTTAAGTCATGTTTGTTATGCAGCCAGAGCTAACTGATAGACACTTCCAACCCCACACTATGCTCTTCCTTAGACAGCCTTCCCCACCAGCGCCTTTCTTCTCTTCCTCCTCAAGAGTGCTTCGTGCCCTGCCCCTTTCTGAGGAAAGTCACACCAACCCTGAACTCCAGTGGCTCTGGTCCCCAGCATAGCCCTTGCTACCTTGTGTTTTACCCATGTGCTTCCTGGACCTCTCTCCTTACCTGTTAAACATGTCACTATTTCAGACTCTGTCTATCTACCAATGCCCTGGAGGGTGTGACCTGGAGGAAAATATAGAGTGGAGATGGGAAAAGGAGCAGATGAGTTGCAGGCAAGAGGCTGCGTGTGAAATCCCTCAGGAGAGAGAGAGAGAGAGAGAAGACATGCCAGGCTGAGACCAAGAAGGATCCAGGTTCTTGTGTGGTAGAGCAGAGAACAGGTGCAAGCCAAGGGCTCTGAACGGATATGGGAAGGGTTGGCCACCTACAGGAAGTCAGCCAAAACTTCTTTGTCCTTCGACCCTCTCTGTTTCCTTTATGCCTGCTTTAGTAGGGCTAAGAACTCAGAAAGTGAATCATTTTTCCATTTTATCTCTCACACCAAGTCCAGTGAGAGAAATTTCCTTCACAGATAGACAGGGAGAGGGGAGAGGTTCAAGCAGAGAGCTGAGGCTCACAGAGACTGGTGAGCTGAAGGTCTGCATCTCCCCAGCGTCTGGTGGGGAGCAGACTCCTCTCCAGGTGGTACTAATAAAGCCAGGCTGGGATAATGGGATAAAAGCCCAAAAACATAAAAGCTGCCTGGAGGGGAGAGAGAAGAAGGGGCTGGGGATGCCCTCACCCAGGGTTAACCATTCCGGCATCAATCAGACCCAAGTATCTCAAATTGGTCTTGAATGCTCCTCTAGGAACATGAAGAGAAGCCGCAAGCCCAGGGTCGTAGATCTTGAAAGCGGGAACAGCCCCTTTAATCAAGTAGTCCAGCCTCTGCAGAGAGGTGGGGATGTGAGGCCCAGAACAGGACTGCAGCTCCTCGGGATGGGTCACGTGGTGACCGTGTATCTTTGTTCTCCTGAATTCGATGATAAGGTGGCTGAGGGCAGGGACTGGATTTTCTAGACTTGCTTCACATGACCATTCATCCCATGCCGGGTCAGGAGCGTAGAGGGGGAAATAAGCACGAAGCAAGGAGACAGATAGCCGAGGAAACATTCCGTGTGCTGGAAAGGGTGGATAGTGTCGGACAGAACTTGGTGGGGGAAAGAAGACCTTGAAGTCTCACAACCAAGAAAAGGGAACCCCAATGTCATGTCATAGGTGTAAATGCCAAGATGAGTGAGGACACTTGAAGCCCAAAATAAGAAAAGATGCCAGTAGGAAATGGGTCCTCAGCAGTAGAATGGTCAGGTAGACCAGATGGACGTAGATGACCTAGGCAGAGAAAGTGCAAAAGCCCAACTCAGGTTCTGTGTCTGGATGGCATGAGTTCAAGGTCAGAAAAGGCTCAGATTAGACTTGTTTTTACAGAATCACAGTCCACAGATCCAGGGTAGTTAGTTAAGAGTGGGGAGCACAATCATCGAGTCAGGAGCCTACTGCCCCCAGGACAGCAAAGAAAGGGCTTGAGTTCAAGTGGCATCCTGGTGATTGGGAATGAAGTTTGCTTGTATGAACACCTTTTTGAAGGATGAATTTCATCTCCACTTGCATGTTGAGGTCCACAGGAAACTGAGCAAGAGCGTTTGTGATACATATCTCTCTCTTTCTTTCTTTCTTTCTTTCTTTCTTTCTTTTTTGGAGATAGAAAGAGAGGGAGAGGAAGACAGGTAGAGATGGGAGCGCCAGCAGCCTCTCAGCTTCAGCGAATGAAATCCAGATGCGTGCGCCCCCTTGTGGTCAGGTGTGTTATTGCGCCCATGTGTCACTTTGCATCTGGCTAAACGTGAGACCTGGAGACTGAAACAGCTGGAGATTGGAACCAGCGTTCTTAGGCTTAGGAAGCAGGCGCCTTAACAGCTAAGCCATCTCTCCAGCCTGGGATACATATTTCGGAGCTCACTCACCACGAGTTTGGGGGCCACACCTTTGAGTACTCATTTATGCCATTGGGGTAATAACAGAACCTCCCTGCAGGGGGAGAACAGGAGCGTGGGCAGTGTTTAGTGTCAAGCTGGCATGTAAGCGGAGGCCTCTGCACATGCCATCTGGTACCTGACGATGGAACATACTGACCCCCCTGTGCCAGCATCTCCCTGGGAGTCGCCTTCGGCACTGAAAGCATATTCCTATTCAATGCTCACCTTCAGCAAGGGGCACCAAACATTTCCTATTGTCTGCTTTTCAGCCAAGTGTCCAGGCCACAAATCTGTGACATGTGCCTTCACATGCTCACGACTCACAAGCTTGTCCTGTATCAAGGGCTTGCCAACCACCTGTGGCAGGCAAAGCAGTTATGAAACAGGATATCAGTGCAGAAGTTCTTTGGAAAGGGTGGCTGAAATGCAGATTTCCCTCAGATTCTATCTATTTATTTGAAAGAGAGAGAGAGAGTAGGCATGCCAGGGCCTCTAGCCACTGCTGCAAGCGAACTCCAGACACATGTGCCACCTTGTACATCTGGCTTAACTGGGTCTTGGGGAATCAAATCTTGGTCCTTTGGCTTTGCAAGCAAGTGCCTTAACTCCTAAGCCATCTCTCCAGCCCTCCCTCAGGCTTTAGAAATGAAAACAACGCGCCGAGAGAACATGCTGGAAGAGTGTGCACTCCCTAGATTTGGGGGTCCTAAGCAGCTGCATCTGCCTCTTCTTACTAAGTGTGAACATTGGCTTGTGCAGGGTGACTCAGCAAAGCCAGGTGACAGAACATACCTGTAACTTTCCCATCGCTGGGACAGACTAAACAAGCAGACACAACTTAAGGAAGAAAGGGGTTTGTTTTTGACTTTACAGTCTGGAGGGCAAGCCCATCATGGCAGGCAGACAGCATGGTCAAGATAGAGAAGCATCATCCCATGGTCATATCACCAGGGAGAAGGGAAGGTGGAGAGATGGAGAAGAACAAGTGGGGCTGGACTATGAGAACTCAAGGCCTGCCCCTAGAGACACGCTTCCTCCAGCAAAGCTACACTTCTTAAAGAACCCACAACCTCCCTGAACAGAACCACCAACAGAGGATTAAGTATTCAAACACATAAACCTGTGTGTGGGGGTAGTGGTGAGGTATTTTATATTCAAACCACCACCCATGTATCAGTTGGTTCCTCTGGAAGTTTCTATCTGCAAGAATAGACGGATTCTGGATTTGGGCTGAACGTGCTACAGTTGACAATAGCAAGATGAGGTCAGCTAGTGTGTAAGAGATGGGAGGTGTCCCTTATAAACTAACAGCTCGGGTATTTAAGCTTCCTTCTTAAGCCCCCAGCAGCCTGTGTCACTGGGGGCAGATCTGATTCCAGCCCAAAGGTGTGGGGAGAGCAGAGTGTGCTCTAGAGGGTGCATGCCTACTGCTTGTTCTTGATGTTTGCTTGCTGTTTGGTGGGTTTCTCTCTGCTTGGATCTGTGAAAGGAAGCCAGCTACTTCTGTCATGGATGGAACTTCCCCTAGATGTGTAAGCTGAAATAAATCCCTTCCTCCCATAAACCATGTCTGGTTGGATGTTCAGCGCAGCAACATGGAGCTGACCACAACAGCTCCTAACAATAGAAGGGCATCATCCTCCCTAAGGTGCTGCCAAGAGGGACCTCAGAGCACCCACAGGGGCATCTCAGGAACAAAGAACCACTTTTGGACATAAATGCTAATTACACCAGTAAACTTTTTGTTACTGTAACAAAATCCCTGAGGTAAGCCACTTTGTCCAGAAAAGAGGTTTAATTTAGCTTACGGTACTTGGAACACCGTCTGGCGGGGATGGGAGGGGAGCTGATCTAGTGATAGACTTCTTGGCACAGTCAAGATGCCCCCTCTGGACACCACAAATCAAGAATCAGGGAGCAGCATGTATACGTGTCTCTTATGGTCTCTCTCCCTCCTTATAAATCCACCATAATGACATTATCTCATCCCAACATTTCCACAGTCCCCACTGCTGCACACTGTAGTCGGATTGTGCCCATGCTCTTAATGCCTCACAGCGGGGATTGCATTTCAACTCACAAACCTTTCGAGACTCAACGGTGAGCAGGTCTGACTGTAAGGCTGCTAGGCTGACAACGTGGTATGAGTTCTACTGTCTCCATTGTGCTCATTCCCTAATGGAGCTCTTTTCTGGAAAAGCCAAACACATCCCAGGGGGAGGGAGAAGAAAGGGGGAAGACAGGTGGGAAGAGAGAGAAGACCTCAGTCCATGTGAGCTTATATCACCCAACCTAGGGGGGCGAGTGGACTCGAACCAGACTCTCTGGAGGGGAGTGGACTCGACCCAGAATCTGTGGAGGAGAGTGGACTCAAACCAGACTCTCTGGAGGGGAGTGGACTCGAACCAGAATCTGTGGAGGAGAGTGGACTCAAACCAGACTCTCTGGAGGGGAGTGGACTTGACCCAGAAACTGTGGAGGAGAGTGGACTCAAACCAGACTCTCTGGAGGGGAGTGGACTTGACCCAGAATCTGTGGAGGAGAGTGGACTCGAACCAGACTCTCTGGAGGGGAGTGGACTCGAACCAGAATCTGTGAAGGGGAGTGGACTCTTTGAAAAGGAGAAATTTTATGAAACCAAGGAAGACATCCCAACAACTCAGAGACATGGATGGAGAAGAATGTCAAAACAAAATAGGGAGACAAGAAATATGCAACATAATGATGTCACCGACTATGTCCCTCAGACTCATCCACCTCACTCGCGAGTTTCAGTGTAGAAATCAGGTTGACACTGTCACCTCCAGAGTCCAGAGGAGAAAACCATGGTCAGACAGGTCACCTGACTGGCCCAAGGCTTCAGAGAGCTGTGGCTTGGTTTTCTGGCCCATGGTCTCCAGAGGCCATGTGGACAGCCATCCTGACTGGTCCCACCACAGTTAATATGAAGTGAGTATGAACGGGATGATTCATGAAGTTAGAAAAGCCAGCTTTGGTTTCGTAGCACAGAGCACAGCATGTTTATTGGTGCCCCTCCTCCTGAGCGGTTCCCTCATGGTTATGAAATGATGTGTGAGCTCTGCCCCATCTTAATGACTCCTTATTTTCACGGGGCACATTATTTATGGACGCAGAGATAGCGCCACTGCAAACCCATTAGAAGGCGGAGATAGCGGGAAGGTATTGTTCGCTCTCCAGCGAGGATGGGATTCTAATTACTTAGGAGCTGGCTCTGTTCACAGTGGAGCCAGGATCAATAAATAACACCCCGTATGAAGATGGTGCTTCATGTAAATTGTGGCTTAGTCTGCACAAATTGATGGTTGGCCAAAGGAGCGCTTCCAGCATTTAGCAAGAAAGTTAGCAGCAGCCTGGGACTTGGGAGACCTGACTCTTCGGAGATGGCAGCCCCCTTTCCTGGCTGCACACTTCTCAGAAACAATTAACATTTTTACTTAAGTAATAAGCAGTGAAGAAGAGATGTCACTGGGGGATAGCGGCTCCTGTGCAATCACAAGGGAGTTGGAAGTGAGTCTATGGGCATGTCGCATAATGAAACAACCTGCCTTGGATGCCAATTTTTTATAGAGCTTTTCTGTGCTAATCACTTTTCCAAGAAATAATTCTGAGAGCTCAAGGTGGAAACTCAGCTTCAAAGGCTGAATTGCTCAAATAACTCTGGAATTCATGAACACTCGGGAAATGCTCGTTGGGGGACTAAAGAAGTAGTCATTTGGGTTTGTTAGAAAAATAGAATTTGCTTATTTTTGAAGGAGGCATGGGTGGTCTCTAAGCTGTGGAACTTAGAGCTGTGAGATTTTTCTGTGATTCTGGGAAGCCAGGCAAAGAAGCCAGTACTCTTGTGCCCTTGCTCTGAAGTCAACTGGGCCATTCCACACCAGTGGCAGAATGATACTGGGAAGCTTTAAGAAACAGTGCTGTAAGGAAAAGAGAACACACACACCACATCAAATATGTACAAGTGAAAACTTAGACATGGGTCCCACCCACCTAGGTACAGGCTGTGCAGATCTGCCCAGACCAAACAGGATGGGCAGCATGGTCGAGAATCTCAGTTATGCCCTCAACAGAACACTGGCTTTGATTTGCATGCTGGTGCTCTGTGGACCTGGACAGGAGATGTCATTCATTCATTCATTCATTCATTCACTTCCTCCCTCCTTTGCCATGTTTCTAAAGTCCCTTCTATCAAGCAAACCCTGGCAAAGCAGGCACGCTGGGCCCATGAAGTTTTGCCCTTTTGTATTTGGGGAGCATGAACTTTCCTCTGGCCATGCCCCCCACCCACCCACCCATGCTACATGTTCAGGGAGATCAAACACTCTCTCCGGTATCCATCAGGCTGAGGCTCCAAGGGACACTGTACTGATTTCATTTTATGGACGTTGGCTACAGAGATCCACAGGTGGTCAGCAGTAGAGGTCTTCTGAGTCGTCCTTGGTGCTTTCCCCCGACCAACCAGGAGTCCCCAGCTGATCAGCCCCAGCAAACAGTAGAGATTCTTGTATATCAGGCCATAGAGTTCACCACCCAGGGGGCTGGGGTCACGGTGGATGGGTCTGCTCGGTACTCTCTCCTGCGTGACCTCAAGCATTCCTAGTTAGACCTCAGTTTCTTGCTCTTTAAACTGGACTTGGGGACACACTGGACTATGAACTTCTGTGGTGTTCAAGACCCAGCTCAAGAGAACCAAATCAAGCCACTCTGCCCTTGCACATCCGTGTCCCCTTGCACGGGACGGGCCTGCCCAGAGGAGCAAGTGTTCATCACTATGGCAGAGAACACGTGACAAGGCTGCAGCTGTGCCTCAGGGACCCAGGAGAGGCGAGACAGCCCCCACATGCCCCGCCGACCGCTGCGAGTGCACTGTGACACTAAACTGTGTTTGCACGGGGTGTCTGGTGTCTTTGGAGGCAAAGCTGTCCTATGAGGACAGAACAGGAGTCACAACCAGCAGGCCCAGGCTCCCTTCCGGGCCAATGCTTGTTAACCCCAGGGTCTCAGACACGAGAGTCACTGCTTTCTTCTGCCATGGTTTTCTCTATGCAGACACGCAGCACACTTTGCTCGCACGGTGCCACTCTGATATCCTCAGTGCTCTTTTCCTGTGTTGCACGGAGAGGCTGAGGGATTTGGCGGGCACCACAGAGTTGGAATAGACTCGCTTGAGCTCAGTCCAGGTTTCTCCGACCTGCAAGCGCGTCTGGTAGCTGCGTTTCTTCTTTTGCCGACTCTTAGCCTCTCTGCGTCCTCCTTTCCTCCACATGCGGTGAAAATAATCCTGCTCTTCCCAGTGGTCCTCGGGGAGTCACAGGAGTGAAGCATCACGGGTCAGACCCGGGTTCGAAAGTTCTAGCCTTGTGACTTTAAGAACTCACTGAACTAAAACTTCCTTCCTTTGGAGTAGCGATTCTGCTAAGTGTCCCCAAGCGGAGGCTTGTAAGCATTCGATGGAAATGACAGAGACTCACGTGTGTGCACATTGCTCTCAGAATCATGCTGAGCACGTTCTAAGTATCCCATAAACATGAGCGGCTGGGCTGTGATCGCTCAGTAGCGCTTGAGGTGATACCAGTCTACCCGCCTAGCTGCTCGCACCATGCCAGTGCTTAGCATGATCATTTGATTGTCCCATCATGATGCAAAGGAGAGAGGGCAGGGTGATATTCAAATGGGAAGTGTCCACTTGAGGCATGGAAAGGCACTTGGGGGTCAGAAGCAATGTCCTCCAACCACTCATTGTTGTCCCTTATACTTCCTGATTTGCCCCCCTCAAGCCCCAGTACCTGGATGTGGATATCTGCCAAAGGGTTTCCCTCCAGCCCCAGGAATCGCCGTGAGAGAAACTCCTTCCAGGAGCATACCATCCACCAATTGCCACATGCTGGGCCACTTAGCTCTGCCTGGGAACCTGGGTAGAGAGATGTGTCCAGGTGGTTTCTGGTCTCTGGGGGTGTCCAGCCACCCTGCTTCCTCTCCACCTTCCCTTCACTCCCCTCTGACTCACATCTGTCACAGTCAAGAGAGCAAGTGTTGAGAGGTTGTTTAAAACACACATCCACACACAAACCCTGTAATCATCTGAAGAGGTCATTTGATCTATGTGGGAAAGCGAGGCCTCCTCTAATGCTCCCAGGCACCAAGAAACAGCACCAGGGAGCAAGGCAGGCCCACCACTAATAGGAAAAATTACCATATGGCACAGAATGCCTGCTGGTCACCAGGCATTTCACATGCACCAAGTCATTAGTCTTGGGGCAGCCCCTGAGGGATACCTGGTGGGCCGTGTCTTACAGATGAAGGAGCAAGAGTCAGAGAGGTTAAGGGATATGCTTGCAGCCTCTATGGCTAGTAGGTGACAAAGCTGGGGTGCTAGCCAAGTGTGTCTGGTTTGGGAGCCGGAGCCTGAGCCTGATCTACTCAGCTTGCTGAAAATAAATATGGCACAGCCTCAAAGCACGCAGACCAGCTACAGGAGGTCTGGGCCATCAAGATCGGGGAGTCCCAGTTCCAGAAAGATCCTTCTCAGGGCTTCGGGAATGCTCTAGAAGATGCTGTTTTCTTTTCTTTTTTTTTTTTTAATATTTATTTCTATTTTTATTCATTTATTTGACAGAAAGAAAATGGGAGAGAGAGAGAATGGACATGCCAGGGCCTCCAGCCACTGCAAACGAACTCCAGACACATGTGCCACCTTGTGCATCTGGCTAACTTGGGTCCTGGGGAATTGAACCTGGGTCCTTTGGCTTTGCAGGCAAATGCCTTAACCGCTAAGCCATCCCTCCAGTCCCAAGGTGCTGTTTTCTGTTTGATTGTTTTCTTCCTCTGGTAAAATTCACTTTCACACTTCCATGTTCCCCACTCTGAGTCCCAGGTTTCATAAAGCATTTCAAAGGGTTTTCCTCCATCCCCAGGAATCACCATGAGAAACCATCCTTCCAGAAGCATGTCCTCCACTGGCCACCCTATGCCAGGCTGCCCACCTCTGCCTGGGAAGCTGGACTCTACTTTGAGAAGTGTGTGAAGCAGCTATCTACCTCACACATGATGACGTTCAGTACCCCAGCTCAGAACTCCACATCCGACCGTCCATCATTCATGATGCTGGCTGTGGAGTGCCGAGCGAGTGAGCGGTCATCTCACTACCCTCTTCCTTGTCTCATTGTGGGAACCAAGACTTGAGATGAGAGAGAAGTGCCAGGCCAGTGTGTGGCCTGGAAGACACAGAGACTGTGTGGATTTGTCTTCATCATCAACCTGAAAGGATCTAGAATCGTCTAGGAGACAAATCTCTGGGCACATCTGGGAGGGACTTTCTAGACTAAATTAATGGAGATGGGAAAACTCGCCCTAATATGGGTGACACCATCCCATGGGATGGGGGCCTGGACTGCATAAAATGGAAATGTGGGCTGGGGAAATGGCTTAGTAGTTAAGGCACATGCCTACAAACCCTATGGACCCTGGTTCATTCCCCAGGACCCACGTAAGCCAGATGCACAAGGAGGCGCATGCGTCTGGCGTGCGTTTGCAGTGGTTAAGAGGCCCTGCTGTACCCTTTCTTTCTCTCTATCTGCTTCCCTCTCTCTCTCTCTCTCTCTCTCTCTCTCTCTCCCAAATAAACAAAATTTTAAAAGTGGAAAAAGTGAGCTGAGCACAAGCACTTCACACTTTCTGCTTCCCAGCTATGGATGCAGCACAGCCAGCTGCCCCACACTCCTGCTGCATGGCTTCCTGGCTGTGATGGATTGTAATCACTGGAACTGTATATAAGCCTTTAAGTTGCTGCAGGTCCGATATTTTGACCCAGCGACAAGGAAAGTGACTGACACCGTGACCACTGATGTCACTGCTGTTATCACCAGTCATCCTTTCTTTCTTGGCTCGGTTCCCCAGGATCCCTTCGCACTATGGCCTTTCCTTTGATCCCTTCCTGGCTGGTCCACCCAGCTTGCTTCTCATCACCGCGTAAACTACTAAACTCTCTTGGACTTCCTCGATACTCTGTGATATATGAAAAAATGGGGCTTGGGTGTCCTTTCTCTTGATCTGGGTACCACGTTCCCTAGAGGGCCTTTCTCACTCCTCTCTGGGTCTTCCCACAGATAAGCTCAGGGGTGCTGTCATTGCCTCAGCTAAACCCAATGTGAAGGAAAGGGCTGGGAGTGTTTCTAGGGGAGACACATCACCTGCAAGTCCCTCGATTTCTTCATCTGCTCAGTGGAGAGATGCTAACTGCAGGCTGGAATAGAGGAACGTACAGATGCCGACCAATCACCTCTCCCGTCACCTTGCGTGGGTCAGTGGTCAGTCAACACCAGTTCCCCTAGCTGTGCTTTCTGCCTTCGGGCTTGTCTCAGAACTCCTCTTTGCTTGGTATAATAGGCCCAGAGGCCTCAGTCTGACAGGGGAGCTTGGAAAAGAGCTTGTTTACATGCATCAAATTACCGTCATTTTTCCAAATAAAGTGTTCTTTTTCACTTGGGTATTTTCTTGCAAAACCTAGCCCCGGCCCAGGGAAAAATGATGCCTGTGGCTAGTGAACTATTCCATGACCCTAAACCCTTTTCCTCGTGATTCCTCCCATCGTTTCTAGAAAATACACCAAAGTAATCAAAAGCACAGGCAAGCATGTAAAGAGAGAGGCATGTGGTTTCGAACGAAAACAAGTCAAAGAGTGTAGGGTGGGGGCTGAACTTGCATCCTTCCTACATATAAATGACAGTATGGACTTTGTGTGGTGACCCTGTGAGCCTCAGCTTCCTCCTACAGAAGAAAGAGGATCTGGGGGATCATTCAGTCACTAAAGTGTTTTTGTCTCCAACGCATGCGGAGCTGAGTTCGAGCCTAGTGCCTGAGTGAAAGCGTTGGACGTGATGGCGCATGCCTATAATCCCAGTGCTGCGGAGACGGAATCAGGTGGATCCTGGGAGCTCACCAGCCAGCCGCTCTAGTCTAATTGGTGAGCTTTAGACCAATGAAATGCTTTGTCTCAAACACAGGTAGACAGCATTTGAGAAATGATATGTGGTTGCTCCTCTGACCTCCACACACATGCACCTACTTATATAAGACATACACATACACATACACTCGTGTACACATACACCACCCACAAGAAAAAAAGCCAAAAAAAAAAATGAATAAGGACTTCTGCCTCTTTTTCTCCTGAGGGTTTAATGTGGCCACGTTCATGGCCTGCGTGGCACATGACTGGCCTCTGTTCAACTTTCAGTGCCCCAGGTCCTGCCTTCTGTGAGGTCCGTGCTGGGCTGCAGGGAAGCCTATGAACAGAATGATATCAATTGTTCCACGAGATTGGAAACTTCTCATGCCTCCAACTATCAGACTGCAAATATTTCATGGCCACAAGTTCTTATTTCAACTTCCGTAAATTAAAGGGTGCTCTGCTGACAAATCTTATTTTAGCATTATTTTTATTGAAATCCAATTTCAAATTTGAGCCCTTAGTTTCTTTCCCACTTGCTCGAAAGGACTGTGGAGCCAGATGCAAGGGATAGGTTGTCAGGATGTTTTGGACTTGGCAAGAGCCACTGCTCTCTGCTGTACCCAAGGGTGACTCACACACACTGGGGGACTGAGGAAAGGAGGAAAGCAGGGGTTGCACTCCCAGACTCGAGGTTCTTGGCAGCAGAACTGCCACATTTGAAAGGTGAAAAGGGTCCATTTGAGTATCATCATTGTCTGGAAGGACACAGCAAATGTTTTACGCAAATCAAAATACCCTTTGAGTCTCAGGGCATCTTTATCACGTATTGACTCAATTTGGGAAAGTAATTTTCATCTCAAAAACATCAGGGTTCTTACAACCCACACCCACACCAACCCAAGCATAAACAGGACTGTGCTATGGCAGCGGGCTTGAATAACGCCCACACTATAATGCTTCTTACCCAGGTGAACCCTTCACTGATAATGCGTTTGTCAACGCAAAAGGAATGGCTCTGCCTTCCTAACCTGTGCTGCTATAAAAATAAAGGGTGATGGGCATTAACTTAGCAGAGGCCAGAGAGCCAGGTGTTGGTCAGTAAATGGACACTTCTTTTGCTCTTGCTCTTTAATTGTTATTAGATGGGAAATGTTTCATACCTACTTTATGGAGATTGTTTTTTTTCATAAAGAAACTGCCTCATTAGAATTCTCCAGGGTAATTAAGAAAAATGCTCTAATTTGGGGGAGGGAACACAGAAAATGATGGGGGGCAAGGCATCTGGTGCCAGGCCTTGCAGCACAAGTGGTTTTAGCGCCATGTGCTGGAAGCAGAGCTGTGGAGCACAGAGAACTCAGTGTGGGCTGCCTCCTGAGTCTCAGCATGAGAGAGTCCCTGGTCCGTATCTGGTCTTTTTCAATGGATCCCTTAAGCTAGATGACTTCCACAAGGGACCCACTCCAGTGGCCGGTCTCTACACAGTCCCTACTGGGCTTTGGCAACTCCTTCCACCCAAGAAAAGCAAATGGTGACAAATGAGCCAGATGCAGGCCTCACAGCCCCACACCAAATGTCTGGGTTCTGAAGAACACAGACAGCCTGAACACACACACTGCCACACGAGGCCAATGTCAATTCCAGGGTCAGAAGATCAGACAGGTGCACCAATGTGCTGAGGTAAGGTAAGACAAAAGCAACAGATGTGGGGGTACCATGCAGGGAGGGCTGAGGAGAGCTGGCTCACAGAGAGAGAGACAGAGAGAGAGAGAGTCAATGTCTATATGGGAAAAACTGTGGTGCTTCCAGAAGGAAGGTATTAGAAATCGTGAAGGACCAGAGGAAGTTAAAGCTGTGGGAGAACAGGGAAGGGTGTGCCAGTTAAAGAAATCACTGGGAGATGGCTCAGTTCATAAAGTGCTGAATAGGCAAGTTCAGGAGTCTAGAACCCACGGAAACAGCTGGATGCTGTAGTGGGCATCTATTATCACATGACCATGAACTGAATCCTCCGAGACTGTGAGCCAAAGTCGATCTTTCTTGCTTCCATGAAGAAAGAATACTTCTCAGGTATTCTGGTCACAACTGTGCAAAAATAAAGATCACAAGAACATGGCTAGACAGAAAGTTGCAATTTAATCTGCTGTTCAGGAAACATTTCACCATGAAACACCATGGTGTCGTACATATTCATGAAGCTTGTGTTCACAGAACGGTCCAAGATTTTTTTCCCTGCTTACACACAGTGAAGACATGGATGTGCCACGATCTTAACTCAGACAGTCCTACCCTCAGTCCCCACTCTCGCCACTGCTCTGCTGCCTGGAGTGTTCACGGGGCTCAGGAGAAGCTGTTCTAGAGACAAAGGGTTAGCCGGTGGTCTCACCTCTCCACTGAGCTAAGACCCCCTCTCACTAAGGCCCTGAGTTCCTTTAGGAAAGAGCTTCCACCTCCATTGCCAGCACTTCCCAGAGCTCTGACTCAAGTACCTTCATCAACACAGAGGAACAAAGGAGCCAGGAAACACGACTAAAGGCACACAAGAGACAAGACAAGAAAAATCCCCAGAGAAGGAAGATGACTCGGGAGACTCAGAGAAGTCTTCATCCATGTGATGACACAGGAACGGGTCACAAGTGAGAAACATGCAGAGAACATGAAGTTGGGAGCCACAGGCTGTACCCAGGGCTTAGGAGGCTCTCAGTGTCCTGGAGTGTAGGAGGAAGTCACGGGTCTGCTTGAGCAGACCTTGGGGATCCCACCCAGGCCAGACCAGGAAAGTGATCATCCTTGTCCAAGAATGAGACTTTGGAGGCTGGGGAGATGGTGAAGGCAGTAAGATGCTCGCTGAACAGCATGAGGTACTCATGCCTATAAGCCCAGCATTTGGGAGAAAGAAACATGAGGGTACCCAGGGCAAGCTGGCTAGTAAGATTAGCCAAATTGGACTGGAGAAGTGGTTTAGCCATTTAAGGTCCTTGACTGCAAAGCCAAAGGACCCAGGTTCGATTGCTTTATACCCACATAAGCCAGATGCACATGTGGTGCATGTGTCTGCAGTTTGTTTGCAATGGTTCTAGGCCCTAGAACATCCATTCTCTGTCTGTCTTTTTCTCTCTCCTAAAAAAAATAAAATTTAAAAAAAAATAGCCAAATTGGTGAGTTCTGGGTTCAGTGAGGTACCCAGTTGCAATAAATAAGGTGGGGAACAATAGAGAGAGAGAGCTGGCATCAACTTCTGGCCTCCACACACACACACACACACACACACACACACACACACACACACGCCTTGTACACATACATATGCCCACACACACATAATCACACATACATACACACATGCATGCATACCACACACGCACACACACACACACACACACACACACGCCAAAAAAAAAAAGAAAAGAAAAGAATGAGAACTTTTCTATTCCAGAAGATGGAGTGAATGCCCATGCCATATTTTGAATGCAGGTGACAATAATTATTTGAGGCTTGGAAAGATCACCCCAGTGGGAGAGGATGGAGCCTGAAAATCAAGAGACAAGATGAAAATGCCAAAGTCCTGACCCAAGAAAGCAGATGTTGGGTAGAGAGACAAAAAGGCTCTAGAAGGCATGTTTCCGGGCTGGCCATAGCTGGTGACTAGCACAGGGAGTGAGACAAAGGGTTGTCACCTCGAGGTTGGGGGCAGATGGTGAACTTATGAATGATTTGGGCAGCACTGAAGTGGGAAAGATCTTCAAATGGAGGCTGGGGGGTCTGGTGGGATTACCAAGTTCAAGTCCCCTAAAGGGTGGGAGTCTGTACTCTAGGGCTTTGAATGTCCAGCTGGACAGTCAGTGCATAAGCACCAGAGGGAGGAAGCTCCACAGGCCATCGGGGGAAGCCGCAGGGTCTGATTGCATGTTAGCCTTGTTGAAAGTAAAAAGAAGCTGTCGTCTGTGCTGGAGCTCACCATGAGGAAATCAATTTTCCACAGCACACACTTGCACCCTTCCCTTTATTGTAACCCCCAGCCTCTGCCCTTGCCACTACAGCAGCCTATGACACAGACAGCCAAGACTATAAATATTATTTAGCCCCATCTGAGACCCCCCCCCCCGGCCGAGGAGGCTGCTCTGGGGTAGCCTACCCTGTGCAGTACATCCTGGACTCAACCTGGAACAGATAGCTCAGCTTCAAGTTCCGTTTTCCCATCCTGTGTTTGGGCCGCTGAATCTATCACATGCCAGGCTGTGAAAAAGACACCAGTGGGGTTTGCTGTTAAAGTTCTGAAACACAGTACACATGGCGTGAGGTTTTCTGGCCTGGGGGCCGCTCAGGAGAGATGCTGATGACTAGGGATGTGTGGTCCCTCTGCTGAGCAAGAATGGCTTTGAGCACAGGGCACAGGCAGCCCAAGGGGCTCAAGAGGTGGAGGAGCGAGCGTCCCAACCTACCTGGACAAAGAACTCATCTCAAGTCTGTGAGTGGTTCTCTAAGCTCCTGGAGTCTTGGTTCATAGGTGAATTGCAGTGTTTTCTTACTCAGTGATCAGGAAGTCGAATGCTTCCAGAAAGACAAACTCTTGTATCTAGCGTTGATCAGTGCCCAGCAAATGCATATGGTCAAACAGGCTATGTCCTGAGCCCATGTTCTTTGTAGCGGGATTGCTTTCTCATGGATGACACCCCTGTCTGTGCCCTTAAAGGCACGAGGCTTTGCACCAGATGCCTGACAGCTAGTAAATGTTCAAGGAAAGAAAGAGCGATCCCAGGCAGTAAATCAAAGGACAGTGTCTAATAAGAGAAACACCAGAACAAAGAGCGCAGGAAACATTTGAAAGAGCTAGAATCATAACATAAAATAATAGTGTGTCTGGGCCCATAAATAATAACATGTGTTATGGGGGAGAAATCATTCCATTTTGATAGGTTTATAAAACCAGATGAAGGGTGCAGAGGAGTACGTGAGCTTCCGTCACTTGAAGATGGTACTCGGAGCGATTGCAGACCAGCACAGCTGACGGTAACGTGCGCTGAGAGGAAGCCACCATGCAGCCAAATTGATTATGGTTAATTGTACCTGAGGTACAAGCAAGACAGGCTCGGATGGGATTGACCAACGCTATCCATGACTGGAAGGTAGGTTAACGAGGCTGGGCAAGGCTGTCCTGAGCAATGCTGGCTGAGGAGCAGAACAAAGGGCAAGACAAAAGAGGGGGGCTCATGGGAGCTGGAATGATGAGTCAGAAATGATATGCATGTTGGAAATGGAAATGAGCCTATCTGGAGAGAAAAATATCGGGAAGAAGTGGGGAACGCAATATGGGATCCCAGCAGAGACAGGAGGGGAAAGGAAGTGGGGCTGGAGGCTCAGCACAGGGCAAGCAGGGTGGTGGTACTAAGGAGGGACAAAATGATGCTGGGGTGCTGCTTTCAAAACCGAGCACAGTGAACCCAGGAAGACGCCTTGCTGCCTTTCTGCCTGAGCATCTCGGAGGAAGTCTGCAGGGTGGCTGTGGCTGTGGCTGGGGAAATTCCTGAAACCTAGGTGACTTTTGCCTACTTCGGTGATGGGCTTGTTAACTGAACTCCTCGTGCCTGCACATCATGTCCATAAAGTTCACCTAAAAATAAGAAGCACCTCATGCCATGAGCTTCATAGATGGGTAGGTGTGGGGCAAACTCCAAGGCTGCCAAAGCCTTTGCAAACATGGGACCCTCGTGTTATGCGTCCATCAAGCCACACCCATCAGAAAATTCCATGGGTTCATTGATACACCTTCAAGTGGAAAAGTTTCAGGAAGTCCTGACCTTTTGTGTGTTGGGGGAGGATTCAGTAAGTGAATATGTGAAATAGATGACCACCTATGCACCATATATAGAAAGTGCCTGGCAATAGAAAAACCTTCAACACGTGAGTGACAGGCCACTGTAGAGAGTGTCGTAATACCTGATGAAATGTAAACCCTTATTTCTTTGTAAACCAGTTTATAACCCCAGGGCTGAGATCTTTGAGGAACAGAGCCACCGCATCTGTGTGCCATGTTCTAGCACAGAACACCATAGCTAACACACTGAGCTTTCCCTGGTTAAAATCTGCAGCTAATATTTATGGCTGTTCCCTTTGTCTGAGTAAATGGCGGTCATTGCCACCCCCCCCCGCCACTTAATCCTCACAGAAACTCTCTGAATTGGGAAATGCCATGAGTTTCAGTTTACAGGTCAGGAAACAGGTGCACAGAAGTGACAGGATATCCCCATACCACACAGATAGAGGTGAGGCAGAATGCACAGAGGCTAATCTTAGACCATGCCACAACTCGAGCTTCTAAATACTTAAAATGTGGGCATAGAAGCATCTAAAATGCTGGCAGGTGACGTCCTTGGAACCCCAAACCAACTTCACACAACCAGAAAGGCCACAGCAAGCCCTCCCTCCAGAAGCTATTTCGCGAGGAGAGTCTGAGTCACACGTGTTTCCCTGTGAGCAGTTCCACCAGATGCTGACTTTGGTGAAATCAAATTGTTACAGAAAGTTTTATGAGCAGCACTGTGAGCAGTGTTCGGCACCGTGCAAAGACCAGCCCCTCCGAGCCTCTCCAGTTTAAGAACCCTCGTAATGCAATAAAATACACGATGTTGCCCACTCCATGTCCACCCTCAGCACCCACCTCCAGCCCCATCGGGCTGCCAGTGATATTCTGTTTGCTCCACTCAGTATCTCTGGCACAGTTATACTGTGAGGTGGAGAAGTCGAAGGCAAGGACTTTGTGAGCTCGTGGACCAGTCTAGACGATTCCATGCCCCATCTCTCCCTTTACGCACATCCCTGGAGCCCAAAGCCTCACTCTGAGCAAGCAGCCTTCATGCCCATCGCCGATGGTCTGTTTCTGATTAAAAGTTTTCGCTACTGCTGCTGGTTTGGGTTGTGAAATGTTAACACCTCTG
This sequence comes from Orientallactaga sibirica, assembly GCA_036365145.1. Taxonomy (NCBI): domain Eukaryota; kingdom Metazoa; phylum Chordata; class Mammalia; order Rodentia; family Dipodidae; genus Orientallactaga; species Orientallactaga sibirica. Next base: position 12,254,194 of record JAEOAD010000038.1, on the reverse strand, counting down.
AAACTGCACCTCGTTAAACTTTTAATATTCTGCGTGGTCTCCTTTTAGGAGACGGTCTTTGACTCTGTGAGGGAGGCACAGAGATGTGTATTCACGCTCGCACACTCACACACGCACACACACATACACATGCTCGCACACTCAGAAGTCTTATCACCTTAGAAATGACAACAGTCTTGATGTGTCTTTTTCCCTCCACGACTTTTTTTCTACCTGTTTTGGGTCCAGCTCTTCAATTGCACCATAGGTGGATCCGTGACTTTTCTCACAGCTGTGACAAAATGCCTGACAAAGAGAAGGAAAGGATTTACCTCAGCTTGCGGGTTGAGGTGGGAGCCTCTCATGGTGAAGAAGGCATGGAGGCAGGAGCATGAAGCATCTGGTCACATGCAGTCCACAGTGAGGAAGCAGAGGGTCATGACTGCCCCAGCTCAGCCTTCTCCGTCCTTTTGATGCACTCCAGGACCCCAGACCATGGAACGATGCCACCACCTTTAGGATGGGTCATCTCAATTTAATTAACCTCATCTAGAAAATCCCTCACATCTATGCCCAGAGATTTGTTTCCACAGTGATTCCAAAGCCTGTCTAGCTGAATTAAGATTCATCCTCCTCACACAACATAGTTGAACATGGCTGGCATGTAAAATTGGGCAGTTGGGCTGGAGAGATGGCTCAGCAGTTAAGGAGCTTGCCTGCAAAGCCTAATGACCCAGGTTTGATTCCCCAGCACCCACATAAAGCCAAATGCATCTGGCGTTTGTTTGCAGTGGTGAGAGGCCCTGGTGTGCCCCATTCTCTCTCTGTCTGTTGTCTCTCTCTGCTTACAAATACGTAAAAACTCTCTATTCATAAAACTGGGTAGTCGTGAGTCTTCATGATGTCTCCGTCAGACACCACTAAGAGCACAGTGGGACCGACATGCTTTCATTCTCCCTCTTGCTCCCCATTGGCAGAAGTGGAGTCTGAGAAGTTGACTGGATGCCCATGAGAGCACACAGGCCTTTACCCTCTTCCAGGCTCTGCTCTCTGACTTTCATATGTGCCCAATCAACCCCCTGGTTGATCTAGCATGATATCAGGAATCTTGATATGGTCTCGAGATACCAAGCCTAAGGTCTCCTTGAATGTGGGTTTCATCATGTGCTTCTGGAATCCGCTCTTAATATCTTCCCAGATGCCTCATTCCAAGTCTGACATTGGCCTCCTGCATCTGTCCTTCAGCTAAGCAAGGCTACTGATGAGCATCTACCCTCTGTGCTTATGGGCCAAACTGGGAGCAGAACTGATCTCGTGGGCCTTGGGCTGTTGGGGAAGAGCCCTTCACCCAAGGGTCTTTGTTTCCTGGGAGCTTCTGTCCCGCATTACCATCTGTCTGGAGGTAGCTGTCGAGGGCTGACCAGTTCATCTCTCTACGTTTGTTTCCATGGCTCACATAGAGCTTCTTTCTCCAAGGCCTTCCTGTCAATTAAGTCCAATTCAAAATCCTGGCTGCCCCTAGCCAGGGCTGCCCCTGTCACTACCCAGAAGCACCTCTTGTCACACTTTTCAGGCGTAGTTTCCCACTTGCTAGAAGTCCATGCTGGGTCTCCAGTTGGTTCTGCCTCCAAACAACACCTACTGTAGGTGAACCCAGCCTCAGCTCTCACCTTCTGGTTTCTTATGCAACTTTTCAAGCCCCCGTTCTGATGGCCACCTGAGAAAGATGTCATCTTAGGATCAAGCAGTTCCAGGGTTCTCTGTGCGGCCTAGAGCATGCAAGAAACACACCCAACACAAACGAGCAAGCATCCCACTTCTAAAACTAAGCTGCTCAAGATGCCTGCAGCCTGCTTCCCCTGGAGGCCAACAACCCTGTCCATAGTCAGCTGAGCCTCGGAGACAGAGTCAAGACTCCCTCACTTCTGAGCTAGTGACCAAAATAATGCTAAGGGTGAAATGACCACAAACTGTTCCAAGACTCTGTTTTGGGTGTAATAAAAATTTCAAGAGCAGGGCCAGGCATGGTGACACACGCCTTTAATCCCAGCACTAGGGATGCAGGGGTAGGGGGGTCACCATGAGTTCAAGGCCACCCTGAGACTACATAGTGAATTCCAGAACAACCTGGGTTAGAGCAAAAACCTACCTCAAAAAAAAAATTGTTTTTCAAGAGCAGGGCTGGAGGGATAGGTTGCTTTGCAAGCCTATGAGGGCCTGGGTTTGATCCCCAATACCAATGGTCAATGCTACATGTAATATCATGTACCATTAATCCTAGCACCGGGTCACAGAGATGGGCAGCTCCTTGGGGCTAGCTGGCCAGCCAATTTAGTCTTCTTGGTGAGCTCCAGGTAAATGAGACATTTTGGCTCAAAAGATGATGTATCTGAGAGAAACACCTGGTTGTCCTATGGCACACACACACACACACACACACACACACACACACACACACACACACACACCCTGACGGAGCTGCAGCCTGTGTCCCATCCCCCACTAGCCAATCGTTAAGAATATGGGTGCTAGAGTCAAAACAATAGTTACTAGCCTGACTGTGAACTTCTTCTCATGGGAACCCTCGTGCCTCAGTTTCCACATGTGGAAAGTACAAGGTCAGTGATGGTTTATGTTGAAACTCTCACTACATATCCACGTATGAAGACAATATCACAATGCCCATTTTTGGATAAAAAATGAAATCTCACAGAATACAAGAAGCCAGAACTGGAGGCTTCTAAGGACTGGCTCTTCTTGCGGGGCCCTTACTCTCCTTCATCCACCAGAATGGCTTCTTGCCTATGAATGCCTCGTACTCGCATTCAGAATACTCCCGAAGGACATTTCCTTCTCTTCAGTGTAAGAGATGGAACCCAGGATTGTGCACACACGGGGCAAATGCTCTCCCACTGAGCCACACCCCCCCCAGCCCTGTGTGAATTACAGTTCATCATTACTATGCGAGATTAAGAGAACATACATCAGCTTAAGTACTTCACATGCATGGTTCTTTGGTATCCTGCAGCAGATGTTTGCAACTAGGAATCTTAGATACTCCGTGACAGAGCCAGAGACATATGCCTACCCACAGTCTCAAAGCCAACAAGTGGTAGAACTGAGCTTTGAACCCGTGAACTATGGCTCCAGGACCTCTCGAGTTCCTTGAGGACAGCTCTCATGTCTTTGCCTCTTTCTGGGCAAGCACAAGGGCTAGCCTCATGAAGATGGGCAGACAGTGTCCGATAGGAGCTATGGAGAGGGCTCAGTGGACAAAGTGCTTACCAAGCAAGGCATGCGTGCCTGAGTTCAGATCCCCAGAGCTCATGTACAACAGCTGGACATTGTGGTTCTGGTTTCTGGAATCCTAGATTACATGCTTAGGGCAGAATGAGTGTCAGAGACTTTAAGAACCTATAAACACATAGACCCGCTAACCTGGTGAATGGATCCAGAGGTGAGTGCCGAGGGACTTTGCCTCAAGGCAAGGCCGAAAGTGAGAACCAATACTGCTGTAGCCATCTTCTAACCTCCACAGGCAAAGTAGGACACACGTGCATCCACATTCACACACACATACACATACATCGCACACAAACACAAAAGAGAAAGGGTGTGTGTGTGTGTGTGTGTGTGTGTGTGTGTGTGTGTGTGTGTGTGAGGCAAAGAGACTGAGCAGAAAGGGACAAGGGACCCAGGAGCAAGTCGCTACCACACAAAATCTCCCTTAGTTAAATATCATGTGCCAAAAACTACCCTGGTCATGAGAAGCAGGCCTGTGACGACCAAATTTCCAATACATATGGATCATGACTGCTCCAGTCAAAGTAATTAAGAGACCATGATAAATTAGAGGTTGATAAAAGGCCCCAGTTCAAGATTTATGGCTCTTCCCGGATTCTTTCAAGTTCGCCCAAATGGAGGAACTGGCCTCTCTCCTGCAGCGGCAACATCTGACTCCAGTTAGCCTGCTCCTGCCTGGCGGGGAGTGCTCCCCTTCCACTGGGAGCAAGCCCCCATTGGGCCCTGGGAAACTGAGCTGACTGGGGAGGGGCTGCTCCACAGGACTAGGCCCACTTGACCCCTGGGTCTTGAGTTCTTCACCACAGGGGCCCAACTCACAAAGGGGACTTTGTATCTTCAGGAGCCTTCTCCCAACAAGAAAGCAAATGTGTGTGTGTGTGTGTGTGTGTGTGTGTGTGTGTGTGTGTGTTCTGAGCTCACTAATCTACAATGTGAGGTTAATAACATATATCTAGCACAAGCTAGCTGGTAATAGCAGTAATGGCTTATAAAGGGGCACGTCTTGGGGCTGGAGTGATGGCTCAGCAATTAAACACACTGACTGGCAAAGCCTGATATCCTGGGCTTGAGTTCCCAATACCCACATTAAGCCAGGAACACGAAGTGGGACATGCATCTGGAGTTCATTTTCAGTGGCAAAGGGCCCTGGCATATCCATACATCCTCACCTCCTTGCAAATAAATAAATACAAATATTTAAATATTGGAGTTAACAGAATTTCTTTTTTTTTTTGAGAGAGAGAGAGAGAAAGAGAGAATGGGCATGCCAACAGCCTCTCAGCCACTGTGAAAGAATTCCAGACCTTGTGTCCCCTTGTGGGCAAGTGCGGCATTGCGTGCTTGCACCACTTGTGTCTGGCTAAACATGGGATCTGGAGATTTGAACAGGAGTTCTTCTTGGGCTTTACAGGCAGGTACCTTAACTGCTAAGCCATCTCTCCAGCCCCAGAATTGTGAGAATTGTAAGAGTCTATCTATGGTTATTGATCACCTGCAAAGTGCCAGGCAATATCCTAGCTTCTTGGGACACAAGTCATCAGGATGTTGATGGTCCCTGGTGTGGGGCAGTTGACATTCCATGAAGGGCAAGGGATTGACTCCCAGCATCAAGCACAGACATCTTTAGTGAACTCCTGAGTAAGGTGAGGGCTGCGGAACACAGTGAGGGGATGGTGACCAGAGATGGGGTACAGCAGAGGAGTTGTCACTTGAGGGCAGCTGGAGGACATCTGAGCTGAATCAGAGGAAAGATGGGGTTGGACAGTGGTAGACATAAGAAAGGAGAGCAGCAGAGGGGGAAAGAGTCAGTGGGACAATGACAACAGTGACAGGAGAGGGAAGAAAAGAGGAGGCATGGGCAAACATGTCCATTTATGTACCTGACACGCAGGCATTCTTAAAACAGGACCTACTGGAGCTGGAGAGGTTGCTTTGTAGTTAAGGGCCTGAGTTCAATTCCCTAATACCCATGTAAAGCCAGATGCACAAAGTGTCACATGCATCTGGAGTTCATTTACAGTGGCAGGAAGACCTAGTGTATCCATTTTCTCGCTCTCTCTCTCTCTCTCTCTCCTTCTGTCTTCTTGCAAATAAATGAAAAATTAAAGTAGGGCAATCTAAGGAGTAGCCCAGGGCCTCTGCAAGGCTGTCAGAATGGGGACCATGTCTTATTCCTGGGAACTGGGAAATAGCATGGAGTCATGACATGCAGGTGAAAGTTCCTCTACTTGGCTCTGTGGACAAGGGCCTATTCTTGGTTTTTAGAATTCCTGTACTTCCAGCTGATGCTGTCTCTCTGAATTGCAGCCCAGTAACTTCAGGAACACGCCAGATGCCAAACAACAAAGCCCTCAGTCAAAACCCAGGCACATTCAGGTCTCCTGAGCAAGGCACCAATTTCCAACAACCTCCTTGTTAAACACTCCATCTCCCCCTTGATTTTCATGCCTGAACAGGTTCAAAGCATACCCTTCATGCTTTCTCTATGTGACCTCCATCATCAAGCCCCAGACTCCTTCTCTGTGACCTCCATCATCCAGCCCCAGGTTCCATCTCTATGTGACCTCCATCATCCAGCCCCAGGCTCCTTCTCTATGTGAACTCCATCATCCAGCCCCAGGCTCCTTCTCTATGTGACCTCCATCATCCAGCCCCAGGCTCCTTCTCTATGTGACCTCCATCATCCAGCCCCAGGGTCCTTCTCTATGTGACCTCCATCATCCAGCCCCAGGCTCCTTCTCTATGTGACCTCCATCATCCAGCCCCAGGCTCCATCTCTATGTGACCTCCATTATCCAGCCCCAGGCTCCTTCTCTATGTGACCTCCATCATCCATCCCCAGACTCCTTCTCTATGTGACCTCCATCATCCAGCCCCAGGATCATTCTCTATGTGACCTCCATCATCCACACCAGACTCCATCTCTATGTGACCTCCATCATCCAGGCCCAGACTCCTTCTCTATGTGACCTCCATCGTCCAGCCCCAGACTCCTTCTCTATGTGACCTCCATCATCCAGCCACAGGCTCCTTCTCTATGTGACCTCCATCATCCATCCCAGGCTCCTTCTCTATGTGACCTCCATCATCCATCCCCAGACTCCATCTCTATGTGACCTCCATCATCCAGCCCCAGGCTCCTTCTCTATGTGACCTCCATCATCCAGCCCCAGGCTCCTTCTCTATGTGACCTCCATCATCCAGGCCCAGACTCCTTCTCTATGTGACCTCCATCATCCAGGCCCAGACTCCTTCTCTATGTGACCTCCATCATCCAGCCACAGGCTCCTTCTCTATGTGACCTCCATCATCCATCCCAGGCTCCTTCTCTATGTGACCTCCATCATCCATCCCCTCTATGACTCCATCTCTCTATGTGACCTCCATCATCCAGCCCCAGGCTCCTTCTCTATGTGACCTCCATCATCCAGCCCCAGGCTCCTTCTCTATGTGACCTCCATCATCCAGCCCCAGGCTCCTTCTCTATGTGACCTCCATCATCCAGCCCCACGATCCTAATCCAGCCCCAGGTTCTTGTGACCCTCCATCATCCAGCCCCAGGCTCCTTCTCTATGTGACCTCCATCATCCAGCCCCAGGATCCTTCTCTGTGTGACCTCCATCATCCAGCCCCAGGCTCCTTCTCTGTGTGACCTCCATCATCCAGCCCCAGGCTCCTTCTCTATGTGACCTCCATCATCCAGCCCCAGGCTCCTTCTCTATGTGACCTCCACCATCCAGCCCCAGGCTCCATCTCTATGTGACCTCCATCATCCAGCCCCAGGCTCCTTCTCTATGTGATCTCCATAATCCAGCCCCAGGATCCATCTCTATGTGACCTCCATCATCCAGCCCCAGGCTCCTTCTCTATGTGACCTCCATCATCCAGCCCCAGGCTCCTTCTCTATGTGACCTCCATCATCCAGCCCCAGGCTCCATCTCTATGTGACCTCCATCATCCAGCCCCAGGCTCCTTCTCTATGTGACCTCCATCATCAAGCCCCAGGCTCCTTCTCTATGTGATCTCCATCATCCAGCCCGAGGCTCCATCTCTATGTGACCTCCATCATCCAGCCCCAGGGTCCTTCTGTATGTGATCTCCATCATCCAGCCCCAGGGTCCTTCTCTATGTGATCTCCATCATCCAGCCTCAGGCTCCTTCTCTATGTGACCTCCATCATCCAGCCTCAGGCTCCTTCTCTATGTGACCTCCATCATCCAGCCTCAGGCTCCTTCTCTATGTGACCTCCATCATCCAGCCCCAGACTCCTTCTCTATGTGACCTCCATCATCCAGCCCCAGACTCCTTCTCTACGTGATCTCCATCATCCAGCCTCAGGCTCCTTCTCTATGTGACCTCCATCATCCAGCCCCAGACTCCTTCTCTATGTGACCTCCATCATCCAGCCCCAGGCTCCTTCTCTATGTGACCTCCATCATCCAGCCCCAGACTCCTTCTCGATGTGACCTCCATCATCCAGCCACAGGCTCCTTCTCTATGTGATCTCCATCATCCAGCCTCAGGCTCCTTCTCTATGTGACCTCCATCATCCAGCCCCAGGTTCCTTCTCGATGTGACCTCCATCATCCAGCCCCAGGCTCCTTCTCTATGTGACCTCCATCATCCAGCCTCAGGCTCCTTCTCTATGTGACCTCCATCATCCAGCCTCAGGCTCCTTCTCTATATGACCTCCATCATCCAGCCCCAGGCTCCTTCTCTATGTGACCTCCATCATCCAGACCCAGGCTCCTTCTCTATGTGACCTCCATCATCCAGCCCCAGACTCCTTCTCTATGTGACCTCCATCATCCAGCCCCAGGATCCTTCTCTATGTGACCTCCATCATCCAGCCCCAGGCTCCTTCTCTATGTGACCTCCATCATCCAGCCCCAGGATCCTTCTCTATGTGACCTCCATCATCCAGCCACAGGCTCCTTCTCTATGTGACCTCCATCATCCAGCCCCAGATTCCTTCTCTATGTGACCTCCATCATCCAGCCTCAGGCTCCTTCTCTATGTGACCTCCATCATCCAGCCTCATGCTCCTTTTCTATGTGACCTCCATCATCCAGCCTCAGGCTCCTTCTCTATGTGACCTCCATCATCCAGCCCCAGGCTCCTTCTCTATGTGACCTCCATCATCCAGCCCCAGACTCCTTCTCTATGTGACCTCCATCATCCAGCCCCAGGATCCTTCTCTATGTGACCTCCATCATCCAGCCCCAGGCTCCTTCTCTATGTGACCTCCATCATCCAGCCCCAGGCTCCTTCTCTATGTGACCTCCATCATCCAGCCCCAGGATCATTCTCTATGTGACCTCCATCATCCAGCCCCAGGCTCCATCTCTATGTGACCTCCATCATCCAGCCCCAGGCTCCTTCTCTCTGTGACCTCCTTCATCCAGCCCCAGACTCCTTCTCTATGTGATCTCCATCATCCAGCCCCAGACTCCTTCTCTATGTGACCTCCATCATCCAGCCCCACGATCCTTCTCTATGTGATCTCCATCATCCAGCCCCAGGCTCCATCTCTATGTGACCTCCATCATCCATCCCACGATCCTTCTCTATGTGATCTCCATCATCCAGCCCCAGGCCCCTTCTCTATGTGACCTCCATCATCCAGCCCCAGACTCCTTCTCTATGTGACCTCCATCATCCAGCCCCAGGCTCCTTCTCTATGTGACCTCCTTCATCCAGCCCCAGGCTCCATCTCTATGTGACCTCCATCATCCAGCCACAGGCTCCTTCTCTATGTGACTTCCTTCATCCGGCCCCAGGCTCCATCTCTATGTGACCTCCTCCATCCAGCCCCAGGCTCCTTCTCTATGTGACCTCCATCATCCAGCCCCAGACTCCTTCTCTATGTGACCTCCATCATCCAGCCCCAGGCTCCTTCTCTATGTGACCTCCACCATCCAGCCCCAGGCTCCTTCTCTATGTGACCTCCATCATCCAGCCCCAGACTCCTTCTCTATGTGACCTCCATCATCCAGCCCCAGACTCCTTTTCTATGTGACCTCCATCATCCAGCCCCAGGCTCCTTCTCTATGTGACCTCCATCATCCAGCCCCAGGCTCCTTCTCTATGTGACCTCCATCATCCAGCCCCAGACTCCTTCTCTATGTGACCTCCATCATGCAGCCCCAGGCTCCTTCTCTGTGTGACCTCCATCATTCAACCCCAGGATCCTTCTCTATGTGACCTCCATCATCCAGCCCCAGGCTCCTTCTCTATGTGATTTCCATCATCCAGCCCCAGGCTCCTTCTCTATGTGACCTCCATCATCCATCCCCAGGCTCCTTCTCTATGTGACCTCCATCATCCAGACCCACGATCCTTCTCTATGTGATCTCCATCATCCAGCCCCAGGCTCCATCTCTATGTGACCTCCATCATCCAGCCCCACGATCCTTCTCTATGTGATCTCCATCATCCAGCCCCAGGCCCCTTCTCTATGTGACCTCCATCATCCAGCCCCAGGCTCCTTCTCTATGTGACCTCCATCATCCAGGCCAGGCTCCTTCTCTATGTGACCTCCATCATCCAGCCCCAGGCTCCTTCTCTATGTGACCTCCATCATCCATCCCCAGGATCCTTCTCTATGTGACCTCCATCATCCAGGCCCAGGTTCCTTCTCTATGTGACCTCCATCATCCAGCCCCAGACTCTTTCTCTATGTGACCTCCATCATCCAGCCAGAGGCTCCTTCTCTATGTAACCTCCATCATCCATCCCAGGCTCCTTCTCTATGTGACCTCCATCATCCATCCCCAGACTCCATCTCTATGTGACCTCCATCATCCATCCCCAGGCTCCTTCTCTATGTGACCTCCATCATCCAGCCCCAGGCTCCTTCTCTATGTGACCTCCATCATCCAGCCCCAGGCTCCTTCTCTATGTGACCTCCATCATCCAGCCCCAGACTCCTTCTCTATGTGACCTCCATCATCCAGCCACAGGCTCCTTCTCTATGTGACCTCCATCATCCAGCCCCAGGCTCCTTCTCTATGTGACCTCAATCATCCAGCCCCAGGCTCCTTCTCTATGTGACCTCCATCATCCAGCCCCACGATCCTTCTCGATGTGACCTCCATCATCCAGCCCCAGGCTCCTTCTCTATGTGACCTCCATCATCCAGCCCCAGACTCCTTCTCTATGTGACCTCCATCATCCAGCCCCAGACTCCTTCTCTATGTGACCTCCATCATCCAGCCCCAGGCTCCTTCTCTATGTGACCTCCATCATCCAGCCCCAGGCTCCTTCTCTATGTGACCTCCATCATCCAGCCCCAGGCTCCTTCTCTGTGTGACCTCCATCATCCAGCCCCAGGCTCCTTCTCTATGTGACCTCCATCATCCAGCCCCAGACTCCTTCTCTGTGTGACCTCCATCATCCAGCCCCAGGCTCCTTCTCTGTGTGACCTCCATCATCCAGCCCCAGGCTCCTTCTCTATGTGACCTCCATCATCCAGCCCCAGGCTCCTTCTCTATGTGACCTCCACCATCCAGCCCCAGGCTCCATCTCTATGTGACCTCCATCATCCAGCCCCAGGCTCCTTCTCTGTGTGACCTCCATCATCCAGCCCCAGGCTCCTTCTCTATGTGACCTCCATCATCCAGCCCCAGGCTCCATCTCTATGTGACCTCCATCATCCAGCCCCAGGCTCCTTCTCTATGTGACCTCCATCATCCAGCCCCAGGCTCCTTCTCTGTGTGACCTCCATCATCCAGCCCCAGGCTCCTTCTCTATGTGACCTCCATCATCCAGCCTCAGGCTCCTTCTCTATGTGACCTCCATCATCCAGCCCCAGGCTCCTTCTCTATGTGACCTCCATCATCCAGCCCCAGGCTCCTTCTCTATGTGACCTCCATCATCCAGCCCCAGGCTCCTTCTCTATGTGACCTCCATCATCCAGCCCCAGGCTCCTTCTCTATGTGACCTCCATCATCCAGCCCCAGGCTCCTTCTCTATGTGACCTCCATCATCCAGCCCCAGGCTCCTTCTCTATGTGACCTCCATCATCCAGCCCCAGGCTCCTTCTCTATGTGACCTCCATCATCCAGCCCCAGGCTCCTTCTCTATGTGACCTCCATCATCCAGCCCCAGGCTCCTTCTCTATGTGACCTCCATCATCCAGCCCCAGGCTCCTTCTCTATGTGACCTCCATCATCCAGCCCCAGGCTCCTTCTCAATGTGACCTCCATCATCCAGCCCCAGGCTCCTTCTCTATGTGACCTCCATCATCCAGCCCCAGGCTCCTTCTCTATGTGACCTCCATCATCCAGCCCCAGGCTCCTTCTCTGTGTGACCTCCATCATCCAGCCCCAGGCTCCTTCTCTATGTGACCTCCATCATCCAGCCCCAGGCTCCTTCTCTGTGTGACCTCCATCATCCAGCCCCAGGCTCCTTCTCTGTGTGACCTCCATCATCCAGCCCCAGGCTCCTTCTCTATGTGACCTCCATCATCCAGCCCCAGGCTCCTTCTCTATGTGACCTCCACCATCCAGTCCCAGGCTCCATCTCTATGTGACCTCCATCATCCAGCCCCAGGCTCCTTCTCTGTGTGACCTCCACCATCCAGCCCCAGTATCCTTCTCTATGTGACCTCCTTCATCCAGCCCCAGGCTCCATCTCTATGTGACCTCCATCATCCAGCCCCAGGCTCCTTCTCTATGTGACCTCCATCATCCAGCCCCAGACTCCTTCTCGATGTGACCTCCATCATCCAGCCACAGGCTCCTTCTCTATGTGATCTCCATCATCCAGCCTCAGGCTCCTTCTCTATGTGACCTCCATCATCCAGCCCCAGGTTCCTTCTCTATGTGACCTCCATCATCCAGCCCCAGGCTCCTTCTCTATGTGACCTCCATCATCATCCAGCCCCAGGCTCCTTCTCTATGTGACCTCCATTCATCCAGCCTCAGGCTCCTTCTCTATGTGACCTCCATCATCCAGCCCCAGGCTCCTTCTCTATGTGACCTCCATCATCCAACCCCAGGCTCCTTCTCTATGTGACCTCCATCATCCAGCCCCAGACTCCTTCTCTATGTGACCTCCATCATCCAGCCCCAGGATCCTTCTCTATGTGACCTCCATCATCCAGCCCCAGGATCCTTCTCTATGTGACCTCCATCATCCAGCCCCAGGCTCCTTCTCTATGTGACCTCCATCATCCAGCCCCAGGCTCCTTCTCTGTGTGACCTCCATCATCCAGCCTCAGGCTCCTTCTCTATGTGACCTCCATCATCCAGCCTCAGGCTCCTTCTCTATGTGACCTCCATCATCCAGCCCCAGGCTCCTTCTCTATGTGACCTCCATCATCCAGCCCCAGGCTCCTTCTCTATGTGACCTCCACCATCCAGCCCCAGGCTCCTTCTCTATGTGACCTCCATCATCCAGCCCCAGGCTCCATCTCTATGTGACCTCCATCATCCAGCCAGAGGCTCCTTCTCTATGTGACTTCCTTCATCCAGCCCCAGGCTCCATCTCTATGTGACCTCCACCATCCAGCCTCAGGCTCCTTCTCTATGTGACCTCCTTCATCCAGCCCCAGACTCCTTCTCTATGTGACCTCCATCATCCAGCCCCAGGCTCCTTCTCTATGTGACCTCCACCATCCAGCCCCAGGCTCCTTCTCTATGTGACCTCCATCATCCATCCCCAGACTCCTTCTCTATGTGACCTCCATCATCCAGCCCCAGGCTCCTTCTCTATCATCCAACCCCAGGATCCTTCACTGTGTGACCTCCATCATCCAGCCCCAGACTCCTTCTCTATGTGACCTCCATCATCCAGCCCCAGACTCCTTCTCTATGTGACCTCCATCATCCAGCCCCAGGCTTCTTCTCTGTGTGACCTCCATCATCCATCCCCAGGCTCCTTCTCTATGTGACCTCCATCATCCAGCCCCAGGCTCCTTCTCTATGTGACCTCCATCATCCAGCCCCAGGCTCCTTCTCTATGTGACCTCCATCATCCAGCCCCAGGCTCCTTCTCTATGTGACCTCCATCTTCCAGCCCCAGGATCCTTCTCTATGTGACCTCCATCATCCAGCCCCAGGCTCCACCTCTATGTGACCTCCATCATCCAGCCCCAGGATCCTTCTCTATGTGACCTCCATCATCCAGCCCCAGGCCCCTTCTCTATGTGACCTCCATCATCCAGCCCCAGGCCCCTTCTCTATGTGACCTCCATCATCCAGCCCCAGGCTCCTTCTCTATGTGACCTCCATCATCCAGCCCCAGGCTCCATCTCTATGCTCCAGACCCATCCATCATCCATCCCCAGGATCCTTCTCTATGTGACCTCCATTATCCAGCCCCAGGCTCCATCTCTATGTGACCTCCATCATCCAGCCCCAGGATCCTTCCATACCTGAGGCTGGCATTTCTGGGTAACTGCACTCCCACAAAAATGTCCAAGGCACCTTCTTGTGTTGAATAGCAAAACAGTTGTGGGAGCTGCCAAGAAAAATGGCTTTGTGTCCCTTTCTATGCCACGTCCTCTACTGAAGTCACTGTTCCTTCTCTTGAAGACCCAGGACATGACAAGCATCACTCCTCTAGCTCTGGGACAATGTGGTCCTGATTCCTCTCAGACTCTAAAATTCTCCATTTCTCGCTGACATGGTTCATATGCATACTTTAAAGGAAAAGCCCATGTGGGGCAGTTATGGGAATCATATTTCCCAGCACGTCCATCAACCTCTAATTCAAGAAGCATAAAGTTGAGGTGCAACCTGAGATCCCTTAGCAACCTCCAAGTTACCTTAGCCAACTCCCATCTGAAGAGGAAGGGGTCCTCAGGTGGGCCATGCTCCACCCAGAGGACAGCAGGGTATGCTTTTTGGCACCTCTGTGTTGCCAGGTAACCAACACCTGTGAGGAATCACACACTCCTGAGGCACCATTGAGGTTATGGGAACACCTTGCCCTCCTTGGGCCTGGATTCTCTTTGGGGCTACTTGGCTCTGTCACTCTGAGTCATAGTGCTGTGGAGGCTCTGCCTTCCAGGCTAACAGGTCCTCTGTCTCTCCCTCTTACTCCTGTGCCATAGTTCCCAGTCACTTTGCCTCCTGTCTGAGATATGGCCCTCTGAGGTTCCCTCTTCATATCTCACTTCATTCTTATTCAAAGTCACCACCACAAAGCAAAGACAGACCTCAAAGGTCTTCGGCCAGTCCCCCTTGGATATGATCGATGTAACCTATAGACCTGCTGCAGTTAGGCAGACATATCCCACCTTCCCAGGAAGAAGCAAAATGTTAAAGAAAGTTACTGCAAATCATGACAGCTTCACTCTGTAGCTTCCGTGGGTTAGCCTCAGGGTCGAGTCCCAGGATTGAATTGATTGACTGCAGAATACTCCCTGTTAGCCCCAGTACTGAGTCCCCGGATTGAGCTTATTAACTGCAGAATACTTCCTTCCCATTTTCCTGCCACCTCAAGCTGCTGCCTCTGCCTTCTTAACACTACTTCCTTGTGGGACTTACTCTGGTCTCACAATGGCTGGGGTCCTGGGGCAGACACCTCTGCTTCCCCACTCAGCACCAAGAGATGGTCCTGTGGCTTGGAGTGGTGCCCTGCAGAACACTGGGGCTTCCCCTCCCCAGCCCCTTATATTGCATCCTCACTGACTTCAAAACCGTGTGAAGGGGCTGGCATGCTTCCCAGCCATTTATATTTACTAACAGAGACTACACCATGGCCTTATGTGGTGTGACTGTTGTGTGTGTGTGTGTGTGTGTGTGTGTGTGTGTGTGTGTGTGTGACGTGGAGGTCAGAAGTAAACATCAGATGTCCTCTTATATCATTCATTCCTCCACCTTACTTACCTCCTTGAGACAGAGTCTCTCGATGAACCTGGAACTTGCTGATTTTCAGCCAGACTGGCTGCGCAGTGAGCCCCAGAAAAGCTTCTGTCTCCACCTCCCTCAGCACTGGGGCCACGCGCATGCTCAGGCTTAACTGCTTGTCCTTGTGTCTGTGGTCGTGAAAAACTAAGACCCAGGAGAATGGAGCTGTCAACAATCCCAGAGCCAGAAGTCACCGCTGTCGAGTTTGAACTCAGTCTAGACAAGAGGACGAGGAGGGGCTTTGAAGACCTTCTCCTTCTGAAGTCCAAGCAGAGCAGTCACTGGGTTCTGACTTTCACGAGAGGGGGCTTTGAAGACCCTCCTGCTCTCCTCTTCACCCGAAAAGCCTATGCTCTTAGCCCCGCAGTGTTTCCTTCCTACCCAGTGTCTCTGCGAGCTCTGGCAGCCTCCAGGAAGGGCCTCCTTCTCCAGCTTCATCTGTCACCTGCTGCAGTTCTGTGCTTAGACTAGGCAGAATCCACTCTGCCCAGGGTGTGAACTCACTTTCTGAAGTCTTGATCAAGATTCAAGAGTCCAGAGGTGTGTGCTAAGAAACTCTGGCCCCACAGGAAGTAAAGTGATACAGTCTTCGTATAGCAGAACCTGTTAGGAGCTCTTGAGTCCTGTGCTCCATCTCTGGAGTCCAGGACGAGAGGTGTGATCCAGAGTCCTGTAAAGTGTCACTCATTCTCTTCACGACTCTCCATCTTGTGACCCCTGCCCTGGGAACTGTCCTTCTTTCCTCTGACTTAGCCACTCTGTCCATTGGAAGCAAAATATTCCCCATGAGGCAGAGCCCAGAACACGGAGGCACAAG
The DNA here is from genome assembly GCA_036365145.1 of Orientallactaga sibirica. NCBI lineage: Eukaryota > Metazoa > Chordata > Mammalia > Rodentia > Dipodidae > Orientallactaga > Orientallactaga sibirica. The sequence continues at coordinate 12,238,237 of JAEOAD010000038.1, read as the reverse complement.
AGAAAGGAGTCCCTGAAAGTGGCCAAGGACTCCCACAGGGAGCGGCTCCCGGCCTCTTGAAATTTGGATTCAAGCTGCTCTCATTTCTGCACGTTCAAGTTGGAACACAGAAAGGTGGACATGATTGAAATTTGCATTTAAATGGAAACGGTTAGAGGTAAAGGCCCAGTGTTTAGAGAAATGAGAGTATCCATTTTTCTAAGAGGGAGGCAAGTGTTATCGTATGCCATTAAGGTGTCATGGAGCCGAAATATGTTTAGAAATATTAGCCACCGTTACAGCATGCAGAGCGGTGCCTGGCATTTGGAAATGACTCCTTACTATAAGGGAATCAGAGCAAACGCTGTGTCAAACACAACAACTCATAGGGTGGCCGGTCACTGCTGCCTAGCCACCACACAGTGCCCATTCTCCCTTCCTCCCTCTCTCTCTTCCCGCCTTCCTTTCTCCCTTCCATCAACCCTTTCACTTTCTTTCTGTCTTCCTTCCATCTTTACTCCTTTCTTTCCTTCCTTTCTGGTGTGTGTCCGCATATCTACATATGTGAGGATATACATGTGTGTGCATATGTGCCGAGGCCAGAGGTTGACATCAAGAATCTTCCTCCATCATTCTCCACCTGATTTACTTACTGAGTCAGGGTCTGAACTTGAACCCAGAGCTTTCAAGTCACATAATCTAACTGGTCATCTTGCCCCAGGAATCGCTATTTCTACCTCCCAAGCTCTGAGATTACAAGGGGGCCTCCACACTGTCCTGACGTTTGCATAGGTGCTGGGGTTGTGAACTCGGGTCCTTAAGCTTGCATGGAAAGTTTCATACCTCCTGAAGCACATTCCCAGCCCCTCCGCTACTTTAGAAAGGTGACAGACAGATGCTGGAATTAGTTCATAGTTATCAGAGGGTACCTGAGTGACACACACTGGCTTCCATAGCATGCTGACTATAAGATCTTGAAATACATGGCTCACTCCTTACCTCACATGGGATTTGCTGGTTTGGATGGATAGAAAGTGGGTGATTATACAGAACCAAGAGGAGCCAGAGTGTATGCCCTCTCTGCCTCGCTGAGAAGACCCCCTTACCCCTAGTACCACCAGCTACAGCGTCACGCTTTATTCCATTCTCATGCCCAGGCTTGCTATGGACCCAAAGGAATTTTCTTTTCACTGCCCCACCCCAAGGCTCAGGTGGATAGAGCAGTCACCAGGATGAAAACATTTACCGGTGAAGCAGAAGAGAGAAAGAGGACCAAGTTTGAGGGTCTTCACGCACGAACAAATGTTTGATCTGAGCAACCCACACATACTTCAAATGACACCCATTACTCATGACTAGTACAGCTCCTGAAACAGACTTAAGCTGGGTCCAACTGATAGAAACTACGAACAATTTCACAATTTGGACAGTAGAACTCCTATCTCCCTGTCCATGAACCATGGAAGGAGAAGCCAGAGACGTGAACTTTGAGGCAGGAAAAGAGAAAGCAGCTCCCAATACCCCATGCAGCAAAAGCTAGTGTTCCCAAGAAAGTGAGTATTTGGCAAATGTTGTAGACCTTTTAAAGAGCTACAACAGAGCGTTGCAGGCTGGGCGCTTTATAAGCATCTTGTGTTTCTTACTTTTCTTATTGCTGAGGCCACATACCTGGCCAGAAACCACCTCAGGAAGAAGAGGGAAGTTTGCCTTCAAGCAAAGACATACAGTCCATTCCAGAGGGACGGCTTGGAGACCAGTGGCAGGTGGCTGGTCACATTATACATGTGCATCCAGGAAGCAGAGGGAAGTGAATGGTGCTCTGGGGCTCACCTTCTCCTCTTTATTTATTCCTGGTCCCCAGCCCATGGAATGTGCTAACCTCCTTTAGTGTGGTCTTGCCTCCTCCTCTAAACCTTGCTAGAAACATACTGAGAAGTACGTTTCTATGGTGATTCAAAACGCTGTGAAGTTGCCAATGAAGATTAACCATGATAACCTATGTTTACGTCTCTCAGTTCCAGAGGATGGGAAGTTCAAGGCGCAGGTTCATTGTGTGAGTGTGAGGAGGGCCCATTTCAGAGGCTGGGAAGTTCAAGGTCCAGGGGTGTTCAGGTTCATTGTGTGAGGAGGGCCCAGTTCCTTACTTAGAGACAGCTGTTGTTTCCTGTGTCCTGACATGGACAAAACTCTCTGGGGCTTTATAAAAGAGCTAATCTCATTTATGAATGCCCTATCTTCAAAACCCAATCACCTCTTGAATATCCCACATGTTTTTACCACATGTTGATTTTGAGGTTGGACTTTCAACATAGGAACTTGGTCAGGTGAGGCTATGACAAACATTGAGTTCATTGTAGAAAGGAAGGGCTGAAGTGGAAAACAAAGGAAAACAGGAACAAAACAAGACAAAAACAAAAGAGAGATACTAAGCCAAGGGTGGTGGAGCACACCTTTAATCCCAGCACTGGAGAGGCAGAGGTAGGAGGACCTCCTTGAGTTCGAGGCCACCCTGAGAATACATAGTAAATTCCAGGTCAGACCCTACCTCAAAAAACCAAAAACAAAGAGAGAGAGTGAGAGAATAAAAGTCCCTTTTGAAATGCTGAGTCAAGAGAAAAGTTACACACTGGAACCCAGCTCCATAGCTGGAATGACAGAGCAGCTGAGGAGAGGCCGGTTAATCTTAACTGTCAACTTAACCTGATTTAGAATCACTAGGGAAACAAATGTGTAGGCATATCTATGAGGGAATTTCTAGATGAGGCAAATGAAGGGAGAGCATGTGAGCAGCACCAAACCATGGGGCTGGAGTCACTGACTGGATGAGAAGAAGGAACCCCGAGCCCCAGAATCCCTCACTCTCTGCTCTCTGGCTCCAGATGCAATGGGATCTGCTGCTTTACATTCCTGCCACCATTCCTTTCCACCATTATGGACTGTACCTGAAAAGTGTGAGCCAGAACAAAGCCCTTCATTCCTTAAGGGGCTTTTCCTTGGGGATTTTGTCACAGCAAAGAGAAAAGTAACTGATATGATGCATGATGCACAAGTAGGTGACATTGACCCCAAAGAATCAATACCCACAAAGTGCTGTAGGTGGGGCGTTCCCACAGTCAGAAGTCCGTGGTCTCCCCTGAATCAGACAATCCCTGAGAAGAGTCACAGGATCCAGGTATGGACTAGAACACCATGCTGCGACTTTAGCAGCAGACTCAGAAAGGCAAGTATCACATATTGCCTCTGCTGTGTGAAATCTATATTTAAATTTACATGATATACAATATACACTATTTTTATAGGCCCAAAAGTAGAAAGGGGGGGAGATACAAAAAAAAGGGAAGAGAAAAACTAAAAGTAATGGGTTATGTGTGACGTGAAAGCAGAGGGGTAACTGAGTGGAGGAAGTATATATATATGTATGTATATATACATATATATATATATATGGGGGACAGAGGTGGGATAGAGGAGGGGACTAAGAAAAATAAATTATACTGACATACATGTAGGAAATGCCATTATAAAATCCCTTACTTTATATGGTAACTTATAATTTTTTAAGTTCAAAAGACCATATATATTATTGAAATAAAGATCACATAAACTGGGCTGGAGAGATGGCTTAGAGGTTAAGTGCTTGCCTATGAAACCTGAGAATCCCGGTTCAAGGCTTGATTCCCCCATACCCACTTAAGCCAGATGCACAAGGTGGGGCATGTATCTGAGTTTGTTTGCAGTAGCTGGAGGCCCTGGTGCTCCTATTCTCTTTCTCTCTCTCTCCCTCTCTCTCTCTCTGTCACTCTTAAATAAATAAATAAAAATAAACATTTTTTTAAAAATTCACATAAACTAGCAAAATAACATAAACACAACATAAACACACAGAATTCACACACTAGGGGTTCACAGTCTGCTTTCTGGGTATGACTCCATTGTTTGTAAGATGACTGACCATCAGATCATTCATCATTCAACAGATATGTTCATCTCCCTCTCCTCAGAGCTGAGAACATGCCTTGTGTTTAAATAAATTTTGTTAAAATGCTTAATGAATAACTTCTTACTGTGAGATCAATGTTGCACCAAAGGAAAGCAGATCTAAGGATGCAGTAAGCCTTACTTGCTCTCGTCATTCTGGAGGAGTGCTGTGCTGACAAGAAACCCCCAATATCATAACATAGAGCCCCCACGTGTTCTTCCAGTCCTAGGCTCCATGCCTGCTGTGTGCCTGCTGGGGGAAAGAGGTGGATCCACTTGAGGTGCTAACCTACAGATCCCCTTCACAATGGGTCAGTTACAGCTGGGCCAGGATTGACTTATCTGCAGGAGAGTGGCTGGACCTCTGCAGGGTGCTTTTCTGCAGGTATTAGCCATTTCACTGCATTCCCATCCGGCTTGTCTAAGATGAAGGAATGGAGGCCTACTGTCCTAAATTATCTTTCCCAAATTCACAGAGCCAACAAGTGGAGAAACTGGAACTGAAAGGAAGGTTCTGCCTCCAGGATCCGTGACTATGAAGCAAATACCAGGCAGAGAGGAAGCTGCTCTAGAACCCAGTACACAATGGTGCATTACCCTCCGTGGAACGGCTATGTCACTTGACCCTTGAAGGAACACAGGTCTGCATCACAAGCCAACAGGGAAGCCCAGGAAACATGACGTAGAGGTCCTGCGCTCACAGAGTGTAGCAGCACCTGTGTGAGTTCTTGGGGCAGGGGCCATGTCTGCTCTCTGTGTCCATTTCTAGAAGAGTCCACAGCTATAACCCAGTAACATTTTATTAAATCCAAATATAAACTGCATACAAGATTTTTTTAATCATTATTTTTTATTGACTTTTATACTTACATACAAAAAAAAACACCTGATATTTCCCTTCCCTCCCCCCATTCCACTTTAGAACTCAAGTCTCCATCATATCCCCTCCCTCTCTCCATTAGTCTCTCTTTTAATTTGATGTCATCATCTTTTTCTTCTATTTTGAGGGTTTTGCGAAGGTATTGCTAGGCACTGCAAGGTCATGGATATCGAAATATTTTATTGTTATTTATTTATTTATTTGACAGAAAAAGGAGAGAGAATGGGTGCACCAGAGCCTCCAGCCACTGCAAACAAATTCCAGATGCTTGCACCCCCTTGTGCATCTGGCTAACGTGGGTCCTAGGGAATCGACCCTGGGTCCTTTGGCTGTGTAGGCAAACACCTTAACTGCTAAGCTATCCTTACTTGCTTATTTGTATTTATTTATTTGAGAGTGACAGACAGAGGAAGAGGTAGAGAGAGAGACTGAGAATAGGTGCACCAGGGCCTCCAGCCACTGCAAACAAACTCCAGATTCATGTGCTACCTTGTGCATCTGGCTAATGTGGGGCCTGCTGAATTGAACCTGGGTCCTCTGGCTTTGCAGGCAAATGCTTTAACGGCTAAGCCACCCCTCTAGCCCAGTTTCAGAGATTCTTAAGTAGGCTGTCTAAAATTCTTGGGGAATGAAGATTGGAAATGATCAACATGTGCATGTAAAGTTTGAAGAAGAATTTTTGAGGGGCTGGGGCTATAACACACTTGGTGGTGTGCTTTCCTAGCATGCACACAGCCTTGAGTCTGATCCCTAGCACTGTATACACTAGAAATTAATGATACATACCTGCAATCCAGCACTTAGGAGGTAGAGACAGGTGGATCTGAAATTTGAGGTCATTTTCAGCTTTATAGTGAGTTTGAAGCCAGTCTGGGCTACCTGAAACCCTGGAGAGAGAAAGAAGGGAGGGAGGGATAGAGAAGAGAGAGAGAGATTGATTTTGAATATCAGAAAAAGAAAATGAGAAAGACATTGAGTTTTGGATAAAGAAAGTATGAAGTTTATTGCATAAATCATAGAGTCCTAAATTTTGGTTGGAAATACATGGAGGGTGCAGGGGTAAGAGCTGATTTTAGAATGAAGAAAATGAAAACCTCAGGACTGGGCAATGTCTTGCCTGGAATAATTGGGGATGCTTACAGGCCAGGAGCAGGAGTTTCGCTGAGCTGACGCTATCCAGGGATCATTCCCCATGTGAGAGCCCCCGGAGGGCTGGCTGCGCACCAGGGCCCTGAGAAGGGTGATTAGCATGCTGTCCCCCGTCCCCCTCAGAGGCAGAGGTCAGGCGAGTCTCTCCCTCCAGGTCGCTCCCAGCCTGTTGGTAAGCAATGCTGAGCCTTACTTATATTTCCAGGACCAATGGTGGCTGGGGCGACATGAAGACTCCTGGGAGTGTGTCAGAGGCTGTCTTAAAAATCCTCAAGATGTTTCAAGGCTGTTTACATGATCATGAATTTTATGTTTATGGATGGAGTAAACATGGCCTCCATGCCAAATCCTGATGCAAAGAAATCCAGAGGAATTAAACTCAGAATGAAACATTTTCAAAGCCAAAGGTATCTATGTCCACATTTGACCCGGTTTGAGAAAAGGGGGCACAATTTCTAGAATATGGAAGCATGAGCCAGTGCTTATGAAATGATCCTTAAGGGCCAGAGGTATAGTATCTCCTCCAACTCATCTTAGGAAATTGGCACAATTATTGGTTGTCAGGCAAGAAACAGATGTCAGGAAGTTCACCGCTATAGCTGGCAACTGGTGGAACAGTAGCTTGTCTCACTGAGGAGACATTTGTTGAGGCCTTACTCTAAGCCAGGCATGGTTGCTCGCCTTCCTAGTTTTCACCCATGCAGCAATAGATCCAGGCAGCATTATTTTATTTTTATTTGTTTATTTGTGTGTATGGGGGGGGGATGGCATACCAGGACCTCTTGCCATTGCAAATGAACACAAGGTACTTGTGCCAATTTTTGCATCTGGCTTACATAGGTGGCTTTGGAACTGAATTCTGGCTTTCAGGCTTTGTAAGCAAGCACCTTTAATTGCTAGCCATCTTCCCAGCCTCCAGGCAGCTATTATTTCTTTGCAAAATGTGGAAACTAAGGGCCCAGAGGGAGTCCTAAGCTGAGGATCAGTGGTTCAGGGTTGGAAATCCTGAATCACTGTATTGTCCACATCTGGAACTCTGGGGTGGGAGAGTGAGCTCTGAGCAAGCCCCCACCATTTGCTAAAATGGTTCCACTCTCCACCTTTCCCACTATTGGAACACCATCACCAACTTGCAATCAAACCATAGATCTTAATATTTAAGTTGTTTTTTATCAGGTATATGATGACATTAATGAGTAAAATGACACAAAATTTAGTACCAAGAGTGGGGTTACAACTACTGGGCTATGTGGTTCACAGAGATTTTGAATTGCTTTGTAGGGACAATGTGAATGATTTTGGAACTGCATGCTATAGAAGCCCTAGAAGACAGTTAGTAGATATCAGTGGAACATTCTGGTAGTGCTAGAGACTACAATACCATGGGAAAGGTGGAGAGTGGAAGCCCATGCACAAGGTTTCAGGTGGGAATGAAGACTTGATCAGGAATTGCAATACAGGTCAATCATGTTGCATTCTGGCAAAGCATCTGGTTATATTCTGTCCACATTCTAAAACTCTGACTGAATTGTAAAGTTCTAGACTAAATTGTTTGGAGGAGGAAATTTCAAGCAGGGCATTCAGGCTGTGTTGTGACTAATTCTCACTGCTTTTAGATGTACACCATTAAATGTGCACCATTAGAAAGCTATAGGCTTTGCACTAGGACAAGAGAAAATGTACCTTGAAGAAAAGACTACCACCTGCTGAGTGCTCCAGGGTGTCACAACAAAAATTCATCTCAAGGGAGAGAGTGCCTGAAAAGAGCTGCTAAAACTGTGGTCCAAGAGGTCAGGCTACATCTCAAACAGGCAGCAGAACTTGATTTTGCTCATGTAGTGCTGGTTTGGCAGGTGTGAAGGCTGAAAGAGTGAAGGGGTTGTAGAGGCTTGTACCAAAGTTCCAGAAAGGCTGTTAAGGCCAGATCATGCGCAGATTCCCTGGAAAGAACTCCTGAGTGAGCTGTACATGACACTGGGAAGGTGAAACCAAAGTTACAGTGGAGACCTCTGGGCCCTGGAGATGCCAGAAATGTGGAACGTCTACCAAGGAAAGCTTCAGGTACAGAGCTGGAGAGGTGGGGCTACCCAAGCCCATTGGAGCCCAGTTGATGTCATCATGAAGTGCAGACATTAGATGCAGAGCTGTGTGGTTTAAGGGTTGGTGTGTTTGCCCTCCTGCATCTCAGTCTCGCCTTGGTACTTATTTCCATGTTGTCCTCCCATTCTTCCCTTTGGGATAGAAGTGTTTACTCTCTGCCACTGTATATTGGAAATATATAACTTGTTTTTTTTTTTTTTTTTTTTTGAGGCAGGGTTTCATTCTAGCTGACCTCAAAGTTACTCTTTAGTCCAGGCTGGCCTCGAACTCATGGTGATCCTCCTGCCTCATCTTCCCAAGTGCTGGGATTAAAGGCATGCAACACACCACTCTTAAATTTTGTTGCTGTTGTTGTTGTTAGTAGGGACTTTCAACTGTGATCTTATCTTGAGTCTCAGAGACACTTTGGACTTTTGAACTGAGTTGTAAATGTAAGACTGTGGGGACCTTTGAGGTTGGACTGAATGCAATTTGCATTATGAACTGAATATGAATATATGTGGGCCAGGTGCTAAATGTTAGACCATAGGTTCAAAATGTCCACAGAGGTTCATGTGTTCGAAGATGGAGTCCCAGACAGTGGAGCTGTTTTGGAAAGTTGTGGAACCTTGAGGAGGTAAGTAAAACCATAGATAGAATAACAAGGTTACAGAGGCGACCGACGGTGCCATGAGCTTTATAGACAAAACTTCTTCCTGTTCTATCTGTTTCCTGAGCTGCCCAGATGTGAGCAAGCAGCTAGCTAAATACTTCTTTAGCCACAACAGGGCTGCCATACCTTCACCATGATCTACCCTACAACCATGAGCTGGAATAAACTTTTCCTTGCTTAAGATATTTCTTTTAATATGTATTTAGTCACAGCAGAGAAGTAACTAATACAATGATTGCAAAGAGAAACCCAGAGAAGGCTATTTTAGGCCATGTGATAAATATACAGTATTCTAATCTCACTGTCTATAAATAAAGTGCCATTGAAACACAGGCAAGCTTGCTTTTCCCTATATTTTCTGAGACTGCTTTCACATTCCACAGCCAACTTGAGTGGTGACAGACCACATGGCGCCCAAAGCCGGAAATATTTACTGTCTACTCCTCTGTAGTGGGAGCATAGCGGCCTGGCCTTGGTCATGTGTAGTGAAGATTAGAATCTAGGCCCCTCCCGTCATTCCAGAACATTCGGCACACCACACATTACCTCACTTGGCCCTCCACTGATTCCATAGCACGGCCCTGCAGAGCCAGAATGTCCCTATCAGTGTCCCTTTTCTGAGACTTTTTAAATCCATATTTTTACACATGCTTCATTTTACTTTGGAATCTAATTTATACGGCCCACGTGAACACTCGTTGATGCAGACTGATCTGTCTGCTGCTCGATGCCCGGCTGTGATTGAACATGGAATGCAAAGTCTTCTCTGTTGGGTTCTACAAAATTGTTTCCATAAAAATTACTGACGTGGGTCATATTCTCTAACCTGAAGACTGGGTTATCTCGTTCCACCACCTTGGTTGAAATAAGCCCAGTCCTGAACTCAGTCGCCTTGAGGGATTTTAATAACAAGATATTCAGATAGTTCGTAAGTTCTTTCCTTGGCCTTCTCCTCCCCCTTAGCTATGATTGCCTAAGTACTGAAGGTAGGATTTCAAGTATTCAGAAAGAGCTCTGTAAAATTTTAAAAGAAGAACAAAAAAAAATTTTTTTTCTTTTAAAGATACACAAGAAGGAATTCACGGGAGCATTGCATCCATTACCCATCCAACCTCTGTAAGGTTCACATCTCTTTCAAAACATTGCTCATGTCAGTTCTCCCCCACATGAAAAGTGGCCTGCATCACATGTAGAACATGACCATTAACTTTTTTTTTAAGCATCCACCTCCTGAAATGCTGTTTTTTCTTAACTTGGAAATACTTCAGTGGATTTCACTGCTGGGGACCAAAACTAAGATTTTAATTGAAATATAGATAAGACAGGAGTCTTTAATTTACCTTCTCCCTAAGCAACAGGACATTCCTGGCTGTATGTGATAGATGACTTTTCTCCCCTTCTTTCTTTTTCAGCCTAGGCTGGAGCAAAATTATCTTATCTTCAGATGAAATATTTTAGGGATTTAGGGATTTTGTGTGCCTCAGGACAAAGGACAGTGTTTGAGGAAAGATCACTGTCCCCTTTCTGAGGCAGATCCTATCCTCATTGAAATTCTGATGTTAGAAGAAGCCAACTACCTCATTACCGTCCCCCACGCCACACATTTCATATGCTCTTGCAGACGGCGGGAACGTATTAGGGGCAAGAGAGAGAACACAAGGAGAATTCCAGTGCAATCCTGCCAGATGAGATATTTTTCTCCACTAACAAAAGACTAGGGATAAAATGTGCTGCTATAAAAGTGAATGATGCCATTCTTACAGTGGACTGGAAGGGCCGGTGCATTGTAGACCACAAGATCACTGTCATCACTTTCAGAGTAAGTAACATAGACCCTTCTATGTGTGCCCCGGGGCTCTCTCTCCTCCATTCAGCCCAGGGCCACCACCCTCAGGTCTCACTTCATAGCCAGAGATACGGGAGGGCACATAAACCAGAGGACATGACTTCCAAGGCCAAAGATAATTGAATTACCTGGTTGTCGCTGTGATGAATATGAGCTGTGGAAGCAGGATGAATTGTGGGTGCTGTCTCTGGAAGGGCTTGCAGCTCTCTGGCTCCACAGTGGCCTGACAGGGCTCCACTCCACAGAGCGGCTCTTGCTGGTGGTCCCTCAGGCACCCTGTGAGGTGCAATCCTGAACCCACACTTGAATGTTGTGATGAGAGACAGTCATTCTTCCCTCTCGTGTGCGACACAATGACACAGAATGCTCCACTGTTTGATTACATGAATCACCCAAATGTTATTTGGTTCTGCATTAAGTTGAAAGCCAATAATATTTGTCAATAACCTTGTTATTTATTTCCCTGATGGTCAGGAAGAAAAATCCTCATACATTCACTTGGCATGTCAGGTGTCCCTTCCCTGGGTACTGCTGGGCCCCATGCAAGGAATCCTCTGGATCAAGAATATTTTTTGTCTATAGTTGTTAATAAACATTGGGTCCATTGGAGAAAATATGGCAGGCAGGAGAATTCGGATCAGAATGTAAGTAGGCTTGAGTCCTAGCTTGTGGAAGATGGTCAAATTCCATTGCCTTACTGTCAAAGTGGGACATAAAGGCATGTTGGTGTTTAGACAAACACCTGGCCTAGACTGCAACACACGTGACCTACCACACAAGCTTGTTTCCTTTTCCTCTTTTGGGCCGCTAGATTGGCTGAGCCAGAAATTGCACTGAATTATTGAAGCCCTTCTCTGTTTGCCAAACCGTTCCCCTGTCTAGGACTTCTGGATTCTGTTGGACCTGTGACCTGTGAGCTCTCAGAGGAGAAGGCCATGTATGTGCTCAGCCCTGAGCTTCAAAATCCAGGCCAGGCCTGGTACAGAATCTGTGTTTATTGAGAGAAAATGAAGACGTGCCTTAATGACAAACTCCCCCATGCCATCAACAGACTAAAGAAGGTTCCACAGTTGCTCCTTTTATTACACAACATACGTGTTCATAAAAATCACCTGTTCTGCAAAACACATCTGAACACAGAGAATACGGAGAAAATTGGGCTGGGTATAATGTTTAAAACTTCATCATTGGCACATGAAAAAAAATGAGACTTAATTGTAAAAGGAACACAGTCTTGTTGTACATGTAAAGTGGTTAAAAAGAATACAGAAGAAAAAAAACTTGTCAAAAAACTGACAATTTACCTATAGGCCTGAAGCTTGCTTGGGGAACTGGGTGTGGGGATGGCTGAAGTGGGTGCATTATTTCAGAGATGGAAGTGGGAGGGAGGAAGCAGAGAAGAAACTGAAGCACTGGGACCTGGCTCTGTCCAATTGGCACTGTCCTGTTTCACATAACACATAAACACATGTAAAATTTCTATAGTGTCCACATTGTCCTTAGCATGTCAATCACAAGGGGTGGTGTCTGAGTCCATCGACCTATCTGTCCACCCATCTGTTTGTCTGTCTGCTGTCTGTCTGTCTAAGCATGAGCACCAGCTCAAAGTAATTGGACATGTTGAGTGGATAACTACTTGAGAAGATAACACAAAGCAGATAAAGCCAAGAGCAAGCAAAGTTTATTTGCCACTCGCATTTGTTCTATGCTAAGTGTTCCTGAATAAATGGTGATGTTTAGCTCCACCATACTTCCACGGTGGGATGTGGAAGATAATGCCTAGCGGTGCCTGGCTGCAGGAGAGGCTGGACATATGGTCCAGCTCTGAGTACCGAGGAAGGAAAGAAGGACAGAGCTGTCAACCCTTTGAATCTTCAGTCTTCGCAGGTGCCACATCATGCATAGGTGTTCACTGGCACCAATGTGTTGAAGCAAAGTTAACTCACCCCAGGGAGAGGAAAGAAAGACAGCATTTATTATGCACCTATTATATACTTGAGAGAGATTCGCCTCCATGTGCTCCTCTTGCCCCATTTGGTAATGACAGTACGCTGCCACTCGAAGGTCCTTCTCCAGCCTCCACGTGGGAAAACTGAAACCCAAGAGAAGCAGCAGAAGAGACAGGAGCACGGTGTTAGTGCATGTCAGGAGGAGGAGGGCTTGGATTCCCAGTAAGAGACACCATCGATTGCTCTGCTGCCTTGCCTGTGGCCCCCTGTGAGCAGTCAGCTGCAGGCAGTGGACCCCGTGTGGAAAGGGGCCGGATACTCTCAAGGTCTGGGCATACCTGAGTCAGCTTCAAAGTTGAGGAGGACTCAGAAGGAAAGCCACACGGACAAGAGGGAGAGAGACTATGGTTGTCAGGGTGCCCTCTGAGTGGCTCTGTATTAGACACAAGTGTGTAATCACACACAGACATGTCACAGTGCAGGCTTAATGTCATGGGTTGGGCCCTGTGGTAGTTTGAATTGATGGCCCCAATATATTCAGTGTTTTATTAGTTTGTAGTTTGCATCTGCAGCCACCTGGCTGGAGGCAGTGTCACTGGGCGGATCTTAAGGTGGGGTGGTGGGTTTAGGATTTTAATCTATCGATATGCAAAGTGTGCCTAGCTGGAGTTCCTGAGGAAGGCTGTGCTGTGCGGCATTTGGCTGTGGCTTTGCTCTCTGTGTTTGGTCCTGTGAAAGCAGGCCAGTTTCTTCTGCCATTATGGAACTTCCCCTGGATCTGTAAGCTTAATAAAGATCCCTTCCTCCATAACCATGACTGGTCTGGAAGTTCATCTCAGCCAACCTCAAGCTGCCTGCTACAGGCCCTGACCTTGAGAAAACCAGCCAACCTCCAAGCTGTAGCTCCTTCAACGATAAAGCCAGTGTTCAATGTGAGATCTTCCTTGTCTGGAGTGAACTAGGAACATGTTAATAGAGAATGCAAGTGAATGGGTTTTTAAGCCCTTAGGTGTTGTGTGATTACCATCATTAGAGAAAAGAGCCATTCATTTTATAGGGGGAAAGAACAGAAAAATCAGGTTCTGTTTGTTTATAGGGAAAATACAAAAAAAAAATTTGATCGTGAGTGCAGAAAGGGTGAAAGACCGTCTACTCTTCCTCCTGCTGGTATGGTGACAGTCACTAATGTGTTGTCACTCTCTCTGAGACTGGTCTTTAAAGCTCACTGGTCTGAGGCCTGATGGCAACTGAACAGCCCATGGGAGTCATTTCTAGCCATCTAAGTTCATGAAGTGTAAACTAACTTCTCAAAAATTAAGAAAGTTTAAAACACTAACAACAAAGCAACCCTACAACCTTTGACACAGCACTATGCCAGCTGAGAAGCAACTGAATGTTGGTGTGCTGACGTCCCAGGCATTAGTGGGCACACGAAAAGATAGCTAGAACCGTGGCAGGGACATGCTCACTCAGTCAAGTGTTTGCAGTACCAGGATGAGGGCCCCGAGTTTGATCTACAGAACCCATGCAAAACTAGGTAAGTCATTGGGTGTGATGGCGCACAACTTCAGTCCCAGCACTTGAGAGGCAGACACAGGAGGATTGCTGTGAGTTCAAGGCCATCCTGAGAGTACATGGTAACTTCCAGGACAGCATGAGCTACAGTGAGACCCTACCTCAAAAAAAAATAAATAAAGAGGTAAGTCCAATACCCACAGAGTGGAGAGGCAGGCTAGGGCCCAGGGAAGAGCTGAAATTGAAATTGATGCTCCAGTCAGGAGGCCCATCGCAGCAGAATTCCTCTGTACTCAGAGAAGACCAGTCTTTTGTTCTAGCCAAGTCTTCAGGTGATGGGACAAGGCCCATACATGCATGGACCACCCATGTCAAATCCATGTCAAAGCTAACTTCATAAAAAAAAAATTTTGCAGAAATATTCAGAATAATATTTGACCAAACATTTAGGAATGCTGACCTAGCCAGGTTGACAAAGGAAATTAACTATCTTATGAGGACCCTTCATTATGGGATCCCAAGTGTTAAAGAGAGACTCCCTGAGCCCAGAAGTACGCATTCATACACGGAAAACCAACTGAGATTGCGCATGCTAGTGTTGAGGTCCCTTGTTCCCAAGATGTGACGAAGACTCCTGTGACAATGAGACATGGAATAAAAGCCATGGAACCAAAAAGATGAAGTCAGGCAAACCTGAGGTTTCTTCAGGAATCTCAGTAACATTTTCTTTAAAAAAAAAATTTGTATCATTATATGAATTTTATTCTATTTGGGTGTGTAAATTCATGACATAGAATCTATACAGCCTGCTAATGAGCCATTCATTCATGTTGTTTTCCTTTTTGTTTAGTTGTTTTGTGTGGGAAGGGTGCACTTGTGCTTGGGTCATGTGTGTGGAGGGCAGAAGACAGCCTCTTGGTTGGTCCTCACCTTCCACCACCTTGAAGGCAGGGTTTCCTGTTGTTCACTCCTATCTCCACCTTCCTTTCCAGCGTGGGCCTGCTGGGGTCACAGAAGCACACCACAGCTTTCCACTTTTACATGTGATCTCAAGAGCCAAGCACAAGTCCTCAGGTTGGGCACCAATCCACTGAGCCATCTCCCCAGCATGGGTTCCAGTTGTTCATGGGGAAGATACGAAACTTGAGCCTGGGCTAGAGAGATGGCTTAGTGGTTAAGGCATTTGCCTGCAAAGTCAAAGGACCCAGGTTCCATTCCCCAGGACCCATGTTAGCCAGATGCACAAGGGGGCACACGCATCTGGAGTTCATTTGCAGTGGCTGGAGGCCCTGGCACACCCATTCTCTCTCTCCCTCTCTCCCTCTTTCTCTTCCAAATAAAATAAAATAAAATGTTAAAAAAAAAAAAACCTGCTGCTACATAGAGTTCCATAGTATAGACATACCACATCATTGTTATCCATTCATCTAATTATTGACTATCCCCACAGTGCAAGACCCACATTCCCCATTGATGAGGGTCCCTTTGGAGGGGGGAGGACAAGGAGGAGCATAATGGAGTCACCAATATGAATGTAAAATTAGAACAATATAAACCAAATAATAAATTATTTTTAAAAAAACTTGATCCTAACTGTTGAGGGCAAAAAAGTCGGTCTGCTTTTCCTCCTGCTGTGTTCATGACAACCACTCAAGTGTCAGCCTTTCAGGTCTTCCCACTGCTGAGATCCTCACAAGACCCTAGCAAAGGTGGATGGGCTCCAGTTAGGGGAAGTCCTGGATGGTATACTCTACGCATGCTACCACAGTCACCGTACAGCATCAGCACCCTCAAGGCACTTAAGCTCCCAGGTGAGTGTCATCACTAATGGTCAGCATGTGGCAACTCCGTCCCAAACAGGTGGATGACTGTTTCTGGAGCACACAGCTTATAAATGGTTGTGTTGGGCTTCAACTCGTGCTTGCTCGGGCCTTGGCCTAGACCAGGCTCAACTTTCTCTTTTCATATTCTTTTCTAAAGAAGATATTTTATTGATCTATTTATTTAGGACATAGAGGAAGAGGCAGAGAGAAAGAGCAAATGGTCACGCCATGGCATCCAGCCACTGCAAACTAACTCCAGATGTATGCACCTGCTTGTGCATCTGGCTTACATGGGTCCTGGGGAATCAAACCCGGGTCCTTAGGCTTCACAGACAAATGCCTTAACCGCAAATCCATTTCCCCGGCCCTCTTTTCATATTCTTTGTAGAGTAGAATTTTTAATCATTCTTCTTTGAAATTTTTCATCGTTCTTTACATTATTTTTTGCCTGTGTTTGTCGACTTTAAGAGAGTTGTGTATACAAGATTCATATTTAAAAATAAAAACTAACACTCAGGCTTGGGAAATGACTCAGCAGCTAAAGGCTCTTGTTTGCAAAGCCTGTCAGCCTGGGTTCAATTCCCTGACACCCAGGCACAAAGTGTCGCGTGCATCTGGAGTTCATTTGCAGTGAAATGAGACCTTATCCAGGCCATAAACACACATAGAAACAAGTGGATTGATTTTAAAAAATAAAGACTGCAGACTGGGGAGATGGCTTTGCAGTTAAGGCACCTGCCTGTGAAGCCAAAGAACTCATATTTGAATCTCCAGGTCCCACATAAGCCAGATGCACAGTGATGTAAGTGCATAATGTTGCACATGGGCACAAGGGGACACATGCGTATGGAGTTCATTCTCAGCAGCTGAAGGCCCTAGCACACCCATTCTCTCTCTCTTTCTCTTGAAATAAATAAATAAACAAATAAGTTAAAAAGAAAGACTGTGCCTTTGGGGTGCTGAGAACTCAGCCACCTGTGCTCTAAAGGTCAGTGATCTTGCTGGAGCTTGTCATGCATGTATAGAGGAATTTCAAACCATGGAAATTACAGATAAACAACTGAACACAAAGCAAACAGTACAGCAATAAGATCAAAATCATAGGACAGGGGAGATGGCTCTGTGGTTAAAGGCACTTGTTCTGTTAGCCTGTCGACCAGAATCCAGAACCCTGGCCCCCATACAACAGCAGACACAAAGCGTGTAATCCCAACACACTCATAGCAATGCAAGACTGTGCCACGAGACCCCTAAAGCTTGTCGACCAGCTGGTATGACCTTCCCATGGCAAAGTGACAAGAGAGACCCTGTCTCAAACAAGGTGGACGGAGAGGACCAACTCCCCAAGATTGTTCTCTGACCACCACTCACACCATGGTAAGAGTACACACACACACACACACACACACACACACACACACACACACACACTACACATATTTAAAAAACATCTTATCACAAGACTCAACATGTCACCATGCAAAGAGACCCATGGAAACCTGTTTTCTTTGTCATGATGCTGTTGTCCCAAGATGTGGTCATGCCATGCTCACGGATATTATCAGCTTCCCTCAGGAAGGCAGAGCTCCAACACAATTCCATCTCTCCACAGAGTCTTGTAGGGTGAGGAGATTCTTCAACCTTGATAGATCCCTTGTGCATCATAACCTGATGACAGATCCTTGTGCACGTTAACCTCTGATGTCTAAAACCTTCATGGCACTTACCAACCAACCTGTGGCAAAGATGCTGGCCGCCCACGCTGATTTGTGAAGTCACCTCTTCTCTTACTCATCGTACACCCTGCTCATCTTGACCACCTCCTGCCTCCTCTGTGGAGGGCCCACTCACCTAAAATACACTGCTAATGATGTTTATCACCCAACAAGGAAAACATGGTTATGGATGGCAACAATCAGTATGTCATCAGACACAAATGTTCATATTCACTGACGGCCTTTCAACTGATGGTTTATGTAAATGAAAACATTCGCTCATCATCACATTCATTTTAGGAAGAAACAATCAGCCAGGCAGGCTGTTTCTCTCTGTAATATCTTTTTAATATTCAGTTCACTGGAAACCAATCTGCAACAAAAGAAAAAAAATATTAACAAATGTAAAGCTAAATTTAAATATATAGCAAAACATAAAGTAGGCATGGCTGTAATGACTTCTGGAACATAGAGAGGCCCAAGCTCCATAGCTGGCCCTGTGCCCTGGGAAAATCAGATGGACTTAAAATCCATTTGGAGTGGAATACAGACTCTTCACTGCCGTGGCTTCCAGGGATCGAAGCCACCAGCCAGATCTGCAACTGTCCATGTACATGGTCAGGAAGGTCAAAAATATCATAGAGAGATCACACTTGCATATAAGTCCTAGGTAGCTTATCAGTGAGTGGGAAATGGGATGGGCTTATAGACAGCTCTAGAAAAGTATCTATAATCTCAATGGAGAGAGAGTTGTATACCATTAAGATGAAGGGGATCGTTCTGGACACCAAGACTTGTAATTAATATTGAAGCCTTTAGTTTGCTGTATATAAAAAAGAAGAAGAAAGGAGGGGGAGGGACTGGAGGGATGGCTTAGCAGTTAAGGTGCTTATTTGCAAAGCCACGGACCCAGGTTTGATTCCTCAGGTCCCACGTAAGCCAGATGCAAAAGGGGGCACATGCATCTGGAGTTCATTTGCAGTGGCTGGAGGCCCTTATGCGCCCCTTCTCTCTCTCCTCTCTCCTTGCCTATTTCTGTCTTTCTCTCTCTCAAATAAATAAATAAAAATAAAATATTTTAAAAAGGGGGGGAGCCCATTGCATTATTCTTCAATTTTATTTAGTTAGTTAGTTACTTACTTAGTTGAAAGAGAACACGAAAGAGGCCAGTAGGAGAGAGAAAAAGAGAGAGAGAGAGAGAGTGGGTGCACCAGAGCCTCCCGCTGCTGCATATGAACTCCAGATGCATGTGCCAACGTGTGTATCTGGCTTTTGGTGTGTACTGGGACATCGATCCTGGGCTGGTAGGCTTTGAGGGCAAGTGCCTAAACCACTTAGCCATCTCTCCAGCCCACATTACTCTTCTGTGTTTGCATTTGTGGTGTATGCACATGTATGTGCCTATGAGGTATTGCATGTGCTCGCCTACAGCAGTGCCCTCTCTCCCGTGTCTCTGCTAGAGGGAAACCCTGCAGCTCCCCTCCATCACTCGTCTGTGTGTCCTTACTGAATCTGGTCTTTCACTGGTCCCAAAGCTTGCTGTTTGTTCAGGAGCCCTGGCAATTTTCTGGTCTCTGCCTCCCACAGGACTGGACTTAATAGACAAGCATGCCACACCCAGCTGTTTATGCAGGTCCTGGAGCTCAAGGCAACTGCTCTTTTAGGTCTCCTCGGCCCTCACGCTTTCACAGGAAGTGGTCTTAACCACTGAGCCATCTCTCCAGCCCTCAGTGTGCTATTCTCTAGCAGACTGCACACTTTTCCTGCCTTTGTAGACTCCTCAGTATCTTGTAGAGTCTATATGCTACTGCTGTAGGGGTGCAAAAGCAACTGTAGGTACTGCGTTCACAAATGTATATGGCCATGACAGCAATGACCCTCCATCTGCACGGAGGTCACTGTTGCCGATGCTGGTCTAAACTCTGGTGACCTGAGCTGCACAGCACACACCCTGAGCCTGAGTCCCTACATGACATTCTTTTCAACTGAATGGTACCTCAGGTCAATGAAGGGGAAATTTTTCCTATTTTGCTGCTTAAAGGTATTTACCATTTACATTCATCCTTTAAATTCATCAGCAAATCTGGGGGCAAAGAAATATTTGAGACAGCAATTTCCCCAAATGTATGTGGCTTTGCTATATACCCACCCTTGTCTCTGCATATAGGACTAGTGCTTGAGGGATGTAATGGGATGCTAGGGGTACAGGAAAGTCCTTGAGCCCTAAACCCTGGGTTCTTGTCTACTCTTTTTTTAAATATTTTATTTTTATTTACTTATTTATTTGACAGAGAGGAAGAGGGAGAAAGAAAGAGAACAGGTATGCCAGGGCCTCCAGCCACTGCAAACAAACTCCAGATGCATGTGCCACCTTGTGCATCTGCCTAATGTGGGTCCTGGAGAATTGAACCTGGGTCCTTTGGTTTTGCAGGCAAATACCTTAACCACTAAGCCATCTCTCCAACCCCCTTATCTACTCTTTAATCAAAGAATTGAATAGAATAAGACTGAGAGGGGTAATTATTAAATTGTTATATTTATTGAGGGAAGTACAGAGCCAAGGAAAGGCACCCACATGGCTAGAGATCCCACATGGAGGGCCTGAGAACACTGTGTAGAAAAAAATAAAGAAAGAAAAGTTCAAAGAGCTCCCGCCATGTGGGAAGCAGGAGGGGTAAAGAGCCCACGTGGAGAATAAGGGCTGGGGTGCAGGGGCTCTCCCCTCAGCTTGGCCCAAGCCGAGGAGGAACTCACAGGCAGCTGGAAGGTCAGGAGAGGTCATCAGCACAGAGAGTTTGTTCTCCTCGCACAAATGTATCAATGACCTTCTGGTGGTGGGCCTCGTCTTCCAGCTCAGCTCACCTGAGGGACAGCTGACTGGATTGGGCTAGGGGCTGTCTCAGGAAGAGGCTAGCCATGATGCCAAGTTCTGGGGGCTGAGCTTTGACCAAGCACAATGTTAGGGCTAGATCTGAATCCTAGCAGGGACCTCCCTCCCAGGAGGGGCCCAGCTCTAGGGAATCAGGTGAGAGATAAGACAAGACTTCAGATAATCCTTTGATTTCTAGCAAGTGCAGACCGTCCTGCCTTTTTACTTTCAGAGGTCATCCTAAGTGCCTAAAAGAGCTGCCTGGCGCCCTCGCAGGGACATTGTCATCAGTGTGTGTTTGTTAGCAAAGTTGGGACGCCAAAAACCAAAGAAGTGCATCTATTATGCAGGGATTGAAATGGAGCTGAGTGAGGCAACCGATCTAGCAGGAGAGGCAGTGATGCCACTTCATTGAAGGGACTTTGTCTTAAAGTGTTGGAGCCTCACAGGGGAGCACCCTGCTGTCGTAATGGGAGGAGTGTGTTGAGAAGGAGGAATTCAACGAGTCTCATTCCTGATAAGCTTGCATGTTCTGGGAAATCACCTTGCCTTTTTGGCCATTCCTCTGCAAAGTCTCCTTTCTGGGTTGACAAGGGGCTGCGCTCTTTAGAACATTCCAGAGGTGGGTGGTGGTGTTCTGATTTTGTTCTAATGGTAGCATTCTTTTTTCCCTGTCTGTCAGGGGAGGCAAAGTCCCAGGTGAAGGCACAGGGAGAAAGAACTTCGCTTCCTTCCTTCCTTCTTTCCTTCCTTGTTCACTTCCTCCCTTCCTTCATTCCTCTAGGACTTGGCTTTTGATTTTTCAGTTGCATGAAGAAAAAGCAGGAAGCGTTGTGTTTCCCCAAGGTCACCACAGGGTCATTCTTCCAAGAGGCAGACAGATCACCCTCTCCAAGGCCGTCTCTCAACATGGCATCAGACACACAAGGCTTGATCTGTCCTCCAACTCCATATTATTCCCTGAGGACCTTGAGCGAGCCATGCTCTCCCCCTCTGGCCCTTACTTCCCCAGTAGGTCACTGGAGAGTGTGAGGTTCAGATGGTACTTCAGAAACTGTTGCAATAAGCAAGGGATAGTTTCAGTAATACCATGACCAGTACTACCACTGTGGTCAGTGCACCAATACGGACAGTAGGGGTAGGGAGATGGCTCAGCTGCTAACAGCTCCTGTCTCACAAACATGAGGTCCTGAGAAGGCCTTGTTTGCCCCAAGTTCGATTCTCAGCACCCATGTAAACATCTAGACAAGGAAACACGTGCCTATAACCCCAGTTATGTGTGGAGCAAAGGCTGCAGAATGACTGGGGCTCACATAAACAGCAGCTCTGAGTTCAGAGAGAAACCGCATCTCAAAGAAATATGCACATGAGCAATAAAGGAAGGCATCTGACCTTCTCCTCCGGTCTTTGCACTCTCACGCGTGCACATGTGTGCACATGCACACATCCCGCCCCCCACCCCAAAACACAGAATACAGGCAGAACATAATTGTATGGGTGATGTTAAACACTCCACAGAGCCCTGAAGAGTCCGCAATCTACTGCCTAACACTGCCCATGCAAAATGGGGCGCTGTAAGCCCTTCATGACATTTGGGGAGAAAAAAATGTAGTGTTTCAAACATCATTAAGTGTGTTTGACATATCATTACACTTAAAAATTATGACAGTGATGCCACTAATAGGGCATGCCTCACATTAGGACTGGGTGACAAGCTCCATGTCTGCAGAGCAAGCACCCTAGA
This sequence comes from Orientallactaga sibirica, assembly GCA_036365145.1. NCBI lineage: Eukaryota > Metazoa > Chordata > Mammalia > Rodentia > Dipodidae > Orientallactaga > Orientallactaga sibirica. The sequence goes on along the minus strand of JAEOAD010000038.1, from coordinate 12,216,038 downwards.
AATAGCAGGGCAGACCAGCTCACCAACAGGGAGGAAGAAAAGAGCCTCCAATCCAAAAGTTTGCATGGAGATTTCAAAAAGGAGAAGAAGAAGAAGGGAAAAAAAAAAAAACCATGTCTTTGCTTTCTTGAAAATTTACCCAATTGAATTTCCTTTCAAAGGAAAACTGAATGATTCCTTCATCTCGGTGAGTCTGGGCTCCATAAATACCATCTCTGCACAGTGTATTACGCACATCATTTATTCAGCGAGTATCATAATGTATTCTGGGCTGCTCTTAGGCAGAGAAATTTCAATATTAGATAAAAATAGTGAGATGGCAATGGTAACTGTGTTTGTCTGGTACACAGAGTAAATAGGATTGTTAGTGATTGCTAAAGGCTTCGGGAAAAAGATAGGGAGACAAAGATAGCTCGCGCTCAACTCGGAGCCAAGCAGTTGCAAAAATTCAACGCAGCTTACCTTCTGCCCGTGCACTTCTAAACAGGCCTAGAGACCGATTCTTCCTTTCTTCTATCTGCTCAGGAGAATAGCTGAATGCTATCCTAATGAGAAATCTGTGCAGATTTGGAAAGAGGCTGGGACATCCTCTCTCTTCATCCCCCCATATTCATTCCCTTTCTCTCTCTCTCTCTTTCTTCTGTGCATTCACACACACTCACAATAACCTTCAGTGTCACAAAAAATCAGACGTCCTGTAGAAGCCCCCACCCCAAGCCAGCCGGCAGCACTTGGTGGCTCTCCACTGGACACGAATCCCTCCCTCCGCCCTTGTGGGCAGGGGTTGGACTTTCTTGCTCAAGTGCCCTGCGTCTCGGAACCGCCCAATATTGGACCTTAGTAAGGCCCAAGCCTTGGCTCTGCCTTTCCCGTGTGACTCAGTCTTCACAGAGCCTAGGACATGAGTGGCATCATCTCTCTGCGTGATGAGGGACGTTTCCACTTGGAAATAGATGTGGCCAGGAGAATTTCAATGATGGAGCCAAGGTCATGGGTGGGAAAGGGTTGAGCCTAGGGAAGGTTAAGCCACACCAAACAGGCGTCTCTTCATTTTCTCTTGCATGTGGGCCACCAGGATTCATATCTAAGCATCTGAGTGACTGTAATTAACTCCTCTTCCATGCATTCATCTCATCTTTTCCGGGGCCACATATATGAGCTGCTCCCACTTGCATTTCACTGTGTGTATCCCCAACTAGTTTGCTTGCTTTGCTCTTCTGCGTAGGGCCCACTGGGACCCCCCTGCACAGGAGGAGCTGGGGGAACGTGTGCAACGTCAGGCGCTGTGGGACGCGAACTTGAGCTACTAGCCATTGTTTGTGTCTCATTAAGAACTTGTTTGTTTCTGTGCCCTCCAGTTAGAGGTTTTGTGTTGCTGTTTTCTCAAGCAGTCTGACAGTTTCAAACCAGGGAAGTAGGACTTCAGCCTGGTGGGGGCTCAGTTTGAATCTCCTGAATGAAGAGAATGAAATTACATATGTAGGAAGAAGCTATCATTTTTCTCGATCTACTTATCCCCCACCTTCAGAACCAAACTCCACCCAGGAGCTAATTTCGCAGGTGCCCGAGCCGCAGCTTTCTGCAGCTTTTGCCTCCCAGAGAGCCTCTCCTCTAGTGAGGGGCTGGAGACCTCCTCCACTACTTAGCCCCCATTATTTCTGCGAGGCTGGCTTCTTCCTTCCCGTGAGCAGAGGAAAAAGCTCAGGTGCAGAGCCATTCCCAGGGCTGAGAAACACAGAAATTGGTTTTTAAAAATAATTTAAGCAAAAGTGCATCTGATTCTAAAGTTTGAGCCCTTACTACTCCACTCAATTTGTGTCTCCTGAATAGAGGAAATGAATATATGCATGCAGGAAGCTTAAGCTCAGCCTTACCACCTCTGAAAGTTAACTCAAAAACTGATTGGGTAAATTAAATTATCCATGGCTTAACAATGACAGGTGCCCACCAGATGCCACTGAACTGAACTCCCACATTTGAATTTTCTTAACTCCTTCTGAAGGAGGGAGAGAATGTCGGGAACTGCTTCGGGGGCATACAGGAAAGTGACCGTGGAGAAGGAGTTCCATGGCTGACTCAGTTTCACACAGTTGACACTGAGGGTCTGTTTTCTTTTGTTCTAGATGCTGGGGTTTTAATCCATGGCTTTTCGTGAGCTGGATCAACCCTGTACTACTGAGATACTCCCCTGGCCCTTTATTAATGGTTGTTGTTTTTTTTTTTTTTCTGTATTGTGCATGTGTGAGTGGTATTCATGCATGTGTGTGGCACATGCGTGTATGAAGGCCAGGGGCTGACATCAAGTGTCCCTCTTAATCACTTTCCATCTTATTTTTCAGGCAGGATTTTTGGCCACGGAAGCCAGAGCTCACTGATTCTCCCAGACTAGCTAGTAGGTGACCATAGGGATTTCGCAGCCCTGGATTCCAGGCAGGCCCCACCACTCCCAGCATGTGACGTGCTGGGGATCTGAACACACGTCCTCATGCTGATGCAGCAAGTGTTTTACCAACTGAGCCACTGTCCCAGCCCTACACGTTTTTGTTTTGTTTATTTGGTTTGGGTGAGATAGGGTCTAATGAACTCCACTCTGGCCTTAAACTGGCTACATAGCTGAGGATAACATGAATGTCTGATCCTTCTGCCTCCACTTCCCAAGTTCTGGGATAACAGACAGGCACCATGCTGAGGATGGAGCCCAGCAAATCATCTATGTCAAGCAAGTACTTTACCAACTAAGCTTTCTGCATATTCCGATTAAAGTGTTTTGGTTCCTCATCTGCACATGGATGGCTGAGAAGGAGAGCTCCCCTAGGACCTCTGGGTGGCTTTCCTTCCTCATATTCAGCTCTAATCTTCCTCGTTCCCTTTTCCTGAAGTAGTGGGTACAGAGCAGAGGAGGATAAAATAAATGAAAATCACCAGGCTTGGGCTTGAATTTTCTTCCTTTTTTTTTTTTTTTTTTTTTTTTTTTCCTCTGTAAGTCTGGGAAGCTCTTGGCTTCTGAGATTTGGTTTCGTCTTGCATAAAAGGAAGGGACTGGTCTAAATTAGCTTAAAATTTTAAGTCTTGTCTCTCCCCCTCCCTGTGTTACTATAAGGAATCTCAAAGATCACAGCAGAAGTCTAGCGTGTACCCCAAAATCTATATCCCTCCACTGGAGTCTCCAGAGAGATTTAGACCTCATCCTTTCTGCCCAGGCAAAAGGATTGCTTTTGCATCTGTGTCTCAGAGCATGTAACCTGTTCAGCATTCTGCTCTGGGTGCATCTCCAAGCCACAGAGAATTCATTCAAACCCCAGGGGAGAGCCACGTTCTGTCCCACCCTCTCTGGGGTGCCACATTCCTAACTCCTCCTCACCAGGAAAGAACAAGGTCCAAAACCAGCATTTTCAAATAAGAGAGGGCAAACACAAGAGCCGAGAAAGTGGAGAGAAAGGAAGAGAACGAATACAGAGGTTCAAGAGAAGGGCAAGGAGCCAGGAAGACAGAAACCAGAAGGCAGAAAAGAAGGGGAAGCCAAGAAAGGACGCGGACAAAGAGAAACCAGAAGCAAGTCACGGAGGGGCGGCCTCTGGGGAAGCAGAGCAGCTCCTGGCCACAGGGTTTGAGTCACGGCCTTTGCTGTTTGGAACCCCTAAACTGGACTGGCGCTTACCCCACATTTGCACAATGTGCCACTCTCTCCAGCTCCCCAAGAGGAGACACAGCATGTCAGTCAAGATGATTTTCCGAAAACTGCACGAGAACCAAGTCCAGGCCCAGACCCAGACCCAGCAGACTCACAGCCTGGCCCCGAGCTCCAGGTATCTCCCCTTTGCAGTGGAAGCTCTCAAAATCAAAGTGTGTTTGAACATCACTCCTGAGAGTCAAGCGGGTCTGCAGGCCCAGCAGAGAATGCACTAACCCATTCCTCAGACATCACTGCACCCCAAAGGTCCAGCAAGCCAGCCATGGGAATGTCAGGGAATTCAGTCAAGGTGAGGCTCTGTCCCTTGGAAGCATCCCATGCAGTCAAAAAATCTTAACACATATATCTAAGAGAAGCTAGAAGCTCATCCAGATTATTATTATTAATTATGTATCATTATTAATATTATTATGATTTTCCTTTTCTCATTCTTAGTAAGTGGAGTAAGCGGGACGGGGAACTGGAAAAGCAAAACATATCAAAACGCTGAGGATTCTGAAAATACATCTTTCTAAATTGTACAGTTTGGTATTGGCAAAGTGACAAGGGGCCCCGGCACCTGGTGTAAAAATCACACAGCTTGAACGTGCAATATATGGATGTTGGGTGCCAAGAGTTAAACAAGCACTTTTAAACAAATGACAACTATGATAAGATCCTCTGAGGATCAAGCCAAAGAAATGGAAGGGCTTTCTAGATTCAAATGTGGATGAAGGCAGGGTGAACCCAGCTCCAGCTTGGCAGGCAGCGTGAAACCAGGGCCCCGCCACAGCGCCCCCTGGTCTCAACCCCTCTGTCTCTGCAGGGCTGGGTCCAGCTGCATCCACCCCTCAGGAGATAAAAACTCCCTTGTCCCTGTCAGACGTGCGGGCCTCAAAGCATCGGACAGCACATTTCGTCACGATCAACTTCATCAACTTAACTAATAATTTCATTCACCCCATGATGAAGCCACTAAGCCCACACCACAAGCAACTTAAATGAAACGGGTCATAAACATTCCTTTCCATGTCTATGCCTGATGCCATCATTAAAAAGAAGAAGGGATGACAAAGTAAAAGAGAAAGCGCTGGGATTCTTTTATGTGAAGATTACATTTAAAAATAACAGACTAACCGTCTGCACTTTTCGGGGGCCTGACGTCTCGAAATGCATTTAGATTGATGCGGGCTGGGGCTGAAGTTCCCGAGCTTAGTAAACAGTCAAGTGTTCTTAATAGGAATTGCAGTTTCTCGACATCTGTTAGGGAAAAGGGAATGGCCAAACAACAATTTAGAGTGAGATTGGTTTTGTTAAATGCATTTAAACTCCAAGATTAGTATGTTCTTTCTTTTTCAATTAGCATTCGCTAGGAGAAAGGTTACAGATGAAAAGGCTGGGGAAGACATCGGTGTTTTTTTTTTTTCTCCCCTCCCTGCAAGGGCACTCTAAAGCATAGTAAAGCTAAAATAGAAAGAGAATATGGGCTTAAAGGAACCTGCCTCCCGCGCCAAATTGAGACTGCAAGTTTTGAGGGGAAAAGCATTAAAAAAAAAAAAAAAGAATTCAAATAAGGTTTGTCCAGTTTTCATGATCCTGTGCTTTGGGCAGAAAAAAAAAATTAATAAATTAGACATGACTTTGAGAATATACAGATATTTGTATTTTCCAAGCCAGTTACTAAGCAAAATTGATGTTATTTCTCAAATACATGCCACGACTCAGTTTGGGTATGTAAAGAGCTGTAACTAGCTCAATTTTTTTTTTTTTTTGAGAGAAACATAAACAAAGACAAAAAATGTACGGAATGTTTCACCTGTTTTTACTGCTACCTCATCTGCTACCAAGCTGTTTTGGGTGACATTTGCTAAATAAATACATTTTGTGAAAAGCTGGAGCAGTAACATAGACGCATGCCACCAGTGTTCTCAGACAAATCCCGTTTGTGTGCCAGCTTCCTCACCCCTGCCCTGAGGCAAGGTACAGCGCTAAATCCACATTTGGACTTTTACATCAGCATTTGATTTCAGACTCACACAGCCACAACACAAGTGCATGCTATTGCCACCACTAAAGTTCGTTCCCTCTCTTTCCTCTATGCCCCCACTTCCCATCTTCCTCTGTATTTCTGCCTTTTTCATTCCCTCCACAAGACACGAGATTTTTTTAGGCCTTTAAAAAAAATTAGGGACAAACACAATTTTTTAACAATTATTTATAAATTCTATTTTTTAAAAAAAATAGACCAGGACGCATATTTTGTGTGTGCCACCAACATTTTAGTGTGGCTTCATCTTCATAATTATTTCAAAATTTGTATATTGAGAAGTTGTTTAATGTAAAGTCACCGCTACCATTTTTAATTAAAGAGCTAATAAATTAATTAAGAAATGATGCCAATCAGGACCGTTCACTGAAGCCTCTCTGTGGACATGTTGAAAGACACCAAGACAGATGACTATTTCTGATGATTTCCTGTGAGTCAGGGATTCAGCATTTTCACAGAAAATCACGCAGTTTTGAATATAGGGCACTGAGACTGCAGGGTCTGCACAGCTGGGTAGAGCTCCTCTGAGTGCCTCCCCGAAACCAGAGAGCTTCACTCTTAACTGAGTCCGTATGCAGTTCTAGGACATTCTGCAACAAGACTCAGGGCACCAGGCTGCTTCTGTGGGCAGGCTTCCTCCTCTGGCATCTCAGCTGGCTTCCTCTGACAAATTTCCTACACCGATTCCTTTCAATTATCTGTCAATTTTCAAAATGCAAATAGAAACACACAGACATCACTTTGGTGCTTCACCAGCTGATTTCTTCCAAGCACCCAGACCATAAGCAAATGCAGTTCAACATGGGTTCTTTCCTTTTTAAGTGGAATTAATATTTCTGAACAGATTTTGGTCAGCTTCCAGGAACCTAGTGTGTAGACAGGCAGGATTTTATTTTAGAAGCACAAGTTGGTTTGAAAATGTGAACTTAGCCCAACTCATCCTTGGTTTCATCTTTATTGCTAGACTTATTTTTCTAAAAAAAAATTAAAAATTAAAAAAAGTCTCCACCTATAAACACTTGCACATACACAATTTTAGGCAGCTGAAGATTACTATTTAGGGTGTTTTAAAATTTTAAACACTTATAGAACAAAAGACAGTATTTTAAAAAGATAATGGCTTATAACTAATAGCAATCAGTAATGAACATTTGGGGTGACATCATCTCATCTTCTATGAATATACGTCTGATAGAACTGAGTTCAAACTATCCTTACAGTTTTATGCTCTGCATTTTGACCTTAAAATTATCAATAAGTTCTTTCCTTATTTCATTAACATTTATTAGCAGAACCTGATATGTGTCTACAAAATTTTACCTAATCATTTACCTGCTTGGGTTTTTTTGTAGTTTCCAGTATTTTTTTCTTCATGACTTCAGATAGCACTTAAGTAAACCAATTCATGTAAATAGCTATCTATGTTGGATTACTTGTTTCAAATGGATTCCTGGAAATAGAATTACTAGGTCAAAGTGTACCAACATATTTAATGTTACCGATGTACCTTGGCAAATTGCCGTCCATAAAAATTATACCAATTTCCCCTCCACAAGGAGCAACAAAGAGTGCCTGTTTAGCAATACCACACTTACTCTTAGATTTTTTTTTTTAATCTCTGCACATTGACAAGATGGGAAAAAAATGGTAACTTTTGCCTGGGACAGTTTGTTAAAACGCTGAACAATAGATTCATTTTTAAGTAACATTTTAAATCATAAAAAATAGAAAAGTTTATATCCATGATGTTTTCTGACCCACACATGCTATAGAAACTTTTTTTTTTTTTTTTTTTTTGAGGCAGGGTCTCACTGTAGTCCAGGCTGACCTGGAATTCACTATGTAGTTGCAGGGTGGCCTTGAACTCATGGTGATCCTCCTACCTCTGCCTCCCGAGAGCTGGGATTAAAGGCATGCGCCATCACGCCAGGCAACCAAAATGTTTTATCATTCGCAATAGATTGTTTTGTTAAAAAAAAAAAAATCACATTTTACATACTAGAGATTCTTCCAAATGCTTCTCTCCAGCAGGACAGCACTAGTAGGTGGCTGCCAGAGGGCTGATGGGGGCATCTTTAAGAGTGGAAATTGGATGACCTTACAGTATTTGACTGGATACTACATCCAAAGCAAGGTCAGATGGGTGCACTGGTATTTTGGCAGACAATCCAAGTTCAAGGAGTACCAAAGAGGTGTTTGAGAACTTGGATTAAAAATGACCTCTTTGAAATCTCAACAGAAGAGAACTTGAAGTTGAACAATCTGAGTGTGACAGAGTGTGATGTCTCCAAATCCAAAAACAGAGTGTCACAAGGAAACTTATCACACAAAGGGACTCACCAGAGATAAGCCAGTGGTCATGGAAAAGTACCTTGGACTCTGAGAATGAAAGATTTAAGAAGCAAGCAAACAGTCAATAAATGCTATCTTTGTCTCTGTATGTATTCCTGGTTGTGTTATCTAAATTGTGTTATCTAAATTGATGAAACCCATCTTCATCCTTGGAGTTTTCTGCTAGGCATTAATTCTAGTTTCCCTCAAAGAGCCAGCCCTTCACCAAACCCTAAAAGATCTATGAGTTCCAATGACTGGGGGTGGATTTTTTTTTTTTGAGAGAGAGAGAGAGAGACAGAGAGAGAGAAAGAGGAAGAGGCAGAGATAGAGAATGGGCACACCAGGGCCTTTTCCTCAGCTGTGAACAAATTCCAGATGCATGCGCCCCCTTGTGCACATGTGCAACATTGCACGCTTGTGTCACTTTTGCATTTGGCTAAATGTGGGAGCTGATGATTTGAACAAGCTTTCTTAGGCTTCGTAGGCAGGCGCCTTAACCGCTAAGCTATCTCTCCAGTCCCTGGGGGTGGATTTTTTGAGACTAAACAAAAGACTGATCACTCAGCAAGGAATTAGAACCTAGAGTACCTTCTCTTCCATGCCCTAAACCATGTGCACTTTTCCAGAAGTGAGCTGCAGTTCATGCAGAGACATTGTTGCACCACTGATTACTCAAAAAAAAAGGGGGGAGGAGGATGCAAGAAAAAGAAAGAAATCCAAGACTCACCAGTTCAAAGATGTTCATTCCACCTCCCCAAATCCTCCATCCTCTTTCCTGTCAGCTTTGTAAAACAGAGCACACCCTTCTGAAAGCGTGGCATTTCCCATTGTATGAGACCATTCCTTCTAGTGACGGGTTCCCGCTTAATGAAGTGCTCCCTAAATTAAATCTACCCTTTCTGAAAGGTTACTCCCCAAACAAAATGAACAAGAAAATGCTTCTAGTCCATATAAATGTCATCCTGGCCCCCAGTAAATCTGTTTTAATCACTGTGTTTAAGGAAGCAGCAGCCTGACTGAGTAGGAGAGGAACTCAATTACCAAGCGTAGGAAGGCAACTGTCAGGAGGTCACAGAATCGTTCTGAAGACACTCAAGACACGCTTCGTTCTATAAACAATTTGTCTTTTTCTCACCAGAGCACCAACATCCCACTAGTAAAAGAGGAGAAAACTAGTATCGATGCAGGGGAGGACGTCATGGCCAGGTTTTCCCCATGTACGTCTCACTGAGTACTTATCACAAGGTTCCAGAGATCCATTCTGCCTTCTCCTTGTAGAGACACAAGTGGTATCCCAGGAGCCTGGCCCGCCTTTATGGGATGCCACCATAGAGCAGAAAGGTAGAGGTGAATGAAATACAGTGGCTTCAATTCTAGAACATTCTGAGGATGCCTCTGCCTGAGGTCCACCAGCTTGGGTCACCAGAGCCCTATCAGCTCATTGTAAAGAAGCAGTGAGTGTAGCAGGTGCCTGTGAGAGATGACTCAGCATGGAAGAGCTGGCCAGACCTCCAGCATAGTTTGGTTGGCTGCAGGAAGCTACTCTACCACAGGGCCCTGAAGAGACAGTGGACAGGACTCAAGCATGCTGACCCCAAACCAGTACTTAAAGGACAACAAAACAAGGCTGTCAATTACCAACCCACTCAGAGAAATTGGTTGGAAAGTGACCAGCAGCGGGTAGCTCTCGTCCCCAATCGCCTTGGTGCCTTGCCTGCAGTTTCTGCAGAGACGTTCTTGTGTTCTGCAAAGCCAGTGAGCAGAGGCAGGCCTCAGGCTTGTGTTGGGTGGAATTGAGGTGCATGACTGTGCTTTGCTCTCTAAACTGTGTATATGTGCAAACTATGCTAAAACGGATTGCCAGTGTAAGTTGAAGAAATTAAAAATATGGCACACTCTTATGGTAAAGGTGCATAGGTGTTGGACTATGGCTTGGTGAAGGGGTATGGCTTACTGCAGGGGTGTGGCTCCTTGCTTTGATGCCAAAGTCTTCATTGTGGTAAAGATTCTTAGAATGGGTAATGAAAGGAAAAGAAACTAGATGGACTTTTCTAGAATGCAGCTATAGAAAAACCAATCGTTTTACTGGCACAAAAGAGGTTATGTAAATTACACACAAAACACAAGTCCTGTTACCAATCATATTTAAATTCTACACCCACCATGTCCTCGTAGAAATGCTTCAGTCACATGCCAACTTGATCTAAAGATGGGGTCATGAAGAAAAGATAGGCACAGGTCCTGCCATATTTTTGTAGAAAACTTCTGGAAAGATCATTCCAATGCCAGTCTGAGTGAAAGTAGAGGAGTTCATTTACCTTGGGGCCACCAAGCTTGAGATAGTACTCCAAAGAAGCTTTGGCCTAGAGCTGAGATTTTATTTTTATTTTATACTTCTTATAGCTGAGGGGAGGGGGTAAGTGGACAAACAATATGTGTCAATTTGCATATCAATAATTCTGCAGTCAGGCCACCCTAACAATCTATTTTACTTTGTTTAGCTTAACCTGCTTTTTTATAACTGTCTCTCTGGGCCCTTTTTGGACAGTTTTTTTTTGGGGGGGGTTCATCTGTTGACAGAGATAAGCTTAACTCTTTAGTAATTAATTGTTACAGTAACTCAGTCAGTTAGTTTAACTTTTAGCTCTCTTTTTCAATCACAATATCACATTCCACAATGGCTGTAACTCCATTAGGTGTGGGCATGCTTCAGGTCACTGGAAGATAAGAATGGTCTATGACAATGCCCTAAAACCTTCAGCCTGCTTCTTTCCTCAAGGCAATGAAAGGAAGCGGAAGCCCCATGTCCTGGAGGTGGGAGAGGAGAGGGGCTCCATCATTCCTGTGGTCTTCAACTCTCACAAAGTGACCAAGTGGTGGGAGAATTATACTGTACCAGGGCTGGACAGATGCCTTAGCAGTTAAGGCACCTGCCTGAGAAGCCAAAGAACGCCCGTTCAATTGTCCAGGTCCCACATTTAGCCAGACGCAAAAGTGACACAAGCGCGCAAAGCCGCACATGCACACAAGGGGGTGCACACGTCTGGAGTTCGTTCACAGTGGCTGAGAGGCCACTGGGGTGCCCATTCTCTATCTGTCTCTCTCTGTCTCTCTCAAATATATAATTATACTGTGCCAATGGTGGTGCTGTGAGTTGAGATGAACATGATCTGTCAATACTGATGAAGAAATTGGTGAAGATCCCAGGCTCCAAACCACTTATCCTACAGGTAAAGCAAAGTAAGAACGCACACTAGCTTCCTTGGAGCACACTGCAAGGGTCTGCTGACACGCAGCCCACACCCCTGCTAAGCTCTGTCCTACATTCTCCATGTGGGGCATTATTTGGAGATTTGGCAAATGGAGACCATATTTCTTCAGCTTCCAAAAATGCTTTAAAAATGAGATAAGACTCGAGTTTTAAATTCAATGGTTAATGAGCCCTGAGGACTTCCCTAAAGGGCAGGCATTGCACAGTGAGGGGGGAGAAAAGGAGGTACTGCACGTGCAGGTAGGTTTTTGCAACCCTGTCAAGAGGCAGAAACTTGTTTCCACAGAAACTCATTGACACGTACGGACCAATTTAAATGGGAGGCAGGAATGCTGAAAACAGGGATGTCTAATTGTGGAAGAAGTTTCAAGTTGGGTTAGCAAGTGCTCCAGATTTCCAATGTCTATTGTATTTCTCCCCTCCCCTCATCTCTCTCCCTCCCCCTCTCCTTCCCTCTGAAGTGCTACCTCATCTTTGTGTTTGCGGTGATGACACAGACAAGATGGCGAGGCAACATTCCGAACTGATAGTGCCTCAAGATAGTCTCCCACTACTGTTAACTTGGAATGCTCTCTTGCAGAGGACGAGCCTGGCTTCCTGAAATTAGTCACTATTTCTGGGGACATTCTATGAACAATTGGGGCCACACACACACACACACACACACACACAAAGACAACCAGGCTTGCTTGCAGCTACTAATCTGGACTTGGTATGGCGGTCCCCACTGACTTGAATACAAGTGAAGAAGAACATTACCACAGGGCTCATGTTAAAAAGAGCCATGGCCGAGACAGGCATGGTGGCACACGCCTATAATCCCAGCACTCTCATAAGGTTGGAGGATTACCACGAGTTCAAGGCCAGCCTGGGCTGTACAGTGAGCTCCTGGTCAGCACGGGTTAGGGATAGACCCTGCCTCTTTATACACAAGTGTCCCAGTTTGAGGATAGGTCCTCCCAGCCCAGCTGGAGGAGCCCGAGATGAAGTTAATAAGGAAGAGCTGTGATATCAGTGCAACCAGAAGCATGTCTCATCTTCCCAGCCTGTGACACATTATAAGGGGCTTCGGATACTCTGACAGTGGCAATCACCTAGAAGAGTTTATTGGACCTTAAGTTACCATCACTTACAAATAAATATAATTATTATGAGGATGTGATTTGTCTTCACATCTGCTTAAGAATAATTGTGGAGGTCATAGAGTACACTTCTCATTTTTATTTCTTTAAATATATATATGCATATATGTATGTGTGTGTATATATATATTCTCATTAACTAGCACATTTAACAGGCATTTAGCAAGTATTAAATAAATAAAGTCAAGCTAATAGAAACTGATTTGATTACACCCAAGTGCTTGGAGCCTCTGACCATCTAAAAGAGTCATCTGGCATGTTCCTATTTCTCTCATTCAGTGGATTTCATATCTACAAGCCAATACAGTTTGGCTCACTTGGCCTTTCAACTTAAATGCTTAAGTAAGTCTCCAGGGATAATCATAGAAATGAATCAATACGTCCATGGAGACGTGTGTCTTATAAATTCCTCGAGTATTTTATTTTCTGATGGAAAGTGGGTTACCATAAATAACTCCAGGAAGTGATTTTTTAAAGCTTCAGCATTCACGCTGGGTGGCAGATGCCATCCTAGGCCTTCTCCTATCCATCGTGTAATCATCAGCTGCTCACCCCGCGGCAGCCTTATTCCACCTCCTGACACCGCACTCCAGACGGAAGGACCACATCCAAGGTCACCGAGCTGGCGCTGGCCCTGGAATTTGAATCCACGTGCGTTGCTCACGGCAACTGCACAGAAATATAAAAATGAAATATTCGTTTTAAAATAACTCAAGATTCTTGAGGATCAATCATGAGTGCCCCGTATTTACCCAGACGCCCTGTCAAAGAATGCCATTTATCAGGAAACTACTTCACAAGAACTTTAACAATTTACTTTCTCAAGTGATTGATTTCAGAGTTGACTCTCATTAGATTCTTGCAGGCTATGTTTAGCAAAATGGATTATGTAATCCATTTTTTGAACTGAATTTTTATTATCAAATATATTTTCTAGTCAACTAGTCATGATTGAACTTTTTGATGGCTCCAACTTTAAAACTACATCTTACATAATTTTAAAATCCAGCACTAAAAACTATGTTGAGACACATAAATTAGCATTTCAAGAGGAGAAGGCACGCCTTATTCCAGTTGCCTCTGGAAGAGAGGTGGAGTATGAAGGTCTACAGAGTGTAATCTCTCTAAAACTTAGCAATGCAAGTAAGCCAGATCACTCCTTTAACGCCTCCGTTTTCCTGTATGCACATTGGGATAATAGAAATGCCCATCTTTTGGGGTCACTTCTCAGACAGCAGTGGGAGTATAAGCAGTGGCTGCAAAGAGTTAAAACTCTAAATCAGATGTCTTCTCTAGTAAGCAATAGTGCCAGAGGTCAGACCTGTCCTCCATGAGACAGGAGTAGGCCCGGCTGTCCCTAGGAGAGCAGCTACCAGCAGTTCCTCTGGACATAGACCCTGTCTGTCAATAATTTTGCAGAAGTTAATCAAAATGCCCTGACTCCTGTTCAGGCTTGGTTTTCAGTTGTTAATCCTGAAGACATAGTCTTCATTGAAAAATAACAAACTTACTGGCATGGTCATGATTGTCTTTTGGTAATTTAGATGGTCATGATTACATCCTCACTATCTAAGTCTAAGCCCCAGTCTACATGGGAGAGCCATGGGGTGGCTTGGTCACAATCAGGTGTGTGCTCTCATACCCTGGCACTCTCTCTGTACTTTATCCCTGGAGGTCTTTCTCATTTCCTGTTCAAAGTCAGCTGTGTCATAGGGCTAGCAAACAGCTGCCACAGTTTGTCACAACCCCAGGGTCTCTGTGTCTCAACCCAGGTTCTAACACAAGGCCTGGGTATTCCTAGATCAAGGCTTTGGAGAAAGCCAGTGAGTAGACAGGCATTTCCTTTCAGCATGAACAACAGTAATGCTTTCTTGAGATACTTAAAGTCGATGCAGTAAGTAGCGGGGACAATATGACTTTCTATTCGCATGTTTTTAATGTTAAAAGCTCATCCATTACATAAGATCACATCCCTCCAGGGCCTTCCTCTCCAATCAGTGAACTAACGCTACCTTAGTTTAATTGTCTGTATTTAAAGATAACCAGTTGTGCCTCCTGAGGAGTTACAAAGTTTCCCTGAGTACAGCTGAAAGAGCTGAAGATGACAGCAGATCTGGACCCTTTGTGCACTATGATCTAGCAGATGTAGTTTTGAATGAGAATATGATTCTGTTTACATGAGATTTAGCAAAAGGGACCATGTGGATGTTTGTGGCTTCATGTGCCTCCCACCCCCGCCATAAAGCCCCGTGCAGAAGACGAAACACGATGCCCCTTTGTAAGCCATCCAGGACACCTCCCCCCCCCAGTCCGTACACTTCATATGGATGTAATGAACTTTTATTGGCTCTTGAATTACATTCTGTGAGCACAGAGCTTTCTGCTGCCAATCTGAGCACAATAACAGAGCTTGGAAGTGTCATTAATAAAGGGCCATGTGGCTTGAACACAGAAATGTTTATAAAAATGCTTGTTTCACTCAGTGCTAATTTTGGTGGGGGCAGAGAGTAAGAGAAAATGCTTCACGCAAAACATCAGCCCCAAAACCTGGGCAAGTTAAAGGAAGTGGACTTCACTCTGTCATGCATGGTTTCTCTGCAGAGGACTTCCTGCCTGAAGGCAAGTTCACACAACCTGGATATGTCTCACAAGGAATGGGTAGGACTGACCCAGCCCTAAACATTGAAGAGACTGTTGAGTATTACCAGCTGGGGAAAAAAAAAAAGTATATAGTAACATAAGAATATTTCCAGAAATAACAGATCCTGGATTGACCATGGTCCAAATCAGAACTTGTATTTACTTTTGCCCATTCAGGAGCTCAAGCAAGTTGGCCCCGTTTGGATGTCAGCATTCCTATCAATCAGGCTCAACAAGACCGATGCATTGCTGTCAAATGTTCATTGATTTCATGATGATGAGAAGGTGACCAAACAGTGACAAATGGCTGAGGTGGGGCAAAACACCACCCTTGGTAGGTGTAAATACTGGAGCAACCACTGAGGCTCAAAGGCTGGTCAGTGAACAGAACATGTGGACTGGGGGGTGGGTGAGTGGTTCTGATTTCCAGCCAGGGCAGATTCACACCAGAGAAAGCTCTGTGCTAAGGACTGTGTTGTCACGACTGTTCCCACAGGCACCAGTGGGCCTCCAAGGCTGGGCCACCCCTCTGCTGTTGACCATGGAGGTTTGCTCCTGACCATCACCTGCATGGCCTTCAAGCCAGTGCATCCACAATGTGCTTTCTCCAACTCCAACCCTCGGGGTTAGGTCTTGGGTGTTCATCTTCCATGCGAAATTGATAAAATATTCCCATCTCTTTGACAATTTCTCTGAAGTTTCCTTCCTCCAGATATTCCTTCTTTCTGCCTCTCTCTGACTCTTCTCACTGCATCATTGGGAACTAGATCCTGTCTCCTTCTAGAGCAACCTATGAGGCACACTTTATTCCCAGTGAACCAAGCGTTTCCTTTCATCACGCTACTTCCTCAGTCGAAACCTCGTTCCATTGCTAACCTCACTCGCAGATGTTACTGCAGAAGCAGCTCTGCCTCGCAGCTATGACTATAGACTCCTTTGGCTGGGCTTCAAGACCCCGCTCCTGAATCATAACTACTACAACCAATACGGAGCATCTCCCAGGGTCAATCAAGGCCCTAGGTCCATGTCCACTGGTTATAAATACCATGGAAAAGAGGGCTAGTGGCAGCTGAGGATGTCTATTTGGATATGCATCTCCTCAGACTCAGAGGCCCCAGACATCTTTTTAACATTGGTTGCCATGAGCCATAGAGTTGCATCTTATAATGCCTTCTTTCTAGAATGTTCTTTCCCGGGTTCTTCATGTGGCTTTCTCTCTTCAGTCAACTGACTGTTCAAATGCTACCTCAGAGACATCATCACAGACCATGGTATCTGAAATATACTTTTTTATTTTAGAGAAAGCAAAAAAAGAGAAAGAGAGAGAGAGAGAGAGAGAAGAAAGAATTGGCACTCCAGGGCCTCAGCCACTACAATTGAACTCCAGACGCTTGTGCCACATAGTGGGCATATGTGACCTTGCCCTTGCCTCACCTTTGTACATCTGGCTAATGTGGGATCTGGAGAGTAGAACATGGGTCCTTAGGCTTCTCAGGCAAGTGTCTTAACCACTAAGCTGTCTCTCTAGCCCTGAAATATACTCTTTCTCACTCTCTCACCCTGCCTTGCTTTATCTTCTCCATAGTACTTGTGGTAGTTTGAATGGAAAATGTCCCTATAGCCTCATGTGTCTGTGATGAAGCCTCATACTTAATTCCCACTGGTGGAGCCTTTGGGAGGTGGAGCCTTGCTGGGGGGAGTGCATAACTCAGGGTGGGTCTTGGGATATTGTAGCCCAGCCCCACTTGCAACACCCAGCTCACTCTCTCTACTTCCTCCCTGCTGATGTGGAGGTGTGACTCGCAGTTGCCTGTTCCTGTCATGAGTTCTCACCAGGATGACAGTCCCTTCAAAACCATAAGCCAGAAAGAAACCATTTCCTTATATAAGCTGCTGCTTCTGGTCAGGTGTTTGTGCCAGCAACAAGAAGGTAAATGTTACAGTACCTTTCCACACCTGAAAATGCATTTAAAATTTATTGGCTCCTTACTGGAGTGTGGGCTGTACAGCAGACATGACCTTTATCCCAAGTCACAATTCAATTAATACTTGAGCAACGAAGGCTGGAAGATTGGGGCAGATGGTTTCACACTGTGGGATTCATAGCAACACAAAGTCCTCTGGAGCAATTTAGAAATGCAAAGTGTCAGTTTGGTTTAGTTGAGCGAATGCAGCAAGATTCTACACGCCAGGAACGGTAGCACACTGTTTGTCTCTAGTGAGAGTGGCTTGGGATCTCTGTGTGTCTTACAGAGCCATTTCAGGGTCCTTCTAGAAGTCCAGCTACTTTCTAAAAGCCAAAACACCTCAAAATCGACAGCCATAGCTCTCAGGCCAGCAATGTCTTCCGGAGAGTCGGGGAGGACTCCTGGCCCAGAGGATCCTCTCTGGAGTTTTTGTCATGGCCATGGGAACCAGTGACTGTGCAGCAATGCAAACTTCAGGAAAGTAATGGTAAGTATGAGGTGAGTGTGTGGAACCCTCAAAAAGCCAGTGGTCTGGCTGGATTTTTGGAAAGGGAGGATGGGAAATATTTGTATTGGCTTACTGAAATGACACAGACTCTCTCTCTCTCTCTCTGTCTGTCTCTCTGTCTCAGCTTTGTCTAAATCTTTACATCTACTTATTGTCTTAAAAATCACCATAAGGGCTGGGTAGATAGCTCAGTGGGTAAAGTGCCTGCTTTACAAGCATGAGGTCCTAAGTTCAGATGCCCAGCACCCCCATAATATGACAGTCATGGCGGTGTGCCCATGTAAAGCCAGTGCTGTGGAGATGGACACAAGATCCGTAGGGCTGTCTGGTTAGCTAGTCTAGCCAAATTGGTGAGCTGTAAAGTCCAGTAAGAGACCCAGTCTAAAAGAAAAAGTAGAGCACAGCACAACTCAAGAGGACATGTGACTGTGACCTCTGGCCTCCACATTCACATGTTCATTCATACATGAGCATCCGCACACACATGCATCCCCACACACATGTGGACACGCAAATGCACACACATGCACAGCACAAGCTCCCTTCCCAAATCAAGAAAAATCACCATAAACTATCAGGAAAGCTCCTCTCTACAAGGTAAGCTCCCTAGTTCTCTTGGCATCAGAAATCCTGTGCCCCAACCCCTGCTGCATCTTGGAAAATTCACTCTTACCCTACTTACCTGTCTTCTGTTTCCTTATGCACCAAATTACCTTATTTTAACACTTCTCCCCCTGCCTCCAAAACAGGGAGAGCTTGGCAGCTAATTTTCTAGATTCTTTCTGAAATCCTGAGATCCTTTCCAAATGCACAATGTCACTTATCTGCCCCTAGATCCTATGAAACAGTGTCTAGCTTTGTTTGGTTCAATTGTTCAGAAGGAAATGTTTATCCTGATCCTGCAGTTCCGAAAGTTCACAGGAATTTTAAATCTAATTTGATTTCTCTGATTCCGGCTTTCTCTCTACTTCCTATTTCAAGAGTGAAACTAAAGGAGATCTATTTCTCTTTGGTTTCAGGTTCCAACAGCAGCAGGGGTTTTTTTTTTTTTTTTTTTTTTTTTGCTTTCTGATTGCAAGCACAGCCTACCTAACAAAGCAATATTTTAAACGCAGGGAAATGTCACTTACATGTTAAAAGGCTCACAGCAGCAAGTCTGTCTCTGCTTAATCTTTGAAGATGCTGCTTAATAAAACCAGGAGATCTCTCTGACACTGTCCAACAAAACCTCTGGTAGACTTGTTCTGTGCATATTTTGGGGCTGATAATGATGAAAAGGCTGAAAAAGAAAGCAGGATGCGTCACAACAACCATTTCTCATTGCAGTCAGATATCCCCAAGCTTCAGTGCAATGGAGTTGATCAGAAAAGATTAGGTATTAATTATGAAAGTGTACTTCAATTTATCAGCAAAGGATATCAAACAGGCCAAACGCCAGAGTCTCTCATATAATTCATCTCTTCCTTGCAGGGAGGCAGATAGCAACGATTTGCAAATTGCCTCCTCTGCAAAGAGAGGAGGCAAACATCCACACACAACACACAATTAAAATCAGATAAGCATCAGGCGACGTGTCACGTTTTCAGTAGAAAGCCAAAAGTGGAGGTCTTAATCTCGGGGGTTGGCTTGCTGCGAGTGTACTCTGGCGCTTCCCTTGATGTGACTACTTAACTCCTATTAAAATTAATAGGGGTCAGACCTGATCATCCAGGGAGAAAAGGCCTCCTGGTGCGGATGGGCTTCGAGTAATAAGGATTTGGTGATTACTGTATTATTTGTCTGTTCATTTTCAGATTATCTTGTAAGTGTGCACACTTTGTGATCTTTGGTCCAATTATAAAGAATAACATGTCGCCTAGGATCTATTTTTATTAAAGCAGCCTTCTTCTCTTGAAAAGCATATAATTTGAGAGGGCATATTGACAGGCTCTTAATGCAAAAAGCTCACCACGTTCTCTTTTATGCCTTAAATAAATAGCAGTCCTGGTTCTAAACTGGAGGTAGCTTTATGAAGCAACTGGGACTTGTGACTCCCAAAATTCATAGAGGAACACAATTCCAACATGACTTGGGTCATGGGCGGAGAGGAGAAGTTTGTAGCACAGGTGGTGGGAACTTGGAGTCAAATGGTGGGTGTCAAAACAAAATTTTCTTTGGAACTTCTCTTCTGTTAAATGTGGGCATTTAAACATCACCTGCAAGGACATTGTGAAGCGGATTACTTTGATCTAATAGGCTGAAATGCAGAGTCATGGAGAATGCCCCAAATATTCATCCTCCAACCATTGAAAAGAGTCACGAGCAAGCCATATCAGAGTTCATTTGTACTTTCTTTCTTCTTTCTTACTTCTTTCTCCTTTCTTTCTTTCACTCTTTCTTTCTTTCATTCTTTCATTCATTCTTTATTTCTCTCTCTCTCTTTCTTCTTTTTTCATTTGTTTTTTTCTTTCTTTTTATGAAACAGAGAGAATTGGCATTCAAGGGCCTCCAGCCACTGCAATCAAACTCCAGATGTGTGTGCCACCTTGTGCATGTGTCACCTTTGTGTGTCTGGCTTATGTGGGAGATGTGGAGAGGTGAACATGGGTCCTTAGGGTTTGCAAGCAAGCTCCTTAACCACTATCTATCACTAGCCATCTCTCCAGCCCATCTGCATTTTTTAATTCTTGCATCCTTGAATTTTGTCCATTGGAGAAAGACCTTAGAACACTAGTACTTAACAGCAGCAGCAGCACTTTGGAGGGTTAGGAGATTTTTTGACAGGCAGGAAGATGAAGAAGAGGGGTTTGTTGGAACAAAGAAGGCCACCACCACAAGATCCATGCAGCATCATCTCACTTATGATTTTATATGCTTGTTGGGAGACAGAGAGTGTGTGTATGCTATAAGCATGTGGTGTTTGCATGTGGTGTATGCATGTGGTATATGCATGTGGTGCATGGGTGTGGTGTATGAGTGTGTTGTGTGCATGTGGTGATGGGTGTGGTGAAGGGTGTGGTATATGCATATGGTATATGCACATGGTGTATACATGTGGTGTATGCAGCTGCACGAGCCCTGTGAACACATGTACGGAAGCCCAAGAAGGACATCCAGCATCCTCTTCTCTCCCTCCTCAAACTTATTTCCTGGAGACAAGGTCTGTCACTGAACCTGGAGCGCATGCTGTTTTTTTTATTAGACTCACTGACCAGGGATTCTCCTGTTTCCACCATCCTCCTTCTGGCTTTAGCGCCAGGGTTACAGGCCTGCGTAGCTGAGCTGAACCTGACTTTAATTTGTTTTTTTAATTTTATTTATTTGCAAGCAAAGAAAAAGAGAGAGAGATAATGGCACCAGGGCATCTTGCCATTGCAAACAAACTCCAGATGCATGCACCACTTTGTGCATCTGGCTTTACATTGATACTGGGGAATTGAACCCAGGCCAACTTAGGCTTTGCAAAGAGTTTTTTTTTTTTTTTTTTTTTTTGTGGGTGTTGGGGATTGAACTCGGGTCCTTGTGACTATGCTGTATGAGCTGCTGCTCACTGAGCCACCTCACCTGCCCTCACTGAATATTTTCATTTTGCTGCAAAATGATGAGATCAACCACAAATCAGCTCGAAACTATAGGAGAGTGTTAAAAGCCTATAAAATGGACCATGGGGAATGAGTTCCGTGGTACAGAGAGTGCTGATGGAGCAGGAGACAAGTGCGCGTGACTGGAACTCTTCTCCCTCCCTCGTCTGCAGATCTGAGCACCGTGCTCTGTCGAATCCTAAATGAGAGAACCTGTCTCTAGAAGACGCTAATATCACCATCTATAACTGAAGTTCGGGGCTGGAAAGATGGCTCAGTGGGTAAGAGCACGCCTGGAGCAAGCATGAGGACTGAAGAGGCCTTAGAGATCACCCAAGGACCCACATAAACAACCCAACAGGGCCACATGCATCTGTAACCCCAATCCCGTGGGAGACCATAGACCTAAATATCGCCCAATCTAGTGAAAAATACAGTGAGCTCTGGGATGGGTAAAGACTCCCATTCAAGTAAGAATGGATAAGAGCAATGGAGTGAGACACCCCAAATTCCACTCTGGCCACCACAGGCACACACACCCTACCACAGGTAAGCAAGCACATGGGGCACCACAAGGACACACCGTTACTTATGCACACACACACACACACACACACACCACAGGTGAAAATAACAAATAACATTTTAAAAATAAAAACATGGGGCTGGGGCTGGAGAGATGGCTTAATGGTTAAGGCACATGCCTGCAAAGGCTAAGGACCCTGGTTTGATTCTCCAGGTCCCACATAAGCCAAATGTACAAGGGGCTCATGTGTCTGGAGTTTGTTTGCAGTGACTAGAGGCTCTGGCATGCCCATTCTCCCTCTCCCTCTCTCTCTTTCCCTCTCTCTATCTCTAATAAATAAATAAAAATAAAATCTTTAAAAAATTATTTTAAAAAGATGGGGCTGGAGATGTGAAGGCGCTTGCCTATGAAGCCTTAGAACACATGTTCAACTCTCCAGATCCCATATTAGCCAGACACACAAAGGTGAGAAAAACGCAAAGTTGCACACGCCCACTAAGTGGAGCAAGCAAGTGGAGTTCAATTGCAGTGCTGTGGCAGTAGCATCTATCTATCTATCTATCTATCTATCTATCTATCTATCTATCTATCTATCTATCTACCTATCTACCTATCTACCTATCTCTAAAATTAAAAAAGTAAAATAAAATAAAATGATGACTTAAATTTTCTGTTACTATTATAGTTCTAATTTTTCTCTTTTTTATTTTGACAGTGAGTTCTTAGGTACATAGAGATTTAGCATTGCTTTTTTATATTTTTTATTGACAACTTCCTTAATTGTAGACAATATCCCATGGTACTTCCCTCCCTCCCCCCACTTTCCCCTTTGAAACTCCACTCTCTATCATACCCCATCCCCCTCTCAATCAGTCTCTCTTTTCATTTTGATGTCATCATCTTTTCCTCCTATTATGATGGTCTTGTGTAGGTAGTGTCAGGCACTGTGAGGTCATGGATATCCAGGCCATGTTGTGTCTGGAAAAGCACATTGTAAGGAGTCCTACTTTTCCTTTGGCTCTTACATTCTTTCCGCCCCCTCTTCCGTGTTGGACCCTGAGCCTTGGAAGGTGGGTTTGAGATGTTTCAGTGCTGAGCATTCCTCTGTCCCTTCTTCTCAGCCCCATGGTGCCTTCTGAGACATCCCAAGGTTGCCACCATCTGAAAAGAGAAGCTTCTCTAACCAAAAGTGAAAGTAGCATTAATATATGGGTGTGGACATTAAAAGAAGTGCTTACTGGGCAGTTTGGTGAGCATAGTATATACATTTAGCATGACACCAGCAGATGTTACACCCCTACAGCTCATGACTACCCCTGTCATAGGTTTTCAGTATCAGGGATGTGTTCCCTCCCATGGAACAGGCCTCCAGTCCAATTAGAGAGTGGTTGGTTTCCCCCATAACAGACATGCCACTATTGCACCTGTTGGCTCATTTGGCCTGGCTGGCCAAATTTAAAACTTGCAGTATTCACTGTTGAGTATCTTCACTGGTGTTTTCTCCCTCTCCCATTGAACTGCATGCAGCGTAGCTTTTTCCAGCTTTCTGTCATCTGGTCCACATGGAGGAGGCTTTCAGCTCAGCTCCAGCAGGATTTCTCAGTGACCTTGCAGCCCAAGTATGTGGAATCTTCAGCGATAGGGTCTTACCATCTATTCCTGGTGGGAAACCAAGGGCCTCGGCAATGGTCTATAGTGTTTTGGGGGTGTCTGTGACCTTCCCGGCCAACAACTCACTGGGAGGTATCCCATCCCTGGCACTGAAAAGTTTCTAGTAACAATCTATGGCTTCTGAGTGTTCCATTGTCCAGAAAAAAAGGTTTCCATATGACTTATTTATATCCTCTTAGATTTTGATTAGTCCTCCCTGTACCTTTCCTTTCCTCAACTCTTCCCTGACCTCACTCAGGCCTTTTCATCCCGATTAATCTGATTGCTATAACTGCCATATAATTGTTGTCCATCATTCTTGTAATCACAGCAGAATTAATTTTTCCTGATGCTTTCTTGTCTCAAAGTCTATTTTGCCCAGTGTTGATATTTATTATCATTCCTGATTTCCTTTAGCTTTTGTATTGGCTTATTATTTTTGTTTGTGGCCTGTCTTGACAGCTTCTCACTATGTAACCCAGGTTGACCTTGAATCCCAGATCTTCCCGCACAGCTTCCCAAGTGCCAGAACTAAGTGCATTTTCCCATCACACTTCTCTCCACCACCTTGCCTTAAATCAGACTTTCCCTGTCCTTTGAAAATCTCTTTTCATTCACAACATGCCACTGCCCTCTTCTGCACATGTGCCTTATAAATAGAATGCAGATGGAAATCATTGGCTTATTTGTTTAATGAACTCTTTATTTTAAAATGATGTAGGTTCACATGTCATTGAATGAAAACATAGAGATTCCATGTCCTCCTGATTCAGTTCCACCCAATGTTAAGACCTTGTAGTCATGTAAGATATTACCACCCCAGCCACAATATTAACATTGTTATCATCTAAATACAGGACATTTTCAGCAACACTCATTTTTCTTGTGTTAGCCTTTTTATTTTTCCAGCCATGCCTGTTTTCCTCTGTCCTTAACACCCCTTAATCCCTGGGAACCAATAATCTGTTACCCTTTTTCTACCTGTACTCATTTCAAAAATGTTCTATAACTGTGTCTGGAACCTACGTAGACAGATTTCTTTTTTCACAAAGCAGGACTCTTGCATTCCTTCCATGTGAAGTGAATCGGTTCGTTGTGTACTGGATTTCTACAGTAGGGAGATACCACTGCTTTCCCCCTCACTTTAGAAGTGCATGAGTCATTTCTAATTAGAGCTATTATGAATAAAATCACTACAAATATTTTTATGCAGACTTTTATAGGGACATAGGTCTACATTGCGCTGGTACAGATTTCTCACTGACCATGAAGTTCCTGGATTGTGTGGTTTGCATGGTGAGTGCTTAAGAAACTGTCAAAACTCTTTTCTAGACCATTCTATCTTCTTCTAGCACTGGTCTAAATGATCCCATTTCTCCATATCCCCACCAGCATCTGCTGTAGTCTGATAGGTTGAACTGGTAATCTTTTTAATTTGTATTTCTCTAATAGGAGGAACAAATGCTGAACATTTTCTCATGGGCTTATTATGGGTATAGCCTCTGTAGTGAAATGTCTCTGTCTTTGACCATTTTCAGTTGGATGGCTTGAATTTGTTTTTGTCTGTTTTCAATTGAATTTTGAGAGATCTTTATGGATTCTAGATAATAGTCTTTTATCAGATATGTGGTATGGGGGGATTTCCTCCCATCTACCTCTTGTCTTTTCCTCCTGTCCACAGTTTGCAGAACAAATGTGTTAATTTTGATGGAGTCTGCACAGGTTTCTTCCCGACGAACTTCATAGGTGCTGTTAAATCTTCACTTAGCCCTGCATGCTGAAGAAGTGTTCCTGTGGGTCCTCTGAAATGTGCTGTTGCATTGTCCTTCCTAGACTGCCTGGGATTTGTCTTTTGTATGTGGTGTGAGGAGACATGGGTCATTTGGCATGTGTCTTCCTGCTGCTATCCGAAGCCCAGTTGTTCTAGCACCATCGTGTCCATTGACAGCTGTCCCCTGCACTGAGTGCTTCATCCTTTCTCCTCTCCCCGACCATCAAGTAATGGTCCCTGAGGCTTCTCTGTAGTAGGTTCTCCATCCTGTCCAGCTGACTCACGTGACTAGTTCCCTGCCAATGCCATGCAGTTTTGACGACTGCAGCATATCTTAAGTGTTGAAATCAGGTGGGAGAGTCTTCTCCCCTTAGTCTTCTTTGAAGAAACTGATTTGGCAATTCTACTCCTCTGCTTTTCCATATAACTTTTGAAATAATTTTGCTCATATCCAATACAAATATCACTGGAGGGGCTGGAGAAATGGCTTAGTAGTTAAGGCATTTGCCCGTGAAGCCAAAGGACCCAGGTTCAATTCCCCAGGATCCACATAAACCAGATGCACAAGGGGGCACATGCATCTGGAGTTTGTTTGGAGTGGTTGAAGGCCCTGGAGTGCCCATTATCTCCGTGTCTGTCTCTCTCTTCTCTCTCTCTCTCACTCTCTCTCTTTTTCTCCTTGCAAACAAATAAATAAAATTATATATATATAATCACTGGGATTTGGGGATTTTGGTTTCAATAACATTAAACATTGCTGTGTTCATAAGTGATGCATCCCTCGATTGTTCCATCCCTCAATCCATGAAGAGGGCCTATCTTTCCTTTTTTTTTTTGAGGGAGTTTTGGGGCAGGCTTCCATTCTAGCCTAGGCTGATCTGGAACTCTTTAGTCCCAGACTGGCCTGGAACTCACAGCGCTCTCCTACTTTAGCCTCCCAAGTGCTAGGATTAAAGGCAAGTGGCACCACTCCTGGGTTTTCTTTTCTTTCAACTTATTTTTATTTCGTTTATGTGTGCCATACCATTTTTATCATGTTTTATTAATTTAGCATGTTTTATTAATTTTACACACATATGCACATATATTGCCTTTTGGTATGTGTTTTTGTTTTGGCTTTTGCACCCATGGGGCAGATTTCACAACAAACGACACAACCATTGAGCTTGTTGCTTTGTTGTATGAGATTTCCTTTGGTTCTCTGTTTTTCTTTACAATATGTATTTGACTAAGCAAAGCCTGGTTTACCTGAGCACAAGAGGTAGTACATTTAACTCCGTCTCCTACTTCCCATGGAAGGGATGTCTCCGATTTTAGCTTTTGTTGTCTCTAAGCCCATTCACAGTCACCCTCGAGATAAGTACTGTTTCTTAGTTCCACGATGGGTGTCTATAGCTGGATTTATGTTTATTTTCCAGCTCCGATTAGGGTTTCACTAAGCCTTCCATTTTCTCCCTCTATCCCTGCAGCCGCACTGAAGTCACTGTGTTGGGAATTTCCTTCGAGTTGAAGAGCACTTGGGGCGCAAACAGAAAACCTGTGCTCTGCAGATGCAGCCACATTCACACAGTTCCGACCAGGGCTAACTCACAGAAGAAAGAACAGTGTGTTTTGGCAAAAAATAATAATGATAATAATAAATAACCATAAATAAAAATTAAACAAAACTTTAGTACTTTAATGGAGACCTTCCCATTATGAAGCATTCTAGGCTGGGTCCTCTGCCCTGTTGATCCCTCTGTCTTTGACCTTGGGATGGAACCTTTCCTTGGTTTTACCCTTTGCAGAAGGCACACAGACAATCTTTAGCTTCCACTGTGCCCTGCTGACATTCTATGACTTGTGCCCCAGCTCCTTCTGCAGCTGTGTGGAACTATCCACCCTCTCCAAGCTGTTAATAAGGGAACCTTCGTTCCCTCGGTATGGAGACCAGGCAAGGCATGGCTGTTCCGCCTTATCACCCAGTGCCTGGGCTCTGCACCCCAGCTGCTGTGCCTCCTCCCCACGACTTCCTCTAAAGAGACGCTAAGGGTCTGCATCTCATTTCCTTCACAAAATGTCACCAGCATTATCTTACGCATGTGTTGTACAGATAAGGAAAGTCACGCTAAACAGTCTGCTCCATTCACTTTGGGTTTACCAGCTTATGTCTTTATTTTTAATTCAGCAAAGCCATGGTCTTTGTCGTAGAGGTGACAAAGCCAATCCGAGCCAGCAGCACCAGAGGTGACAGGGTCAGCTTCCACAGCATGGGACATTGTGATTCAGGAGTAGAGATTTAGATGTCAGTGAGAAGGAATGGGGTGTTCTTCCTTCATCCGGGAAAACAAATCTTGTTAATTTTTGTACAAAAATCCCCTACAAAATATTGTGAGCTTGCAGCAAGGGGAGGGGAGGAGGGGTCTCCTCATGGACGGGGTGTTTGGATGCTTGACCCTCATGGGCCTCGTGATTCTATTTCCCATTTCAAAGGGTGTCAGTGGTAATTTTTGTCCAATTATGATGATAGTAGGAATACGGCCAGCTGACTTCCTGAGTGCTTACAGCTTGAAAGGCATAGTGCCTCACATTCTGCCATCACCTTGTCCTCAGACTTCATGGCAGCCCCACACAATGGGCATGGTTATCTTCGGAAAATCATGGCATAAGAATCTAGAGATGAGGGCTGGAGAGATGGCTTAGCGTTAAGGAGCCTGCCTCCTAAGCCTAAGAACACCGGTTCCAATCTCCAGCGGTTCCAATCTCCAGGTCCCACGCTTAGCCAGATGCAAAGTGACGCAAGGGCGCAATGCCACACTTGACCACAAGGGGGCGCACACATCTGGATTTCGTTTGCAGCAGCTGAGACACTGCTGGCACGCCCATCTCTGTCTTCCTCTCCCTCTCTCTCTCTGTCTCTCTCAAAAAAAAAAAAAAAAAAAAAAAAAAAAGAATTTAGAAGATGAGGCCTGACCTGAGAGATGCCAAGCAAGCAAGATTTTGGCAGGTTTGTCTCAACCCCAAACCAGGTGTTCAGTTGCTACCTGGCTGTGAACACACGAACAGCTGCTGGTTTCACTGTCTCATATATATATAATCACTGGGATTTGGGGATTTTGGTTTCAATAACATTAAACATTGCTGTGTGCATAAGTGATGCATCCCTCGATTGTTCCATCCCTCAATCCATGAAGAGGGCCTATCTTTCCTTTTTTTTTTTGAGGAGGGAGTTTTGGGGCAGGCTTCCATTCTAGCCTAGGCTGATCTGGAACTCTTTAGTCCCAGACTGGCCTGGAACTCACAGCGCTCTCCTACTTTAGCCTCCCAAGTGCTAGGATTAAAGGCAAGTGGCACCACTCCTGGGTTTTCTTTTCTTTCAACTTATTTTTATTTCGTTTATGTGTGCCATACCATTTTTTATCATGTTTTATTAATTTAGCATGTTTTATTAATTTTACACACATATGCACATATATTGCCTTTTGGTATGTGTTTTTGTTTTGGCTTTTGCACCCATGGGGCAGATTTCACAACAAACGACACAACCATTGAGCTTGTTGCTTTGTTGTATGAGATTTCCTTTGGTTCTCTGTTTTTCTTTACAATATGTATTTGACTAAGCAAAGCCTGGTTTACCTGAGCACAAGAGGTAGTACATTTAACTCCGTCTCCTACTTCCCATGGAAGGGATGTCTCCGATTTTAGCTTTTGTTGTCTCTAAGCCCATTCACAGTCACCCTCGAGATAAGTACTGTTTCTTAGTTCCACGATGGGTGTCTATGGCTGGATTTATGTTTATTTTCCAGCTCCGATTAGGGTTTCACTAAGCCTTCCATTTTCTCCCTTTATCCCTGCAGCCGCACTGAAGTCACTGTGTTGGGAATTTCCTTCGAGTTGAAGAGCACTTGGGGCGCAAACAGAAAACCTGTGCTCTGCAGATGCAGCCACATTCACACAGTTCCGACGAGGGCTAACTCACAGAAGAAAGAACAAGGGTGTTTTGGCAAAAAATAATAATGATAATAATAAATAAACATAAATAAAAATTAAACAAAACTTTAGTACTTTAATGGAGACCTTCCCATTATGAAGCATGCTAGGCTGGGTCCTCTGCCCTGTTGATCCCTCTGTCTTTGACCTTGGGATGGAACCTTTCCTTGGTTTTACCCTTTGCAGAAGGCACACAGACAATCTTTAGCTTCCACTGTGCCCTGCTGACATTCTATGACTTGTGCCCCAGCTCCTTCTGCAGCTGTGTGGAACTATCCACCCTCTCCAAGCTGTTAATAAGGGAACCTTCGTTCCCTCGGTATGGAGACCAGGCAAGGCATGGCTGTTCCGCCTTATCACCCAGTGCCTGGGCTCTGCACCCCAGCTGCTGTGCCTCCTCCCCACGACTTCCTCTAAAGAGACGCTAAGGGTCTGCATCTCATTTCCTTCACAAAAATGTCACCAGCATTATCTTACGCATGTGTTGTACAGATAAGGGAAAGTCACGCTAAACAGTCTGCTCCATTCACTTTGGGTTTACCAGCTTATGTCTTTATTTTTAATTCAGCAAAGCCATGGTCTTTGTCGTAGAGGTGACAAAGCCAATCCGAGCCAGCAGCACCAGAGGTGACAGGGTCAGCTTCCACAGCATGGGACATTGTGATTCAGGAGTAGAGATTTAGATGTCAGTGAGAAGGAATGGGGTGTTCTTCCTTCATCCGGGGAAAAACAAATCTTGTTAATTTTTGTACAAAAATCCCCTACAAAATATTGTGAGCTTGCAGCAAGGGGAGGGGAGGAGCGGTCCCCTCATGGACAGGGTGTTTGGATGCTTGACCCTCATGGGCCTCGCATTCTATTTCCCATTTCAAGGGTGTCAGTGGTAATTTTTGTCCAATTATGATGATAGTAGGAATACGGCCAGCTGACTTCCCTGAGTGCTTACAGCTTGAAAGGCATAGTGCCTCACATTCTGCTCATCACCTTGTCCTCAGACTTCATGGCAGCCCCACACAATGGGCATGGTTATCTTTCGGAAAATCATGGCATAAGAATCTAGAGATGAGGGCTGGAGAGATGGCTTAGCGGTTAAGGAGCCTGCCTCCTAAGCCTAAGAACACCGGTTCCAATCTCCAGCGGTTCCAATCTCCAGGTCCCACGTTTAGCCAGATGCAAAGTGACGCAAGGGCGCAATGCCACACTTGACCACAAGGGGGCGCACACATCTGGATTTCGTTTGCAGCAGCTGAGACACTGCTGGCACGCCCATCTCTGTCTTCCTCTCCCTCTCTCTCTCTGTCTCTCTTCAAAAAAAAAAAAAAAAAAAAAAAAAGAATTTAGAAGATGAGGCCTGACCTTGAGAGATGCCAAGCAAGCAAGATTTTGGCAGGTTTGTCTCAACCCCAAACCAGGTGTTCAGTTGCTACCTGGCTGTGAACACACGAACAGCTGCTGGTTTCACTGTCTCAAGAGTTCAACAGTGATGGCCTCGTTTGATCCCTATGAGGTGGCAACCACAGAGGTGGCAAAGCTGAGGCCCAGAGTCCCCACACTCCTTGTGTACACCATCTTGTACAGGACAGAGCCCCCCCAGCTGACACTAGTATCCTTGTCAGAGCCGCTGCACACAGCCAAGATGATTCTCCTGTGGACATGTGATGAGAAGGATCATTTTTGCGTGCACGCATGTGTGGGTGTGTGTCACATGCACATGTGTGTGCAGATGTGCAAGCCCTAGACACACACCTGCAGAGAACGGAGAGGAGACTGTCAGGTGTCCTCTTGTCACTCATCTGCATATTTCCTCGAGGTGGAGTTTCTTTTCTTGCTGAACTCCGAGCTGCAGTTTTCAACCAGAATGGCTGGTCAGTGATGGTCAGAGACTCCTCCCTCACTACTCCCTGCGGGGCTGGGGTTGTAGGCATGCTGGGTCACTTCCAGGTGTTTACATGGATACTGGGATCAAACTCTGGTTGAACAAGGCCTTCTCAGGCCCTCATGCTTGCTTGGCAAGAACCCTTACCCACTGAGCTGTCTCTCCAGCCCCATCAGCTTTGGTTTACTTGTGCAAATTTTAAAAGAAGGAACTATGGGCCTAGAGGGATGGCTGAGCAGTAAGGGTGTCTGCCTGCAAAGCCAAAGGACCCAGGTTCGATTCCCCAGGACCTATGTTAGCCAGATGCACAAGGGGGCATACATGTCTGGAGTTTGTTTGCAGTAGCTAGAGTCCCTGGCTGGCCATTCTCTCTCTCTCTCTCAAATAAATAAATAAATAAATAAATAAATAAATAAATAAATAAATTAAATATTTTGTTAAAAAAGAAAGAAACTATCTTTAGGTTACTAAGTATTGTATGTTTCTTACCAAGTTAACCCAGAACAAATTAAAACAGAAGCTGGCAAGTCTTCTGCTTTGGGGACAGGATGTGTACATATCTGGCCAGTGGAGGTGATGAGAACTCACACCAGAGATTCTTTGTTTTACTCACAATGGAAGCGTGCGGGGGGAAAGCAGAGGACTTTGGTAAGGAGATGGGATGCTGTTGCAGGAGATGTTTCAGAGCACCGCTGTGGAACAGGCAAGGGCAGTGTGAATCACCGTAGCCAAGAACCTACCAGGTTTCATAGCACAATGAACAAAAATAGGGCCGGAGCCAGGTGTGGTGGCACACGCCTTTAATCCCAGCACTCGGGAGGCAGAGGTAGGAGGATCGCTGAGAGTTCGAGGCCACCCTGAGACTACATAGTGAATTCCAGGTCAGCCTGGGCCAGAGTGAGACCCTACCTCGAAAAAAAAAAAAAAAAAAAAGTAGGGCCGGGCACACACCTTCAATTCCAGCACTCACGAGAGAGAGGTGGGAGGATCGCTATGAATTCAAGGCCAGCATGGAACAACAGAGTGAGTTCCAGGTCAGCCTGGGCTAGAGTGTGACCCTAACTCAAAAAACCAAAGAACTGGGCTGGAGAGATGGCTTAGCAGTTAAGGCACTTGCCTGTAAAGCCTAAGGACCCAGCTTCCATTTTTCCCAGTACCCACGTAAGCCAGATGCATATCTAGCGCATGAGTTCGGAGCTCGTTTGCAGTGGTTGGAGGCCCTGGCATGCCAATTCTCTATCTGCTTCTTTCTTTCTTTCTTTCTTTCTTTCTTTCTTTCTTTCTTTCTTTCTTTCTTTCTTTCAAATGAATCAACTAATAATATTAAAAAACAGGGCTGTAGAGATTTCTTAGTGGTTAAGGCACTTGCCTGCAAAGCCTAAGGACCTATATTTGACTTTTCATATCCCATGTAAGCCAGATGCAAAGGTGAGGCACATGCAAGGTCACACATGCCCATGAGGTGGCACAAGAGTCTGGAGTTCGATTGCAGTGGCTGAGGCCCTGGCATGACAATTCTCTTACTCCCAAGAAAGAAAGAAAGAAAGAAAGAAAGAAAGAAAGAAAGAAAGAAAGAAAGAAAGAAAGAAAGAAAGACAAAATCATATGTTACATAGGCAGAGAAAGGTACCCAGTAATTTAACTTTTAGAGGTCTGTCCTATGCAGTGTGTGATGTGCATGGTGTCTGTGTTGGCTGTGTGTGTCTGTGTGTGTGTGTGTGTGTATGTGTGTGTGTGTGTGTCATGTAAAATACAGCAAGAAGGTGCAAACCAACAAGATGGACTTTGTACACTTAATGACCATGTGTGCATGACATGGATAGCACACAGCTTACACTGGTGGGTGGGTAGGTGAGTGGGTGGATAGATACATTCATAAATATTAGATAGATATATGGATGATGAATGGATAGTAAGTGGGTAGGTGGATGGAGACATAGATAGGTGGGTAGATAGATGAATGGATGGGCAGATGGATTGATAGATAATCTATCACTGGGCAGACAGATGGATAAATAGATTAGATAATTGACAGAGAGCTAGATGATAAATACATTTATACCTAAAAAGATGATCCATCTGACATGAAAGATTTCCAATTACAAAATTGAACTGTGGAATTCTGCTTATGACAATCATTAAAATCAATTGCTTATGTACAGCTATAAGTATATATACATCCATGCGAGTAAACATATATCCATATGTATGTATACATGCCCATCACATGCACACATTTATGTGAAAATAAGGGCCAACTTTAGTCTCAGTGCTTTCAGAGAGACGATGACACTCATGTATTGTTAATGAGATCTCACGATTTTTTTTTTTTAACATTTAAAATATGGCTAAGTCAGCCTGGATCACATGACAAGTTCATTACTTTCCCTCCCCTCTCAGAAAGACTCCAGACCATTATAAAGGAGTTACGAGCCATCGAAAGATTATAATACAAGCATGTGTTTAATAAGTCGGTGAAGCATTATACATCTGGACTGCCACAGGTCCCACTTGTGTTAATGACTATTGAAGGGAAGGAAGGTAAACCACACTTCCAATGCAGTTTGGCCATCAAACTCTGGTCCCCTCCTTTTTACTGTACAGGTTGCTACAAAAACTTCAGCTGAAACTATTTTACATCTCAATTACTCCTGATTAATGTAATCAGAAGGAATCAATTAATAAAGTCAAAATACACAGGGAGAATTAAAAGGCACAAGCAACACGCACGGCTCTGCAGACATCAACAGGAGAGGAACGGGCACACGCACGGCTCAGCCGTGAACATCCAGGAGTGATTTGAAAAGTAACTTTGCAAGGTTAATTACTGGTACATTATGCAGGATACAATCATTTTGTTGGGAGTGCAATATTTTATTTTAATAGGCATGTGGGGAAACACCGCAAAGCAGATAAGGTGAAACCACCAGGGATTTGGCAAAGCCTGGTCGCCAGAGACTGACAGCTACAGAGAGAAAGAAACAAGCATTCCTTCCAAAGTCAGCTTCTTTCTCGCAGCCTTTCAGAAAGCTGCTGAGCTTCCTTTACACCACTGCGGGTTTACCCTCCTGTTCATGGGAGTGTGCATAGCTGTGGCTCAAGAACAGAAGGGTGGGCACATGCTGGCTGTGGCACCTGCCTTCACTCAGCACAGGGCTAGTGGGATTCCTGTCAGTTAAACAAGCAGGCAGGTGCAGGTTATAAGCACGAAACACAATCATTATGACAGAGATCTGCCCTTATTTCTTTTTTAAAAAAGAAATTTTTTACTTATTTATTTGCAAGCAGAGAGAGGAAGATAGACGAGAGACAGAGAGATAGAATGGGTGAGCCACGGCCTCCAGCCACTACAAATCAATACCAGCTGCATGTGGCACTGAGCATCTGGCTTTACTTGGGTGCTGGGGAATTGAACTCATGCCGTTAAGCTTTGCAGGCAAGTGCCTTAGCCACTGAGCCATCTCTCCAGCCCTCAAAACTTACCTGTAATCACAGCTTTGAACATGTCTCTACGATTACTGCTCCCCGCCCTCCCCACTGCCCTCCTTTTGCCCAATTTCATGTAACCACTCTTTTATTTTCTATTTCTATGATCAACTTTATTATATTGATCTTGAAGCTAAGAAGTAATAAATGCTGGACATAGTAGATGTACCAATTATCCTGATTAGCTCATTGAACAATGTAAAAGTCTATAGCTAACGAAAAGTAAGATTGGACTGGGGAGATGACTCAGAGGTTAAGGGCGTTTGCTCCGCAGGCCTTTCTACCTAAATTTCAACCTCAACAGGCACAGAAAGGTGGGTACAAAGTAGCACATGCACCTGTAACCCTAATGTGCCTGTGACAATGGAAGGCTTGGAGAATCCCCAAACCAGCCTTTCCAATGAGGAAGAAGAAAGTAGAAAAATTACAAAGGAATGTAAAATACAAAAATAATCCCTAGGGATGAATTAGGTGGAAAAGAAGAATGGGAGTGACTATGGGGAGATCCTTGTTGCCACTGAGAGCACAGTGTTCATGGTGGGACTTTAAAATGCCCACGTTCACACTGAGCCATTCAGCTGGTCCTTAGTATGCTCTAAGTCAGGCAGGCAACTTCGTATTCTTACCTTATGACTGGCGAAATTGGGCACACAGAGATGGATTTATGCACAGCCCACCCTGGGAGCGCAGCAGTAGCTGAATCAGAACCTGGCTCGGTTGCCCATAAGCCAGGTGTCCTTACCAGTCCTACTTCTCACTTCTGTGGTAAGAGGGGTGACAGGTCATTCCAGAATCAGAGTTGGTACTTGGATGAGGACTCAAACGTAACTTGCCGAGGTCTGCCTCCCTCCATAGCCCCAGACTGTGATGTGGCCTTCCAGATCAGGGGCCTTCCATCTTTGTCCCACCCCACCTGACTCTCAACCAAACCACTCTGAGTGCCACCGGCTTCTGGAACAGTGTGGGTCTTCTGACAGTCTCACTGTGTGAGCACAGAGGCCCAGGCTCCCCAGAGGGAGTGAGTGACAGGGAAGGAAAAACCTTGGGACATCATAGGGAAATTAACCTGAGCCAATGAACCCTCAGTTTGCGTCACCCCATCCTGAAGTGGCCTAACTACGTTTGCTGTTGGGTGCAGGTAATTTGGCCCAGGGCCCCTCCGCAGTCCCTCCCAAGGATGGAGAGGAGCTAGGCTGTAAACAAGATACCAAAAGCTACACGTCCCAGGGTGATGGTCAGAGGCACGAGGAGGTAAAGGAGCAGGACTCTGAGCTCCTGCCCCCAGGGAGGTGGGGCCATCTTCCTGTCCCCAGAAGCAGGAGTGTTCATGGTTCATGAGGGGGTGATGGGCTGGACCCCAAGTCAGCAAATCTGTCCTTCCTCCATTGGCTGTGGGAGTAGGGAGGACCTGCAGCTCTCGGAGCCTCAGTTTCCTAGATTGTACATGAGCTTTCTAGGGTCCACTAAATTGTCCTTTGCTCTCAGTGACACCTACGGAGTATGCTGTCCATTCTTTTTTATCTTCTTCTATTTTTAAAATTAGTATCATTTATTTATTTATTTATTTATTTATTTATTTAGATTTATTTAGAGAGAGAGACAGATAGAGAGAATGGGCACACCAGCACCTCCAGCCACTGCCCACAAACTCCAGACACATACGGCACCTTGTGCCTCTTGCTTACATGGGTGCTGGTGAATTAAACATGGGTCCTTAGGCTTCACATGCAAGCTCCTTAACTGCTAAGCCATCTCTCCAGCCCTGGTGTCCATTCCTGTTTAGCAAACTCTGTGGAGTCTCCATCCCCTACCCAAATGATAGTGGCTGTCAGGGTTCAAACTGAAATGACAGGCAGGCATGGTGGCACACACCTTTAGTCCCAGCACTCAGGAGGCAGAGGTAGGAGGATCCCCGTGAGTTCGAGGCCACCCTGAGACTACATAGTGAATTCCAGGTCAGCCTGGGCTAGAGTGAGACCCTACCTCAAAGCAAAACAAAACAAAACAAAACAAAACAACAACAACAAAAAAAAAAAACTGAAATGACATGGCAGATGATTCAAACTCCTGTCTCCTGTTTCCTGATGATGCATCTAGATGATTATTCTTAATGGAGTAATGTCTATATCATCTCTTCCAGGAAGCCTTCCCTGAATGGACAAGGCTGAACTGACATATTCTTCTCTGGAATCACCTGGCAACTCTTTTGAGTCATTTATCCCACTGTGTCACTCTCACTGCCTCACGTATCTACTATTTTCCTGAACTACGGTCAAGGATTGCATTGTACTCAGTCCCGTGTCCTCAGCACCCAGCTCCGGCCTGCCATGTAACATGCATTCTTTAAAAATTTCATTCATTCATTCATTTATTTGCAAGCAAAGAGAGAGAGAGAGAAGAAAGATAGAGAGAGAGAATGGGCGCACCAGGGCCTCCAGCTACTGTAAATGAACTCCAGATGCATGTGCCCTTTATGCATCTGGCTTACGTGGGTCCTGGGAAATCAAACCCGGGTCCTTTGGCTTCATAGGCAAATGCCTTAACTCCAAAGCCACCTCTCCAGCCCTGTAGCATGTGTTCTATGAACACCCACTAGTGAGGGAGTGAAGGAATGAACGAGAAGGCCTGAGTATACACATTCCTGGAGAGAAGAGACAACAGCCTGGCTGAGAGAACTCTCTGAGCCTAGAGTGGGAGACAATTCTTAGGAGCTCATTTATAAAGGAGAAAATGATGCTGACCTCCATTACAAGACTATGTACAATGACTAATCACTGGTCAAGAATCTTGGGTACCCTTTCTGAAGACAGGAACTCCTGGGCCTCAGTGTCACCACCCTGTCACAGTGAGGACAGCAATGGCCTCTGCTAATAGCAAGCTGGCACCCTCTGCTCTTCCAGAAACCCTCCTGCCTAAAGTCAACCTCGGGAAGCAGATTGAAAGGTTGACATAGGTTTCAGGGACACTAGACATTTGTGGCAGTAAGTTCTCATAGAACAGAAAGCAGACGTCATCACAGCTCTGCCTCTCACCAGCCCGTCTCTGCTGAAAAGTTCTGCAGGTTTGGGCTGGGAGGCTGGAATCCAGGTCAATGACATTCATGGTGCCTCTTAGAACAAAATCTTTCTGCAGCAAGTGCCTGATTTCCTGTTATGACTCTGGGTCCTTTGGCTGAAGGGACAGACAAGGCTTCCTTCGGTCCTGTTTGTTTAGAATGCTTAACAATGGGTTTTTGGGCAAGGAGGGGCCGTTGCAAACACGCTATGAGCTGCAGAGTGTGCGATGCCACTTGAATAATGCATACCCACTTTGTGTGTGTGCCCGACACAGGCCGAGTACAGGGGATGCTGAAGGCTTTGAAGCACTACATAGAACAGCTTCTGTGACAGCCCCAGAGTCCAGATAAGATCTGAGCCCTGCCTCCTCCCCGCCACCAGCTAGCTCAGCTCACAGGGCTGCCCAATTTCCCTTTTTGCATTTAAAATAAGCTCTGAGACCAGAGCCTCGGAGAGATCCTGTCAAAGACGCATCTTGTGCGTGGCTCACTTTTGTCCCTTCCTGTCTAGCCCCACCCTGATTTAGGGCCTTCTCGTAACCTGTGTTGGCACAGCCATGTCAACCTCCCAGATGGCTGCCCTCTCAGTCCCATGGTGGCTCCAGAAGTCACCACTTACAGGGGAGCAGCTAGTAAGGTCTTCCTGCAAACAAACTGGCCATGTGTACAGATGTCATCCTCCTCCCTCTTCCCAAGACCATCCACCTCAGGTCAAGCTCAGCTTTCTCAGCTGGGTACATAAAGCCTTTCTGGATGCTGATGCTCGGCCGGCCTCCCAGAACATAAGGTGACCTTGGCGTTTCTTTTCCTTTTTGCATACCAACTTCTCAGTAAGGGCGACCACTGTGAAATGGTGGCTGCCTCCACTGAGCACAAGTGTAGTCCAGGCCATGATATGTATTCATTTCCCCCCCCTTTTCTTAAGAGAGACAGAGAGAGAGAGAGAGAGAGAGAGAGAGAGAATGGGTGTGCCAGCAGCCACTCAGCCACTGTGAATGAACTCCAGACGTGTGCTCCCCCTTGTGGGCAAATGCGGCATTGCGCCTTTGCGTCACTTTGCGTCTGGCTAAACATGGGACCTGGAGAATCAAACAGGCATTCTTAGGCTTGGCAGGCAGGCGCCTTAACCTCTAAGCCATCACTCGAGCCCTCCCCCCCTTTTAATGTATGTAGGGGGTGTGTGCATGCATGTGTGTGTGTGGTGTGTGTGCAGATGTGCAGAGACCAGAGGAGAATGTGAGGTGTCCTTCATCTATCTCTCATCCACCCATCTCCTTGAGACAGTCTCCACTGAGGGCAGAGCTGAGGTTTGCAATGGCCCCAGTGATGCTCCCATCTCTGCTCTTCCAGGGACTGGTGTTACAGGCATATGTGGTCATGCCCAGCTGTTTACATGGGCCCTGGGGATTCAAACTCAGCTGGTCTTGGGTTCTTTCAGTCCCTCTTGCTTAAAGCAAGAGCTTTTACCCACTGAGCTGTCTTCCCCACCCACATATATTCTTTCATTTGAGCCTCAGAACATCTTAAGGTATATACATTTCCTGTTTCCATCATATGCAAAAGGACCCCAGCTTTGGGGTGATAAAATCACTCCTCCAAGGTCACAGAGCTGCCAAGTCGACAGAGCTGCCAAGTCGACAGAGCTGCCAAGCTCAAGTCTGCTATTCACCACATCACACTGCAGCAAACATGGTACGCTGCCTGGCACCTCCTCTTCCTCCTCCTCCTCTTCCTCCTCCTCATCCTGGACATATCCCAGGCTCCACACATTCCGGCACATTGGTTTTAGGTTTTGAAATATTTCAAAGGGCGCCCTCCCTGCTTCAAAGCTTCCCCTCTTCCCTCTCGTGCCCAAGCTGGGATTTATTTTTCACATGACACAATGAAGCTCCCACTCCAACTCATTCCTCAAGGAAGTCTCCAGACATGCTCAGATGCAGCAGTACCCATGCTTGCCCATGTCTGCACTATGCCCAGCACAGCAGAAGGACTGCCACCATGGACTCTATGTATGTACACTTTTCACTACATTGTGAACACATATAAATACTTTTTATAAAGGACTTAATCCATCCACAGTGCTGTCTAGAATTCATAAAAGGATATATATGTGTCAGATCCCCAGTGAGACCCGATTTATCAATTAGAGCCTGCTGTGTCTCCCCTTCCTGGCTCCTTCCCTCAGCTGTCCCCTGGGAGTGTCTCCACCAGCTCTTTCTTTTTTAAAATTATTTTATTTATGAGAGAGAGAGGGGGAGAGAATGGGTGCACCAGGGCCTCTAGCCACCGCAAATGCACTCCAGAACCATGCACCAACTTGTTCATCTTGCTTATGAGGGTCCTGAGGAAGCAAAACTGGATCCTTCAAGCACCTTAACCACTAAGCCATCTCTCCAACCCTCCACTGGCTTTCTGTGTAATGTACCCTTATTTTCTTTCAGGCTGTAGCACTTGTTTGGATTCCTAAAACTTACTGTCCACCATTGCCTGTTGTGAACATTATGTAAACGGGGTCCTATGAGTGAATTCTCCAGACAATGCACTCCTTCGAGTTTTGTATAGTCACAGCCGAGGCTGGCAGGTTTGGGCTGTGTGGCTCACTGTCACATTTCGGGGTTTGCTCTGTGTCACATGTACCTGGTCCTCATTGTTTTCTGAGTGAAACAGTATTCCACTGTGGGCAGCTGCCAGAGTGCGCTGAGACGCCACCCTCCCCATACTTTGGGGCAGTTTCCAGTGTTTTGCTGTGATGAGCTTCTCCGAACGGATTACCCCGGCATCTCCTGATGCAGGAAATTCTCCAGCGTGGTCACCCAAGAGTGGGAATACTGGCCCAGTGGGCTCAGGTGTTCCAGTGTCACAGATCGTGGCAAATTGTCTTACAAAGTGATTGTACCAATCTGTGCCCTCTTGAGAATTGCACGAGAGTCCCTCTTGCTTCCTACCATTGCCAAAACTTATCATTGTCAGGTATTATCATTTTTGTCCATATGCTAGGTAGGAAATGGATCTCAACATGGTTTTAATTTATGTCTCCCTGTTTATCAATGAGTCACACATTCTCCCTCTGTCATTGGCCGATTGGGTTCCCTATTTTGTGAAATGCCTGTTCAAATGTTTTTGCCCATTTTTCTATTAGGTCATTTGTATTTTTCTTATTGATTTCTATGAGTTCTTTATTCTGTATAGTAGCATTTTTCTCTTGTACACATAATAAGTATCTTTTCCATTTTAAATTGGATATTTTCTTCAATTCTGCTGTCATTTGAACTGAAGAATGGTTTTTCTATAAGGATTTTGTACTTTGTTTAAGAAATCATTGGTCAGAATGGGGAGGTGGGTGGCTCAGTGGATAAAACACTTGTCACATAAGCATCAGTACATAAGTTCGGATCCCCACACCCATGTAAATCTGGGCACCTGATTCCCAACGTGCTCATGGCAAAAATGGGAGGCAGAGACTGGAGAATCTTCTAAGAACTTCCAGGCCAGCTGGCATGATGAATGGAGGGGTGACAATGAAAGACTCTCTCAAACAAGGTGAACCAACACCCAAAGGTTGTGCTCTAACCTATGACCTTCACACATGGGCTACAGCTCACATGTGCCCACACTCACACAGATGTACACATGAGTGCACATGAAAAATCATGTCTAACATAAATTCATGAATGCATCGTCCTATAAGATCTGCTGTTACTTTGAGTACTTTTACTGTTCATGTGTCTTTTTAACCTGAATGTCACCTTTGTGTCTGCTGTGACACAGAAGTGTATTTTGTCACGGGATGACATACTATCCTGCACCATTTACTACAAAATCCACTCTTTCACTCCTGAATAGTGATGACACTTCTGCTCAACAATTAAACACACTTTCCTCTCTCCTCTCCCACTCCTTCTCTCTTCGTGATTCTTCATTGGAACATTTGTCTTACGAGGGAATGTCAATCTCACCACCTGTTGTAATTACTATTGTGTAAGCAAGCATTGCTAGCTCCCAAAGTCACCTGTCAGCCTTATTTTTCTCATTTGGGAACTCCCCCTTCTCCTTCCATTCATAATTCCATGTAGGACATAGGCTACATAATAGATTATTATAATTTCCACATACATCCACATGCCTACACAGCCTGTTGTGAGAGGACTTGCAACAGGTTGAATCTATAAATCAATGTTGAGAGAATTGCCACAGTATTAGCAATTATAAGACTCCAATCTTCAAATCCATATGTCTATGTCTTTTCAATTTCTATATATCTTCAAAGTCACAAATGTGTTTTTTTTTTTCATTTTCTTCCTAAGGACCTTGGAGATACCTTTTGTTAGACCTATCCCTAAATTCCTTGTGTTTTTAATGTTCTTAGCAATAATATATCTTCCTAAATTACATTAGGTATGTTTTTCTTATCTGTGGATGAAAATATGATGTTTTTTTTTTTCTAGGTTTCTTTAGAGTATAGAAACCACACCAGCTCTCTTGTAAATGCAAACGATGTGTCCAGAGAACATTCTGGATTCTCCTTGTACGTGCTCATTTTAGTAGAAAATGACCTCAATAGTGCCACTTCTTTTTGAAACCCTGTCACTTTTCTTCCTGTCTGGTGGATAGGACCTCTGGTATACTGACGACTTCGGTGGTCACAGATGGGCCTTCACCTCTTACCTTAGAGAGAATGTGTGAAGCTGTCACAGTCAGTATGGTGTGCGCTGTGGGCTCTGTGTTGATATGAGCCCATTCCCAGGTTACTAAGAGATTTTGCCCAGGAATATGTATAATTTTCATTAAATGTTTCATTCTTCTAACGACTGAGAAGATCACACTACTTTCCCCATATCATATTAATAAAGTATGTTACATTCATCATATTAATGGTTCCAGTCTTTTCCTTCTGTCACTATCACAAAACTCCCAAGTGAATCAACCTGTAAGGAGGTAAAGGTTCATTTGGAGTAGCCACTTGGGGATCTTTCACTCCATGATCAGTTAGCCTCGTCATTTTAAGCTGTGGTGAGGCAGCATATCTTGAAGGGAGTGTGCAGCAGAGTGTAACTGCTCACCTCATGGCCGAGGAAGCAGAACAGACCATGGAAGCAACTAGAGTCCCACCATCCTCCTTCAAGGGCAAGCTTTCCATGACCTTAAAGCCTCCTGCCGCCATCCTGCTTTGTTTAGGTTATAGGTTCTACCACCTTCGGCACATTCCTGTTCTCTGGAGATGACACGCGAGTGCTTTGGAGGCAACACACAGGACTCTTACTACAGAACCCATGGTAACCTGAACTTTTATTCCTAAACGTTTCTCTCCAGCTTGGTCAGGATGGGTGAACCATGCATCCTACAGCTGCTTTCCTGGAACTGATTCCTTCTTTGGCGTTTTTGCATTCGTGTCTCAGAGGAGACTGTTCTGTGATCATAAGGTCACAAGATTTGTGGAACTGTGTTCTCTTCTAGCTGGCAATCTGTACTGTGTATGCAAAGTTGAATTATTTATTTCTTCTCTTGGAGGCAGAGTTAACTAGTGACACCATGAAGACTAGAATATCTTTGTGGGAAGTTTGTCTAAGTGTGACCAAATTCACTTACTCATTACAGGGCTACACCGAACTGATTTTTCTTGTTATTTTAATTTCAATAAATGATAGTTTTCCTAAGAAAGCTTTGAGTCTACTGAAAATTTATAATTTCCCAGTGGAAGTTGTCCATCGTATATTCTTTTTTCTTTCTTTCTTTTTTTTTGAAGTAGGGTTTCACTCTGGCCCAGGCTGACCTGGAATTCACTATCTAGTCTCAGGGTGGCCTTGAACTCACAGCGATCCTCCTACCTCTGCCTCCAGAGTGCTGGGATTAAAGGTGTGCGCCACCACGCCCAGCTTCATTGTATACCTTATCATCCAACTGCTTCATCAGTGACTATGTCTCTTCTCCTGGTTATTCCTGGTGTTGTATCTCTTTCCTGTACCCCATTACAAGAAACATCCTCCAATTTTTTTTTTTTTGCTCTATAAGAAACTATTTCCCATCTGTAATTCCTTGTGCTGTTTTCTTTTATCATTATCACTATTAATAATAATAATAATATTAATAATATTATTATTATTATTATTATTATTATTATTATTATTAGAGAGAGACAGAGACGGAGAGGAAGAGAATGGGCATGCCAGCAGCCTTGCAGCTGCTGTGAACAAACTCCAGACGTGCACACCCCCTTGTGGGCAAGTGCAGCATTGTGCCCTTGTGTCACTTTGTGTCTGGCTAAACATGGGACCTGGATGGAGATCGAACGGACATTCTTAGGCTTGGCAGGCAGGTGCCTTAACTGCTAAGCTATCTATCCAGCCCCCTTATGCTGTTTTCTAACCTCATTCTGAGAAGAGCTCATTACCTTTCAACCTCTCCTCTTTTACAGAAGACTCTTTTAAGGATGTAAATTATGTATTACTACATACATTTCCACCATAAATATTTATAATGTTCAGTATATTAACTTGTGTGTGTGTGTGCATGAGCATGTTTGTGTGTGTGCAGGTGTGTATAATTGTGTATGGTGACCACAGGACAACCTCAGGTGTCATGCTTAAGCATTGTTCATATTTTTTTTAAACAGGGTTTCCCATGAGCCTGGGGCACAATGGTTATGCTAGGCTGATTAGCCAGTAAGCCCTGAGAATCTCCCACCACCTTCCCAGCTCTGATATTACAAGCATGTGTCAGTACAACAAAATACT
The DNA here is from genome assembly GCA_036365145.1 of Orientallactaga sibirica. NCBI lineage: Eukaryota > Metazoa > Chordata > Mammalia > Rodentia > Dipodidae > Orientallactaga > Orientallactaga sibirica. The sequence goes on along the minus strand of JAEOAD010000038.1, from coordinate 12,171,835 downwards.
TTTTTAAATGTATTTTGGATTGAACTTAGGGACTGATACTTGCAAAGCAAGAACTTTATCAACTCACTGCCAACTCCATATCTCTTCAGTCTATGCCTTATATGAAATGATACATCTGGAACCAGGTGTGGGGCTGACTGGAAGCCTAGCTTTTGGGAGGCTAAAGTAGGAGGATTGCTACAAATTCAAGGCCAGCCAGGGATACTTAAAAAGACCCTGTGTCAAAAAACAAAAAAGAAAAGAAAAAGAAAAACAGAAAAAGAAAAGGGCTGGAGAAATGGCTTAGCAGTTAAGGCATTTGCCTGCAAAGCCAAAGGACCCAGGTTCAACTCCCCAGGACTCACGTAAATGAGATGCACAAGGGGGTGCAAGCATCTGGAGTTTGTTTGCAGTGGCTGGAAGCCCTGGCATGCCCATTCTCTCTCTACCTGCCTATTTCTATCTCTCTCTCTCAAATAAATAAAAATAAAATTAAATTTAAAAAAAAAAAACCCTTTATGTCTAAATGTCCAAAGGCAGGGTGGTTTGTCCCTGTCTTCTGGACACTGATGGTGATTGTGCATCTGGGTCAGAGAATGTAGGACGAATGACATTTGCTTTCAGCCTAGTGCATGGCCCTTTGTTCTATATGTTCTGTGTGTGATTAGAAACCATATATCAAAAGGGTTGACTCTAGCATCCTGTATGTGCCCAGTGGTGGACTGAAAATAGCATTTCATATACACAGACGTATTGACTCTGTTAATGGTGTGCTTGTTTATACAATAGCTGGTTAGTTTCATGATGTTCCCAATGTTTGAGTTTGTCTAATTCCCTGAGCTACGAGGGCCTTATTCAGAAAGTCTTTTCCTATGCCTATATCTTGGAATGTTCTCCCAACTTTTTTTTTTTTTTCTCATCGAGAATGACTTTGAACTCCTGATCCTCATGTCGCAGCTTCCCCAGTGGTGCAAACACAACCACCATGGAATGATGGCCAGGTATCACTGTGCATGTGCCCTAACACCATATTGTAATTATTTCTATTTCTTTATTTCTTTATTAACTTCCTCTGTAGATTCTAATAGTCCTCTTCATTTACCCAGTCTCCTGCTTTTTCACTGATTATTTGACATTTCATCTTTTCTGTCTCTGAATTGGAACATTGAAAATCACGTGCTCTTCCTGTCACTAGAGAGCTAGATGCAGTGCAGAATGGTAAGGTTCCTAATTACCTGACCGCAGAACAGACTGACGTCTTGACCTGCCTCCTGAGCAGTACCTGTCCTCTGGCCAACCAACTCAAGGCCTTTCTTCCTAACTTCTGGGGCCAGTGTGGATGCATTTTGTAGCTTTGAAAGCTCAGTCTGTCTTTGGTATTATTATTTTTATTATTGGCAACTTCTATACTTACATACGAAAAATGCATGATATTTCCCTCCCCCCCCCATTCCCCTTTAGAACTCCAATCTCCATCTTATCCCCTCCCTCTCTCCATTGGTCTCTCTTTTAATTTGGTGTCATCATCTTTTTCTTCTATTTTGAGGGTCTTGTGAAGGTATTGCTAGGCATGGTAAGGTCATGCATATCAAGGCCAATTTCTGTCTGGACAGTTGCATTGTAAGGAGTCATACCCTTCCTTTGGCTCTTCCATTCTATCCATCCCCTCTTCCACAATGGTCCCTGAGCCTTGGAAGGTGTGACAGAGGTGTTTCAGTGCTGGGCACTCCTCCATCCCTTCTTCTCAGCACTATGTTGCCTTTTGGGTCATCCCAGTGGTCATTGCCATCTGAAAAGAGAAGCTTCTCTAACCAGAAGTGAGAGTAGCATTAATATGTGAATATGAACATTAAGCATAGTGCATTCAGGGCAGCTTGGTGGGAATAATATATACATTTAACCAGACAAGCGCAGGCTTTATACCCGTAAGGCTTATGACCTCCCCTGCCATACACTTTTGCTTAGGTTTTTCAGTACCAAGTATGTTTTCCCTCCCATAGAAAGGGCCTTCAGTCCAATTATGGAGCAGCTGGTTACCCCAAGAGCAAACATGCCACTATTGCACCAGTTTAGTCATTGGGCCTGTCTGGCCAAACTTGAATATTCAGGGTCCACTGTTTTCACCGCTGATGACTTCTGTCTCCCATATAGCTGCATGCAGTGCAGCTTTTTCCAGCTTTCAGTTGGCTGGTCTACAGGGAGAAGGTTTTCTGCTCAGCACCAGCTTGTTTTCTCAGTGACCTTATCTCTCAGGCAAGAGATGTCTTCAGCAATAGGGTCTTACTATCTGTTTCTCAAGGGCAACCAAGGGCTTTGGCAATAGCCTTTAATGTTTTGGAGGCTATTGGGTATTATAAATTTGGTATTATTTTTAATGCAGCCAGTTCATGAGCCCCTCTTCCCTGGACCATCATGCCTGCTTTGCACTTCCTTGACTGGCTGAATAGAACCCATCATGGCGGGGCAGTCCTCTCTCATTTTGTTCTCAAAAACCCCTCTCAGGCACTTGCTTTCAGAAACACATTTTTGCTGATGCACACCCTTACCTTTCAGTTGATAGTCATTTTCCTTTGGTATATGACTATTTTATTCTCATTCCTAATACCTTCAAAAATGCAAAGGTAAATTCATTTGCCAACCTGCTGCTCTAAAACTTTCTAGTTGATTCTCTCTGGTTGTCTCCATGGCGTGTCAGCACATGGATTCACCTAAGCTCTTTGGGATTTGATTGAGTGGCTGCAAATCTGAATGCTTAGCATGATGTCCTTTACCAGTTACAGGGAACTTTTTGGTCCCATGTCTTCGATATTGGCTGTGCCACACTCAAGTGCACTGTGTATTTGGGACACTGGGTGACATGTGTTGGGCTTTCTTACCCAATGTTCAGTGTTCACTGGTCACAGTCCTGAGTATTATTACCACTCATTCTTTACCTGGTCTGTCTCTCCCTCAGTCCCATTCATCTGTTCCTTATCACCATTACATAGCAATTATTAACTGGTTGCCTTTAGAAGATAAACGTCCATCCACTTTAACAATTTCTTGATATTATCAAAACTTTGATACCTTCTTTTATGTTAAAATGCATTAGGGTACTTATGTTGAAGTAATTTCATTGAGTTACAAAGAATATACAAGAAATTGTATGTAATTAAAAAGCACAGTTTGACGTGTTAGGCGTCTACATGCACATATGCATGACCATCGGGATAGGGCAGCTGTGTCCATCAGCTGCCACAGCGTCCTTCTTCTTGTCACCTCTACTGCTTCTTGTCCCAGGCAACCACTGCTCTGTTTTTTACCACTATGGATTAACTTGCCAAATACATCTATTTTCTGTGCTGTATAATTTCAACACCTATTTATTATTTCATATTTGGATCCTGCTATTTCTTTTCATTGCAAGGTCTTATTAACAGAGCCTCCTTCCTTTAGACATTGTGATATTTAAAAATTACAAGTTCAGGGCTGGAGAGATGTCTTAGCAGTTAAGCACTTGCCTGTGAAGCCTAAAGACCCCAGTTTGAGGATCAGTTCCCCAGTACCCACATAAGCCAGGTGCACATGGTGGCACATGCGTCTGGAGTTTGTTTGTAGTGGCTGGAGACGCCGGTGCACCCATTCTCTCTCTCTATCTCTCTCTACCATTCTCTGTCACCCATAAGTAAATAAAAATAAAAAAAATAAAATAAAAAACCTTTAAAATGACAAGTTCATTTAGAATGAAAACATGGTAGGATTTCGGGAGCATTGTGGTTGACGATGGACGTTTCCTCTGCCGACCATGTGTGTTGTCTGTGGTCAGGGGCCTGGGCACATTGCCAACATGATATTCCATGGTACAGGTAGCCCAGCTCTCCCATCACATCAAGGTCTAAGATAGACTGCTTTGATGCCACTGGGGAAGTGAGGGAGTGTGCACGTTGTGTGTGTGTGTGTGTGTGTGTGTGTGTGTGTGTGTTTTCTTGCCCTGAAGATGCAGACATTTGGGCTCTGGGCTCTGTGGGCACACAGTCCTGGCCTTGACCATGAGCTAAAGAAGAGTTGTAGGCAGCATGTGTGACCATCTTATTAAAAAAAAAAAAAACGATGCAAAGGGCTGGAGAGATGGCTTAGTCATTAAATGCTTGCCTCTGAAGCCTAATAACCCTGGTTCGAGGCTCAATTGTCCAGGACCCACATAAGCCAGATGCATGGGGGCACACGCATCTGGAGTTCGTCTGCAGTGGCTGGAGGCCCTGGCTCGCCCATTCTCTCTCTCTCTCTACTTGCCTATTTCTGTATCTCTCTCTCTCTCAAATAAATAATAAAATTTAAAAATGATGCAAAATCATGAGTGTGCAGTAAGGTATGAAAATGAACATTTATTTAAAATAAGTGCAGGAAGGAGCCCAGGAGGTGAATGGGCACAAATTGAAACATCATCCACTTCCTGGTTGACAGTGCTTGTGATAAAATGTAAGAGCCACAGAGACGTGTTTATCTTCTACCCTTTTGTCACAGTGGTGTGAAGCTGGACTGAGGGGATGGGGTCAAAGATGCATTGTATAAAATATTTCAATAGGCACTCAAAGTTGTGGCATATCTGAAAGGAGACAGGTCGCTTCTTCATGGGCTGCAATGGAGGTGGAATGTGGGTCCAAGAATCATTCAGAAAACTGCAAGTGACAGAGTGGAGTGAGTGAGTGTTTGGGGGAACCTGCTGTAGGCCGACTGGCATCAGCGGGAGGGGATGGCAGTGGGGCAGTGGGCAGCATCAGCCTCCTTGGTTAGGAATGGAGCGAGTCTGAGCTGTCTGAAGGACATGCAAAATAGGAACCCCAGCAGGTCCTCACAGTCAAGAGCTTGGAAGAGAGCTCAGGGCAGAGTGAAAATTTGAGTCTGATCAGCATTCGAGCGGCAGGGAAGGGAAGACCATGGTCACATGCTGTGAAAGGGACAGGCAGGGATGACCACATGTTTTCAGGGACTGCACTTGTCCAAGAGTGATCAGAGGGAAACAAGACCCAAGAATAATGCTGAACAGCCCGATACGTAGAGCGAGGACCAGCACGGAGTGTTTCGGACACACCCCTTGACTGTCTCCGTTCCCACGGGTCAGAAGTCCACGATCCTCTGCTTTAGGTTGTCCCGAGGCTGAGTAGGTGTCAACCAGGCTTGTGGGCTCACCTGACTGGACAAAGGCCATATCCAAGCTCTCAGCTGTCAGCTCCCTGACGTCCAAGAGGGTGGCCTTGGTCCCTTGCTGGGGTCCTCCACAAACGCTTCCCTATCACAGGCCTCCTGCAAAAGGCGACTCACACCACAGCAGCTTGTGTCCTCAGAACCAAGCAGGCGGGGTCTTGTCTCTCAGCAAAGCAGACACCTTGACCTTGGAATGTAGCCACGGAAGTGACATTCCAGCACCCTGTTGTTTTATTTAGAAGCAGGTCAAAATCTGTCACTTGCTTCTAACCCTATGTGTCCCTTTGAAAGTGAGTGTCTCCTATCTGCTCTGAGTGCAGAGCTCTCTCAAGAATGTGAACGCCTGGAGGGGGCTGCTTAGAAACTGCCAGCATGGATCCCCTTGTGACGGTCACTGTCGTTTTATTTTATTGGTTGCCCTATCAACTGAGTGCTTTTCAAGGCCTATTGCTACCATTTGCTTAGACAAAGAAACGCTGGATCAATGCCTGACATTTCCTTTAACCTAAAATTCAGGTTTATTTTTTAATTTCTTTCTCTTCATTTCTTAAATATTTATTTTTAAATTTAGTTATTTGCTTGACAGAAAGAAAGAGGGAGGGAGAGGAGAGAAAATGGGCACACCAGGGCATCCATCCACTGTGAACGAACTCCAGACACATGGGCCACCTTGTGCATTGGGCTAATGTGGGTGCTGAGGAATCAAACCGGGGTCCTTTGGCTTTGCAGGCAAACACCTTAACTGCTAAGCCATCCCTCCAGCCCTAAAATTCAGTCTTTGTGTGGATTTTAAAATGGCTCCCAATGGACTGGAGTTCCAGCTCAGCCGGTAGCGTGCTGCTCAGCTAGCATGCATGAAACCCTGGGTTCGCGCTTTAGCACCACATAAAGCCGTCATGGTGGCGTAGTCCTATAATCTCAGCACTCTGGATGTAGAGGCAGAAGGACCAGAGGTTCAAGGTCATCTTCAGCTTTATAGTGAGTTTCAGACCATCAGGCGATACATGAGATCCTGTCTCAAAACCAAACAAATAAAAAACATTTCCATAAAAAAAAAAAAAAAGTTTCCAATTACCCATGCATAAGGCACCCTCCTATTCCAACCTGGGCACGCCCTCCCACATAGGGAAGAAGCTCTTTGCATTCCAGGGTTGTTGTCCAATTACAGAATTAACTGCACTAACTCGTGTAAATTGCTTAACATCATGACCACCTGGCAGAACACAGCGACTGTCACCTTTCCTGGTGAGGTAAGAGGGGAGGTAAAGCGCTTGCTATGTCTGCCCCTGTCAGGACAAAACCATGAACATGGGAATCAACAGTGATTCCCACAGCCATGTGATGTAGAGAGAAAGTACAAAACAATCTAAAAGAATTTAAATGTTAACAAATGCTGCAGGCTCACCCAGGCAGTCCTTCAACCCGAGAGTGCCCTTCGCAGACTGTACTGTCCAGTATCCTTCAACTGGAATGTCCCCTTCATGGAGTGTACTGTCCAGTATCCTTCATCTGGACAGTCCCCTTCATGGAGTGTACTGTCCAGTATCCTTCAACTGGAGCATCCCCTTCGCGGAGTGCACTGTCCAATATTCCTTTCAGTTCATTCTTGCAGGCTGCCACATCAGTGAGTTTTGAGCATTTCTGGAGGAAAATTATTTTTCAAGATCCATGCAAGGTCGAGATGTCAAAAATGGAGACGCTGGGCCATCTCCAAAACCCCAGCATAGCTGCCGAGATAATAGAGACACACGAGTGTGATTCCCTTCTGACACAGGGACTCTATGCACCCAGCATGGTGAGGACTCATGTAAGTATATAGAGTCAGAGTGGGCTTGGAATGTTCACCTCCAGGTGAGATGAAAGCCAAACTTTGAATATGAATTTAATATTTATTGAATAAGTAGGAGCATTTTAAATCCAAATAAAACTTGAGTTTTGCATTAGAGGAAAAAGAAAGCCAATCCAGACTTGGTTCAGTGATCTAGTCTTCATACAAAGCTCCAGCGTATAGGGCAGTCTGTATTAAATTTTACAATTGGTGGCTATGGTGAATGATAGCCAGAACTTGCAAGGCTGCCATTCCCGTTGCTGGGTTGAAAGCTTGATGACAAACATGGATGCCCGTGGCTTTGGCTTTCACCCTGACACTGGTCATCACCAGCTGTGGTCACTGCTGTCGTCCTCAGCCTGGATCTCACCCCTCTCATTTGTCCCCATGGCCCACCCTGTTTTCAGGATCATTATTCCAAACTATCGATGAAGTCAGCCTCACTTAAAAGAAAGATATATCCCCCTCTAATAATTCCCACCCATTGAAAGCCACTTACACCCTCATGTCAGTGTGAAAAGGAAACGCCACATACATGAAGACAACCTAAAGACGCCCATAAGGGGACAGGTGCTGGGTGGACAATTCTGAATACTTAAGTTTATTATTTCGCCTCCAAAACCTGTTGCATTTATAAAACAACATGCCACAACCTTGCCTTGCTCAAGCCTTCTGTCAGTTCCCAAAGGTCAGACAAAACAGAATAAAGCAGCTGTTGTACGTGGAAGTGAGACCCCCGTTCTACTCTTTTCTGTAACTAGTGGCCTGTTCCTTCAATTTCAGTCATCAGCAGGTTGCAGCAGCTTTCTGGCAGCACCCTACTTGAGAGTCACCTCTGAAGACCAAGCTCCCCGGGGGCAGAGTCACGCTCATCACTTTCTCCATTGCTGAAGTCCCTGCCCCGCGCCTCCCACAGGGCTCTTCTGGCTTGGTGGATAAGAAGTGCCACCCAGAGCTGGAGAGAAAGCTTAGCGGTTGAGGTGCTTGCCCATGAAGCCTAACGACCCATATTCAGCTCTACAGAGCCCATGTAAGCCCAGGGTGACACAAGCGCCCAAGCTTGCACATGCGCACAAGATGGCACATGCACCTGGAATTCAATTGCAGTGACTGGAGGCCCTGGTGTACTAACGTTGTCTCTCTCGCTCTTTCTCTCTCTCTGCCTCTCTTTAATAAAAAGATACAGAACTGATATGTCACCAAGCCCGGCATAGTGGTGCACGCCTTTAATCCTGGCACTTGGGAGGCCAAGGAAGAGGAGTGCTGTGAGGCCAGCCTGAGACTAATTCCAGGTCAGCCTGGGTGAGACCGCATCTTAAAAAAAAAAAAAGAAGAAGAAGAAGAAGTGTCACTCAAAATAGCTCATATGTGGAAGCCTTTGTCCTTAGCTGGTGACAGCACTAAGCTAACACGTTGATGGGTTAAGCCATGACTAACCCATCAAGTCACTCATATTTGAATGGGCTTTTACAAGGGGGGGGTGAGGTCTACACGGCACATAAAAAGGGTAAATCTTGACCCCGAGCCATTCTCTCTCTCTCTCTCTCTCTCTCTCGTCTCTCCCGGCCTCCTAGCCACCCTGAGGTGAGAAGTTTTGCATCACCACATGCTCCTCCGCCATGACACTCTCCCTTACCACCGACCCAGAAGCATGGAGCCAAGTGACCGGGGACTCTGCAACTGTCAACCAAAATGACTTCCCCTCTAAGGTGATTATGCCTCAGGTATTTTTTGTTTTTGTTTTTTTTTTCATTTTTCGGTTTTTCAAGGTAGGATCTCATTCTAGCCCAGGCTGACCTGGAATTCGCTATGTACTCTCAGGGTGGCCTCGAACTCCTACCTTTGCCTCCCGAGTGCTGGGATTAAAGGCGTGTGCCACCACGCCCAGCAGCGCCTCAGGTATTTTATCACAGAGACAAAACCCGAGTAGTACAAGAGTCTGTCATAGAGCACATTTTCATCAAATATCCACCAGAGAAATGGACAGAGTGACCCTGAAAGAAGCAATCTCTTCACAGAACTGAGCCTTTACTGTGTAATTATAAATGTGCAGATGTGCTGGCGACACACCCTTTAAACTCCACCTTCTTTCCTCACAGAGACATTACTCCACTGTGATATCAACAGAGAATGAAAGTCAATTTATTGAACAAACTGTGTGCTCCAAAAGTCAGGCACGGCATATAATAAGATGAGATTGACCAGCTAAACCCATGTGCTCTGTCCCCCAACCTGTTAGTGGTTGAAACTGGACAGGCAGGAGAAAGACTCTAGCCCAGGTCTCTGTCAGTTCTGGGGAGGCCCCGCATGATGGTGAGTTGGGGCCTTCTGTCTCTGGTGATCTTCAGACTCTAGATGGGCAGGACACACCATGCATGTAAACCTGCTCTCTCCAGATTGTGCCTTCCTGAAGTCTCTTTCACGTTCTGCCCAATTTGGGACGAGTTTTCAGTGATATCTTGCCATACGCCAAGGTCAGTGACAGGTCAAGCTGGTCTGTGTAGAGCAAGAGTTCCCCTGGAAGCCACAGGACAGAGAGGTTATTTAGGTGGTGGTCCATCTCAAAGGGTAGGTAAGGTCAAATTGAACGCATCAGAGGGGCACATGGCCCACGTGTCTCTGTGCCGCAGTGCCCTGGCTGGCCCTTGCATGTCAGAGAACTCTTGGCTCAGAGATGAAAAGGGTCTGAAAAGTTTTATTGGAATTGTAGGGCAACTTATGCCCCACCCCCTCATTAGCATCTCCCCCAAGACTATTCCTAATTACACAGACGACACATTCCATCTGCTTACCTGACAGCTAAGAAGGTGTCAACTGTTGAGTGAGGGCAGGGAGATGCCTGGATACGCTAGCAAGTTAGTCAGGAGTCAAAGGCAGGTGCTCTTTGTCTCAAACCTCGGGCACTATCTCAAAGACAAAGACACCTACAAACGCAGAGCCCTTCCCACCCACAACTTCACAGAAGTAAACTTGGTAACAGGACTGCAACTGGCCAGATCTGCTTGAGAGAGATGTGGTGGTTGACAAGGACACGGGTACATGGAGCTTCAGGGAGAGTGAAAAATCTGATCTATCACTCCATCACCTCACCTTTCATGCACCCCTTGCCATCCAGTCCCATGTACCCACCCACCCCACGACTCCTTCATTCAGACGTATATGCATTGAAGCATAACGGCTGAACTCGTTAATTATCCACACGTATCTATTCACCCGTCATTCACGCACACACTCGCTCAACAAACATCTTCACGGTGCCTAGCCAAGTTTAAATATTATGCTGGGTTCAGTGTGTCAATGAGTTCACCAGCAACTCAGTGGAGAGAGCAAGGATAAGGTGGGAGGTAGACTCAACCACATGAGCAAATCATTGATGCCAGTATGGAAGGGAGTGAGAGAATAGTGCAGGGCAGCCAGTAATGTTATCACGCTAGGATGTATTGAACATAGAATTGCCAGGGAGTTCTGGGAGGGAAAAAATCAATGTGTGTAGATCTAGAGCCTCAGGAGGATAAAGAGATCAGAAGAAAAATAAATTGTAGAAAATGTACCAATCTGGAGACTCTTCAACACACACACACACACACACACACACACACACACACACTCACTCCACTGTGAGGCTCCGGGCAGGCAGAGGCCCAGCCCCTGGTTTGCTGTCCTCAGCTGATACACAGTGACCCTGGACATCGTGACACAGTCTCCTGTTCTTCAGCGGAGCTTCTAGGATCTTGCTTGTTCCCAGAACTTAAGATGACAGAGTATGATCCTGTGTCCAGCTTTATGTGGGTGCTGGGATCTGAACTCAGGTCCACACGCATGTTCGTGGCTTTTCTTCACCCCTTTAGCTATCTTCCCAGTCTTCCCAGCCCTCCAGAGATATTTGTTAGAATGGTTAATAAATGAACTAGAGATTTGGGGGCCCTTTTATAAAGATGAAAAACTACCAAGAAGATCTGTGGCGGCAGGAACCCTCAACAGCTTCTTCATGTAAGTTTCTGATCCCTCTCCTATTGCCTTCACTTCTTTTTTTTTCCTTTGCTTTCCTCCTTCTTACTCACAGACATGCCATACATATACTCTTGTCAAAACGGTTGCTCCACGCTAACACACTGCACCTTGGCACGCTTGTACCCTCGCTAAAATTACTCTGGGTAAAGTTTGTTGTTGGTTACATCTTCTTAAAAGACATAATATCCCATCCCGTCAACTTCAAGTCAGAAATCACTTGGAAACTGAGACCACAGCAAATGGCACCAAATGTGCTAAGGCACACATGCACACACACACACACACACACACACACACACACGCATGTGCGCATGTGCACACACAAAGCCTGAGTTTTGCGCCTCATGTAACTGTCACATCAGTTGCCAACACAGAAGGGGCACATAGCCAATGCCTGTGCCACTCCTAATTACACTACACCAGGATGCTTCCTGTTCCGCCTGGGAGATCCAGGTTTTCCCTCATGTCCAAGGAGAGCTCTGCCGCCTTTGTCTTTGCCCTGGCTGATTGTGGGCAGTGAGATGGGTCGTGCTTACTGCTATGTGCCAAACAGGAGCTTGGGAAACCAGTGACCTTGGTAGTCCTGGTATTTTATCTGGGGCACAAAGAGCCAAGGCTATGGCAGTTGGCTCAGGGGGTCTGAAGGCTGCCTGCCCTGAGCCCATGTGTCCTCTGAAGCAGAGGACCCAACCCTCTGTCCTGGGGGTTGAATCCAGCCTGTGTGACTATAATGGGTTTGACCTTGTTATCATTGTTTTTCCTATTTGATCCAATATTTAACGTAGAAGTTTTACATTTTGATTTTCAACCTCTGTTAGGAAGCTGGGGGACAAGGCCACTCTGGCCTCCTTTCAGCTCGTGGCACAGTGGCTGGAGCTGAGGAAGGCTGAGTCCCCTGCATCTCACAAGAGTCCCTAGCTGCTGGGCCTGACCCCAACCACCCCGTCATCATCCCTTAGCCGTGCTCAGCGTGGGCCTCATTGAAGCTCTGCTTACATTTTGTTTCTGATTTGTCTGTTTTAAAGAAAGTTTCCCTTGTCCATGTCTCTAAAGGAAAACAGTAAAGCAAAGGTACATGTGAAATGCTATGTTTGGGGGGAGGAGTGTATTTCTTCATGGGACTGCACGTGTGCCTGGGGATTTACTATGGAAACTCGTGTGTTCACCAGCTGCTTGTCACAGCACTCCATGGGCTTTACAGGGCAGAGGTCTCTGACGCTCCCACCGGGAGGCAAGGGTAGAGTGCACGGGGCTAAACTTGGGTTCAAGCCTCGTCTGCAATTTCACACCTCTGAGAGCTTGAGAATGTGACTTTGTTGACATTGTCTCTGAAAGACAAGGGACAGGAACCACACCCCACCCCCAGCAGCCCGTGAAGCCAAGTGATGGTTCACTGAGGAAAGCTGAGGTAGAGGAAATCCTCAACCCTCACCAAGAAAAACAAAACAATCACAAGTGAATCTTGTGAAACTTTAGAAAATTAAAGCAGTAGTATCAAGACATTGTTAGTGATATCTGTAATTTTCCCATTATTGAATGAAATAAATCTATCCTAGGAAAGTCAAGCAATATACACACACCCATTCGCAGAGACACAGCTGTCCACCCAAAGTCAGCTTTCTCTTCTTCCTCTGCATTCAGACCAGCCACGTCTCCTAATATTCTCATGCTGGTTTGAAGGTTCGTTCTTGCTCATGGAAGGGAGGAAGTGATGAGGGTCACATCTTGTAAGTATTGTCAGGGACAATGGGTCAACTTCAAGTTCTCAACCCCATCCTAGAAGGTGGCTGAAGATGATGAACGCAAGATGAAAGATGTGTCAGAGCCCCAGGGTACAGGAGCCTGTCCTGAGTCATGGCACTCAGAGAAGGCACCCTCTTGTGTGTTACCCTGAGTGTTATAATATCATATCTTTTATATTTGGGAGTCCATGTGTGTCATTAGCACTTAACATTAGCAGTTTATAACCATTACTAGTGTAGTGTGTGTGTGTGTGTGTCATAGATGTGTTCATGGGTGTGGATGTGGTTGCATGCCACAGGACACAGGTCAGAGGATAGCCACTCATGGCAGGCCTTACCTTCCTCCTTGTTTTAAGACAGGGTCTCTCTTGTTTATGGATGTGTTTGCCAGGCTAGCCGGCCTAGGAGCTTTCAGATTCTCTCATCACCATCTCCTTACTGTAGGCGCATAAAAATCTGAATGATCATACTATGTGCCCGGGACAACATAGCTTGCAGAGGTCTGAACCCAAGTTGTTCTCAGTAAGGCTTGAGAAGTAAACATTTCCCACCCAGTCATCCTGCTGGCCCTGAGACTGGAGCCTCTTTCAGAACATGGCGACCACCCATTAAACATGATTCCAGTTCACAAAGGTCTTTGGACCACTTATGAGAATGGCAATATTTTTTTTCCTAAACTTCCAGTGATTTCTGTCATGGAACAAAGTTTTACCGCCAGTCAGTCAACCAGCCAACAAACACTAACACAGCCTTTCTGATTTGGATTCAGATGAGAAGAATAAGACAGAAAGAATCATTCTATCCAGAGAATTCACAGTCCAGTGACAACGATCTAGCTAGTTTTGACCGCCTACTTCTGGTCCTTGGCTGTGGCCGTGGTAGTCTTCGTATGTAGCGAGCACTGCAGATCCTCTTGTGTCAACCCTACGTGGGGACACCTCTACTCAGTTCTGCCTCTCAAGTGCTGAACATGATGAAGGAGAAATAAATCCACATTATCCCATCTGCCTAGCACAGAATGTATGTAATTGGACCCACTTCTTTTATCAGCAGTAGATCTAGCACCCCCCCCCCCGACTTTTCATTTTCAACTGTGTCCAGGTTACCCACTGCACATGAGTGCTACATTAATGTTGGCTTAACTGAACAGACTGACCCAAGTTTAAGAAAGAAGTCAAAAAAATTCAAACAGTGGTTTCCCCCTTGAACTCCAGAGCACTTCCCACCATACCATGAATGTCGGAAGTGAATCAGAGACTCAAAGACTTCGCGTTCAAGCCATCAGTGAAAGGCCACTTGGCTCCCTCATCTGGAAAGAGTCCTTCAGTGTTCCTCGGCACCAGCTTGCAGAGAGCGCAAGAATCTGCCCACAGGGGCTGACCCAGGCTGTAACCAGTCAGGGCGAACCCACTATTGGAGCCCACGTCTCCCAACAGCATGATTCGCAAAGCTCACTGGGCCACCCATACCCAGCTCATCATTCTCTCTCATAGCACCTGGTCTTTGCTGGAACATTCCTTCTTCAGGTACATTCTTCTATCTATTCCAAGTACTGAATGATCTCGATGGTTTCACTCTGCATTTAAAAGGTTTTATTTATTTGTTTGTTTGTTTATTTATTACATGGAAAGAGACAGAGAATGGACATGCCATGGACTCTAGCCACAGCAAACGAACTCCAGATGCATGTGCCATCTTGTATATGTGGCTTTATGCGTACTGGGGAATTGAACCTGGGTCCTTAGGCTTTGCAGGCAAGTACCTGAGTAATTTAGCCATCCCTCTAGCCCTTCACTCAGCATTTAAACCTCACCTATTTATCCCCTCCCTCAGGTTGCTCACAGACAACACACGGGGAATTCTGGGAGCTATTTTGATTCTACAAGGAAGCTCCTCAGAGCCTCGCTTAAGCTCCATATGTCTGCAGCCTATCTATCATCTCCCTTTGCTCCACCCTGGCTCTTGACATGGGCCATGCATGTGTTGTATGCATAATTTCTAAAATACGTGTCTCAAAATCAGAGACATAAACTCTGGTAATACCATGCCACTTTTCTCATCGTAGATTTGAGAACCATATCCATTGTCTCCATGGTGTACAGGACCTTGAGTTTCTACAGCTGTTCTTAGAGACGGCTACTGAGCCCCATCTTGATGTCAAATCCTGGTTTCTGCAGAGTCTCTGTCACACCAATGGAAGTGTCCAGGAGGAGAGATACACAGGTCAAAAACGGTTGCATTGTTCTGTGGCATCTGAAACACACTGCAGAGTCCAAGTTCTTGTATAAGACAGGCAGTTTACTATGCTGGAAGACCAAGGAAATATCATGGAGGAAGTGACCTTAAATACTCGCTGAGTGGCGAGCCAGAGACTTCCATCCAGGACTCACCCTTGTCGGCGCTGTATAGTACCTGAGATCGTTCAGTTCTTTTTCAGGCTTGCTCATCTATTAACCTCAAGAGGACGGAATATCTATGAATCTACATGACTCATCTTGTGACTGTGTATGCATTTCCAGTCACCATCTGGATTGTAAAGTGCAGACACCCTGCTTAGATTCAACCACCAGTGATCTTCAACAATTTGATAAATTGCTTGAGTGCAGAATGACAGACCCACAACCCACCTTTCCAAGCAATAGCCCACATCATCCTAGCCAACCAGGGAGTTTCTCACTGGCCGTGTAACCGGGAAAAAGCCACTGACTTTTCTTGAACATCAAGGTCCTCATCTTGGGGACAATAGCAGGGGCTACTACTTGACGTGGTGATGGGCAGTCAATGAAGAAGGAAAAGACCAAGGACAGTGTCTGGCATTGGCCAAGGGTTCTATGCTCCTTGGTTAACAAGGGAATGGCTATGCCAACATCTTCATTACCACAGCCACCATCTTCATCACTGCCTCTATTGTCATCATCATCACCATTGTCACAGACATCATCACCACCATCACCATCATCACCACCGTCACCACCATTATCAAAGACATCATCATCAACACCATCATCATTGTCATTGATGTCACATTCACCATCATCATCACCATTGTCACAGATATCATCATCATCTCCTCCATCACCATCATCAT
Source organism: Orientallactaga sibirica (assembly GCA_036365145.1). Classification (NCBI taxonomy): domain Eukaryota; kingdom Metazoa; phylum Chordata; class Mammalia; order Rodentia; family Dipodidae; genus Orientallactaga; species Orientallactaga sibirica. The sequence goes on along the minus strand of JAEOAD010000038.1, from coordinate 12,156,003 downwards.
CACCATCATCATCATCATCACAACCATCATCTACCATCACCATCATATCAATCATCATCGATCACCATCATCATCAACACCATCATCATTGTCATTGTCATCATCACCATCATCATCTCACCATCACCATCATCACCATTGTCACAGATATCATCATCATCTCCTCCATCACCATCATCATCACCATTGTCACAGACATCATCATCATCACAACCATCATCTCCCCCATCACCATCATCATCACCATCATCATCGTCCCATCACCATCATCATCATCACCATTGACACAGACATCATCATCACCATCATCACCAACATTGTCATAGACATCATCATCAGCATCATCATCTCCTCCATCACCATCATCACCACCATCATTCCTCCATCATCATCATCACCATTGACACAGATGTCATCATCACCACCATCATCATCTCCTCCATCACCATCATTATCACTATTGTCACAGATGTCATCATCATCACCATTGTCACAGATGTCATCATCACCATCACCATCGCCTCCATTACCATCATCATCACCATTGTCACAGATGTCATCATCATCACCATCATCATCTCCTCCATCACCATCATCATCACTATTGTCACAGACGTCATCATCACAGACGTCATCATCACCACCACCATCATCATCACCAGTGTCAGACTGTGGACTTTGTCAACGCTTCAGGAGTCATCATCACTAATCACCACCATCATCACCATTGTCACAGACGTCATCATCATCACCACCATCATCATCACCATTGTCACAGACGTCATCATCATCACCACCACCATCCATCACCATTGTCACATTGTCACAGACATCATCATCATCACCATTGTCACAGACATCATCATCATCACCACCATCATGTCACAGACATCATCACCACCACCACCATCATCACACCATTGTCACAGACGTCATCATCATCACCACATCATCATCACCATTGTCACAGACGTCATCACCACCATCATCATCATCACCATTGTCACAGACGTCATCATCACCATCACCATCATCACCATTGTCACAGACGCATCATCACCATCCACCATCATCATCACCATTGTCACAGACGTCATCATCACCACCATCATCACCATTGTCACAGACGTCATCATCATCACCATTGTCACAGACGTCATCATCACCACCATCATCTCCTCCATCACCACCATCATCTCTTCCATCACCATCATCATCACCATTGTCACAGACGTCATCACCACCATCATCATCACCATTGTCACAGACGTCATCACCACCACCACCATCATCACCATTGTCACAGACGTCATCATCATCACCATTGTCACAGACGTCATCACCACCACCACCATCATCACCATTGTCACAGACGTCATCACCACCACCACCATCATCACCATTGTCACAGACGTCATCACCACCATCATCATCACCATTGTCACAGACGTCATCATCACCACCACCATCATCATCATCATTGTCACAGACGTCATCACCACCACCACCATCATCACCATTGTCACAGACGTCATCACCACCATCATCATCACCATTGTCACAGACGTCATCACCACCACCATCATCATCACCATTGTCACAGACGTCATCACCACCACCACCATCATCACCATTGTCACAGATGTCATTACCACCATCACCATTGTCACAGACGTCATCATCATCACCATTGTCACAGACGTCATCACCACCATCACCATCATTGTCACAGACGTCATCATCACCACCACCATCATGCAAGTGTAGACTGTGGACTTTGTTACCCTTAGGAGTCATGGTGACTAATGCCCACGCTGTCTGATACAGCAACTCTCCCCAGTACGATCACTTTTTTTACCCAAGGACACTAAAGTCGACGAGGGTAACATGTTCTAACATAGTAAATGACGCCGACGTGGAAGAAGTGTCTGTAATGTCTACGCTGAAGTCTTTCGCTCGGTGCACAGCTCTTGGCCATCCCAGATGATTCTCAGACCCTGCATCCAAGTGTTCACACCACATCACTTACCTCAGATAGGACATTTTCCCTGTCCTCACCCCAAACTGTTAACCAGATTTAATCTGATGAGTCTCTGGGGTGTCAGCATAGCTGTGGTCTGGCTCTGGTTCCTACACAAAAGAGAGAGGAGATTCAGGGTCATCATTCAGGCGTCAAGAAAATTCGGCTATCTCTACAAATTTCTGGGAATGGATCCCTCTGACTCATGGTGAGTCCATGGCTGAACCCCATGCTGGACAAAGAGTATGAACCGAAGAGTGCTGGGCATCGCCCTCCTTACCCACAGCCCAGTGGCTGAGGCACTGTCTACATGAGTCTCCAGTGCAGAGAAGGGGCTGGGATGCATCCTTTATCCCACTCAGTGCCCATCCCACTTAGGTAACAGCAGAAATGCATCACTTCCACAGGAGGGGAGGCGGAAGCACTGAGGGTTAAGTGACTTGCCCTGAGTCGCTCAGCCACTCAGCTCAGGCATTGAATCATGTCATGGCTGCTGTCCTACAGCAGCTGTCCCAATCAGGGAGAAAGCACTGTCCCCACCTATCTTCTTCACAAGAGCTTTCCTGTGGAGGCCTGGGACTGGCCAGCCAAAGAGAGTTCACAGATGCTCATGTTGTAAGGACACGTTTACCTCAGGACATTCCAGACCAGGCTTGGCGCACTCCAGGTTCTGTCCTTCATTGCAGAAATGCACAGGCAGAACAAGTCACTGTGCTCTCGTGAAGACTCAGCTGGCAGTTCTCCCACATGCTATGTAGAAGTCCTCCTGCCCAGTACCTCAGAAGGCCGCTGTAGCTTGAAATGGGGCCTTTAGGGAGGAAAATAAGGGGAACTCAGTTCATAGGAACGGCACCCTAATACCTGCAGGACGTCCCCACAAGAAGAGGAGACACACAGGGAGCACGTATAGAGGATAGGCCTCATTGGAAAAAGCAAGAAGGTATCCCCACCCCCGCAAGCCAAGGAGCGAGGCCGTGCAGCCACCAACAGTGCAGATCTCCAGACTCCAGCAGTGTGAGATTCCATTTGGCCAGCCTGCCCAGGGTGTGGTCACTTGTCACAACAGCCTTGGCAGACTAATTCTTAGTGGACAGCAGAAAGACCTCGAAAGGTTCCGTGAAGGACAGTCACCTCCCGCATACTTTTAGGAAAGGGTTGGGACCGCAGACCCTCCTGGGCAAGACAGAGAAGGCCACCGAAGCTTTCTTCTCCTTCCTTCCCCATCTTCCCATGTTCACAGCAAGAGCTCAGTCTCCACCAGCGTCCAGGGACCTGCAGTCCGCCTCGGCCGGGCCTCCTGATTTTGCTTTGGCGTCTGTCAAACCAAGCCGCTCTCCCTGCAAAGGACAAGTCGGAGCCATCTTTCAGGAGTTTTCTTCCCCTGACAGAAATCAGCAGGGTTAGAATAAACTGCATAAGTTATCAGCTCCTCAGGAAAGAACATGAAAAAGGCCCTTCTATCACTTAATGAAAAATAGCTTCTTTTTTGGACAGAACTTCATAGGCCTGCAATCAAGCCTGGGCTCTCTCTCCTTCCCTGACGTGCCATGCAGGCAAAGCGAGTCGGCATCTATTAATAATATTTTCTCCGGCTCCTTTCATTTTTCTGCATGTCCTACCACTGTCAGGCCCCGTGATGCAGCCGAGCCTTTATCTCTTCCGAGTCTGGCCTGTCAGGGTGATAAACAATTCTAACAAGAATCAGAATAAAGATCTTCCCAGTAGACTCTGCCCAAAGATAGAGGCTTTTCTCATTTTCTCGACGGAAAAAAAAAAAAATTTAATCTAGCGGCTCTGGCTTTTTTCAAGCGTCACATTCAAAGAGATGCAAATTTGTCAGAGCCGAGACCCCAGCTGACTCTGAGCACGGCGTGAATGTCAAAGGGGGGAGGCAGTGTCTTTGACATGGCTGCCTTTTTGGGGGGTGGGGGGTGAGGAGCTTTCCGCTGAATGTTATAAAAAAAAAATTGGGATTTGCTTTGTAGTGTGTGTTTCAACAATTTTCTTAAGTTTTCTTCTGAAATAAAAAAAAAAAAAACCTGCCATTGGGAAGGAAAACAGGAGAAAAAAGGACAGATGGGAAGTTGGGGTGAAGGAAGGAAGCACAACCATTGTGGTGTGAGTGGACAGCTATGCACTGGGACTGGGTAGGTGTGCTGGGTGCTGAAGAGTGAATTCGGATGAATGAATGAATGATACATTTATCATGAAGCACGGAGTTCTATCCTCTGTTAGCTCTGCTTGTTATTATTTTTTTTTTAAGTTGGTGGAAAGCACTCACTTCCCCTTCTGGTTATTTCTCTCCCTGGTTATCACTGAAGACATCAGACCTCACCTTCTGCTCAGTCTCTACCTGGCTGCAGAGTTCGGGGCAGTAAATCCAGATGACAGGGTGGGGGATAAAGCCAGACAACCCTCAGGAGAGGCCATGGGCTGGAGAAAGAATGGGAGGTCACCAGCAGGCTCCTCTTGGGATCCTACAGGACCTGGAGATGAGCCCAGGGGATGTTGGATTCACATGCTCTTGGCTGCACTCTGGTCCTTGCAGAGTGAAGGATGCATGGCCCCTCAAGTCCTCCCCTTAGCCACAACCCTGAGCTCGGTGGATCTTCTATTGATGTTTGCTTGCTTATAATCAAGAGCATTGGGTACCACGTTCCTGTGGTCTCTTCTTCCTCTTCCTCACCAGCCCATCTCTCCCTCCATCCCATAGCTCTTAGTTCCAAGTGGACCAAGCTCAGCACCACTGCACAGCATTCCCTCTCCAGAGGACCCGGATATGCCCTGGATTTGACTCAGAAGCCAAGGCTCTCGGAGGGCACCAGTGAAGTAAGATGAAACAGTCAGGCTAGTGAAGAGGCGAGGGTACAAGGCTGAATTTCACTCATCACCAAGAGCCTGCATGTACTTATCATAGGCCTGGCCTTTCTGATGTTTCTCTCTCCTCACAGGTTACCTTAGAGCCTAAGGCCCTGTTGGGCACTTCTTCATGGAGCAGGAAATGTCTTGAAGAGCTTGGTCTGCTCTGAGGCTGAGAAATCCAACTATTCCTGACTTCTCAAGCTTTCCTGTCCGGCCTGTGCCCTATCACCTTTCTGGAACACATCATTTAGCTCTAGAACAAAGGTCCCTACACACAGTCTCCCCTCTTGTCTTGTTCTGACCATCTGGAAGTTTAGTGAGACGCTGATATGTGTGCTGTCCTTCCTAGATATCTACAGCAAGTTGGTCTTAGCCTGCACCAGCAGCCATGGGTACTGTAATTAAAAGATGTCCAAGAGCTTTGCATAAGACAGTGTGTGGAGCCGGGCATGGCAGTGCACACCTTTAATCCCAGCACTCGGGAGGCAGAGGTAGGAGGATTGCCATGAGTTTGAGGCCACCCTGAGACTACATAGTGAATTCCAGGTCAGCCTGGGCTAGAGTGAGACCCTACCTCGAAAAAAAACAAAAGGCAGTGTGTGGACCAGGGAAATGCCTAGTGAATAAAGTACTTGCTGCAGAAGTGTGAAGGACACACTTCAGATCCCCAGAAGTCACATAAATGCCAGGGCAGCTACCTGTAATCCCAGTGCTTAGGAAGTAGAGAAAGAGAATCTGCAGGGCAAGCTAGCCAAATCCACAAGCTCTGGGCTCAATTGAAATAGCCCGAGTAAGGAGGAGAGGAATTGAAGAAGACATCCAACATCAACCTCTGGCCTCCACACACACACACACACACACACACACACACACACACACACACCTGTGTGCAATGCACCTCCACAAAACTCAGCCACATACATAAAAAATACCATGCACACACACACATGTGCACACACACATGCACACACACACATGCACACACACACACACACACACACACACTTGCACAATAGTATAGCAATTGCATATAACTATCTCAACCCACATTCATTTTAAATCATCCCTAGAGGACTTAAACCAAAGGCAATGTAAATATAATATAAAAAGTTGGGGCTGGAGAGATGTCTTAGCGGCTAAGGCGCCTGCCTCCTAAGACTAAGAACCCGGTTCCAATCTCCAGGTCCCACGTTTAGCCAGATGCAAAGTGACACAAGGGCACAATGCCGCACTTGACCACAAGGGGGCGCACACATCTGGATTTCATTCACAATGGCTGAGAGACTGCTGGCGCGCCCATCTCTATCTGTCTTCCTCTCCCTCTCTGTGTCTCAAAAAAAGAAAAGTTGTTTCACGGAACTGTTTAACAAATCATAACCAAAAAGTCAATGCATGTCTAGTACAGATGCAATTTTTAGAGAGATGTTTTTGGTGGCAGTTGCTTGACTTCCTGGATAGGAGCCTAGGGATTATGAGGGAGGCCGTCAGTTGCTGAGAGCAGAATCAGGCCAGTGCCTGGGATAGGGCACACACACTGAGGCAGGGAGGGCTCGTGATGTCCTTTGTTAATGCATGTGTGCCTCATTTTCACTGACCCTCAGCTCCACCATGTGGATCAATATGCTAGAGCAGAAACCAGGAGACCAGTTCCTCATGAAACCTCCACTACTGGAACCAGCAGCCTCTGCCGGCCTGCATCTCCACTTCTCCTCTCTGAGACCCCAGGGCCCCTCACTGGTCTGCTGCCTGCGCATGCCTGGTTATTAGCCAATTGGGAGAGAGAAGTCTCACCACCTTACCTGGCTACATTCTGGGAAAAGGCTTGTGTAGTACAAACAGTTCTGAAGGAGAGAGGACAGAAGCCCAGAGCCTTAACCGGAATAACCAGTTGTCACAGAGAGCCCTCACTCATGCTGAAGCCCCCTTATAGCAGTGACCTTCTCAACTTTGAGACAAGACACCAGACCGGAAGCAGCTTCTGGAAGGAAAGAGTTTGTTTTGGCTTACAGTTTTGAAGGGAAGCTTCCTCCTGTGAAAGAAAGTGTGGCAAAAGCAGGAAGCTGGCTCACACCATCACAAATCTTCATGAAGGAAGCAGGAAGAGTGAGCTAGCCTAAGGCCTGCCCCCTAGTGACACACCTCCTCCAGCAGGGCTCCACCTCCCAAAGGCTCCACCAGCTAGAGACTGAGGAAGAGACTTAATTGCAAACAAGAAGCTATGGGGAACATTTGAACCCTCAAACCACCACACCCCATGAGCTCACGAAGCAGGACTTGTGGCCATTGCTCCTGGTCTTGAGGCTATTAGGAAAGTTCAAATGGGGCTGGAAGGACTTTCTTTGTGGTTATAGCACTTGTCTGCCAAGCCAAAGAACCCAAGTTTAATTCCCCAGGACCCAAGTAAGTCAGATGCACAAAGTGGCGTATGCATCTGGAGTTTGTTTGCAGTGGCTAGAGGCCCTGGTGAGCCCATCTCTCTCTCTCTCTCTCTCTCTCTCTCTCTCTCTCTCTCTCTCTCTCTTCTCCCTCTTACTTTCTGTACCTCAAATAAATAAATAAAGATAAAAATATTTTTATCAAACATGTCCCTTAAGGGTTAGAGGACATGTGGGTAGGGGACACTTAGATATAGTAGATATAGCTGATTATTAGCTGTTCCAAAACTAGGAAAGGACACCTTTCTTCACTAAGATGTGAATTTGACAAGAGCAGAAGACAAATAGGAGGGGGGGCCACCATCATTTAATTCAGCATTTATATTGGACAGCCTAGCACAGAGCCAAATTCAATAGCCTGTCCCCAAAAGCACTGGTCCTCATCTTTTTTTTTTTTCTATTATGAGGGTCTTACGAAGGCATTGCTAGGCACTGCAAGGTCATGGATATCGAGGCCAATTTCTGTCTGGGCAGTTGCATCAAATTAAAAAGAGAGAGTAATGGAGAGAGGGAGGGGATATGATGGAGATTGGAGTTCTAAAGGGGAATGGGGGAGGGGAGGGAAATAGCATGCATTTTTTGTATATAAGTATAGAGTTGTCAATTTAAAAAAAAAAAAAAAAATACAAAAACAAAAGCACTGGTCCAAAAACTCTTACTGCTGTGATATAAGTGGCCTTATAAACAATACACTGACCAATAATTAATTCCCTTTTCAAAACAAGTAAACAGAAAACAGTAGCAAAAGTCAGTGCCATTGCTCATGGACTATTGAGTCCAAGATGCAGTCTGTGAGGCTTAGAGAGAAGGACCATGCAGACTGTTGGTTTTTTAATTGCTTTTATATTTTTTTCTCATGCTGAAATTGTTTTACCCCAGAAGCACCAATAGGAAGCATCTTCCTAGGAAAAATATTAAATCTTTCCTCTAGGCTCTCAAAAAATTATAGAAGTGATTCCATGTTTCCAAAATGTCACACATTCCCTTGAGCTGTCTCTGAAGTTATTCTCTCCATAATTCGGATGCCCTTTAGGACATGGAACTCACCTTCCTCCATGAAACCTGGCTCAGAAAGGATTGCTAACTACGATTCACATGAACCAAGGTCAAGTGCAAATTCAGAGCCCAGAGAATGGAAGTCATGTCCAGAAACACTTCCCGCTGTGATCAGGAGGACTGGAAGGGGAGTGACACCACTCTCTCTGACACCATATGTTGAGAAAGACTACGAGCGTGTGTCACTGAGATGAGCTCAGCAGTGTTAAGAACTAGCACTGAGTAGGTGGGAAAAGTCTCTAAGTTGCTTTATGATATTTAAATAAATTAGAGCAGAATTTTCAGTTGCCTGGCTTACAGATTTCAAAGGATCATTCATTTAGTCAATATTAACTATGCACTCACAACATAGTAGCCATTGGATGCCTGTCTGGGAATGAAACCAACGAACAAGAAGCCATTGTATCTACCTACATTGAGCATACAGTCTAATTGCCATCATCATGTCTACTCACATTGAGCATACAGTGTAACAAGCGATATTTTTAATATCTACACTTTCAGATCTGTGAAATAATCATAATTGTGATATGTTCTATGAAGAATGAAAAAAAACGAAACAGAAAAAAACATATAAACATAATCAAAGGAGACTTATGCAGGGGAAACCTTTATACTCGGTTTGAAAGGTTGAGAGGAAAATAGGCAACAAATGAAATAATGTTCAAGGCATTCGATTTGGCATATTAAAAGACCTTGGGAAGGAGATTTGGAACTCTGAGGACTTGTACACAGGGAGATGTGGCTGTGGCAGTGGGTGGGGAGGTGTGCCTTGATCTTAGGGAACTTTGAAGAGGTCAAACTACACAAATGGTTTATAGGCAGCCATGGAATCAGTCCAAATTTCACCTCACATGCAGTGGGACACCACCGGTGGTTATCATCAGGCAGGCGAGACAAGTCAAAAGTCACTCTTGTTATGGCATAAAGGATGATCCAAATGACAGAATGTGGAAAGTCAGGAATCCACTGATGCCTCTTGACCTTGGAATGGTGGAGGTCTCCCTGGACTGGTTATCCTTCCAATAGACATGGAAAAAGTTGGTGGAGGGACCTGCCTTACTACTTACAAGAGTGGTCAAACTCTCTTTCAGGCAGCAGGTGAAGGGGGCAGACTCACAGGAGAGGCCAAGATAGCAAGATGACTGGAACCACAGCAACTGGTGAGGACCAGGAGGTCAGGTGGGCAGGATAGCACGTGACCAGCCATGCTTATTAACTCTGAAAGGAGATGCAGTAGAATAAGGAGAGAGAGAGGCATCCATTATAGGTAAATGACTAAATCAAACCCTGGAATCACATGAACTCATTGTGGCTAAATATCACTTTGATTTAATCCAATACTGATCATCAAAAATAGAAAAAAAAATAATCCATGGGTTACAATTCAAAGCTAATATTAATAACCTCTAGGAAGATATAAGTAATAATATTTATCTCCAATTCCCAGGGTGATGTGAGGGTCTGTGTGAAATCAAATGCCAGGCATATCCCAGTACTAATTAGTTAATGCGGTGGAATGAATGAAAGCCTGGTAAATATCAAGTCCTTTGCAGAGCTTGGTGATAAAAATACTTGTTTGGGCTGGAGAGGTGGCTTAATGGTTAAGGTAATTGTCTGTAGACCAAAGGATCCAGGTTCGATTCCCCAGGAGCCATGTAAGCCAGATGCACAAGGTGACACATGCATCTGGAGTTAGTTTGAAGCAACTGGAGGCCCTGGAGTGCCCTTATCTCTCTATCTGCCTCTTTCTCTCTCTCTCTTTCTCTCAGATAAGGAAAGAAAGAAATAAAGAAAGAAAGAAAGAAAGAAAGAAAGAATAAAAGAAAAGAAAAGAAAAGAAAAGAAAAGAAAAGAAAGAAATATTTAAATAAATATTTGCTTATCCACAGAGTAGTCATGGAAATGAAAAAAGCTAAAGAATATGAAACCTAAAAAGGGTTCAAAACAGGGAGAATGTGGTGTGACCATCAAGAGCCACGTGAGAGCACAGGAGGCTGTCTTTCCATCCCCTCTCTGTCACGTGTCTGATGTGTCCAGCCTACCTCCTTCAAGTAGCCCCTAGTCTGGTTGGCCTGCCTTTGATATGTGAACTGTACACCCAAAAGAAAGCATTTTACATCATCTGGAGGATCTGTGCAATAAAGGAAGGCATAAAATGACACCAAGAACATGAGCTGCTAAGTGAAAAGATGTCTCGTTCTCTTCAAGTCACCAACACGGCTCCATGAACACTGCCTCACTGCAATCCACTCTACGTCTCTGCGCCCAGCTTTGGGTACTGTCCTAGGCGAGCTCAAGGTTGCAGAGATGTCGCCCCGCCCCAGCCAGAACACACTTGCTCTTGTGATGACGTTTATGTCTTGGAGCCTGATCGTTCTCTCTAAAGATTTCTGTCCTGGGTGGATGCTCCAAGGGCACAGATTCCGAATGCTGAATTGAGGAGAGACATTCCCAAAGGCCTTATCAGTTCGCTCAAGCCACAGGGCAGAGGTCAGGAAAGGGGGCACCATTAAAAGGTAAAAGGTGATAAAGAACCTTAATGGATAGCAAAGAACCAGTGTTCCAAAGGAGCCAGGCAGCGGTGGAAGAAGCAGGCCAAGCTTGCTGCCTCGGTTCACTGTGTACTTAGGGAGCCCAGGGCCCTCAGCCATCTACTGGGATGAAGTAAGCAACTGGGTCTCTGGTAGCCACAGTGAGCCAGGTAGTGACCTTGCTTCTGTCACTCGTGACTGAGGCTGGGACATGGCCCACAAAACCTCGCCTGAGATGGACTAGAGACCATCCATAGACAGCGGAGAAGTATGGAGAGAGCATTTAGCAGATGAGAAGCGGGGCTGGGGAGATGGCTCAGCTATGGAGTGTGCAGGGACCACATTCACAGACGAGAGGCTGGGCTGGGGAGGTGGCTCACTGGCTCAAAGCTGGGGTTCTATTTCCCAGTATCCTTGTAATAAAAAAAAAAAGTACAAAGTGTAAAAAGTAGTGCGTGTATTCTGGAGTTTGTAGTGGCAAGAGGTCCCGGTGTGCCCATTCATCCTCTGTTTACCTCTCTCCGCTCTCACAGATTTTAAAAATAACTACTTTTTTCTGGTAGTGATACTACAAGATAAAATGTCTATTTAAAAAATTACATGGGATGCCGAGGAGAGCCTCAGGCTATTTCTGTGGCGCTGGCTCTTGCCTCAGAAGTGGCTCCAGACCACATGAGTTTCAGACGTCTCTAGTCACCTGAGCCTCTGTCGCCATAGGATTCATCCAATTCCCAGGACAGGACTGAGGCAAGTCCTTACCGTTGACTTAGTGCTGCTTAGCTGGAGCCCCAGGTTTCCTAACACCCAGCCTTCTGTTCTCCCTGGGTGCTGAGGAGTCAGAGCTGTGGGTCCCAACCCCATGCTGGTCTTGACGGTCACCTGTAGACGCTCGAGTCTGAGCTCCAGCAGGTCCAGAGTGAGTTCTTGGATTCTTCAGTGGAAGTCCCCAGTGAATGCAGCTATGTGGGGGGCGGGGAGCAGTGACTAAGAACTGGGTCAGATGCTGAGATCTGAGATGTCAACGTGGAAATCCTGTTCCGGCTGATGCTTGCTGTGTAGCTCTGAGCACCCACTCACGCTCTCCATGTGTAGATTAAAATGGGAGTCATAGAAGTTTCTCCTTCATAAACTCTGCGTAAGGACAAAAATGCAGGAACTGATACAACTGCCTGCATCACCATTTGTAGTGTGGACATACTGCTAGCAAAGAAATGGTCATTATCAACGTGACATCTTTCATACTTATTTTTTTTAATTATTTTTTTGGAGAGAGACACAGAGAGAGAGAGAGATGAAGACAGAGCTGGGCACGCCAGCAGTGTCTCAGCTGCTGCAAACAAAATCCAGATGTGTGCACCCCCTTGTGGTCAAGTGCAGCATTGCACCCTTGCGTCACTTTGCATCTGGTAAACGTGGGACCTGGAGATTGGAACCAGTGTTCTTAGGCTTAGCAGGCAGGCGCCTTAACCCCTAAGCCATCTCTCCAGCCCTTTCATACTTATTTTATTGTGAGTGTGTAGCATGCAGACACGTGTGTGTGTGTGTGTGTGTGCACATGTTCATATGTGTGGTGGCACAGGTGTATATACAGGTATGCATGTACATGTGGTTCTGTCCAGGCCAGAAGACAGCCTCAAAGGGTGCTCCTCAGAAATGTCAACTACCTAAATCAGGTTTCAAGAGGCAGAAGAGAATTAAGTGTGTTTCACAAATGAAACTGACAGGAGGGGGGAAGACACCGCAGATGAATATACACAATGTAACACTCACGGCAGAGTATACAAACTGAGGCCCAGCTGTTCTGACAGCTGCATATAAAGCCAAATTCAAGAGTAAATTCTGATGACAAGGTGGCTCTTGTTGGGTACATGGTTTTAATTGAGTAGAGAGATGAAAACGATAACAGCAACCTCTTAAACGTGAGCATGCCACCAGAGAGGCATCTGATGGAGGGGGCTGGGCTTGTTTAGGGTATTATTGTCAATGAAATTGTCATCTTAGCCCATTGCTTATTTAACCCAAACTTTGCTTTGTTCTGTTAGCAAAAGCAGTTTATTTATTTACAGGAAGGTTTTTCTGTGCGGGGCTCATTCAAAATTCTAAAGATCATGAGCAATTTTTTTTCCTGGTAATTTGTACCCCTCGGGATCGGAAGGGATGATTAATAAGTAAAAAATGGTGCACCAACGGACGTCAGCTTATGTTTAGGGTGTCCAGGAACACAGACCCAGGATGGGCTCAGACATGGCTCCCAGCAGAGGCAGCTTCCAATGAAGAAAGTGGACTGAGTCAGCCCTGGGCCTGCTCTGGTCAGTGGCTATTGGAAAAGTGACTTTTGTGTGTTGAATCTTAATGACAACATAAGGAGGCCATCTCTGCCATGGACAGAATCCGAACACTGGTGTTCATTTGTTTGCCTCTTTCTCTCTCTCCATGTTCATGTGTGTGAGAATGGGTATGTGCATGCCACAGCATGTGTGTGGAAGTCAAAGGACAACTCTGGGGGTGTCAGCTTTTGTTTTCCACCTCATATGTGACAGGGTTTCTTGCTCACTACTCCATCTGCTAGACTGGCTGTTTGTGAACTTCTAGGAATTTCTCTTGCCTCTGCCTCCCATCTCACCATAGGCGTGCTAGGATCACAGAAGCCTGCCTCAGCTTCTGACTTTTACTTGGGGCCTGGGAAGTGCTTTATCCCCTGAGCCATCTCCCCAGCCCCAGCACGCTCTCTAGTACACAGTATGAAAATGCACGTGCACTGAGTGCCATGGAACAAGGGTGCCCATGTCCTGGTCTATAGTGCTTTCAGTTCAGGACCTCAGCCACTGTCACAAAGTCACTGATGTCTCTCTTCTGCAGATGATGGACCTCGTCACCAGGGAGGTGCCAGGTCTGCTCAGACTTGCCTAAGGATGTTCTGGAAGTGGACGTGAGAGCAGAAAGCCACCCAGCCTCCTGGCTCCCAGCATGTGCTTCCCTTCCGATGTCCACCCAGTGAGCCCTAGGTACCTGGCAACCAGGAAGCAGACATCACACGCCCACTTCATTCAGGGATGGCACACAGTACCATTTAGGTGATGCCTTTTTGTATCACTTGTCTCCAAAACCCAAAATACTTTGGAGCTTTTCTGGGAGGTCAGATTAATCACAAACACAAGCTTCATGTGTGACAGCAGTTCTACTGTTCCCTGAGGATAGCAGGGGAACAAGGATTCCACTCTCCTCCCCCCCGTCTTCTTCCCCACCTCTGTCTCTCCTTCCTGTCTCTCTCAGTCCATCAGTTCCTTTTCCTTCTTTCTTCACTCCTTCCCTCTCCCTTTCTGCCTTCCTGCCTCCCTTCATCTCCCCTTCCTCCCTCCCTCCCTCCCTCCCTCCCTCCCTCCCTCCCTTCCTTCCTTCCTTCCTTCTTCCCTTCCTCCCTTCCTCCTATCCTTCCACACTACAACTCTTCCCTTGATGTCCTGTGGTCCACCTGTCTCCAGTGCTGTGACTCCACGTGCACCTTCACTTCTCCATGACTCTGGGAACTCTTTCACTTTGGGGCATGGCTTCTCTTCAGCCCCTCCCTTCCACTGGCCATGCTCCGTGACCTGTGGTCTCTCCTGTGCTCATCCTGGCACTTGTCTTGGTCTTTCCTCTCCTCTGTGCTGTGTGGGGCTCATTCAAAATTCTAAAGGTCATGAGCAACTTTTTTTCCTGGTAATTTGTACCCCTCAGAAGGCATAGTTAATAAATAAAGGAATGGTGCACCAACGGACATCAGCTTATGTTTAGGTTGTCCTAGAACTCAGACCCAGGATGGGCTCAGACATGGCTCCCAGCAGAGGCCGCTTCCAATTAAGAAAGGAGAGTGAGGGCTGGAGGGATGACTTAGCAGTTAAGGCACTCACTTGCAAAGCCAAAGAACCCAGGTTCAATTCCCCAGGACCCACATAAGCCGGATGCACAAGGTGGTGCATGCATTTGGAGTTCATTTGCAGTGGCTGGAGGCCCTGGTGCACCCATTCCTTCTCCCCCCTCAAATAAATAAAAATAAAAATATTAAAAAGAAAGAAAGTGGAGTGAGCTAGCCCTGGGCCTGCTCTGGTCAGTGGCTATTGGTAAAGTGACCACATCTTCAGACCCCTCCATCTCCAGACAAATGTTACCTGGAGTGGGTGGAGGGCTTTATAAAGTTCCCAGACAAAGCCACTGTTAAGCATGGAGCTTATTAATAAGAGACTGGTCATAGGATAGACCACTCTAGCCCATCACTTTGAGCTAGGTGGGGCAATCCTGATGCATGATCCTGAGCAGTGGGGAGGACATGGCAGAGTTGTCTGATGGTTAACAAAATTGTAACACCTGTGACAGTGGCAATAAGTGGCAAGTGGGGTCAGTAGGGAGTACCCCAAGATAAAAGGCAGCAGCGGTGGTGTGGGCACGTGATGACATAAATGATGACAAACAGGCACTCCTGGCATCCAGGCTGAGACCTCACAGCAAGCATGTGTCAGAGGGCACTCTCAGGCCCCTTGACCTGGACCTGATCCGTCAGCCTCACAACCGCCCTATCAGAACTTCAGGCCATCTTGACTAGTGGCAGGTGTCAAAGCAGCGACAGCCCTGAGGGCCACGTCCACAAGCAAGAGCCCGTGCCTGAGGTATTTTATTTTAGTGTGGACACCAGGTGAGGTAAAGGTCTGACGTTCTCAACACATGAGCTTCTGTCTTGGTCTCCACGTTCCATTAAAGCCTCAGTGACTTTGGGGCAGCCTGACTGGCTCCAGATTCAGGATTAATGATTTTGTCAGGATCGAGTGAACAGATAGATTGCATTCCTACTGGAATTTACCTGTGGTGTAGACCTCTGGGACCTGCCAGGCAAAAGGACCTTCCTCAACCCACATTCCCCACGCTCCCCTGGCCACGTGCACAGCCTCTGGAGTCATGACAGGGCCACCAGTTCCTATTATGCCTGATGCCTGCTCACCTCTCTGAACAGTTACTCAGTACTGATCATGCCTCAAAGCCAGACAACCTGAGCTATGAGAGCGACAATTTAGTTAGCTAAGTGCCCACATAGAGCCTGAAATTCATCGTGGATTTTGGGAGTGACGGTAGAGACAGTGGTGTGTGTCCACCCATCACGTCACATCCTCCTCTGCTCACCCTGCTGCGCAGCTTCCTTGGTCAAGTATCAGTCAGCAATCACTTGTGGCTCATGGGACATGCTCAGGTGTTGCTCATCACATCCAAAGATGGTCCTTAGGAGTTTGTGTACAGAAATCCCCTTAATCCACTGTGGATACAAACCAATATGCCCCTAGAGCATACTAAGAGCGTTGGGTGGTGCCAAATGCTATGTACACAATATATATATATTATATGACTTTCTCATTGCTGAGACCAAATGCATGGCAAGAATCAACCCAAGGAAGGAAGGGTTTATCTCAGCTCCATTTAAGATTACAGATCATCATGATGGGGAAGACATGGTGGCAGGAGCATGAGGCAGAGCCAATGACATTCCATTTTTAATCAGGAAGCAGAGAACAACACATGCTGGTTCTCAGCCCGCTCTCAAGTTCTTCTTCTTCTTCTTCTTTTTTTTTTTTTTTTTAGTCAAGGACCCTGGCCCATAGAATGGTGCTGTCCACAGTTAAGGTGGGTCTTCCCACCTCAATTAACCTAATCTAGAAAATCTCTTATAGATATTCACAGAGATTTGTTTCCATGGTGATGCCAGGTCCTGTTAGATTAATAATCAGAGGTTAAAAACCACCACACATCTATACCAATGGTAAAGTTTAATGTATAAGTTAGTCACAGTAAGAGGTTAACAAAGACTTATAATCAAATCAAACAATTATTACAATATACTGTTGTTGTATATAATGTATATGTGTAATATGTAGTATATAATGTATATATGTAAATAATACTGTTATTTAAGTCTTGTGAACTGCTTATTTCTGGAATTTTCCATTTAATATTTTTAAACGGTGGTTGACTGCGGGTGAATGAAACCACAAGAAGCTTAACTGAGAAGACCACCGTGCTCCTTAGTCCGCATTCTCAGAGTTCTTGGAACCACTCTGCCAGCTGATCTTCTTGCTGCTCTGACCAAATACCTGAGGAAAATAAAGCAACTTAAGAAAGGTCAGAGTTATTTTAGGTTCGTTTCAGGGCATACAGCATATTCTAGACTCAGGAACACTGCAGCTGGTGACACCGCTTCTGCAGTGGATCCAGTCCTTAGCCACCTGCTTCCTCCAAAGAGGATGCCCCACCTCCTGAAGGTTCTGCCACCTTCCAGCTGTCAACCAAATGCTCAAACACATGGGCCTATGGGAACCATTTCCTATTCAAACCACAGCAGAAGCCACTTACTCAGGCATGGGGGGTCTCCAGACAGAAGGACCTTGGTTTCCTCAGATGGAAGAGACATGTGCCAATTCCTAGGACACTTTTCACAGGGGAGGCATATTTGTATCACCAAACCACTCAGATTCACAACAAGCTCTGAAACATAGCCTAGCCCATCCTAACCAACACATCACAACACTTAATGCTCCCTAATAGACCTTGGTCAGGGCTAGAGTGATGGGGCCACAGGAAAGAGTGCTTGCTGTGCATGAGAGGGGACCTGAACTTGATCTCTAGCACCCATGTGAAAAGCCACGCATACCTGTGACCCCAGTGCTGTGTGGGGAGGGCCGAGACAGGAGTGGCTGTGGCTCTCTGATCACTAGTCTGATTAAACAATAGTGGTTCCAGGTTCAGTAAGAGAGTCTGTCTGAAGGAAATAAAGCAGAAGAGGAGCCCAGCTGATGTCCTCTTTGGGGCCTGAGCACAGAGGCACATGGGGCATGAACATCTACAGATGCCTTGTTCATATACCATATGCACACAAATCATGGTAGAATATTTGAAAGGCATTTTTGCTCCTTCTCCACTCTCGGTTCCTTCTCAAGCATCCCCCGTCCTCAGGCACCTCCTTTCACGGGTAGCACATGAGTCTAGATCCCTGACGATGATTCTGCTGCTGCCTTCAACCGCCGTCACCCATTCCTGAAGGCCAGTCCCCTCTGGGAAGCTATCTCCAGGTACCTAATGCTAACGCACCCCACACTGACATCACCGTCTTCCCGACCTCCCTTCTATTCTTTCCTGGCACATGAAGCAAAGCACGTGATTTTACCTGTAGGCGTAGATCAACGCAGGTTGGACATGTCACGCCCCTTCTTTCTTGTCTCTCCCTCAAGGTCTCCTTCCTCGCGTAGACCCCAAGACCACTGTCCTCCCACACCCACTGTCATCTTCCACCTTGACTTCACCTCCTACCCCAGTTCCAGAAAAAGCCTCAACCTTGCTTTGCCCACAGTCCATTGTCACTCATTCTGTGGAACAGATCTTAGCAAAACACCATTGTCCATTCCCCACTTTTCAAAAAAATTCCATTTCTGGGGCTGGAGAGATGGCTTAGCAGTTAAGCTCTTGCCTTTAAAGCTTAAGCACCCCAGTTCGAGGCTCCATTCCCCAGTACCCACATAAGCACAAGGGGGAGCATGCATTTGGAGTTCATTTGCAGTGGCTGGAAGCCCTGATGTGCCCACTCTCTCTCTCTCTCTCTCTGTCTCTCTCCCTCTTTCCCTCTCCACCTGTCACTCTCAAATAAATAAAAACAAACAAACAGGGGCTGGAGAGATGGCATTTGGTTAGTGCTTGCCTGTGAAGTGGACCCTGGTTCAAGGCTCAATTCCCCAGTACCCACATAAGCCAGATGCACCCAAGGTCTCATGCATCTGGAGTTCTCTCTGGCTGAAGGCTCTCTCTCTCCCCTCTCTCTCTCTCCACCTTCTCTGTCCCTCTCTCTCAAATAAATAAATAAAATAAAATAAAAATTAAAAAAAATTCCATTCCTGTCCCCTTTAGACAACTCCTTAGCGAGGTCTTTAAGGGACTTTGTGGCTAAGCTGCCATCCAACACAAAGCCTCAGGGTCAGAAGTCACATGTTACAGGACCAAGGCAAGGCTCCCCGAGAACATCACTGAACTGGCTAACCCACGTCAGCCTCGTCTGCCAAAAACTGAATGATCCTTCAATTGTTGGGTTCATGTGAGGAATAAATGATTTATAGTCACATACATGACTACATTGCCTCCCAACCCAGTAGCTGTTATAACTAATTATTAATAACTAAAGGAATAACTGGATGTTGGCCGCTTCCCAACACGTCAGCATCTGTGTTAGGAGTTACATTCACAGTATGTTATTTCATTTCCTCCACACCTTTACTTTGCCTTGGATACAAAGGGTGGATTCCATCCAACAGAACCGTGGCTGAAAGTTGCAGTGCTGGATTCAAACCTGGGCTGTAGAGTGATATATATGTGGTGTTTTATTCCACTCTGACATAGGTGTGTGGCTCTAGGACCAAAGCAAAGGATAGCACCTAATATGAATTAATAGTGACGTGAGAAAAGGCGTGAGGCCCTTCTTACAGTGAAATCATACAGGAGTGCTACCCTGCCTGTACACCCAGGGAGGGACATACGCACCTAGAATGCAATGTGGCTAGATGGCAAACAAACTTCCCGGCATTTCGAGGGTTTAGGGTTCAGCAACTGGATTGCTTTGGTTTGATTCACAGTTATAGAATGTTCTGGTGATCTTGGGTGACTTTGAACAAATTAGTTAACCTTCATAGAGAACATAACGAAACTCCTCAGGGAAGGTTGTTTTGACAATGAAACAAGACAATAAGGGCAGAGCGCTTAGAATGTTCCTGATCAGCTCAAATCGACATCACCCTCATCATCATCACCACCGTCATCGTCGCAAGTGACGAGAACCAGGAAGGCAAACTGAACTTGTTTTTAGATACTTACATGACAACACACAAAATACATCACTAAAACCCGAAGAACATGTGTTTACATGATAACAACATGTCTCTCTGACTTGATTCGTCACCAGTATGTTTCTGTCCATTATTCCTGCTTGTTTTCAAATTTTGTATATTTAATATATATCACTTTTATAAGAAAGGAATTAGGTTTTCTCTAGCTTTAGAAAAGGTTTATTCTAACCTCACTGACATTTTTAATTTTTATTTATTTATTTATTTATTTTTACAAAACCTTCTTTGGTCATTAAGTCCATTTAACAGCCCTGATCCATTTTTGATCCTCTGAAATATGATGACAGACACTCAAATCAGCCCTTACATTCGAGACTTGCAGAGAGCATAAATTATTTTAGAAGTCGTGTCAGGTAGAGTTTATTCCAAGGTTTGCTTGCAAATTCTAATCAGAAAACACAGAAGGTATATGCAGTCGAGATTGAAATATCCCTTCACCTTGTGCGTGGGCACAGGTTGACTTACTGTGGGCTGGCTGATAGGACTGGCAGAAGTTACAGCTTGTATGATAGAGTCAGCCTGGGCAGGAACTGAGGGAAACACATAAAGAAACATTTATTTAAAAAAAGTAAATCAACCATAAAGATCCTCCCAGCAGACCTAAGAGACGGAAGCCTCTCTCTCATTTTCTCCTTGGCAAAATTTAATCTATCGCTGGAGTTTTTCAAGCGTCATATTCAAAGAGATGCAAATTCGTCAGAGCTGAGACCCCAGCTGACTTTTACCACCTTGTGGAAGTCAGCAGGGCTTAAATGCTGGGGTGATTCACCCCCTTCCTTCCTGGCTAACTTAAATACACATGTGTGGAAAGGTGCATGCGTCTCTACCTATCCACAGATGCACGTGATCTTTATAAGAAGAGAGACCAAGTCGGAACACACATCTACCTGTGTGTTTGTGCCTCCTTTTGAGGATATGTTTGCAGTAAATGTGAAATTTTAATGGGAAACTCCATGCCAAGAAACAAAAGTGCAATTGAGAAAGCCGCAGTCTACCACTAAATTGAAATAGAGGTTTTTTGCTTCGTGATGACATTTTTAAGCAGCAGTCATTTTATCTCTTGGCTTCGGTCTCATGAACTGCTTGAGGGGTGGCTGTGAATGCTCCAGGGATTATTTCCCCACCCAGCTCCTGCAGAACATATGAACATATTTAATGCATTTGCAATTAAAAACAAAAGAAGAGGTAACTAAGATTTCATACACAGATAATGGTTTGAGGGAGAGTCCTGCTTTGCATGGAGATTGGCAAGGCAGTTCTGATGTGGGCATCGCCTCTGTCTTGGCATCAATGAAGGATTGCTGTATTGTTGGAAATTCTATAACTTGGAGTCCTAAGAGAAAAATGATATTAAGTTAAGTTTGGTGTTGCATAACAAAGCCCCACATTAAGTATAAGGGATTCAGGGCAGCTGTTGTGGGCAGGTTTTGACAATCACGTTACATTCAATGCAATAAATATTCATTGACTTCCTACTAAGTATAGGCCCCATGGACACAAGTATGGCTCGGAGCTGATGTCTCCACTTAGGGAGAGTGTAAGATTGTTAGGCGCTCACAGTCACCCAGAGTCCTCGGAATACTGCAGAACAAACAGAAGCCCAGTAATACAAGAACACTGGGCAGCTGCTCCTGTCTTGGGCGCTGACTTGCAAGCTGTACAAATCCAGCCTGGTCTTGCTGCCATGTCTGAAGTGTGAAAAGTAGTTGCCTGGGAAAACAGTGATACCTGGATTTGTTCTGTGCTCCCCACAGAGTTAGAGATGGATAGGATATAGGCCTCTGTTTTATCAGTGTGTGCTTAGAAGAATAGGCAAGAACCTCTGGGCAGCAACAGCGGAACAATACTGTCTGCGAGCTACAAGAGCTTAATGTCTCAGCTGAGCTTGAATGGCTTTAAAACCTCCTCATATATTCGAGTCTACACAGAGGTGATAGGCCGTGGTCAGACCACAGACCACACGCATGAAAGCATCAAATTACTCTGCTGGCTTTCCAGGAGCGTGTGGAGTGGGGCAACGGGCAGAAGAGAGGAGAACATGGGTGTAATTCTGAAAGATGCTGAAAGATGAAAGATGTTGCTTACGGATCCTGCAGACCTTGGACTTCATGTCTGTGTGCTCCTAGAGCTGATGAAATGGAACCATGCCTTCATGATCTCTATGCATGTGCGCAGGCTAACATGCTAGGAAAGGTGGCGGCCCAGGTGTCTCCCTGTTGTAGCAGAGCAGCTTCCATAGCTGATCTAGCAGAAATGTCAGTGAGAGGAAAGTCGGAGCTTGGCTTCCTTCCCACCACTCAGAAAGCATCTCCTTTGGAGCAGATTCTGTGAGTGATGAAAAGAGACGGTTGTCTCTTTAAGAGAGTGGTTGGGGCCAAGCTTTGGGTTCGGAAGTGTGGAGACAGTGGCATGAGATTGATTAGGTGTGTGCGTGTTGGCTGAGGAAGCTGTAGAAGAGGGAAGGGAAGTGTTTGACAAGATGAAAGACTATTAAACATGTTAGACAGCTGCTGGAGGAAGAGATCTATAACAGCGCGGTAAAATACGCTCACAAGTAAATGATACTTTGGCGGCAAAAGCCCATACCAGCCAGGTCATCCAATTGTTGTGTGACATGACAGACTCAGCCAAACATCAAAATCTGAAAGCAGAGTTTCCTGCACGTGCCTCTCATATGGGTGGCCAACCCGAGGAAGGGAACCCACGTTTGATGGTCGCTGGTGTAAGGATCTCTCTGTGAAACTTAGGAGGAATCTGAGGTCAAGTAACAACCCAGAAAAACTACATGGTGGGCTAGGAACAGGGTGGGCTTTAGAGTCAGGCACTTATGGGCAAGAACACTAGCCTGAGACTACCCTGTCTGTAGCCTTGAACCAAGGGCTTGACATCTCTGGCTCCTGTCTTTTATTCATTTGCACAGTAGGACAAGAGCAAGTGCTTCAAGGGAAATTGATTGCATGGTACGGTGTCCACACGTGGAGCATATGACCAGCTTCAATGTGTTTCAGTTTCTGTCTCAAGGCCAATGGGGGACTCACTGAGCTGAGAGCAAGATGGCAGCCGCACCGTGTTCCATTCCTGGAGCTTGAGGGAGATCTCTCGTCCCTGGCTTGTAGATTCTTCTTGGAGGTTCAAAGCCAGAGCCATTATATGTCTGTAACTGTCCTTCCTCTAACCTTTTCTCCCCACTTCTAAGGACCCCTGTAATTAGATTGGGCCCACACAGATTATCTACAATAATCCCATTTTAAGATCCTTAACTTAATTATACCCTAAAGCCACTTTGCCATGTGAGATGGCATGCGTATCCGCAGGTTGTGGGGATTAGATAACTGTGGTGAAAGGAAATTGGGGGGCGGGGGAATTCTCTTCTTTATTCCTGTGGAGGAAGAGTAATTTGCAACCACCCCAGGGTGTCCACCTTTAACCCATCACACAATACCCCTGGATGCAAGAAGCCTTAGAGTCAAGAAAGCCATTTATGTGATGAAGAACCCCAATGTTGCTAGCAGTATCAAGCCACCTCCTCCAAGACCCTCCTCTGATTGGGTAAGCTAGCTTCTCCCTGGGGGAGACCCCCTTTCTCTTCCCTGTGCTTTTCTTCGGCAGCAGGTATGGGGCTCACACCTGGAATTCCAAGCCCAGCCCAGTGCCTGGAGTACAGCAAACTGCTAATGTGTATTTATTGGCCAGGTTCTATGGAGCCCCTTCGAAGACATCTCTAATCCTGACCTTGAACTTGAAGATGAATATCCTCCCAGAGGAGGAGTCCAAGGCTCAGCTAGGAAAGCCCCTTCCCCAGTCACGGAGTCAGAGGATGATAAAGTCAAGGCTCAACACGGTCTGTGGTCCTCAGCATGCATTTTCCTCACCTTGTGTCTTCCCCACATGAATTATGAACTGACATTCCTCCCAGCTCAGAGTCCAAAGAGCCTTGTCCATGAATCAATGAAACGGGCACAAGCGTTCACCCGGATCAAAGCCCTAAAAGCACCCGGGCCACCAGCACCGGGATGGTGAGGTCTCTGTGTGTATGAGACCTGCTGTAGTCAGACAGTCCTGCGAGTCAACATTGGGCCTGCATTCGTATTCACTTCACCCAGGCAGCTATTTTGTGTGGATGAGGAAACAGGCATGGGGGCCAGTTAATACCGCTCCACTGGGGGGTTAGGAGCCTTGGAACACATGGGTCCCTGTGCTGCTCTGGCCCATCTCCTGCATCAGCGCAGAGTGGGCTGGCCTCTTCAGCCACCTTGTTCTACTTGACTTAGTGCGGTGTCCAGCCTAACACACCCCACGACTTACTACAAAACTCACAAAACATTTGGGAAACAAAGGTGAAGAACAAAAGCCGAAGGGAACACAAGTGTCAATGCATGCAGTGTGAGCTGACAGGGGGGTAAACTCTACTCTGCATGGAGGGACTCTGAGGAGCGGAGAAGGATCTCATTGCAGCTGAGTGCAACCCAGGGCAGCCCAGGGGACTGCGTGCAGATGAGGCATGCAGTCCTTCCTCTTCCCTCTGAAGCACCAGGTCCTGATTGTATTCTAGTGCTGGATCACTCTCCAGTTCTCTTCCCATCTGTTTTGAGATTTCCTAAAGCCAATGGGTATTGGCAGACAGCACCCAGGCCCATCCCAGGGCGTCATTTTGTAAAAGAATGCTGGGTTTGTAGGTCCTGCCTTCAGGATGTGGTCCCGGACCACCTAGTACTTCCTATGTCTGATATTACCTATCCCAACCACCACCATCTCTCTCTGGGTCCCTGGCCCAAACCCCTGTCTAGCGGCAGCTTCCTGTCCTACTCCTCGGAACCTTCTCTCCACTGCATAGCTACACAGCTCTCTGGAAAAACCATTCCAAGTCATCCCGTTGACCTGTTGACCTACAAAGACCATTTTCCCTGCTTTGCAGTAGAGATGAGCTCAAATACAAACCCCCTGGGGATCCAGTCACTATTGCCACAAATTGGTTTTAATCATTGACCCATACAAGCTGACTCCTTAGTTAGCTCAGAACCATTTAGGTCTGTTTTTAAAAACTTAGTTCTTTCTTCAAGAAGACAGTATGTGCCCAGAGGCCATGACTCCCAACACCACCAGACACCCCAAGAATTTCCATTGCACTTGAACTTGGTTTATAACTCAGGGTGATACATGGACACCACAAGAGGACAACTATCGAAAAGGACTGAAACACAAGGACACTTTTGAGGTCCCATAAACAGCTTACAGAACATATGCAGCTGGGCAGGCAGCTGAGGACTGTGGCAAAGCCACCAAGCTTGGAGATAAACTATGTGTGGACTCAGGCTGACTTTCCAGGGTCCTCAAGGTCAAACTCAAGAGAATGACCTTCACATCACAGACAGGTAAAGAAAGACAAACAAACACTCTACAGCTCCCACCACAAAGTAGGCTCAAGTCAGAAAGGCAGCTCAATTAAAATTTAAAATACAGATGGTAGACGCGTGCATGGCAGATATATGAAAATGAAGTTGCTGGTGGATGTGAGCATGGCCGTTATACGGGGTTTGGCTTCCTGGAATGGGGCTCTGCCAACAAACTGAAAACACACAGCCAATCTGAAGAATGCATGCTATTCAAGCCCTTGCACTGTTTGGCCCTGAATTTTTTTTTATCTCCCAAGAATAATGACCCAAGCCCTGGGCATTTCCAGGGGATTAATGACCAGCAGGATTTAATGACCCCGGCTCCAGCCTAGAGCCATCTCCCGTTCCCTGGGCACTCATTAATCCCAGGTAGGCCAGCCTCCTTTCTTCTCTTGCTGCCACAATCATGCCCAAGTTCAACCCTGCTACAAGGAGAGGGACCGCTGGGACTCCCCGCCTCTGCTTCGGTGGTCCCCAGCCTGCTCCAAGCTCCAGCCACTGGCTCATTTATTTACAGGGACAGCCAGACAGTAATTAAAATATGCTAAGGAGGTCCCTTGGTTCCTGGCAGCTGGATCGAATGATGAGCTGCCTGACGCCCCTCCCCTTGAACGCACACATATTAACTTTTAAGGCAGCAGCTCCTATTGCTTGGTGTGTTATGTGGAAGGATTTCATGAGATTTTAATGAGTTTCTACCAGTGCGAAGGGAAGCTCACAAAGGATCCATGCAAATTGCTTTGTCTTGCGCAGCCGTAGTCCTTGCATAAGTAATGTGCCTCTCACTGTTTGGCTTCTGGAAGATGGAGAGAGATGCTGATGTGTCAGGCACACTGGCCCCTGAGCAGCTCCACTCATAGGAGAGCAAGGTGAGCCGGTGCTGGTAACATGGCCCAGGCATGGGACAAAACCCCAGGCTGGATATCCAGGCTGCTCCATGACCCTGTGTGTGTCACATCATCTAGGAAGTCCCTCCTTGGTAGTTGGCTTTCTCCCCTGTCCAGTGGACAAAGAGCAGTGACCCTACTGTCTCTGAGATGACTTCTGCTGGGAAAATATTAATAAGCTTTAGGGTGAGATCAAAGTCAGCATCCTTGTGCCCAGAGGTCAAGTCCAAGGAAAGGAAGTGATGACGTTGGCGAGTTGATGGGCACAGCCCCTGGCAATGCCTTTATTCTCATCCCTTCAACAGAGAAGATGCACGATGGATCTCATCAGCCGGGGCAGTGTCACAAGAGAGACCCAGGAGCCATTCTTCCTCTCCTCCATACCTCAACAAGACAAGCCTTGTAAGGTCTTCCAGGTGGAGTGGGAAGTCAGACAACCCATACACAAGCCAGGTCCCGCCTGTGAGCTACAGTGTGGGGGAACGGAACCAGGGCAGTTGGACAAAGGGGGAGCCACATGAGAACACCAAGTTCTCTCCCCCAGGGATCAGTACAAATCCAAGAGAATGAGATTGTAGTCCAGGGACCCCCCCCCCAGAGTGACATGAACACAGTGGCCTCACACCCATGCATGTCTGCACACAGCCTACACATGCACATGGTGCCCTCGTGTACCGACAAACTAGCTTCTGGACACACACACAAACATGCATGCATTCACTCCTCCCTTCCATTTAAAACCTGGTTCTTGGCTGGAGATGTGGCTCCGAGGTGAAGATGCTTGCCTGCAAAGCCTAATAACCTGGGTTCAATGCCCCAGTATCCATGGAAAGATATAAAGCCAGATGAACAAAGTGGTGCATGCATCTAGAGTTTACTGTTGGAGGCCCTGGCATGCCCATTCTCTCTCTCTCTCTCTCTCTCTCTCTCTCTCTCTCTCTCTCTCTCTCTTGTGAGCATGTGTGCACACTCTATATCTTACCTCTGCTTGCAAATAAATCAATGAAAATATTTTAAAAGCTAGTTCAAAATCCATGTATTAAAAACATCTTCTTGTTTGAACTACTTTTGCTAAGAGGTTTTTTCCTGTCCATGTCACAATAAAAATAGTCTTTGTTAATTTTATAAATAACATATATTCATCATAAAAAATGTGCTCCCATGCTTCAAAAGGGTTAAGTAAGAAAACAAAACCCACCTGTCATCCCACCAGCCAGGATGAGAGGAGAGAAGAGTGGTCTCAATGTGCCCCTTCCCTCCTCACGGAAGCCCTGTACTGAGGACAGCCTGTGCTTCCTGAGGGCACCAACCATGCATTGCCACGTTCTGAACCTCCAGGGCCTGCCCAGGACTGAACAAGGCACCATCCTGGGCACAGCAGCAAATGAAAGAAGTCAAGAACATAGGTGGCAGTTTTGAATGGCACCCACCGGAGGCCAGTGCCCTTGGGGTTGGGTGGTATCAACAACCCTCAGGTAGCTTCTGGGTGGCCATGTACTCTCGGGCCAGTGGTAGCAAGGAAGGAGTCTTGCAGCAATGATGCTGTCAGTATCACTTTTGAAATGTTTGCATGTTTCATGGTCATGGCATCTTTTAGTCTTCATGAGAACCATCTGGTGTGTGTGTATATATGTGCATGTGTGTGTGTGAGCATGTATGTATATGTATGTGTTTTAGGTGTGTATGGGTGTGTATGTGGGAGGGGATGCGTGTATGTAGGCCAGAGGTCAACACCAGCCCTCCTCATTCACTGTCCATCTTATTCCTTGGAACCAGGTCTTTCTCTGAACCTCGAGCCTGCTCACTAACTCAGCTAGACTAGCTGCCCGTGAGTCCCAGAAATCCCCTGCCTCTGCCTCACCAGCACTGGGATTACAGAAGTGTGCCACCATGCTCGGCATCTACAGTGGGTACCAGGCATCTGAACTCCAGTCCTCCTGCATGTGTGCTAGATGGTCTGCCCTCTGAGCCATCACCCCAGCTCCAAAGTTTCATCTGTGACCTCTCAGTTTCCCCTTCTTTTAAGTTCTCCAAATTCCAGAAGTCAAGAGCCAGTATGCATGGAAGCAAGCCTTCATGAGTCTGTTTACATACCATTTATTTTTGAAAAAAATATATTTTATTTATCTATTTCAGAAAGGGGATAAAGAGGCAGACAGAAAGAGAGAGAGAATGGGTGCACCAGGGCCTCTAACAACTGCAAATGAACTCCAGACACATGTGCCACCTTGTGCATTTGGCATTATGTGGGTCCTGGGGAACGGAACCTGGGTCCTTAGGCATTACAGATAAGCACCTTAACCACTGAGCCATCTCTCGGGCCCTCTACAACCATTTCTAACCACTGATGTTAAAGAGAAAGTGTCCAGAGATGGAGAGATGGCTCATCAGTTAAAGGAACTTGCTTGTAAACCCTGACAGCCCCAGGTTTGATTCTCCACCACCCATGTAAGGTCAGAAGGACAAGGAGGCACGGACATCTGGAGTTTGTTTGCAGAGGCAAGAGGCCCTAGCATGCCCATACTCACTCTTTCTGTCTCTGTCTTTGGCTCAGTCTCTCTCTATCTCTCTCATAAATTTTATACACACACACACACACACACACACACACACACACACACACACATAATAGCCAGGATAACACATACTTTTACAGTTGAAGAACCAAAAGTGCAGAGAAAGGGTATACCCCCTCCAAGGTCAAGGTCAAGGTCATACAGGGCACTAGCTTTTGTCTTGTCCCACTTCTTCCCAATATCTCTCTTTCCCTCCCATCCAAACGCTTGCTACGACCTTCTAGTTTTGCCTATCCCAAAGGCTTCTGCTGTCACAAATTATATATATTGTTAGCTGAGTCCTTGGGTGGATTTAAGTCATTGTTGGAAACGCACACTGTCTTCTGTTGCCTCTGCACAAATTTTCGGTCGATTAAGCAACAATAACGTGGATTATTCTATGAGTACCTCGGGATGGCTGCCTGGAATGCTGGATATAAATTCCATTGTATGAGAGTCAATTAAACTGTATTGTCTCTAAAAGTCACCTGTCTGACTTGGGGGAAAGTGGGTATGAATGTAGAAGATACAACGACGTGTTGAACTGAAACCCAATTGGGTAATTTATGCTTCTCGGATTGGAAGGAGACAGAGTCAGCGGTATTTTTAGTGTCTTGGAAGCTGGGTGGGGAAATTTTAGGGGATCATTCGAAGTACTAAGGGTTGCTGAGAGGGGCACCCGAAGTTGAACCGCCCCTGGAAGCTAAGACAGGAGACAAAGAGCCCTTCTTTTGTCATTCTTGGTGCAAATGAAAGAAACTTGTCATTCCAGCTTCAGGAGATGGTGCTTGAGGAGGAAGTGTTCAGCTCCATGGGGACGGCCCCCTTTTTTTTTTTTTTTTTTTTTTGTTATTACAGAAGAAAATTATAACCATAAAAATGTCCAATTTAGAAAAAAAGGTGCCACTTTAGCAACATTTGCATAAAAGCTGTTACACACAAATTGTTATAAAGACAAATGTGGAGCACTCTTGGTGGAAATTGCTTATATCTTTGGTGCTCTGTCTCAAACGACATAAAGACCTCTTCAAACTGAGATTCATTCTCAGGTAAATAAAGCTGAAAGCGAAAGTTCACCCTTGGGGAAGACGTGAGTGGGTTCCCATGGAATTTTAGCCTTCGTGAACCCTGGGCAGGCACCTCCTCTTCCCATGTGCACACCCCTGTGCACCAGGCCAGGACACACTCCTCTGAGGGCAAAGATAGCTTGTGCTGCTGGACCCAGTGATGGCCGAGGCACCACTCACGCAGGGGCTCAAAGGAGGAAGGAGGCCTTCTCTCGGGCTAGACTGCAAGCTACTTTCTTGCCACCAGCCTACCAGACCTGCCCCTGGTACCTTTGCTGGCAGACTCTCTGCTCACCACCACATTGTCCTAGAAAACTCATGAGGTCTTGAAGTTACGCCTCTGCACTTTGCCTGTCCAGCCCCTTTTGTCTGAATTATCTTCTACTGAAGAAGTTCAATGTTTTCCTTGAGAGACATCCTGATGGCCCTCGGTCCATTGCCTGCTCCTCCCCCCCCCAAACAGATAGTCACTTAATGAAGTGATTGATGCACACTCATTGATATTTATGACCACACTGACACACCGTTGTAGCTCACAGTCCAACCACTCCCTTCTGTTTGAAGGCCATATCTTCTAGGAAAGTGCTTTCCTGAGCAGAGCGGAATATGGGCGTGCCCTGACCCAGGCTGTGCAGGGATGTCAAATACCTAGGGACTGTGACAAGTGTCTTACAACATGTATTAAGTAATTACAGATGAGGTAACAGGACCTCAGAAGGGGCATTTGCTCAATGACACACACTTTTTTTTTTAATTTTTATTTTGGAGAGAGACACAGACATACACAGAGAGATAGGGAAAGGAAGACAGATAGAGATGGGCCCGCCAGCAGTCTCTCAGCTGCTGCGAACAAAATCCAGATGTGTGCGCCCCCTTGTCGTCAAGTGCGGCATTGCACCCTTGAGTCACTTTGCATCTAGCTAATTGTGGGACCTGCAGATTGGAACCAGCGTTCTTAGGCTTAGGAGGCAGGCGCCTTAACCGCTAAGCCATCTCTCCAGCCCAACACACATTTTGAATAAGGAATATAGGCTTCAAGTTTTTTAAAAATTCCTGGCAACATGGCAACACATCTCATGTGAATATAATCCACTGCTTGTAAATGGGCTTTTGCATCTGTCCTTTTATTTTTTATTGTTTGGTTTTTTTTTTTAATTTTGTATTTTTTATTGACAACTTCCTTTATTGTAGACAATATTCCATGGTACTTCCCTCCCTCCCCACTTTCCCCTTTGAAACTCCACTCCCCATCATATCCCCTCCCCCTCTCAATCAGTCTCTCTTTTCAGTTTGATGTCATCATCTTGTCCTCCTATTATGATGGTCTTATGTAGGTAGTGTCAGGCACTGTGAGGTCATGGATATCCAGGCCATGTTGTATCTGGAGGAGCACATTGTAAGGAGTCCTACTCTTCCTTTGGCTCTTACATTCTTTCTGCCACCTCTTCTGTAATGGACCCTGAGCCTTGGAAGGTGTGTTAGAGATGTTTCAGTGCTGAGCACTCCTCTGTCCCTTCTTCTCAGCCCCATGGTGCCTTCTGAGTCATCTCAAGGTTGCCACCATCTGAAAAGAGAAACTTCTCTAACCAAAAGTGAGAGTAGCATTAATATATGGGTGTGGACATTAAGAGAAGTGTATACTGGACAGTTTGGTGAGCATAGTTTATACATTTAGCATGATGCAAGCAGACGTTACACCCCTAGGGCTCAAGACTACCCCTGTCCTAGGTTTTCAGTATCAGGGATGTATTCACTCCCATGGAGCGGGCCTCCAGTCCACTTAGAGAGGAGTTGGTGTCCCCCATAACAGACATGCCACTGTTGCACCTGCTACTCCCATCCTGCAGGATAGATAGGCCTAAGTACTCGTGCTCTGGAAATGCTATGAAGTGTCATAGGAAAGAAGCCACTGTGGTTTTGCCTACATACATTTATGACTACAGTCAAAATCTTGGTCCTGGATCTCAGACGAACCTTTATAGGCCTCTACTGTTTACTTCTTTATCCGTGGACCCCACCTCCTGTTCTGGGAAGTCCTCTCCAGAGGGTGGGCAGCAAGAACGTGTTTGGCCTTGCCTGGAAGTTAGAATATTCAGTAAAGATGGCAGTTGCCATGAATCTTGAGCAGCTGAACAAGTAGAAAGCAGAAAAGAGGTGAACGGTTGAGAGTGGCTGGATCCCAGACCATGTCACAGGATTAAGGAGATGGCATTGCAAGGCTGGACAGGGAAGGGGGCATGAGCAATATATAAGAGCTCTAGAAGTGCCCTCTGACAAAGAATTTCCAGTTTCCCAGGGGAATGTGATAAAATACTCCCCAAGATACAGTCCTTCCTTCACCTGCTTCCAAAATCCACTTCTGCCTCAGCTAAGAGGTAAGATGAAGGTAAAGATTGGGGATTGGTTGCGGAGTTGCCATAAAGATTGAGCAGTGGGCTCTGAATTGAGATTATTCCAGAAAAGAAGTACCTAGGCATTGGACAGAGGAGGTAGGGCAGTGGCATCACCTGATCCCATGACTGCGTGACCTGATCCCATGTCTTCATCACCTGATCCCATGTCTGCATGACCCAATCCCATGTCTGCATCACCTGGTCACATGTCTTCATCGCCTGATCCCATGTCTGCATGACCCAATCCCATGTCTGCATCACCTGGTCACATTTCTTCATCACCTGATCCCATGTCTGCATCACCTGATCCCATGTCTGCATCACCTGATCACATGTCTTCACTGCCTGATGCCATGTCTGCTTCACCTGCTCACATGTCTGCATTGCCTGATTTCATATCTGCATCACTTGATCCCACATCTGCATTGCCTGGCCTCATGTCTGTATGCAGCCATTGTTCTCCTCCAGTATAGGAAAGATGATTCTTTTAGTTTATGTTTTTCTAGCTGTTATTAGAGTTCAAGATAGCTGCTTAAGAAACTGTTAGGGATTGTCAGATATTTATATTTTCTAGGTGGGAAAGCATAAGAAAAGACGTCTTGTTCAAGATCATGAAGGTTTCCGTACACACATATTCTCAAGTCATTAACTAACTAAATAAATAAAATTTTGCTTGAAAACTTTAGAATGGACAACCCTCAAATTTCAAAAAAGTTGCTCACCAAAAGGACATGTGAGTACATGTTAAAAAAAAAAAAAAAAAAAAACTAACTCAGTCTAGCATTGGGGCAAAAGTGTCTAGACACAATTTTCCTGTTTTTTTGTTTGTTTGTTTGTTTTTTGAGGTAGAGTCTCACTCTAGCCCAGGCTGAACTGGAATTCACTATGTAGTCTCAGCCTGGCCTCAAACTCATGGTGATCCTCTTACCTCTGCCTCCCGAGTGCTGGGATTAAAGGCATGCACCTCCAGGCCTAGCTTTACATGCAGCTTTTTTCTGCTCTTACACACACACACACACACACACACACACACCAACAACAACAACATAGTTTTACATATGAAGTATAAGCTAGGGAAAATGTTCCAGGAGCTATTCAGGGCCGTTTCAGATTTCCTTGAGGAAGGAGCAGCAAGGTCCCCGGGCGGGGATGTCCCCCTCTATTAGACAAGGACTTAAAGATGCAGGGAGAGGACAATGTGATTATTTTAAAGGTCATGGTCTCGATGAGATAAGGCGAAAGTGGTGGGGGTCTAAGCGGGGCGGGATTGGATTACGGGGGGGATTTTGTTCAGGCCAATTCATCACGGCCTGTCAAGATGAGGCTTCCATGCAGCACAGCTGGTGAGTCTGCACAGGAAACTGTGAGCACAGAGGCAATTACGTAGCCCTTTTCAGAACCCTTTACGCTGCCCCGTCTATCTTTCAAGATGCCCGTCTCTGTGGCTATAGAGAGGCTGGGAACGTACGTCTAACAAGAAGCACTGAGTAGCAGACATATCTAGATTCCTTTGGAGGAACAGTCCCATGCAGCTTTAAGAGCCCGAGAGTCACCTAGGGAAGAGAATTCTCTTCCTATCTGACTGTGACCATTGAAACCCTAGGTGGTGACCAATCACACCAGAAACCGAGGAGAAGCAGGTGGAGAGGCTTTCTAACACGCCTCTCCCGGAGTGGAGGGAGAGTCAACACTCTTCTCATGGACCAAGCAGAACTCACACTCCCTGTACAGGTGGCCTCCAAGAGCAAAGGCGACGTGAGCCTTGCATTCCAGGACATGGCTACAAAACTCCCTATCAACTGGCGGACCCTCCTCCCCTGAAGCAAAACCAATGACGGGGCAGAGAGAGGCTAGCAGTGGTGTGCTGGAGGAAGCCCTTCTCTTGGGAGGAAGCTTTGGAGAAAGGGGAGAAGCACTCATTCCAAGGGCTTGGTAAAACTGGCTTAGCTGAGCTGAGGCCACAGCTCAATGGGTAAGTGCTTGCCGTGAGTAGCTGAGCTCAGATTGCCAGAACCTGTGCAGAAGCCAGACACTCTAATGTGAGCATCCGTAATCCAAGTAGGTCTTGGGCAAGATGGGAGGCGGAGACAGGCTAGCAGGATGACCACAGTGGTGACCAAGAGACCCTGTCTCAATCAAGGTGCAAGGTGAGGATGCCACCTGAGGTTGTTCTCTCACCTCCACACACTCCCTATGACACACATATGCCTTCATGTACATCCCTGTATGTACAAACACACACATGATCACGAGCACACATGCATACACAAGGTCAAGTTTTCTGCACAGTGTGTACTCAGACCAATCCCAAATCCAGCCATTGGTTGGTTCCAACTCTAAAAGGGCCAGAAACCAAGTTGGTGCTGAATGTAGAGGACAGGTCCTGGGGACAGCAGATCAAAGAAGTGGGAAACATAGCCCAGAAGACTCAACACCAGCCTACAATCAAATATCAGTCTCTCTCTCTCTCTCTTTCTATGTCTCTCCCTCCCTCCATCCCTTCCTCTAGTAGAGATGATGGAGCTGCCTTCTTTCTGGAATTCTAGATGGAAACCAGAAGTGATGGTAGAAATTACGAGGAAACAGACTTGAGCTTAAATGTAATGATAAGCACTAGAGTAGTTAGGTATTCCATGAAGAAGGAGCTCCTGGTGAGGGAGGGCAGACCTATTTCTGGACGTGTGCTTGCAGAAGCCAGGGGCACTATTCTGGTGTGTTGGGAGGGGGTTTCCTTCTATGGGAGGGAGGGAGAACCAGATGGTTCGCGATTCCCCTGGGAGCTGGTTGCTGTGTTTGTCGCCTTTCCTGAGGCACACTTGGAGGATGGGGTGCCTTCTGAGCTTTGGGTTGGAATTCAGACATGATGCATGTCAGACGGGAGGTCCAGAAACCATCTTCCGAGAGACGGTCACAGTCTTTGGTGCCATCCGCTCACCCTCATATCTCCTCATGGCCAGGTACTTAGGCCACCTGGGCACGGTGATGGGTAATGTGGAAGAGTCACCATGTCTACTGCTCCAAGTGGCTTTGAGCTTATGAAAGACTTCCATCTCCCACTCAGGCCGGGAGGTGAGACTAACCTCATCTTAGGAGGGCTTAGCAACATGCACAAGTCCTCATAGCTTGCAAGCGGTGCAGGCAGCACTCGGAACAGGGCAGCCCAGCTCCCAGGCCTGCGCTCTGGGGGGTTGTGCCCAGCTGTACTTCTCTTAAGCCATGCTCTTTATAGACATGGCCTCATGACACACTTCCCTCCCTATGGGGGCACATTTTGCTCTTTCCCCTTCAAGCTACTTCTACTTCAATGCTTTCTCCTCTCTGCTCCATGTCCAGCTGGCCTTCAATAAACGTCTCTGAGTTGAATTTTTCTTCCTACCTGCATAGTTCCCAAAGTCGGCAGATAGACACTTTTGCCCCAAACACTAGACTGAGTAGAAAATAAACACCTAATAAGTGTTTATTGAGTGGATAAGCAAATGCCCTTTCCAGGCTACGGGCACAATCTATTCTGTTCTATGCTTTGGATGAACTCGGGTATTCTTCGGTGATTATGTGTGGAGGGTACACTTCAGACACCTGGTGCTCAGGTGCACCAGGACCAAGGTTTGCTGCAGGTACCTCAGCCTCAAGGTTTCTTAGAAGCTATACACACACACAATCAGACATACAGAAACTCTGTTAGGAGAAAGAACTGAGGTTGGAGCGTGGGCGGGGAGCTGGAGGGCAGGGCACGGGAGAGCTCTTGCATGGTAGCACAAGGTCGATTCCTATAAAGGAGAAGGAGTAGAAAGGTGAGGTGGATGTCTTGGTCTGTTGTACAGTCTAAAGAAGATCACAGGTCCAAAGTTGCCCGAGGCAGGAATGCTGGGTTTCCCAGGACAAGGAGCTAGATTCAGTCCTCAGCTGAGTGCAACGTGGGGAGATTGGTCCAAACACTAGTGTGAGACTTGATGGATCTCAGCTTAAGAGGAGCCGAGGTTAGTCACAGCCTGGAGGGGACAGGAAGGTTTCCATGGCCACCTCACGGGAAGTCTCCAGACCAGCATGCCATGGAGCAGGGAAGCAGGAAGAACCTTGTGAGCAGGACCGAGCCGCGTCTCAGGGGTTTCGCCATGATACTTGCTGGGATGAGCCAGAGGCTGGTATCGCCCACACACTTCAGTGGCTGGCTGTGGTATGTGTGTTTGCATATGTGCATGTCATGTGAGTGTGAATAGTACTTGATGCCCCAGCACACCTGTGGAGGACAGAGGACAACTTCAAGTGTCAGTGTCCATCTTCCACCGTGTTTGATCGTGTCTGAGGCAGGACCCCTAGTTGTCCATGGCTGCATTGACCAGGCTGGCCATCCTATGCACATCCTCCACTTTTTAAAAATTATTTATTTTGAGAGAGAGAATGGGGGCACTAGGGCCTTCAGCTACTGCAAACAAACTCCAGACGTGGGCACCCCCTTGTGTGGCTGTGTGACAATGCATGCTTGTGTCTGGCTTACATGGGACCTGGAGACTCGAACATGAGTCCATAGGCTTCACAGGCAAGCGCCTTAACCACTAAGCCATCTCTCCAGTCAGTCCTGTCTCTACTTTGGTGTGAGGTGCCCTGGGATGTCAGACCCCAGCTCCACGGCATCCAGATTCCTTGGGTTCTAAGGGTGAGCTGGGGTATTCACCATGGTGTGACTGCTGCTTTACTCACTAAGCCATCTCCCCAGCCCCTTCTGTGATTTTTTTTTTTAACCCTTGAGTGATACTGACATGATCTGTCCCTGGACTCAGCCACATTATGACTGCCGCCCTCAGCTTACTTAATCTGAACATTATGAGAATGTTGAAAGAAGAGTTACACAGTGACTGTCCAGGATGGCACTGGCCAAGGTGTGCCCACATGGATCTGCAGAGGAGGTGAGCTGCTCACACTTATGAAGAGTAAGTTTCAAGATGGCACTGCTATTACAGATGGCTGGCATCCCAAGCACCTGTCAGCCATCATTGGTCAAGCACTGTTTGCAGTGATGCGATCACTTGACATGGACTAAGTCTTTTAGTCTCTGTTGTTTGCATCCCCCGGTGTCGCTGGTGTGGAAACTGAAGTGTGAGAAGTAGTCACGTGACTGAGATTCAAACGGGGGTGCTGACTGAAGACCACACCGTCAGACACTATACCCTGGCCAGCCAGAGGAAAGAGCAAGACCAGGAGTGTCCGTGAGCCATGACCTGGGAGAAGGGCATCCTCCAGACGTGGAGAAAGTTCTACACTTGAGCACCAGGTGTGGTGAGTAGCGATGGCGGGAGGCTTGGCCCTGGGACAGCAGCAGTCTGGCTCTCCTCTGCATGGAAGCACCGTCTGAAAACCATAGGCGTGTATGAGCATCAAGCACTCTCATTTCTTTTTCTTTTTCTTTCTTTTTTTTTTTTTTTTTTTTGCTTTTTTATTGACAACTTCTATACTTACATACAAAAATGCATGATATTTCCCTCCCCTCCCCCATTCCCCTTTAGAACTCCAATCTCCATCATATCCCCTCCCTCTCTCCATTAGTCTCTCTTTTAATTTGATGTCATCATCTTTTTCTTCTATTATGAGGGTCTTGTGAAGGTATTGCTAGGCACTGCAAGGTCATGGATATCAAGGCCAATTTCTGTCTGGACAGTTGCATTGTAAGGAGTCGTACCCCTCCTTTGGCTCTTCCATTCTATCCGTCCCCTCTTCCGCAATGGACCCTGAGCCTTGGAGGGTGTAACAGAGATCTTTCAGTGCTGGGCACTCCTCCATCCCTTCTTCTCAGCACTATGTTGCCTTTGGGGTCATCCCAGTGGTCATCGCCATCTGAAAAGAGAAGCTTCTCTAACCAGAAGTGAGATTAGCATTAATATGTGAATATTAACCTTAAGTGTAGTGCTTTCAGGGCAGCTTGGTGGGAATAATATATACATTTAGTCAGACAAGAGTAGGCTTTATACCCCTAAGGCTCATGACCTCACCTGCCATAGACTTTTGCTTATGTTTTTCAGTACCAGGTATGTATTCCCTCCCGTAGAGAGGGCCTTCAGTCCAATTATGGAGCAGTTGGTTACCCCAAGAGCAGACATGCCACTATTGCACCCGTTCAGTCATTGGGCCTGTCTGGCCAAACTTGAATATTCAGTGTCTACTGTTTTCACTGCTGATGACTTCTGTCTCCCATATGCTGTGTGCAGTGCAGCTTTTTCCAGCTTTCAGTTGGCTGGTCTACAGGGAGAAGGTTTTCTGCTCAGCACCAGCTTGCTTTCTCAGTGACCTTGCCTCTCAGGCAAGAGATGTCTTCAGCAATAAGGTCTTACTATCTGTTTCTCAAGGGAAACCAAGGGCTTTGGCAAAAGCCTTTAATGTTTTGGAGGCTACCAGGACCTCCTTGGCCAACAACTCACTAGAAGGTGCACACTTAGCATGTGCACACATGTGTTGTGTGTGCCCTTACACCTGGAGAATTTTTTTCCAAGTTTGCATGAAGAGCACCAGAACTAGATTAGCTAATTTCCTCGATGAAAAAAAGACACAGAAATCCCCCATAAAATTCATACAAATTGAATTCCTAACCCATTATAAAAAGATCATACACCAGGACCTAGTTGGTTTTACTCCAGAAATG
The DNA here is from genome assembly GCA_036365145.1 of Orientallactaga sibirica. NCBI lineage: Eukaryota > Metazoa > Chordata > Mammalia > Rodentia > Dipodidae > Orientallactaga > Orientallactaga sibirica. The sequence goes on along the minus strand of JAEOAD010000038.1, from coordinate 12,117,264 downwards.
CAAGAACAGTTGAATAGATGCACATTCATAAATGTAATACAGAGTTAAGTAGAACCAAGGACAGGAACCACAGATGATTTCAATACATAGAGGGGGGGAAATGACAGCACTCACCATCCCTTCATGATAAAAGCCCTGAAGAAACTAAAATAGAAGAACCATGACTCAACAAACAATAAACTCACAGTTGACATTATTGTGAATGGGGAGAAGCTTAAAGCATTTTTCTATTTCTCAATTCAGTTCTGAAATGAGGCAAGGGTGTCCACTTTCATCACTCTTATTCAATGTAGTGCTTGAAATATTAGCCAGAGCAATAAAGCAAGAGAAAGAAATAGAAAGGATACACAAGAGAAAGGAAAAAGTCAAAATTTTGCTAATTTCAGATAATATGATCATGCAATTTAAAAGACCCTAAAGACTCTACTTCAGTAGAAGGTTCTTAGATCTAGTAAATAGATTTAGCAAAGTAGTGAACACACAATCAACATATGAAAGTGATCAATAACAAACTTATGGATAAATAAATCAGGAAAATGGGGCTGGAGGGATAGCTTAGTGGTTTAGGAGCCAGGACCCAAGTAAGCCAGATGCAAAAGGAGGCATATGCATCTGGAGTTCATTTGCAGTGGCTGGAGGCCCTGGTGTGCCCATTCTCTCTCTACCTCTGTCTTTCTCTTTCCCTCTCTCTCTCTCTCTCTCTCTCTCAAATAAATAAATAAAAATATTTAAAAAATAAATCAGGAAAATATTCCCCATTCATGATATTCTCAAAAATGCCTGGGTGTAAACTTAACCACAAATGTGAAAATCCTTTACAATGAAAACTAGAAAATACTGAAGAAACTGAAGAAAAATTAAGGAAGAATCTAGAAGGTAGAAAGACTTCCCATGTTCAATAATCTGCAAAATTACTACTGTTAAAATAGCTGTTATCAAAAGTGATCTATCCATAGATTATAATAAATCCCCATCCACACTCCATTGACTTCTTCTGATTTATAAGAACAATCTCAAAATTCATGTGGAAATACAAAAGACATAAAATAGCCAAAGAAATCCTGAGCAAAAAAAGTACAGTTGGAAGCTTTATAATATTGGACTTCAATGTATGCTGCATATAACACACACAGAGATTAGAATTCCCCGAAATAAGCCCATACTGCTATACCCATCAAATTCTTGACAAAGATAACAAAGTACATTGGGGGAAAGCAACCTCCTTCACAAGCAGCGCTGGGAAAACTGGGTATCCACAGTACAAGACTGAAATTTGATCCCTATCTCTCACCCTGTGCAAAAATCAATATAAAATGGATTAAAGATGTTAACGTTAGGCTCTTTGAAACAATTAGAGGAAGACAGAGGGAAAAAAAGGTTTCACGATCTAGGCATAGACAGACTTTCTGAAGTAGGACTCCAACAGTTGAGAAAATAATACCAAGAACTGACAAATGAAAATTCAAAAGCTTCTACACAGCAAAAGAAACGGTCAGCTGAATGAATACTCAGACAGCACACCAAAACTCAGCCACTCATCTGAGAGGGGACTAATGTTTGTGATATATAGAGAACTCATATAGTTAAACACCAAAATAGAAATAGTCTAATCACAATGGACATTAAGCCAGGCATTGTGGGCACTCCTTTAATCCCAGCACTTGGGAGGCAGAGGTAGGAAGATGACCATGAAAACCAAAAAAAAAAAAAAAAAAAAAAAAAAAAAAAAAGGCATAAATTGAATAGACACCTTTCAAAGAAGTACATATAACCAATAAATATACAAACATTTATTCTACATCTTTAGATATCTAGGAAATGTAAGTCAAAAGTACATGAGATGCCACCCCAGTAAATATAGCTGCTATCAAGAAAAAAATGAAAATATGTTGAGTAAGGATGTGGAGGGAAGGGAACATTTATACCCTGTTGGAGAGAATGTAAATGTTGATGGAAATGTACTGCAGCCTCTATGAAAATCAGCATGGGACCACTGCTGAGTGTACACCCTAACATATCCAAGACAACTGACTAAGAGACGCCATTCACTCACGCTTACCAGGGTACGATCCACCAAAGTTAAGCTGTAGAATCCTCTTTGGCACTCATCAACATAGGAATGGGTAAGGAAAATGTAATATGCATAAAATGCTATTTTCAGGAATATAGATGGAACTAGAGATTGTTAAGTAAAATAAGCCAGACTCACAAAAATAAATATTACATTTTCTCTTTAAAGGGAAAAGAACATGGAAGTAAAAGGGGGACTGTGGTGGTTTGATTCAGGTGTCCCCATAAAACTTAGGTGTATTGAATGCTAGCTCCCAGCTGATGGAGGTTTGGGAATTAATGCCTCTTGGAGGCAGTGTATTGTTGGGGTGGGCTTATGGGTGTTATAGCCAGTGGCCCCTTGACAGAGTTTGGCACACTCTCATGTTGCTATTGTCCACCTTATGTTGGCCAGAGGGTGATGTCCACCTTTTGCTCATGTCATCATTTTCCCCTGCCATCATGGAGCTTCCCTTCATGTCTGTAAGCCAAAATAAACCCTTTTTCCCCCACAAGCTCCTCTTGGCCGGGTGATTTCTGCCAGCAATGCGAACCTGACTGCAACAGGGACTGCTAGGGATGTGGCAGTAGAAAATGACACAGTGATAAGAAATGGTAATTGGCACAATTAATATATGCTAATTAAAAAAGAAAATATAATTTATGTTAATTTAAAAAGTAAATATAATTTTCACTGTTTGTTCATCTGTTTATCTATTGAAGGACAGGTGTGCTTCTCCCATATTGGGGCAGAGGTAAGTTAAGGTCTTCTAAAAAAAACCTTGTGCAGGGCTGGAGGGATGGCTTAGTGGATAAGGAACTCGCCTGCAAAGCCAAAGGACCCAGGTTCAATTCCCATGTAAGCCAGGTGCACAAGGTGGCATATGCTTCTGGAGTCCACTTACAGTGGCTGAATGCCCTAGTGTGCCCATTCTCTCTCTGTCTGCCTCTCTCTCTCTCTCTCAAATAAATAAATAAAATAAAATTTTTAAAAGAGCCTTGTGCAAGAGTTTATGTCAACATTAAAGTAGCTGGGAAATTCTTATGAGCACAATTACTGGATTGGATGGCAATTCTATGACTAGCTTTAAAGAAACTGCCAACCTGCCTTCCAGAGGAGGGAAGGGATCTGACATGAGAGTTAAAATATTCATTTACTATTGCTTAAGAAAGAACCTGGTACGTAGGTGAGCCTGGAACTTTGGACCCATGGGAAATTGACGTGACCACCCAGGCAGGAGGTAACAAGCGCTGGCAGAAGAGTAGGCAGGAGGCAGGGGTTACTCAGCCTCACGTGAGAACTGTCTGCTCTGCATCTGACCTATCCAGGAATGACTGTGTACAATTCAAAGGTATCTGAGGTCTGGGCAGGTAATTCAGTCAGTAAAGTGCTTGGGATACCCAGTTCAATCTCTAGAACCCATGTTAAAAAAACAAAACAAAACAAAAAAATAGGGTAGGAGCTAGAAACAGCCCAGATGCCATCAACTGATGAACGGATAATGAATATGCGGTACAGATACACACTGGAATTCTACTTCAGTCAGGAAAAATGAAACAATGACATTTGCTTAAAATGGATGGAGTTAGAAAACAATCATTTTAAGCAAGGTCATGCAGGCACAGAAAGAAAATCGCCATATGTGCTCTCTCATCTGTGGGTCTTAAGTGGGTTCATTGGAGATAAGTGCAAATGGTGGAAAGCAACAGAAATGTGGACATAAAAGAAGAATGATAGCAGGAGAGAGAAGAAATAAGGATAGAGGAGTTACCCAACAGGGACCGAACATCAGAGGCAGGGGCTTAGAGAGGTCTAGAGGTGAGGAGGGAATTATACAAAGTCAAGACAACATGAATAGGTTCCATAAAAGCCCTCCTTCTGGCTGGCATTCTACAAGATAGAACCACAAATAAAGGGGAGGGAAGACAGTCCAGACTTTTGGTGGGAAAAGCTCAACTTTAAAATTGTGGTCTCTGGGGCTGGAGAAATGGAGTTAAGGCACCCACCTGCCAAGCCTAAGAATGCCCATTCTATTCTCCAGGTCCCACCTTTTAACCAGATGCAAAAAGTGAGGCAAGGGCGCAATGCTGCACTTGCCCACAAGGAGGCGCACGCGTCTGGAGTTCTTTCACAGCAGCTGAGAGGCTGCTGGTGTGCCCAATCTCTATCTGTCTCTCTGTCTCTCTCTCTGACTCTCTCCTCCCCAAAAAAAAAAAAAAAAAATCATGGTCTCTGGCCAGTAAATCCCAGGTCCAGAATTGTGTTGCCTCCCACAGTAAGGTATTGGACAGGGAGACCCATGAGGTCACCAAAACAATGTTGCCCATTGTCAAAACACTGCCAGAGCTAAAAGGTAGGACCCTATTGCTGAAGACACCTCAAGCCAGGGCCCCAAGTTGACAGTGACAAACACAGTGATCAATCAACACCTATCAAAGCAGAAATCCAGAGGCTAGAGAGAACTCAGTACTAACTCAGACTGCCACCTGGCCTGCCATGGCTCAGGCAACATTGCAGAAAAGGGGGTGGAAAGTTTGAAAGAGTGGGTGGAAATACCCTGAATCGTGGTCCCCAGCTACCTCACAGGGACTGACTGAGGCCTTCATGACCCCAATGAGGAGGGCCTCCAGGTTAATGGGAGCTGGGACGAGGGGATAAAAGGGAATTGCCTGTTATAATTAATATCAAAAAGCTAGGGGCTGGAGAGATGGCTCGGTGGTGAAGGTGCTTGTTGGCAAAGCCGACTGACCCAGGTTCAATTCCCCAGGACCCACACAAAGCAGATGCACAAAGTGGCACATGAGTCTGGAGTTGGTTTGCAATAACAAGAGGCCCTGGCATGCCGATTCTTTCTGCCTCTCTCTCCCTGATTTGAAATAACTAACTAACTAACTAATTTTAACTAACTAATTTTTTAAAAGCTAAGTGTGGCATGCTTTTGTAATCTAGCACTAGGGAGACAGATAGGAGGATTCCTGGAGCTTGTCCCTTTGACCATCTCACACACACACACACACACACACACACACACACACACACACACATGCACAGGCACACATGCACACACACATGCACACACATACACACACATGTGTGTGCATGCATACACAGGGAGAGAGAGGACAAAAAGGCAATTGACAACCGCAGCCTGAATGATCTTTCGGATTAGAAAATATGCCTTCAAATAGCGAGCACAGGGTTCAGAACACACCCCCCCTTCTTTTCACAGTTCAGGAAGATAGTTTTGCACAACATCTAAACCTAACAATTTAGCCAGCTTCGCCTTTGTAGTAATTACGAGATGATCAATGTCCCCGTCTCTCCTAGGGGGAGAACCTACTAAATATACGTTCTATCTGAAATTGTTGTTTTTACCGTTATAAGCCGGGACATGTGAGGTGCTGTTTCATATTTAGCAACGTATAATTTACCTCTTGCACATCTTTCTTTAAACTTGTGGTTACCTTGTCTCAAGGTGGAGCGCTGCAAACAATGAATTATCGTCATTATCTTATAATCAAACACAGAGCCGCCAACAACAGCGGCCGTTATGTCCTAATGGGGAAATAACAAGGCAATTCTACAAGGGTCATTATGACAGCGACATTTAATAATGTTCTGGCTTTTTTGCCCCCCCCTTCTTATTTTCAATGCCAATTAAAAGTGCTTTTAAGTGGTTTTTTTTTTCCCTACATAGTGTGAATCCCAGTCAGCAAAATGGTGATTCAGCAAATGCGAGTTGCATAACTGTGTTCCTTACAGTTGTGGGCCAGTGAGAGGGGCAGAGACTTTCTGGGTGCTGAGGAGATGAACGAACATGTGCCTGCCCTGCCCAGCACAGGAGGAACAGAGCGAGAAGGTTCTCCAGACCCTTCTCCAGCAAAGGAGGATGGCGACACAGTGGTGAGTCACCACCTACCCATTCCCGCATCATCTCAGCATCCATCCGTAGGTAAGGAATAGGAGGCTCGGAAGAACCAATCGTGTCTTAAGGAGGCATGAACCGGAAGTGTAGTGGGAGCTTGAACTTGAGCTCTGAGGGCCGGCCTGGGAGACTGCGCACTCACACGAGCTGCACCTTTCCTTGCTGTCTGAGCAGGTGTGGCCCCGCACAGTCAGGGGACCTCTGTCCTCAGGTTTTATCGTTTGCATGCATGCTTTTCCTCTGTATTCATATGGAGTAAGTCCCCCTTGCTGTGGACCTCCCATGTGCTAGAAGCTATCTTAAGGCTCACTGAGCTGTGTCACGTGCTCTTAGGTGAGGGGTCAGCCAACTGTGGTCTGCAGACCCAACGGGCCCTTCCTGTGAGAAACGTGTGTGTGTGTGTGTGTTGTGTAGTGCACACACATCTACAGTCAGAGGTATCCACCCCATGTGCACGTGTGTGGAGACCAGAGTAGAATACTGCTGTGTCCTCCTCCTGTGCTTTGAGACAGTCTCTCTCACTGAAACTGGAACAGCATTTCTCAGTCAGACTGGCTAACCTGTGGGCTCCAGGGATTCTTGTTTCTCCACCCTGCCCCTAAGACTGGGGCTCCAGGCACACATAGCCATGCTGGGTGTTTGACAGGGGGATTGAACTCATGTCCTCCTTGTGCTTCACTATAAATATTCTGCCTCACTGAGTCACCTCCCCAACCCCTGTAGGTTATAGAAATATAACCATGCTGTCATCAGATTAAGTAAATAAAAATACAGAATAACCCACTAAGTTCAGTCTCAAATAAACAAACAATTTTGAGGATAAGGCCTTTGCTATATTGAAAATAGATGTATTGTATCATTATCCTGCTGTGTTGGCCTTCACGTCTAACTAGGAGTCCCACATTGTTCCTGGCCGGTCCTTCTGAGCTTCAGAGCTGCGAAGTGGGATTGGCACTCCAGGTGAGCCCAGGGATTGCTCAAGCTGCGCTTCTCTGTGCAGTTGGATTCTGTGAGGCAATGTAAGAGGGGAGGTGTTTTCTTGTTCACTGCTCTCTCCGCAGGGTCTGAGAGAGCGCTGAGCACCAACTAGAGACTCACTCGGGAATATTTACCACAGGAAGAAAGGAAGGGAGGGAGGTAAGGAGGAGGAAGGAAGGAAGGAAGGAAGAAGGAAGGAAGGAAGGAAGGAAGGAAGGGAGGGAGGGAGGAAGGAGGGGAGGGAGGAGGAGGAGGAAGGAAGGAAGGAGGGAGGGAGGGAGGGAGGGAGGGGAGGGGGAGGGGGGAGGAGGGGGGAGAAGGGAAGGAAGGAAGGAAGGAAGGAAGGAAGGAAGGAAGGAAGGAAGGAAAAGAAGAAGGAGAGAGGGAGGGGGGGGGGGAGGGAGGGAGGAAGGAAGGAAGGAAGGAAGGAAGGAAGGAAGGAAGGAAGGAAGGAAGGAAAAGAAGAAGGAGAGAGGGAGGGAGGGAGGGAGGAAGGAAGGGAGGAAGAGGAAGGAAGGAAGGGAGGGAGGGAGGGAGGGGGGGAGGGAGGGAGGGAGGAAGGAAGGAAGGGAGGAGGGGGAAGGAAGGAAGGAAGGAAGGAGGGAAGGAAGGAAGGAAGGAAGGAAGGAAGGAGGGAGGGAGGGAGGGAGGGAGGGAGGAAGGAAGGAAGGAAGGAAGGAAGGAAGGAAGGAAGGAAGGAAGGAAAAGAAGAAGGGAGAGAGGGAGGGAGGGAGGAACAAAGGCAGGGAGGGAGAAAGGACCAATACTTGGAAATAAAGCTATACTTATTAAATGTGCAGTCACAGATCTCTGGAAACTGCATCAAAGCTGTGGACACAGAACAAAGCATGAATGTCGGCCTCAGTGTCTCACGCCTTGGGAAGTGCATGGTTTTCTTTGAATGAGAAGAAAGTTCAAGGGTCCAGATGGAGAGCGGCTTAACTCATTCAACCTCCTTCAGCACCTAGTGGAAGAAATCCCGCTCAGAGAGACTGACAATCCAGCAATGGGATGCGGTTCCAGAGGGACCCCATGGGACTTGAACCCCGCCTCCAGCTTTACTTCCGGGTCCCTTCCTTACATGCCTGCATCCATCTTCTCCTAAGCGGTGTGAGCCAGCAATCGGCTCTTCCAGTTGGCTGGGAAGTTGAGCATTTCATTCAACTTTCACTGAAAGTTCTGATGTTAATTTTTCTAATATTCCCATTAATAATGTCTGTTTAAGCCAGCCGCCAGTTCCCCAATGTTAAAGTGACTTTGAAACAGAAAATGGATGCAAATAATTAAAAGGGGGAAAAAAATCTAGAGAAAGCTATCTATTTGTCAGGTTTGGCATAAAAAAAAAAGTCTTGAAATGTAGTGTTTGGGATAATAAAATATATGAAGTTTTTTAATAAAAGAATTCTAATACTAATCATGTCAGTTTATGCAAGTCCCATCCTCCTTTCTAGAGGCACCTTGCTAAATCTTTCATATGCACGAAAAGCCTGGCTGAGTCCTTTCCAGGTCAGACTCCAGTCAGAGCAGCCACCAAGAAGACAGATGATGGAGAGCTGGCCTCTGCCCTCAGGAGAGCCCTGGTTTAGTGAGGGAAAGGGGATGGGCTGGAGATATGGATAAAGCCCTTGCTATGCAAGCGTGAGGGCCTGTATCTGGATCCCCAGAACCCAGGTGAAAATCAGATGCAGTGGCAGGCGCCTATAAGCCCAGTCTGCCTACACATGAGAAGTGGGGTAGAGACGGGAGAATTTCTCAGAAGCCCACAGGCCGGCTCTCCCTGTGAACATAGTGGCAAACAGCAGCAAAAGTGAACAAGAGATCCAGCCTCCAGCAAGGCAGAAGCAGAGGCCAACACCTGAAGCTGTCCTCTCACCTCCCTACGTGCACTGCAGCACATGTATGCCTATACTCATATACATGAAAACACACACACAGCATGGAAACTACAGATGTCAGTGACTCATGGTCACTGCTGTCGCAGGGCCATGAAGGGCTGGGTTTGAAGTTCCCAGCACCTCACACAGCCCAGGGTCCTCATGTGGGGAGGGGAGGGGTGCAGGGTTCTGGACATATCACCAGTAGGGTGAAGAGAGTTGAAAATATCATGGCTGCGAGGACGCTGGGGGTACTGAGCAGAGTGAGTCTCTAAGGGGCTGCCGAGAGCCCACCTGGGCATGCTTGAGGAGATGTTGGGGTTCAGTAATCGGATCACAGAATGATGTTTAGGGCTGTCCTTTTGGGGAGGAAGTGAAAAGAGAAGAGGAGGCAGGTGCCCATCTGTGACAGTGCAGGGGGATGACTGGATTAAGCAAGAGAGGGGGGTCCAGAGTGTGCTGTCACCATCCCACCTTGAAGGAAGAGTGTGGCCACCCAACTCAGTGACCACTGCTTTCTCTCCAAACCAGGACATGAAATCCAAAGGTACAAGTTGCACCATGCTGTAACATCCTCTCTCATGTTGTCCAGGCTGGCTTTGAACTCAAATTCCTACTGTGTCTGCTTCCCAAGTGCTGCAGTTACATGCTTGTAGAACCACACCCAGTTCGTTTGTTATTTTATTGTTACAATGTTAATATATGTCTTATCAAGGCTTATTTGAAAATGAAATCAAAGATATTGAAATTTGTAAATGAGCCCACCTCGACTGAGGAAATAATATAAGATAGATGGTTGTGTTTTAATGAAAGTCTCCCACTACACTGGGTCCAGCAAGCTCTGATGGGATGGTTAAAACTATATTTAAAAGAAGATCAAATGCATTTTAATATTCTCTTCCAGTCTGCATACTCAAATATATGCAAATTTAAATTGTGAACGAAGAAAATACACAGTATCAGGGGGCAAAGGGCAGCCGCCAGGACTAGGAGAGCTCTGAGGGAGCCAAAGACTGACTCAAGTCCACGGGCACAGCCCTTCTGCTGCTGCCTGATGTCCCAGCGAAGGGGAGACATTTGACGATGTCTGCGAATTTGCTCAGTGTAGCTGCTGGGTAATGGGTAGAGGCTAGGGGTGTTGCAGTCAGAACACAAACACTAAGCAGAATGGCCTTCCTGGAAGGAGGTGCTGCCCCAGAGGGAGGCCAGCGGCCATGTGGGTAGAAATTCTGCCTCCCTGGAGGAGAGCTAACTAGTGTGGGGCGATCTGGGCTTTGAGTACATGTGCCGTCTCGGCCTCCCTACTGCAGTCTCCAGTTCTTGATTTTGATCCTGGTTCCATGATGTACTGACTGGCACAAGGCCTCCCAGGGCGAACCGAATCCCTTTCACACACACTCGCTGTCTCTCTGTGCCTGGTGGTCTCTCTAAGGATAGGCCCACTCACTCACCAAAGACCATGTCCCAGGTGTTCCCTGCTCTCTCTCTCTCTCTCTCTGTCTCCTACATACATGCAACCTCTCACATATGTACACGTACTACCTACACATGGGAACACAAATAGACCAGAATGCACACACAAACGCGTGCTCATGCCCACACACACATGCATAGACACCCTCACACATACATGTACTGTCACACATGCGCCCGCATTCAAACACACTCAACATGAGCATGCATATTCACACACATACACTCACACGTGCCCACACAAATTCGTTCCCACATGCATATTCAACGTATACACAAGCGAGGATGTGCTCACACTCAAAACATGCATATGAATACTCATACATACGTGTACATGCCTTCATACACTCAAATACTCAACAGTCGTACACTCACACATGTGCATTCACATACTCACACTCATGAACACACTCACAGAGCCACATGAATTCATGTGCACACGTAAAATCACTCACACTTTTTTAAAAAAATTATTGACAACTTCTATACTTACATACAAAAAAATGCATGATATTTCCCTCCCCTCCCCCCATTCCCCTTTAGACCTCCAAATCCGTCATATCCCCTCCCTCTCTCCATTAGTCTCTCTTTTAATTTGGTAAGATGGCAGCATAGGAGCCACTCCAAACCAGATCAGGGAGGGATTTAAGCAAAACTACACTCTTCTGAAAAGTGCAGAATATTTTTTCCGGGAAACAGCCGAAAAGCAGGAGATGGCCACAATACCACTGTGGAGCTTGCTCCCCTATCCGCAGCATCCCAGTTCACAGTGGCCCCGAGCCGCCATGGCCCCGAGCCACCAGGCGTGCCTAGCAGCAGCAATAGAGACCAAACAAGGGGACTTTCCAACCACACACACTTTTGCATCAAACACAATGTGCCTGTGATCTCAGCCATGCCCCTGACTCCCGATTTTCCCTCAGTCACCTGCTGTCCTTGTCCTCCACGAGGCCTTTCCTGAGCAGCCCGTCAGGATGCTCCTTCTGGAGTGTTCTCTCCCCCTAAAGCTCTTCTCTCCACCTGAAGGGCACCCTGCTGTCCTCCGCCGAACTATGTCTGTGTCCTACGCTACACTCTGAGCTTCTGGGGAGGAAGCCTTAAGTCGAAGCTATTTAGTAGGAAGTAGTTTTTTAGTAGTAGTGATATCGGAATGAGTGCAGTGAACGATGGGGCACAGGATGCTAGCAGGGTGCATAGGACTTCACTGTCAGGGCAGGAGCGCCCACGGGAGGACAGTCTTGGCTGGGCAAGTTCATCACACAGGCGGATCATTGGTGTGGTCATTTGAATGGATGTCTCCCAACATATTCAGAATTTTATTGAAGCTTATAATTTAGATTTCCAGCTGCCCGGATGGAGGCCATGTCACTGGGCTAATCCCAGAACCCAGCCCTAAAGTGTGGGGGTGGATTTGGAATTCCAGTCTAATGACATGCAAAGTGCCCGAGCTTTGCCTGCAGTTCCAGAAATGTGCTTGCTGCTGATGCTGTCTTTGGTAGTGGCTTTCTCTCTCTCTCTCTCTCTCTCTCTCTCTCTCTCTCTCCTGGGCCTATGAAAGTGGGCCAGCTTCTTCTGCCAGTATGGAACTTCCCCTCTATCTGTAAGCTTCAATAAATCCCTTCTTCCTCCAATAAATTGTGCCTGGTTTGGAAGTTCATCCAGACAACATTGAAGTTGAGAACTACAGCTGTGAGGGTGGATGTTCAGAACCGTTCCCACGCAGGGGTTGCTGACTGGCCGCTGCTTGTCAGGGAACCTGGTTCCCCGACACCCCATAGCAGGGCTGGGCACTGGTGAGCCTATGAGGACTCCCTCAGGCCCGATGCCATTTGGCCCCTGGCTTTCACTTCTGTCCACCATAGCATGACATGTTCAGGTAGCTGTCCCCTCTGTCCCATGGGTTAGATAATCCATCACTGTGCTCAGACTCCAGGGGCAAGGTCAGGCTCACGTGGAAGCCACCACCAGGTTTGTGTTCACTTGTTCCCCGCCCCCACCCCCCGCCCATCCCCGCCATCTTTCCTCCCCTTCACATTCGCATGAACAAGAAGCTTTTAGTCTCAGCGGTTCAGGCGAATGCACTAAAAAGATGAACATTTTAGTTAATGTTCTAAGAAGATTTCCAAAAGCAGTTTTTGATTGTATACTATTAACATTAATTAATTTCCAGACTGGGACCAGCCACGCTATTAGGGGAATGCATATTTTAATCAATTCCTCCCTGCTGCTCTGAGCTGGTTGAAGGCAGTGCGGTATGCTTTGTCTGCCCATCCCTTTCTTTAACTCGGTGCTCCATGAAAGGCCTAGGCTTGTGAATGCACGGGGCAGGGACAGAGCTGACCACCAGCCAGAGAGTCGCAGGAAGAGCTACCCAGAGCCAAATGACTTCCAGAAGCCAAGCACCTGCTTCCACCTAGGATGTTGGAAGGTGATTATGGACACGGTTAAGGCCCAAGAATGCTACCCCTGACCCGAGGACAATTTCATGCAAATCTGACAAGGAAACAAATGTCACTTGTTGTTGCTGCATTCAGTGCTCTGGCAGGCAAATGGCTTGAAGAGCAGAGAGCAGATTTGATGCTGCGCTGGAAGTGGGCACAGTGAACCTTCTGGGTGACTGCGTGTGGTAGCTTTGCTTCGTCAATGGGATCTTCGTTCCTGATCTCCGCTAAGAGGCCAGTCCAAGAAACCCTAACCACCTTCGTCCTTGTGGGAGCGCTGATCTATGGCTCTCTGACATGCTTCATATTGGTTTTAGTGCTTTTTAGGTCATCATACGACAATCTATTTTTCTGTTCCCTTGAAACTTGTGCCCATGTATGTAGACATATGTCGATATGTTCACTTGCACAGCAGTAAGAGAATCACAACACATATGAAGCCCCATTCCAAGCACCCAATACAGTTTTGCACATGGGGAAGATGAATGGTGATTTCCCAGAACAAAATGTAATCAATTTTCAAAAGTGGCATTATAAGGGCTTATCACTGTGGCCACACATCACCCTCTTTTCCTCCTGTCTAGGTGTGCACAAAGAGGAAGCAAGTGTGTGTGCACCATATTGTATATGTTAATGCATAGACAGCTGAGTAGAGTAAAGCAAAGAGAGGGCATGTGTACACTGTGCATTTAAGCGAGTGAGTCTATTATAAATGTGTACACTGTGAATTAAAGTGAGTTTGTGTTTAATAAGTGTACTTTGGGTTAGATCTGCTTATGAATATCTGTTCATATGTAAAGATTTCTGAATATCTAGACGTTTGTATGTGACTGTGCATGTATGTAAATATGGACATACTTTTGTAAGGTACATGAGTGTGTTTATGCAAGTAAGCACACATGTGTTGTAAAAGTTCATGTGCATATATTCATGGGACAGCCTAGTGTTAGAGTGCATCTTGTCACTTTCCCAATGAGAAGAGGGAACCATGAGGACCAGGGCCGCATGCCTACTAAGCTGACTCTCTTTGAAGAGCTTTGACCACAGATGCACACAGTAGCTTCTATATGTGCTCCTATGGCCAGATCAGGGTTGGTTATCTCTAGAGTTGAGTGTGAGGTTCAGATGATTAAGCTGGGCTTGCGTGTAGCCCACATGACTCAGGACGTTAACACTAGAGCAGAAAGTGAGGAGAAGTTTTGAATAGGCAATGGGCCACCCACCACACCTGCTAGGTGTTTCTCACAGAGAACAGAATTGAATACCATAAAGATGGGGGGCTGGGAAGATGGCTCAATGGTTTAAAAGCCTTGCAAACAAACAAACAAAACAAAAACAAAAACAAAAACAAAAACAAAAAAAAAACATTTGCATTGCAAAGCCTGCCAGCAATTCCCTAGACACACACAAACCTGGACGGGTATTCTTTTGCAGTAGCAAGAGACCCCAATGTGCACATGTGTGTGTACACACACACACACACACACACACAGAGAAATAAAAAATTAAACACTATAAACAGATATGTGCTCAGAATCCTGCATCTTCACAGTGTCATCACTTACAGGGAGAGTTCTCTATGAATGGGGAAGGCATAACACGATGCTGCATGCTGCTTGGACAAGGATTTAAAATACTCTGCAGGGTTGGGAATACTGCCCAGTGGCTAAAGTCAGTGGTTTGCAAAGCTGACATCCTGGGTTCCATTCCCCAGTACACACATAAAGCCAGACACACACAGTGGCACATGCGTCTGCAGTTCATTTGTGGTGGTAAAAGGCCCTGGTGTGTTCTCTCTCTTTTCTCTTTTCTTTCTCTCTCCTCTCTCTTCTCTGTCTTCCTCCTCTCAGCTTACCAATAAATAAATGAAAATATAAAAAACAAAAATAAAAAGCTCTGCAGTAATTTGTTGTCAATTCTGAGGGCAGTGTCTAGTGATATATACATCAGCATTTTCTCCTGTTTTCCTTAAGGAAAACTCTTTGCTCCTGTATTAGTAATGTCCTCACTGCTGTGGAGGAACACCTGACAAGAAGCAACTTAAGGAAGGATGGAAGAGCTTATTTCAGCTGACAGTTCAAGGGGATTCAGTCCACCATGGCAAAGAAGGCATGGTGGCAGGAGCTTGAGGCAGCTACACCCACACTCAGGAAGCAGAGAGCCATGAATATGGGTGCTTAGCTCACTTTCTCATTCCCCACATGTGGAGGTTTGATTCATGTGTCCCCCATAAACTTAAATGTTCTGAATGCTAGGTCCCCAGAGGATGGAGATTTGGGAATTAACACCTCCTGGAGGCAGTGGATTGTTGGGGGCAGGCTTATGGGTGTTATAGCCAGTGTCCCCTTGCCAGTGTTTGGCACACTCTCCTGTTGTTGTCTACCTGATTTTGGCCAGAGGTGATGTCCACCCTCTTCTCATGCTGTCATTGTCCCCTGCTATCATGGACTGTCCCCTCAAGCCTGTAATCCAAAATAAACCCTTTTTCCCCCACAAGCTGCTCTTGGTCGGGTGTTTTCTGCCAGCAATGTGAACCTGACCGCAACACCACATTTCTAGTGGGTCTTCTCACCTCAGTTAACTTAATCTAGACACTCATTCACAGACATGCATACAGCTGTGTCTCCTGGATGATTCTAGACCATGCCAGGCTGACAATACTAACCTTCACTACATTCTAAGTTGATCTGTTCATTCGTTCCCCTGCCTCGCCTGAGACCACAGGTGTGGTGCAGTTGCCCAAGTGGGTGCATTTATTAGCGTCTTCTCCCCAATTCTAAGAACCCCTAAAGTTGAGAGGCAAGAGAGGAAAGAGGGGAAGTGCTTGAGTGGAGAGGAGAAACGCCCTGTGCTCACCAAGCAGAAGCAGAGGGAGGGAGGGAAGGAGGGAGACACTGAGTGACTCATCTCACTAGTCCTGCTGCCCCACACATTTCCTGCTCACCCTCACCACCAGAAGCCATGATTCACTTTGTAAATCTATTATTCAAGAGTATGCTTAGGCAAAAAGGGAGATTGAGAGAGAGAAGGCAAGTGATGCCAAAAAGTCTCCCAGGTTTGATTTCAAATTGTAAGCAAATTTGATTCTTGGAAAGATTGTGAGTTGATGCCCAGAGACTAAATCCTTCAGCTTATCCACAATAAATAAATAAATAAATAAATTAAATTAATTAAAATAAAAAGGTAAGGAAATTGCAGGCAATGTTATTAACAATAAGGGCACTTCTCAAAATGACCAGGAGAAAAAGGACTGTCTCATGGTTTGGACAATGTTAGCTAAATCTCCAGGCAGTCCCATGAGGAGGGGGCATCTTTATGCCAGCCGCTTATAAAGGTGACCGTATAGCTGTTCATATACAAGCTTGGTGTTGTAATTACCTTCTAGTTGTTGGGAGAAAGCATAGACAAAAAACAGTAGTTGGGAGGAAAGTTTTTATTTTGTCTTCAGGGGAAGCTTCACAATGGCAGGGGAAAGCATGGCATGAGCAGAGGCTGGACATCACCCGTGCCACAGCAGGTGGAAAACAGCAGCAGGAGAGTGGAAAGGGAGGTCTACACACCTCCTCCAGCAAGGCTCTGCCTCCCAAATCGCCACTGGTTGGGGGCCAAGCATCCAAAAACCCATTAGTTAATGGGGGGCAGCGAATTCAAACCACTGAACTTGGGAATTGAGAAGCCGTCTTTGGTATGAAGGTTAATCCCATGCGTTGACTTGACTGGGCTGTGACACTTAAGGTGTGGTCAAGCATTACTCTGGATGCTTCTGTGAAGATGTTTGAGGTGGACACTGAGTAAGGTGGCTGAGCCAGAGGTGGTCAGCCTAAAGCCTGGATGGAACAAAGACTGCTCAGCACATAAGAAGGAAGTCTGCCCTCGGTCCATACCCAGACTCTCCCTGCAGCCTCTCCAGCATCCCAGCTGGAAGGTGCTGGTTGCCAGAGCCCATTTCTTCCCCCCACCCTCCTTTTTTTGGAGACAGACACACAGAGAGACAGAGAGGGAGGGAGATAGATAAAGAATGGACGCGCCAGCAGCCTCTCAGCCTCTGCAAACGAACTCCAGATGTGTGCGCCCCCTTGTGGGCAAGTGTGGCATTGCGCCCTTGCATCACTTTGCATCTGGCTAAATGTGGGACCTGGAGATTGGAACTGATGTTCTTAGGCTTAGCAGGCAGGCACCTTAACCACGAAGCCATTTCTCCAGCCCCCAGAGCCCATTTCTTAAAAGTACTCCCTCTTCATGTTGGCTCCATTTCTCTGGAAAACCTTTAGTGACAGACTGAGAGACACAGGCAGGATCTGAGTTGCTACAGTTATCCCTACCGCACGTCCTTGCTGATGGGCCCACCGAGCAACAGGGTCACATGAACAGAAGAGGAAAGACACAACTCTAAGAGTTCCAAGACTGTCGAGAAGTTAAATAGGAAATTTCCAGATCCCAAGGACATGAAAGGAAGTAGAATGACGGAGGGATGTCAAAGGATCCTAAGAAAGGCCAAGAGAGGAATCTGAAGCCTGTCTGTGAACAGCAAGGAGCTCAATGCAGGGTGTCTGAGTCGTAACAGGGCTTATGGAGGAGGGGAGCACATGGGCAGGCTGTGGAGGCATGACGTTCTTTCCAGAAGATAGATGACAAGGCAGGGGGGAGGGTGACATTGAAGGAACAAAGCCTGAGTGCCTGGGTCCTCGTGAACTCTTGGCACTATTAACCAGGGGCTCACAATCATTTCTATCAGAGCTGGAACTATAGGGCTCAGGGCCTGAGCTGCATCTCTCAAAGGGTGCGGGTCCAAGGCCTGGTCCCAGGCTCTCAGCACATGGCTGTGTGTAAAAATAGGGGATTTAAAGAGTCAGAGAAAGGAGGCTCCCTGGAGCTCTCTGGCTGGCTATCCAGCTGAATGAGTAAGCACCAGGTTCAGTGAAAGTCCTGTCTCAAAAAGCACACATACACATGCACCAATACACGCACTAGCATGTACTCACACATATGTATGCACTACAGATATACACACATGCAAAAAACAAAGTCACAATACAGATTTACTTCTGTGAGTTGAAAAGAACAGGAAAGGTGTAAAGAAAAAAAAACAGTGAGTTCTGATAAAGGAGATGCAGGCACTTGTCCATCATGACACAGCGGGGCTACTGAAGGCCCAGCCCACTCAAGCCACGTACTAATCTGTTAGTGGTTGCTATGGCCAGGCAGGATTGTTAACTGATTGTGGAACACAGATAACTCCTTTCATTCACCTAAACAAAATAGGAGCAACAGTGCCATGTCTCTGACAGAGATAGCCATGGGACTCTATGCGCAATTACCTGAGAACAATAAAGAAGTAAAAGAACTGGTGTGTGGCACAGAGGTTTGGTTCATGGGCTTAGAACGTAAGGAGAGTGGACATGGAGGAAGCCATCATGGAACACTCCAGTGAGAGACGGACAAGATTACTGCTGTCAGGGCCTCGTGGACCTGGTAGACGGGTCTGCCTATGTTCCTAACCTTGTATATGTGCAGACCCAGCGTAATGGGCTTCCAGAAGAGCTCATTGGGAGTTGCTGAATGGCAAGCCACCAGCTTTTAGGAAACATTCTTAACATTTATTTTTATTTATTTATTTGAGAGAGAGAGAAAGAGGCAGAGAGAGAATGGGCATGCCAGGGCCTCCAGACAGTGCGAACTCCAGATGCATGTTCCACCCTGTGCATCTAGTTTATATGGGTCCTGGGGAATCAAACCTGGGTCTTTTGGCTTTGCAGGAAAGTGCCTTAACCACTAAGCCATCTCTCCAGCCCTACTCCTTACATTGATTGGGTATTACTATGTGATAAGCACGTGACACATGTACTTAGTCATTTCTCTTCACTTCTTACAAAAATCCATTTTCTAATTGAGATGCACAAATGTCAGCAAACTAAAAGAGCATGGCTCGTGACCAGTTTTCAAAGGTAGATGTTTGACTTCAATGACAGCTTTCCCTCCTGCCTGGAGTGGCTCTCACACCCTCTACGCTGAAGGCCCAGCACGGCCATTGAAAACTAAGAGGTTGCATCTGCCTCGGCAAGACGCCGTGGTAGTTTACAACACTTCCTACAGAGCGGCTTGCTTTTAAGGTCTATGCATGCCTTAATTCATCTCATGCTCCATCACTTGCTCCATGTGACAGGCAGCAATATGGCCCACACGTTCCAGATGTGGAAACTGAGGCACGCTCTCACCCAGCTCAGACTGGCTCACGGGGACTAAAGAAGAACTTTTCCAGAAGTGCCACAACCAAGCGTTTAAGCAGGGAGGTTGCTTAAAATAAAATTGGATATAGTTACATTTAAATAGCATGTTTAAAACATAGGTGACAAGTACCCCAAACGTGCCACGTGCTAACCCTTCTACCATGACTTACTGCTCCCAGCACCATGTACATGACTAACATGGCTGTCCATGGTAGCTCTGCCCGTGGCTCATCAACTCTGCTCCTCGTGTTCCATCAGAAGCTTGACATAGGCTGTGAGGGACAACACTGACAACAGGGCTGTCAGCCAATGCTCTATCTCAGGGCAAACGTTCTTGCATCCACCAGAATACCACTGAGATACAAGGAGCATTCAAGGTCAGGTTCATAGAGGAAGTGTGTTAGTTCCACTAAGGTGAGCAAGAGAGACACTCTGAGTTCACACTTGTGAAAGAGGGCATAGGAAGGTGTTAGGGAGAGCCATGGTACAGACAGATGTTACAAAGTAGGCAAATTTTAATGATTTTTTTTCTTAATAAACGAGGGATATTTTATTTAATTTATTTTTATTTTTGGAGAGAGACACAGAGAGAGACAGACAGAGAGAGAGAGGGAGAGGGAGACAGAGAATGGGCACGCCACCAGTCTCCCAGCTGCTGGGAAAGAAATCCAAATGTGTGTGCCCCCTAGTGGTCAAGTGTGGCATTGCACCCTTGGGTCACTTTGCATCTGGCTAAACATGGGACCTGGAGATTGGAATCGGGTTCTTAGACTTAGGAAGCAGGCACCTTAACCGCTAAGCCATTTCTCCAGCCCAAGGGAGGGATATTTTTTAAGGGATAACATCTTCCGGATTGCACTTGAACAAGATTCAACCTCAACAAGATTTAGACACACTGTCTAAAATATCTTGTTATATTTGAACATGTCTCATCCATGGTACTTCTCTCTCCTCTCAAAGGCAAAGTCACGTCCTCTGTGTACCTACAGGTATTGGTTCCTGCATGGGGAAGAGTGTTGTCTCTAGCTGTAAAGGTGATGCCTCCATTGACCATTCCCCCAGGTTCTTAAGCATCAGAGATGCAACTTGAAATGGTGAGACCTCAGCCATGCACAACACACGGGCAAGTTACAGACATGCCTCTCTGCCTACATGGTGGCCTTCTCTTGTTTGGCGTAATTGTTATAATTAGTGGCAGTGGTGATGTGATCGTGGTGTGATGGGGTGATATTGGTAGTGATGGCGGTGATGGTGATGATGGTAATAGTCATGGTGATGGAGGTAGTGATGCTGGTGATCTTTGGGTTATAGTGATGGTGACGGTGGTGATCGTGACACATAAGGGACCCCATCACACAGGTGGTATGGCAAGGACAGGGCAAGACAGCACAGCCTGGGCTTCCTTCGGAGGCTGCTCCTCTCAGATCTGCATATAGGGGATGCGCTTGTGGTCAAATCTGTATCCCAGGTATGTTAACCTCCAGGAATCCGTTTCCTATGCAGCTATCTTTTAATGGTTTTATGAAAGCATCTTGGCACAGACCCAAGAAATGGCAGGATGCCAATATGTCACAGTGGACTGTCTGTAATGAAAATGTCTGGGAACGTGGTGCTGGGTGATGCAGCCCCAGCCGATAAGCTGAGAGCAGCTCCAAGCACATTGCCTTGCAGCTGGGTCCAGGAGAGCTACTCACTTGTAATGGATTTGAAAGGGCAAGTGTCCTCATGCTGTTTGAAGTCAGTGCTCCCTTGTTTTCTCCCCTTTCAGAAAACCTCAAGGCAAAGACAGGGAAGTAATGGAAGCGGCAGCGGTCAACAGTCAGGAGACCTGGCTTCCGGCACACAGAGCAGCTGGCCCAGTGACGGGCGTCACAGGGCATCCCTTCCTCCCTCTGGGCCTCAGTGTCCTCATTTGCTGAGAAGCTAATCAGATTCAAAATGTCTGAAGACGGTCTCAATTCTAACAAACTAGAAGAAAGACCAATCAGATTCGTTCCTCCTGAAACTCAGATGGTGAGCAGAATTTTGTGGGGGGGGGAGGCGTTTATTGTTCTTTTATTTATCCATGTAAGATCTCACTCCAGCCCAGGCTAACCTAGAATTCACTTTGTAGCCCCAGGCTTGCCTTGAACTCACAGTGATCCTCCTATCTCAGCCTTTTGAGTGCTGAGAGTAAAGGTGGGTTCCAGCAAGCCTGGCTGTGAACAGACTTTTGAAATGCAATTTGTACCTTGCTTATTACTCTTAAAATTCACATAAACATTTTAAATCATCCACCATCATCCAGTTACAGGACTTTCATAAAACCATTGCTATTAACTTAAAATAATGCACTCGCATGAGTCTAGCGAATAGGTCAGGACTTTATGACTTTATTAATTATATATTCACTTTAAATAATAATATTATATAAATAGAAATAACATCTATGACAGTGTTTTATTTACTTTTACTATTACTTATGTTATTATTCCACATTTTGTTTTCTCACAGATGTTCTAGGGAGAGTCAGCCAACTCAAACGAAAAATCCTCTTTAAAGCCCCCTTTTCTGTACCCCCCACTCTCCATAAGGAAGAGACCTCTGGCATCCTGGCTTTTCTCTTTAAAACCAAACAAGTATAATGCCCTGCTTCTATTTGGTTGGCCCAGGCATGAAGACCTGGCTGTAAACACATCGGTCCAGTTATCTACATTAATATATTATCATGTGCCCATCCCTAGGCCAATATAACATAAGGTGATTGGCTATCACTATATCACAGGGGCATCCATGGACTCATAGTGATAGAACAGCCACTGTCTATGTGCCCACCCCATGTGATCTATGTAAGAATGTTATGGAGTTTGAAGGCATGGATGACTTACATGCAGTGGGTTCTGGGGCGATGGCTCGGTGGTTGGTAAAGTGTTTGTCGTGCCAGCATGAGGATCCAAATCTGGACCCCAGCACTCACAGAAAACCCACGTGTAGTGTCACATTCCTGGAATCCCACCAATGGAGAGGTGGAGTCAGGAAGACCTCTGGGGCTGGCTACCTAGCTAGTCTGGCTGAATCAGTGAGCTCCAGGTTCAGGAGAGACCCTGTCTCAAAAGTAAGGTGGATGGGGACTGGAGAGATGGCTTAGCAGTTAAGGTGTATGCCTGCAAAGCCTAAGGACTGAGGTTCGATTCTCCAGGTCCTACATAAGCCAGATGCACAAAGGGGTGCATGTGTTTGGAGTTTGTTTGCAGGGGCTAGAGATCCTGGCGTGCCCATTCTCTCTCTATCTCACTCTTTCTCCCTCTCTCTGTGTCTCTAACAAGTAAATAAATAAAAATAAATCTTTTTTTAAGAAGTAAGGTGGAGACAGATTGAGGAGGGCATCCAGTGTTGACCTCTGGCCTCCACATGCATGCACACACAGGTGCATGTGCACATTATATAAACATACACACATGCTCACATACACATGGGAAAAAATGAAAAGAAAGAAAAACCTAAAATTGGGGTGTTAACAGCAGCATAGGAATTAATGACTTTTCAAGTCTTTTGATAAAAACACTCAAAACTTTAAACCAATTCTCAAGACCTCCATAAACTTAGGTGTTCTGAATACTAGGTGTTCCAGCTGATGGAGATTTGGGAATAATGCCTCCTAGAGGCAGTGTATTGTTGGGGGCGGGCTCCTGGGTATTATAACCAGCTTCCTCATGCCAGTGTTTGGCACACTCTCCTGTTGCTGTTGTCCACCTTATGTTGGCCAGGGGGTGATGTCCACCCTCTGCTCATGCTATCATTTCCCCCTGCCATCATGGAGCTTCCCCTCAAGTCTGTAAGCCAAAATAAACCTTTTTATTTTTTCCCCACAAGCTGCTCTTGGTTGGGTAATTTCTGCCAGCAATGCGAACCTGACGGCAATACCATCTTAGAAGTCCAGTTTAATTCTTAATTTGGCATATTTACCCAGTCAATATGTCACTCATCTCCATTAACCAATCCATGTGTGAATTCTGTGCATATTTACATGTGTGTTTCAAACAGACACGCCAGGTGTTGATTCTGTAAGTCTGCAAGAGAGCCAAGGAAACTGAATTGTACCACAGATGACTCCCATCCCCCCCATACACACACCCCAAAGCATACTTTTGGCAACATGTAACTGCTGATCTTAGGACCCACAGAAGGGTGTTCTAACATGGGTAAGAGGATTGTTCTAAGAGGCTAAGCGGCCCCTAAGACTGAGAAACCAGAACTAAAGCCACGAGGAGGCTGCCTGTTCGTAACAGGGGAGTTAAGAGTCCAGGTAAGGGCCGAACCAGCTACATTCAAGATACATGTAATGGCAGCTGCTGAAACCCTGTGCACATGGGAGCAGCCAGTGAGGACTCGGGCTTGGATGGTGTTCTGCCAGCAAGAGAAGCAATGGGTGAGGTACCAGGTGGCATCCCGTGGTCCTCCACAGAGAGCCCTTGGCTCCCACCAAACTCCTTTCTCCATGCCTCTATGCCTCAGCACGCGGTTCCTTCATGCCTCAGGAGTTCCTACGTGTTTGCTACTTGTCTATGTGACCTCCGGATACCTGGCAAGCTTTCTCACACCCCCACCCTGTCTTCTATACCTCTCAGATCACAGCGAACTTCTGAGAGGGGGGACTGTGTCCTACTTGTCTTAGGGGAGCCACCACCCAGAGGAGGGTGGGCACCCTTGTGTGTGCTAACCATAGGCCAGTGACTGTCTACTGGACAGGAGAGGGAGTGGGCATCCAAGGCTTGGCAAGGAGGCATCTCCTCCCTACCCTGGAAGCTGACTGTCATCTCCCTAGAACTGAAGATTGGGGGTAGGCTAGAGAAATGATATTCACAGGATACCTGTTTATCTGATTGAAGCAAAGCAAAGCTGGCCACAGGACGTGGCTCTGTATTGTGGAGATAGCGGCCTTTGACGGCAAATGAAAGGTAGGTACATCAAATGGGTGTTTTAGAGCAACCGGATACCTGGGCTGCGCATTTACATCTTAAAAGTTTGTAGTCTAGTCAATGCATCACCACGGATTTAGGATGAGCCTCATTTTTAATATAAAATGGAGACTATTTTACTTCCAGGCAAACAGGTACATCCAATGCACGAATGCCCAGACTGGCGGGGAGTATGAGGCTCACACACCCACCGTGTTTCAGGAAAGCAAGGCTTTGGCTTCTGTCCTAATGTGTAAGGAAGAGAGATAAGGGCGTGTCTCAGGAAATGAGGAGAGGCCTACTGACATTCTGAGCATCTTGAGACACAGTGGTAACTGAGGCGGTATGGAGGCCAAATGACAGCAAACATTTAATATTGTCTCTGAGTGCTCGCAAGAGCTCAGAACAGGATCCCGGAATGTTGCTGCTCCATCTCTGGAAATGCAGGCTCAGGGAAGGCTGCATGCTACAAAGTTGGCATCTCGGATCCCTCCCTGTGGGGAAAAAGGAAGCTGCCACTTCCATCATCTGGCTAAGGAGAGGGAGCTGCAGAGCAGCTTGGGTTCCTGCGTGCCCTCCCACCTGAACCTGGGTGACAGACTCCAAGGAGTCAATTAGAGAAAATCTGTTTCCAAACCCAGAAGTGGCTGAGCAAGCAACCTTCCCGTCAGAAGGGATGAGATCAGTTCATTCCCTCTCCCCACTTCTGCACATGGACTGGTGTTCTCCAAGGGGGACACAATGACCTCACAAGCTCCAGGGAGTGCGGAGTGGGGACAGGCAGCCCCCATCCTCCCGCACGAGGAGCATCCAGCTGGTCCCCAGTTCCTACTGGATGGAGGATCTGTTCTGAGTGCTGCTGCCAGGAGCCCAGGTATTTCCCTCAAGGCCTCAGCAGTGGATGGCACCACCTTACTCTAAAGACAAAATGTGAGCTGCAAGAAATCGTGCTCACAGTAAGGTCAAATGACCATGACAGCTTGTCACTGGGCCCAGGGTTTGTCAGAGGAATCATTAGGAAACGCAATAAGGCAAGTGACAACATTGGCCCTTGACAGAATGTAAAGAGGGGCTTAGAGCTCAGTGGACAATAGTTATAACTGTGACCACTTGTCATAATTACCATCCCCATTAGCTTGTAAGCCTGGCATGGTGGCACACCCCTTTAATCCCAGCACGCAGGAGGCTAAAGTAAGGGGTTGCCTTGAGTTCAAGGCCAGCCTAGGCTAGAGTGAGTTCCAGGTTAGCCTAGAAGTGCTTACGATGCTGTCTTCCAGACACAAGTTGTCCTTCATATTCATAACCTCACAGTGGCTGACACTACCTACACAAGACCTACATAGTGGGAGGAAAGAAATGATGACATCAAAATAGAAGAGAGACTAGTTAAAAGAAGAAGGATTCACTGGAGGGGGGATTTGAGAGGGGAAAGGGAGGGTGGTGGGAAGGGATTATGATCATGGTCTATTGTATATGAAGTTGTCAATAAAAAAAAGCCCATACTCACTCTCTGTCTACCTCTTTTTTTCTGACTCTCTCTCAAATATAAATAAATAAATATGTTATATATTTTTTTCTTCAAAGAATGATAAGATGAAACAGATTGGAAGAAACATCACGTCTGTGAGGATGTTGTCCACATGACAGGATCTAGAATCAGCTAAGAGATAGCATGCCTGCACAGGGTTGTCTAGATTACATTAATTGAGATGGGAAGATGCATTCTAACTGCAGGAAGCATCATTCCAAAGCTGAAAGGGAGATAGTGAGCTTAGCACCAGCAGTCATCTCTCTCTGCATCCTGATCCTGGACACAATGTGACCAGCTGCCCCACGCTCCTGTTGCCATGACTTCCCTTGCCATGGTGGACTGTAATCTGGAACTGTGAGCCAAAATAAACTGCTCCTTTCTTAAGTCAAGTATTTTGACACTACAGTGAGAGAAGTCACTACTAAAATGCCCATCAAGAGGATCCTGGTGCATTGGGCTTTGGTAGAGTCTTATAAAAGAATATATATAACTGTAGATGCTGACATGGGCCAATGCAGCCTCCCAATGGGAATGCTCTCAATACTGGCACATCCCAGCCAAAGCCAATGCAGCCTCCCAATGGGAATGCTCTCAATACTGGCGCATCCCAATGCAGCCTCCCAATGGGAATGCTCTCAATACTGGCAGCCTCCCAATGGGAATGCTCTCAATACTGGCCAAAGCCAATGCAGCCTAATGGGAATAGGGAACTGGCGCATCCCAGCTAAAGCCTCCTGTGCTGCCTGCAGTTGAGAAGATGCATGTGTGGCCATGTGGGGACTGGGCATCTGAGGAAGTTGCACAAGGAAGTGAGAGATCCTTGGTTAAAAGACAAGAACTGACTGGGAGCCCAAGGTGAGTGCAACTGGGTTTTACCGTCTGTGCCAGCTTTATGTATTTTGAATTGTGTGCCAGGTATATGTATTGTTTTATCAATCACTCCCTCATGCTGTGGTGTGAGAGAGAGAGAGAAAGAAAGAGAATGAGAGAGAGACAGAGAGAGAGAGAGAGATTGTCACTAGGCCCAAGTGCAGTTCTGATTTTAAAGGTGTGGATGCGATGGCTCAGTGCATACATTTCTTGCCTAGCAAACACGAGTACGTGAGTTTGGAGACATGGCACCCATGTAAAAAAGCCGGATGCCGGCCTCTGAAATCCCAATATGGCCACCATGTACAGGAGGTAGACACAAGAGAGACACCCAGAGATGAGTGGGCCAGCTGGAGGGATGAATACATCAGCAAAAGGTTGAGACCCTCTGCCTCAAACAAGATGGAAGGCAAGGACTGACATCCAAGGGTGTGGTCTGACCTGGCGGTGGGGGTGGGATAATTAGCTATGTTCACTGAGACAAGTCTGCTAGTGACTGAACTGTGTCCCTCCGAGTTCAAATGATAAGACCCTCTTGTCTTCACATCCATGGGGCTGAATTTTAATAAGGAGACAATTAAGGTTAAATGAGACCGTGCGTGCAAGGCCCAGATCCCGCAGGTTTAGTGTCTGTCCTTATGACAGATGACAGAGGTCAGGCTCTTTGTCTTTCCACCATGACAAGATGCAAGAAATTCCCACAAGCTAGGTAGAGACGCTGAACTAGAAGCCAAATGCACTTGGGCCCATGACCTTGGGCTTCCTGACCTCCAGAACGGTGGGGATGAAACACGTTTTTAAGCCCTGCAGTCTGGTATTTGTCCTGATTGCCCTGAGCTGACTAAGACAGGAAGGGGTCAGGGAGCAATCCAGGAATCTGTAGCTAAGTTAAGGCATTCATGAATGTACAAGAAGGCCTGAGGGAAGGGATGGGACAGGAAGGACACTGGGGGCCTCAGGTAGGGGTAGCCTGCTCACTGGGGGAGGCCTGGCACCCACTGAATGGCCTTGAGCACTGGAAAAGTGAAAGAAACCACCACTTCAGCACATCTCAGCAGACGATCCAGACTGGCCTGCCCTGGAGCCCCTAAGCGAGCTCCTGCTTCCTGCATCACCCGGTGGGTGCCCAGTTTCCTTGTCCCCACCAGCTAATGGATTTCCAGGTGGTCCCTCGAAGACAGCTCTCTCAGTCCGCCTGGTCTGTTTGGGCCTTCCAGTGTCTTTTCCTAAAGGTCATGTTGGTCACTGCTTCTGTGGGGCCAGCTCTGTCCTCTTAGTGTTGCTCAGGCCACCGTGGGTTCCTCTCACACCAGATGCCAAGCTGAAAGCTTGTCTCGTCACAAGTTCGAGAGCCCCTCAAAAGATTCTGAAAGCTGTACTGAGCCTACTTTTGAGTGCCAGTCACTGGCGTGGTCCCTGTCAAAGACGTGGTTATAGACATTTATTCAAACAAATGGATGAGGCAAATAAAGAAAGGAGTGAGCAAGAGAGAAAGGGAAGATTGAAGGCCTAAACTAGAGAATGTTCTCTGAAAGAATTAAAGATTTTTTTTTTTTTTTTTTTTTGGTTTTGCAAGGTAGGGTCTCACTCTGGTCCAGGCTGACCTGGAATTAACTATGTAGTCTCAGGGTGGCCTTGAACTCTCGGCAATCCTCCTACCTCTGCCTCCCGAGTGCTGGGATTAAAGGCGTGCGCCACCACGCCCGGCCAAGAATTAAAGATTTTAAAAAATCAAATTAAAATTATTTTCAAGGCCTTGTCACCATATTAAGTCCTAAGGCCAGGAGTCTTGGGCTGTCTTTTTATTTATGTGTATTTACATGTAGCAAAGAATTTAGAAAGTCTTATTTATTATTATTTTGTACCTTTCTGTATTTTCATCATTTTATTCACTCTGCATTGCCCACCTACCAGAACTGAAATTTCCCTTCAGGTGAGATGGTTACAGATACTTGACAAAAAGTAGAAGGTGGGCGTACAGTTTGGGCTTGGCTAGGCAGGTGACCTTGAACTAGTCGCTCAGCGTTTCTGGGTCAGTGTTCCACCTGGAGACTGTGAGAATGATCCTTTTGATTTGTACAGAAATATCTGCTGTGAAAGTCTTTTGGCAAAAGCCTTAGATGTCTCCAAATGTGACAGGTGGGTTGTTATCCCTCTACTCGGCGCTCAAGGGATGCTTGGTGCGTGGAGGGATGAACGAGAGCTTTCCGAGTACCTCAGAGGGGCTCCCGTGAACCAAGCACACGGGACCTCAGCCAGGGCCTGGGGAGCGGGGCTGGGGCTCTGCAGGCGTTGGGGTGCAGGCCTCGACAGCTATTGCAGATGTGGTGGGAGGAGCTGGCAAGGACGGCGACAAAGGCAGACACAGACAGGATGCCCATGGCGACCTCACAGGCACCACAGGCACGTGGCTGAAGGTCACCTTTGCAGCCAGGCCAGTACCTTTGTAGATTCCAGAGCCTTCCACGTCATGACATGGGCCAGGGCATTGCTACACACTGCTTCGGATGATGTCTTGGCCAACACCTGTGGCACTTTGCTCCCTCTCCTCCCTAACTTCAGTCATTGTCTTCTGCACATCCTGTCCATGGGAAGCAAGAAGAACCTGACAGAGAATTCAGCAAAGCCCCCAGATGCCCTTTTCCACTTGACTCCCTTCCCAAACCGGAGCAGGCAGATGAACAAAACTGAGTGCTGCCTCCCAATTGAAATTATTCTGGACTGACACAGCATGCCAAGCCCGCCAAAACAGTTTCTATTTCTGAGAACGTCTTTGTTCCAAATTCCTCAGATTGGCAAGGCCTTTGAAGAGCTGGACTCTAGTCTCCACGGAACACTGCACACTGCCTATGCCCCTGAGCCAGCCTGGCTTTCTCCAGAACTTTACCAAGAACTCTTCTGATGTACCCTAACGCTCACAAGGTATATCTTCTGGATCCTTCCACTTCTGATTTGATTCTTCTGTTTCCCTGTTTTGTTTGGAGTTAGTTCCACCACAGGGAGAAGGAAAATATGACCTACAGCCAAGCCCAGGAAGAGGTCAGCAGTGAAAGGTACAGACCAGTCCCCACCCATGACAAAGATGCAAAGAACCCCGCCCCCATATTTCTAGCTGGAAATTAGATAATGAACAGAATATGCCTCCAAAGAGGAGGCTGTTGGACTAGGGAAATGGCTCAGCAGTTTAAGGTGCTTGCTTGCAAAACCTGGGTTCAATTCCCCAGCATGCATGCATGTCAGAGCACAAAAGTGGTGCATGAGACTGGCATTCACCTGCATTAGTATGTGCACACACACACACACGTGCACACACATGCACACACAAAAGTAATTTTTTTTTGAGAGTTACAGAGAAAGGAAGAGGCAGAGAGAGAATGGGCACACCAGGGCTTCTCAGCCTCTGTGAAAAAATTCCAGACACATGCGCCCCCTTGTGGACATGTGCGACATTGTGCACTTGTGTCACTTTTGCATCTGGCTAAATGTGGGACCTGGAGATTTGAATAAGCATTCTTAGGCTTCACAGGCAGGCGCCTTAACCACTAAACCATCTTTCCAGGCCAAGAGTAAAATGTTTAAAAGGAGGATGTTTGTATAGTGCTTGGCTGTACCACTGTCCAACTCTGACCTCTGGGACAGAAAAGGCAGGAAGAGGATGTGATGAACACTGTTCCTTCCCCATAGGCTTACATTGCAAGAAGAGGTCTTCAGGAAGGAAGAAGACATAGGCTCAGCATCCAGAAGATGGCATAGAAGGTGCCTTCCCTTCAAGGACTTTCCCGAGACAAAGCACTACTGCCTGCTCTCACTCCTTCCAGGGCCCTGGGAATACAGCAGACTCTCTTTCCTGTTACTCTAAGCCCCTTGATTTTCCTCAGAGTAAGGGGCTCTCCCTGTATGTTGGGTTAGATATGATAAAATTGAACATCCAGACCAGGACAGAGTTAGGGTTCTGCTAGATTCTGCTAATCATAGTCCAGGACAATTGGCACCAACCTAGAACTTTCCTGGGACCAAGCAAGATATGTGGTCAGCTGCTATAGACCATGTGTCAGGAATGGGTGATGGTAACTCAACATGAGCAGCTTTGTGTGTGGGGGGAGATGGTAGCTGAGCTCAGTCACACCAGCAATCCGTGTCTCCACACCCCTCCTCTCTCGCCTCCTTTCTTCCCTTTGCTTTTGCTCACACCTTCTCTCTGGTGAGATCCAGATTTCCTTCAGGCACCAGGAAAGGTGGATGGCCTGTGACCCCCATGCCAGCCCCCTTTTCCTCTACAGTGAAATATCCTTAGATAAAGAGATAAAGATATCGTCTCAACCCACATCACATGTTCACTGTGGATCGTGTGCCTGAGGAGGAAGTACTATGCTGGGGGTCTGCAATATACATATATATATATAATATAAAATGTGTGTGTGTATGAATTTCAAATAATTCAAAATAAAAATCAATGTAGACTTAATAAACTGGGTTGGAGGCAAAATTCTGAAATGTGATGAAGGAAAGAGAAAATAGTTATCAAGCTGCCTTCTTGAGACTCGGAAGGTGAGGTGTGAATCACATGTCCCGCATAATCTCACGTGTGCTGAATGCTTGGTCCACAGCCAGTGGCGGTTTGGGGGATGGAGCCCTGCTAGAGGAGGTGTGTTGTTGGGGGAGGGTTTAGGGCTGCAATAGCCAGTTCCCCCTTGCCAGAGTTCGGCTCCCTCTCTTGCTACTGTTTTCTGCTCACTGTGGCAGCGGTGATGTCCAGCCTCCGCTTTTTCCTGTCATCATGGGGCTTCCCCTGGAGTCTGTAAGGCAAAATAAAAACTTTTCTCCCATCAGCTGCCTTTGGTCGGGTGCTTTCTCTCAGCAATGAGAAGGTGACTACTGTAGAAGGGGCTTGATTATTCCATATCCTCCCTTTTTAGAGATGAAAAACTAAGGCCCAAGGTGTTGGGCATGTTGCCCAGAGTCAAACACATGATAAATGGAGTATCCCGATTCTGTCTGACGTGGGATAGTCCCAGCTCAGTTTCCTTCCTTTGCCCAGTTCATCCTTAGTCCAGGCTGATTTTGTCTTTCAGCGGCAGAAAAGTAACCCAGAAGAGCTTAGAGGAAAACGGGGACCTATGGGTCATATAACATAAATGTGGGTTATCCAGGGATATAGGCAGAATCAGTGAAAATGAGCAGAAGGAATGTAAAAAGGGAAGAAAAGAGCTGAGGAGGTCTGAGCCCAGGGCTGTTGGGTTTATCTCATGGAGCTAGACCACCAGGGAGCCTGGAGCTGATGTAGCAGGCTCTTCTTTCACTCGGCTCCATCAAAAGTGGGCTCAAGACAGGGTCAGTGCCAGTCATGCGTCCACAAGCAACCAATGAGATGGACAAGGATAATGAGGCTCTCATTGGTACCACCCCAGTCAGATGCCCAGCCAATCATGGGCTGGAGAAACACAGAGCCCTAACACATGTGCGCTGAAAAATTCCCCTAAAATGAGTGGAGCAGCACAAGAGAGCCAGACCCAAGGAACGTATCCAAACCCGAGATGAGCCAAGCTGGGAGAGAGCCAGCCTCTGCGTGCTCACTGAGGTTAGCCTGCCTGCCGAAGAAATGAACTTGAGCTCCACTTCATGTCCTCGTGCCCTTAGAGATTAACTTTTGCTTTCTAGCCAAAGACAAAGGAGGAAGGAGAGGAAGGGAGATGACCAAAGTGACCTTCTCTTGACACTCAGTCTAGGCTGGACCACGTGCAAGCTGGTTTCCTGCCGCTGCGTAAGCGATGACCCTGGAATGGGTTATTACTTTCCCTTACGATCTCACAGTTGCTGTGGGTCACGGAGGGGGGCTCAGGGCAACTCTGTACTCTGCTCACAAGGTGAAATTAAGACCTCCATGTGACCTTCATGAACACCTCAAGGTAACCTTGTTTTCAGGGATGTTCTGTCTTCCCATGGGACATCCATTCATCGGACTAATGATGGCAAAGTTATTCACATGTCTGCCCCATTCCAACTTTCTAGCAAATGCATGAAAACCATATTGCAACCCTCCAGCCGTGTATATGCACCACCATCTTTGCTTTGCTTCGGACCCAGTAGGGGATGTCAGACCCAACAAGTTTCTGCAATGTTACCAGTAAGGGCTGTGGCCCAGGCTTTTCCCTCCTGACTCCTCAGCTTCCACGCCACACCTGGGGCTTTCCATGTGGTTGCTCTTGCTTGACGGGGTGAGCCTTCTCCTATCAGGACAGCTGAGTCATAAATCTTGCCTTTTCTGAGTTCACACAACTGGCACCGTGGATAAAACCCTGGAGGAACATTTGCACATGGTCAGCTGGCTGGGGTCTCAGCAGAGGTTCAGATGCCAAATATGTCAGCCCCTTCGACTGTCAATCTCCAGAGCTATGTGCAATCACTGTCACTTAAGCCACCCAGTCTATGGAGTGTTTGTTACAGAAACCTGGAAAGACTGAAATGGGCTTCAAACGTCAGATGCACCAAGGTCATGATCAGCTCTAGTAGACCCACGAGGGATGTTTATATTCTCTGACATGATGGCGTGTACTTATGAGAAAACTCTACCATTTGACTCAGTTCTTGGTCTGTTTGAGATAAGCCCGCAGGCATGTGTCATCTGAAAAATCAACGCCCCGAGTCACTGGACAAATCTTCATGGAGTGTCTGCTACTCAGCCAGTATTGTCTCGGCTACAAAGACGGTGAACAGATTCCAGGTCCATGGAGCAAGTGCAGCTGAGGTGTAAGAGTGCAGAGGTCTAGTCCTGTGGTGACAAACATCCGCCAACTTGCCATGGGCAGTGCTATTGGGTCAGCATGAGTCACAATGCCCTTGCCAGGTCATGGCTGTAATGATTAAGCCTCCCTGTTTGGGTCCAGTCCTCAGGCTTGGTTGCCATCCGGGTCCCACCACAGCCCTGTCAGAGGGAAGCCGCGCTCAGCTCAGCTATGACCATGGAGGGTGGGGAAAGGGATGATACAGATCTTGCTCACAGTCTGACCCACTCAGAGGCACAAAGCCCAGCAAAACAAGAGGCAGATGAGGTGCCCTGAAAAAGATAGGCTTGCCTGTGGCTCTTCCCAGTGCCAACCTGCGTGGGCAAGTCTGACCCGAGAGTTGGCAGAGTCCCTGCCCTCGGGGAATCAGCCTGAGACAGTGATCATCCCAGGCGGCCTTCCTCCAGGTCCTCCATGGCATTCCCACAGTCTGTACAGGGTGGCACAGGCTCAGCCTACCCCTCTCCCAGGGCTGCCTCTATTGGCCCTGGTGCCCTGGGGTGCAAGGCTAGGCAACAAGGGGCACACAAACTTCTGGGTGGAGGATACACCCAGCTGGGCCCTCACCTTGCCAGCTGGTGATCTCAGAGGGTTCATCATGAATTCTTTTATTCAGGGTAGGTATTCATGGAGCCCTCCTTTGTGTATGCTGGGAACTCTGCTGGCTTGTAGAGTATGGCAGTAAAGGAAGCAGACATGTTTCCTATAGTCAAAGCTCTTGCAATCTGAGATCCATGGGAAACCAAAACAAACCTGCAATCCCGTGATTATTTACCTGGCCTGCAGTGTTTTGTAAGTGAGTTAAATTGGGTGGGGGGAGGGTGGCTAGAAAGATTTCTTAGTGGTTAATGCACTTGCCTGAAAAGCCCAATGATACCTGGTTCAATTCCCCAGTATGTAAAGCCAGATGCCCAAAGTGGCACATGAGTCTGCATTTCATTTGCAGTAGCTGCAGGTCCTAGTGTGCCCATTCTCACTCTCTTCTTCTCCCCACCCTCTCTGCTTACAAATAAATGAATAAAGATTTTTTTAAAAAAAATCGGTTAGATTTGAAGCTGGAGAGACAGTGTAGCAGTTAAAGGCACTTGCTTGCAAAGCCTGCCAGCCTGGGTTTGATCTCCCAGTACCCATGTAAAGCCAGATGCACAAAATAGCACATGCATCTGAAGTTCATTTGCAGTGGCATCCATGCCCATCCTCTCTCTGGATCTCTCCATGTGTCTCTTTCTCTCTCTTAAATAAATAATTTTAAAAAATTAATTTATGGGCTGGAGAGATGGCTTAGTGGTTAGGGCGCTTGCCTGCAAAGCCAAAGGACCCAGGTGCAATTCCCAAGCACCAACATAAGTCAGATGCACAAGGGGGTGTACGCATCTGGAGTTCATTTGCAGTGGCTGGAGGCCCTGGCATGCCCATTCTCTCTCTCTCTCTCTCTCTCTCTCTCTCTCTCTCTCTCTCTCTCTCTTGCTTCCTCTGCCTCATTCTCTCTCTCAAATAAATAAATAAAAATATTTGGGGGGTGAGATAGAGTCTCACTGTAGCCCAGGCTGACCTGGAATTCACTCTGTAGTCTCAGGGTGGCCTCGAACTCACAGTGATCCTCCTACCTCTGCCTCCTGAGTACTGGGATTGAAGGCGTGTGCCCAGCTAAAAAAAAACTTTTTAAAAAATAGTTAATTTAATCATCATAACATCCTTCCAAAGTGAACACTGCTGCCCTGTGTGACAAATAAGGAAAGAGGATCAAGGAGGCCAGGAGACCCCCCCCCTCCAGCACACACACACACACACACACACACACACACACAGTGCTGGTCTGCAGAACACCTGGGACTTGCACGTGGCCTTTCTAGAGGTTCCCTTCAAGCTCACTTCCTTTCTCAGTAACGAGCATCCTCCCTCTTCCCTCAGGTGGGGCTGGTTTCTGGCCAAGGTAGAGATGAGGAGGACACCTGGGGGCCAGGAGACCACTTTCCACATGGCCTCCATGTGCATCTGATCCATTCTTGTTCACCTATCACACACGCACACAGCAATGGAGCACTGAGCTTGTGCCAAATACTGTGCTGTAGTGGGTATTAGAACGGGCCATCAGGTCTGCTGTGTATATTTTTTTATAGCAATCTTTTTTTTCTGTTTTCATTTATTTATTTACAAGCAATAGACAGAGAGAGACAGAGAATGGGTGCACCAGGGCCTCCAGCCACTGCAAACGAACTCCAGATACATGTGTCACCTTGTGCATCTGGCTTACGTGGGCACTTGGGAATGGAGCCTCGAACCGGGGTCCTTAGGCTTCACAAGCAAGCACTTAACCACTAAGCTGTCTCTCCAGCCCCCTGCTGTGTCTTTGCGAGATGGCTAATGCCTAAGAACTTGGGAACACAAGATGGTGGTGGTGGTTATTGTAAGAGGTGCAGCTACAGTCCTTGGGACATTCAGGTGAGATGGGGACACACTGGGCAATTGATGAAGGTGCCAAGGAGATGCCTGTGAGCAGAATGCTGAAGGGTGGTTGAGGGTACATGTTGAATAGACATCATTGGTCCCAAAATCTGAGTGTTCACCAGCAAGCAATGAGATTCTGGGTTAGCAGAACATTGGGCTCATCTTTCAGGCTCTGACTCTCAGCGGCTTCCTCTGTGGACGGAGACCTCGAACCCACAGCAGCTCTGGGAACTGAGGCACTTGCTCTGCCCCAGCACATCTGTCCTTCCTCACTAGGGTCCACTGGCCTTTTCCTCTGAGGCAAGCAAGGCCCCTTTGCCCAACCTGGAGTCCCGAGAACACAGACAGGTATGAAGGGCCAAGAACAAAGTTGATGGACAGGCAGACAAAGCCCCTTTGCTGAATATAGACCAAGCTTCTGGAGGCTCCCAAGACATTGACACCTCAATTGGGAGCATGCCAGCGAAGGGCAAGGCGTGTCAGGGAGCAGACAAGGGCAGGGATCCTGCCCAGCTTTGTACCGCGGCCCCTGGCGTGCTCACACAGGGACACTGGCTGACATGCAGGTGCTGGGCTTGCTGGCTGGTCTGGCTCAGTGCTCACTCCCTGCCCACGCCAGCCTCGCCCTCCAGCCTTGCCAAATGGACAAGTCTCCCTGCATGTTTCTCGAGACTGTCTGAACAAGAATGGAGGCCTGTCTACAGAGAAAACTCCTCTACCTTGATTTATGCTATCATTTTCCTTCGTAATGCTTAAAGGACAGAGAGGTCTACCCGCCCTGTAGGAAAGTAATGTCACCCTAAATCAATGCCACATGACCCTTTCCATTACTCAGATCTGGAAATAATGTTATAGCAACATGTTATGTCTTAGGTGTGTGCATTAATTCATGAGTGTGCAGGTACATGTGTTTGTATGGGGGAACATGCATTGTGAACTTGACCGATGAGACCAGAAGACAACTTTGGAAGGACTTCCTTAGGCACCATTCACGTTTTATAGACAGGGTCTCTTATTGGCCTAGAACTTAACGTGTAGGCCATACTGGCTAGCCTTCGAGCTCTACGGATCCTCGTGTCTCTGGTATGCACCACCATGCACGTCATTTGTTACGGGTTCTGGGGATCTAGGGATGCTTAGAAAGCAGGAGTATCATTGGCTGAGCTATGTCCTCAGCCTTGCTATGTCTGTAGAATGGTTGGATCCTACGTGCCTGGTCCGGGGTCTTCAGGTCTAGACTACGTCTGGTGTAGTAAGTAAAATTTCATTGAAACACAGTCTCGTCCATTCATGTCTTATCTAGGGCTGTTTTCACACTACAGTGGCCACACCGTACAATTGCAACAGAGTCTGTAGCACACAAAATCTAGAGAATTTTCTATCTGGCCCCTTAAAGAGAAGTTTGGCCAATCTTTCCTCTATGGTGTATAAGAGTTGTTTCATTCATTCCTGAATGTATTCCTTCAGTTACATTGCTAGACTGTTTCCCACCAGACTATGTACAACGAAAAGACAGAACCTCTTTTGTCTGTCTTGCCAAGCACAGTGCCTGATAACTCCTTAAGAAATGATTGCTGAATGAGTAAGTGAAGGAGAACCATGAGTCATCTGGAGTCGCAGCCGGTACAGATCCAGGGAAACGGAGATGGCAATCAAACCTGGAAATTCCATGTTCACGGACACCCTTCGGGGGCGACAGCTCCTGCTCCTGGGTTGTAGGAGAGCTGATGAACTTGGTGTTGAGGGCTACTGAGTTGGAGTTTTTAAGTCTGGAATCCAAGGGTTCTAGAATGAGGAATAAATGAAGCTCAGAGGAGCCTGAGTATTTATAGACCTTCCAAGCTACTCCCCTCACCTGTACCCGGTGCTGGAGCGTGACAGTGAGCACACGCTCGGCTAGAGCTTCTGTGCTGGCCAGATTGGATGAGAGGAAGCACGGCTGGCGGAAAGCCTGTGAGCTCCCCGTGATCCCCACTGTCCTTTATAACCCTAGGAAGATACTCATCTCCACCTATGCAGAGAGCCCAGGGTCATGGGGACTGGGCGCTGGACAGGCCAGGGCTATGCCTTCACACAGGGCTCAGGTCACCTCTCAGGGCTGATCTATGACTAGAGCAGCTATGCCTTGCTCCACCACTCTCTGCTCATGTCTGGGAGGGCGAGCACGGTGCTCATGTATTGAGTCTCACAGGATGATTACTGGAGTAAATGCTGGCTTTCTGCTCAGCACATAGAAACATTGGGGAGTCAAGGAAAAATGAGGAGATCTGCTCATGCTCAGGGCTGCAAAATGGCAGCTGGGTCCCTCAGCCTGACCCAGTTCTAAAGTCCTGCATGGGCAAGCTTTGTCCTTCCCCAAGGCCGCCTCCTCTTGGCCCAAGAGGTGTAAACATGGTGACCTAAGGCGAGGCACTGCAGTTGATAACATTTCCCAGGCACCAGATCGCCGCCCTCCACCTGAGCCAGGAAGGGAGCTGTTCCTTTCATTGCATGCAAAGACCTTATCAGGTGGCATCTCCATATTGCTTACTTCCCAGGCAGGCAGCAGGGCGCACCCCACCTGCCCCACCTCCATGAAGAAACTGGCTTTTCTGCCTGCAAAACAGCCTTTCTCTTATACCTGCTTCTCTCTCTTTGCTTGTGGGATGATGGCAGAGTGACAATAAGTGGTCCCCGTAGTCAAAGCCAGGGCTATAGGTCCGATTT
This sequence comes from Orientallactaga sibirica, assembly GCA_036365145.1. Classification (NCBI taxonomy): domain Eukaryota; kingdom Metazoa; phylum Chordata; class Mammalia; order Rodentia; family Dipodidae; genus Orientallactaga; species Orientallactaga sibirica. The sequence continues at coordinate 12,079,022 of JAEOAD010000038.1, read as the reverse complement.
TAATAAGCCCATAGCTTGCAAAACAATTTTCAGAGCATTTAAGTCACTTTCATCCTCTCCCCGCCCCTCCCCTCACTGTTCTTCCTTTTCTCCTTACTCATATCTTTTCCCCCAGTCACTCGTCACTTCCCCCTTCTCAGCACAAAAGTTGAGGGGGAAAATTAGGGAATGGCAAGTAAGGCAGTCATCAGGAAGATCTCGTGCCATGTATCTTGTCAAAAACTCAGTGAGCATGTTAAAAAAGGAAGAAAGCAAAACTCAAGACGCAGAAGATTGTGGGCTCCCATATTCTCATTCAAATTGATAATTTTTTTTTCTATTTAAATTTCACTATATTTCTTTTTTTAACCTCTGCTGCAGGTCTTTATATATAGGACAACACACACACACACACACACACACACACACACAGAGTCACTTCTGTCATTTAAAGTAGGAAAAAACTAGCAAAGAAAAATCTATTTTCAGCTATTTCTTGTTAGAATGCTTTTTGCTACTGTGATAAAAAAAAAAAAAAAAAAAGAAAAAGATTTCTAAGAAAGTCAGGTCCCTGATGAAGATGACTGAGCATTATAACCAACCATCTGTCCTGTCAATTAGATCCAGTACATATAAAGTTATGCCTTCCTACGGAACTGATATTTAAGGACCAGAGAGAGGGTAGGTGCATTTTAACTCCTACCAGTACTTTCTTATTCTTAAAAATAAAATAAAATAAAATAAAATAAAATAAAATAAAATAAAATAAAATAAAATAAAATAAAATAAAATAAAAATAGAGGCCCACTCCTGCCCTGGTCCACACTCTAGAGATAACTAAAGCAGCTTGGGGGAGGGTCTTCAACATAAATTAGGATTTGGGCCTCAGAGAACAAAGGTTTCTGTCAGACGCCTTCTTCCTCCAGTGGTCCTTTGCAGTAAAAATAAAGTCCAAACACTATAATTTCACTTGCACAAAAGTGACAAATACTGTAGGTAACTTTAGAAACAGCTGCAAAAGTGGCTTCACGTCTGACAAGAGTGGTGGTAATTATGAGCAAGGACTTCAGTATCATACTATTTAAATCATTTTAAATTATCCCTCTCAAAAATTAATTTTTCATCAAAGATTACACACAAGAAATCATGATATCATCTCTGCAGCTGCGATTTAGTAATAATTTCATGTATTATTACCAATGTCAGTTGGATAAAAGAAAAAAATGGCACCCCTCCGAGCCGATTCCAGCACAGGCCATATATAGAAATTTTTAACTATCACTTATAATCGCTTTGATGAGCTTAAACCTCCTCTCAATTAACACCCTAAATGACACTGAGACATCTTAATGGGGGTGTAAGTGGGGAAAGACTTTAATCAAAGAATGAGGAAGAAGGGGCCAAGCCAAAGAAAGGCTGCGCGCACACCTCACCCTGTCCAACCCAACCCAAGTCCTTTTCAATGCTGTGTCCTCCGGGAGCCAGACAAAAAGCTCTGTGGAGACGGGGACACAGGAAGCAAGGGCAGGTTGGAAGATCTCTCTGCTCACTAGAAAAATGGACACCTGCCTAGGGGACCCCAGCAGGACCTCCAGACTTGGGGATGGGAACTTTGGAAGATTTCTTGAGTGAGTGCAATACAAAATGAAAAAATAAAATAAAAAATGAGGAAGACATTGCTCCCTGAAGACCACCTTTCTGGGCATCCCAGGGTAGCAGTTGTGGGGTCCAAGTTTCATATGGAGGCACTCCCAACTCACTCTCTGCAGAGCCAGAGAATAAAATGGGTCCCTGGAGGTGTATTTGAGTTATGCAAACTCCCACCGCCATGGGGGAACTACAGAAGGACATTTCTCAGGCCATTATTTTTTATCGTGAACGGCTGTTTCTGGGTTTGAGGAGAATTTGAAATAAAAGGAAATAAAACAAATCCAAATGAAAACTGACCAGCGTGTTTTACTCTTTTTAAATCATGTTTGTGGTCTCCATAGTGATTTTTGTTTCCAATTAAGAAGTCCTAATGAGCATGTGTTAATTTTACTTTCAGGAAACAAACCCTGCAATTAATGACCCCACAGGGGCCCTGATCTCTTGGGCCCCATATGAAGAGTGGGTCAAAAAAGGCAAATATGCAAAGGCTTAAAATCTGTATTGTAAAAAAGTAAGAAAATTTGACTTTCAGATACACTTACCTCTTCCTACCCTTAAGCTACCTTAGCCCCAAAAGACAGAGCTAGTGCTCCCATTGCCTGCCTTGTGCCTTGTGGGAGAGAAAGGAGACGTGCATAGCTCCATGTTTAAGAGCAAAATAATAATAATAATAATAATAAAAAGATACATCTCTACACGTTGGCACTGAGGGACTATAACATGCATGTAGTGCCCAGGGACCACAGTTCTAGACAGAACTCTACAAACAACGTACCAGGATACATCTCATCATCCAGAATTGGGGCATTACAAAGGACCAGATAGTGTGAGAAATTCTGAAAGTCTCATTGATACAGAGTAGCAAAGCCAGTGTTAAAACTAAGTTTCTTTGCAGTGACTACATGAAAGGGAACCAAAATCAGTATCTTCTTTCTCCCTGGACAAGTGTTGAGGGCTGGGGAGATGGCAGTGAAGTGTTTGCTGGGCCAGCTCAAGAACCTGAGTTTCAGTCTCCATTTTCACTTATAGAAAAGGCAAGCAGGGAAGGGTGCCTGTAGTCCTAGCACTGGTTGACAACAGAATCCCCAGGGCTCGCTGGCTAGCCAGCATAGACAGATGAACGGGCGCCAAGTTCACTGAGAAACCCTGTCTCAAAGACCAGGATAGAGAGCAATCAAGGAGGGCACCTTCATCAACACACATGCCCATGCCCATGCCCATACATGCATGTGAGCCCACACACATGTGCAACTATACATATATGACCACTCACGCTACACACTGAGAACACACACACAAAGTATTTTCCTTTTTTTTTTTTTTTTTTTTTTTTTTGGTTAGCTGAACATTTCCCCTAACCTCTATCCTACCACTTGTCCAGAAAACATGGAGGTTTAATAGAACATCATATAAGGTTAACCATATGTAGCAGACAGCTTCAGGTTCACTGAGACGAGCTTCCAGAACAGGATCAGGTATGGAGGAAGGGATTTATTGAAGCTTACAGATCCTGGGAAGTTCCATTATGGTAGGAGTTAGCCCCCTCTTAAAGAACCAGGCAGAATGAGAAAAAACCAAAAGCCACACAGCATAGCACACTTCGGAAACTCCAGGTGAAACTAGGCACTTTGCATATCTTTACACTGAAATTGTAAACCCACCACCACACCTTAGGGCTGAACCCTAAGATCCACCCAGTGACACCTCCTCCATCCAGGTGGCTGCAGAAGCAAACTACAAACTAATAAAACACTGAGCATATTGGGGGCCATCTGTTCAAACTACCACACTATATTTATTATATGATACACTATCTTTTTATTTCATTCTCTTTGGATATTGCTTTAAACACAGACATATATGCACATGAACACACACAATAAAGTGTGCTAATTTACCAACCTTTAAAGTGCATATTCATCAAAGCCTCTTCCTGCTGATTTCCTTCCAAAAATATTGACAAATAGACTAAGTGTAACCCTTCTGAATGGGCAGTAAACCTCCTAAGATTTGAAATAAAAATATCATTGTAGTACCTACATATTCAAAACTAGTTTAGCTGGATATAAAACTAGGTGTTGGCATTGGAGAGATAGCTTGGTGGTTAAAGTTGCTGGCTTGCAAAGCCTGATGCCCTTGGTTTGATTCCCCAGTACCTACATAAAGCCAGATGCAAAAAGTGACTCATGCATCTAGAGTTAATTTGCTGTGGCAGGAGACCATGGCTCCCCTATACTCACTCTTTCTGTCTCTTTTTTCTCTCTCTCTCTCTCAATAAAAATATTTTTTAAACTAAAGGTTAAAAGTTATATTTTTCAATACTTCAAAAATAATTCTTCACTCTCAATTCAAGGTAGCTATTGAGAAATAAGATTTTATCTTGAATTTTATTTCTGTATAGGTAATTAAACTTTTCTCTCCAGGTTTATTTCTCTCTCTCTCTCTCTCTCTCTTTTATATTTATGTTCTTAAGTATTGTTACAGATTTTCCTCAAGTTACCATAAGATTATATCCTGATAAACCCATCATAAGTTGAAAATTAAAATAGATCGAAGATGTGCTGATCACAGCCAAACTGCATCAGCCACACAGCACACTGTAGAGTGTGGGTTTTCTCTCCTGATTGTGTAGCCCTGAGAGCTGGGGTTCACTCTCTGCCCAGAGGTGTACCTCATAGATCCTGTGTGTCCCCTGGAGCTGTGGTTCACTCTCTGCCCAGCATCTGACAGAGGTGTACCTCATAGTTCTAGCCAGGAAATGCTATACATTCAGTGTGACTTCTCCTGAATGTATATCTCTTTTACATCATGATCCAATTGAAAAATATAAGTCAAACCATCATAACTTAGGGACTCTCCCTCCAAGTGGTATGAATATGATTTTTTTCCTTTTATATCCCATAAAACACTCCATATAAAGTGATAGGAATATCTTCTTTCTTTTATTCTGTCATTATTTGTTTTTCTCTCTTTCTATAACTGCCTGCTACATTTCTACAATAGTTGTGCTTCTAGCCTGTAATTCTTTTCTTTCTTAAAATTCATTTTCCTTTCTTCTCTCTGTTTTTCTGCTTCTCTCTCACTCTCCTTTCTCTCTCTCTCCCTCTTTCTCTTTTTCTCTCCTGCTTTCTCACAACAGGGCCTCATGTATCCCAGGTTTGCCTCAAACTCACTATGCATAACCTTGAACTTTTGATCCCCCTACCTCTACCCCTCAAGTGCTGAGATCCCCGGCTTGGAGCACCACACCTGGTTCTATGTGGTACTTGGAATCAAAACCAGGGCTTTATGCATGCAAAGCCAGTATTGTAGCAGCCCTAATTTTTCTCTTGTTTAGGTTTTCAACTCTTTATGCCTGCTCCCTGCCTCCTGGGTGATTCTTTGAGCTTCTCCTCGAGCTCATTATTTACTCTTGAGCTGTGTTCATTGTGCTTTTTACTCTCTTGAAATGTCAGATGCAGAGTATTTAGTCAGTTTTCCATCACTGTCACAAAGTATCCGAGGAAATCAACTTATTATCTCATTATTTCAGAAGACTCATTCCATGGTCGCTTGGCTCCAGTGTTTCTGGGAAGGCCATCAGGACCAGCATGAGGATGAGGTAGATCCGAGCTGTTCATCTCATGAAATACTAAAACCGAGCGAGAAGAAAGTCCAGATGTTTCCTTCACACCCCCAGTGACCTGTTTCTTCCAAACAGGCTCACCTCATTCTGCTACAGATGCACTGATGGGTTCGTCCTCTGATGAAGTTAGTGTCCTCATGGTGCAACGATCTCTTGGCAGCTCCACCAGCTGGAGGCCGAGTCTTACAACGCGTAAGTCTTGGGTGTGAGGGGACCTCATATTCAGATTATATCAGTTACTTTCTGCAGCTGGGACAAAATACCCACTAAGAAGTAACTTAAGGAAGGAAAAGTTTCAGTTGTCTAGCATGGGAGAACAAAAACAATGGAGCACATCTTCACCTCTGCAGAGAGGAAGCAAAGAGTGATGAACTGCACAGGCATTTTCTTTTCAAAGTGAAGCAGTGTTTGGTCACAAACAGCTTAGGTCACGTCACATGATTCTGATGGTGCCATATCATCTCACGCTGAGCTGTTACACTGGAATGCTGAAGATCCACTGGCTCTACTCTTGTACTGAGATCAAAGCTGACCTTGTCCGTTTCTCTGGTGATTTGAACGTGAAATGTCTCCCATAACCTCACATGTTTTGAAATCGTGGTGCCCAGATGATGGCAACTTGGGAAGGGGAGCTTTGCTAGAGGAGGTGTGTGATTAGGGGAGAGGCCTTGAAGTTATTAATCCAGCCTCAGTGGGTGTTCACTTGTGGGTCTCGTGCTGTTCCCATTCCCCGGGGTCATTGGCCACCGACGTCCCGGGTGAGCTGCAGGGTCATCTGGCTGGGCGGGTGAGTGCGTACGAACACATGACGGGGCAATGAGCACCCGGGAGACCATCTGATGGACAGCACTCGTTTATTGAAAGGGGGTGGGTTTATAAACACTTGGGGAAGGTTGAGACAGCACGTACACACTGTATGGCAATCAGATGCATAGTTTATGAGCTGTTATCTAGATAGAGGAAGAACTAGTAACTTCAAAGCTATGGGGGAAGGATAAGGGAAGGTAGAGGGAAGGGCAGAAGAGATTAACAGGAGGCTGTGACTTCAGAACTGTGGGGGGTGAGAAGGCTACGTGACTTTAGCCACATGAGGGTCTCTTGGGCAGCTAGCCACAGGTCAGGAACTGTGGGGGGCAAAGTCTGACTTATGGAATGGTCAGAGCCTTTCGGGTCTGGGGGAGCGCCTTGCCAGTTTTGCCCACTCTGGGCAATGACAGCTCACTGCACCCTACAACATAGGGAAGGCCATTACCGTCTCCAGGGACTTCCTGACAGAGGGCCAGCTGCGACCCCGCAGCCCAGGGCCCCTGGCCATGTCCAATAGTTCAGGCCAGCCTCCTCTCCAGTCTAGCCTGTTACTAGCAAAGCCCAACATTCACTAAGCAACTCACTCTTGTTGTGACCTTCCAGCTGGTGTGCAAAATACGATGCACAGGCATGATGAGTCTTACCAATGAGACCGTCAACTGAAATATGCCCTTTCCTCCCATGTGCTGCCTCTGGCCGAGTGTTTTGTCCCAGCAATGAGAATGTAATTGCTAGTTTTGACTCACTTTTATTTAATCTTTGACTTTCCTCTCTTTGGGACTGGGTATTTGGTTTTACATGTGTATTTGTGTGTGGTGTGAAGGTATGTGTGTCTGCATGTGTATGTGTGTGTGGTATGAATGTATGACTGTGTGCATGTGTATGTGTGTGGTGTGAAGGTATGTGTGTGTGCATGTGTATGGGTATGTGGTGTGAATATATGTGTATTTGCATGTGCATGTGTGTGGTGTGAATTTATGTGTATGTACCTTCCTGTGTCTCTGTGGACATGTATTTGCAGGTGCATGCCGAAGGCAGAGGTTGACTCATCCATTGTCTTCCTCAGTCACTCCCCTCCATATTTTCTAAGACAGGGTCTCTCACCAAAGCTTGAGCTCACCACTTCGCCTCGACCAGGTACCCAGTAAACACTAGGGACCCCCTAGTCTCCACCTCCCCAGTGTTGGAATTACAGATGCATGCCACCAGGCCTGGCAGTTTACACGGGATACTGGAGTTCCAAACTCAGGTCCTCATGCTGCCATGGCAACCATTTTACCCACTGAGCCATCTCCTCAGTCACCTGGAATTAGGTCTTGATCCTTGTCCCCACGTGCTCCAAGCATGGCTTCCCCGGGGAAAATGGGGTCCAGGATTATGTCAGAGCCTCACCTGAGGAAGCCAATCACTGTGCTCACCTCACCAACAGTCCATGATGAATTGTGCTTTCTCATTAACCACCGTGAGACGAGACAGAGAGAGAGAGAGAAAGAGAGAAATGTCATAGATGCAGCCAGATAAGAGCTCAGACCTGGATCCTAGGCAAGCACTTCACAAATTTCTCTCCTTTGACCTTGAAAACATCCTGGAAAAGAGGCATTGTTACACACATCTCCATGGAGATCAAGGTGGAAATACACAGAGTGGCCCAAGTTCATGCAGAAAAGACAGGCAAATCTTACAACTCTAGACCTCCAAAGAGGGTGCCCTGGTGCCACATCTGAGAAGGGATGAAATTAATCAAATCCCACCGACTCATTCAAGTCATATCTTTAAATGTTTACTGTATTCCAGTCTCTGACTTAGGAGCTGAAATGTTACTCAAACCAAACAGACCACAGACACTACCTTCCTGGAAAACAAGGTGAGCAAAGAGGAAGAAGAAATAAAAAACAAACCGAAAGAGAGCATTCTGGGAAAGGTGGCCAGGGCTCTCATTTAGAATATGGGTCCAGGCCAGCTGAGACCCGTGGAAATTTGTGCCCAACATCAGAGCACCTCAACCGGTCTGCTAGAGTTCTTACTCCTCAGTCCCTGGGTAATATGTATCCACTAGTCATTCTTTGCCAGTGAAACTGGTATTGAATGTTGGACCTCAACATGGTACAAAGAATTCTCAGCCAAAGGTTCTAATTTCTTGTGAGCACTAGAACTCTAGACTTCGAGTCAGGAGCCATGGTTCAAGGCCTCGTTCATTTCCTTTTTTAATAATCATTGCTATTTTTAAAAATATTTTATTTATTTATTTATTTATTTATTTATTTATTTATTTATTTATTTGAAAGAGAGAGAGAATGGGTGTGCCAGGGTCTCCAGCCACTACAAACGAACTCCAGATGCATGTGCCCCCTTGTGCATCTGGCTCACATAGGTCCTGGAGAATCGAACCTGGATCCTCTGGATTTGCAGGCAAATGCCTTAACTGCTAAGCCATCTCTCCAGTCTATATTTTCTCCACATTGCATCCCAGCCACACAGAGAGCTACAGCCAATAGAGCAAGGCTGGCTAGGTTGCCAGGTTCAGAGCTGGATGTCACCCACCATGCCTAGGAAGACCTCCAAACTTCAGTCTTCACCCTGTGTGACCAGCACCTCCTGCAGGTATATTATTGTACCTAATCAAGTAGACCACTCGGGCACACAAACCTGGAACTGGTACAGGACTGCCTTTACCGGGCCAGTGGCCTCTCTCCCTCCAATGCCAGGCAAACCAACCGCACTGAGGGATATCCACTATGTTGAGCCTGGAGGAAATGCCTTCACCCTGTCACACAGCAGAAGCAGAATGCTGAGCTGGCAGTGGTGAGGATGGAGTCCACCCCCCCCCCCCAGTGCTGACCCTGTGGGCCAACAGTGCAGAAGCCAATCGGCCTCCAGCTCGGAAAGGCCCTGAGGACAAGCCGATGCACGCACGCCACGGCCATACGCCGTGAAAGTGGAGCGCTCTTCACATCATAGCACAATGAGAGAGGCTAAATTGGCCCTGCTGTGCCTGTGCCCAGAACACCCCATTCACTCCTAAAATGAAGGGCTCTCAGCAATGTGAAGTACTGAATTTGGAAACGATGGAGGATTTGGGCACGCACAGTGCAGAACAATTTAGCCTTATGAGGCTCTTCAACTATTTTTTTATATAAGCACTTCATTTCGGAAGGGGCCTTCCGCACTGCTCCATCACCACTGAACGCATGGCTGGCTCGTAAATGCTATCACCAGGCACCAAAAACATAAATCCCCAAAGGCTCCAAACTGGGGGGGAATATGGAGAAAGGGCTGTGTTCAGTTCTTCATTTACACCCACAGTAGCTTCCCACGGCCACTCCATCTCTCCAGGCATGCGCTTAACTCAAATGCCTTCCCGTTGAGATTTGCTGACATGCACTGAACGTCTACTGTTAGCCGGCCTGGTTCTCACTGGCTAGGCAATAGCAACTCTGTGGTGTGATTTCAATGCCCACCTGACCCCCAAGGACGCAGGAACGCAAAGGAACTAAGCTGGTCTTGAACTTTAAAGAACAAGAGAACACACAAGCTGCAAAGGTCTGTAATTGATGAGCCAAAAAGAAGTGGCCTTTGCCCAACATGGAACACTTTAAAAAAAAAAAAACTTTGGGCTGGAGAGATGGCTTAGCGGTTAAGGCGCCTGCCTCCTAAGCCTAAGAACGCTGGTTCCAGTCTCCAGCGGTTCCAATCTCCAGGTCCCACGTTTAGCCAGATGCAAAGTGAAGCAAGGGCGCAATGCCGCACTTGACCACAAGGGGGAGCACACATCTGGATTTCGTTTGTAGCAGCTGAGAGACTGCTGGCACACTCATCTGTCTTCCTCTCCCCTCCCTCTCTCTCTGTCTCTCTCTGTATCTCTCCAAAAAAAAAAAAAAAAAAACTTTTTCGCTGTCAATTTTCGGCGTATATATATTTGATCATCACCCCCACCTATTCCCTTCTCTTATCCCTCCTCCCATCCCTCTTCCACTGAACTCCCTTTCTTTTGTTACCTTGTCCATCATCTGAGACAGAATGTTGATTGGTACAATACTGAGCCTGTCTTTTGAAGTCATTAATGAAATGGCTGCATACACTATGTCCCAAAGACAGCCTTCCACAGCACTCCTCCCGTCCTCTAGCTCTGACTTCTTTGCTCCCTGCCTTCCACAGTGTTCTCCGAGCTTTGGAGGGTGCCTGCACACAGACTTTCAACCAGCCAAAATGGACTGGAGAGGTTCTCGTCATCAAATTGAATTCAGAATTCCCGGGTTCTGGCCTTGAGGGACACCTTTCCTTGTGGGACCTTGTGGGACAGGGACACTTGGGAGGTAGGTGGGAAGGGAGGAAGGCTGGCAGGATACAAGCTCTTGAATAAGTACTTGGTGTTGCTGCTCTCACTGGCTCTTCCCACCTGTCAAAGACATCTTGGAACTCAATTCGTACCCGCCACCACCAAGAGAAGCCTTTGGCAAAAAAGGCTTTGAGGACTTCCAGTCTGGGTGAACCAGGAAGTGGATCACTGCCCGAGACTGCTGCTACTATAAAAACTTATAGCCCTGGAAACCCTCTGAACTGCCAGTCCCTGGATTTTCAGGCCAGCCCCATTCATGTGCCTCTGTGGATAGAAAAGATGAGAAAGAAACATGTAAGGAAGAGAGCAAGCAGGTGAGAGGAGAGGCTGCTGTGCGTACTGTGCCCAAGGCATGCCTCAGAACTGGGCAGGGGAACTTCTTGCTTCCCCTGGCACTGGACAGTGTGACAGTCCAGTCACAGGCAGAATAGGCATAGCAGACCTGAGGGACACTTGTGGTACGATGTGCTATGGCTGAACCTTGATAAACAGGGCCTCTGAGTAAACACAGGTTGGGAGCACAGGCCCAGATGTACCCAGCCCATGTCTCCTCACACTCCCATCTAGAGTTTCTCAGACCCTAGAGTGTGTCTCTAGTCGGATAAACGGATCTCAGAAACCCAGAAATGACTGCTCAATGACCCATGACATCCCTTCATTTACCATCTGCTGTCTATAGGAACTCTACTCTTGGACATGTACCCAGGATTCTTCCTTTCTGATTTCCCCACTCATGACTTCTCAGAAAATCCACGTCACACCTGGAGCTTGAACACCAAACTCTAGTAGGCAAGAAACTTCAAGGTCTATTTCTCTGGCTCAGATCTTCAAACTTTTTCACAAGGACTTTGAATTCTACCTTTGTCACAGTTCTTCTCCTCCTTCCTCCCATACTATGCAAACTCACAGCTGGAGCAAATGAAAATTACGGCAAGAAATTCTGTGCTTCTAAGGAAGCAATGGGGGGCGGGAGGGCTGAAGAGAGGATTTTTGTTTTCTCAGATAAGAGTTGCAAAAGAAGATGGCATCATGCTGAAGAAGATGTCTTAGTGTTTAAGGCATTTGCCTTTAAAGCCAAAGGACCCCGGTTCAATTCACCAGGACCCACGTAAGCCAGATGCACAAAGAGGTGCATGCATCTGCAATTAGTTTGCAGTGGCTGGAAGCCCTGGCATGCCCATTCTCTCTCTCTCTCTTTCTCTCTCTCCCTCTTTCTCTCTCTCTCAAATAAACAAATAAATAAATACAACATATTTCTTTAAAAAAGAAGATGGTGTCAACATATATGGAGATGTTTCAGTTGATCCCGGAAGCAAATGGGAGGTTAGCCAGCTCAGGAGAGACATTTCTGAGCCAAGGAGCAACACACTGAGATCCGTAGGTAAGGCTGGACCTGGTGTCTTGAAAGAAAAACAGGCCACATGGTTTTGAGCATCTAGAGCAGGGAAGGGAGCTCGGGTGCACATAGCAGCAGGAGATCCTGGTTCTGTACGGACATTAGGATATTATTTTAGGCACGATACGCTTTGAGTAAAGTATATGTTGGCAGTGTCAGAGCCAGACTGAACTCCCACTCACACATTCACACTGTGTGTCCAGACTTCAGCTCTGTTTTTGTGATTTTTCAAGATATTTTTATTTATGTATTTGCAAGCAGACAGAGATAGAGAGAAGACAGACAGTCAGAATGGGTGCTCCAGGGCCTCCAGCCACTGTAAATGAACTCCAGGCAGATATATGTGCCACTCTGCATCTGGCTTTATGTGGGTACTGGGGACTGAACCCGGGTCATTAGACTTTGCAGAAAAGTGCCTTTAACTGCTGAACCATCTCTTCAGCCATGATTTTTTAAGACAGTCTTTCATACCCCAGAGTGGCCTCAAGCTTGCTAAATTGCCAAGGATGATCTTGAACTTGTAAAGTTCCTCCTGTTTCCATCTTCCGAGTGCTGGGATTGCAGGTGTGCACCATTACGCCTTGTTTTCCGAGGAGCTGAGGACTGAACACAGGGCTTCATGCATGCTAGGCAAGCCCTCACCCAAATGAAGTACATCTCCAGCACCCAGTCTTTCCGCTGTGTGTGAAGCTTACATCCCTCTGCACTTTTCCCAATCAGCAGTTATTTTTTTCATCCTCTCTGGCTATCTTGTTTCCTTCTTCTTTGTTCAGTTTCTGGTCTTATTATTTAAGCTGTTATCTGACCTCCTCAAACTCCATGTGTGAAACCCTACTGCCTAGGGGCCTCAGTACCTGCTGTACTTAAAGATAAGGCCATGAAAAGGGTATTTAAGTTAAAATGGGGTCAGGATGGACTCTGACCCAATTGGACAGGTGTCCTTATAAGCAGGGGTCATTTGGTAACACAAAGATGAACATATGTTAAGGTGTGTGCTCACACAGGACAGAGAAGGTGAGGCTATTCAAGGTCATGTCAGCCAAGCCAGAGGCTTCAGAAGGAACCAGTCCTGGCTGACACCTTGACCCTGAACTTCCAGTGCCAGGTCCCCTGAGGAAACACAGTTCTGTTGCGTGTGGCATTTAACTACAGAGCCCTGGGAAATGCGGTGATGTTTCTCCCTTGCCCTGTCCTGCAGAGCCGCTCTACTCGGGGACACCGGACTCGCACTTTCTCCACTTTGGCAAGGTGCCTTCGTAGGGGAGGCTGCTCTCAACCTTCTCGGGGTGGTGCCCTGTGTGAGAAAGTTTTATTGCAATTTCCCCAGCATGGACCTCATTGTTTATTGGCATTGCTGTGAGATTTCAGCATTAGCTAGATACTGCCTATCGTGGGAGACAGAGCCACCCTGATCCTCACAAGTCACCAGGAAGTGCTCATCTTATTCGCAGACATATTTGTATTCCTGACCTGCAATGTTTGCACGGGACATCTCAAAACCATAACAAATAGATCAAGAGATTTATTATTCTGGATTCAGGAGTGAGGATGAGGCTGGCAAAACATTGAAAATTTCATTGAGACATAGTTTAAAATGTTTGTAAATATTTAAGGGAAACATCAAGCAATAAACTCAAATTATTGCCTAGTGCAGAAAGAAATGAGTGGGTAATTTATCAAGGCAGAGGAGGGATGGATACTGTGTCTTACTGGGGCACATACATCCTGACATACTAATGGGGATTGTGTCAGTTAAATGCTGACATGCACCAAATCATGGCCCAGTCCAAATGCCTTAGTCATGGCAAGGGGCTAAGAAAGAGAGTATTTGAGAATAATGTGAATTTAAAAGGCAAGTTAGTTTAAATTTCTGTTTGGTAGGCCCCCAGGCCTACAAGTCCAATGGGAATACACTCTAGCAAGGGCTTGATGAATGGCCTTAATGAAGTTGGACAACTCGGAATACATGCATAAAATGATTTTAAATATTGATACGATGTCATTGTGTGTCTGAAGATATTGAAATGTTCATTCTCTGAGCCAGACAGGTTCCATCTAATTTATTAAAGGTGGAAATGATTATTTACACTTGAAAATGGAATGTGTGCCCAGATAGCAGCCAGGGCAATAAAATAATTATTGCATTTAGAGAAATAGATATACTCTATCTTCCAGAAAGAACTATCAGAGCGTGCCCTCCTCACAGTTCGTGGCGGCTGTTAGGAAAACAGTGGTAATTCTCTTTTAGGTTATCACTTCAGATGCCTACGGTCCAGGAGCAAATAGATCTTATAAGAACAGTTAATGATGTTTAATCTGCTCACGTGGAGAAGAAGGCAGGATGGAAAGGCTTCCGGGGTGGAGTGGGTACAGCCGGGCCCCTCCCCCCGCAGATGAAACTATCAGGACACTTGGATGGAACTGCCTGCCAATCCCTGCACCTCACCGCCCCGCTCTGCGACGGGAGGCAGAGGCATGGTGCGCTGGTGGAAAGTGGAGTTCTGTTGTGATGTGAGACTTTCTACGGAGAATGCCTCCGGGCATCTGTCTGCCTCGTGTGTTCGACATTAGGGCTGTGTAGCAAGCTGGATTAGAAGGGTATTAAAGGTAGCAGGCAGTGCCGAGTCAGCTGGAGGTTTGAAAGTGCTAACTAGGCCGAGGAACCAGGGGCGGACCCAGGTATAAAAATAAAATCACCGCTGGCCTAGTTCATTTCCTGCCTATGCATCTTGGCTGGGAGAGCTAATTGCACCTCTTTGGATGTAAGGCTTTCACTCCTGGAAAGCTGCGTAAGTGCTTGGCTCTCGTGCCCATTATATCCTATTAATCTCCCATCACTTTCACTCCGGCTGCACACGTGACAGGCAGGCCATACTGGAGCCATCACCACTGCCAAACCAGTCAAGCAAGAGCACCCCAGAGGGCTGCAGTCGGGGCTAGCAGGCAGGACACAGGACAAGCTGGCCATTCATTCATTCATTTTGCATTTCTTGAACACCTCCTATAATCCCACTTTGGCCAGTGTGACCTTGGAAATTACTTAACTTCTCTGTGTTTCGGTTTCCTCATCTGTGTCATGGGAAAGATGCCAACAACAGCGTCCTAGGAATGCCACACAGGGTCTGGGGGGCAGGGTTGGATAGTTCAGCAAGAAAGTTTGCCACACAAGCATGAGTGTCCAAGATGGTCTAAATTCAACCCCCCAGTACTCATGCAAAAACCTTGGCACAGGCTGAAGAGATAGCTTAGCGGTTAAGGCGCCTGCCTGCTAAGCCTAAGAACCCGGTTCCAATCTCCAGGTCCCACGTTTAGCCAGATGCAAAGTGACGCAAGGGCGCAATGCCGCACTTTCCCACAAGGGGGCGCACACGTCTGGATTTCGTTCACAGCAGCTGAGAGACTGCTGGCGTGCCCATTCTCGATCTGTCTCCCTCTCCCTCTCTCTCTGTCTGTCTCTCTCTGTGTCTCCAAAAATAAAAAAAAAATTAAAAATTTTAAAAAAAACCTTGGCACAGCCACACATGCCTGTAACCCTAATCCTTCAGGGAGCAGAGACAGGAGAATGGCTGGGACTTCCAGGTGCAGGGACAGACTCCATCTCCAGAGGGACATGGAAGAGCAGCCAAGAAGGACACCCAACATTCTCCTTTGGACTCTGCATGTATGTGCATCTGTACATACAACATATGTGCCATGCTACAAGTACTACACAAACACACACATGCAAAATAAATTAAAAAAAAATCCTGAGTGCAGTCCAGATTCAGTTAAGATAAGAACCGTGTCTAGGTATGTAGTTGAAGGTGACCATGACATTCTCACGGCCGTGGGTCTTACCGCATCCCTCACACGGTCTTCTCCATGGAGGGAGGCACAAATAACAAACGCAGACTGTGGCCCTGAGAAGCTGCTAGTCACGGAGAAAGGAGTGAAGCCTGGTTCCAGGTGATAAGGGTATCACCGTCATGTGCGCGCCATCAGCAGGCATTGTGCCAGAGCTAGATGTGGGCTAGGGCACTGGCCTCATCAGAATCTTCCTGGGCCAGGCTGGAGAAATGGCTTAGTGGTTTAGGCACTTGCCAGGGAAGCCTAAGGACCCAGATTAGATTCCCCTGTACCCACGTAAGGCACATGTGTTGCCCAAGGTGGCACATGTGTCTGGAGTTTCTTTGAAGTGGCTGTAGGTCCTGGCATGCCTGTTCTATATCTATCTGCCCCCAAACAAATAAACAAATTTTTTTTTTTTTTTTTCATTTTTCAAGGTAGGGTCTCACTCTAGCCCAGACTGACCTGGAATTCACTATGTCGTCTCAGGGTGGCCTTGAACTCATGGTGATCCTCCCACCTCTGTCTCCTGAATGCTGGGATTAGAGGCATGTGCCAGCATATCTGGCCAACAATTTTTTTTTTTTTTTTTTTTTTTTTAGAAAAAGAATCTTCTTAGGCTGTAGGGATGACTTGGAGATAAAAATGCTTGCCTGCAAAGCCAAAGGACCCAGGTTTGATTTTCCAGTACCCACATAATCCAGATGCACAAT
Source organism: Orientallactaga sibirica (assembly GCA_036365145.1). NCBI lineage: Eukaryota > Metazoa > Chordata > Mammalia > Rodentia > Dipodidae > Orientallactaga > Orientallactaga sibirica. The sequence goes on along the minus strand of JAEOAD010000038.1, from coordinate 12,062,691 downwards.
GTGACTCATGCATCTGAAGTTCATTTGCAGTGGCTGGAGGCCCTGGTGCACCTATTCTCTCTCTCTCTCTCTCTCTCTCTCTCTCTCTCTCTCTCTCTCTCTCTCCCTCTCATGAATAGATAGATGGATAAATAAATAAATAAATAAGATTTAAAAAGAGAGTCTTCCTGGGGCTTGGAGTTACAACCCGTGTTTGCAGACAGGAAATTCAGCCTCATGGATGTCAAGTTAATGAAGCTTCAGCAACAGAGCCCAGCGCAAGTCTTCCCACTGCTGTATAGCCCCCCAGTCTTCCAGAGCCTGGACAGGGGCCTTGAATGAGGGTTGGACCCAAGCTACTGCCTCTCAGTGCTGCTTGCTTCCTTAGGGCCTAGGCCTTTGGGGTCATCTGTGAGTCTGCTTGGGGACCAAGCTAAGGGGTAACCAGTGATATATTTTTCTGCCAGTATGACCAGATAAGCATTCTGAAAGGACGTTTAATCACCTTGGTCTAGCCAAATGGACAAGGTGGACCCCCTATGGGGTCTGTGTGTTAGGGAGAACTTAACTTTCCTCACTGTATGGCAGCAGAGGGCAGCCCATCCCTCCGGCAGGCAGAAGCCTCCTGATCGAAACACAGAGATTATAGGATTGCACAGAGCCCACCATGTCCACTTCTCCCCATGCTGGGAAGTGCCAGCCTTTCCTCTTTCAGCTCCACTGGGCTTCACACCTACCTCTCATCAGAAATGCACTGTGGTCCCCAAAGGACTTCACGACAGAGTTCAGTGAACTAATGACCACAGTGATCACTGCAAAGTAAACCAATGAGGTCTCTAATGAGAACGCCTGTGAGCGCGTCTGCTCATGTCGCTGTCGTGGAGGTGTGAAACATACACGTGCGCAAAACTCTCACCGTGGGTGTTTAAGGAAATAGGTCTCAGATGCTTCTGAGATCGGGGTGTACCACAGTGAACCTGAGTTCTAATCAAATGTCCCAGACGGGACCTGAGCAGAGGAACTTCACTTTCTTTTTGTATTTTTATTCCTTTTTTTTTTTAACAGTTATTTCATTGTGTTCCCGACTTTTTATCCTTTTGGCATGATTATTGAATACAAGTGAGTCTCTCTTTCAAGTTATTCCCTTGAATACATGAGCTTGCCTATTCCTCTAAAGAAAGGATTTACATACACACACACACACACACCCACACACACACACCGCCACACACACACACACACATGCACACCCACCCCTGACACACACACGCGCGCGCACACACACACACCGCTCAGGGAACAGTGCAGAAGAGGGGATAGAAAGAATGTAAGAGCCAGAGGACAGAGAGAAGTGCTATGAAAGCTGCCAATCTATCATGGCCGTGGCATCCATGACCTCACAGAGATTGTTGTGACCTGCACAATCCTGGGCCCGTCACCCGTCACAGATGGTACAGCATGGGCATGAGGCCCCGCCCCTCCATGAGGAGTTATACTCAGTTAATGGAGGCTGAGGAGTGGGAGACATTTTCTGCCATGGTATACCTGCTGTTAAGAACCACCTCCTCTGATCAGTAATCTGCCAGTCATGCCCATGAAGGTAACCCTAATTAAATTCATCACGTCACACCAACACATAAGAACAAAGTTGAAAAATAACAGCTTCAGTGGAAGGGTCCCGGGACAGGGAGGGAGTTAAGGAGAAGGGAATGGAGGAGATTATGCTCAAATATGTGTGTGTGTGTGTGTGTGTGTGTGTGTGTGTGTGTGTGTAAATTGTCAAGACATTTAAAATTTCTTGTTGAAAAAGGATGTGCCCTGCCAATGGATGAAGTGTAATTTTAGAGCTATTTGTTGTTAAAACCGTTGCCAGAACTAGATGGCAAGACCCGATTGCTGAAGACACCCTATGCTTGGGTTGCAGGACACCGGGAAATCGAGCTGGAAGGTCTGAGCTGGAGGTCTCCTCCCTGCTGGCTAGTGGTCATGGTACACAGCCTGCTTGAGGGGGAAAGTCTGCCGCAGTTTGGCCAGCATCGGATCCTGCAAGCTAAACTACTGACCACCCAGACAAAGCGTCTCCACTGGTGCAATAGTGGCATGTCTTTTATGGGGATAACCAACTGCTCTCTGATTTAACTTAAGATTTGCTCCATGGGAGAGAGTTCATGCCTGATACTGAAAACTTAGTTCAAAGTCTTTGGCTGGGAAGGTCACAAACCCTGGGGAGGTTGGGGGGTGGAGGGAGTTACACTGTTGTTTAACTACATGAATATATGACTGCCATCAAAACTCATCAAAGCCGGGTGTGGTGGCGCACGCCTTTAATCCCAGCACTCGGGAGGCAGAGGTAGGAGGATCGCCGTGAGTTCGAAGCCACCCTGAGACTCCATAGTGAATTCCAGGTCAGCCTGGACCAGAGTGAGACCCTACCTCAGAAAACCAAAAGAAAAAGAAAAACTCATCAAAGTGCTGAGAAGTGACAGCTGAGTGCTCGGCACTTATGAGACAGTTCTGTCACCCCTTTCGATGTCTCAGAGCCTATGATGGAAGAGGTGGGGAGAAGAGTGTTAGAACGAGAGGACGGGGAGGAGTGCTTTTGGAATGCTACCTCCCAGAAATGAAGTGGTTGTATCTGTAGCCTCACGGTGGCTGTCATTATCTGCACAAGATTTGCATAATTTTAGTCCAAAAACGTTGTTTTGACAGGGCGTGGTGGCACACGCCTTTAATCCCAGCACTCGGGAGGCAGAGGTAGGAGGATCACTGTGAGTTCGAGGCCACCCTGAGAGTACACAGTGAATTCAGCCTGGGCTAGAGTGAGACCCTACCTTTGAAAAACCAAAAAATAAATAAATAATTTAAAAAAATAACAGGTTGTTTTGGATGGTGGAAAAGGGGGAGACATCAATATAAAAGAAGGAATAGTAGGGGGAAAGTATGGGTCCAGTGGAGGGGGTTATAGGAAGGAGGGTAGAGGAGAGTGGTGGGGTGGGTATTATAAAATTCATTTTAAGTGTCATTTATACTAATTTAATGACTCCTTCAGTATTTATCTTGAATGGACGTGTGTTTGCCATGTAATCCACAGTTCTGTGCTGCCAGGCAGCGTGTGACAGAGCCTCCTTCTACACAAGTGGAAACAACTCCACAGCCATCAGGGATTCATAAACACAACCAAATCTTTCCAGGCAGCTTTTTGGTTTTGCAAACATACCCACATATAAATTAGGGCATATATTCATTCTACCACAAACCCAGATGACCAAAGTCAATTTTTTAAAAATAGCAAAACAAATTTAAAAAAGAAAAGAAACAGTGAATAAGAAGAGAAAGAACATTTGTTTACAATATATTTTCATCTTTGCAGCTTTGGGTTCTGTTAGATACAGACAATAGAAAATAGCCTTCCTCAAGCCATGGATGAGAACCTGTGTCAAAGAAGGAGAGAAAGAAAGATAAAATCATTCAGGAAACTTTGGGTGAGTGTGAAGGTGGAAGCCCTTGCTCACCTGCTAGCACTTAGAGCCCATACATCAATCCATATGGCCGATCCAACCTGGCTCTTCGGTCAGGAAGCAATTCTTCAAACAATTCCTTCCTTCAGTCATCAACTACTGAGCATGTGTTTCATGCCACATATGACTTTTGCTCTTGGAGAGAAGATACCAGGCCCTCCAGCTGCTGAAGCAGATCGAGGAGACAGGGTAGCTGTGCCCCCTCCAGCCTTGCGTACATCTTCGGCTCTCTGAAATTTCCTGATAGGTGAAAATACAAGCCAATACCCTATCTTAGAAGACTGGAGAGATCGGTCAGACCCATCTGCGAAGATCTTTGAAACTAACAGATGTGAAAAGACAGTTCAATCGTCTTCTTTCCAGTTCCCTTTACATCATTTTTGACCTTTAAACCACTCACCACATTTGCTCTTATATCATAGTTTAATGGATTCATTTGCAACAGTTCAGACCAGGACTTCTTGAGGACACGTGGTAGTCATTAGAGCTCTGAGGAGATATCAGCAGCTCTCCACGTCCGCATCCCTGAGACTGCATTTCCGGGTCTCCTTGGCTTTGAGTGTGGCTGTGTAACCACTTCTATCCCTCAATGTCAGTGGAACTCGTCTTTGCTGCTAAATCCTTTAAAACAATCCCCGTGGAAATAATAAGTTGAGATAATGGTGATCCAACTCCAATTCCATAGTGAAGTTCCGAAGCCAGCCCACACAGTGAATGAAATCTGCCTTTGGTTTAATCAGTGCCTAAGATTTAGAGGGCCTTTGTTACAACAGCATCACCTCCCTCATCCTGACTAATGCAGACCACCCCACATTCGGTAGGGCACGGAGTCTAGCTTGGGCCACGTGCAAAGTCTCAATGAAGAAAACCTAACTAGCTCAGGAGGAGGCGAAAATGTATGTGATTCCAAGTACATGAATTTCACATGTGAGTGTAATAAATTTGCCCATGCTAAAAGATCAACATTAAATAAGAACCACTTAAAACCAGATAGTAAGCCAGGCATGGTGGGGCATCCCTTTAATCCCAGCACTCGGGAGGCAGAGGTAGGAGGATCAGCGTAAGTTCAAGGCCACCCTGCGCACTACATAGTGAGTTCCAGGTCATCCTGGACTAGAGTGAAAACTTACCTCAAAAAAAAAAAAAAAAAAGGAAAAGAAAAAAATTCAGATAGTAAAATAGTGGTCCCATTGTATCCAGTCACGGATACATATTGAGCACCGAACAAAAACAGAAACGGTGAGGAAGAAGACATAATCTTTCAGGGAGGAAAATCAAATTAGATCACTTCAGGTTGGCAGAATAATTGCTGGGGACAGGGACATACAAGGCAACGGAGGACAATGCACCCGGGGTTCCAAAGACACACTTCGTGTCAGTACACTCTTGGATCTGTTCCCACTGGCCTGGCGGTCACCAAGGGTCAACCAAGGGGCAGTTGGGAGGACAACATTCTCCTCAATGCTTAATCCAAACGGCCCCAGTGCCTGCCCATCAGAGGAGGGCACTTTCAGACTGTCAGTGGTACTCGGGCAGGACTTAGGTGAGGGAGGACGTGCACTCAGTCTGACACTCTAGGTACCAAAGGTCTGGCTCTAGTCATTTCTATTTGTGTAGCTTAACAGAGAACATGCTTTCATGGACACAGGGAGGCCCAAAAGAAAGGAGAAACTGCGCCCCAGGAGGGAAACTGGCTTGTTGTAGAAACGCTGGAGATCTCTGCCAGAATACCTTCGTGTGAGCCTTGGTGCCGCCTGCTGCTGACTGCGTGACCCTGGGCTGCTTGCTTGACCTTCGTATGCTCGTTCCCTCGTATGTAAGGTGCTGCTACTGATAGTTACAGAGAGGGATGCTGTGACCCGTTCAGCAATGAATGCAGGAGTGTCACTGAGACCTTAGTAGCCACAGCTTATGGGCCCCATAAACGTAGCTGCTGGTACTGTCATAGTTATTATTATTATCAATTATTATTATTATTATATTTAACATATTTTCAGCAGCACTATTGTTCCTTAAGGTCACTCAGCTGATAAGCGAGAAAGAGGATTTTGACCACAGTGCCTTCAAGGTGGACCACGAGGGACCATAAGAGAGACAAGTGTGCCATGTCAATTGATACTCATAGGCAGAACAAAACCCCCATGTTCTGACTTCCAGGCCGCCATGTGAAATCAGTTAAGCCAACCATTCAGGAGTGGCCGTACATGGCCATCACCATTGCTCCCTGCCAGGGAATCACTTCCAGTCTGGCAGCCGTAGGAGGAGCTCACGGGTGCAACTTCCATGATGTCCCAACCAACCAAGCTCCCCCAGTCCTAATGAGCCCAAAGCAGTGGTCTGCGTAAGTTGAATATCAAACTCATCAAGAAAGTCCCGCTCTGATTGCGGGCTCGCGGCGGCAGTCATGCAACTCAGTCTCCTTTCAGGAGCACCATTGACTATATGAGCTAACTGAGGAGATAACGAGTGGCTGGAGATTGTGCGGAGGGTTCGTGTCTATATTTTTTTTTCTTCCTCTGTCTTTAAGTGATTGCAAGCAAATGAAAGAAAACCACCTACTATATGTCATGAACTATAGCATCATGTCCACGCCGCTGTCTTTGGAAATGCAGGCCTGGCAGATTGTGGGAGAGCTGGGGAGGGCTTCTGAAGAGCAAGCCATTAATGTTGGAGAGTCGACACCTATCATTCCAGTCTGTAAATTGCCACGGAATCACAAGTTCACTTAGGAGCGTTGGAACTTTCCCCCACCGACTTACCTTGTATGTCATTTTCCTATTGACATCAAAAACAGAAACTCCATTGATCGTCTCCCGGTGATTTCACTGAGGGGGTTAGACAATCAATGCAAACCATTGATTGTAATGGCAGTTCTTGCCGACTTAAGGGGGCATTCACCTCGGATGGGATTCCACCACATGAGCAGGTATCCCTTTTCAATCACTTACAAATCAATGTTCAGTCACTTTCTTCTTAAAAACCGTTACCCAATCACTTATTACCAAGCCCTAAACTTTTCAAGGATCTTTTGGAGTCCTGCAATAATAAGATCTGCCAGGTCGCTGTGTCCTTCCTTCATGGTGCCCTCCCCGCCTGGCAGGTGATGTTCCTCTAACTTTGTCTCACGGAGAATTACAAATTCTCTTTCAGATCCCAGCATCTGGCTGCCATGATGGAATCGGGTGATTGGAAAATCATCTGAAGAGACATCCGTCTGTGCCAAGTGGACCAGGAGTCACTGTGGATTCGCTTCCTCCCTTCATCCTGTCACCAGTTGCCCATTCTGTCATTCCATGGGGAGTACACACCATGTTCAAGCAATCGGGGACATGTCTTTGACCATGACAGCTAAGATTACCGTGTACATGTGTGCATGCATTCTGAAGGAAGAGACAATTCACATGGGTGTGAGCAAATAAATTATGGAGATATTGTAATCGAAGTAAGAGCAGTAAAAATATCAAAAGAACATGGAGGGTTACAAGTTCACATCATGGGATTTTTGTCTGGGTCACAGCGAAGAACAAAGTTGGTGATCCTGGATTTATCTCGCATTTCCCCACTTCGTGCTGAAGCTATAACCCTATTGGACAGGGAAAAGATATATTAACATCATGCCGGTTTTTTTTAAAAGATGAGTAAGAAAGCAGCATCAAACCATGTGATAAAGCAACTGTAAACACTCGCTGCCTTTCCTGTCAGGATGGACTTCTTTGAACTGACCATTCACTTTCCTTCTCTCCCTCCCACATCCAGATCATCTAAATGGCCAGTTATTTGACCCTTATAAAGACTTTTATTCCCTATCATGCCAAAGATGACATTTGCATCAAAGAAGTTGACAAGGCCCAGGATGGTGCTCTGGGTCTTGCTTTGTGAAGAATCTCACCGAATGGAGGGCCTCACTGGAGCTCAGGAGGCGAGCTGTCCCAACTGGAGACCTAACGCCCGGGAACAGTGAGCACTAAAAATGAGTGTGAACTTTTACTGGGGAGAAATCTAGATTTTTAAAAAATACATTGTTTATTTATTTATTTATTTATTTATTTATTTTTTATTTTTTGGTTTTTTGAGGTAGGGTCTCACTCTGGCCCAGGCTGACCTGGAATTAACTATGTAGTCTCAGGGTGGCCTTGAACTCTGGGCGATCCTCCTACCTCTGCCTCCCAAGTGCTGGGATTAAAGGCATGCGCCACCACGCCCGGCTTGTTATTTATTTGAGAGAGAGAGAGAAAGAAGGAGAGAGAGAGAGAGAAAATGGGATCACCAGGGCCTCCAGCCACCACAAACAAACTACAGAACCATGAGCCTCCTTATGCATCTGGCTCATGTGGGTCCTGGAGAGTTGAACTGGGATCCTTTGGCTTTGCAGACAAACGCCTTAATTGCTAAGCCATCTCTCCATCTCCTAAATCTGGATTTTTTAAAATTTTTAAAATATATTTTATTTATTTATTTATTTGAGAGAGAGAGAGAGGCAGAGACATTTGGAGAGAATGTGTGCACCAGGGCCTCCAGCCACTGCAAACGAACTCCAGATGCATGCGCCCTCTCGTGCATCTGGCTTACGTGGATCCTTAAGAATCAAACCGGGATCCTTTGGCTTTGCAGACAAACACCTTAACTGCTGAGCCATCTCTCCAGTCCCCTAAATCTGGATTTTTGAGTGACATTGAGTACATTCCCTCTCAGACCTTTCATTGTATCACTTGTCACATCAGGAGAGTTACACTCTCTATGGGGTCCCTGGAAAATTGGAACAGAGGGTTTGTGAATGGAAGCTGCTAATATTTTTGCTAACAACATCTTTCCACCACTCTGTATTGTGATCTTTCTCTTAAAGAAACCTCAGGAGGCAAAGTAACTGACACAGATACTATTTTCTTGGAAAGTTGGTCAGAGTATAACTTTATTTCCTAATTGTCCCCTGCTCTTAAATGATCTTGCTTTCATCTGCACATTTGTGTCCTATATTGAACCTGTATGCCAATCCTTCCATTTATAGCACGCTAGGGACACTGTAAAGAATGAAGTCTTTCATGAGCCAATGTTTAGCAAGCACCTTCTGGGAGGGAGGTTGTGTGAGCTTTCCATGGAAAGGAGGTGAAGTGAACTGATACAAAAATGAGCATGTGAAAATAGAAGAAATTATATCTAGGGCTGTAGAGATTGCTTAGTGGTTAAGGTGCTTGCCTGAAAAGCCAAAAAACCCAGATTCAATTCCCCAGGACCCATGTAAGCCAGACGCCCAAGGTAGTGCATGCATCATTTCACTTGCAGCAGAGGCCCTGGCATGCCCATTCTCTCTGTATATCTGCCTCTCCCTTTCTCTGTCAAATAAATAAATGAAATAAATAAAATTTTAAGTATAAACAAGAAGAAATTATATCTATATGATGATGAAGATTTGAAAGTACCAAGTGTTATGAGACAGTGATAAAATTTAGAGGCCAACAAACAGGTTTGTGTTCACTGTGGTGTCATGGGCATCTTGAAGGCGTAGGATTGGTCTTCTTGAGCTCAGAAAATGACACCTCAAAGTATGGCACGTAGACACTACCTACGTCCTGTGAATTTAAGGGTTGTGGACCTGGATTGTCACCTTCTCTTCTCCTCTTTCTCTGGATCCTTTCTTTCCTTCACTGAAGCAATTTATAGAATGTACAAGTGTTCTTTCTCAAAGCTGGTCATGGAAACTAGAAATGGTGCTCTGACCTTTCCCTGCCGTTTTGTGTTGTATACACATTGGCCATAAAGGAATTCTGTGAATGACTTTGTCTGCGAGCGAGCACAAGCCTTTCATCCCTAGAGGACCCTCCCTGACACCTGGCAGGAAGAATGCTCCACAAACACTAAGGTAAGCTGACTATACAAGCTTACTGGGCAACCCCCTCCCCCAACTCAGTCTACCCCCATGACGTCATGACCTTTCCATCTAATCACATGTCCCTCTGCCTGGTCATTCTTCATTGAGCCTGTGCTTCATGCACAGGCAGTTCTCTCAAGGGCTTTGGGTTTTTATTGCTGAAATTTTCCATGTCATGAAGAAATTTAAGTAAGTCTGTGATATTTTTCTCATGCTAATTGGTCACTTGAGATAGAGGTGTTGGCAATAACCCTTAGGACAGGGAGGGGAATGTATTACCTTTTTCCCATTCCTATATCCTGGAAGGCAGAGGATTTAAAGATAGACAGGAGAGAGGAAAAGCCACCTAGGAGGGGAGGGAGGAAGGAACATAAGCCAATGTCCTGAGGTGGAAAAGCTTAAGACTTGAGTGGGACCCGTAGAGGTAATAAGAAAGAGCAGACCTCAGGGTTTGGGCATCTGATGCCAGAGGGTCCTGGGGACCCAATGAAAGGGCTCAGGCTTTCCTACCAGAGAGAGAACTGACCCTGTACACTTAAGAACTACCCAAGCACTTGCCTCTGCAAGCCTATTGGTCTCTGCTTTTGAAAAGACAGTAGAACTAACTCTTAGCTCACAGGCTGGAGTTGAGGATTGACGGGAATGCTATAAGCATGATTTGCCACGGCAGCTGGCACGCTACATGTTCTGAGACATGAGCTGGAATTCCTGGCTGAGTTGGTGGGATGAAAGCTCTGGGGTAAGGGTTAGCATGCCTCCAACACAAGCCTGGACAGGGGAGTAATGCCAGCACAGGGGAAAGTGGCACTCAGGAAGGAAAGAAGACACATTCCCAATGTGCTCAGGTTGGTTCCAGTAGAGCCTGAAACCAGAGAACCTCGGACTGCCCAATTTTGAGACCCACTAAATTCTCCCTTTTGCTTAAGCCACTTTCAATTGCATTCCCTGTTGCTTGCTCCCGAAAGTGTTACTACATAAATACACTTCTGATATTTGAAATCATGAGCTCATCTCACACACAAGACTTTATTCCCATCAGATGATCCCTGAGACACTTCAGCTCAAATCAGAAATGCTCAAACCACACCATGACTTGGGCACCTTGGCTGGGTTTTGCCATCATCCATTAAATAATATACATATGTTAATATCATATGTTTATTTGTTAACCATTGGTAATGGCTGTCTGTAATCCAGGTTGGATTCAGTTCTACACATTATAATTAGTAGTAATATTATTATTGTTATTATTATATTTTCTTCTGGCATGGGTCCCTAGGAGTGTCAGGACCTCCTACTCTCTCTGCCTAATGTGCTTAATGGGGGTCCCAGCTGTGTCCCATAGAAGACTGCTTCAGAAGACTGATGGGGGTAAGCCTAGAGGCTCCATCATCCTTTGAATGCTACAACCTTGCTGCAAGCAAGAGGTATTCATGTCTTCATTTGATAACATGGATTTCCAACCTTGATCCCACAAACAGTAGGAGGTGTTCTGCCATTACCAAGCCGTCCACCACAGGACTCCACCAAGACCCCTTCTCTACCTGATTCTCTCTCATATCAGTGATGGAGCAAAGGGCTTAAGCTTCATAAACTTGGGCCTTAGGTCTTCTCCCAGTGCTCGATACATTAGCACTGAAATATTTCCATTCTTTCTTATTCTTGTTTCCATCTAATCCTAATTCCTTAGCTCAGTATTCTCTCAACTCCCACGCATGCTTGTCCATTCCTTCTTTTAAATATCGGCAAGCAGGGCTGGAGAGATGGCTTAGCGGTTAAGGCACCTGCTTTTGAAGCCTAAGAACTCAGATTCGATTCTCCAGGTCCCATGTTTAGCCAGACACAAAAAGTGACGCAAGGGCGCAATGTCACACTTGCCCACAAGGGGGTGCACACATCTGGAGTTCATTCACAGTGGCTGAGAGGCCGCTGGTGCCCATTCTCTATCTGTCTCTTTCTCTCTCATTCTCTCTCTCTCTCTTTCTCTCAAAAAAAATCTGCAAGCAGCTAGAGAATAAACTAAGAAGCACAAAAGGTAAGGAGGGGAAGATGAGGCATGAGACACTGTGCAGAAAAAAGTCACATTTCAATAGGGAGTCCCTGAGTTCTGTCTGTCCTTCGCACATGGGGCTCCTGCCTTGTTCATTGTGTTTGGAGGGTAGTTCTCCTTGGACAGGCAAGCTAAGTGCATTCTCCAAAATGCCTTCTAAGTAATCACCACACACCAAGAAGCCACTATCTTGGGTACACTCGTGGAAGGTCACTCTGAGCCCTGGCTCTCACTGTCCTGGCTCAGATGCCAGAATACCTTATGAGGGCTTACCATGGACTCCTGCCCCCTGTTCATCATCATGTTATTATTTTGTGTTCCTTTAATATGTTCACTGAGAGATGATCATGTGAGGACTATTAACTCTGGTGGCTTGCATTTGTAACTGCTTGTATATAAAGAAACGGCACGTTCCAAAATCAGAACAACACTAATAAATGAGTCAATTTACTCTTTCCCAGCTCTGTATTCACAGTCCTGTTAGTGTGTAAGTGCACAGTCTGAATTTCGATTCAGTCATCCTGGTCCTAACTCTTTTTTTTGTTTTTCTTCATATTTAAATATGTGTTTGTCACACCGAACACAATCATTGTAAATACTCTCATTCAATAAATATTTATTGATTAGCTATTTAGTGTCAGATCGTTCGTAGGTACACAGGAAGGACAGGGACAGTTTACAATAGACCAAGGAGGAAAGCAACAGAGACAAACTTTCCAGCCACAAAGCCATGAATCAAGAATGCTATCACACGTAAGTGAGGGGTCTTTGGGGTGCTTCAAGTGGAAAAACTAATCAAGTCTGAAATTCAGGGTATATTTTAAAGTTTGAGGGGGAAATGGCTAGAAAAGAATGAATGACTGAAGAATGAATGAAAGGTCCTCAGTCTATTTTGTGTTTATAGAGGGATGGAAAAGCTGGATTAGTTAACTTCTCCTTGCTGGGACAAAACACCCAACCAGAAGCAACTTAGGAAAGGAAAGAGTAATATTTTGGCTTAGGGAAAGTTTCATCACAGCTGGGGAAGCAGGAAGCCTGGGTGACAGGGCCACATCAGCAGAAAGGAAGTAGTCTATCTACGGGGCTTGGAGCTGAGCTATATCACCCCCCAAGCATGCCCCCAGCAACATCCCTAGTCCAGCAATGCCTCATTTCCTAAAAGTCCCCCGATTCCAAACAGTGCCACCAGCTGGGGACCAAGTGTTCAAAGACACGAGCCCAGGGGACATTTCCCAGTCAAACCACAGCAATGGTATCGGTGGAATACCACCAGCTCCGTGAGTGCCTTTAACCATGGTGATTTTTGTGTTAAGGGTACCCTGCCACAATTATAGGAATTGTAAAAGGTGTGGGGAGCCACTCCCCTCTTTTCCACCTGCCAACTGCTTTGGGCTGGAATTCCACACAGGGCACAACTTCCCACCCATTTCCAAAATGCCATCTTCCAGGCAGCAGCCATGGTGTGTCAGGCACATTATTTGTAAACACAATTAAAAACCCAACCACAGACGCCATCATCGGAGGGGTTAAATGCGCCCCTGCCCTGTAACAGTGCACCGTCATTCCCATTAACAGTAATGAGAGTCCCATGGCTGAATTTACCCCCTAGAGTTTGCAGATGGAAGAGGGAGAAAAAAACAAAACAAAATAAAAAACACGATCTTATGTACAAACTGGAAATGAAGCCGGAAAGGGGAATCTGACCTCAGAGATGCCACAGGAGTGATGAGCAGGCAGTTTCAGGGACAAGGGTGGTTGTTCCAAAGGAAGCCAAGAGGGAGAGATCGTGCCAGGCCTTGGGCTCCCAAGCATTGTGTCAGGTGGTCAGGTTAACTGGAGGCCCAAGGTCAGGGCCCAAGTTGTGACTCTAAGGCCGTACAGAAGTGGTCAAGATCTGGTTGCAAGTGGATTTCTCGGGAGGGCTGTACGAGAGAGTGTCTTCTCTCCTCATGAAATACATCAGGTTAATCTCCTCTGACTTGGTCGGAATTTCCTATGGATCCCGAGTCATGTTCTATTTCTATGTTGCTAGGAAAAACAAACAAATTAACATCGTGGCTTAGAGGGGCTAACCTGGATCTCTTTCTTTTTTCTGTCATTAGTTTTGTCTCTGCACACCTCTTTCTCTCTGTGTGTTTTCCACTCTCTATCTCCTCCCCACCCTCACCCCCACCCCTACTGTCGTTCTTTCACCATTGATCCAGTATCTGTCTCCCTGCAACAACATACCCATTTCCATTTCCTCCTTGGCCACACTTGGAGGATATGCTCCACTTCCAGTTTGATCAGTGCTGACCAGGACAGTCTCTTTGAACAACTCAGAAGGTCAAAAGGGGAGACTGCAGGGTCCCCACCTTGCCAGTAGATTGAATGAATTACAGCCCAGTTCTCATCTTTCTTCCCTAAGTTTGGCCAGGGTTGGGGTGTTTTTCCGAGAAAGGTATGATCACAGCTGAAGTAACCAACCTAGAGCTACACTTGACTGGGTTTGCCTGAGAGGCACAGCTCACTAAGACAGCTGCTTACCATCCAGATGTAGCCAAGATGTCTCCAAGGTCAGAACTGTTCCAAATGCCAACACTCAAAAATGCTCTCCCTGTCTTCACACTACTGGAGTTTACTCTGATGTGAAAATGCTTTGGGGGAGGATAAGAATACGAGGTACAGGGCTGGAGAGATGGCTTAGCGGTTAAGGCGCCTGCCTCCTAAGCCTAAGAACGCCGGTTCCAATCTCCAAAGGTTCCAATCTCCAGGTCCCACATTTAGCCAGATGCAAAGTGACGCAAGGGTGCAATGCCGCACTTGACCACAAGGTGGCACATGCATCTGGATTTTGTTCGCAATAGCTGAGAGGCTGCTGGCGCACCCATCTCTATCTGTCTTCCTCTCCCTTTCTCTCTGTCTCTCTGTGTCTCTCTACTAAAAAAGAAGAATATGAGGTACAGATACACAATGGGGTACTGTCAGGATAGAAGCAACAGCAAACTCCTGTCATTAGTGACAGTATGGACATCTCTGGAGATCACTGTGTAAGGTGAAATCAGACAGACACATAAAGACACAACGGATTCACAGGATGCAATTTTAACAATTGATCGTCAGGCCAGGGAGATGGCTCAGCAGTTAAGAGTGCTTGCTTGCAAGTCTGTTGGACCAAGTTTGATTCCCCACAGATCCAAAATAGGGCACGCCTACAATGCGCCTACAACAATGGGAGGTGGAGTTAAGAGAATCCCAGAAGGTAGACAGGTGCACACACAGCAGAAGAAACAGTGAGGGAGACCATGTTTCAAGCAAGGGAGAAAAGAGAACAAGCTCCCCACCTCTGTCCTCAGAGCCCCCCACATGTGCAGTGGCTCACACACATCATCAACAGATAGATGACAGGTGACGATTGACTGACTGATGATGATACAGGTAGATAGATGATATAGACTAGATAGATCAATTGATGATAGATAGATGAGACATAGAAAGATAGATAGAAGATAGATAGATTAGATGATAGATAGATTAAATGACAGATCTCAGAGAAGTAGAGGGTAATATAGTGCTGACCAGAGGCCCAGGAGGGAAGGAGAGAGGGAGGGATGGCAGTGCAAGTTCAGTTACATGGGAGCAGTGGCCATCATGCTGGGCTGTGGGGCAGTGGGGGACGAGCATTAATAGTGAGGTCTGGCATGTTTCAGTGTAGTGAGAAAAGGAGATCTCCAACCTCATTGCCACAAAGAAATGAGAAATGGTTGAGACCACTGATAAGCCCATTTCCCGGATTTGATTGTCATGCAGTGTGTAGACATGCGGATGCTTCCCACCACACTCCATAAACATGTACATTTATCATGTGTCGACTAAAATTATTAAGGATCAAGCTGCCAGCACCTTAACGCTCACCACCGAGAGAACAGTACATATTCTGCTGGCCAGACTCAGGCTATTGAAGACACCATCCTCTGAGCATGACCACCATGACCATCTTCCTGAGAGCAGGCAAGAGACCCTCAACACTGGGTCTGTTGATGTTCCCCCATAGGAGGAAGGATGTGGAGGGTCATCCAACCCATACCTGGATCTCAGCCACTCCCTCCTGACTCTCTACCAGCTATAATTCTGCCTCAGCTGCACGTGGTCTTGTGGTCTTGGGAGGTGTTAGTGTATACAGCTTGCAGAAGTTTAACTGAAGGGAGGACCCCATCTATACAGCCATGGGTCAGTTGTCATCCATGTTGGGGTGAGACTTTCTGGTGATGTGTCTGCTTTGGGGGTCACCCATGTTCCTATAAGTGACCCATCATCCATGCTATGCAAGTAAGTCCATTAAACTCTTTGATTCTCCAAGTTGGACTATGGTTGAGTCACACTTTGTTGGTGGTGCCCTATCTGGAGTGAAACAGATGTCCACTTACCTCTCCCCAGACAAAGTTCACTGCAACACAAGCTTTTTATTGCCAAACACTTGAAGCCAAAATCACAACATCAACCATGTCTTTGACAATGTTGTGACCCTCATAAATCTTGTTAAATCTTGACCCCCTGGGCAACTGTTTTTGGCAGTCTATGTAACAAACAACAAAATGGGAAGAAATTCACGGAGCTATTGTCACACCCCAAAGTGCCATGATTGTGTAAAGGAAAACGTGGGTGATTGCTTGAGTTACAAGCTCAAATAGCCAGTTTTCCACACAACCTGTTTACCTAAAAGAACAACACAACAGACAGACAAACTGTGGTTGTTAAGGTGACCGCTTGACAAACACCTCTCAGAAAGGAAGAGGGATAATTTCAGTAGAAATGACTGACAACAGCTGGTTTCAAATTAAAATAATTGAGCATCTACCAACATGAGCTTGATGAAGCCCCGGTACTTAATGACATTTTCTGATGAAATTGCTGCCATACTATTGGTTTGGTGTTTGAGACATTTCATGAGTAAAGATACCAGCATATGGAAAATTAGTGCCACTCATCAAATATATATTTTCCAAGAAATACATATAGCATGTTATAAAAATCTCCTGCTCAACTACTTACAGAGGCGGATACTGCTTACCTGATTCAAAGGTCAGATGGGATGGGCACATTCACAGGAACGTGTCCTTGCCACGTGTGTGTCATGAATTCCACTTGAAGTTTAAGACAAGGCAATGCAGGTTAGTACAACTAAGCGTGAAACCTCCACTGGTGTGGATTCTGATTTCACATCACAGATAACCTTTAAGAAGCGACTACTTGACAAGGGTTGGTGTAGTATGAAAGAAAGCCATGCAACACGAGAACACACATACATAACTAAAGTCAAGTGGACTTCTACATGTTGAACAGGGCTCCATGGTTCCATGAGATGTGAGCCCTAGAGGAGCTGGGGGAAGGGGCCCTGTACTCGCACTTCCACACATGCCAAGTACACAGTTGGAAACATAACACGGTAACACAAAGCAGAATGGCCTCCCCTTCTTTCAGAGAACAGGCGTGGAGTCACCCTCCGGACCTGCTGCTTCTCCTCCCCCACCTTTCACCTCCCAAAGCTCAGATTCCTAGCACTGCCCTCCTAACTGTTATGGAATCTACTCTTCCCATGGGCGCTTATCTTCACAGTGGGTTTTAGGCTCACTGTCCCTCCGGTAGCCCCTGTGCCTCAGTTTTGTTTCTTCCAAGACTCTGCTCAAAAGTGACATCCTAGCCAGGTGTGGTGGCACCCACCTTTAATCCCAGCACTCGGGAGGCAGAGGTAGGAGGATCACCGTGAGTTCAAGGCCACCCTGAGACTACAGAGTGAATTCCAGGTCGGCCTGGGCTAGAGTGAGACCCTACCTCGAAAAACAAATAAACAAAAAGATCATATCCTCAGTGACACCTCGCCTAGCCATTCTTGTCATATCACACCGCCACCTCCCCGACATCCACTCTGGGCCTCCTGTACTGTCTCCATTTCTCCCCAGTGGATCTCTCCCCAGTGCTCTGGCTTATCTCTTCACTTGCAGTTTTGGTTGGTGGGCTGTCTTCACTTCCAGAAAGTAGGGTCAGGGTGCTGCCCTCATCTGTACCCATGGAACTTGGAACATGGCTGTCCTAGGTGTGTTATGCCAGAAACATAGACTGGCACATTTGTGACTTTCCACAATGTCAGAATGTATAGTTACTCTACCAATAAAGCCACAAGCTCCATGGCTTCATTGAGTGCAATCTACCAAGTAGTTCCCATTTCCCCTGATGGCGCTCCGAAGCAAACACGGGCTCCTCCAGTCTGATCTCAACCACCAGGTCTCAGACCACCCATTACACTTCGGCACTAGTTACCTTACCCATTGCTGGGACCAATAACTGACAAGAAGGGGCTTAAGGAAGGGAAAGGGCTCTTTTGGCTCACAGTTCCAGGACTACAGTCCATCATGGAGGAGAAAGTATGACGGCAGGAACAGGAGGCCAGCAAGTCAGACAGAAAGAAAGAGCAAACAGGAAGTAGACATAAGCTATAAGACCTCAAGCCCCACCCCTAGTGACCCACTTCCTCCATCCAGGCTCCACCTCCTAAAGAGTCCACAACCTTCTCCATCCGGTGCATCTGGTGCCACTGACAACGGACCACGTGTTGAAATATGCAAGTTCAGGGGTGGGGCATTTCACATTCAAACCACAATAACTTCCCATGATAATGTACGTGTGTGTGTGTGTGTGTGTGTGTGTGTGCGTGCTATAGAATACTGCAAAAATGTTAAAAAGGCCACAGAGTGCGAAGAGGTCTTCCTGGAGGCAGAGAGGTGACAATGATGCAAAAAGAACCATTCAAGCCAGGCGTGGTGGCGCACACCTTTAATCGCAGCACTAGGGAGGCAGAGGTAGGAGGATCACCGTGAGTTCAAGGCCACCCTGAGACTACATAGTTAAGTCAGCCTGGGCCAGAGTGAGACCCTACCTTGAAAAACAAAAAAAAAAAAAAAAAAAAAAAAAAAAGAAGAAGAAGAACCACTCAAAAGGCAGAAAAGGACTGAAGGAACCCAGCTGTAAAGTTATACAAGGGGTTTGGGAGTCACAGAGTCTAGCCAAGCTGCCAGGGTACAGAACCATAAAGGCAAAGAGCCAGGTCCAGATGGATGGGTGGACAAACAAATGGACAGGTGTCAACAATTCACGTGGACCATGTTTAGCAGTGGGGACGGGGGGAGTTCTCTGCCTGTCATTCTCTTGACATACAAACACCATGTGGTCCACAGGGTCGCCATGGCAGGGCCCTGTTAGGTAACCTTCTCTTTAGAGTGTGTGAGTGAGGGTGTTTCACCCTTGGCTGGGTTGGAGGGGGAATTAGTCAGGTAGCCACTCAGAAGAGGGCCCAAAAAGGAAACCAAAAGCGATGTCACAGCACGTGCTCCTGCAGAACCAGAATTCGGCGTCTGATCCGGTCTTCCAATCAGCTTTCTCTCTCACCTCCTACTCAGCTGTGCTGATCTCTTCCCGAGCCAGCCCCCACATCCAGACCAGTCAGCTCTCTCTCACCTCCTACTCAGGTGTGGTGACCTCTCCCCAAGCCAGCCCCCACGTCCAGACCAGTCAGCTCTCTCTCACCTCCTACTCAGGTGTGCTGACCTATTCCCGAGCCAGCCCCCACATCCAGACCAGTCAGCTCTCTCTCACCTTCTACTCAGGTGTGCTGACCTCTCCCCGAGCCAGCCCCCACATCCAGACCAGTCAGCTCTCTCTCACCTTCTACTCAGGTGTACTGACCTATTCACGCCAGACCAGTCAGCTCTCCTCACCTCCTACTCAGGTGTGCTGACCTCTCCCGAGCCAGCCCCCCACATCCAGACCAGTCCACCTCCTACTCAGGTGTGCTGACCTCTCCCCGAGCCAGCCCCCACATCCAGACCAGTCAGCTCTCTCTCACCTCCTACTCAGGTGTGCTGACCTCTCCCCGAGCCAGCCCCCACGTCCAGACCAGTCAGCTCTCTCTCACCTCCTACTCAGGTGTGCTGACCTCTCCCCGAGCCAGCCCCCACGTCCAGACCAGTCAGCTCTCTCTCACCTCCTACTCAGGTGCTGACCTCTCCCCGAGCCAGCCCCCACGTCCAGACCAGTCAGCTCTCTCTCACCTCCTACTCAGGTGTGCTGACCTCTCCCCGAGCCAGCCCCCACGTCCAGACCAGTCAGCTCTCTCTCACACTCATCTCAGCCTGACGGGAAAGCCCACCACAATAACATTAGCAATCGATGCTCACCAGTTGGGCAAGGCCTCTTTTTGGCTGTTGGTCTCTCCTGACACCTGAACCTCCAGGTCCCTGCTGGGGTAAGCCCCCACTGTCCCTGCCTGGCTGAGCTAGGGTGACATGGGGAGGGGCCCCTACTCCCACATGGGCTCTCGACCCCCTCCTGCCTTCCACATGGCTCTCTGCACTTCCTTTCCTTCTCTTAACCTAATGAAGTCTCTAAACCTTACCCTCTGGTCTGTAGATTCTTTTTCTAATTCATAAGACAAAAATGTGGGAACATCCCAAATATATTGGTGTTTTGGTGAGGAACCCCAAGTCTCCAGTTACAGTGTAGTGTGTTCTAAGTCCTCAGGCCTGCCTCTTCTGGTATGGTTGTATTGTACCCATCTAGTGATGCTCCCAGTCTACTTTGATCCAGTCATAGGTTTTACCTTTTGAACTTTAAGGGATAAGTTTTCACTCATTCTGCCTCTGAATTTACATTCAAAATGAAGCCAAATGTGGCTTTGTGAAATGGGGTCAGCCAGGGCAAGACACAGCCTGAAAGCCGCCATTCCACACGATGTGGAGTGACTCCCTTCAAGCAGGACACAGCCCGATCTCCACGGTGGGACTCAGGAACCTTTGGTGAGTGAGTAAACTTGCCCTTGGCATTCTCGGGGTTTGGCTTGACTTTTTATTTGTAATCATACATGTGCTTTTAGAGTGGGGGCAGAGGGAGTAATCATCTTTCTGACAGAACAGACAATTTAGACGGTATGGGATGATTCTCAAGACCTTGCGTAAGAGATCACCTGGGTCCCCTTCTGCTTATCATGGGTACCCCGAGAAATTTCCCTCCTCCATTTAGTGTGTTGGAACCTGGGAGTCAGAGGTGGAAGGGGGAAGCCCACACTTAAGGCAGTATGTGATCCAGGTTGACTGCTGTGAAAGATTGAGGAAGGCTCCTTTCTAAACACCTTCACAATTCCCAGAGTGCTTCTCTTATGTGGTAGGTATCGTAATGAAAAAAGACCCAGACATGACAAGAGACACATGGGTAGAGACAGTTATTAAAGCAAGAGTGACTGATTTCACAACACTCCAAGGTAGGGCTCTCTAGTTCCTCTGGCTCCAGTCACCTCTCAACAGAGCCTCCTTCATTTGCATAGGTAATTGACAGCTTGTTAACAGCTCATTAAGAACACTGAAAACCATGTGACAACGACAAACGGGTGCCTAAGTGGGGACAGAATCTGTGAATTGCAGGGTATTGAGAACTCAATCAGATCTCAAACTGTAGGTCAGGAAACGTGGAAAAACAGGGAGACCAGACAACTTAAAAGAAAAAAAGAAAAAAGAAAACAAGAAAAAAACTTCATTTAAACTATCCTGGGTCCAACCAAGATGATTTTCAGAATTCAGCTGTAACAACATGATGATATGAGTTCTACTTTAATATAAATATATAACAGCCTATCATTTTCAGTTTCTAAAAACACCCGTTAAACTGCTTATGCAGGTTTAAAATTTGTTCTTAAAATTCACCTTTTTCATAAACACAAGTCATTTAGATGCCGCAATCTAATATTCTGCAAGTGAGAAAAATGTGAAGTGTAATTTGATTTTAGCCTATAAAAAGGAGATAAGTTTCCAGATTTGCACACAGTTACTATCAGTAAATTTGGAGGCTGCACTTTTTTGTAGAACATTTGAATATAAATAGTGCAAATAATTGTTACATCAGCGATTCTCTTTTGAGCCTCTGATGCCAGCCAAGTCCTTCTCTGATGCACTGTTTCCGCTGGATGGAAAAATGGGCTTTCAGTGTGTGCGGCGGGCGGCTCCTTGAGAGGACTTCAGGGTGCTTTGACCCTAGGTCACCCATGGCCGAGGAAGGACACATGTGCTGTGTCAGAACCTGCAGTTTCTTATGTTTCCTTCCTGCCTGGGTCTATTCTGTGTTGTGAATCTGGGGGCCAGGAAACACTGCCTGGGCATATGTTTGGGATTATGGGTTGTAGTCAGGTTGGCCCTCAGGCCTTCAGCTCTGGCCAGTCCTACTGGATATCCTGTTTCTTTCCCCACCAGGTGCCTTAGACTTCACGATGAGTTGAGGTCCAGTCCTCTGTTGTTTTTCCACGGCCAGTTTGGTTCCCTCATCCCGTCAGGGCAGTCCACAGGACTTCGCCATGACAGTAATTCCAGAATCAGAAAAGAGCTCAGAGGTGTG
Organism: Orientallactaga sibirica; assembly: GCA_036365145.1. Taxonomy (NCBI): domain Eukaryota; kingdom Metazoa; phylum Chordata; class Mammalia; order Rodentia; family Dipodidae; genus Orientallactaga; species Orientallactaga sibirica. The sequence continues at coordinate 12,040,865 of JAEOAD010000038.1, read as the reverse complement.
ATTTAGGGAGCTCTCAGCAGAGCCACCAAGGATCTGGCTTCCCCACTCCTCAGCCAAGTCCATGATAAATTAGAAACTTAGCCAAGAAGGCCTTGGGGTCCTTCCCCTATAAAATAAGATTAACACTGTCCATGCAGAAACCCACGGCAGCAGGCTGCAGACATCCCAGGGTGGCCAGGAATTCAGCTCAATGCAAACACGCAGACTAACTTAAAACATCATGAGACTTCTGAAAGACTATTTTCTATAACTCAATTGAGTGATTCTCGGCTGGGAACAATGTAGATGATATCATCATGTTCGATACCACTCACACATCTCACAACCTGCAGTGCACAGGTTACACACCCCTGAACAGGAGCCTACCACAGGCGTGGAGACCTTGGGGGTGTTAGTTTAGATCTAGTTTAAGGAAAAGATTAAGAATAAGCATCCAGGGCTAGAGAGATGGCTTAGAGGTTAAGGCTCTTGCCTGCAAAGCCAAAGGACCCAGGTTTGATTCCCCAAGACCCATGTAAGCCAGATGCACAAGGGGGTGCATGCATCTGGAGTTCATTTGCAGTGGCTGGAGGCCATGGTGCACCCATTCTCTCTCTCTCCCTCTCTCTCCCTCTGTCTGACTCTGACTCTCTAAATAAATAAATAAATAAATAAATAAATAAATAAATATTTTTTAAAAGTTTATCAGGCATGGTGGCACACTCTTTTAATCCCTGCACTCAGACGCAGAGGTAGGAGAATCACTGTGAGTTCGAGGCCACCCTGAGACTACATAGTGAATGCCAGGTTAGCCTAGCTAGAGCAAGACCCTACCTCAAAACAAAAAACAAAACAAAACAAAAACACAAAAAAGTCATCAATACACTTAAAACTAGAAGAGTAAATAATATGGAAGAAATAAAAATGGAAGATACTACAAAAACTACCATTTTCTCTTCAAAAACTGGGAGATGCGGCTCCCCAGACTGTGTTCTTTTGTTTGCTTTGCATGTTTATGTGTGTGGTATGTGCATATATATGTATGCATGTTTGCATGTGTGTAGGCACCAGCGTGTATGGGATCATGTATGCGTTTATGTGTAGCTGCCAGAGGCCAATGTCAGGTGCCTTCCTCAGTCACTCACTTGTATTTTGAAACAGGGTCTCAGGTGTCTTCCTCACTCACTTGTATTTTGAAAATGGGTCTCAGGTGTCTTCCTCAGTCACTCACTTGTATTTTGAAACAGGGTCTCAGGTGTCTTCCTCAGTCACTCACTTGTATTTTGAAACAGGGTCTCTCACTAAATCAGGAACTCTCCAATTTGGCTAGAGCAGCTTAGCTAGAAAGCTCCAGGGATCCCCCTGTCTCTGCCTCTCTAGCACTTGGATTATGGTCATGCATGTCACTGCGCCCATAATTTACATGGTTACTGAGGATACGAACTCGGGTCTTCATGCTTGTGTGGCAAGCACTTTCCCAACTGGGCCATTTCACCAGACCCCAGGCTGTGTTCTGATGTCGGGACGATTTTCCAGAGTCCGAGGAGTCTGGTCACAGCACTTGCTCGCCAGTGGCCCCCACCTGGCTCATATGGGACAGCAGCTGGCTTGGGGGGAATCTCTGAACACCAGGGACAGTAAGAGTCTCCTTCTATTTCCCTGAATCCTCCTCCAGCTCCTAAAATCAAACTCAGTGTTGCCACAGTGCAAAAGAAGAAGCAGACTCAAGCAGTGTAGGCAACTTAACCAAGATGGCACAGTCAGCACACGGGGGGGGGGGGGGTGCAAGCCGCGTCACAGAAGGAGCTGGAATGGCTCCCTCCTGTTTCCATCCCAGTCTCTACTCGTCCTGCCGCACTGTCCTCTGAATGACTCTCGACATAAAACAAGGATACAAATTGCCTGATTTTATTTTTCTTCTAAATGCAATTTTCTTGTCTCAGATGCAACAAATCCCTTTAAGGGTAAGGATGGTGCCCTACTTTGTTTCCTGGACTAGAAACAGACCCTCCACACAATCAGTCTTGAGGGATCTTTAACTTGGCCCTTCGGTGAAAATGTATTATGGGTCAGAGCAGTGAACCCAGGGGACCAACTTCTCAAGCTAGAGATCTGAGAAATGAGAAAAGAGAAACAGCCTTGGCCAACGGTGCAAGACTCCATGAAACCTGTGCAGAGCAGGCCGCAGAAGGTAGGAACTGAAAGAGCTGAGGCCAGTCCCAGGCCTGCTGGAGCAGAGTAAAGGGTTTCTGCTGCCAGAGCAACTGTCAGGAACTGGGCAGAAGGGCTTATTCATGGCCCCCAATACAGATGTATGGAATAGAATTCCCAAGAGATTCCCAGCACTCAGTGTTCTAATAATGTTTCCATCATCATCTGTGACAAGTTCACAGGGCCAACATTACGCAGGACTGTTGCAAGTCAGACAGCCACTGAGAGGCCGTGAATGCACTCGTCACTTTGTGTCTGGGAAACAGTGTTGCACAACACTCCTCCACACCCTTTGACTCTTATATTCTTTTAAAGGTATACACTTCTTTTAAGAGAGAGAGTAAGAGCAAGAGAAAGAGAGAGAGAATTGGTAAGCCAGGGCCTCAACTACTGCAATCGAACCCCAGACGTTTGCACCACCTACTGGGCATGTGCCACCTTGTGCTTGCCTCACCTTTGTGTGTCTGGCTTGTGTGGGATCTGGAGAGAGATCAAACATGGGTCCTTAGGCTTTGCAGGCAAGTGCCTTAACCACTAAGCCATCTCTCCAGCCCAGTCTATAGTTTTTAAGATGCTGGAACTCAGTTCTCTTTTCCTCCACACATAGATTCAAAGCCATCTTCATTCTCAGTGTGGACAATCAAACACAATAGCTGAGAATACACGACCTACACTTGTGAAGGACATCATGGTCTCAGCAAGCCCACCTTCACTGCAAGCACAAGGCTCTCTCTTCCTTTGCAGCTCAGATGTCTACTTGTATGGACAGAGCTCTTCCCACTTGGCCACCCTGATGTTCTGGCCTATCCCTGTCATTTAATGGCTGCAAGATAGCTGTGGATTGTGACCATGTTCAGGGCAGAAAGAAGGAACAGGGCTGCCTGCCCAGATCAACCCTCCCTGACAGGAATGTGGACACTTCCTCAGAGCTTTGTGGTGGACTGTTTGACTCTCATTGGTGGGAACCATGTTCTTCCTGCAGTAAAGGAGCCACAAGCCATGTTCATTGATGCCATTGCAGGATAGACTTCTGCAGGCTCACAGGGAATGAAATTAATGGTGTCTACCTCAAAGTCATGTCACAGGCCAAATATGCATTCAAAGACCTATCAGAAGCCTGGCCTACAACATGAAGTTAGGGGACAGAGATTGGATGGTAATGATGGTGGTGTTGATGGTGATGATGATAGTGGTGATGATGATGATGATAGTAATGACAGTGATGACATGGTGGTGGTGGTGATGATGGTGATGGTGGTGATGGTGACGGTGGTGAAGATGGTGATACTGATGGTGGTGATGGTGATGATGATGGTGATGGTGATGGTAGTGTGGTGGTACTGGTGGCGATGACATGATGGTGGTGATGGTGTAGGTGGTGGTAATGGTGGTAGTGGTGATGATGGTGGTGGCGGTAGTTGTGGTGATGATGATGGTGGCGAGGGTGATGATGGTAATGGTGGTGATGGTGGTGATGGTGATGATGGTGTTGTGGTGGTGGTGATGATTGGTGGTGAGGGTGATGAGGGTGGTGATAGTGATGGTGGTGAGGGTGATGATGGTAATGGTGGAGGGTGAGGGTGATGAGGGTGATGATGGTGATGGTGACGGTGGTGGGGTGATGATGGTAATGGTGGTGAGGGTGATGATGGTAATGGTGATGGTGATGAGGGTGATGATGGTAATGGTGATGGTGGTGGGGTGATGATGGTAATGGTGATGGTGGTGGGGTGATGATGGTAATGGTGGTGATGGTGGTGATGGTGATGATGGTGTTGTGGTGGTGGTGATGATGGTGGTGAGGGTGATGGTGGTGATAGTGATGGTGGTGAGGGTGATGATGGTAATGGTGGAGGGTGGTGTGATGGGGTGATGATGGTGATGGTGGTGGGGGGTGATGATGGTAATGGTGGTGAGGGTGATGATGGTGATGGTGATGAGGGTGATGATGGTAATGGTGATGGTGGTGGGGTGATGATGGTAATGGTGATGGTGGTGGGGTGATGATGGTAATGGTGGTGGGGTGATGATGGTAATGGTGGTGGGGTGATGATGGTAATGGTGATGGTGGTGGGGTGATGATGGTAATGGTGATGGTGGTGGGGGTGATGATGGTGATGGTGATGGTGGTGAGGGTGATGATGGTAATGGTGATGGTGGTGGGGTGATGATGGTAATGGTGGTGGGGGTGATGATGGTAATGGTGGTGGGGTGATGATGGTAATGGTGATGGGTGGTGAATGATGGTAATGGTGATGGTGGTGGGGTGATGATGGTAATGGTGGTAGGGGTGATGATGGTGATGGTGATGGTGGTGAGGGTGATGATGGTAATGGTGATGGTGGTGGGGTGATGATGGTAATGGTGGTGGGGGTGATGATGGTGATGGTGATGGTGATGGTGGTGAGGGTGATGATGGTAATGGTGATGGTGGTGGGGTGATGATGGTAATGGTGGTGGGGGTGATGATGGTGATGGTGATGGTGGTGGGGTGATGATGGTAATGGTGATGGTGGTGGGGTGATGATGGTGATGGTGATGGTGGTGAGGGTGATGATGGTAATGGTGATGGTGGTGGGGTGATGATGGTAATGGTGGTGGGGGTGATGATGGTGATGGTGATGGTGGTGGGGGTGATGATGGTGATGGTGGTGGTGGTGGGGTGATGATGGTGATGGTGATGGTGATGGTGGTGGGTGTGATGATGGTGATGGTGATAGTGGTGAGGGTGATGGTGATGGGGGTGAGGGTGATGGTGATGATGATAGTGGTGAGGGTGATGGTGGTGAGACTGATGAGGGTGATGGTGGTGGGGGTGGTAGGGATGAGGATGCTGATTTGTGTGCTCCACATCTTAACCTAAGAAGTACATGAAGTAGCTTATTATAGTAATACATTAAACAAAAATAATAACCTACAAGCAAGGCTAATGGATTAAGACAGAGGACATGGGAAGAAAACAAATTCCTTTATAGATATTTGAGGAGGAAAGCCTTTAATCTCTTACTTAAGTAAGACAGGACATTCTGCCCTAACTAATGAGGACTTTGCTATAAGAAAAAGTGGTTACTCAAGACCAACCATGGTGGTGCACACCTTTAATCCCAGCACTTGGGAGGCACAGGTAGAAGGATCACTGTGAATTCAAGGCCACCCTGAGACTACATAATGATTTATAGGTCAGCCTGGGCTAGAGCTAGACCCTGCCTCAAAAAACCAAAAGAGAAAAGAAAACAGAAAAAGTGGTTACTCAAGAACAGAGAGATATAAATATGTACCAATATGAATAACTAAAAGCTTAACATAGAAGATGACCAGATCATAGGTGAAAAGAAATGTCTGGGACATCTGAGTCAGACACAACACTTACATAGTCTTAGAACTGAATCAGAATTTCACAGCAGATGATTGGTGGCTTACGATAGTCAATTATGCTTCAGTTAAATGCACAGTAAGTTCTTAGTAGACGCACCTTGCAGGATTGATGACTAGTGTTCGGTCCGAGAGGTGTCTATGAAGCACACTCCACATCGTCTGCTGCAGAATGGGTTCCCATCCATGTACACTTAGCCTGTGCTTCCACGGGAGGACCGTGCCCTCCAATCCACCCCGCCTGTCCCTCAGCCCTGAGGGACTTACCACAATTATCCCCATATGAATTTTCAACAAACCCAAAATGGAGAGATAATTCCTCAGGAATGATTGTATATTTGCCAAAATAAGATAACCACAAAGAGCTACAAAGCCAGTAGCTCTCTTGCCCATAAATTCTGTGTGGGGTGAGGATGGTGGCAAAAAGGCGACAGTGAGGTTTGTCTTCTGCAAGACATTACTGTTGCAATCAGGGTCACATTGCTGACAGAAATCACCCAACCAAGAGCAGCTTTGGGGGGAAATATAAAAGGTTTATTTTGGCTTTCAGACTCTAGAGGAAGCTCCATGATGTCAGGGAAAGTGACGGCATGAGCAGAGGGTGGACGTCACCCCCTGGCTAACATAATGTGGACAATAGCAACAGGAGAGCATGCCTAACACTGGAAAGGGGAAACGGGCTATAACACCCATCAGCCTGTCCCCAACAATACACTGCCTCGAAGAGGCGTTAATTCCCAAATCTCCATCAGCTGGGAACCTAGCATTCAGAACACCTGAGTTTATAGGGGACACCTGAATCAAAGTACCACCACATTCAAAGCTTAGGAGTTTAGATTCTGTCTCATCAGCTGCCTTGCTCTCAAATGCTGTTCTTAGATTTTAGGAGCTCTTATGGTCCCAACCATGCTGTGTCATTCAGCCACGTTTGTGCATTAATGGTGGCTGAGAGCCTCTCTGTAATCACTTTGTAGGCAAAAATTGATTATCTTGGACTTTAAAGACAGTTTGTTTTTCACTCACATTTGACATCTGGCTTCCCATCATGTGGCCCGACACCTGCACAGGACACAGGCAAATCAAGACATTCCTTGCCTCAAGGTCAGAAACAAATTTTGGAAGAATTTGATATCCAGGAAACATGTCAAAGTTCTTAAACTGGGTATTACTAGTGTTAAAAATATATATTAGCCAGGTGTGGTGGCACATGCCTTTAATCCCAGCACTAGGACAGCAGAGGTAGGAGGCCACCCTGAGAATACATAGTGAATTTCAGGTCAGCCTGGGCTAGCATGAGACCCTACCTTGAAAAACAAACAAACAATATATATATACCTAGATAGATAGATAGATAGATAGATATAGATATAGATATAGATATAGATATAGATATAGATAGATATTTCAGTTTAAATGCACATGAAAAGGGACGTGATTGTTAAAGTACTTGGAGTCTGATTGTCACCAGCCCCCTGTGCTAGAAGCTGTTCAGCTATCCACTGGCCTCGCAGAGGGAGAAGCAGAGAGGCCCATGCCCAGCCTCCTCCATCTCCTTCACTTCCTTCTCTTTCAGGTTCTGTGTGTGTCACACTCAGACTCTCAAACTATATGTTGGCAGCCCAGCATTGGCAGGAAACCAAAAGTCCATTCTTAGAAAAGGCAGGAAAGAGGACTCCTTCAAACCAGGGACAGTGACCTGGATGGGGTCACCGCTGCCTTGCCTTTTGGATAGACAGAGATCTCTGCACAGCCACTCCCCTCTGTGGCATAATGTGTCTCCGGTGTGCTCACTGAAAGAAATCTCACCCCCATGCTAGGGAAAGTGTGGGCACCCATCTGCACATGTGCATGTGTACACACGCGCGCGTGCACGCACACACACACACACACACACACTCATTTCAGGAAGGCCATTAATTCAGTTCCTCCCTCACCAAGCCCTGTGACAGAGCCCGCTTTCCGCTTTCTCTCCCTCGCCAGCCCCTCTCCCATGCCCCCCTCACAGCCCGGGTTTTATTAGTATTATTATTCTCTTAAGTGGCACACACACTACCACTTCCTGCTCCGTCAGGCCCCCGCCGAAAGCGACGGAAGCTCGCTCTCCTGGCGGTGACATCTGTCTTGGTGGCAGCCTCCTCGGGCGGTTCTCTTGGCAGCCTCTGCGCTGCCACCAGGCCTGTCGGGTGGCTCAGCGGCTGACGGGCTGTCACAGCCGCCTCATCTTGTGGGCTGCCATTTTCTTTTGATTACCTTTTGATTCGGAAGCATTTGTGTGCTTTCATGGCTTGGTGGACAAAGCCCTCAGCAAGTTCCCCATGGCTGCCTTCTGTGTAGTCAGCTAGGAGAGAGGCTGAACCCTATGTGGCTTGGCTTTGAGGTGGAAATGGGAACCCAGGTGGCCCAGGCCACGTAGAATCCAGTGGAGGGTGTAGACTGTCACCTCCCACCTCCCAATAAAAGCTGCTTTTTTTGTCACTCCTCTCTCATACTTCGCCACTTTGCCAATGGCAAGGGTCCCCCATGTCAATTAGTTTATTAACCACCCCGCTTGGGACCGTGGTGATTCCAGGGCTGGGATGCTCTGCATTCTACCTTCCCTAGCTGGGCATAAGAGCTCGTTATACTATCTCCTCTCTTCCCCAGCAAAAACGTCTCCGTCTTTGTGCACATCCCAGTGACACAATTCACACTGTACCCCCTCCTCCTAGGGCGGACAGAAGCGATGACAGGGTTAAATTGCTAATCGAGGTTTCGTGAGGTCTGCCAGAGCCCAGTCTCCAACACTTACATCTGTTCAACAATTATTACAGCATTTTTGTCATAAAAAATTCAACACCCTGAGTGTCGTGCTAGCAAAACCTGAAAATTTATGCAGTGAATAGAATAGCTAATTTCTCTGAGGAAATGCAGGGGGAAAATTACAGATTTTACTTAACTTCCAAACACCAGAGTGCATGCATCTGATGCCCTCCTTGGGTTTATTTATTTATTTATTTCTGTCAAAACACTGGACCAAAGTAAAACTTGCCATCCACCATGAAGCAGGGACAGCCCTGAATGTAGGAGAAACCACACTGTAAAGCCCCATAGAGCAGCATGTTCCCGCCTCAAGCATCTCAAAAGCACCTCTTGCCCAGTTACACCAGTTACATCCAGTACCGAGCAGACCTCGGCGCTGGAGTGAGGTTATGTGATTGGGATTGGTTTGTGTTTTGGGCCACACCTTTTTTTTTTTTTTTCTTTTTGCAACTTGCCCCCTACATGTCTTTAAAACAAGGCCATGTAGTACACACACAGAGCAGCTAGAAGGATCTCAATAGCCCTAGAGTCTTTACTCCTTAATACATACTAATGCTATCTGAGGCTCTCGACACAGCTTTGGAGTTCAGCTCTCTGCTCCATAAAGGTCTGGAATACGGATTTTATGCTAAAACTAAAGCTGTCTGGTTAGGGTGCCAGTGGAGTGAGACAATACGCTACAGGTGATCACCCGCTGTTCTCTGGGGCACCAGGCTGACTCCCTGTGCTGACTGTAATAATCCCTGAAAGGGCACGAGCAGCATTTCTTGCATCAACACGATGGTGGCACAGTCACCGTAATGTGAAACTTTAGATACCCCTGCACAGACAGTCGTCTCTAAGACTGCTCCGGAGACTCATTGCTTCTCCCTAGAACAGGAAAGGTCCAAGGGACAGTCTGCTGTGGTCCTTCTGCCATGGCAGGTGGGGTTGCTGGGGCTCAGGTTTGGTGAAGCCTTTCCCTGCAATAGCTCACCAATCCATGCCATCTTACCACAGGCCTATTGGGGGGTGGTCAGCCACCAGGAAAGACACGGCTCAGCGGAAAAGTGAGAAGATACCCCACCACTGCCTGCACATCTTTGGAGAAAGCACGTGCTGTTTTCAAAGTGGATCTCTTCTGGGTGGAGGTTTGTGTCTTTGTGGCTTACTGTCCTTTTCTCATGAGGCCTCAGGGGAGACCTCAGGGGCCACAGTTCATGTCTCCACATAGGCAGGCGTGTCTCACCAGCCCATAGCATGTGTGGCGGCCCCTCCTCGGCAGCCAGTTGTACCTCAGGCACAGAACATCTTCCGGGATGAGAGCTGGACCCTCCTGGCTTCCAGCCTAAACTCTCCTGCAGTCACTTCCCCAGGCTCTGAGGTCACAGCCCAGGTGCTGCCTCTGCCTTTGTCACAGTGGGAGGCCTCCTGAGATCATCTCACTGTGCAGCCCTCCTGTCTGACATCCTCTTCACCCCGACACGACACACACACACACACACACACACACACACACACACACACTCTGAATCTGTCCTGGGGCTGAAGAGCATTGAGGAAGACCTTCTGACTATAAGATTAATCAGCCTGAGGAGAGGAGAAAGAATGGCTCCTCCTCTTTTCTGCCCTTTGCCCTAGGGACAATCATAAAAACACCACCGACATTAGCAGTGCTGTGGCATTGAGCAAGGGTCTTGCCTCCTGCGCTCTCGTTTATTTCCAGAACCACCCTGAAAAGTTTCTAGCCCCTTATCCAGCTACAGATTCTAGAGGCTAAATCAAATCCCAGGCTGGTTCACCTCAAACCATTCTACCTCCACTGGGCCATGCTGCCATAGAGACCAGTTTCCATTGAGAAGCAAGTTTAGCATGTGTCTCAATGGCTTTGTCATTCCTTGGACCCAATCCCTGATGAGAAGCAACTTAAGGAAGAAAGGGTCTAGTTCAGCTTACAGTTCAAGGTTACAGTCCATCACGGTGGAGAAAGTATGGCAGCAGAGCTCACAGGCAGGAACCAGAGAGCAATAATCACTGGTACTCAGCTAGCTTTCTCCTTTATATGTCCTCTGGGACCCCAGCCCATGGAATGTACCCACCCACATTTACAGTGGGTCACCCTCCTTCAAATAACATGGGAGCTTACTCATTGAGAGAGTAAAATGAGAAGATGAGAGGGGTAGTGTTTATGGAGGACCGAAGCTGCATCTTCAATAATTTAATTCCCTAAGGGGGTTCCCATAACTACTGCCACACTCTGTTGGTAGAAATGAGTCACTAGGTTTAGCCACATTCAGAAAGGAGCTCCCCATTGGATGAGAATACAGGAGGTGGGCCTCATGGGGAACTCCACACTCCATGATGGGCAATTTCAATTGTCAACTTGATTGGATTAACAAATTCCCTGGGTACAGCTGAGTGTGGTGGTGCACGCCTTTAATCCCAGCACTCAGGAGGTAGAGGTAGGAGGACTGTTGTGAGTCTGAGGCCAGCCTGAGTCTACATAGTGAATTCCAGGTCAGCCTGGGCCAGAGCAGAGGGAGTATCTACCTCTAAAAACCAAAAAAAAAAAAAAGAAGAAGAAGAAGAAGAAGGAAAAAAAAAGAAAAAGAAAAAGAAAAAAAAAGGAGGAGGAGGAGAAGGAGGAGAAATTCCTAGGGCATGAAGCACACCTGGGAGTATGTCAGCAGGTTGTTTCCAGAGAGAGTTAACTGGGCGAGTGAGCATCATCCCATGGTTTGGGGTCCCAGACTGAATAAAAAGAGGAAAAATAAGAAAGTCAGCTAATTGCAAACATGTTTTTCTCTACTCTCTGATCCATCAAGATGTGAGCAGTCCCAGCTACAAGATCCTGCTGCCACTAAGCTTGCTGTTGTCATATTCTTCATGGCGAACTTGGCTCTCCTCAAACCAAGAGCCAAAATAAATCCTTCCTCCCTTAAGGAGCTGCTCCACCTCCACCCTTGCCGCATGGATGGATTGTCAAAATGCAAGGGTTTCAACTCTCACTGGGGACCTCAAACACTTGTCGGAATAACTGGTACCTGTTGACAACTGTTTTTCACCTTTTGTTGTCCCCACCCCCCAAGCCCCGACCCTTCAAGGAACAAAATACATGCTGTAGCATAATGACCACTGACTAAGCACGCCTCTGCTATGGATGAGGCATGGAGTGAGAGCTTTAAGTATTTGATCTCATTGGGTCCTTTGAGCATGAGAAAGCATGAACAATGAGTGAATGAGGGAGCACTCAGAAATTCCAAAGGGTCAGGAATGTTCCCAGCCCCCCTCATCACGCGGTAAGGTCTGAGATTCAACACAGGTAGGGTTTCGTCCACTTGGCTGTGGACTTCTTGGAAGCCCGTCATAGGGAAATGACGTGTTCATCCTGGACCTCGAAGCACTCATGCACATCTTCATGGCCCACTCCAAAGAGAAATATTTACACATGCTATGTATGTAGGAAACTACGATCTGGTATAACCCTGTGCAGGGGAATTTTCAGGGAAGGACAGGAATTCATTGACTCAATAAAACAATTATAGGAACACACAAATAAATCTGGCTTCCTTAAGTTGATCTGAACCATACAGCATCACCACGGTCAGTCGTCAAAACAGTCAATGACTATTGGTCTGCACAGTTGATCCTCGGGTGCTAAACAAATGATTATTACATATTAGCTAATTATCCGTTTGTGGCATAAATAATCCACATGACAATGATCTACCCCACAACTTCTACAGATGTACTAAAGAGAAAGGGAAGGTGAAGAAAAACAGTCAGAAAAAAGAAGAAGGGCGAGGGAAAAGGAGAATGAGGCCAGTTTTCATGAGTCAGTGACAATGAAGACAAAAGTAGAAGTCTGGGGCTGGAGAGATGGCTTAGCGGTTAGGTCGCCTGCCTCCTAAGCCTAAGAACGCTGGTTCCAATCTCCAGGTCCCACATTTAGCCAGATGCAAAGTGACGCAAGGGCGTAATGCCACACTTGACCACAAGGGGGCACACACATCTGGATTTCGTTCTCAGCAGCTGAGAGGCTGCTGGTGTGCCCATCTCTATCTGTCTTCCTCTCTCTCTGTCTCTCTCCGAAAAAAAAAAAAAGTAGCAGTCTGGGGCTGGAGAGATGGCTCAGTGGTCAAAGCACTTGTCTGCAAAATCTAATGACCCATGTTCAATTCCCAAGTACCCACGTAGAGCCAGATGCACAATGGTGCATGCATCTGGAGTTTGTTTGCAGTAGCTAGAGGCACTGGTACAGCCATTTTCTCTCTCTTTCTCTCTCTTTCTTGTTCTCTTCCCTATCTCTCTCATTGCTTACAAATGAACAAATAAAAATATTTAGAATAAGTGGCAGCTGGCAATCATGCCTCTGCTTGGATTTTCTCACAGTTACCTTTTATGAAATCTACAAGTAATCTACAGTAGATATGAGCACTCTGACTGCTTTTTAAACTGCTTATTGACAACTTCCTTATATACACAATATAACATTGTAGCAGACAGCTTCAGGTTCACTGAGATGAACTTCCAGACCAGGCACAGTTATGGAGGAAGGAATATTATTTATTGAAGCTTACAGATCCAGGGGAAGTTCCATAATGGCAGAAGAAGCTGGCCTGCCTTCACAGGGCCAAGCAGAAAAAGAAAAGCCACCAGCCACACAGCACACAGAGCAAAGCTACAGCCAAAAGTCACAGCACACTTCAGGAACTCCCGCTAGGCACAGTTTGCATATCTTTACAATGGAATCTCAAACCCACCATCACACCTTAAGATCTTCCCAGTGACATTGCCTCCAGTAAGGGGGCTACAGATGCAAAGTATAAACTAATAAAACACAAAGTATAAACTAATAAAACACTGAATATATTGGGGGCCATCTATTCAAACTACCACAAACATGATCACAATCTCCTTCCAACACCCTTCCTTCCCCCCCAATCCCTTCTTCTTTCCAGCTAGTCTCTCTTCTCTATTGATGTCATCCTTTTCCCCTCTTCTTATGCAGATCTTGTGTAGGTAGTGTCAACCACTGTTAGGTCATGAATACCAAGGCCACAGTGTTGTAAGCAAGCACTCCTCCCCTTCTTTGGCTCTTTCATTCTTGCTGCTGCCTCTTTTGCAATGGTCCCTGAGCCTTTGAGAGTGTGGTAGAGACGTGTCACTTACTGCTGAGCACTTCTGTTTCACCTCAATCCAGTGTTTGTACATAACATTTGTTTGGGGATTATTGTTGTTGTTTGATTGTTTTTTTTTTGTTTGTTTGTTTGTTTTTTTGCGAGATAAGCTCATGTAGCCTAGTCTGGGCTAGAACTTTCTAGGTAGAATAGGATAATTTTTGCCTCCTGATCCTCTTGTCTCTACCTCCTGAGTGCTGCAATTGAAGGTGAGTACCACCACACTGATGAGGCCTAGGACCTCATGGATGCCAGGCAAGCACTCAACCACTGAGCTACATTTCCAGCCAAACAAAAGCCAGAGAGGTCACTGACCTGCATTCCATATTCTGAATGTCACCATGACTTCTGGGTTAAGATCTGAAAGGATTGTGTTTCGGAAACATCAAAACGATAGCAAGGAGAAGGCTGATCCATATTCAGATTCTATTAAGCATAAAGCAAAACAAGACATGGACAAAGTGGAGAGTGGTGCTACAAACGCACAGGTAGGTGAAATGCATGCCAAGAAAAGAACTCACTACTGAAAACCGAAGACATTTTAGAATGCACATGCTTTGTGTTCTCTTTAAAATACAACCTACGGGCTGGAGAGATGGCTTGGCAGTTAAGGGGCTTGCCTGTAAGGGGACCCAGGTTCAATTCCCCCATCTAAGCCAGATGCACATGATGGCACATGAGTCTGGAGTTCATTTGCATTGACTAGAGGTCCTGGCATGCCCTTTCTCTCTCTCTCTCTCTCTCTCTCCTCCTCCCTCTCTCTCTCCATATATATATATATATATATATATATATATATATATATATATATATATATATACATACATACATACATACATACATACATACATACATATATTTCTCTCTATTTCTCTCAAATAAATAAAATAAAATATTTAACATACAGGCTGGAAAGATGGCTTAGCAGTTAAGGCATTTGCCTGCAAAGCCAAAGGATCCCAGTTCAACTCTCCAGGACCCACAGAAGCCAGATGCTCAAGAGGCACATGTGTCTGGAGTTCATTTGCAGCGCCTGGAGGCCCTGATGTGCCCATTATCTGTCTGTATCTCTCTTTCTCTCTCTCTCTCTCTCTGACTCTTTCTCTCCCTCTCAAATAAATAAATGAATTAAGTTAAATTTAAATTAAAAAAATTTTTAAATACAACCTAGAAATATGAAGTATGGTAAAAAGTGAGTGACTTTTAATGTAGCATTTTCTAATGAAGCAGAGTTGGAGTTTATTGAAGGACATCTTAATCTTGATCTTGAGCCTTGACATGAAGTGCTCATGGAAGGAATACGACATTGTTAAATGTGGGTATGGGCTTCTCAAAGGAGTGTTGCATTTCAGTATCCTGGTGGTGATGATTCAGAGGATTTGGAAGCTTGCAGAATGATGTCACAAGTAATGCCATCCTGTCACAAATGCTCATCAACAACACCCTCTGATCTTTGAGCTCAGAAGCTCCCGTGTCCCCTCAGCCCTGGCAGGCTGAGATGTTTGACCCCTGAGCAGGTTAAGTCTATGGCACTGTTTGGCACGAAAGAAGTTACTGAAGATGATAACTCCTTGGCTGCCATCAACCCTTAAGATTAAGGGATCAAAGTGTCAGAGGGTGAAACTGAGGCAGAGAAGCAAGGCGGGGGAAATTATGGGAGCTTGGGAAGGAAAAGAAACCCAGTACCTGGAGTCTGGTTGAACCATCTGAGAATCAACAATTCTAGCACAATTAATATTTGTTTAAGGCTTTTCTCACTTCCCAGCTAAAACCCTGCAGTTTTCTAAGACTCTCATCAGAAACCCTATTTACATAAAAGGGACATGTCCTGACCTTCTTGTGCAAACGTGATGTTCCTTGCTTTGTCTTATGCAGTTGTAATACCATCTGAGACCCCTACAGAGCCACCCTATAATCTCAGTTATCAAAAAGAGAACTAGCGATAGAGGAGGAGAGGCTCCCTTAGAAGCTCACTGTACAGGGTAAGTTTTAACCTGATAGGTTCAAATGAAATCTGAGATGTTAAATGGGACCTGAAAGAAATTATGAAGGGATTCATAACTGCCAGTACTTGCTAAGTTCTCACAATGCCCCAGATACTCTTATATGCACCGTACATCTATTAGCTTGGTTAATTCTTATAATAACTCTCAAATTGGCTCCTGTATAAGGGGGACTAGGAAGTTAAATATATTGCCCAGTTCAAAACACTAGTAAATGGAAGAGCAGATATACATAAATTCAGGTAGTCTAAGTCTGCACCCTTTCTCATCTAATGGTACCAAAGAACAGAATCTAAATCACAGGAAATTAAATTAGTAAGCAGAAAACAAACTAAAGAAGGCTTTAGGAATTTGGAGCAGAAGTCATCAAATGTAGCCAGCAGGCAAGTGTACTCCCACTGCTTCTTTGTGTAGATAAAATTTTATTGGAACACAAATATACTCATTATTCCTGTATAATCTATGGTAGGCTTTTGTACTTCAAAAGTCAGAGTTACCCAAGCATGATGGTGCATGCCTTTAATCCCAGCACTCAGGATGCAGAAGTAGGAAGATTGCCATGAGTTGAAGGCCACCCTGAAATTACATAGAGAATTCCAGGTCATCCTTGGCTAGTGTGAGACCCCACCTCAAAATTTTAAAAAAGACCATGGTTTATTAATTGCACCAGGGACTGTTTGACCTTTGGACCTAAACATACTTTTTATTTAATTTTCAGGGCTGAAGGGGTGGCTTAGCAGTTAAGACATTTGCCTGCAAAGCCAAAGGACCCAGGTTCAATTCCCCAGGACCCATGTTAGCCAGATGCACAAGGGGGCACATGCATCTGGCATTTGTTTATAGTGGCTGGAGACCCTGGCATGCCCATTCTCTCTCTCTTCTTTTTTCTCTGTCAAATAAGTAAAAATAAAATATTTTATTTAATCTTCAAAGGAAATATTTGCTGATACCTGCTTAGAAAAAGAATGACAGAGGGGCAAATTATCTGAATAAAGATGAAGATGAGAAAAAGAGGGAAAACCTAGTATGTGGAGAACACGCTTTCACAGCAGGTCAGGACAGACTGAGTCTGCTTCTTAAAAGGGGTCAAGTTATTCCAAAAGTAACACAATGCAAAGCAACAAGGAAAACACATTCTCTACAGAAAGACATATCTTAAAGGATAATTAATCTCTGGAGAAACTGTTCCTATAATATTAAGGAGATAGTGGATACTTTCAAGAAGAAACAAGAATATGGCTATTATCAAATTTCAAGGTTTTTCATATCAAGAAAAAAAATAAAAGACAATCTACTGAGTTATGGAGGAAAAAAATGAGTGGATTCAAGAATTTTATACCCAGCCAAGAGATCATCCTGTGTAAAGAAAAAGAAAGATATTCTGTTATATACAAAAATTGATACTATGATTATACTTGTCCTTGAAAATGTGATCTGTAGATATACTCACAAAGACTTAATAATCAATCACAATAAATTATTCAAGACAAGAAAACAACAGTTCAGGACAAATAACAGTTACTATGGACCACAAGTACTAAATACTAAATACATAGTCAGGTCTAAGTTGGCTCAGACAGCAGAGGAAGAAAAATTAGAATGTAAAATATTAAAACATAACATTGAAACAACTATGTGACTTAAAATAATAAACCATCTCAAGTAAAGCAGAACAAATCTAAGAACAAAAGAAGCTAAGGGAGAAATGCAATAAAATCTGATGTTAGTTAATTATACACACACATAATATCATTAGTAAATGAGCACAAGAAGTGGTATTTAGGAAGGCACAATAAATTATATAAACCACTATTAAATCCAAATTAAGAAACCAGTAACTAAATAAATAAATAAATAAGAGAAGCAAATATGAGAAATTAAAGATGGTATCAGAAGAGACTGAGAAATTAGAAAATTACAGATGTATATCTTTAAATATAGTCATTTGGAAATGTAGTGAGATAGAAATTAAAAATAACAAAAATTAATGCAAGAAAAATTTAAAAACTCTAGTAAGCTTCTAGTTCTGGGAAATATGGAAAAAGACTCTACAGCATATATGTCTCCCAAAACAATGTTAGGCAGAATAATTCTGCTAATTCTCAATAGAGTTAGATGGTTGTTTTAATTATTATGTATGACTGTACCCAGAGCATGCAAAATTATTGCTATAGATACAGTTTGCAGCCATATCAAAATCATAGTTCATGGTACAAAAAAAGCACTAGATATGTAACTTACCATGAGAAAATAGGAAGTATCCTAAATCAAATGCCAAATGAATTTAAATACACAGGAAAAGAATCCTAGCTATTTTTTCTAGGTATAAAAGAAGGATTAAGGGCTGGAGAGATTGCTTAGTGGTTAAGGCAGTTCAATTCCCCAGTACCCACATAAAGTCAGATGCAAAAGGTAACACATGTGTCTGAAGTTCATTTGCAGTGGCTGAAGACCCTGGCATGCTCATTCTTTCTCTCTCAAATATATATATATTATTTTTTTTTTAAAGGAGGATTAACATTAAGAACCTGTTAATTAATGCTGGTCTCTCTGCTAGTTACAGACTCTTCTCTATGAAGATGGTGATGGATACTGAGGAGACTGAAAATCCATCAAAGCAGACAATAAAAGGCTGTTGAGAGCTCAATACAAAGCAATATTTCTATCATGCCCTCCGAGGCTCAGGGAACATGGCAGAAGGGTGGGGAAGAGAACATGGGGGTCACAGAGCAGGAAGGATGGCTCTGGGGACTGTCCCCTGACATGCACTGGCTGCTACTTTCATGACCCCACAGAGGTTGTTCATACCCTACAAGACCTGCACTGCTCTGAGCCCATCACCATCACCATTTTTACTTGGAGGACAAAAGAAATGAGACAACAGAACAGAGGAAGGACTTCCTTGAAAGGGGAGAGTCCTTACTGAGTGGGGATGAGGAGACTAAAGAAAAGGATGTGACTGTTATACAATCAAATTATAGTATGTTTATGTATTAAAGTTCTCAATAAAAAAAGAATTTGGTAATTTGATTTGCCATGGGGCACTAAGACACCAAAATTAAGGGGAGAAAGTATATACATCTACAAAGCTAAAGTAAATTCCATGAGTTGAACTTACATTCTTTAAAATATATCTATATCTATCTATATCTATCTATCTATCTATCTATCTATCTATCTATCTATCTATCTATAGATATATATCCCAAAGCATTTGAAGATTGTCAGAATGCTCCTTCCATATTCTAACCTGGGCCTGTGTCTCAAGCAACAGTCACCAGAGGTGTAATGCTTGTGTCATAGCTGCATTCTCACTCAAGTGGGAACAAAGGCAGGGGCACCAGCTCAAACACTCATCCTGGTATTGTTTTATGCTTTCTAGACAATGGTGAGAGGGGGACATGATAAATACCAGTTATGCAAATCATAAGGAGAAAAAGACACGCATTAGTTACTTCTAAACAGTTAACCGTTGGGTAATAACTCTGGAATCTCTTACATGCTAGCTAATAGGAAAATACACACAGCTTTAAGCCATTTCAATAAAAATTAAAAAAAAAAAAACACTTGGAACAAGATGGGTATCCTGAGCCAGTTTAAGATAGGTCACAGCCAGAAAACATCCAAAACTAATTGAAAACATGTTTGAATCTTTGCTATTATATCTGAAGATACTGTTTTATAAAACACTGCCCAAATCAAAACACCTTTGGTATTCTCTTTCAGCAGGGCTAAGCTCCCCGTGCATTTACCCTGTGTGGCTGCGTTCTCTTATTGACATTCCTCAACACTAGTCCACTGTTTACCCATAATGGCCAAGCCACTCCCTTGAGATGGAAAACATAACCAAGCCCCCTTTTTTTCTAAATTAATATCTATATTGAACACAAATCCAGTCAAATTGTCCTTTTCATTTGATTTATCTTGAGTGAGGAGAGATGACTTTCCATTTCTTTGGGGTAAATATAGTTAAAATACATGTTTTTCTTAAGTGAATGGAAGACCCTCTATTTTATCTTGAATCATTATCATACCATAATAATAACAGAGAATTTGAAAACTCAACTCTGCACCTAATAGGTTAGGACAGGAATTCTTTTTTTTTTTTTTTTTCGAGGTAGGGTCTCACTCTAGTCCAGGCTGACCTGGAATTAACTATGTAGTCTCAGGGTGGCCTCGAACTCTCAGCGATCCTCCTACCTCTGCCTCCCAAGTGCTGGGATTAAAGGCGTGCGCCACCACGCCCGGCAAGACAGGAATTCTAAACCAGACTGGATTGTGTGTCTATGTGGGCACAGACTTCATCTAAAAGAAAAGAGCTGAGCTGTACTGTACTTGTCCAGCATGAACAAAGCCCCAGGTTCGATTCCCAGCACTGCAAAAATGAAGAAGAAGGAGGAGGAGGAGGAGGAATAAGAAGAAGAAGAAGTAGAGGAGGAGGAGGAGGAATAAGAAGAAGAAGTAGAGGAGGAGGAGGAGGAATAAGAAGAAGAAGTAGAGGAGGAGGTTGAAGAAGAAGTAGAGGAGGGGGAAGAGGAGGAGAGAGAGGAGGAGGATGAAGAAGAAGAAGTAGAGGAGGAGGAAGAAGAGGAGAAGGATGAAGAAGAAGAAGTAGAGGAGGAGGAAGAAGAGGAGGAGGACAAAGAGGAGGAGCAGACACAATCCAGTTCCAGAGACTGGTGATCTGAGAGATGAGCTTGAAAAGTGACGTTTTTAAAGCTCAGTTTTAGTTAGCCTTGGGTAAGTCACATTCATGTCAGAGTTTGAAAACAAATAGTACAGGACGGCTAGGAAAGATGGATGGATCCTGTGAGGTTTATCTTGACTGTCAATTTGATTGGATCAGGAATCAAGTAAGTAAGAGACATGCCCCTGGGGCATATGTGGAAAGACGATTCCAGGGAAGATGAACTGGGGCAGCACCTTCCCCAGAGTGGGCAGCCCTCCCCGTGGCAGCCTATATGCTAGAGAGATTCCAGAAAAGTCAGTGCTTTGGCACAGGCTGTCCTTATTCCCTGCTGGGGTGCATCTGCCCTGTGGCCACCACACTTCCCTGACATCAGAGCCCAGCTTCTCCAGCCTTCTCATGGTAACTGAAGACTGTCAGACCTCCAGGAATCCTCTAGTCCTCCAGTGCTAAATGGGGACAACTCAGACCTGCAGCCTGTGGGGAGCAGCCATTGGATTCTCAGCCTACTGAGCCCATATTGTGGAAGCAACTCTAACTCCATTGTGATGTAGATTCATTCTATCTTTTCTGCCCCCTCTAGAGAGTCCATGGACATAAGATTCATGGCAGAATTGGCACAATCCACTTTGGGGAGGGAGGGAGGGAGGGGCTCTGGTTTCGAAGAGGACAAAAAGAAGAAACCAAGGCCATGCACAAACAGATTGTGACCACGTGCAGCCCATTCGCTGTGGTAGCTGTGCCCGCCTGTGTTTGCCCAAGCATGTGGCCGTTAAGGTCACCACCAGAAAGAGCAGAAACTGCCACCAGCAGGGCCATTGCCAAAGCAAGTGTCTATATGAAGGTGAATTACTACGCGAGTCGTGCAGTTCACACAAGGTGGTCAGGAATTGACCTCTGGAAGCCCGGAAGGACAGAACCCTTCCACCACAGTTTAGACCTGCTGCTGCTGCTGCTGTGTGACCTGTACCAAAACCCGTGGCAAGAGCTGGATTCCTAAGGATTGAAGACTGAAGGGAAAAAAAAAAAATCTTGTGGACAAAGCAAAATAAAATGGAAATTATCCTTTGAAAAAGAAAAATTGGGGGTTGGGGACTGACTGAAGAGATTTCTCAGTGGTTAGTGCACTTCGTGACAGCCCGGGTTCCAGTCCCCAGAACCAACGTAAAGCCAGATGCACAAGGTGGTGCATACAGCTGGAGTAGTTTGCAGCAGCTGGAGGCCCTAGAGCATCCATTCTCTCTATCTAATTCTCTTCTCTCTGACTCTCTTTGCTTGCAAATAAATTAATGAAAATTGACAAAAAAAGAATTGACATAATTCACAGGTTGACTAACCCCAAGGGGATAGTTTCAGGAGGTGTGACATGGAGGAGATGGGCAGAGCCTTCATGATGGGACAATTGTCCAAAGAGGTCCTTCCTTCCTTGCATCATGAGTGGTCTGGGTGATGCCAAGCTAAATAAAAGGAAATTGGCACTCAACAGACATGCCATCTTCTGTTGCCTTGATCCAGAACTTCTCAGTCTCCAGAACTGTGGAAAATAAATTCCCATTGTGTCTGTATTTTGTTTCAACAGCCCAAACAGAGGATGGCAAGAACACTCAGGAAAAAAAAAAAGATCCTCTTACTACATCTGACCAAGTAAACCTTTAAAACCGTCTTTATTAAGTACCACCATAAGTAAAGTTAAAATACAACGTGAAAGAGTGGCTTGCATACAAATCCATCAGAAACAACATTAGCAGCCAATAGACTTAAAAGATACAACAAATTAAACATACACACACATATCTCAAAAGCAAATACAGGCAACGTTCATAAATAAATAACTTCAAGTGAAAAGCATACATAAATGACTAAATAAATAAACTCCATTCCTTGCTATTAGTAATTTTACACAAATAATTAAGACTGAATAAAGAACACAAATTAAAATGAATTAGCAGATGTATGTTTCTCTTTCTGTATGAGTCAGGGTTCTCTACAGGAACAGGAGGAATATGTATTATAAAAGGGGTGAAGTTACAGGATATAGCTAGGTAGTCCATCAAGGCTGGAAGCTGAGAACCTAGTAGCTGCTCAGTCCACTGGGCTGGATGTATCCACGGTCCCCGATCTGGTGCTGGAGTTTCCTGGAGAACCTTTGGCCTGAATTCAGTTCACATGGGAAGCTGAAGAAGCTGGGCTCCAGTATCCATGAAGAATGGACGCAAGACCTGAAACCGGCAGTGGCATTGGAGCTAAAAGGCTCTGCTTTTGCGTGGAATGTCACTGCCTATAGTCTGCGGTCCGAAGGGCTGCCCACTCTGTAGGAAGGTCTTCCTCCCTCAGTTAGTCTCTCTGGGAGTTGCTCTCATAGACCCAGCCAAGCCCCGTGTGTCTTACCTGATTCCTGATGTGATCATGTTGACAACAGAGATGTCACTGTCACACCTGAGTTGTCCCCAGTGGCATGGGTAGCAAGAGCTGCAAGAGCTGCTGGTCTCCATGTTACCTGCGGGAAACCCCTCAAGCAGCTCACAGCCTTGGCATGTTGTATCAGTGAAAATGTTCACTGACCAAGAGAGAATAATTGGAGGCTGGAGAGATAGCTCAGTGGTTAAGGCACTTGCCTGCAAAGCCCGAAGAACTGAGTTTGATTCCTCAGTACCCCTGTAAACCAGAGGTACAGGTATCCTGTATGTCTGGGGTTCATTTGCAGTGGCTAGAGGCCCTGAGGCATCCATTCTTTCTCTTCCTATCTGCCTCTTTCTCTCTCTCAAATAAATAAACAAAATAGTATTTTTAAAAAGACCATAACTGAATGAGATGAGTAAGGAACTTAAAATATTTTTATTATTCTCATTGATAAATTTTACTCCTACTCAGGTACTTATAAGAAAATATCAAATATTCAGATAAAAACATATTTACAGAAACGATTGCCATAGTTTAAACAAATAGTGAAAATATCTCATAATTAGGGTAAGCTGACATCCACATAATTACCATGTTGATGGTTTCAAAAAGTCATTCTGTCCCCAATATATTTAATGACAGAAGAAAAATGTTATTACTATGCTCAATACAGAAAAGTGGGTATTGTGTGTATGTATATAGGGGGTTACCTATGACCCACACAGAAAGTACCAAATTTCATAAACAGAATACAGTAGTGGCCTGGGCAGATGGCTCAGTGGGTAAAGTGCTTACTGTACAAGCATGGGGACCCGAGTTCTGACCCCCAGCACTCATGCAAAAGCCAGGCCTTAGGTGGCATGTGCCTGTGTGGCCCCAGGTTTGGGGAGGTGGAGACAGGAGGATCCCTGAGGCTGGCTGTCTAGTTTGGCTAGACAAACAGATGGACTCTGAGTTCGGTGAGCGACCCTGGCCCCCAAATAAAGCAGTGAGTGATTAAGAAAGATACCAGCACCAACCTCTGGTCTTCATGCACACGTGCACACATGCATGTGCACCTGTACTCGCATATGAACATGCAAGCACACACGCCATAAGAAATCGTCGCTCCTCCATATTCTCAAGGGGCTGATTCCAGGACCTCCCGCCCCCTGCAGACACACTGAAGACAGCCAAAGCTCCTGTCCCGTGTATGAAATGGTGTAGTGTTTGCACAGACTCTATGGGAGCTGTCCATCTGCTCTCTGTCACCTAATGCTTTGTGAACAGTTGTTAGACTGCACTGAACTGTTCAGGGGATGATGACAAGAACGCATTCAGACATGCTCAGGACAGAGTCTGCCATCATCCATTTCATTCTCTCCATGTGAACTGCTCTAGCATGTCCATTACAGCCTCCCTTTGACCCATTTATATGTCTGCAAAACCCCTCACGCTGTGTCATATAGAAGTCATTGTCCCATATCCTATCGTGCCTGGTCCACCTCCTAGACAGCCTTATTTTGTTTAACTTTTTTTTTAAAGATTTTATTATTCATTTATTTACTTATTTATTTGAGACAGAGAAAGGGAGAGAGAGAGAGGAAAGAGAGAGAATGGGCACACCAGGGCCTCTAGCCACTGCAAGCGAACTCCACACGTATATGCCACCATGTGCATCTGGCTTACGTGGGACCTGGAGAATCGAACCGGGGTCCTTAGGTTTCACAGTCATGAGCCTTAACTGCTAAGCCATCTCTCCAGTCCTTGTTTAACATCTTATTGGCAACTTCAGTACATATAGAAGCTGTACCATGATTATAATCCCCTCCCTTTTCTCTTTCCCAGCCCCCCCTCCACTGAATCCCTTTTTCTTTCCAATTAGTCTCTCTTCTAATCTTGTTGCCCTCTTAGGGCAGTAGGCAGTGTGTCGGTCTCATAATTTGATATCATCATTTTCCCTCCTATTATGCAGGTCTGGGGCAGGTAGCATCAGACACTATGAGGCCATGGCCACCTTGCATCTCCAAGACAGTGTGATCAGCAACCTCCCCCTTCCTTTGGCTCCTACATTGTTCTATTGCCAAGGGCTACACTTGCATGTCACCAGGCTCCACATGGATAAGGACAAAGACAGGAGTCACACCAGGCCTTTCTCTCGCCTGCACTTCCCACCAACCCCACTGTCCTATCTGCCAGTGTCTCCACGCAAAGGAGAATCTGGGCCCAAAGGGATTAGGGTCTGCTGAGCAGCACAGAGCATGGCTCGCCTGGGTGTCCCAGGCTTGCCTCTGAGCTTGGTGCATGATTCACACTAGATTGATGCTTATGGGTAGAAGGAGCAAGAAGAAGGAAGGAGAAGGGGGAGAATAAAGGATTAGAGAGGGTGGAGGGAGCCAGCATTTGTTTGCTACTTCTAATCCTCTAAAACCCTGTCCCACCACCCAGCTCTGCCTCTGCAGTAAGATAAGGCCAGTAGACACGTGTAGACATAACAACTTTCATAAGTCCTCTGCCTGTTCAGGGCTGGCACACCAAGAGGGGCCCACAGGATCAGCCCATGCACACAGAGCTGCTGGTGCCCAGCCAAACCCTCTGCCAAGGAGATGAAGTTGATGTAGCTGTCACCCTCTCACTGCTGGGACAAAACACCCGGCCAGTAGCAGCTTATGGGAGAGCAGGATTTATTTCAGGTTTATAGTTTCGAGGGGAAGTTTCGTCATTGTGGGAGCTGGCTGGCATCTTGTCACATATCGGGGTGAAAGTAGTCTGCATACTGGGCTTAGAACTGGACTAACAAACCCCAAGGTCCACCCCCAGCGAGGCTCCACCTCTCTAAGGTCCCATCAAGTGGGGACTGAGCAGCAGGCTTAATGACAAGCACATGAGGCCATGGGGGAACTACATTCAAGCTATCATGGTCAGCACCCAGCTCTCAAGGCCTGTCTGTAACGGAAAGTTACTTAAGGAAAACCCACCCCTCCCCTTCCCCGGAAACATGTCATTAGCCTTAATTTAAGTCAAGGTAGGTGGGGGAAAGGACAGTCATCCTAGATGAGCTGAGTGACAGTGCACTAATTCCATTTAGGAACACTTTGAACAACGACTCATGGATAAGGAGTGGTTTAGAATCCTCCAGTCCGTCTCTCGCTGAGGGCTTTTTACAGGGGAAGGATTGAGTAATTCTGTGGAGATGATCTTGCCTTTCGTGAGCTTTTATTAGTGCTTTGTTGGCCATGGATGGATCCCATAAATTTTATAGCCATCTATTAACAGCTTCAATTGGAAGTTGGTTTCGTTGTTCTCCAAGTAGCATTTCAGAAACAAGTGTAATAATAACGGGAGGATCAATACTTCCTGTTTGGTACAGGACCCGAGGTAAGTGAACATGGCTGCAATAGATCCAATTATTGAACTTCGTGTCAACAGATTTCCATCTCGAGAGTCATAAAACAAGTTCTATCTAATGCCAAGGTCACTTACCCATACAAAGGGTATGCAACGTATTTCATTTAAAAAAAAGTGGTGCTAAGTTCTTTGTCTAAAATAATCCATGGTTTTATCCCCTCTGCCAAGTAAAAATAATTTTCATTGAAACTGGCAGCTCTTGGGACAAAAAAGTCCCATAAAACAAACATTGGCTACAAGGAAAAAAATGCACCTGGTTTCCGCAGCCCTATTCAGTGAGTGAAGAGTGAGGTTGAGCGTATTATTTAGGGGGGGCATGTGAACTTGGCCTCTCCCTTACATGCACACGTGCATACACACACACACACACACACACACACACACACACAGTGCAGCAAGAAAAATGGCTGTATTTACCAGAGGAGGAAGAAACTTCGCTGAGGAACCGTTTCCACCCTATAGTTCTCAAGCACAGCGTGAAAAGTCTGAAAAATGAAATTTTAGTCATTAGAACCCGACAGCTTGCAGTCATAATATGCTGACATGTGTAACGGGAGTTAAGAGGTGCCACCAGCAGAATGAACATTAATAATTTTCTAAGGCAAAGTCATTTATTTCGGCTCTGTGAATCGCAGCGCAGTGGTGCAGCGCCGGACACTCAGGAAATGGCACACTGCAAGTTTCCCAGGCTTTTAAGTAGATTCCACTTAGCGGGCTTAATTACCTGCTCAGTGGAGGCTCTTCCTGGGTGCAGAGCAAAGGAGCGCTCGTCAGAACACACACAAGTTTCCAAAGGTTCTGCTGAGGGCCAGAGCCTGGGGGAGCCAGCTCCGGGGGTCTTCTCGAGGCTGAGTGGGGTGTTTAATCGGCTCATCTTCTTGGCCTCCTCTACTCACTCACTCATCACTGGAAAATCATTCTTTTTTTGCAGTTTTGAAGAAGCAAATTTTTTTTTTGTATTTTATTTACTTATTTGAGAGAAACAGAGAGAGAGAAAGAAGGAAAGAATGGGTGTGCCAGATCCTCCAGCCACTGCAAACAAACTCCAGATGGATGCCCCACTTTGTGCATCTGGCTTACGTGGCACCTGGGGAATTGAACCTGGGTCCTTTTTGGCTTTTCAGGCAAACACCTTAACCACTAAACCATCTCTCCAGCCCAGCAAATTTATTTTTGTTTATTTGTGCGTGGTGTGCATGTGTGTGCATGTTCATACCTATGTGGGCACATTTGTGTGAGGTCTGAGTGTGTGTGTGTGTGTGTGTGTGTGTGTGTGCTCATGTGGAGGCTTTGGGTGTCATTTCTCAGAATGCCATCCACCAATTTATTTATTTATTTATTTATTTATTTATTTATTTATTTGTTTATTTTTGAGGTAGGGTCTCGCTCTAGCTCAGGCTGGCCTCGAACTCACGCTGATCCTTCTACCTCTGCCTCCCGAGGGCTGGGATTAAAGGTGTGCACCACCACGCCCGGCCTCCCATCCACCTCTTTTGAGACAGAGTCTCTCACTAGTTAGAGGTCACCAGGAGAGATAGCTCAGTGGTTGAGAGCCGGTGAGCACTACAGAGCTCTTGCCTCGACCTCCCCAGCACCGAAATTCCATGTACTTGCCCCTATGGCCAGTGCTTCCACCTGGGTCCTGGGGATTAACTTCAGATCCTCGCATTTGAGAAGTAATCACTTTATCCACTCAGCTATCTCTCCAGCCCCCGCACATGCTTAGTGTATGCTTTATGCCAGACATGGTCCTAGCCGCAAGGACACGGAGAGGATCGGAACAGGGCCTAAGCAGTCTCCCCTCCAACCCTTTCCATGGGTGATGAAATAAATCAGTGAATAAATAAGCACTTTGTCTGGGCTTCCTGTCAGGCACTAGGAACCAGAAGCCTCCCCTGGGATGCTAAGGGCTCAGGATGCCCCAAAGTCTCAGAGTCCAAAGGCCTGATGTTCAAATCGCAGCAATACCTTTAATAGATCGTGTGATCCTGGTCTAGAATTATTTTTGTTGTTGTTTTGTTTTTGCTTTTCGAGGTAGGGTCTCACTCTAGCTCAGGCTGACCTGGAATTCACTCTGTATTCTCAGGGTGGCCTCGAACTCACACTCACAGCATTCCTCCTACCTCTACCTCTGAGTGCTGGGATTAAAGGCGCTCGCCACCATGCTCAGCTCTGGTCAAGAATTTTGAGGTCTCTTGTGTCTTACTTTCTTCCTTTCTGAATGGAGACAGTCACCCTGCTTCTGTCCTAGGGATCTGGTGAGAATAAGGTAAGCGTTTCTGGTTCTCAGGTAATGGTACCCATCTGCTGGAGAGACGGTGAGGAATGGCCAGGTTCCATCATAGACACGCCTAAGGAAAGGACACAGAGGTGAAACGGATGGTCCTTGAGCCTTATAACGTAGTGGGCTTTGCCCAGTGAGGTTTGAGGTGTATCCTTCTCCAGGATCTCCTAGTAGGTATGAGATAGCTGGCCTACACCTGTCTCCTACTTGTGCTGGGAGACATGACCCTGGTGGGCTCTCACAGCTCACAGCAGAGGAGTTGTGTCTCAGGCTGAATCCTTCCCTGAATTTAACCCACCTCTGATTTAAATAATGGTGCTATTTGTACAAGATAGTAATGCTGGCATAAGTTTAGACTTGAGGGAGGGGTGAATGTATTTTGCAGGCAGGGAGAATATGTTTAGGAGGGGCATAGAAGGTCGACTGTTATGGGCTCAAAATTCCTATATTCAAGTCCTAACTTCCAGCCCCACAGACTGCTACTACAATGAGACAGTCTTAAGAAAAGGTTTTTGCACATGTGTGCTCATTTGTGTGTGTGTGTGTGTGTTCTTTATGTATGTAGAATGTATGCATGTGTGCAGACATGTATGCTCTGTGTGTACACGTGTGGAGGCCAGAGGATAATGGTGAGTGTCCTCTCTTGTGTGTGTTCTTTATGTATGTAGAATGTATGCATGTGTGCAGACATGTATGCTCTGTGTGTACACGTGTGGAGGCCAGAGGATAATGGCGAGTGTCCTCTCTTGTGTGTGTTCTTTATGTATGTAGAATGTATGCATGTGTGCAGACAAGTATGCTCTGTGTGTACACGTGTAGAGGCCAGAGGATAATGGCGAGTGTCCTCTCTTCCTTTTCCACGTTTGTTGTTTCCTTGAGACAGAATCTCTCGCTGAACTGGGAACTCCCATTGTGTCAGTCAGGCTGGCTGACCTGAGAGTCCCAGAAATTCTCTTTACTCTGTTCCTCCCAGGACTGGGGTGACACGTGTGAATGGCCATGCTCAGCTTTTAATACTGGTGCTGGGGTGTCAACCTCAGGTCAATTCAGGCCCCCGTGCTTGCATAGGAAGCCATCTTACTCACCCACGGAGCCATTTCCCTAACTCCAATAAGAATATTTGGCAAGGTGCTTCAGTTAAGATGGCCACTGTGGTGGGCTCCCAGGCGGGGCTTGGTACCTTTGTAAGAACAGTAGTTCGAGGCACAGACGCATCCAGAGGGTAACTGTGGGAAGACAGAACAAGGAGGCTTCCAAGCCAAGCACAGAGACAGGCCCCAAGAAGACCAGCCCCGCCTGCACCCTGGCCTGGACGTCGAGCTTTCAGCACCGTGAGCTCCTCACCTGTGATGGTTTCATTGAGGAACCTTTTAGACTTTATGATAGTGAAAAAGTGATACATTGCAGCAAAAAAAAAAAAACAAAAAAAAACTTGTGTTTGGAATTTTAAACTTTGATCTTTGGTTCTGAGCCAGGGTATACTGCTGAAATCCTCTGTTGATATAGGAGCAACGCAAGGATGCTGAACAACATGCTGTGTGACTAAACTGTACTGTGTGGCAGGCTAGGCTTTCCACCTGAGCATTGGCTGACAGGTCACAGCCCCACTGTAAGTGGAGGAACATGAGTAAGTCCCCCAGAAGTCCTTGGGTGTGAGGGACTTCATGTTGACAGACAGTGCAGTTTTGAAAGGGTTCCTGGGTCCTTTCCCTGGCTCTCCAGGCAGAGAAGTATGGGTGGCTTCCTTGTTGACACTCAGCTGACTCGAACATCTGAATTCTGCCCCTTATTCACACAGGACTCTGGTTGTATCCCCTGCCCCAGGATCTTGGCATCCCTCCCCAAGAAAAAAAAACCCAGGGGCCTGGGTGATGCTTGGCATCCCTCCCCCAAGAAAAAAAACCCAAGGCCTGGGCGATGCTACCCACTACTAAGAGGTTTGCACCGACAGTTTCAGGTGAACTATACCAACTTACACCCTACTTTTTGGTCTTTTTCTACAGAAGTGAGTTGCTTGGGAAAGAAAGCTCAAACCAGCAGGTGAGTGTGGAGAGTGTGGATTCTGTGGGACACGGGCTCCATGTTCTGAACCTGTTGGGGAGGAAGGAGAAAACAAGAATGAAATCAGACATTGTAATCAGAGGTGCTCAAGTTGCCAGGCACCCAAGACAGTACTCATATAACTAGAAAGTCTATAAACCTTTCTGCGTCCAGCATTCTAAAAATAAAAGTGGTGTTTTTTTTTTGTTGTTTTTTTTTACCAGAACGTATTTTTATATGGGATTCCCTAAACTGGGAAATAAACATGTCTCTGTCATGTCTGTGAGACAGAATGGGGTGGGGGAACTCTGCCCTCTGTTTGACAGTATAGCATTTGGAATTTGATGAAGAACCCCAAGTAATCTGGAAACCCACAGGCATCGGGAAGAAAGGACAGGAAGCTGGGAAGCCAGTTTCAAGGAGAGCTAGTAAGTGGGGACAGAAGGATCAGGAAGGGAAGTGCAGACATTGCAGCCCTGGTGGAGGAACGAGGCAGGCGCACATGCTAGCTTCAGTCTCCACCATGAAGCTCTGAGAGGCAGGTTAAGTCATTTACAGGGTGATTAATTTTCTTGTGGGGGATGTTGGCCTATTCCCGAAGGCTTCAAGTCATTCAAAGCTAGCACAATTCAAGATTAATTCTCTGGAGAAGGCAATGTAAAGTAGGGTTTGCATTAGTGTGAAGTCTATGCATAAACTGTGACTATTAATATAACGTAATGTAATGTTAATATAATGTGATATAATACATCACAACCTCATATTTTAATCACACAGATCCACAAAAATCAGGACCATGCCCTGTACCTACTCAGGGGCTAGGGGGGCTGCTTGGCAGGTGTGCAGATGAACTATGGCTTGTTCAGAGACATTGAGACACCCTCTATCGGAAACACCCCATGCTCCAACCCCAGGTGGCTCTTCCCAGAGCCCATCCTAGGATGCCCACCTCCTCCTGGCTAGTGGGCATTTTCTGAAGACTGTTCACCTGGGATGGGACAAGACAACTTAGGAACCAAAAGTCAACTTGAGAAAGACATGGGTGCAAGTCTCACTTAGCTGGAGTTTTAGGCAAACCACAGCATGTATACGCAAGTATGGTATGCATGCATGTGTGTATGCAAGGGTGGACATGCTGCATAGGAGCCAAAAGTCAATGCCAGGTGCTGTTCTCAGTCACTCTCCATCTTTTTTTTTCTTTCTTTGAGAGAGAGAAAGAGAAAATAGAGAGAAGGGGGGAGGGAGAGAATGGGTGCATCAGGGGCTCCAGCCACTGCAAACAAACTCCAGATACATGTGCTCCCTTGTGCATCTGGCTTAAGTGGGTCCTGGGGAATCGAACCAGGGTCCTTAGGCTTCATAGGCAAACGCCTTAACCGCTCAGTCATTTCCCCAGCCCTCCATCTTATTCTCTCCTGGAATCTGGAGCTTATCAATTTGGCTAGTCCAGCAAGCCAGCTTGCCTGGGAACTTGCCTTTCTCTACCCCTTGAGCACTGCGATCAGAACTATGCACCACCATTCCCAGCATTTCCATGAGTGCTGACCACTAAGCTCAGGTCCTCGCAGTTGCGTAGTAAGTGCCTTATCCACTGAGCCATCTCCCAGCACCTTGTCCATTTGATACCTGAGAATACAACGGGAGAGATAGGAACCCACATCTGTCTGTATGCCCACACTACACGCACACTTTCTCTCTTCTTGCTTTTTTTTGAAACATAGTCTCACTGTGTAACCCATGCTGGCTTTGAACTCATTATAATCCACCTGCCTCAACTTACAAAGGGCTAAAACTACAGATATGTGTCACTGTACCTAGTTGTACATGCAACGTTTCTACTTTTACTTGCTCATGTGAGGGAGGACCAGTCAGGGGCCTGCCATCCCAATGACTTAGAGCCATGGGCATGATTGGGCCTCTACAGCCACCATACTTTCCCAAGAAGCGTACCTGTTTTACCAGTTCGGATAGATGCGCTTTGTGAATGCTGCTGGCATTTCAATAATGCTGGGACATTATGCACTGTAAAAAAACAGCACCACATTGCTTACTGGGGACTTATAAAAATAACTGCAATGCAGCCTGGTCCCTGTCACTAGTAATTTATCGCACTGTTCCACTTTTTGTTAATGTAGTTTACATGAGTCAAATGAATTATATGTAAATGAGGAAGCATGTTAGACTTCAAGTCGAGAAGAGGAGTCAGGCACAGGTGTGAATACCATAGCTTCCAACCTTTTAAATCCTCAATGCAGCCAGGTGAGACATTCCCGGGGGGAAACAGCGAGATAATGGCCCTCCCTCAGAGATCAAGGCAAAGGCCCCAGCTTCTGTGGGGCTGTCTGCTGCCCCTGCAGGATCACAATCCCCCCAGTTGGCCTTGAACCCATTTTTCCTGAGTTCCTGCCAAACTCAGCCCAAGTCCTCTGCTTAGCAGCCAGAATCCCTTCTTGTGGCATCACTACCTTGCTTCCTGACTTCCTCCCATCAGCCTGCAGGGCTGCCAGTATGTGCCCCTCAAGTGCTCATGCCAGCCCCAAGGCTCAGCACACTCCCCACATGCCAACTTTTGTAAATCAGGCCCCCTTCCCCTCCCCAAGCCCGAGACTCTTAGTGTTGCTGATCTTCCTTGTGGTACGTGGTGCTTTCCCCAGTCTGGAAGCCTCCCGGTGCCCAGACCATGGTTGGTTCATTCACTCCATCATTCATGTACTCTCTCTCTCTATCCCTCTAACTTGACAAGTAATCTTTGAGCTCATTCAATGCACTTGACCTTCGATGAGCTTGTAGCCCAGCTTCATCTTTGCACCCTCACTCTTCAAGGTCAAATGCCTGGTGCTTAGAAGAAAAGGATGGACAGAAAGGATTAGTGCCCACTAACCCATGTCCAAACTGTGCCAGGGCCTCTACTGGTGGTCCCACACTGCGATGGCTTGAATGCAAAAATGTCCCCAATAGCCTCGTGTGTTCGTGTTTAAGCCTCAAGCCTATTCCCCAACTGGTGGAGCCTTGAGGAAGGAAAAGTGTTACTGGGGATCGCTTTAAGGTTCATTATTGCAGCCCCACTGGGTCTTTGGAGCTCACTGACTGTACTTCTTCCCTGTTGATGAGTGGAGATGTGACACCAACCTGGGTGTCTGCTCCTGCCATGCCTCCCCATGATGAAACTTCCCTTCAGAACTGAAAGTCAGAAACAAATCCTTTTCCCCCATAAGTTGCTTCTGGTTGGGTGTTTTGTCCCAGCAATGAGAAGGTCATTGATATGCACACTCTGTCCTCCCATTGGTCTTACGAAGGACACCTCTGTGTATGACGCTTGGGAAACGGAGGATCAAAGAAAACGGATAGGTGAGAGGGTGCCTGCTGACACGTGAGCGTGAAATGTCTCCTCACAAGCTCACCTGTATGAGCACTTGGTACCCAGCTAGCGGAGCTGTTTGTTTTGGAAGCTTATGGAACCTCTAAGAGGTGGAATCTTGCTCAAGAAAGCACATTACTAGGGGGCTGGCCTACTCTCTGCTTCCTGTTCTACCAAGAAATCCTAGCTGCACACTGCTGCCACTGTGGAACCGCCTGCTGCTTTCTTTCCATAATGAACTGTACCCCTCAGACTGTGAGCCACAACCAACTCTCCCTTTTCAAGTCCCTTCTTGATGACGATGCCCTTAAACAACAAGAATGGTAACTAATACGATGTCACAGGAAGAGGACTCGCTGGCAGCCATGGTGACTCAGAGGCCACCTTTGCTCTATACCATCTTGGCTCCTTAGTAAGACTGCCATCAAGCTTTTGCTAAGAGTGTGAGGATGGCTGGGGGATGGAAGGGCACATGTCATGGAGACTGATCTTTAACCAGTGACACTGGAGAGGGGAGGGACTGGTGATAGGGAAAGAGCGGTAGAGAGAGAGAGAGTTGCTGCTAAACAGATTGGGCCACCTATTGAAACCAGTTCCTGTCAGTTTTTGGCACAGTTGAGCAGCATTGGGCTGTGGGCTAGGTCAAGGCGCTGAAGACGACGGCTTAGCGTGTCGCTTCTAGACCTCAAATTCCAGGTAGTTCCAGACATTGGGTCCCAGCTGAGGGAAGCACTGGTGTAAAGATTAGACACACTAGTAAAGAGAGCCCTTCCAAAACCAGTGTCTCGTCCTTCGTTATCAACACCACCTCCCCAAAGCATCAACCCCCCATCGACATACTACAACACATTTATCTAATTCCTGAATGAATGAATGACTCCAGTGGAAGTCCCGAATTTAAAGAAATGTGATATCATCATTAAAAAATTAAGCCAGGCATGGTGGGACATGCCTTTAATCCCAGCACTCAGGAGATAGTGGTAGGAGGATCACTGTGAATTTGAGGCCATCCAGTGCCAACATGGTGAAATCCAGGGCAGCCTGGGCTAGAGACCCTACCTCAAAAAAAATAAATAAGAAGTACAGCTTGGCATGGTGGCACATACCTTTAATCCCAGCTCCCAGAAGGCAGAGATAGCAGGATTTGCCATGAGTTCCAGGTTTTCCTGAGACTACACAGTGAATTCCAGATCAGCCTGGGCTACAGCAAGACACTCCCTTGAAGAAAAAAATCAAAAAAATTATGAAGTATGTTCCCAACAGCTAATGATTTTGAGTGTTTGCTGTCTGTCAGCCACTGCACACAGAAACACTAAGCTTTGCGACCTCACAATGTTCCAGTAATGTGGACACTCCCCAGCTCCCTGTTTTACAGGAGGAAGCTGAATGCCAACAAGTTTAATGATTTGCTGTGTGATAAATTAGCAACAAGGGGCAGTTGAATTGCCTATATATTCATTCATTCTAGAAGTTGCAGGGCTGGGGAGGTGGTGTCTTTGGTAAAAGCTTGCTACGAAAGCATGAAGATCTGAGTTCAACCTCTGGAACCCACATCGGAAAAGTCCAAGTGTGGGGGTGCGCTCCTGTAATCCCGGCACTGGACAAGCAGAAGCAGAAACTCCTGGGGGTTTCTGGCCAGCCAGTCTAACTGTCTTGGCAAGCTCCAGGCCCATGAGAGACCTTGTCTCAAAACAGGTAGACAGGGCTGGAGAGATGGCTTAGTGGTGAAGGAGCTTGCCTGAGAAACCTAAGGACCAAGGTTCGATTCCCCAGTACCCACGTGAGCCAGATGCACAAGATGGTGCATGCATCTGGAGTTTGTATGCAGTAGCTGGAGGCCCTGGTGCATCCATTCTCTTTCTCTCTGTCTTCCTCTATTTCTCTCTCAAATAAGTAAATAAATAAAAATATTTTTAAGGTTTAAAAAAAACAGGTAGATAGCACCTTAGGAATGAGGCTGTGCCTGGTCATCCTCTGGTCTCCACACATGCACATATACACATATACACGCATGCACACATGCACACACATACACACACATGCACATAGACACACATACACACATGCACATAGACACACATACACGCATGCACACACACTCACGCACACACATATAAAGGATGCCATTTGCCAGTTCTTTCCTGTCCATGGAGACACAGTGAGCTACAGACACAGAAAGAATCACAGGGACACAGAGAAGACACAAAGAAGGGTATGCCTCCACCTCATAGAGGCCCCATCTAGGGCAGAGCTGAGCTGATGCTGGGTGATGGGTCCTGATAAAATCCAGAACAGAGCGGGTCTGGGGGTCCAAAGAAGGAAATGGTCAACACACCTGCTAGGGAGCATCAGACGAGAACAATCTCAGGCTCATAGCTATGGAACCTGAAAGGCAGGCCCCAGAATGGAAAACACTGGCCAGCAGAGTGTTGATGTGAGCAAAAGTGAGGTATTAAGGCAGAGAGGTAGCTCAGGTGGTGAACGGCTGAGCTGGAGCTCAACTCCAAGAACCCGTGTAAAAATGTCCACGGTGGGGCATGTGCCTCTAACTCCGGTTCTGAGGACGTGGAGACGTCTAGTCTAACTGATGAGTTGCAGGCCAGTGAGGGACACATCTAAGGAAGGTGGACAGTACACCTGAGGAATGATACGAAGGTGGTCCTCTGGCCTCACACATGTGCATTCATGTGCACTACACACACACACACACACACACACACACACACACACACACACGAGGATGTGTGCAGGAGAAACCTTCTTCCTTTGCAGTGTGTACTCTGCAAGGCTGACAAGCTGCCCCCTGCTGGGACATCCCATAGCTAACCTCTCCATCTGAAGGAACGATCAGAATTGTTCCAGGACCTTCACATTCCAGCGTCACCCAGCTCCTGCCACTCTCCAGTTGTGTCTTGTACCACTGTCCAAAGTGCCCCCACTCCCAAGCCCCTTACCCTCCTCCAGTGCCCCGAGCCACCCTATCCATCTCAATCCCTGGTGACATAGATTTCAAGCATGTGTCAACATATCCTCGGTGTGCAGGTGGGCAGGGTGGTGCCACTCTAAAGTTGCCACTCATGGGTATCTGGATAGCTCTGTTCTAGATGTCTGTCACCACGGGAGCCAGTAGGCTACCCAACAGACATTCCCACACCCATGGCAGAGGCAGTGGCTCATGTCAAGTCCGCTAACATCCCATGTGATTAAACAAGGCCCCTGGCCAAGCCCAAAGACAAAGGGGTAGAAATTAAAGGGCAAGAAGCAGGCTGGAGAGATGTCTTAGCGGTTAAGCGCTTGCTTGTGAAGCCTAAGGACCCCGGTTCAAGGCTTGATTCTCCAGGACCCACGTAAGCCAGATGTACCAGGTCACACACGCATCTGGAGTTCGTTTGCAGTGTCTGGAGGCCCTGGTGTGCCCATTCTCTCTCTCTCTCTATCTGCCTATTTCTGTATCTCTCTCTCTCTCTCTTTCTCTCTCAAATAAATAATAAAATATTTAAAATAAATAAATAAATGAAAATAAAAACAATAAAGGGCAAGAAGCAAAAGTTAACTGACTGATGAGCCAGACTATAATCATATTACATGGATATTATTTCAGGTCCCTTGAGCACGCTGTCCTCTGGAAGCTTCTTCCTCTGCCTCTCTCCAACTCACCTAGATAGTCAAGTCTTTCCTGAGCCCCAGACAAGAGTGGGTCCTTCTACCCCAGTGATCTCACAACTTCCTGCAATTTCCCTTCATTGCTTTGCCAGAATGGGTAGCTGTGCACGTGTGCTTATTCAATTACAGTCTGTCTTCCCATGAGGGAAGAGACCATGTCTGTTCCCTGCTCATCACAGAGGCTCTCCAGTCCATGTCTGGAAGTGCTCGCCAAGTGACTGAGCCCCACAGGCAGGCTCCCAGAGTTGTCCCAGGCCCAATCTGTGGGGTTGGAAAGCAACTCTGCCAGAGCGTGAAGTCACAGTGCTCAGGATGGAGAGAGCAGAGGGCCAGGTGGGGCCGCCAAGGTGGCCCTTCATCACAGAGGATCGTGGTGGCCATGCAATTGAGTTTTGCTTTCAGCCACACGAGTACTTATCCTATGTGTCAGACACTGGGGGGCACCACCTCTTAGCACTTGCCCAAGGGGGAGGCGAGGAGAAGCAAGTGGGGTCAGATGCTATGAGTTCTAGGAGCACAAGGAGGAGAGAGGGTGAGGACAGTGGGTGGCAAGGAGAAGGCCCAAGAGTTTATGTGTCCACACATAAACATATTCTCTTAGTATGTTGCTGGTGCCCTCCTAAATAATGACATAAATGACCCAAGCTTCATAATTCACCTCACATGACCTGGAAGCAATTCACAGTCAGGTCACTTTGAAAGTATGGTAGTGTTCTCAGCAAAAGGCACAGAGTCCATGGGGGAACTAGGTTCCTTCAGACACTGGATTGAGAATCAAAGGACAGTGATATTCACTAAAATCAATATATCATGTGGCACTCATTGTTATCAAGAAAACGGTACTATTGTGTGTCTTTTGCACAAATAATTTCCGTTCTACCGAACCACCTTGAGAGGTGGACATTGTTAGATTTCTGAAGAGCTCAAGGTACGTGGAGATTGGAGGAGGGACCTAGCCTGAGACCCAGTCATTTGTGGCATAATAACTACCAAAATGGCCTCATCGACGTTGTCTCCTGTTGTTCTACCCAGTGTAACAACTCACACCCTGATGTGGACTTCCAGATTCACTTTTGACCCGAGGAACTCCACGGATGCACCAGTGACAATCCTGAGAACGGGTTACATAAATACCATGACTTCTGTCTTGAACTTTCCCTCTCTCTGTGTCTCTCTCCTCTTCCCTCCCCCATCACCAGCCCTCAGTCACAACGAAGCCAGCAAAACACCATATCTGAGGAGCCCTCTTGGCAAGAAACTTACGTGTGAGGTCAAAGCGAGTGAGAACCCAAGGGTCTCACTCTATCCATCTTCAGAAAACTGAATCTTTGGGCTGGACAGATGGCTTAGCCATTAAGGCTCCTGCCTGCCAAGCCTAAGAAAGCCCATTTGATCCCCAGGTCTCACATTTAGCCAGACATAAAGTGATGCAAGTCCACAAGGGGGCACATATGTCTGGAATTCCTTCACAGCAGCTGAGAGGCTGCTGGAGTGCCCATTCTCTCTCTCTCTGACTCTTTTTTTTTTTTTTTTTGGTTTTTGGTTTTTCGTGTTAGGGTTTCACTCTAGTCCAGGCTGACCTGGAATTCACTATGTACTCAGGCTGGCCTCAAACTCTCGGCAATTCTCCCACCTCTGCCTCCCAAGTGCTGGGATTAAAGGCGTGTGCCACCACTCCCAGCTCTCTCTGCCTCTTGCTCTCTGTCTCTATCTCTGTCGCTCTCCAATAACAACAAAAAAACTAAATCTTCCTCACAGTCATGCGAAAGAATGCAGAAAAAAAGAATTTCCCAAAATCCAGCAGTCTTGGCATGACAACAAGCCCCAGCATGCTGACAACTGGACTCTAGCCTTGGAGGAGACTCTGCACCAGAAGCTGAGCTGCATCAAGATTCCACCCTCTAAGCACATCTGATGAGAAATGCATGCATGGTGGAGCTGAAAAGCTTGGGGATACGTTGTTTGTTCGCGGCAACACAGATAACTGACACACACACATCCAGCTCCAAAGTCCATATTCCCAGCTACCATATCCGCCTGCCTTAGGTAGTCTTTCAAGTTATTTCACCCACCCCATCACCTGACCCTCACTCAAACGAGACAGACAGTCACCAGATGTACACCGGAGTAACATTAGAACACACATCTCCAGCCAGCTCCCCTGAATGAAATAATTAGTACTGTTTACTGCCTGCCAGGGTTTTAGATTCATTGTTTTAATGAAATTATTGCCATTCAAAATGATTGGTAGAGAAAATTGCCGTGTCACTTGGCCTCAGCCTGGAAGTTCTCTCTGTGCCCAACTCATTAGGAAGCCCCCAGCGGAGGACGCTGCTGCAAAGAGCCCCTCACTCACGTAGTCCTTGTATACAGGAACTTACTCACTTTATCCTTGAACACCATGATGTACCAGGCACTGGGAGGGATTCTTGAGGAGACACACTGAAGGGTTTTGATACTAACTTGCAGTGCCCACCCACAAAGATAGAACAGAACTCACTTGAGGGATTATAGAAGAGACCTCTTGCAGAAAATCACGTTACAGGGAACTCGGGAGGAAGAGCAGCATTGGAATTTACCCAGCGTGTGTGGGGTTGGGCTATTATTTTCTTTCCAGTTATTTCACTTGCCTATGAATTCAACATGCCCCACCCCATGGTAGGGGTTAGCAAGAACACAGAACAGGAGATGCCATCAAGTTAAAGAAACGTGAGTTCAACAGTAGCAGTTACGTCACTGACCAGTGGAGATGCTGGTCAGAAGTGATGAGAGGTAAGAGGAGGAAAAGATGATGACATCAAAATACAAGAGACTAATGGAGAGAAGGAGCGGATATGATGGAGAGTGGAGTTCTGGAGGGAAAGTGGAGAAGGAGAGGGAATTATCATGGTTTATTGTCTGTAAGTATAGATGCTGTCAATAAAAAAAAATTTTTTAAGTGATGAGAGGTGAGAGAAATCTGCCCTAAGAACAATGGGGTGTTATTATGGTTTGGGTCTAAAGTGTCCCCCCAAAACCCACACGCTGAAGTCTTGGTCACCAGCCTGTGGTGCCCTTTGGGAGGTGTGACTTTTGGGAGGTGGTACCTTATTGGAGGAGTAGGCAGTATGGGTGCGCCTTTGAAAAAAACACTGTGATTCAGGCCCTTTCCACATGAACACATGTTACATTTTTTCTCTCCCTTGTCTCTCTCTGTCTCTCTCTCTGTGTGTCTGTCTGTCTGTCTCTCTCTCTCTCTCTCTCCTGGCCACCATGAAATGATCAGCTTTGCCCCATATCCTCCCCACCATAATGTTCTGCTCACCATAGGCCTGATGCCAGGGCTTGTAGCCTGACAACTCTACAACCTTGAACCAAACTAAACATGTATTCCCTTCAACTGATTCTCTCTGGTATTTGATCATAGTAACAGGAAGCTGGCTAACACGGGTGGATTCTCTGAGTAGCTGAGACAAAATCCGGGCCCTTTACTGGCTGACCAGCAGCGTTCTCATGCAGGTGGGGGAGGGCATTCTGAGCATGAAGGGATGCCAGAACCATGGGTGAGTATACCATGAGCTGAAGTGCCACGGGCATCCCCGAACCCTCCACTTTAGTGCACTGGCTGGACATGACTTCTTGAACAAAAAAGAATTGCGGGAGTTCTTGGGGCAGCAACTAAAAACTGCAACTGACAGAAGACATGGTACCAGTTGTTTATGTGTGGCAGGCTGGTAGAGTGCATGCTCAGTGCATATGTGGAAAGGGGAGGAAAAGAAAGGAAAAGAAGAACAAAGGGATGTTGGTGAGCTTACAATAGGTCGAATGTTCTGAGAATTATTTCACTCCATCCAAGGTCCTGGCATGACTGAAGTCCCCCAGCTCTTCATGAGAGGGAGTCCCCTGGCTGTGTTCTGTTAGGGTGATGGGGCCCCTGGAAATACAAAGGCAGGAAGGTCTGCACTTGCTAGAGATCCAACTATGATCTGACTTCTTATCTCTTGGCTAGATCTGTTTTTCCACAAACAACCTGAGCCCCTACTGGGAGGGAGGTCTTTCCTAGGATTTCAATCTAATCCTAACATTGTGATTGGTCAAGTTAAGCCCCCAGAATTTGGCATCATGGCTAACCTCTTCCTGAGACAGCCCCTGGCCCAGACCAACCGCTGTCCCTCCGGCTCACCTGAGTCAGAAGGCAGGGCCCATGCCATAAGGATATAAATATGTTTACAAGGGAGAGAACGCTCTCTGGGCTGCCTGAGCACTGGTGCGCCTCCAGCTGCTGGTGAGTTTCTCCTTGGCTCAGACTGGCTGGGCCCAGCAGAGGGCAGAGCCCTGTAGCCCTTACCTTCCCCATGGGCTCTTTCTCCACGTGGCAGGAGCTCTTTGTACTTTCTTTTCTGTCCTCTGTATGGTTTTTTCCAGGTCCACCACATGGGCTTTTGAGCCACATAGGTGTATTCTTTCTCTTTCCCTTGGTTCTGTATTTCCCTCAAAAAATATAAGAATTTAATAATTATCCTTCTCACTCCTGTTTTTGTTTGTTTGATTTTGGTTTTTCAAGGTAGGGTCTCACTCTAGCCCAGACTGACCTGGAATTCACTCTGTATTCTCAGGATGGCCTCAAACTCAGGGCAATCCTCCTACCTCTGCCTCCCGAGTGCTGGGATTAAAGGTGTGTGCTACCATGCCCAACTCTTTCTCACTCTTATTTTATTCAATTGTTTGGTTAAAAATAGACATGAACCTAAGATTTGGGGTTTGAGGACTTCCTGAACCCCTCACAGCCCATTTCATTCTGACTTGAGAAATTATTGACTAGTGTCACAAATACGTCCTGTGCTTTTGTGGATGCCCTATGGGTACAATGCAAGGCCATGGGCCTCGGTCCTGGTCTTGAACACTTTTTATTCCACCATTTACTATTAGGTTTGGAACCTTGTTTTCTCTACTGTGAAGAGGGAGTTAGAGTTCCTACCTTAGAAAGCTATTGTGAGGTTTAATTAGATAATGTTTAAATGCATGCACAGTTCCTGATACACATTAACACCCTGTATGCCTTTGCTTATTCCTTCCCCTCTCTGTGTCCAAAAAAAAAAAGCTAAAGGAATGGAATGTCATGTAAATGCTACAATATAAACTTAATCCTAAATTAATAGCAGCTATCTATAAATATAAGGGACTTTTTCAATAAACACTCAAATTGACCAAGAACACTGGGTCCAGGGTGAATGCCAGCTGCATAGTCTTAGACGCACTGCCTCGGCCTCTGAACTCCAGCATCTGCAGCCATGTGTGTATTCACTGACGAACAAGGAACTGAATAGGTTTCTAAAATAAATTTGGATAATTTGGCCATTTGAACAACCAAGTCGAACAGATTTTAATGGCATTTTAAGCCTTAGAAAATCAGGCTGCTAATGTAAACGCTGACAGACCCTCAACCATAACCAGACATCCATCGACACAGTAATAGCTTTAAGAGGGAGAGCAACCCACTATTTACATTTTGAGTACAAGTCTATTCCCTAAGCACAGGCACACTTGACTCAGATAAAAGAGCAAGAAGCTAGCACAGGCTGACTGGCAGGTGTCATGGCAGCAGAAGGATGAACGGGGATCAGTCTTAAACACCACTGTTGGAAATTGGTCCCCATTTAAAAATCAAATGTTGTCACGACTGACTTGTGCTGGAGAGCCGGTGAGATCTCTGTCGACTAACCCTTGCACACATTGCTGTGGGACAAGTGTGGGAAAGAGGGGCCAATGGTGGCTCCTGTCCAGGAAGCCACAGAACTCAGAGCTAACTCAACACCCATTTGTTGACTTTGCCCAAAGGCCAGAGTCCAGCACAAAAGAGATGTGCAGTAAGTGCTGTTTGAAAGACAAAACAATGAAAAGAAGACAGGAAGGTGAGAAAGTGGGCAGATGGGGGGCGGGGATCGCTTAGCGGGAATAATGCTTACAGTGTAAGTGGGAGGACCCTAGCTCTATCCCCAGAACCCACATAAATAATGGCGCGCTCCTGCAATCCCTGTAAGGCGGAGACAGGCTGATCCCTGGAACTTGGAGGCCAGCCAGTCTAGCCTAATTGGTGAGCTCCAAGCAATGAGAAACCCTCTTTCAGAAAGAGATGGAAATCCTATGTCCACGTCCACACCCACACACATGCACATCCACCTGCACACACACAAACACACATGTGCACCTACACCAGACACATGCACGAAAAGAAACAATAAGGGAGAAAGGAAGAGAGACATTGTCTGAAGCCATGCTGAGACACTGAGGACTCGTTCTTACTCCACAAAGGCCCTAGCCATATATCAGCTGCAGAAGATTCTGGAAGCCTGAACGATCACACGTCAGTCTGGCAAGTGTGGAGGTTCAGATTGCCTTTGCTAGTTTCTTCCCTGTGGTGTTGCTTCAAGACCCTGTGAGCTGCCAGGTATCCCCTCCCCACCATCCTTGGTCTTCATTCACTCTAATCCTCCTTTATCAGGGTTACTAAAAAAGTCCCCTCTTATTCACCTCCTCTTCACCCTTCACACATAACTCCAGAGTCACCGCGAATGCAGAGATCTGACATAGACTCTC
This sequence comes from Orientallactaga sibirica, assembly GCA_036365145.1. Taxonomy (NCBI): domain Eukaryota; kingdom Metazoa; phylum Chordata; class Mammalia; order Rodentia; family Dipodidae; genus Orientallactaga; species Orientallactaga sibirica. Next base: position 11,996,947 of record JAEOAD010000038.1, on the reverse strand, counting down.
ACTGCAAGCTCTGCTTCTTGTTTCTTCTGCATCAGCTGCAGTGCCTACAGGGACACTCCACCTCCAGGCTTTGGGGGGGGGTCTGACTTATCACTGAGCAGGATCTCACAGCCACAGCTGGGGAAACTGAGTCCTGGATAAGTAGAATATTGAACACCAAGCTACCTGATAGGAAAGTATTCTCTAGGCAGACCCTGGCAAAGGAGGGGGCTCTTCCCTCCAGACAGCGCTCCCTCAGGCATCCAGCCCTTCCCAGATCCCGAGCCACATCCTGGCATTGCCATACCATCCTGGGCTCTGCCACTGTCTTGAGAAGTGTTGATTTGAATTCCAAATGTGCCAGCCTTATTATCATCATCAACAGACATCTAATGAAGCTGCCAATACCGTCAATGGCATCATTTAATGACACTACATGAAGGGAAAGCATCCTGCAGCTCCCTCTGACATTGCCATTTGGTGCTTTTGCCTCATGGCAGACGAGAATGTTCTCTCCACTAAGATGCAACAGCAGCATCAAAGGCAATAATAGCAACAGCACTTAATGATCACTGGATTTGAGGCCCCTGCTAGGGTCTATTTAAGTACTTTACACGTGGTTTGGAGGAACTTTTGCCCCCCCCCCTAAGTTTGAAGAACTTAGCTCAGTCCTTCTCACTTCGGTGTTCAATTCTGACCTGGCTACAGGGTCATGGTACCTGGGAGGTTCCAGTTCCTGTGTGCACCATTTTTCCAAGCCCCGGTACAAGTCAGCAAGGACTTGGGTCCACGATCCCAGTTCTCAAGAAATATCCAGGCACGAATAGGTTATAAGTACTTCATTTGTCTAAGGCTAACCAATGAATGGGTGACTGCGGAGTCAGAGTCAAAAGCCATGCCAGGGGCTGGGGAGACAGTGCAGTGGGTAACATACTTGTCCCAGCACGGGGACCTGGTCTCAATCCTCAGCACCCATGTGATCTGCTGGGGGTGGTGACACGCACCTGTAATCCCAGAGCTGGCGAGGTGGAGAGTGGAGAATCCCCAGGATTGACTGGCTGGTTTGTCCAGCTGAGTTGGAGACTTCCAAGTTCACGGAGTCTGTCTCATAAAAATAAGATGGAGAAGTGACAGAAGAAGTTAGTTGCCCTTGCATGCACCTGCACACACAGGTATCCACATGTATATGAACATGCCTACACATGTGAACACCACAGTCTCCTACACAGGCGAAACCAAAGCCATACCTCTCGATTTCCAAGGCCTCACTGCTACCCTTGACTGTACCAAGTGCCCCCCCACCCCCGCTATGCTGGAGGATCTGACAGACAAGCTCAGGGCATCTCAGGACACAAGCTGGTCAGAGAAACGTAGCAGCTTCTTAACTCCAGACTCCAAAGCTAACGGCACAACACAGTCACTTCTAGAACTCAGTGTGCATCTCACGGAGACACTGCCCTTCCAGGTCAGACCTAAGGATCAGGAGGAACCCGGAAGCCCTCCACCTTCTCCAGCCTGTGCTTCTAAGAAGAAACAAAGTCCCCAAGGGCGAGCACTGGCACAGTGACGTCCTCCCTAGCATGCAGCTTTCACTCTAGGACACAGTGGACTCTGACAGCCAGCAGCAGCACTGTCACTGAGGGAGGTAGATGAGGAACGGCTCTCCAGTCAATGCTGTCCAGGAAACAGATCTGAGTTGAAGGCCAGACTCTGATGCCCACTGGCTGAACGGCCTTGGGGAAAGCCTGCAAACTTTCTGCAGGAACCAGTCTCCTCATGTGTAAATTGGGAGCCTGACGTCTATTTGCTAGCTAATCCCAGACACCAATGGGAGTGGCCAGTCACCAGGACGGTGGGGACATGGGGAAGACAGTCTGGGTTCAAACCGCAGCTCCACTGTCCGCTGGTAATCCACCTTGGAGGCAAACCAGAACGTCCCTTGCCTCGGTTGTTCTAGGTGCGAATAAAGACTAAATTTACTGGAATTTGAGAAGATGAAATGAATGAACTCAGTTAACAAGGTCCAGGCAGATGGTCAAGTGACTGCTCAGGAGCCTTTCAACTTCAGATAGATGATAGAGAGATGATAGATAGATAGATAGATGGATGATAGATAGATACATAGATAGATAGATGATAGATAGATACATAGATGATTGATAGATAGATGATAGATAGATAGATGATAGATAGATGATAGCTAGATAGAAGATAGATAGATAGATAGATAGATAGATAGATAGATAGACAGACAGAGAGATAGATAGATAGATAGATAGATAGATAGATAGATAGATAGATGGATGATAGGCAAGTAGAAATTTTTTAATAAAAAAAATTGAAGAGACTCAGAATTTTTTTCTGAGGTAGGGTCTCACTCTAGCCTAGGCTGACCTGGAATTCACTATGTAGTCTCAGGGTGGCCTTGAACTCATGGCGATCCACCTACCTCTGTTTCCCAAGTGCTGGGATTAAAGGTGTGCGCCACCATGCCCAGCTGACCAGTTTTTGAGATCAAATTTGGAGAATGTTCTGTACCATCCCACCATGTGACCTGAGATAAGTAGATAGGTTCATGGACAGACACACAGACACACAGGAATATAGATAAGTAGATAGATATATGGATAGGATAGACACACAGACACGCAGGTACTAGATAGAAACATAGACTGACGAATGGCTGATGTCCACCAGAAGATGACGAGCAGTGCCATATATATATATATATATATATACCTGCACACACATGGGCATCCACACATGTATGAACATGCATACTCACATGCACACCCTATCATATATGGGCAAAAAAAGCCATACCTTTCAATTTCCAAATACACACATACACACACATAAGAAGAGAGCGGGAGAGGGATGGAGGAAGAGAGAGCTCCAGCTCAAGAGTACGTGTGCACCAGAGCACAATCTTAATGGCCACTGCAAGCAAACTCCAAACACATGAGCCACTTTGTGCATCACCCCATCAGTGCCTTTTCTCAGCAGACCCTATGTCAAATACCTTCTGGAAGTAGTCATCCCATAATGTAGTGATGGAAACAGTCTCTCAACTTATTTTTACTATTTTATTTTATTTATTTGTATTAATATTCGGTGTGTCCCCAGCCCTGCGAAGGGAAACACAAGGACTGTGAGTCCCACAGAGCCAGACGGTAGCAGCATCAGCCCAGAGGCATGAAAACGAGACGCACACCCCAGGTCTCCCCACAGTGAAGCCCTGTGGTGGTCATTCTCCTCTGGCCTATGATGTTATGAAACATTTGATAATCTGGTCATGCTTATATGACAAGTAAATTTATTTTCAAATTCATTCTCTCTTGCTCCATAGATATGTCCGTTTTCTTTTGAGTCAAATCAGAAAGTTAAAGAAAAGTCTCCCAACGTTCCAGGTCAATTAATTTAGTACTATCAAAGCAACCCCTATGTTCTTTGACCGAGACAATGGAGTTGAGGGGCATCCACTGGGCAGTTCAATCAATGAAAGAAAAAGCCAGGACATCACAGAACCAAAGGTTCCCAGGAACCAGGAGTAGGCCAGAACACACTGCTTGGGCAACATAAAACCACTTGGCCAGCCACCCGCAGTGGCTCTGCAGACAGGCCAGGACTCGGGTTCAAAAGGTCCTGACGACCGCTGACTGACAGCAAGCCTCTCTTTCTCAGACACTTACTCCAGAAGCAGTGGTTTTCTTTTTCTTTTTTTTCTTTTTTTTTTTTCCTACCACCACTTTGGAGCTCTCAGAGTTGCATTGTACTAATATGTAGTGACTTGGGAGTCTTTAAATGTTAGACTGTATAATGAAAAGGGCAGGGAAGTGTTTTTAAATACCAATGAATTCCAGCATCTTGTTTTGCCAGAAGTCTGGTCTCTACCTCCGGTTCCCACCCAAGCATGCAGGATTCACACATGCGGGCTTCCATGCGTGGAGGCGGGTCCCATCCTTCCCCACAGAGTCCTGAGGAAACCAGGCTGCCCAGAGACCAGGCGCTGTGCTGAGGGCCGTATGCTGTGACGATCCACACAGGGGCCTCCCTTGGCAGGTATCATAAGACACAATGGGCCTGCGCTCCTCTCTACTGGCCTCTTTGGCTCAATATAGAGGGAGTGGGTCCCCAGGAGGCATTTGAAAGTGACAGCCATGGCAGGACCTTTAGGAAAATTTACAGAAGGAGCTATAACTCTATCAGATGTGAGAAGGAAGGAGTTTTTATTCTGGGAACAAACTGGATGAACAGCCAGTGTCAGCACTGACAATCTGGCTACCATCAGCTTCCTCCACAGTGGCCCTTTCCAGGCACTGGGATATCTCTTCATCCTCCCAGCATCCCGGAGTGGGTGTTTTCATCATCACTAGCTCTTCCCCTGAGGGGACCCTGGGCTTGGATTGTGTGACACTCGCTCAAAGCCATCATTCCCTTCCTAAAGAGAAGCCAGCATTTGCCCACAGACTTTCAGCTCCATGTCCTCTAGTCACTAGGGTGGCCTGTCACTCATGGACATCACAGACATTCCTGTGTGGGCCCAGCAGGCAGACGAGGGCTAGCTAGTGACGAAGTGGACCCCAGCCTATTGTCCATCTTGGAACACGGGAAGCTTGTAGTCGCTCTGTCACTGAGCCTCCATTCATTGAGCTCCTACTGTCTTCAAGGCCTTCTAGAAGGAGCAACACTCAGGCGCCTTCTGTCCAGTCAAGAATTCTGACTAATCAATGCAGAGGGGTGGACATACATGCTGGAAGTCCATAGAGTTCAGGGTGTGCTACCACAAGCCACCTCTGCCTAGGGCAGTAAGGACATGGGGGTGTGGCTATCAGGATCAGTGGGCATGACTACAGAAAAGGGAGGGCCAATAGAGGGTGGATGGGCATCAGGAAGCAGGCACAGACAGCGCCAAGGCCCTACAGGGGCAGCAGAATAACCCAGTGTCTGCATCTTAATGCCTAGAATCTGGCTACGATGTGTCGGACAGCGAAGAGAACTTCTGAGATGGGACTCCATTTACAGACCTTTAAGAGAAGGAAATGACATACTGGAGAGATGGCTCAGTGGTTAAGGTGCTTGCCTGCAAAGCCTAATGACCAGGGTTGGATTTCCCAGAAGCCCACACCAAGCCAGATGCACAAAGTGGCTCATGCATCTGGAGTTTGTTTGCAGTGGCTGGAGGCCCTGGTGTGCCCATTCTCCCTTCTCCCTCACTTGAAAATATATAAATAGAAATAGGTGGGTTTTTTTATTTTTATTTTTTTTAAAAAAAGGAGGGCTGGAGGGATGGCTTAGCAGTTAAGGCATTTGCCTGCAAAGCCAAAGGATCCAGGTTCTATTCCCCAGGACCCACGTTAGCCAGATGCACAAGGGATTGCACACATCTGGAGTTTGTTTGCAGTGTCTGGAGGCCCTAGTACGCCCATCTCTCCCTCTTTCTCTCTTCCTCTCTCTCTGTCAAATAAATAAATTAAAATAAAATATCTTTTTAAAAAAAAGGAAATTACCCTGGAATATGTAGTTGAAGGAATCACAGGGGCCTTAAAAGCAGAGGAGAAAGGTGGATGATCCCCCCAAGAGACATGATAAGGATGAAAGAAGGAACTGGAGAGATTCAAAGCATGAGGTGGACTTGAAGGTTGGGGCACGAGGCCATAGCTAGGAAATGATGACAGTGACCTCAAAGTTGGCAGTGTCCCTCCTCCAAGAGCCACATAAGCATCAGGATCTCTGGTCTGCAGCTCCAGGAATGGGAATCTCTCCTTTTCTTTCTTTTTTAAAAAAAATTTATTATTTATTTGTTTATTTATGTATTTATTTAAAAATCAGAGAAAGAGAGAGAGAAGCAGAGAGAGAGGGGGAGAGAATGGGTGCACCAAGGCCTCCAGACACTGCAAATGAGCTCCAGATATGTGCACCCCTTGTGTATTAGGCTTTACACGGGTCCTGGCTTTGCCATCAAGCACCTTCACAGCTAAGCCATCTCTCCAGCCCAGAAACTGGAATCAGCTCACAGCAGAATGATCTTGAAAATGGATTCCTTTCATCACAGAGAAATGCACAGAATGAGGTCTTGGGGCAAAGGAGAGGGAGGCTTGCAGAAGCACCCTAGGGATCCTATGTCGGGTACCAATCAATGGGGATGTCTGTGCGAGGGAATGAAGAGGCAGAAGAGGAACCAATCAGTTCCTTCAGCGCCCACTAATGTCAGCCCCTTCCCAGAAGCCCCGAGGAGCGGCTGTACCAATAGCATGCATGAGACCTAGCTCAGGGACCACCCGGGGCTATGACTTGGTCAAGGCCTAAGCTCCAGACAGGGATCCCATGCAGGCTGTGGGAAATGGGGAGGAGTGGAGCACCCTGCAGAAGCAGGAAGTGCAGCAGTAGCCCTCGAAAGGCTGGCATCCCCTTCAGACATCAAGAAAATGTCTCAAGGAGGAGTGCCGAAGAGCAGTGGCAAAAAGAAGAGGGGCTGCTGCCACTGTCAATAGTCACAACCCCAAGGGTCTGGCTCCAAACCTCACTGTGAAACCTTCCATTCCAGGGATGCCCACAGGACCCTGCATCCAGGGCTCCAGCACCACTATGCCATGAGTGGTCCCCTTTTCAGCTCACACCACCCATGGTTCACACTGCAACACATTGTCTAGGATGGCAGCCCATGAATGAGAGTGTCTGGAGTGACAGAGTCCTGAGGGCTGAGCTCACACAAATAGGAACAAAGATCCTTGTAAAAGTGCTCAGTGAGGGGCTGAGGAGACAGCTCAGTCAGTGAAGGGCCTTGCCTTCAAGCATGAGGACCTGAATTCAAATGTGGTACTAAGGACTTATAATCCTGGAGCTGGGGAGGCAGAGACAAGCAGATGCTTGGGGCTCTCTTGTCAGTCAGTCTAGCCTAATTGTTGAACTCCAGGCCATGGAGAGCCTGTCTCAGAAAAAGGGGGAGGGCTAGAGACATGGCTTAACAGTTAATGTGTTTGCCTGCAAAGCCAAAGGACCTTGGTTCAGTTTCCCAGGACCCACGTAAGCCAGATGCACAAAGTGGCGCATGCATCTGGAATTCATTTGCAGTGGCTGGAGGCCCTGGTGCATCCTTTCTCTCCCTCCCTCTCTCTCTCTAGTAAATAAAATAAATTTTTAAAAAAGTGAATGGTGCCTGAGGAACAACACCCCAAAATAGAAAGATATTCTCTGGCTTCCACACACATGCACACACACATCCACGCACACACGCCCCCACACACATCTACATGCACGCATTAATAAAGAGGTCTCAATGATCCTTTTGGTTCTTCCACATTCTGTCCCATGAGGACAAAGCGTCTCTCCACCGCAGGGCTCCTGGGCTCCATGAGGCAGGGCAGAAGCAGCAGGACTTCCATGCCATAGACTCAGGCGACTCGGAGCGCTGGCTCCACAGCACTGTAAAGGCCAGCAAGTTGCCAAGGATGAGGGTAGAGAAGTTCAACTCCATGACACAATGGTAGGAGAGGAGTGTTCTACCGCAGCCCCCTAAAGTTATCTTAGGGGGTGCTTGTCTGAAGAAGAATGGACATGAGTGGAGAAACACAGCACAGATTCCCACAGCCTGCTCCATCCACAGCCTAACCCAGGTCCCTTCGCCTGTCTGAGCTGTGGCTTCCTATTTGTGCAGTGAGGACAGTCTTCCACGGGGGACACTCAGTGTGGTCACACGTCCACCCCACTTCACAGCTGGGCTTCCCTTATCGTCTCTTCACGGGTAGTCTGTCCCAAAGTCACACAGCAGCTGGGCAAAGCTGACACCAGGCCACAAGGGGACTCTGGATGCTCAGGCTGTGTGTGATCTACAGTGTAGCAGGACAGGAATTGGCTGTTTTATGAGAAACTCAATTTCCCTATTACGGGGCAAGCAGCCACTGCTCTATTCTAACTAACTAGACTGATTCAATTAACGGTGCTAAATACAGTTCCTACTTGAAAATGACTTCAGTTTACTGCTTCCACAAACCTCATTACATTTGATTAAACAAAATACATAGTAATAGACAAAAGATGTTGCAAACTTTTGGCCATGGCCCATTGACGAAGGGCCCCCGGCGCTCAGCGGGGAGGAAAAGTGATGCATGTGGGCCTTGACGTCAGCCAGACCTGGGCTGCAAGTTCAGCTGCCTCTCCTGACACTTCCAGGCCCGCAGGAAATTCAGCAAAGAGTCGCGGTGCTCCTTATAAGAGTTGTCATGAAAAGGGAATAAGATGGACGGATACATTGAGTAACTGAATTGAATCTTCCCAAAATTCTTGAGGCGAACCTTAGCCCTGATGTCTCTGTGTTTGGAGATGAAACCAATGAAGAAGTTACAGAGGTTAAAGGAAAGTAATTAGGACTGGATGGTGTCCCTATGAGGAAATGAAGAACTATCAGGATCTGAGAGAGAGAGAGAGAGTCTGAGAAAGAAGGTCAAGTACAGACATGGACAAGTCAGACAAGGTGGTCACTCCACGTGGTGGTTTGATTCAGGCATCCCCCATAAACTTAAGTGTTCTAAATGCCAGTCTCCCCAGATGATGGCAACTGGAAATTAAAGCCTCCTGGAGACAGAGTGTTGTTGCGAGTGGGCTTGTAAGTATTATAGCCAGCTCCCCCGTGCCAGTGTTTGGCACACTCTCCTGTTGCTATGGCTCACCTTACGTTGGCCAGGGGGTGATGTCCACCCTCTACTCATGCCATCGTTTTTCCTGCCATCATAGAGTTTCCCCCTCAATAAGCCAAAATAAACCTCCTTTTTCCCACAAGCTGCTCTTGGTCAGGTGATTTCTACCAGCAATGCGAAACTGGCTGCAACACTCCAGAAACCAAGTTTCCCTTCCTCCTTGGTCATGGGCTGCAGATAAATATGTGTAGCGCAGGGCTCTGTCTGGGCTGGCAGTGTTTTGTTACAGCAATTTCAGCTAACTAATACCTTTGTCAAGGGCTCTTAACAGCTCAGTGCACAGAACAAATGTTTCATTAACTGTCTGGAAGCTACGGCTTCTATTTTCTGAGTCCTGTCTTTGTGGTAAGTGGAGAATGAAGAAGTATCTACGCCAGTGTCCCCATCAAAGCTGAGTATTCAGAATAAAAAACAAAGGACCCCTTGACCATTGCCAACAGAAGAACAAAAGATGGCATGACACCTTCATTTCATAGGCTTCTGGTGAGGAAACTGGCTGAAGGCAGGATTACTCTGCCCATGTAGAGCTCAGTACGTGGCCTTGCCCACAAGTGGCAGTAAATGAAAGGGCACTGGCAGGGATTCTACTTGGCAGGTGTGAAGGCATGGCTTTCCCCTGCTTGGATTCGAATTCAGCTCTATTCAATTAAACAAATGCTTTGGAGACTTCTTTCCCTACAAAGAACTGGGGATAAATAAAGCCATGGCCCCTGACTCCCTTGAGAGAAGGCTGAAAAACTGTCATTTATCAGCAAACAAGATGAGGCTGCTACAGTGAACCTTCAGCCTGTTTCCAGAACACAGCAGAGGGAACCATCATGATCTCATTAAAATGAAGAGGAAAAACACTATGATTTGAACCTAAAAAGAAAATGAGCTACTGAAGTCAACCAACATTTGTGAACGTGCCAGATAAATTCTGACAACCAATTCAATTCTGCAGTTAGTTAAGCAGGGTCAGGCCCAAGGCATACCAAAGAAACATACCCTGAGACCTTGCCTAGCTTTTAGTTTTGTTGTTGAAATATGAAAGGATTGTAGAGGAAGTGTATAAGTTACTTTACTCACGGCTGTGACCAAATACCCAACCAAAGGCTGTTTGAAGAAGGAAAGGTTTATTTCAGTTTACAGTTCCAGGAGCACATCTCAGGAGGGGAAGGCACCGTGGCAGGAACAGAAGCCAGCTGGTCACCCTGCACCCACAGTGGGAACGAGAAAGCCAACAGCTAGGGAGGCCAACCTATAAAATCTCAAGTCCCGCCCCCGTGACCCACTTCCTCCAGCAGCAAGGTCCCACCTCCTACAGGTCACACAACCTTCCCAAACAGTGCCACCAGCTGGGAGCCAAGTGTCTGAGCAGATGAGCCCAGGAGAGACATTTTTGCATTCAAATCCACCACTGGGACGTGATTCCCAAGGGTGAAGGAACAACGGGGTAGGATGGCCCACCAGCCCAAATGGTCAGGACACAGACACGCGGAGCGAGAGAGCGTCCTGTTCAAGCTGCAGCAGTTATCCAGGACGCTCCTCCAGCTGGTTGCTCACATCCCATGGAAAAGTCCAGAAAGAACAGCACTGAGTGGAGAAGTAGAGGAGAAGCATTTGTAGCATGTAGCATGGTGAAGAGAGGTGGGAAGGGGCGCTCCTCATAGGTCATTGACTCACCTCTACAAACTTGACTAACCACCTGCCCTGGGCCTGATGCTGAGAACTAATAGTGAAATTCAGAGTGCACCTTCAAAAAGAACAGGAGTCTGGAAGCAATGCCCATCTTAAGCCTCCTCCTGCCTCCAGCAGGACTTCAGTCCCCGACTTTATTGCCTCAGTTAGTCACGTGACGGCTCATCCCATCACTGGGCCTCCATGAAGGGGTCAGCCATCACCCCTCCCACAAACACACGTCCCTCTCCATTCCCCGGCTCCTTCCTCGCTGGCTTCATCCACTCACTGGGCACGTCCTGTTCGGTCAACTGGACTGCCCGCATCACTCCTTCCTCCTCTTCCTCTCCACTCCCCACATCTCCACCACTGCAAAGTAGACTGCTACCCTGTGCTGGCTTGGAGCTGGGTGGCTTAATCTAGAGCTTCTTCAACTGTGGGTCATTATCCTGTAACTGAATGTGGAAGTTGGGCAATGTTTGACACCAGAAAAAGGTTTCTGAGCAAACAACAACCAAGACTCGATTCAAAATCAAACATGTAATGAATCCAAGGTATTTCTGGCAGCACCACACTGGGTTCCATCAAGTAACACGCTCGTTGCAGGCTTGGTTCTTAGCACACAGCTCATGCCCTGTGCACTGTGCCTGTCATCACACAGCACAACCCCAATGTTGCCTGAAACACCTTGGCTAAGACTCAAGACTGTTGAATGTTATGAATTGCAGGGGTTTTGGTATATGTACAAGTTTTTCTGCTCTTAAAAAGGCGTAATGGTTTTCTTATGGAAAACAAAGACTTCTAATATTTTCCGACTGTTGTTCCTCAGCATGTAAGTATCAAATTAGTACATCTTTGGATTGCATTTTGACTTCAGAAATGGATGCTTCTGATGAATTTCCTTTAAAAATATCAGTAAACGAATTTTGGGTTGGGATTAGGAGAGAATTTTCAACAATTTCTGGGATGACCCTAAATATGCTGTCATTGATTATGTCTTATGCTAAGTGCCATTTTCAATGTTGATGACTATAAACTCAACATATCCATGAGCTCAAAGCTGTTGAATATGCTCTGTGTCCTGCAATACCAAATATGCAGCCACAATTTTATGCTTTATGTAAAAGTAAACAAATGATCTAACTTATCAATATGCAAGCCTGCTTTCATCTTTGATAATTAGTAAAGTTCTGTAAGTTATATGTGTGGGTTTTTGTTTGTTTGTTTTTCGAGGCAGGGTCTCACTCTAGCCCAGGCTGACCTGGGATTCACTATGTAGTCTCAGGGTAGCCTTGAACTCATGGTGATTCTCCTACCTCTGCCTCCCAAGTACTGGGATTAAAGGCGTGCACCACCATGTCCGGCTAAGAATTGTATTTTTAATTTATTATTTGCAAGCAGTGGGAGACAGTGAGAGAGAAAATGAGAATGGGCATGTCAAGGCCTCTTACCCCTGCAAACAAACTTTAGTTACATGTACCACTTTATGCATCTGGCTTTATGTGGTTACTGGGGATTTGAACCTGAGCCATCAGTCTTGCAAGCAAGCACCTTAACCACTAAGCCATCTCTCCAGCCCAAGACCTGTTTTAAACAAATTTCTTTATGTCTTATTAATAGTAAATATTTGATTTATATACCTAAAAACACAGGGTCCCATAACATTTCTAGGGCCAAAAGGGGTCATGAGAGGAGCTTTGATTTAAACAACAGAACCTTAGTGTCTCACCATCTTAGAGGTAAATGTCCAAGGTCAAGGTGGGTTTCTTCCAAGGCCTCTCATGCTGGCTTGTATATAGCTGCCATCTCATTGTGTCCTCACGTGGTCATGCATGAGATTGTGTGGCTGTTCTGATCTCCTCTTCTCATCAGAACACTAGCTCTGTGGGCTTGGGACTCCCCCTAATAATCTCCATTGAGTTTAGTGGTTTCTCTAAGTCTAGTCATCACAGGTTTGGACTCCAACATAGGAATCTGAGAGGGGACACAAAAGTCCACGGCAACCTGTCTAATTCATCCCAACCCAACTCCCTATGGAATGATAGATCTCATATGCCCCGTAGAACATGACCCTCCCCAAGCCACACTGCTTCACTGAGGACTCAGACATTACAAGACAAAGCAAATTCCCCAGTAGAAGGCATGCTGGGCTATAGGGGCCCGGGCCCTCTTGCCTCTTGAACCTCAAAACAGCTACCCTCAGCTCTTCCCCACTAAAATGGCAGCTTGCCAAGCCATTCTAAATGATGTCTCTTCTTCCTGCCTGTGTCCCTTATCCTGTCTGACTGGCTCCTAGGCACCTCCCATAGGAAGTCGTGCGTACTCTACCCTATCTTCCCAGGCTGGCTAAGGGCCTCTTACAGTATTCATTCCCCCACCCCTGCACTCTCATGGCTTGGGTAACACCTAATTTCCATATACCACTCACTGGTCATTTTCTTCATTTGTCTTTAAATACAGGGACAATATTCAGTCACCAATGAGTTGTCACCCATCCACCTGGTGAGTCCTTGACACATGAGTATATTCGAGAATGTATGTAAGAGACTGATGCCTTGGAGAAGGACTGCTTTTGTTCACTCCCTGCCCCCACCTCCACCCCTTTGCAGAACGCAGCGAGAGGCTGTCAGCATCAGGAGACAGAGGGTGGTGGAGAGGGGGCGCTATTGGGGCAGGCTGGAGAGCTCCCTCTTATGTCTCCTAGGTTTCAGTGGCTCAATCCATTTCAAATTGTTTTTCATAATTTTCTTCCCTTAGCTAAGCACTAAATTAGCAGCAGTTGTTTTGAAAAATGAGACTTCTTGGTCTGGAGACATGGCTAAGCCGTTGAGGCACTTACCGGCGAAGCCTAAGGACCCAGGTTCGACTCTCCAGAACCCGTGTAAGCCAAACACACAGGATGATGCATACACACAAGGTGACATATGCACACAAGGGGGCGCAAGCATCTGGAGTTTGATTGCAACGGCTAAAGCCCCTGTTGTGCCAATTCTCTCTCTCTCTCTTTCTCTTCTTTTCACTCTCTCTCTGTCTCTCTCTCACTCTCATAAAATAAGTTTTTTAAATGAGTCTTCTTCACTGAGAAAAGCATCTGTTAGTTGGAAATAAAGTTTTGACTTCAAGCCAGGACACTGGGCTTCTATACCAGGAGTCCCACCGACTAGCTCTGAGACCTTGAGCAAGGCCCTTTACCTGCCCTCCTGTGTATGACCTGAGACCTGGAAAGTGGCCAGCTTCGGGAGGTCTTGCCACTCGCCTGGATGGAACATACCCAGCACATAGTAGGAGCTTAATACACGTTCCTGGAGCCCTTTACCTCCTGTCCACTATCAGTAGAGTTTAAGGGTTCTTTCCACACAGAATGTTCCTGAATAAGACATTCTCACAGCAGTAGTAGAGGAGGGTCAACCAGGCTGGGGACTTCTAAACTTGGACTCCAGCCACCATTCCCTGGGCAGACCTCAACACAACTAGAATGGATTGTCATTTCCAATTGAAAATCATACGAGGAATCTCAGCTAGTTGGAGTCCCCCCCCACCCCGCCTCCCTTGAGAAAACAATGGACCATGTGTTTGTGTCTCAAACCCTGATGAAGGCTCCCCCTTCTCGGTACACAATGAAACCAGCTGATTCTCAATGTGATACAAGCGGCAGGCTGTCTCCTCAGCACCTCCAGGAAGGAGATGTACAGGGAGCCTGTGCTGGGTACCACAGCCGATAAACAAGGCTTCCGTTAAAATCCACACATAATCAAAACAAATTGAATATCCACCCTTATTTCCATAGGGAGCAGAGCTATAATGATTAATGCTTGACAATGATATTTAATTAAAGCTTATTTACTTTATAAGTACTTTCTGAGTATTTTTCCTGGGCTACATAGAGCATTAGCATTCCAAAATAATCTAACTTATCATAGGTGAAGACAAGGCCTATAATAACCACAAGAAACACGTCAGCATCAGACACAGCCCAGAGCATTTTTTTTTACAACAAAGTATATTCACAGTGCACAAATTTGAAAACAATTTGATTCTCAAGGTCTGAAGTATTTCTTTTCTCTCTCTCTCTTCTCCTCTGTCCAACCCTCCCTCCCTCACTCAAAACATAAACTACATGCACAAAAATGTGTATGTATACAATTTGTTTCATCTTCTTTTTGTCATAGAATCTGTCACCTTCTCCACACCACTCTAGGCTTCAGTCATAATCAACCCTGAAATGTTCAGATAGAAGTACATGTATATGCTCAGATATCTAAGTGGAATTAGCACACACATAGACTCCCCTCCCCATTGCAGATATGAGAGGTACATATAGTCTTCAAGTGCCAATATATGAACAAGATATTGTGAGAGTCAATACTGGAAAATGTGTCAGAAGTCTCTAGGATGTCCCCTAAATGTCAATGGATTGAGTAAAATATTAGTGTTGATTATGATTTTTGACATAGCTAAAATTGTTAGTTCCAAAGAAAGAGAGAAAATGGGTTTTCTTTGCACAATCTCCATACATGCCACTCCAAACTGTTTAAGCCTTTAAAAAAAATTATTGTGAGCCGGGCGTGGTGGCGCACGCCTTTAATCCCAGCACTCGGGAGGCAGAGGTAGGAGGATCGCCATGAGTTCGAGGCCACCCTGAGATTACATAGTTAATTCCAGGTCAGCCTGGACCAGAGTGAGACCTTACCTCGAAAAACCAAAAAAAAAAAAAAAAAATTATTGTTTAGTTATTTATTACAGGGAGAGAGGCAAAGAGGCAGAGAGAGAGAATGGGCATGCCAAGGTCTCCAGCCACTGCAAACTAACTCCAGACTCACATGCCACCTTGTGCATCTGGTTTACGTGGGTGCTAGGGAATCCTGGGTCCCCAGGCTTTGCAGGCAAGCGCCTTAACAGATAAGCCATCTCTTCAGCCCCTTTTTTGTGTGTTTTGTTTAAGCATTTTTAAAAGAAGCTGAAAGTTGGATTCTGGAAAGTCTTCATTTTTAAAATTTTTCAGTTTGTAATCAATCACTCAAGGTGGGTGCTATAGATGTTAATGCCTTGCAGGTCATCTCCACATGAGACCCTATCTTGTAGCTGTTTTTCTGCCCCATGGAAGAAGATAGAATGGAGACAGGCCTATCTTGCTACTCGGGAGGGTAAGACAGGAGGATCAAAAGTTCAAGGCCTGTGTAGGCAATGTGCCAAGACCCGGCCTCAAAATACCAAATAAAAAGAGGGCTGGGATTGAACTCAGTGGTAGAGCACTTGACCAGCATGTGGAAGGCCCTGGGTTCAATCACCAATTCCACACACACGGAAAGAGTAGGCGGAGCTTGCTTATCGAGCAGAGGAATCCATGTGCTCACAGGAAGCTCCTCTAACCCTGAAGGGGGACTCTGGTTCTTATGGCCCAGGAAGCACTGTGTGTCACAGGCCTTTTGAAGGCCAGTCCTCCTACAGACACTGTCATAGGATCTGGCCAACCCAGAAGTTCCTGACTCCCCCACAGAACTCCCAAAGGTCCTCGGGCCAAACTTTCAAACTTGCTTAATTTGAAACTTTGCATTGCGTGGAGAATTCTGAAAAGATGGCAGGTATGTCACTGAAGAGGGTGCAACAGAACTGTGACATCCATACAAGTATAATTCTCTTGACAGGACAAATTCAAACTCCTCAACTTCTTTACATTTCAGAATATTTTTTTTTCTCCTGACACATGATTCCAAATTAAGACATTGCAAACCTCATTTATACTTCGTGTGGAGCCAGCTAAATTCACATAATTCAGATGGTTTCGTGTGTATTGTCAGACCAAGAGAGGTATCCTTTCCTGTGGCTACATGGTCTGTGTGATTCCAAAGCCTGGGCCTCCTGCTGCAACTGGCTTTCTTTCTAGAAGAAAACTAGGTATTGTCAGTCAGGTTTATTTTTATTTTTTATTTTTTTTTTTTTGGTTTATTTTTTATTTATTTGAGAGCAACAGACAGAGAGAAAGAAGCAGATAGATAGAGAATGGGCACGCCAGGG
The DNA here is from genome assembly GCA_036365145.1 of Orientallactaga sibirica. Lineage (NCBI taxonomy): Eukaryota > Metazoa > Chordata > Mammalia > Rodentia > Dipodidae > Orientallactaga > Orientallactaga sibirica. Next base: position 11,980,598 of record JAEOAD010000038.1, on the reverse strand, counting down.
CCTCCAGCCACTGCAAATGAACTCCAGATGTATGTGCCACCTTGTGCATCTGGCTTATGTGGGTCCTGGGAAATCGAGCCTCAAACCAGGGCCCTTAGGCTTCACAGGCAAGCGCTTAACCGCTAAGCCATCTCTCCAGGCCCCAGTTAAGTTTCTTTAATAACCGATGGTCAAACCTGAAATTCTGCTCCATAGTATGTAAGTCCTTTCAGGTCAGCCTCACAGGTGTCCACATAAGAAATCAAAGACACACCACATGGTCCAGTCACTAGTTGTCTCTTTTTGTGGATGTGAGTGTGGCTTAGATTCATGGACGTGAGTATGGTCATTTGGATGCAGGTGCACTATATGCTTGTGCACGTGGAGGCCAAGGGTTGATGTAGGGTGTCTTCCTTGGTGACTTTTCAGCTTACTTAAAAATATATATATTTATTTCTTTGCAAGCAGAGAGAGAGAGAGAAGAGAGGCAGACAGAGAGAGAATGGGCACGTCAGGGCCTCCAGCCACTGCAAACAAACTCTAGATGCATATGCTCCTCATGCATCTGGCTTATGTGGGGCCTGGAGAGTCGAACCAGGAACCTTTGGCTTCACAGGCAAACGCCTTAACCGCTAAGCCATTTCTCCAGCCCTCACCTTACTTCTTAAGACAGTGTCTCTCACTGATCCTGGAGCTAACCAATTAGGCTAGGCCAGCTAGCCAGAAAGCCCCAGGGATCCTTCTGTCTCTGCCTCCCCAGCGCTGAGATGACAGGCATACGCTCCCACGCCTGCTTTGATGTGAGTGTTGGGGATCTGAACTCAGGCTCCTATGCCTGTGCAGCAAGCCCTTCGCCCACTGAGCCTTCTTCCCAGCCCTCTAGTTATTTTTGACCCCTACAGACCCACCAGAGGAGCCCTTACTACAGATACTCCTGTCATTTGCCTTCCAAATCTACAAGGTAGCTTGAAATCAACTGAACTCACTTGATTTGACTTTTAATTCATGAAACATAGCTCACACGCTGCTGTAAATCAGCGAACAGTCCAAGCGCAGCGCACTGCTTTCTTCCCGCTCACGATGATGAGAGTGCATTTTATAACAGGGTGTTGTACTGCTTCTGACTATTCACTCTACATGTATATATAAACGTTAAATGAGCTGGAGAGGCATTAGAGCCAATTTTAATGCTTTTAAAACCAAAGATGACATCAATTTAGGCTGGCTTTCCAATAAATTCTCTTTTTTTTTTTTCACTGAGGAAAAAATATAATTGCTAAATTTATGCAATTTAACAAAGTATTTTTAGACTCAGAATACTAAATCCCCCTTAAATTGATGGTCTTTGTACTTATTACACAAAGTTAATAACGTAAGGCAAGTGAAACCTAAGTGTGATTATTAAATACTTTATTGATAAGTTGAGACCAAGAGTTATACCAACAGAGACACCGGGAGGGTGATGAAGTTAACATATAAACAAATACCTAATGCCACTTTTCAGGATTAAGTGCACTACCTAAAAGAAAATTTTAAGGAAATAATTTAAATAAATGGTATAATGAGATCCTTTTAAGAGACAGCTGCTCAGATCTATATTTGCATTCATGTTCTTTTATCCATTCTGTGAGCGGCAACCAGCTTTTGTTATTTCCTTACATAAGACCTTTTTAAAAATAATTTTCAAGTGTTACACATCAGTCAGAATGCACATACCCCTAACGCATGCAGCTTTATTGCCATGAAGGAAAACATCGTTCTTGGACGTTTTTGCATCTCTGACTTTTCCCCCCATTGCAATTCTTTCTTGTGGGAGCCTGGACAGTTAAAGAGAGTTCTTTGTTAATCTCATAATCGGGAACCTACTTTTTCAAATCAAAATTTGACAATCTAACAATTTCAAAGAACAACATTGTATTACCCTTGGTAAATAGTCTTCACAAAGCATGTCGCAAGTTGAAAGACATTTACACACACACGTCTGTTTCAAACGCCCAGTTGCTTGAATATGTGAAGTCTTAACAGGCCTTACAATTGCAAAACTCAATTTTGTAGACCTTTAGTTCATTGTGCAGAGTGCTGTTTTGGGCATAAAGAAAAAACAGAGAGAGAGAAATGTATTGAGCAGCCGTGGTGGCTTAAAGGTGAAGTGGCCCCCATAACCTCGTGTGTTTGTGATGAAGCCTCCTATTCAACTCCCAGTTGGTGGAACCTTTGGAAGTGGAACCTTGCTGGAGGAGGTGTGTCACTGGGGCGGACCTTGAGGGTTAGTAGTTCAGCCACCGACTGTCCAGAGCTGCTTCACTCTCACTGCTTCCTTCCTGCTACTGTGATAACATGTGCTACCCAGATGTCTGCTCTGCCATGCTTTTCCCACCGTGATGAAATTCCCCTCAAATTTGTAAGCCGACATGGACCTTTCCTCTCATAGGGTGTCTCTGGTCAGGGGTTTTGTCCCAACAGCACAACTGTAGAGAGCTCATCTTTAGCAGAGGCATTTGATATTTAAAAAAAAAAATCCTAAAAAGTGGTCATCATTTAAGAGATTGGCACACCATGGCATGTGAGTTGTGATTCTTCACTTTTAATCCCTTTGTGGGGAATCATGGCTTAATGTTACTGTCTGAAAAGAATAGGTTGGATTGGCCCCAATATGTATTCTAATGTCAATTTGGGGGTGATGAGTCTAAAAAGTTGTTTTACCTCAGCCAATGTAGACAAAAAAAAAAAACATGATGAATGTGGTAATTATACAAAATCTTGAACTGCAAATTTACAAAAAATCAGATTAAGTTCACAAGAGATGACAGTAAATTTTTTTTAAAAATCAGATTAAATTTCTGCCTTAAATCAGTAAAGGATTAAGACAAAGGTGCCAATGAAATCTGACAAAACCAATCCAGAAGCAAGCTTTGAAATGTTACCCCCATTAAAAAAGCTCATAAAATTAATCTACCTGGACGCTTTCCACGGTAAGTCAGTGCAGGCAGCAATCAGTTCTGAGCCCACACAGTGTGAGTGAGGCGATGCTCACTCTTGGGGTGCTCTTGGCCACAGCCCCACAGGCCCAGAGCTCACATCTCAGCAGCTCCACGGACAGAAGACATAGACAGGAACGGAACATGGGCGTTGCCACAGTTTCTGGGATTTGTGCCTTCGAATTAAGAAAAGCAGAGGGCCGGGTGTGGTGGCACACGCCTTTAATCCCAGCACTCGGGAGGCAGAGGTAGGAGGATCACCGAGAGTTCGAGGCCACCCTGAGACTACATAGTTAATTCCAGGTCAGCCTGGACCAGAGTGAGACCCTACCTCGCAAAACCAAAAAAAAAAAAAGAAAGAAAGAAAGAAAGAAAAGCAGAGGGACCTAGAAAAAGAGGGAGAAGAGATGGACACTCCACCCATCACTCCAGTTCACCTGCAGTCATAAGCTGCTTCCACTCCCTTTTAGGCAACTAAGTGACAGCAAGCTTACAGTTCGGTCCTCCTCAATCACTTACTCAAACACCGCTCCGGGCTTCATGGAATCCAGTCTTACACCAGGCCTCCTTAGCAGAGGAAGAGAGATTGCCCGCTTGCTTGAGAAGGAGGTACTTGATCCCTGGTGCATTGGTGCAGGTGCCACCCCGTGGTAAACACCCCGTGGCAGCTTGTGGGGGGTCCTGCTCAAGGCAGAGCCAGAAACTTTCTGTTTGAGGAATGTGTGTGGTTGGAACAAAGACATTGAACTTCCAAGCCAGACCAATCCACTTTCACATCTCCGCATTACAGCATGGATATGGTCTCTGTTTTCTCTTCTGGAAATTGTACCCTTGGGGCTGTTCAAAAAAAAAGCTAAATGTACAGTGACCCGTGGATACAGAAATCCATCCTCCACGTTGACATGAAAGAACGGAAGACCTGGATGCATGTGCACCCTTGTACGTCAAGGTTCACAAGTAGCCACAGGTGGGAACAATCCTTGTGCCCATCCACAGAAGAACAGATTATCAAAACACTGCTTGGCCTTCGTGAAAGTGAATAAAGTTTTATTGCAGCAACAAGAAAGATGATTCTTGAAAACATTAACGTGAGTGAAATGAGCTGGACGCCAAAGGACAAACGCTGGGATCATGCTTACATAAAATGGGACATTTTGATATCTGCCTATTATCACCTATCTACCACCTGTTTACAATAATCGGTTACCTATCGATCACCATGATACAGTGTGATAAAGAAGAGATACTCAATCAAATTTGATGCACCATTCCCTTCATGTCCCCAATTCGAGTGACACAGGAATGTCCCCTGGGGATTTGCCTAGCCCTCAGGACATGCTCAGTGCTGGATCCCCTGGTGAGAAGCTCCTCCTAGCTGTCCCCATGTGTGGGGCCTGTGTCCCATTCACTCAGGACGTTGTGGGACATCCGTTTCTGACAGAAGCAATCAGCGGCAAAACTTCCTGGTTTTCATCATCACGGCCTTTAAGAGTCACTGCAACTAGAAATTAAATTGAAAATGCAATTATTGTGCAGTAATTAACTTTGTCCAAATGAGGCACTTTTCAGAACTCAGTTTTTTTTGTTTTTTTTCCAGAAACATGACTGAGCTGGGTGGGTTTTGCATTGTTGTTGGTTGTTGTTTTTGTTTTGTGCAATAAAGTTTTTATGGTCACATTGGTGAATTTTTTTTTAAAGTGTGATTCAATATATTTGGGTTCTTTCCAAGAATTCTGTCCCCGGATTCGGAGCTTCAGCCTTCTACTTGTTGTGTGAGGGGGTGCAGGGAGAGAGTCTCATTTCTGTAAATCAAAAGCATTTGTTGCCATGTGAAACAGCCTCGCAGAAATCTGTCTCCAGCCAGCAACAGAGACAATGAGAACAACCTTGTTCTCCCTCCGAACTGAACAGAGTAATGCCTAAAACTTGTGTGCTTGGTGCAGGATGGAGAAGGACGCAGACCCCGGGCTGACATAAGGAATATAATTAAAGGGCCAGCGTCTTTTGTCCTACCTGCATAATGCCAGTTGAGATGCTTTTTTTTTTTTTTTTTTTTAATCACATCCTATCCCAGTGGCTGCTCACTAACTCAAGCACATGGGTGCAGCATGGTTGGGCAGAGAGGCGCTGAAGTTAAAACCAGTACCTAATGCAAGGTGGCTGTACGGGCAAAGACGGACTTCTGCTTTCTCTCTGGGTGAGTATTGGTAGCGTGCCTTATTTTAACATGCACACTCAGATATTTCTTCAATCAAGAAAAACCTCAGTGCATCTCCTCAATAATGTGAAATTTAGGGGAAAAAAAAATCCCCAGGCTGATCTTGGAAGACCACCTAGAGGGGGAATTTTGAGCATGTTGAAGGCTTCGGACCCAGGTCTAAATCTCCTATGACTCATTGGAAACACAGTATGAAATGAGTCCAAAAGCAGGGACCTACCCTTCCTTTCTTCCTGTACCACAGAAGCCCCAGCTGTGCCAAACCAAGTTGCCACCTGACTCTGTAGAAGTCACCAGTTCCTTCCACACATGTTGCCAGAAGGAAGAAAGAAAATGCAAAGAGAGAAAGAAAAGGAGAGAAAACTCAGCAGATATACATACGTTGGCCCTGTGGATGACTCTCTGTTTAACTTGTAATCACAACAACTCAAACCCGGTTACTGTTTGCAGATCTGCCAAGATTCTCAATTTCAGCAGTCGGCAGCGGGCCTCGGTATGACAGGCTGTCTTTCAGATTCCAGCAGAACCTGCCAAAACCCAGCGCAGGGGCAACTAGCAGTGAGCAAGGACATCCCTCCACCTCTCCTTGATTCACACCAACTCCATGCCATCCAGGCCCTCACACTGGCAGGGGCTTCCTAGGACCCGAGGGCTCAGGGCTCTGACCATACCCACATTGCTGCTGGCCCCTGTTGAGCATTCCTTAATGCATAGGTGGAAAGCAATGACCAAGTGTTCTTATTTTTAAAAATAAATAAAAACAAAGTAGAGTGGGCAAAGGATGCTGTGGGCTATGGAGCCAAGAGACAAGAAAAATCCCCTCAAATCAAATAGACTCAGGAAAACCCACTTTCAAATGTCCGATGGTATCAGGTAATCTGCAGATAATGTGAGGCATGCAGATTCACAGCAAAGTGTAATTGAAAATAGAATAGATGTGAAAGGCACACAGGCGCATCTTTAAATCTAGAACCCTAAGAGCTGATGGTGAAACTAAAGATAAACTTCCTCTTTTCCTGGCAAAGTGTCAACTTTTGCAATCTAATTGATCCTTGGGTGGGGGATCAGAGGACTGGACATGGCAGGTTTGGTCCTGTCTCAATTATTGGTCAGGATGGTGGATATTAATGATTAACTGTTGTTTTGCCTACAACTTCAACTATAATCTGCTGATTTAATGACTCACACTATGATTCACGAGTGTCGGCTGCAGTCTTAATTTGCACAAACGTGGCTTCTCTCTGGTCTTAATATAACCGCAAGCCCAAATGTTGGGACCGGACAGGAAAACATCACGCAGGCGGAAGTGACACAAGCTTGTGAGCTCAAAGGACCAGGGTGAAGGCAAGACCATTTTCCAATGATGTCACTAAGTTACCAAAATCTGCTTCCAGAAAATGATGCTTAAAAAAAAAAAAATGTTTAGCAGGGTTGGAATGCTGGCACTCAAAGCGCCTAGACATAGAAATTTAACTTAATGTCTTCAAGTGATGGAAACAGATGCTGGTAAGAATGGCTAGTTGGGATGAGGGCGAAGGAAGATGCTATGGCGGGGTAGCCTCCGTACCAGCCGGCCAGGCAGGTGAGGTCTGCCAGGGAGGTGTTATGCCACTGAGCACCTGGCTTGTGTGTGTGTGTGTGTGTGTGTGTGTGTGTGTGTGTGTGTGTTGTGAGCCTGTGCATATCTGCATGGTCCCTGCCAAGGTCCCCAGGACCCTGTCTGTACACACAGACAGTACGTGCAGAAGGAGGCTATGCTATACACACATACCACAGGAGTGTGACCCTTGAGTCCAGGGAGTGCTGGTCATTATGGTGGCTTGAATCAGGTGTCCCCTGTACTCTTGTGTTCTGAATGCTAGGTCCTCAGCTGGTGGTAATGTGGTAATTGGAACCTTGATGCAGGAGGTGTGTTGTTGAAGGCAGACCTATTCCTGTTATAACCAGCTCCCCTTAACCAGTGTGGGCTCACTCTCCTGCTGCTGTTGGCCACCTGCTGTGACACAGGTGATGTCCAGCCTCTGTTCACGCCATCCTGTCCCCTGCCATCGTGGAGCTTCCCCTCGAGTCTGTAAACCAAAATAAATCTTTTCTTCCCACAAGCTGCTTATGGTTGTGAGTTCTGTGCCAGCAAGTAAAGGTGACTGCAACAGCGACCACTCGTCTGCCACTACAGAGCAGGAAAGAAGTGGTTGGAGGCAGGCTCTCCAGGGCAACAGAGGCAAGGCCTCATCTAAGCCCTGAGCTTTCTTTTGCAAATCAGGGCTTAATGAGTTGGGTTGGGGTGGAGATGGGTTGGGGGGGGGGGTAAGTATAATATACCAAGCTGCCGGTTTTCTCTCTTCAACTAGCAACATTTGCAAAAAATATCAAATTTCTAAATGGCTCCAAGATTTCATTGTGAGGCCGATTACCTGGTGGAGATTTCCGGATACCCGCCACCACTGGGAAAACTGCTAAGATATTCTGGCCTCCAGATTTTAATTAGCTGACAGGCGAATTCCTGTTAGGTTTCTGATTTTCAGTCAAGGAAGCTATGGGTAGGTATCACTTTTGAGGGAAGTTATAAGACACAGAGAAAGAGGGAGGGGGGAAGAGAGAGTAAACAGGAGGCCCTGGGTGGGGGGCAGCCTCAGATCTTGGTAGTTGGTAGGCTCAGTCCTTGGTTTATTGTAGCAATGTCCGCAGCCACATCCCCCAAGTGTCCAGTGCCCGGTGCCTGTCTGGCTCAGGCTCAGAGGCTCTCCTTACAAATCCAGTGTGAGGCCAGCGCCTTATTGGTATGCTAATGTCTAGAGCCACCTCACTTTGCAATTCTCCCCTGGAAATGGCATTCAGATTTCTGTATCTCAGCCTGGGCTAAGAGATCTCTCTCTATCTATCTATCTTTCTTCTCCTGGCCAGACAGGTAAAATAAACTTAGCTCTAGTGGCAGAAGACACCTACCCCCTCCCCTGAGGCCTTCTTTGGTCTGAACCGAAGGCACAGAGTGGTCAAGTTAAAACAGTGCATCTGCCCTTTGCAGAATGGGAGGCAGGAGGGGAGAGTGCCTAGTTCCTTTTGAAAAGTGTCACTATCAATTATTAATGCCCAGACGTGTATGCAGGAGGTGATCCAGTCCCAATGTCTTTTCTTAGCATTTAGGAGAGGACCCCTTGTTTGAGATAACCCCCTTTTTTTTTTTTTGCATTTGAAAAATAAATGCAAAGTTTATCTTGGGAAGAAATGATTAATGAAGTGTTTCCAATGTACCCCAGCTGTTCACTATAATAGAAGAATAATTTGATGTTCGGGGTCCTGAAGCCATGGATGGCAATTGATTTTTTTTTTGGAGGGGCCAGAGGGGGCAGGTGATTAAAGGGTTAATATTCAAATCAGAAATTTGCAAGGCCCGCATAATGGGAGCGCCACCCTCGTAACAATAGGAATTTTTAACAATATCCAGCCTTGTTAGCAGGAGAGTAACATACATCCAGGGCAATCAGTGTGTCTTGTCAGTTTCTTTTTATCTACCATCTCCAACCGCCGAGGAGCCGAAATGAAGCACTTTGGAATTATCAATTTCAGCCACATTTGCATAACAAAGCCCCCGAGGAAGAGGCATGATACATGTGACGGACCCCTCTTGGAAAAGGAACTGTCAACCGCGCCCCGAAAGATTCTCCGACCGAGCGCATTCTCCCGGACTGCAGTCAGCGAAAATAAAATGAAAGCATTAAAGAAAGTCATTCTCTCAGAGAGAAGAATCTCCCCCTCTCTGCACACACAGAACTGGATGAAATGACATTATGCATATGAAAATGTCCAGAAAGATGTTTGATTTATGTATGCATTAGATGCAAATTCCATTACGGTGCGCGCGCTGTTGTGTGATTTGGCGCTGAACACATCAGCGCCCCGATCAGATCTGATCTCATTAATTCCGACAAGGAGAGAGAGGGAATTGAGAAGAATTTATGGCCTGGACACTTGAAAGAAGTAAATTGTAATTCTGTTTAAAGCTGTAGCGAACCTTTTAAACACCTTTTATTATAGGAAAGAAGCACTCACTTTCCCAACACTCTAAGGACTTACTTAATCTTGTTCTGGGGGTTTCTGGTCTTCATTTAGGGAGGAAAAAAAAAAAATCCATGACCTTGTTTAGAGAAAAGCAAAAGTAAGACGGGAATGTCTATCTTGGACCAAACTTCAAGGAAAACATCACAACAGTAGGATCAAAGGAGAAATGGGGCCTCAATAATTGGGTTTTAAAGGTTTGATGCTTTTTTGTTTTAGTGGCTCAATATTTTCAAATAGAAACAAATGAAATAGTAAATGAGTGTTGTTATGGGACTGGGTAACAGATTCACATTTTGAGATGTCTTTACAATGCGTTAAAGATAAAGGTACAGTTAAGTACTTGAGAGGCAATGTAATGGGGAAAGTTGTCTTCTGAAACCGAGTACCAGAACGGTCTGGAAAGCGCAGTCAATTTCCGACCCAAATTAATAATAATAATCATAATCAGCCAACTGCCAAAACAGTTTTCGGAGGAAATATATTTTTATAGGGAAAATCGCAGACTGTTTCCCTCTATCAATAATGATTCTTATCTCCCTTTTGCTTGGGGGGGGGGCGGAACAAGCCCTTAATAAGTTGCTTCCTCCCCTCAGGAACGATAATCACCCTTCATGGGTGAGATGGCCTATATTTACTTGATAGCGAGTCTACAGCCGAAAGTGTCTCAATATGTTATTACATCCAGGAATCACGGGCCCTCCCCCAGCCTTCACGACCCCCTGGGGTGCAGCTTTGTAGGCGAGAGTTACGGTTCCTGGCGCATCCTTCATCTTCCTGCGCTGTGATTAACTGTCTTCCCAGGGCCGGAGGTGGGGGCAGACCCTGGCTTCAGAAAACCTTAGTTACCGATCATGTTTGATTTTAGATGGAAATGAAGGCGTCGAGGCGGCGTTCTCTCCAGTGCGGCCTGCAGCTTCCCCGGGTAATGCTCTCCAACAGAAGTCAGTGTTGGGCTTAGCAAAGAAATGTTTATCCAAATTGATGCAGCCACGCTTACTCCTCAACACAGATAAACTGCGTCTCGGAGGGCAGAGGGTTTTGGAGACCAGGTGAATCTGTTTAAATGTCACATTTTGTCAAAGGTAAATTCTCATGTCATTCCTCATTTCTGCCCCTGCCATGAACGTGTCTCCTCCGTGCAGGAGATGGAAATGGACTCTTATTTACCTTATTTACATGAGGCTCCAGTATCTAACCTCCCAGGCTGTGTTTTTAAGGACATGGGGAATGCCTGGCGTCTTATTGGCTTGCCCACATCTCAACATGCAGAACTGGCAAATCAGGAAAATAATGTGTTTTTTCTTTGAGAAGGGGTGCGCGGGGTGCAGGGTGGGGGGGAGAGAATTCTTCTGATGTTTTAAAAATTCAAAAATTTCATTTATCCCCATGATGGTTTTAACCACACCATAAATAGGTATGCTTAGGCTGTAGAGATTGTATTTTAGAATGTGGGAATAGCATGTCAGTTCACTTATGTGTGGGGAGGGGATTGAGAGAACTGTGCACGTTTTGAATAGAATTGTCTGCAAGGGAGGGGAAGAACTTACCTTGTCATTACACTAGTGAGGCTTACCCCCACCCCCACCCCCAAAGTATTTGAACATGTCTGCGTCTCTGTGCCTGCACACACAGCAACACATCCCAGCTGGTTTGCCTCAGTTAAATCAGTGCTCATATACACACACAGAAGGAAATACACATAGTGTATTTCACAAACGACAGGGGAGGGGCCAGCTTGCTCTTATCTAGTATTTTCACAGTAAACAGGAACCCTTGCACGTCTCCTGCACACAAACACGCACACCTGCACACACATGACAAATGGGCGAGCCCTGGTAATTAAGGTCACACTGCAGCTTGCTCCTCTCTGGCCCTGCCTGCCCTGCCTAACGGGATTGAATTGGAACAATACTTTTGAACTCTGGGGCTCTGATCTGCATACTAATTGATCTCAAGTCCTTGACAATGACTTTAGCAGCCATCCACTCCTTCTTGCAAAGGCCTCTGGGCCCTACTCAAAAGTTGTTCTCCGAATCCTGCAACCACCAAGTCCCTTTGTAGACGGCGGCTCCCAGCAGTGCACGCGCGACTCCCTAGCTCCCCCTGCAAGGCTTTCAGAAATAAAGACAATTTGTTCATGACTGAGAACTGGATTCCATGAGGAATGGTCAAGTTTCCGACCCTGTAGCCTCAGGAGTGAGGAGGAGGGAAGCTAGGGGTCAGAGCTTACTCTTATGACATGGTCCTTTAGAATAAAAGTCTCTGCATACAGGTTCCCAGCACAGTGTTTCCTCAAATGCTTGGTATAACAGACATTTGCATAGAAACATCTGATTCTCTTAATCCCACTAGATAAGCTCGGGTCCTCTCTTTATCTAAAATTGTATCTTTTGTTCACCATGGACTTTTAAAAATACTGCCTTAAATTATTTCTCTTGATCACTGGAATTTTGAAATTTGCAGAAGTTTCACAGTGCAGTGCTTTTGTCCCCTTACTTACTCTTTCCCTAGCACTTCCAGGTGGCTTTATGTGGTCTTTCTTATATTCTTTTATATACATATATATATATATATGTAGAAAGAGGCAGAGGGGGAGGGAATGGGGCACACCAGGGCCTCCAGCCACTGCAGATGAACTCCAGATGCATGTGCCCCCTTGTGCATCTGGCTTACATGGGTCCTGGAGAACTGAACCAGGGTCCTTTGGCTTTGCAGGCAAATGCCTTAACCATTAAGCCATCTCTCCAGCCCCTTTCTATATTCTTGAAGAAGTCCAGAAAGGGAAAAATGTAGAAACTGAAAAAAAGTATATCACCCCCAAATATATGTATATTTATATACAAATTTAAAAGGATATGTATGCAAGTGAATGAACGATATTCTATGAGGACTTCTGAATATATTATGGGATGAAAAGGCACTATTTTATACTCGTACATGCATCCACACAAAGACAACCAAGAAAAAAAGCCACGTTGCAGGTGCCTTTTAAAACCATACTATGCAGGAATAATTTCACCAGGAGATATAAGACACCAAGTTTCTATGAAGAAAGAGGTCAAAATTATATTCTTGGAGTGATCAAATAATCTCTCTGGGGGAGAAAAATATCAAAAAAATTATTAAAAGCAATAGGGATAATAATTCTAAGACAAACATGTGAACAAATGATTTTTAAAAAACTACACAATCTTTCCTCATCTATGAAATCATGGATTTCACTGGATTGAAGAATTTCTTTGACACGTGCTTGGGTCTAAGTTGGAGAAGGCCCAGGTGACCCACCCTCTTGCTCAAAAGCCAGCCTTACCCAGCCCTTCCCTGGCTGGTAGAACCCAGGAGAGAAACAAAAAGGCACAGAATTTATATTCTACACATGCCACCATGCCTCCTGGCCTGGTCAGCAATGACTGAAAGGCCCCATCCTTGTCCTCTACAGAACAGGGTAGCCACAGGTCAGGACAGTATGGGACAGACACCATGTTAGGAGACATATTCCTTGCAGTCTGTGTTTCCCCATTTCAGTAAGTAGATACTTTTCTAAGAACACGTTGTTCTAAAAACGACAGGAAAAAGAAGAAGAAAAAAGTCTGTAATTTGTCATGAATTTCAATTACTAAAAAACTTTCGAGTTTTTTTTTTTTTTTTAAAAAAATTTGGCATGCCTCCAGGTTTTAAGACTGTGGTTAACACAGAGAATGACAGAAAGATAAAGTGTGTGTGTGTGTGTGTGTGTGTGTGTGTGTGTGTGTGTGTCACACAGAAAAAGCTAACATGACATTCATTTAGTCCAGAATGAGTTTTGAGCCTGGGATAATGCTCCATGTGGTGCCCTAAGTATGAAAAAGCATCTTGTATTTATGGGCAGTGGATTGTTCTGGTAGATTCCACAGCAGGTCCCAGAGGTGCCTTGCAGCTTCCCAACTGTGCCAGTCTACACTCACACGCGTGCTGCACACAGAGGGCTTTGGAGAAGAAATAATCATTTTGCAATTGGAAATCCGAAGGGCGTTCCTCCCCTCCTTTCAGATATTCGGAATACTTACCAAACGGGAACAGAACTTTTCTGAAATGTGCAACTGTGTGAAACTTGTCTGGTTTCAGATTTACACAGAAATTTGGACCCATCTTGTTTTCATCCAAACAAACGCAAGCTGAGGCGTTTTTTGACTAAGCTGGGAGCACATTTGCTCCGGGAAACCAACCGACGCTCTTGATTCGTTAACCCACCAGCATTTGGTACTTACAGAGCTGAGTCAGTGTGCGCAGCCCTGGTACCTGCTTTCTCGTCCCAGTTTAGGGAGGGCTGAGTCACTGCAACATCCTAGAACAGGTGAAAGACTGAAAACAAACAAACAAATAACAACAACAACAAAAAAAAAAAAACCAACACAACAACAGAAAGCAAGTGGTATGACATCAGGCTGTAGTCTGGTTTTGGTCATTAAAAAAGTGTCGTGTTTCTGAGGGGCAGTGTGTATGCCCAGAAGTGACTCACGATTGTGTAGGAAGAAGTTAAGTAGAATCAGAGGCCAGTCAGTGGCAACACAGGGCAGTATGGAAGGCAGCGTCGATCCACTGACCAGGGTCCTTCAACAGGAGAGCAGAGAAGAGCGAGAGTAAGCTCAGCTCTGTTCTGCATCAGTGACCATAGCGGTCCTGGTCCTCAGAACAGTCCAGTGCGGTGGCAGTGAGCACAAAAGATGACGTCACTGTTCCCGTGGGGCTTTCTTCCTTTCTGGTCTTAGGGCAGGAGATGGGACCCAGAGAGCCCTGTGGTAGTCAGTGCTGGTACTGTAGGGAAAGATGACTCAGGACAGGGTATGTGGGGCACTGGCCCTAGACAGATGGTAATTAAGAAAATTCTCTAGCCAGGTGTGGTGGCGCACATCTTTAATCCCAGCACTCGGGAGGCAGAGATAGGAGGATTGCTGTGAGTTTGAGACCACCCTGAGACTACATAGTGAATTCCAGGTCAGCCTGGCTTAGAGTAAGACCCCTACCCTGAAAAAACAAACAAACAAACAAAAGATTCTCCTGCAGAAAAAGGATGCATGATAAGAACAAAAATAAACAAGAGAAGCAAGCAGGGCCTCTAGGGGAAAAGAGACCCAAGGAGGCCTACAGATGAAGACCCTTCTGGAGGGTTTGGGAAGAGGAGCCGTGGACATGCAGGCAGATTCTCCACCTCATGTGCTGACAGACAGAACCAGCCCAAGTCAACCTGGAGCCAGTTTCAGAACCTCAAGGATTTGGTTTTTCAGTTTATAATAGGAAGATCATACGTATCCAACAAGAACACTGTGTTCTCCCAGCTTCCACCCCACTGACGTGCAAGACACGTCCACGGTATGGTCCCAGGGAGCATTTTGAAAAACATGTTGATGAAGTGAGAGAAGGGAGCGGGGAAAGCAGGAGGGGGTGGCTTTAAGGATCTCAGCCCTGGACTCTTCTACAAGAAGGGCTCCAGAGAGGACCCAGGTCCCAGGGCAGACCTGGGCAACCAGGCTGTACCCCTCCACCCTCCACATGCTACTTCCCCATTAGGCCCCAAGATGCAGGATGGCTATAATCCCTGCTCTGCCTCACGTTGCTCTGACCTGCACAGGGCCCATGTTTTCTTATCTGCTCCTGAGGAGCCCTGGCACAGACCTGGCTCCCTCTTGAGGGCCATGTACTCCCAAAGGGTACAGTGTCCTGAAAGTGCCTTGCCAGAAAAGAAAATGCCATTTCATTTATATAATTCTGTGGCATTGCATTGCTGGGTTTTGAACACACAGAGCTCTAAGTAGGAGAATTAAGCAAAGAGCCTAAGTATGCTGACTATGTGACGTGTACAGATGCAGATATGAACTCATGCTTACAGTGAAAAACGTGAACTATATTTATCCGAAAGTATAAAAGTGAAACCGGGTATGGTGGTGCACACATTTAACCCCAGCACTCAGGAGGCAGAGATAAGATGATTGCTGTGAATTCGAGGCCAGTCTGAGAGTACATCACGAATTCCAGGTCAGCCGGGGCCAGAGCAAAACCCTACCTCAAAAAAAGCAAAAGAGCAAATTTACTTTTTTTTCCTGTTATTTGTATGGTTATGAATGTATATGTACAACACAAGAGCTGTACTTACGTTGCATTCTAACCATCACCTGTGACTTACCTTTGCCATAGCTATGAGACATGTTGCAGGTAGAAAATACCAAACAGCATGGAGCATCTTGTATGGCCATAGAAACACACTTGGGTTTCTATGTATGGTTTAATGCCATTAAGTATATTACTATGAAATTAGTACTAATACTAACTTTTAACTTAAAAAAATAGGTAAATCATTTATGTTGTTTTAAAACATGAGCACCATGTAAGTGAAATGCCACCTAGTTCCCCCCCCCTCCCGTTAACAAGAATAGTTGGTCCCTTTGACCAAGGGTCAGAGAGGAGGCGCACTGCCTTATAACTTTCTTTTTTTCACTTAGGATGGACATATAGACCTTGCCTTCTTTCTCTTTCTTTGTCTTTATTTCTCTTTTCTTTCTCTTTTTTTCCCTTTTTCTGATTCTTTCTTTTTATTGTCTGTTCAAGAAAGCATGGTGGCAACTCTTACAGAAGGAATGGGACAGGAGATGGAATTGCTAAGTTCCCCCGGGGGTCCCTCTTATGGTCTATGGAGGCTACTCAAAGAAGAAAGGATGACTAACAGCGGATGTTGAAGGCTCAGGCCGTGGGTATCCAACTGCCTGTTACAGGACTGGTCAATATAGACAGGCAGGTCTTCCCCTGGTCAGTGGGAGTCTCAAGCCAAGCTTCTCGTCCCACAAGCAGCTGGAGAGTTTAGGGTCACATAAGGAAACCAAAGAAAGTGACTTTGCTTTGGTCTCTAAGAGGGCCTGACCCATCAGCTCTACAGGAAAGACCACCTCTTTCCCACTCCCACCATCTCCCCTCCCCCACCTTGCACCTCTCTGTCCTAGGCAGCTTCCCTTTTCTACGTTTCTGACAGAAGTAACAGGCTCTCTCATCTGCATGAGTCAGCATGTGAGGAAACATGTGCTTCCTTGTGTGTGTGTGTGTGTGTGTGTGTGTGTGTGTGTGTGTGTGTGTGCGCGCCTCTGTGTGCATGTGTGGTGTGTGTGGGCACAAGTACATATTCATGTAGGGAGCATAGTGTTGAGAAGACAGGATCAGATTAAGAAATGTAAGGCCAAGCGTGGTGGTGCACGCCTTTAATCCCAGTACTCAGGAGACAAAGGTAGGAGGATCACTATGAGTTCAAGGCCATCCTGAGACTACATAGTGAATTCCAAATCAGATCAGCCAGGGCTACAGTGAAACCCTACCTCAAAAAAAAAAAAAAAAAAAAGAAAGAAAGAAAGAAAGAAAGGAAGGAAAAGGAAGGAAGGAAGGAAGGAAGGAAAGAAAGAAAGAAAGAAAGAAAGAAAGAAAGAAAGAAAGAAAGAAAGAAAGAAAGAAAGAAGGAAGGAAAAGAAAGAAAGAAAGAAAGAAAGAAAGAAAGAAAGAAAGAAAGAAAGAAAGAAAAGAAATGGGAGGTTGGGGCGGGCGGCTGGAGAGATGGTTCAGTGGTTAAGTATGCTTCCTGCACAAGCACAAGGGCCTGGTGGGGGGCTCTGAGACCACCTGAGGTTGAATCCCCAGAACCCACATCAACATCTGGGCATGGTTAAATGAGTCTTAACCCCAGTCCCTTACGGGAGCAAAGACATGGCAATGGCTGAAAGTCCCTACCTATCCCTAACCCCCCCCAAAAACCCAGCAACCTCTGGGACCAGTAAGCACCTCTGGCTCAAACCAGAACAGATGAAAGGACAATGGGGCTGGACACCCAACCTTCTGCTCCAGCTAGTGCAGGGGAGCACAGGGGATGCCACAAGGGCACATATATGCGCACACACACACACACACACAAAGAAGAAAAGGAGAAGAAAGAAGTAGTATAGGGTAAGACATTAAAAATCAGGAAATCGGGCTAGAGGGATGGCTTAGTGGTTGAGGCATTTGCCAACAAAGCCAAAGGACCCCAGTTCAATTCCCAGGACCCACGTGAGCCAGATGCACAAGGTGGTACATGCGTCTGGAGTTCATTTGCACTGGCTGGAGGCCCTGGTGTGCCCATTCTCTCTCTCTCTCTCTCTCTTTGAATATATTGTCCCTCAAATATTCAAATTTTAAAATATAAATTTTTTTGCAATCACCTCAGAGAAATCACTCATGATTGGCCTGGGTTTGAGTGGGCAAATGTGTCTGAGGGCATGAGAAGTCTGCTGAGGCCTGTGGCTGGCACAGGTGTGCTGGGTGGCTGGTTGGCATCTCTTCTTTGAAGAAGAAAAAATAATGACAGAGTTAAATGAATGAACAGGTCATAACTGTGGGTCTGGAAGTTCATCTCAGTGAACCTGAAGCTGTCTGCAAGAGGGAAGTGACACTGGATGGTGAGATCCACCTGTAGCTGTGGAGGTCAGGAACCTTTGATTTGGAGGAATGGGCAGGAATGCCATTGGGAGAAGATGACTTCTGGAGCTGCAAGAGGACTATTCTGATAAGGCCTGGGAAGGAGGGCAGACAGTCATTGAACCGGGCTGGGAGAGGTTTCTAAGGGGAAGGAAAGACTGCAGGGCTTTGGGCTGGAACTGGGCTACTGCCATTCCTCTCCTTTATTCACCTTTTGATCAAGGTTAAATTTGTAATGGACTGACTTACTTGATATCATTTTTAAGATTTTGAGTTTGAAAACCTGTCTGTTAAAAGTAGAGGTGGTGGTGGTTTAGGTGAATATTAGAATCTTAGTAAGGTGGAAGGAAGGTGGCCTGATGACTGATTTACATTAAAACAATGGAGAGTGTGTGTAAAGACTGTGTGCAAACTCTTGGGAAGAGCTGACTGGAGATGTCATCCTCAAGAACAATGTCATTTTCCTGGATTAAGAATAGGGTCTCCTGCACACCTGGTAGCTTTGGAAATATGAAAAATGCATGGAATGGTCATGAGTTAGACCTAGGGCCGCTCTCCACCTACCCAGGATTAGGGTTGTAGGTGCATGCCAGTATTTTTTAAATTTTTATTTATTTATTCTCAATCAGGGAGAGATAGAATAGAGAGATGGAAAGAAAAAAAGAAAGAAAAAGAAGGAAGGAAGGAAGGAAAGAAGGAAGGAAGGAAGGAAGGAAGGAAGGAAGGAAGGAAGGAAGGAGAGAAAGAGAGAGAATAAAAAGAGCATGGCAGGGCCTTATACCACTTAAAATGAACTCTGTGACTCATTTGCCACTTGTTTGTATCTGGACTCTTTCTTAGTGGATAAGACTGAATCAAACCAACGTTGTTATGTTTGGAACACAAGTGCCTTAACTACCCAAGCCATCTCTCCAACCCCCACACCACCAGCATTTTTTTTAAAGTTCTTATTTTTACTTTTATTCATTTAATAAATAAAGACAGAGAGGGGTGTGGTGATGGGTTTGAGAATTGGATATGCAAATGTGTCTAGGGCCTTCTGAGCCACTGGCTGTAGTTTGTTTTTTACTCTGTGACATGTGGTGGCTGGTTGGCTTTCTCTCTCTGCTTGCATCTCACACCAGCATTTTGACATGGATTCTGGGGATTGAAATCAATATCCCTTTCCATAACTTGCCAGACAAGCATCTTACCAACCTGAGCCTGCAACACTCACCTTGCAAAGCATTTAAAAATCCTTTGATTGTACCAGTTGCTGAATGGCTAGGCCTCAATCCTGGCATCTGTTCTTTGAAGGGTTAAATGAATGAAAGATCTATGACCAAGAGCATGCCAAGCCATTGACACTGGATGGTGAGGTCCAAAGATAACTCCAGAGCCAACCGTGGTCAAATGCCATGGGGAGGAGACAGCTCAAGAGAGCGCCTGGCCTGGGAAGGAGGGACTTCATTCGAGTGTCCAGATGCTAAACCAGGTGCTGGGGTGATTGACAAGCATTCTTCAGAGGCCTGTTCAAAGCACTTAAATTTTTGCCTTGTAGGCTGGAGAGATGGCTTAGCAGTTAATATGAAAGTATGTGCATGCCTGCCTGTGTGTGTGTGTAAGAACCCCCCTTGGATGTGTCCAGGTCCAATGTCAGCTTCCTTTCAGCCAGACTCAAAGGCCTGACTCAAATTACACAATGCTGCACTTGCCCAGGGATTCTCCACCTAGGCAGGATTAGGGTTGTAGGTGCATGCTGTATTTTTAAATTTTTATTTATTTATTCTCAATCAGGAGAGATGCCCCAACCAAAGAAAAAAAGAAAGAAAAAAGAAGGAAGGAGTTCAAGGAAGGAAGCTCGGAAGGAAGGAAGGAACCTAAAAAGGATGGGCCTCTAGCCACTATGAATGAACAACTCATTTGCAGATCTGGCTTTAGGATAGGGGAATCAAACCAACGCCTTATGTTTGGTCAAAGTCTCAAATTTTTATTTTTCAACCCCCAGAGGTTTTTATTCATTTAATAAATAAAGGGAGGCAGGAGGAGAATGGTAAACTCTAGCCAAAACTGACCCAGGGTCATCTCAAGACATTTTGACATGGATTGATTGAAATCAGGTCTTTACTCTTGCCAGACAAGCACTTTAAATTGAGCCCAGGGGTCACCTGGGAGCATTTAGGTCTGTTGTAATTTTTTTGTAAATGGCATCAATCCTTCTGGGCAGATAAATGAGAAAGATCTGACAGCCATGGGCCATTACGTAGCTGGGGCAAAGATAACTGAGCCAACCGGTAGATAAATTCTGCTCTCGACACTTCATGGAGCTAAACCAGGTGCTGGGGTGATTGTCAGCATTCTTCAGAGGCCTGTTCAATTAAATTTTTGCCTCCTGGAAGGCCAGTTAAGTCCATAAGAACCCCTGGCCAGGTCTCGTTTACAAGATGGCAAAGTGACTCAAGGGCGCAATGCTGCACTTGTCCACCGAGGACACATCTGTGACTGACAGTGACTGAGAGGCTGCTGGTGTGCCCATTCTCTCTTTTTCTCTGACTCTCTTCAAAAGAAGGAAAGAAAGAAAGAAAGAAAGAAAGAAAGAAAGAAAGAAAGAAAGAAGGAAGGAAGGAAGGAAGGAAGGAAGGGAGGAAGGAAGGAAGGAAGGAAGGAAGGGAGATAGATCAGTGAGATGATGAAGCATGATCTGTATGCTGAGTAGAAATTAGAATTTGATTACTGCAGAGATGGACAGACATCACCTGAATGACCTGCGCGTGGTGAGCTCAGTCCTGTCCGAGCCCAGTGCATTGCCTGTCATCCTTAGGTTTGACCTGACATATCCAGGGGACCTATCTAGCACCCTCCCATGGCAGAAATGGGAAAGTTCCCTCTAGCCTCTTCTATGAGACCATTAGTCCCATACACAAGGGTGGAGTCCTCATGAAGCAGGCGTTTTCCAAAAGCCCAACTCGGAATTCTACTCCATTAGATATCAAGTTCCAACACATGGATCTGAGAATAATGCCAACATCTAGAACGCAGCATCTGGGGCTGAGGTGATGGCTCAGTGGTTACAGACACTTGTTCCATGAGGCTGCCACCTGGAGTTTGTATTCTCACCCATGGGAAGAGACAGATGTGCAGTGGTGCCCACTGTGTCTATGGTGATGAGAGACAGAGTCAGGAAAATTCTAAAGCTCATGTACCAGGTAATCTGGCCTTCTCAGTGGCACAAACAAGAGAGATCCCACCTCAGACAAAGTAGAAGGAGACGACGAACACTCTGAGGTGTCCTCTGAACTCCACATGCACTAGTGCACACACAGCACACAGACACAAACATATGGGAACACACACACACACACACACACACACACACACACACAATTTCAGGACAGAACATTTGAATTACTACTTAGTCACTCTGGACCACATGACTTCCAATTTAGCTGCTTAAAAATCTACAAGTTAAAAAAGCCGGGCATGGCGGCACACGCTTTTAATCCCAGCACTCGGGAGGCAGAGGTAGGAGGATCGCCGAGAGTTCGAGGCCACCCTGAGACTACATAGCGAATTCCAGGTCAGCCTGGACCAGAGTGAGACCCTACCTTGCAAAACCAAAAAAAAAAAATCTACAAGTTAATCAATTATTCACTGTTTCCCAGTTTCACTAGACACCCACTAAGTGATTTGTGTGCCAGCATGTGCGTGTGTGTGTGTGTGTGTGTGTGTGGTGCTAAGGATCAAACCCAGGGACTGAAGATGCTAGGCAAGCCCTCTCTCACTGAGATGAACCCCATCACCCTAACGTTTCTCTGATGACCCGGACCATGATGGAGGTGAATGCCTTATTAGGTCTGTTCTACAGTTACTAGTCTGAGGAAGTCACAGAGCTTTCCTGCCCTTCCGTTTCCTGTCTGGGAACTGACAATCGTCGTAGCAACAATAACCATGAGGGCAGCGAAACTTGCTGAGTAGAAAGAGCTCTGAGGTTCACATGAGGTAACAGATACAGCAAGACCAGCACCATGCTCGGCTTCTGCCATCCTTGACACATGCCAAACCAGGTTTTATCATTCATTGACCTTCTGTTTTTTCTTCTTTCATTCTTCTTTTTCTAAAATATTTTATTTTTATGTATTTGAGAGAGAGAGAGGGAAGGAGATACAGAAATGGGAAGGTGGGGAGAGAGAGAGAATGGGCGCTCCAGAGCCTCCAGCCACTGCACACGAACTCCAGATGTGTGCGCCCCCTTGTGCATCTGGCTTACATGGGTCTTGGGGAGTCGAACCTGGGTCCTTTGACTTTGCAGGCAAGTGCCTTAACTGCTAAGCCATCTCTCCAGCCCTTCTTTCATTCTTTCTTGGACTGATCACATGGTCACTTTCTGCTAGACACACAGGGACAATGGAAGCACACCAGACATAATTCCTCTCCTCATAGAGATAAAATCCAGTGAGGGAGACAGATTATGGGAACTTTTTCCATGTAGTGCTGGAAGTGTTATTTATTTCCTCAAAGAGAAATCCGAGAGAACTAAGACATTTATGAGGAAGTAAGGAGACAAAATGAATAGGATGGAATTGGGGATGGGGGGGGTGTGTGTTATCTTTCTTATTACTGTTGAGGAAGTCATGGGTTTGTTGCAGTTTAGAGTTTCAGGGGTAGAGTCCATCATGGTGGCAGGACACGGAGGCCCACTGGTCACGTTGTATCCACAGGAAGTAGAAAGTGACACAGACTAAAACCTCAAGGACCACCACCACCCAGTGACCCACTTCCTCCATCAAGGTTCCACAACCTTCCCAAACAGCACCACGGGCAGGGGACCAAGTGTCCAGATACACAGGTCTACGGGGTGACATTTCACATTAGAACCACCGCCTTAAGGAATACAAGAGAAGAGGGAACAAAGCGGGCTTTTTTTGCATTCTCCCTTTGCAGCGCATGTCCTTTAGCTCTTGCCCGTCACTCTTGTTTTAATTGAAATACTGCTGGGAATGGGCCACTGGCCTCGGGAGCATGAGGGACGGACCACCTCTGAATCATGGAGGTCAGGGCACCTCTGTAAGCGCCAGGGGGTTGGGGGGGGGATCAGCTCGGCCACAGCTCAGCCTCCACTCTTGAGCTTTTTGTTTATACCCAGCAGTACATAAACTCAAAAGTTTAATGCAGGTTCAATTCAAATGCAAATGACTCTGTCCAAGTGGTAAATGTGAAAGAAAGACCAGGGTGACAGCAGGGACATTATTCCTTCCTGCGCCATTTCTGTACTGCCTGAATCATGGCCATGTGGGTTGGGGTAGAGAACTATCACCCCCCCCCGCCCCCCAGTTTGAGTAATGAGGGGTACTCCTCCATACGTTTTCCCTGGGAGCTGGATGGCAAATCCAATTAGTTATCTCTGAGGACAACCCGTAAATATTATCAGGACATAAAATATTGCAGGCATTTGGAGCGAAAATACAGTCATCTAAATATTGATGTTTTTCAAGGGAGAATTGGAAATTTCAGAGCAGAAAGCAGCTCACGACATAGCTTGCTCACATGCTTCTTGGTGAAGAGATTGAGCAGCCAAGCATCCGGGAAGCTAAGTTTTGCTCATTCATTCGTTCATTCATTCATGCACCAGATAACTAAGACCGTCTCTGTACCAAGGGCCCCGTGCAGGAGCTGGGAATGTCAAGATAAATCAGATGCGGGCGCTGGGATTGAAAACTGCACAGTTCACTGGGTGCAACAGACAAGGAAACAGACCATGTGGACCGCTATAATTTGTGATATGATTATAGGGACAGGAAAGCCCAGGGTTCTGAAGAGAGCCTGTCCTGGGCCATCAATCCAGCAGGCATATCTAGGGACACTCGTTGGAAGAGGAACACCAGAGACAGAATCCGTTTGCTCCTGCAGAGCTGTTGCCTTGCACACACAGACCTGTCACCAAATGTGCTTAACCCATGGTCATAAAAAGGGAGCGCTTTCAAGTATATATTTTGTAAGCTCAAATGTTATCCTCAAGGGCCAATGTGGTACCTTTATTTATATTCTTTTATTTATTTATTTGAAAAAGAGAGAGAAAAAAAAACAGACAGAGAGGGAGTGTGAGCACACCAGGACCTTCTATAGCTACCAATGAACTTCAGACACACATGCCACTTTGTGCATCTGGTTTTCTGTGAATACTGGACAAGCGAACTGTGCTGGCAAGCTTTGCGAGCAAGCTCCTTTAACCACTGATCTCCCCTCCAGCCCCTGTGACATCCTTACTGAGTAAAACAAAACGAAGAAAAATAACAACAATAACAAAAACAGGATGGGTGGGGACTGTGACAAGTGCTGAGCACAAGCCCCACACATGGCAGAGGTAGCTCGGGGACCCCAGAGCTGTCAGTGAACTCAGTAGAAATTCAAACTGGATTTGTCTTAGGAAACCTTCCCACAGCAATTGAAAATTTTAAGCATTTCATGGGGAATCAACAATAGCAGGGGAAAAAAAAAAAAAAAAAAAAAAGAGCTCAGCCCGGCATGGTGGTGCATACCTTTAATCCCAGCACTTGGGAGGCAGAATTAGGAGGATCACCGTGAGCTCAAGGCCACCCTGAGACTACATAGTGAATTCCAGGTCAGCCTGAGCTAGAGTGAGATCTTACCTCCAAAAAACAAACAAACAAACAAAAATTTATGGCAGGTTTTGTGACTCTGCAGCTGCCATTTTGTGTTTTCTGACTGAGCACCAGCCACGCCCCACACACTCCACCACAATTACTGAACTGAATATGGGGTAGTTTAAGGTTAACAGGGCCCCTGGAAGTACACTAACAGTGGCCGAAGATGAAAAATGGCCATGAGTCTGTTGGGGGAGAATCTGGCTTTTCCTTGTGTCTACTTCCTAGAAGAGAAAATCAGCCTTTTCCAAGGCGAAGTATTCCCTTTCCTAGAAATATAAATGCGATGCCCTTTCCTGGAATCCTGGCCACCTGGCCTGGGAGACGGGCTGACCAGCTCAGCCCCCATCAAGTAAATTTCCATTGGGAAAGCCCAGTCAGTGCTCCAGGTAGGCTTTCCCACCTCCAGGGATCCCCTCCTTCCAGCCTGACAGCAGGAGCTCTGCCTTCATTCTGCCTGTAAGCTCTAAACTCCACCCCCCATGGTCTGTGGATTTCATTCATTGAATTCAGAAGACAAGAACGTGGAGCCAAGTGGCTCAGGAGTTTTGTGTGGCCATGCCCATCTGGCACCTTAACTCCTGAATTAGTGCCCAACCAAGAGCCAAGAATGGCTCCACCATTCTCAAAGTCACCCCACAGTCTGGCATCAACTCTTCCAGGGGGTGAGGGTACTGGGGTGCACAGAGATCAATGAATACAGCTCTGTTCTTCAACATCATTCTATACAGCTGCACTGGAAAAAAAAAGGATGGATGGATGGATGGATGGATGGATGGATGGATGGATGGATGGATAAATTGATGGATGGATGGATGGATGGATGGATGGATGGATAGATGATGGATGGATGGATGGATGGATGAATTGATGGATAGATGGATGGATGGATAGATGGGCCATACTGGATAGCCAAGAGAGGGATTCTAAGCCAAGAAAACAACGTGCAGACAAGGTTACCAGACAACACATAGATGTTCAAGAAACTGTTCATACAGGTTTTATAGGTTTGTACAGGGGGTGGACTTTGCCAGAAAGGTACATGAGCCTTGGCCAATGTAGACTTGATTCTGGCACTGTGACAAGCTTTCTAACTATTCTGTGACTCCAGGTCCCCATCTGTGGAATGAGGACCATGGCAGAACCCCTGATATACTGTTGTGAGAGGACCTACAGAGTGGCCTTCCGGGGACGTGGAGTCTGTTCTGCCATTATCAAGGTTTGAGGAGGTCCCGGCAGGCCTGGTTCCCCTCGGTACCAGGGCACACCCAGAGCAGAACTCTCACAAATCAAACAGCCCCCCTTGACTCAGAAATAACCCAGCAGGTGACACCATTCCATTTTTAAGAATGTCACCCTGCTTGGAAAACTTGCTTTTTACACATTTTAGGTTGCTGGTGAAGTGCTGAGTGAAAATGAGGTCTTTGGGCCCCACCTTGGCTGGAGCTCTTGCCAAGGCCATGTGCCAGGGGTACTGGGCAGCAGGCAAATCAGAAGGGAGAATTCAGGCAAAAGTTCAGGCTAGGCTGAGAGATGGCTCAGTGGTTAAGGCATTTGCCTACAAAGCCTAATGAGCCAGGTTCAATTCCCCAGAACCCACGTAAAGCTTAACACACAAAGTGGCACATGCATCTGGAGTTCATTTCCAGCAGCTAGAGGCCCTGGCATGTCCTCTCTTTCTCTCTCTCCTTGCAAATAAATTAATAAAATATATTTTTAAAATAAAGTTGAGTCCTGGAATGCATGCATCTCGGGTGACTGGGTCCTAAGGTTTGAGTTTAAACAGGCGAACCTGTGCAGCCACAGCAAAACCCTACCAGAGCTGAGTTCATTCTCCCGGCAGGCAGGTTCCCCTCGCCTGCAGGACCCTGGGTATGGTCCCTGACCTATGCTGCTGTTCCTCAGCCCAAGAGGCAGCTAGGACAGTCTGATCACTTCTGCAGGTGATCGAGGTGCCAAGAAAGCCCATGCCCACCTCATGGCACCCAGCAGGTTTCTAAGTGTGACTAGAAGGTATTTATTTGTCTTGCTGGTTTTTCAAAGATGACAAGGGCTCCCAGTTACAGGAGCGGGACAGGGAAACAGCTCTGCAAAAGTGACAGCAGAAGGAGCCCCTTTCCACAAAGGGGTACATCTGCAACCAAACCCATCCACATCCTACAAACTGCTGCCTTCTCCCTTACCCCACCCGGCAATAAATAAATAAACCAAGACTGAGGTGGGGGGTAGGAAAAAGTTTCTGACTTTCTGTAACCTTTTCTTAGAGTTCAGGTTATTTCTTTAATGCATTTGTCTGCTTTAAAATGGTCTCCTTAGCCTCTCAAGGGAGACCAATATAATCCACTATCACATCTCTCACCGGAGGAAAAAGAACACTTACTCTTAATAGGTGGCAATTTTGCCAGATGTTATTGACATAGTAAGTGCGAAATTTCCGCGCTCCTCAATGCAGAGTGCAGCAGATTAAAGAACAATGAGGCAGAGTGCAAAACGAAGTTTCAAAAGCCACAGTGTCAAAGTCAGGGAAGGTGCGAAAAAATTACACCCTCTCAACACTCAGAGCAAGTTTACTAATTACTTCATCCGGCACAAATTTCTAAGTAAATTCCCCCAGACTAAGGAAAGTTTTTACAAGTGCTAATATAACCCCGCCCCCATCTTGTCAGCTTTTCTCCCCTGGTGACAGGGAGGGAGAGCTAAAGGCCTGCAGTGGGTCCTGGCTTCCTCCCACGCCCTGGAGCAGGAGAACCAGATCTCCAGGGACCACTGAGGATTAACGGGGCCCTTGACATTGACCATCCTCCGGGATCCTTTTCTCTACTGGCAAACACAGCTTTGTCCCCAGCAGGGCCTGGACAAGCCCTGCTGTTGAGGCAGGACTGACTATTGAGTCCCCAAAGCTCACGGAGAAGAGGGACTCAGGACTGCCAATCCCCCGGACCGATTTGGAGATAGGAAAGGAGTTCATACAGCTGGTTCATCCCAGATCTGTGTTCTCAAAGGCAGGCTTCTGTCTTCCAAACCGTATCCCCTGTACCTGCTTTCTTTAGAACTCATCAGTGGTTTAAAAAAATCATGAGCTGGAGACAGGGCTTAGTGGTTAAGGCGCTTCCCTGCGAAGCCTAAGGACCCAGGCTCGATTTCCCAGCGCCCACATAAGCCAGATGCATAAGGTGGCACATATGTCTGGAGTTTGTTTGCAGTAGCTAGAGGCCCTGGCATTTCCATTCTTTCTCTCCCTCCCTCCCTCTTTGTCTCTCACTGAAAATAAAAAATTATTAAAATTTTTCTTTTGGGGGACTGGAGAGATAGATTAGCCATTAAGGCACTTGTCTGTAAAGCCTAAGGACCCAGTTTCAAATCCCTAGGGCCCACGTAAACCAAATGTACATGGTGGCACATGAATCTGGAGTTCGTTTGTAGTAGCTACAGGCCCTGGTATGCCCATTCTGTCTCTCTCTCTATCTGCCTCTTTCTCTCTATATATCTACTTCTATCTCCTTCAAATAAATTGAATAAATAAATTAATTTTTTTTTTAAAAAAAAAGAAGAGGATGGCATTTCCAAGGTTGTCTTCTGGCCTACACACACACACGCACGCATGCACGCACGCATGCAAGCACACACTCACACATGTATTCAAAAAACAGTAAAAACCTGCTTCCAAATGAAATCTTACATGAATATCCAAACTATTAACTAGACCAAAGCAGGGCTCTTTTACGTGTGAATTCTAAGAAGACTCTTTGGGGCTCAGAGTATGCCCAGCTCTCTCTCCCCTCTTCTACAAACGTTCTAGAGGAGGGGACTGTATGGATGCCTCCTCCTTGAGAGTGCCAGTAGGTGTGTGAGCATCACTCAAACACACATACTTATATGCAAGCATTTGTGTACACACACATAAACATACATTCACACACATATACATACATTTACATGCACGCACACAGGTACAGGGAAAGGGACACGGGCATTTGTAGAGTCTCAGAGACCACTAATGCTCCGCATTTTCCTTTTAGGAAATAGAACTTGGACTTAAGCATGTTGTGTTGACCCTACTATGGAAGTTCAACTGACTCCTTAGTCAGAAGTTCATTTCACCCTAACCTTAATAAACAACCCAGGTCCTGGAACATAATCCCAGTTCCAGTTTCTTTTTCTCATTAAACCTCTCATTTTGAGGACATTGTAACCCTAAGTGCACGTGCAACGTTCAGAAATGACAGGGAGGGATTCCTCCCACTGGTGATGTCTTCTATAACTATATGGTGACACTCTTCATCTTAAGACCTCCCAGATTTTTTAAAATTTCTTTTTTGTTTATTTTTATTTATTTATTTGAGAGCGACAGACAAAGAGAGAAAGAGGTAGAGAGAGAGAACGGGCACTGCAGGGCCTCCAGTCAGTGCGAACGAACTCCAGATGCATGAGCCACCTCGTGCATCTGGCTTATGTGGGTCCTGGGGAACCAAGCCTCTAACCAGGGTTCTTAGGCTTCACAGACAAGCACTTAATCTCTAAGCCATCTCTCCAGCCCAGGTTTCTTTCTTTTTTTTTTTTTTTTAAGAGTTGCATGTATTTTTAATTTTAAAATATTTTTATTAATTATAGACATACTCAGTATGTAAACAGCACATATTGGTACCATCATTACCCTCATCTCTGCCCCCCTCACCACCAAAGGGACCCTCTTCATCTGGAATGCCGGTTATTCCCATGGGGATTGTGAAGCCAAACCAGTTTTAATCATTTGTGTTTAAGTGTGTATCCAGCTTTTCCCCTCCCCCGCCGGTGCTGGGACAAAACCCAGGGCCTCTTGCTTGCTGGGCAAGCATTGTACCACTGAGCTAAGTCCCCAACCCCCAACTTTATTTTTTATTTTTTATTTTGTGATGACGTGCTTCTCGGAGTAAGGACAAGTATAAAGTGACTTTCTCCTCTCGGGGGAGGGGAATGGCCAGAAAAAAAAAGGTCAAGTGACCCATTTGGTTTTGAGCTCAGCATGTTTAAATCAAGCCTTTATCCAAAGTAAAGTGATGGCAGCTAGAGCAGGTCCATAGCCAGGAGGAAGTCCATTGGGGCAGCTCCAGGGTGACCGGCACCTCGCACAAGTGCATGGACAAGGCTGTCCAGTGAGCTCAGTGCCTGCCGTCTTTACAGAGGAGAACGTTGCCCTTGAGAGATGCTGAGTGGGAGACAAGCAGTGGAGGAACAGGAGAAAGAGAACAAATGTCCAGCACTGATCAAGCTGGAGCCCCTGAACATGGATTTGCAGTGATTCAAGTCTTCCTTCGATCATGTACAAGAAGCAGAATGCAAGTGATACTTAGCGGTGCTCGCATCCCAGAACTCCTTGCTTTAGCCCATCTGACCAAACTACCCCCAGCCCCACGCCGCGCTTGTCCCCTAATGTCAGCCTTCCAATAACACACAGACCCAGGGACCCGCAGTGACAGGCTTCTTCCAGTGCTGCCGGGGAAGTTACCTTCTTATCCTACCAATGGGATTCGGATCCCAAGGACAAAGCGGTGGTGGGGAGGGGGCGGGGGAAGGCAAGTGTAGAGATGGCTTAGTGGTTAAGAGGTTTGCCTGCAAACCCAAAGGACCCAGATTCAATTCCCCAGGACCCACATAAGCCAGACGCACAAGGTGGTGTATGCATCTGCAGTTCATTTGCAGTGGCTGGAGGCCCTGGTGCACCTACTCTCTCTCTCCCTCTCTGTTTCTTTCTCTGTTTCTCTCTCTCTCTCTCTCTCACTGCCTCTTTCCCTCTCTCACTCTCTCAAAAAACAAATAAATAAATAAATAAATTTTTTTAATTAAAAAAAAAAGTCAAGTGTAGCTCTGGCATCCAGGATGGAGCGGCGTGACCTCTGCTGAGAAGTTGGTCCCAGGACGATTTGTAAGCACGGAGCCTTGATTCGCCAGCTACGTAAAGGTCAGTGGTCTTGTCTTCAAAGATCCAGAAGCTCACATTGTAGATTTTGTGGTCGAATGGCGTCTGCCCAGCTGCTCAGCTCGGCCACTGTAGCTGCAAGCAGCCTTGAGCATTATGTTAAGCAATGGGTGAGCTGTGCCTCTGAAAATGTGTTTCCAGAAGCAGGTGGTCAAAAGCACTTGGCCTAGCCATGGTGTGGATAACTGGTAAACTGACAGCTCCCTCAAAGGCTAGAATGATGAAAACCAGAGACGAAGCCTACGGAATTCTCCAGAAAACCCCGGGCTCAGAAGTGGTACTTAAGACCACGTGGTGCCTGACTATATTCAAAGACAGATAATGGGAGTCTGAGGCAGGACTGAGTCGAACCCGCTTCAGTGATCTCAAAGACTCCTGTGCCCCGTGTGCATGCTGGGCCCGCAAGTCTGCAGATGCAGCAAGTTCATGTGGAATGACCATGCTGGTCCTGGAATTCTTACCTGGTGGACGGTCAGGCAAGACCTCTCCGCCCCTTCACAGAGCATGCCGTCAAGCAGGGAGACAGATGAGAAAAATTGTTCCTCTGGGTATTGAATGCGGTATCGAGGTGGTTCCCGTCTGTTTGGTCAATCGGTCTCTGTACTGAGCACCTATAGTCGGGCAGTTGGTTGTGTGTGTCGACAGACAAATCCTTTGTTCTCCACAAACCCTGTCCAGTCCCGCCTCATCTTACCCCAGAACAGAGCTGATAGCAGCACTAGAGATGAGTTCAAGCTCACCTGGTGGCGGGATTCAAGTGAGGGCAAGTCCAGGATCTGACACGCCCCCTGAGCTCCTCATTGGGTGTCTGCTTCTTCACGGGGAGGCAGAGACTGTGTCTCCACCCCCACCACACGGGAAAGGACCCAGGAGGAAAGATACACAGAGACTCTAGATTCTCTGGAACACGTGACATTTGATGAAGAGGCTTTCTAACTCCGAATGGACCTGTAGTCAGGATGACCAAGTCCACGTTGGTTGAATGGAACTGTCTGACGTTAGCACTGCAAGTCTGACACTTAGAACTCTGTCCTGAGAGAACCAGAACTGTTAATCACCCCGCTGGAGTCGGTCAAAGTTGCCTCCCATATCTTGCGGGCTCCCTCTGCACTTGACCTCTATCTAAGTCAGTGCCTTTCAGACCATGCTGAAGTTTTAGGAATGGGTAAGCTTGTTGACATGCTGGCTCCTTCTGCCCAGCATTCAAAGCTGTAAAGTTAGCAGTTCGGGGCTCTGTGTGGAGTGTTGGCGTGTCTGCTTTACTTCCTATAGAATGTAGCCAGCACAGCAGGTGTGCACCAAGACACACAGCTTCCTCTTTTTTTCTCTCTCTTCTTTTTCCTTCTTCTGGTGTCCACTATCAATTTATTTTACACGTTAAATGTCAAGTACCTATACACTTTACAAGAGAAAAAAAATCTTTGCATAAAATATTATTTTTATTATTATCATTAGGACCTTCCTAAAGCCAATGAAGCTAAGACATAGGAGCTAGGATTCTGTAAATTTGACCCATCTGATCCTGTAGTTTCACAAATGAGAAAATCAAAGCCCAAGCAGGAGGAAAGATTCACTTTTCCTCACCCACACAGCAACCATGGAGATCCATAGAACAAGCAGAGGCAGAAATTGTCCTAGAAGCAACACATCTCGCCTCCATGAAGCTCTCTGTGCCCAAGCATGGTGTCGTCATTAGCAACTTGGGAATTATTCCTTGTCATTCTATATCCTCAAGTTCCTAAAACCTTCTCTCAAGCTCCCCCTACCTTTTGGAGTGAGTCGGCAGACTGTCAATTCCCCATCTACCACACTACTTTTTATTTACCCTACAATTTTGCATTCGGCTTCAGCTGCCTGCTCAAAAAAAAAAAAAAAAATGCTTTTCCTTTCACTCAGTTTCTTAAATTTCCCATCAAACCAGGGCCCTTCAGAGCCTGACTGGCATAGCTCAGAGTTGAATGTGGACAGCTGGTGACTGGGTGAGACTTTCAGGCAGGCTGGGGCGCTTCACAGGGTCAAAGGGGGCATTGCTCACAGGAAGGGCAGAAGCATTCATATGTGGTTGAGAGGAGCTGGGGAGAATAAAGATGCTGGGAATAGAAAGACTTGAAGATGAGTCACAGGATGAAGAGGCATGGCAGAGGGCAAATGACACCCACACAATGACAGAGCCCCAGACTGTTCAGGTGGAAAATGTCAAGCCAATTTGGGGGCCCAAACACCCACTCTCTACAATGAAAGCTGCCCAGGTGATGTGCCACGCAAATGCAGATGCAATGGCATGTGTCTCACTGTTCCAGGAGCCCAGGAGCTGGAGAGACGAGGAGAAGAACCCTGGACCCCACGTCCACATGCACGGCAGAGATGATCCGTACCTCACCTTGCTGAGAGGCACGCGCGCGCATGTGTGCGTGCATGCATGCACTTGCACGCTCATGCACATGCTCGTGTTGTGCTTATATGTGTTCATATGCACATGGTTGCACATCCACGCACATGTATGTGGAGGCCAGAGGTTGGCCCTAATGGTTGTCAAACTTAGGCTCAGAGGAAATAGTGTGTGTGCAGATCATCAACTGGGCTCTGTTCTGAAATTCTGAGTTCCTTCAACTGGACCTACACCACTACCAATAACACCAACGCTGAGGAGGAGGAGGAGGAGGAATGGAAGGAGGAGGAGAAGAAAAAGAAAAGAAATAATAATATTTGTTAAATATTTGGAAATGCCCGTATCCATGAATGCTCTTTGAATCCCCTCCATAGTCTAACTTCTGACCTTTTAGCATTCTCTGGGACAATCTTAAAACTTTTCTTAATGTGCCCAGATCAGAACTCCCAGCCTCCCCAGGGCTTTCCCCCAGCTTCCTCCTCTCATTATGTAGGTCATCCAGCCTGTCTTCCCCTGCTTTCACTGGCCTTGTTCCATCATGGAGGAATTCCCTCTTTCCATCTCTCCACCCTTCCCTGGGATGGACCCTCTATACGGGCACGGGGGAATTTCTCTTGCTCATTTCTCAACAGGGAGTACAGGATGGATGGACTGACAGTGCTTGGGTGGATAATGGTGTGAAGAAGCTAGCTGCCAAGCGTTGAGACACCTGGAGCTGAGAAGATGGCTCAGCAGTTAAAAGCGCTTGCTTGCAAAGCCTACCAGCCCAGGCTCAGTTCCCCAGCACCCACATAAAGCTGGACTGGCATCTGTTTGCAGCAGCAAGAGACTCTGGTACACAGGAGTGCGCGCGCGCACACACACACACACACACACTAAGACCTGTCCAAAACTAAGACAAAGGTATTCGTCAACTTAAGACATCTGAAAAACAGTTACAGGAAATGGTCCCAAAGTCAAAGACTCTGTGGGTTATGTGTCTCACCTGTGAGCCCATCTGTATGTACAAATGTACATTTTCCTGTTGGATGCATGACACCGTCTATTTCACAGAGTGAAAACCCTGCTGCTGTGCTAATTGTAATATTTGTTTATAACTTCCCACCTATCTCTCTTCATGTTTCCCAAATCACCCATCTGTAAGCCCTAATGCAAAAGCCATTTTTGAAATCAATTCTTTCCTCTGTTAGAGACTTCAACATATGTCAAGACAACACAGCACAATAAGGCACTTCCCAGTTTGTAGCTGTAGTCTGTTTTTATCACATTGACCTATAACAATATCATAAAGGAGAGACACAGAGAAGAGAGAGAGAAGGTATTATGTGGGGTTCTGGGGGGCTGTTTTGTCATCAAACAATACTTTGTGATGTGGATCAAGCCACATCAAGCGAGCATGTCCAGGCTACAGGGTCATACAGCAAAGGGATGGGCCAGCGTCCCTGTATCACTGTCTGTTCATCTCCTTAACTGATCTCTTATGGCTGTTCACAACAGTCTCTGAGAGCCACACTCTGTCCTGAGTGCTTAGGGTTAAGTGAATGGCATAGCTGCCCACCAGATCTAGCCAAGTACTCAAGACAACCTGACCCTATCTGTGACACCACGGTGCTTGGCAAAGGATGACCTATGTATCGGCACGTGGTTGGGGGCCCAGGAAGCTCTCCAAGCAGCCATTGCCTCAGCCTTAGAGTAGATATGATGCTGGGGATAATCCTTCCAACCCAAGCGGCCCGAACACTGGCAGTTTCACGTCTCTGCCTTGTTTAGAGGCAGACTGTCCAGGAAGCATGGAGTACTCCATGGTATCACGACTCTTTGGCTAACGCCATGCTGCCCATGTCCAGTTCCAAGACTGCTGGTCCTATTGCAGTAAAATGAGGAAACATGGTGTGTCCCATGAGTCGCACAAACCACGGTTGTTTATATCCACCTCATTAAATGGCTATTCACAGCTATGTGGGACTATGGGAGATGTGCTGGGAGCTAAGGAACCCTCCTCGTGCTGGCCAGGATTCCGTAGCTGAGGAGCATGAGGTTTGGGTACCAGAGGGAATTAGCATTAGCAGAATCAGTGCCTACCACAGCTTTTTCTTCTACCTATTCTTTCTTTCTTTTCTTTTCTTTTCTTTTTTTTTTTTTTTTTTTTTTTTTTTTTTTTTTTTTTTTTGGTTGGATCTCACTCTAGCTCAGGCTGACCTGGAATTCACTATGTAGTCTCAGGGTGGCCTCAAACTCACAGAGATCCTCCTACCTCAGCCTTCCAAATGCTGGGATGAAAGGCATGCACCACCACGCCCATCTCCTAGCTATTCTTGAAAGGCTCAATGGAGTTTTCTCCATTTCAGACTGTCCTGTCCTCCTCCTTAAAGTGACATCCTTAAAGTAGATGGCTCCAGAGGCTCCTCTCAGCTCCCCATAAATATGAAATGAAATGATGTATCAGTTGGGCATGGTGGCACATGCCTCTAATGCCAGCACTTAGGAGGTAGAGGCAGGAGGTGCAGGAGTTCAAAGCCAGCCTTGACTAAAACCTGGAAGAACAAAACAAAAAAAAAAAAACAAACAAACAAAAAAAAACAAGAAAGAAAAAGCAGAGGAGGAGATAGGAAAGGGAAGGGAGGGGAGGAGAGAAGAGGATGAGAGAGAAGAGGATGAAAAGGGATAGGGAGAGAAGTGAGAGAAAACTCCATTTTGATTCTCTGGAGTAAGGAATGGGGACCACTTTACAGCTCACTACAAACTCGGACTGCTTGCCAATGCCTGCACACTCCATCTCTTAGCCATTTGAATTAAACATTGCCTGACCATCTCTCCCCCAACTGGCTGTGTAGCATTTTGATTTTAAGTTTTTGTTTTGTTTTTTGTTTTTTGTTTTTTTGAGAGAGAGAGAGAGACCGAGAGAAAGGGAGAGGAAGACAGATAGAGATGGGTGCCAGCAGCCTCTCAGCTGCTGCGAACGAAATCCAGATGCATGCACCCCCTTGTGGTCAAGTGCGGCATTGCGCCCTTGCGTCCCTTTGCTTCTGGCTAAACGTGGGACCTGGAGATTGGAACCGCTGGAGATTGGAACCGGTGTTCTTAGGCTTAGGAGGCAGGCGCCTTAACCGCTAAGCCATCTCTCCAGCCCTCCTTCACTTTTGTACCAACTTATATTTTCGTGAACATAGGCATTCTGTACCTCTCTGGGCCTGTCTGAGTTTCAAAATTATTCCCATTCAAAGTTGGCAGAGACTAACCTAAGTGACAAGTACCAGAGGAAGTTAAAATTAAGCTGCCCCCCCCCCACACACACCCGATTCAGACACCAGGAGACCCGTCCACCATTGCTTAGTTTTAATACTCAGATGTCTTAAGTGGAGCCAGCTCAGGCCAGAGGGTTCATCATTAGCTCCTGATTGGGCAGCAGCCATGCTAGTGGCCCGTGTAATGCTCGCTAAATAAAAAGCTCACAGGTCACTTGTTACAAGACATCTGATGAAGGAAGATAAGGGACCCAGCCTATGAGAATCACAGTCAAACTTCATCATTGGTGACTTCACCTCGAGTTTTTATTTATAGCTAGTGCAAACGTGAAGAAGATGTACAGCCATTAATTATTAGCAGGGACTTTTTTTTTTTTAAGTAAAAAAAGCTCCGAGTATGCATTGAATAAACGTACTTTAAGACACTTAAATCCAAGGCATTCTTTATAAAATGACTAGCTAAAGAGTCCCTTGGGTTGCCTTTGAGCGGCTTTCAAAGCTGTAATAGCGCTTTTTCCACCGAAGACACACCCCTTGAATCCTCGGAGAGGTACAATAGCATAATTGTTCTTTTAGGTTTCAAGGCCTTGACATATCTGTCAGGGAAAGAATAGGGAATAATAATACAGAACTATTTTATGCAAATTCCACTTCGAGGTTTCAAGCTCTCCCCGAGACAGATCTTGCCCTCTTGTTGACACTTGCATTTGTCACATCAGCTTAACATAAGAAAGTGGTTAGAGTTTGCCTTTTGTTAAATCATTCCCATTTAAAAAAAAATCCTTAGATAAAGTTAAAAAACAAATACAAAAACAATGAGATGGAAACATCAATTTGAAGATGTATCTAAGGGAAAAACAGTATTCACTCGAATGATTTTTTTTTTTTTTTTGCCCCCTGCAGTTAATCACTTTGCCAAAGGAATTCTTCAACTTAAGCCATGGTGGCAGAAAATAGATGCTTATGAAGATACAAACTACATTATGAAAATGTGAACTAAGCAAGCACACACGACGTCATCCTGACGTCGCCAGCAGGATGCTTTTCCAAGGCCAGAGTTCTTGGCCCACATCCTCCTGGTGACGAATTGATTCACAGGGTGAAGGCTAAAGATAGCCAGTTCATGGAAGAAGGAGCGTGGAGGGACAGGTGAGAAAACACAGTGTCAGCACTAAAAGACATCCACGGGGTCACCATCCCCTAGAGCCCTCCAGTTAGAAAATACTTGTCACGCTCTCAGAAAGCAAACCATAATTACAGTCCATTTTCTCCTAAACAAAGGTTAAAAATGCAAATGTAGGGGATGGAGAGATGGCTTAGCAGCCAAGGAGTTTGTCTGTAAAGCCAAAGGATCCCGGTTTAATTCTCCAGGACCCACGTAAGCCAGATGCACAACGGGGCGCATGTGTCTGGAGTTCGTTTGCAGTGGCTGGAGGCCCTGGCACACCCATTTTCTCCCTCCCTCTCTCTCTCTCTCTCTGCTTCTTTCTCTCTCTCTGCCTCTTTCTCTCTCTCAAGTAAATAATTTTTTTAAAAAAAGAATAAAAAACTGCAAACATAAAATACCCATTCAGAAGAATTAAAGTTATCAACAATTTGACTTCTGCCTGTGGAAATATTATCCTAATCTATGCATCCATCCATTCATCCATCCGTCCATAAGTCTATCCATCCATCTATGCATTCATTCATCCATCCACTCTTTGTGTGTATGTGTGTGAGAGGCAGTGCATACATGACACAACACACATGTGGAGATCAGAGAACAACCATGGCTGTTTGTTCTCACTTTCAACCTTGTTTGAGACACACGCTCCTGCTGTTTGCTGCCATATGCACCAGGCTAGCTGTCCTCCAAGCTTCTAAGGGATTTCTGTGGCTTTGCTCCCCATGTCACATGCTGGGTGCCTCTGCACAGGCCTCATGTGACTCCTGGATCCAAACTCAGATCATCGTGCTTGCACAGCAAGCACTTTAAGCCACAGAGCCGTCTCCCAATCTCTATGGACCATCTTTAGTCTCACGAGGTCCAAATGTGATTCTGTCAATTCAGGCACATGCTGGATGTATTTGCTGACCTCTAGGACTCGTAATGTTGAGAGACCGATGGGTTAGTAAATGTTTCTCCAAATCAAAGAATGCACAGAACTAGCACAAGCTGAAAGAGACAAGGAGAGAGCCTTTCCCCGGTGCTTTAGAAGGAGCCTGGTGTTACCAGCATTGCTGTTTTGCTTGGGGCTAGGTGCAGCTAACAGAAAAAAATGCAGCCATGTGTGACTTCAGGACTTGGTCAAAAAGACAAGCAAGGGCTGGAGAGATGGCTTAGTGGTTAAGTGCTTGCCTGTGAAGCCTAAGGACCCCGGTTCGAGGCTCAATTCCCCAGGACCTACGTAAGCCAGATGCACAAAGTGGCGCATGCATCTGGAGTTCTTTTGCAGTGGCTGGAGGCTCTGGCATGCCCATTCTTTCTCTATCTATCTGCCTCTTTCTCTCTCTGTCTGTCACTCTCAAGTAAAGTAAATAAGACAAACAAGCATGTAGTTTCTGCTTGATTCTGCATGGACCCTTTTGTGAGTTCAGAATGGACAGAATGTGTGAGTGTAATAAAAGGGTATCCCAAGCTGATGAGTCTAGGGGGTTGAATACCTGTATGCCTCCAAAATCAGAGCCTTGGCATCCTAATCTCCAAGAGGATGGGATTGGGAGGTGGGCATTTGGGGGAGACGACTAGGGCATGATGGTGGTGGCTCTGTGAACAGGATTAGGGACCCTGAGCAGTTCTGGCCTTCTTCTCAGTATATTGGAATGCCATGCGAGGGTGGGAGTCAGCCACTTGGAAGTAGAATCTCTCCAAAATCCAACCATACTAACCCCAATGACAGAACCCCAGCTTCAAGAACTATGATGTTTATAACACTGCCAGTGTTTGCTATTTTGCCACAGTGCCTCAGGCTATGAACACGGAGGTAGGTGTCAGAGGGCTCCTGTGGGTGAGTCAGCACAGACTCCCTGAAAGGTCACTGCCTCCCACTCCATCCAGCTGAATCTCAAGGCCAGTCTGGTAGAGATGCTTCCACATTCCACAAAGACCAATAAAATGCGCAGGTGCTCAGCACGCAGTGTCCTAGAGGACAGCAGAGTGTACAGCATGCCACCTGCTTGTGTTGCCAAGTCTCCCCGGCTGTGTGATCTTGAAGCCATGCTCCTCATCTCGGGGCCA
The DNA here is from genome assembly GCA_036365145.1 of Orientallactaga sibirica. Lineage (NCBI taxonomy): Eukaryota > Metazoa > Chordata > Mammalia > Rodentia > Dipodidae > Orientallactaga > Orientallactaga sibirica. The sequence goes on along the minus strand of JAEOAD010000038.1, from coordinate 11,941,447 downwards.
CAGTCCCCTGATGTGCACAGTGTGGGGTGATCACCACCGTCATACCATCTAACTGCAACCTACAGTCTGACCTGACACTGCCTGGCTCTAATAACTGGGGTTATTTCCAGCGTCCGGATGCTCACGTTGGCCCCTGTGGTGCGTGCATGCCTCCCACCTCGGATGCCGAGTTCCGCTCTGCTCAGATGCTGGGATTCTTCTTAACCTCACCTGGATGGGGTGGGTGGGGGAGAACCACTTCTGAGCCAAGACCTGCAAGCTCACGCATCCATTTAGTGTCTCCCCTGGGGGACCAAGAGGCTTAATGTTTATAAAGTACTTGGAGATCCCGAAAGCAAAGACTTTATACAAATGTGAGATAATCATGATAATTAAACCACTGTTATTGAATCCAGCGAGGCCTTATTGTTCCCTCATCCTGCAGTGAGCAAACTCCTGGCGGACCCTTTAGCACACTGAAGAGATAATTTGCTAAATCATATACTGCTGCCCGGAAAGTCTTACTCACCTACAGCCAGGGCCAAGTTCATACCCAACAATGATGCTAATAGCAGGCCTCTGCTGTGCAGCACTTTACAGTTTACAATACACCTTCAGATGGTGTCTCCCACTCCTTGTCAGTAGGATGAGGAAGAGAGGGGAAGAAGCAGTTCCTCCTGACAGGTGGACTGACACTCAGAGACAGACCCAGGTCTGCTTCAAGAGTGAGGATGCAAACTATAAACTAATAAAATACTGAATATATTGGGGACATATATTCAAACAGGATTATTTCAAGTCTGGTCATCACATTCCAGATTTATAACTATCACACATTGTAAAATTGTTTGATGCTCACCTTTGTCAAAAGAGGTCACTGGAGCTCAAACAAGAAATTGAACATGAAAGGCTGACCAAACATTTTAACTGTATAAGCTAAAACCAAACTCAATTCAGCCATCATCAAGAAAAGTTCAATATAACCAGAGACTAACAGTCTCCATGTTTACCAATTCCACCCTCCAGCTGGGCAAACTGGAAAACCACACAACACTGCTCCATGGTAGTCAAATAAAACATCAGGTTTTGCCCATCTTCCAAAGTTGGCCCATTCCAGACCCATTTACCTCATGCCTCATCTCAGCAGGGCTCCTGGTCTATCTGTACATTTCCAAAACTAATACCAGGTGTTGGACACAGCCATAATCCAGGGACAAAATAAACCATGTTCCTTCTCCAGTAAACACTCTTTCCAAAAGTTTGCATTTCTAACAGTCTTTCCTCAGATCCTCTCCATTGTTTTAGTGTAAATCAAACACCTTCCTTAAGATTGCTAATTTGTCGACAATAGCAGCTCGGTAACCTGAAACCAGTCTCAGCGCCTCTATAATTTTAATTTGCTTGAGGTTTGCAACTTAAAATCTTAAAAACCTCAGTCCGATATCTTTAGCCAAGCACATCAGTCCATTACAAATTTAACCTTGATCAAACTTTCTGGGTCTGGATAGGCTATATCTTTAATTTGCATCAGTCCATTAAATCAAAACCTTATATCTTTATCAAACTTTCAAATTTAACCTGGATAAACTTTCTGCTGGATAGCGGAACGTAGCCATCCCTTATGCCAGTAGCCCAGTTCCAACAAAGTCCTCTGCCATCTTTCCTTCCCCTTAGAAAGCTCATAAAACCAAGCCTCGAGTTCAATACAGTCTGCACTTCTCATCAGAATAGTCCATAAAACTTGGCTTACCACTCCAGAAGGCATCTTCAGGACTTGCCTAGATCCAGGGAAGTTCCATAAAACAGAAGTCGCCCTGCTCTCATAAGGCCAGGCAGAGAGAGCAAAAACCAACCAGCCACCACAGCAGGACCTGCAGTTCATATCTTTACAATGGACTCTCAAACCATCACCACACCTTAAGATCTTGCCTCTAGCAAGGTGATTGCAGATGCAAACTATAAACTAATAAAATACTGAATATATTGGGGGACATATATTCAAACTACCACAGAGGGGAAGAAGCAGTTCCTCCTGACCAGATTGATGCTCACCTTTTGTCAAAGAGGTCACTGGAGCTCAAAGAGTTGGTCACATGCCTCTGGAGTTTGTTTGTCTTGGGGCTGGAGAGATGGCTTAGTGGTTAAACACTTGCCTATCTCCAGGACCCAGGATGCACTGGGGTCACCACCCAGGTCCACATTTCAAGATGCATCCGGGTTTGTTTGCAGTTGAAGGCCCTGGTGCGCCCATTCTCTCTCTCTCTCTCTACCTGCCTATTCCTGTATCTCTCTCTCAAATAAATAAATAAAATATTTTAAAAACATGTAATATCTTGTTCCTATACAGGACCAACTGATCAAGAAAAGATCTCTGTTGACACTTTGTTATACTCCAAGATCCCAAGGGGAGGGGCATGTCACAGCATGGGGCCATTCCCCCCACCCCCCAAATGGAAGTGGGAGAGAGCCTGAGCAGGAGCCTTTCTTCTGGTTTCCATGGTAAGGATGGGTGAGGCAGGGCCAACAGACTTAGAACTGACTTGTTTGAATAAAGTGCGGGGACAGATACTGCTGCACCTAGAAGCCATAGGTTGTTACAGAAAAATCCCAGTTCTGGAATGGGAATCCTCCCAGTGATTTATTATTGGTCAGGGAGGCCCCTAAAGCCCTCCAAATGATACAGAGTATTGTCAAGACTCTTGGCTGCCCACCAAAAATAGATAGATGGTAAGGGTTTATGGCAGTTCCTGGTTCCCAGTACCTGGCCTATGGTTAGGGTATGACGTAGTGGCCTGGGTAGGAGCTGGACAAGGGCCATTGCTTAGATGGGGGTTTCCATATGTGAGATAGGCAAACTAGTTGCTGTGTTTAGGAGTTAGCTAGCCCTTGGAGAGCACTCTTTCCAGACAAATGGAGGCCCCAAGATACTAAAGGGCCAGAAAATACAGAGTACAAAGATGTGATTAACACATGCTGGAAAAGACCTTAGCCATCATGCTATCAAACATGCCCATTTCACAGATGAGGAATGTGAAGTCACACAAATGACTATACTTAAGTAGGCTGCACTGTGGGAACCAAGGTGACCTTCCAGAAACAACGCCAGCTGTGTGCTCTGATGCCATTTATTTGTCACGTCCCTGCTGGTTTGAAAATCAGCCCTAAGCATTTAGAGACCAGGGGCCTCGATGCTCTGGTCTCCCGGGAATCACCTGCATCCACGGCAGCTCTCCAACACCGTGCTCCGGCTCTGAGGAAGGGCAGACGCGGTTCTGCCCTGGGCTGACTCAGGCCCTTCCTAGCACTTCTCTTCTTCCTGCCTCGAATTCCTGGCTGACCCCTTCCTGCCAGGAGATCATTTTCTGCATATTTTAAGACTCAACTCAGAGCTTTTTTTGCTCTCAGCACCTTTGGCTGCAGCTCCAGGTATAGTGCTTCCTGGCCTTGGGCTCCCAGACACACCTGGGAGCAGGTTCCTCCCCTTCACACCCTCCCTGCCAACCTCACCATGGTGTGGCCATTTCTTTTCTTCTTTTTTTTAAATTTAGTTTTTAAATGACAGCTTCCATACTTACAGACAATAAACTGGGATAATTCCCCCCTTCCCCCACTTTTCCCTTCACAAATCCACTCTCCATCATATCCCCTCCCTCTCTCCATTAGTCTCTCTTTTATTTTGATGTTGTCATCTTTTCCTCCTATTACGAGGGTCTTGTGAAGGTAGTGCCAGGAAATGCAAGGTCATGGATATCAAGGCCCATTTCTGTCCAGACAATTGCATTGTAAGCAGTCCTACCCTTCCTTTGGCCCTTCCATTCTTTCTACTACCTCTTCCGCAATAGTCCCTGAGCCTTGGAAGGTGTGATAGAGATGTTTCAGTGCTGAACACTCCTCCATCACATCTTCCCAGCTCTATGGTGCCTTTTGGATCATCCCAGTGGTCACTGCCATCTGAAAAGAGAAGCTTCTCTAATCAAAAGTGAAAGTAGCATTAATATATGGGCATGAATGTTAAGTAAAGTGCTTACAGAGCAGTTTGGTGGGCATAATATATGCATTTAGCCAGACAAGAGCAGGCATTACACCCCTAAGGCTCATGACCTCCACCTACATAGGCTTTTGATTAGGTTTTCAATACCAGGCTTGTATTCCCTCCTATGGAGCAGGCCTCCAGTCCAATTAGAGAGCAGTTGGTTTCCCCCATAACAGACATGCCACTATTGCACCCATTTGGTCATTTGGCCTGGCTGGTCAAACTTGAGGTTTATAGTGTCCACTGTTGTTTATTTCCACTGACGACTTCTTTCTCCCACAGGGCTGCATGTGGTGCAGCTTTTACCAGCTTTCTCTTAGCTGGTCTACAAGAAGGATGTTTTTAGCTCAGCTCCAGTTTGATTTCTTAGTGACCTGGCAGCCCAGGCATATGGAATATTCCATTTCTGTTCATGAGCCCTTGTCCACCACCTAAGCTTCTTGATTAGCAGGGACCATTCTCCACCCATTTGTCAGCCCTCAGTATTTGACACCATGGGCATGTGGTAGCTCACTTGTATTCAACAAAAGCACAGCCTGGCCTCTGGGCATTTGTTTTCTGTTACCACAGTGACATGCCTAAAGCTGAGTGTGGTGGTTGAAATGAAATGCTCTTCCACAGGCTCTTTGTGTATTTGGCTACTTAATCCCCAGCTGGTGGCCTTGTTCTGGAAGGTTGTGGGACTTTTCGGACATAGAGCCCTGCTGGAGGAAGTGGGTCGCTAGTCTTGGTGTGTTCCAGGCCACCAGCGCGTGCAGTTTTCTCTTTCCACTTCCCATCTGCTGATGTGACAATGTGACACTGGCTTGCTGCTCTGTTCCTGCCGTGTTTTCCTTACCATGATGGACTCTGCCTTCTGGAACTATACACCATGTGGAACACCTTTCCTTCCATAAGCTGTTCCTGGTTGGGTGTCTTGTCTCAGTGGTAGAGAATAACTATTATACTGGGGAATTTATAAGAAAAGAGATTACCTTGCTCAAAGGTTTGAGATCTAAAAGTACAAAAAAAGGACTGGAGAGATGGCTCACTTGGTGAACCATTCTCTATGCAAGCATGAGGACCTGGGTTTGTATGCCTAGAATTCATCTAAAGCCAGTTCATGTCTATAAGCTCAGAAAGCCTATAGCTAGATGGGTGGTGGAGTCAGGAGAGTCTGGAAGCTCGTGGACTGCTAGTCTGGTGCCTGCAGTGGTAAAACAAGAGACCCTGTCTCAAACAAGGTGGAAGGCAAGGCAAGGACCCCCACTCAAGGTCATGTTCTGACCTCACACATGCATCATGCAGTCTCACAACAAAGATTAAACAAATGAATAAGTAATAAGTAGAAAATACAAACATGACATTATGGTGGAAATTACATGAGTATGAGCAAGATCACATGATAAGACAATAAAAAAGTCCAAGAGAGTCCAGAGCCCAATAAGGAACTTGCACTCGTCCCTGTCTCTTACACATCTGACCACCTCTTACATCCTCTTACAGGGGCAGGGGGAGAGGGGTGTCAGGTTTTCTACACCTGACCCTAAGGGGACACATTCAAGCTGAGTCTGCACCTCAGAAGACTCCTCATTCAAAGCTCTGCCCACTGCACCCATGTCGCCTTTCCTAACAGCAGCCCATGGAGCGAGCCCTTGATGTGCTCAAGAGCGCACAGGTTCCGGTATTGAACAGCTCCGTCATAAACACACCTTCCAGACTTGTGTGGCAGCTGTCATTGCTTTCGCTTGATTTTGTTTGGTGGCTTTTATTTGTTTTGTATTTTGTCCTTTTATCAAAATCAGCTGGATTTTTCCACGAGAGAGAAGATCTGCGATTCTAACACGTGCTCCCTGCATTGGGCTCCCGGCACTCTGAACCTCCCCCCTAGCTGCGTGTGCACATCCAGAACTTGTGTGCCTGGGTGCCCTTCTGCTGATTGAGAATCCATAAATAGTTGCCTTCTTCCAAAACATACCTCTCCACAAAGCCAACCCACTGAATCAAGCTCATTATCTTAAGACATCGCCATGGCCAAAGGTTATGCTTTCCAGGGCTATATTAATCTCTTCATCTAAACAGAGCAAGCTTAATTGGTTGAGATCGGAGTTGTACTGTTTTGAGTAAAAGGGTGTGATTAATGTGAGCTAAAGATGGTTGGACGGGTTGCAGACTAATTCAGTTACAAACACAAACCTATTATCATCAGAACCGTGAGGGTCTGGGGTCGGGAACCTGCCTCAATGCACAAGTGTCCTCTCAAGAAAAACACAGAGACTGAGAGCCTATAGGGACCTGTTGCAGACAGCTTCAGGTCCGCTGAGATGAACTTCCAGACCAGACACAGTTATGGAGGAAGGGATTTATTGAAGCGTACAGATCCAGGGGAAGTTCCATACTGGCAGAAGAAGCTGGCCTGCCTTCACAGGTCCAAGCAGACAGGGTGAGAAGCCACAAGTCAAAAATCACACAGCACAGTACACCTCAGGAACTCCAGCTAGGAACACTTTGCATATCTTTAGATTGAAATCTCAAACCCACCACCACACCTTCAGATCCGCCCAGTGACATTGCCTCCAGCCAGGTGGCTGCAGATGCAAACTGCAAACCAATTATAAATAAATAAAACACTGAATACATTGGGGGCCATATTCAAACTACCACAGGACCCTGAGAGCAATCAGAGCACCAGATTCTTCTTCCCCTAGCCCCTGTGTCCACGCGGCTCTAATGGTTAAATGTCAAGTGTCTTTTGGGGCTTCTGGACTTGAACACTATGTTCCCAGATGGTGGAACTGTTTTCAGAGATTGTGGAACCATTTGGACGTAGGCTTTAGCTGGGAGACACAGGGTCCTAGGAGTGGAGATCGACCATCATGGGCCAGAGGCACTTCCTGCCAGGCATTTCTACTTCCTGTTACAGCTTGCTTTGATGGAACCGGATGCCTCATGTGGCTGAGGCCACAGGCTGCTCCTGCCGCCATGACTGTCCTCTCAAAGTGTGAGCCAAAGTACACTCTTCCTCCTTCACCCTGCTTCTCCTCAGGCATTTGGTCCCAGCGACAAGAAAAGGAACCAAGGTGGTTGCCTACCATTAGCCTGGTGGTGTGGAAAGGGGGTACAACAGGGGGTGGGTCCTTCTGTCATTCTCACACAAGAGAGAAGCCGCTGCCACTTGCCTTGTTCTAATGAGCTGTGGTTTGAATACTGCCTGGCAAGATGGCTGGCTCTCTTACTCTTGTCCCTGTCTCTGAGTGTCCAACCTCCACAGATTGCCTCCGTGGATGTACTCATTTCTTGCTTCCGTGGCCACATACTTGACACAAACAGCTTGACAGAAGATTTATTTCTCTGGGCTCATGGTTTCAGAGGGCTCACGTGTTTGGGGGCCTGCTGCAAGAGGGAACATCACAGTGGTGGGAGCATGTGGCTGACAAATTCCTTCGGTGGTGGCCAGGAAAGGCAATGCCAGCACACACTCACCCGGCTTCCTCATTTGTCCTCTTTGACTCCAGCCGAGCCTCCAGCCCATGGGATGGGGCTGCCCATGTTCAGGATGGGGCTTCCCTCCTCAGTTGATCCTCTCAAACTCCCTCAGTTGATCAAAATCCAGCCAGGTTGGCAATGAGGATTAATTATCCCCTAGCAGGCCATTGGAGAACCGTGAGGTAAGGCCAGGTGTGCTTTCCCTGCGATAGCATAAAGTAGGACTATGGCCACAGCCTTCTCCTCCCGATGCTCTCTCTGGCCACGCCCCTTGTCTTCAGACCACAGCATGGAAGGGGTCACTGTTTCTAGCCCCAGCTATTGCACTGGTCAGTTTCTCTAACTTAATACACACCAGCTGCACATATGATGTACAGAAGCCTTAAAAAAAAAATCCCAGCAGATATCCACTACAGATGAGGAAATTAAGGCCCAGGAAGGCCAAGGAACTTGTCCAAGGAGATGAACTGACTGGGTGACAAGAATTAGCACACTCTCCTGGGCTACCTGTCATCAGCCCTCACCTGGTCTCTCACACACCCACAAGAGTGAAAGATGCAGGAGAGCCAGAGGCTGACAAGGGAGGAAGAAAGCCTGGAGCTCCTTGGAAGACAGGGAATTGTGTAAATTCAGCGTGCAAAACAACAGTAGCGGCACAAAACTAGGGAAAGGCAAGCGGGCAATACTGAACGGGGCTCTGCATTGTCTTTCTTTTAAAGAGTGGTCTTTATTGTGTTCAAGTATGTTCTCTCTACATGTAATTAGTTGAAAGTTTTTATTATAAAAGCACATGAATTTTGTCGAATACTTTTTTTGCATCCATTTAAAAGGTTATGTAGGATTTTTTTTTCCAGCCTCCTTTTAATTTCCTATACCTTGGGAGAGATCTCTCTCACCAGCTCTACTCTGAGATATTTGGCCTTAAAATTTGTCCTGGGGACTCTAGGCAGTCCCAGGTTAAAGTAGACATGATGGGCAGTGTAGAACGATGACTGTCTTGGTAGAGGAGAGCATTGGCCAACGGAAGGGCATTTAGGGGGAGGGAAAAGCCAAGTTGTCCCTGTCTTAGTCCTGAGCGCTCAGAGCTCCAAGCTATCACATGGGCTTCTTGGTGTGAACGAGGAGGCTTTTCTGTGCATGAACACGGGCTGTTTCTTCAGTTCTTGGCCAATTTCCTCTTCCAAATTGTGAGCAGATGCATGTTAAATTAGGATTAATGGAGCTCCTTTGTGGTGCTCTGAATTTGAGCTGTGCACAGTAATAGTTTCATAACACATCATTCAACCTTTCTAAGAGGTTAAAAATTATATACTTAAAGCCTTAGTATATTTGTCTACAGCCTGAATGACTCCAAATGGGAATGATCAGTCCAGTTCGTTAAAGGAAGCCTGGTTAAACACACACACACATGCCTGCACATGCGTGCACATGCACACACATGTGCTCACACGCACACGCTCACATGACAATGAGCATCTTGTGCCCACTGATGTCTTTAGTATAAACATTCTGTGTTTGATAGAATTAGCATGGGCTACCCTCACTTACTCTAGTCATAGTGTTTGTGCTACACATTTAGGTTAGAGTCTCTGTACATTTATTATTTCCTAGAAAACCTTTAGCAGGGTCTACACAGCTATAAAAATTATTGTAATGCATTTCTGTGCATATTAAATCAGCTCCCCAGACTGATAAAAGGTTGAAAAGCTATTATTTTTATTCTTCAGTTTACTACAACCCTAAAGTAATAGCCTTCTATTAAAGTTTATTGATTGCCCCCACTGTTAACTAGCAAGTTGATATGTAAGAATAAAACAGAGAAATCAGCCATTTCTTCCTCTTTTCTTTGCACAGCATGTGTCCCCTGGAGTAAGATTTCAAAGGACCTGTGCTGACTACACTGTGAGGAATCAGCCAAGGTTTTTGGGTGTGTGGGTTCAGTTGTTTGTTTTCATTTGTTGCTTTAACAAAATAGTTACAAGACAATAGGATGTTGAGAAAGTGTTACCATTTTCTCTCTTTTTCTCTCCCTCTTTCCCTCCCTCTTTACATCCCCAAGAAGTCTGACCTAGGAAAGGATGCTGGATCAGAGGTCATCATTGTCCAATGACCATCTATCCATTCATTTCACAGACAACTCTTTTTTATTCAAATATTTGATTTTTATTTATTTATTACAGGCAGAGGGTGGGAGGAGAGAAAGAGAGAGAATGGACACACCAGGGCCTCTAGCTACTGCAAACAAACTCCAGAAGCACACGCCGCCATTTGCATCTGGCTTACATGAGATCTGGATAATTGAACCCAGGTCCTTCACAGGCAAGCACCTTAACCACTAAGCTATCTCTCCAGCCCACAGATAGCTCTTGAGCCTGCAGTGTGGCAGGCACTGTCCAAGGCACAGCTGTCACAGGGGAAAGGACAGCGGAAGGCCTGCCTGGGATGGTCCCATACCAGTGACAAAAGACAACTTCTAGGTAAGTGAATGATGTCAAGTCTTGCTCTTCAAGAAGGCAACACAATAACCACTGAGAGGAGGACGCAGCAGCATAGGGGATGGGGCGTGATGGGGTTATTTTAAGTCAGGAGGCCAGAGAAGGTCGCTCTGATGAACGGTATCTGCAACCCTGAGGTAGAAAGGGAGCCAGGCATGCAGACGTGCAAGCAAAGGGACCTGACCAAGGGGCTCTGCACTTAGGAAGTGGGACCCTCAGACCAAACTTACACAGCTGTCACAGAAGTGGCTTTGGAACTCAAACTGCAGAGGCCATAGCAAGGAGAGCTTGGCACTGGGTTGATAACAGCTGACAAGACACAGCTGCTGCCTGCCAGGTGCCCACAGTTGACTGACAGGCGCAAGATGCTGGGAGAGTAGGGGCAGCCTCAAAATCTAGGAGGGGGACATCATAATGACGTCATCAGAGCTGCTTCCAGTACACGCAGTGAGTACGGCTGGTGAAGAAGCCTTGAAGGGGTCAAGGGCAATGGCTCAGCAGGTTAAGTGCTCACTAAATAAGCGTGAGGACCAGAGTTCTGATCCCAGCACCACAGTGATGCATGTCTATAATCCCAGCACACGGGACAGGGACACAGCTGGGATTCCAGTGCTTACTGACCAGCCAAGCTAGGCAAATCAGCAAGCATTGGGTTCAGCGAGAGACCCTGTCTCAAAAACCAAATAAAGGGGGCTGGAGAGATGGCTTAGCGATTAAGGCACATGCTTGTGAAGCCTAAGGACCTGGGTTCGATTCTCCAGGTCCCACATAAGCCAGATGCACAAGTACGTGCATCTGGAGTTCATTTGCTAGAAGCCCTGGTATGCCCATTTTCATTCTCCCTCTCTCTCTTTCCCTTTCTCTGTCCCTAATAAATAAATTAAAATAAAATCTTAAAAAATAATAAAAAAAATTATTAAAAAAAAAAAGCAGATAAAGGAGAGAGCCACGGAAGAGGGCAGCCATCACAGACCTCTGACCTCCACAGGTTCATCCATACACATACAAGCACCCTCACATACATGTGCACCCACACGCATACCACACAGACATAACACCAGGGGAGAATGTTGTTTGTCTGCTGGAGAGTTGACTTCTGAACTGTCTCAAAAGATGAGAAGGGAGACGGGGCTGGAGAGATAGCGGTTAAGGTGTTTGCCTGTGAAGCCTAAGCACCCATGTTCAATTCTCCAGGTCCCACGTAAGCCAGATGCACAAGGTGGCGCATACGTCTGGAGTTCGTTTGCAGTGGCTGGAGGCCCTGGCGTGCCCATTCTCTCTGTCTCTCTCTCTCTCTCTCTCCTTCTCTCTGTCGCAAATAAATAAATAAAATAGATAAATAAAATTTAATTTTTTTAAAAAAGATGAAAAGAAATTAGACCTGGTTCCAGCCATAGACCTTCTCTGCCAGCCTGAGCCAGGCAGTATGGTGGACAGATACAGACAGAGGGAACACTTGGAGTCTGGAAGTGGTGTGAAAAACAGCCTGCCAGGACAGGGGTGGGTTGGCCCAATGGAGCAAGGCCAGCTGTTGTGATGGTTTCTATTGACTATCCATTTGACAGGAACTGCAAGGGATTATGTAGATTAGGTTGGCCTCTGGGCATGCCTGTGAAGGGTTATCTTGATTAGGTTCATTGAAGTAGAAGTATTCACCTGAACTGTGGGCAGCACCATTCCTCGACTGGAGCTCTGGACTGAGCACCAGGGATAGAGAGCTGGCTGAGCAGCTCCCTGCTCTGTCTCATTGCTCTCTGCTTCCTCACCATGCGCCGAATGCGAGCAGCTGCCTAAGCTCCTACCACCATGCCTTCCTTCCCAGGATGGACTGTCACCGTCACCTGTGAGCTGAAATAAACTCTGCCTCTGTGACAATGATTTTCGGTGAGGTATTTTGTCCCAGCAATGACAAGGGGACTGATACAACTGTTCTCTAGTGGGTGATGGTAACATAAAGGTTTCAAGCAGGAGTGTCATATTGTCCCATGTGGCTTTTAGAAAGGTCTGATAGTAAATGGCAGGGAAGGGAGCTAGCACTGTCCTGCCTCTCTTGCCCCCTCTATGCCACCACAGCAATGACAGAAATGATCCTGAACCCACCTTCCGGATCCCTCAGCACAGGCAAGGAGCTGGCTCTCCTACTCTCTCTGTCACTCACAGGTTTTGAGTCACGGGTCTGGGATTTTATCTGGGAGACGTTATAAGCAGCTATGAGCTCTATCCGTTGACTGCAGAAGAGACACCCTATGTTTCCAAGCAAAAATGGCTCTTGCCCCAAGATGACAGGCAACGGGTGTCTGTCTTTGATATTTATTTACTTTCTTCAATTTTCCCTCTTTCTGCAAATGAACATGAGTTTTGTATTTGTTCCTGTTCATTCCAAGCAACAGCCTTCCCACCAAAATAATGATCCCAACCTTAAAATATTTGGGCCCCAAGAAATGCAGAGGCAGGGCAGATGTGGGGTGGGGCGTGCCCTGCAGGTCTCTATCCTCGTGTGGAATTCTGAAAAGGAAAATGGGGTCATGTAAACCATGATTCAAAGGAGACCTGCATAGTAGAGCTTCCAGGGGGCAGGGTGATTATGGTTGGGGACAATCAGCTGGCTTGTAAGGAGAACTTTGGAAGCTTCTGTGATACCTGCAGGGAAGCCCAGGTGGGGCTGGTTCCAAGTCTCAGAATCATTTGCGGTACCATGTGCCGTGCGTGTACATCTGCAGGGAGAAGGGTTGGATGCCGCCCAAATCTCAAGCATCCATGGCACAGATGGATGAAAAGAGGGACGGCAGGACACTAAACTGAAGGGTTAAATGCTGCTGACAGCCCAGGACTACATTTCCCATGCTCCTTTGCACCTGAGTGGGTCCATGTGACCAGTTGCTACCAATGACAGGTAATTTGCTGTTAGGAGGTTACTGAACCCTTTTTGACTGTCTCCTCCTCCCCACTGGGCTGGGTGGTTGAGAGCAGAGCACTAACCCAGATGGGAGGAGCCTGGTCCCTTGTCAGTAAATGGAGAGCCACTAGTGTGGCAAGTGTGATGTGTGTTCAGAATGAACTCCCATTGTGTGGACCGCCCGAAGGTTGCCGTGGGAGCTAAGGGTAGTGACACCGGCCTGTAATCCCAGCACCCTGGAGGGTGAGACAAGAACAGCAAAAGTTCAAGGCCAGCTGGGATACAGAGTGAGATCTTGTCTTGTAAAAAACCAAACAGATGAATGAATCAAATGTTACATGTGATAGTGCAGTTAACATCGCCCTATATAATACAAGAGGTGGCGGAGAAAATTCTTATTTGATGTCAGCACTGGTATAATGGACATCTATTGACCTCGGGACTCAGTTTACTTACTTGCTGTGTGCAGGTAGGTATGACGTTCCCAGGCTTTATATAACCCTGTCCAATGAAATAACGGCATTGACCAGTTTCCATCAAAAAGCAAGAAAGGGCTGCAGAAATGGCTCTGTGGGTAAGGTATACAGCAAACATGAGGAAGTGAGTTCGGATCCCCAGGACCCACATAAAGCTGGATGAATAGCATGCATCTGTAATCCCAGTGCACCTTCAATGAAACGGGAGGCTGAGACGGGAGAAGTCCTGGGAGCTGATTGGCCAGCTAGCCTGCTATATTCAGTAGCAAACCACAAAAGACCCTGCTACAAAGATGGTTACCCAAGGTTGTCCTCTGACCTCCACACATGCAATATGGCACATGCATGCCTACATATAGACATGAACACACACACACACACACACACACAACTAGTAATGAATGGATACAAGCCAGGGTAAGTTCATTTTTTCCCCACATTTTATTTTCAAGCCACACAGAAAATTTCCTCAACACAAGATCTCTTGGACCACAACCTGATGCAGCCAATTGACCGGCTTTTGCCGGGTGAAGACTTGCATGAGTGCCTGAGATGGAGTCGGGCAGCTTTGTGAGGTAGTTTAGGGTGACTGGACCCCAAAAGTAAAGGCAAAAATATCTGCCCTTGCAATCTCCACTTTGCTAGATATCAGAGAGGAAGTTGGCTTCTCCTTATGTCTTCCTTGAAGGAGTTCCCTAGATCTGTGTCCCACAAACATCCTGAGCCCTCCTGGGAGGGAGGTTCCCTGTCCTAGAATTTAAATCTAATCCTGACGTTGTGGCCGGTCAAGTTCAGCTCAGAGAACTTGGCGTCATGGCTGGCCTCTTGCTGAGCCAGTCCCTAGCCCAGACCAATCAGCTGTCTGTCTGGCTCACCTGAGCCGGAAGGTGAAACCCACCACAATAAAGTCAGAGAGGTGCACCCAGAGGGGACAAGCATTTCTCTCTGGACAGCCTGTTCATCACACCTAAAGCTCCAGGTTCTGATGAGTTGCCCGTGTTCTCGGCCCTTAACTCTTTCCCACCCCTTCCTGCCCTCTACATGGCCGGAGCTCTCTGTGCTTTCTTTTCTTTTCTATCTAAATCTCTTTTCACGTTTCTCCCAGGCCCACTTACACATGTGCTCTCTGATCACGTGGGTGTATCAATTTTATTTCTCTTGGATTTGTACTTCTCTAACTAAATATCCTAATTTAATAATTATCCTTCTCACTTTGATTAAATACAAACATGAACTCAGGGTTTGGGGTTCAAGGACTTTCCTCGACTCCCCACAGAGGCCGTATCAGTGCCTTGTCCCCAGGACCCAGTCCAGGGTTACATCTTCATTTGTTGACTGAGCAGATGAATAAGAAGGTTAAAAAGCAGAGAAGGAAAGCAACTTGCCCAAAGCCACACAGCTTGTCTCCACAGGTCAGGACAAGCCAGGGGCACCCTCTGGGGAATGTGGTCTCTTCCAGTTGGTCATGCAGTATCGGAGCCTGTGTGTGTGCAGATGGACAGGGCAGTGTCCACTGGCCCCATCCAGGGTGAACATTGGCCAAGCTGGACAGAAGCCCAGGTGGTGTGGTCCCTTTTCTTTTAGGCTCCATTTCTAGACCCTTTCCCCACTTCTAGTGAGACTTTTGTTCCCACTGCCTGCAGTACAGCCATTGGGTAAGGGCCTCTGTGTGCCAGGAGCGCCCCAGACATAGCACATCTGCTCCCCAGAATCACCCTGTTTAAAACCTAGAGTGGGAACAATGACGACCCTTTGGCAGATGAGGAAATTGAGGCAGAGTAACCTCTACTACCTCCAGGCTTTCAGGCAAGAAATCTGTATCCCCAGTCCTGCCTGCAATATGCATTTTCTGACTCCATGGTCAGAAATGTCCCTTTGTCTTACTGTCCTTCAAGTACAGCAACAAAAAGCAATTCCAAAGAGTGAATGAACCCTAAAATAAGAGAGTAAAGGAAACATCAGCTGTCCAGAGATGGGAGCAGGGGGATGCTGGTGTCTGACCCTGTGCCTGCTATGGAGGAGAGCACTCAGCACATCACCACCCTGCACTGGGTCTCGCTGGGCCTTGCCCACTCTTACCTCCCCATTCCCTGTCCTCCATCACAAAGTGCGTAAAATAGTTCCATGTCTGTATTTGAATTTTGTTGTATTAGCATTATTCATTATTACCATTATTATGAGTTTCTTTTTGATTCTTTTGTGGGCTCTTAAAAGTCTATAGGGGACTGGGGACATGGCTTAGTGATTGAGGAGCTTGCCTGTGAAGGCTTGGGACCCAGGTCTAATTCCCCAGTACCCACGTGAGCTGGATGCATGGGGTGGCCCATGCATCTAGAGTTTGTATGCAGTGGCTGGAGGTCCTGGCACTCCCATTTCTTTCTCTCTCTCTCTCTCTCTTTCTCTCTCGCAAATAAATAAAGAGATCAATACAATATTTTTAAAAATGTCTCCTAGGCCCTAGGCTGAGTGAGCCTCACTGTAGCTCCCAGCCTGGCTGAAGCCCTACTTTGTGCAGGCTGCCTCCAGGTATTGAAGTGGACCACCAAAGGATTCCCATGTCACGAGGGAGGAAAGTTATGCCCTGAGCTGAGAGATGTAGCACCGAGTCCAGTCCCTCGGCGAAAGCTGACTGGATGTGAGTTTACTGGCTGCAATCCCAGCACTCGGGAAACAGAAGCAGGAGGATTCCTGGCTCCAGACTGGCCTGGACCAGAGTAAGACCAAAAGTGTAAGTAAGAGTAGAGAAGCGTTCCTGGAGGCGAAGGGCACTGTAGCCCAGAGAGCAGGAAGAGAGACTCAGGGGCCAGGAGGTGTCCCATGCAGGGCTCCTTGCCAGATAAACAGGAAAGGCAAGGAGCGCAGAACCACTTCCTGGGGCTGCGTCCACACACAACCACGAGCTGGAGGATAGTTTTGCCTTCTCTTCTGTCCTGTTAGAAGACCTAGATGGGGGAGGGGGGACTGTAAAAAGAAAGAACGATGGGAAGGAAAAAGGAATGGAAAGGAGAAATGGAAAGACAGAGAGGGGGACCTCTGCTGGCACAGTTATCGCTCATGTTGATGTCAACATCTCCACAGAGACAGGTGGTGGGAAAATACAGCCTAGGAGCCATTGAGGACGCGCAGCGGGGCCCCTGCAATTACCATGGCCTAGTTATTTCTCTGGAAAGAGGGAAAAAGTCCAGCACCCGATCTGTGTGTTGTTTTTTTTTTTTTTCCTTAATAGGTGAAGTTGAACCTAAGCACTGTAATTTTAATCAAATCTTCCCCATCTGCGTGGAGCGTCTCTGAGAAGTTGAAGATTTAAGTGTATGTTGTAGGGTTGGGGGAATTGTCGCAGCGGGGAGGGAAGAGGGCAGAGCGACGGTAATTATGCTACACTTAGAGGTATTTCGGTTGCCAGGGAAGACTGTCCTTTCTTTCTTTCTTTCTTCTTTCTTTCTTTCTTTCTTTCTTTCTTTCTTCTTTCTTTCTTTCTTTCTTTCAATTTCCTCTTTTGCTCATTGAGGGCTTGGTGATGTCATGGACAGAAAGGGAAAAGGAAAGAAATGACTAGCCAATGGGTGAAATACTAGGGGAAGGATGAAATGGCAGTTTCATTTAGGGTGAAGGTTGGGACAATGAAGAAAATAGGAATACGACACTCAGAAGGACATGTGTGAAGCGGTGATGGCCTGAGTTTTTCCAGAACAAGCACACACATGCCCACCAATGTCCAAACGCAAGTCTTCACAGTGTATTGGGCCTCCGCAGCCCACTCACCACACAGTGACCAGGGGACTTACCCAAGGGCATCATACACCAGCGGGTTCTGCCAAGCAGCACATCTTTTCTGTGGGACTCAAGTTCCTATCTATGGAGAATCCATTTAAAAAAATAAATTCATTTATTTATTTGCAAGGAGAGAGAGTGGGGAGGGAAAGAGAGAGAGGAGAGAGGGAAAGAATGGGCACAATAGGGCCCCTAGCCTCTGTAAATAAACTCCAGATGCACTTTGTGCATCTGCCTTTACCTGGTTACTGGGGAATCGAACCTGGGTCCATAAGTTTTGCAGGTCTAAGTGCCTTAACCACTAAGCAATCTCTCCAGCCCAATAATCCATTTTTAATGCTCATTGTGAAGTCTACAAAACTTTGATTTGCAGGTCTGTTGGCCCAGCATAAAGCAGGGTCTTAGAAAAAGTTTGTTTGGTTGGTAAAGCCTCCGCACAGCCAGTGCTGATATGCTCACAAACCACCACACCAAAAGAAATGCTTGTGTCCAGCCAGGCAGGCTAGAAGACACTGGTGTTCAGAGACATGGACACAGAACAGAATCTTCTTCAAGGGAGACAGGAGAGATAGGAAATTGGCTCAGTGACTAAAAACACTTGTTCAAGCCTAATGACAAGAATTCAGACCGCCAGAACCCACAAAAAGCAGGGTGCAAGCAGCATATGTGTCTGTAATCCCAATACCCCTACGGCCGTGGGAGACAATGTCATGAGAATCCTAAGCTTGAGGGCAAATTCGTCCGGTGTTCACAAAGGCCATACAACAACAGAGACCCTGTCTCAAAAAATGCAGGTAGAGGCAAGGACTGACACCTGAGCTTGTCCTCTGCTCTCCACATGCATTCTGTGCTATGTGCACAGCCATGCACACATCAAGGACCAAGAAGGCTCATACACATGGCTCAGGCCCATTTATATGGCACAAACGTCTCACCAGAAGATCAGGTATATAAGGGTGGGACCTGATTGGTTGGTGCGCCCAAGAGGAACATGGACTGGGAAAGGGCCAGCCCACAGGTGTGTGAAGCCAGGGAAAGGTTGAGGAAGAAGAGCTGCTGCGGGGGAGGGTCGCTTGCTGACATCTTGGATGTGACTGGGCCAGACACAGAATCTACTCTTGCCAGTGCAGGCAAGGTGGCATCCACAGCTCTATGGACCAGTCCCTAGCTAACTACCTACCAGCAAAAAGGCTACCTTGCTCCTAAACTGTATCATTACACACACACACACACACACACACACACACACACACACACACACGAGATAAGAATCTCCCGGATGTCGTTCTACTGAGGGACATTTTTCAGACCCAAACCGTCTTCCCACACATGACCCCAGCAGACCCGTTGATCTGTCCTGTGGCTTCCTTCCCACCCACCGAACACTGAAATGCTAACCATGGAGAAACTGCAGTAAGAGGACCTGGGGGGAGCATAGCACGTGAGCTGAAGGCGCTGGACCCGAGGTGGGAGATAGGGCTCAGCCCCACCTTCTGGAAACCGAGAGGACTGAGAACAGCCGGGCACAAAGCCGTCGTTGAATTTGCCCAAGCCACAGAGTAAATCC
Source organism: Orientallactaga sibirica (assembly GCA_036365145.1). Classification (NCBI taxonomy): domain Eukaryota; kingdom Metazoa; phylum Chordata; class Mammalia; order Rodentia; family Dipodidae; genus Orientallactaga; species Orientallactaga sibirica. Next base: position 11,922,765 of record JAEOAD010000038.1, on the reverse strand, counting down.
TCAGTAACGCAAACCCAAACGTTCTGGGCTCATAGTCTGTGAACTTGACCTCTCTCCTAGGCAGACTGAGGACTTGCGTGAGTCTTGAAGAAGAAAGAAAACGAGCCCTATGGTGAGAAAGGATTCTAGGGAAGGGAGTGGATTAGAAAAGACATGCTGGCTGGAAAGGAAGAGTCATGCCTAGGGTCTTGCTGGAGTCCATGGGCCTAGACTAAAACAGTGTCTAGATTTACACATTGGAAGGGGCAAAATCAGAGCTCCAGGCTGGGATCTTGCCTTGTGCTGCCCAGAGCAAGCAACTGGGAGCACCTGGGACAGCACTCATCTCCTCACAGCCCACAAGACCTGAGTAAGGCATGGCCCTTAGCTAGGTCCAGACCCCCAGTGAGGTCTGAAGCACTCTGTACCACTGGAGGTGTTGGGTCAAAGCCCAATTGACCACATACTCCAATAGGAAAAAAAATCATTTTAAGTCTGGAAAGATGGCTTATCAGTTAAGGCACTTGCCTGCAAAGCCGAAGGACCCGGGTTTGATTCCCCAGTACCCACATAAACCAGATGCATAAGGTGGCGCATGTGTCTGGAGTTTGTTTGCAATGACTAGATGTCTTGGCCTGCCCAGTCTATCTCTCTCTCTCTCTTTCTCTCTCTCTACCTTTCTCTCTCTCTTTGCTCTCCTTCCTTCTCTCTATCTCTCAAATAAATAAATAAAATATTTTAATATATTTTATTTATTTATTTGAGAGAGAGAAAGATGCAGACAGACAGAGAGAGAGAGAGAGAGAGAGAGAGAATGGGCATGCCAGGGCCTCTAACCACTGCAAACAAATTCCAGATGCGTGCACCCCCTTGTGCATCTGGCTTACATGGGTCCTGGAGAATCAAACCGGGATCCTTTGGCTTTGTAGGCAAACGCCTTAACTGCTAAGCCATCTTTCCAGGCCCGAAATAAAATATTTTAAAGAATTGTTTTAAAAGAATTATAAAAGGGTGGGGAGATGGCTTAGTGGCCAATGTACTTTGCACTCACGTATGAAGCCCTGAGTTTGGACACCTGGTACCTGAATAATGCCAGGCAAGTAAGGCTGCCCGCCTGTAGTCACAGTGCTGGGAAGGTAGATGGGGGCATCTCAGGGGCAAGCTATCTAGCCAGACCAGCCAGATCATACAGCTCTGGGCTCAAGTGAGAGAATCTGTCTCAGTAACTTAAAAGGAGAGCCCTTGAGGAAGACACCAATATCAGCCTCTGGCCTCCATGTGCACATCCTCACACACATGCACAATCCACATTCAAACACATATACATACATGCCCTGCACACACACTCAAAAATTATAGATTAAATAATTATTTAAAAAAAAAAACTTCCATGGAATAGCCAATCCAGAGAAAAGGCCGTCTGCAACTTTCCAGCAAATTGATAGGAACTTTCTCACCATTGACAGGGCATACAGCTGGCTCATTGTCTGTCTCCTTATAAAATCCAATATTTCCCCTTCTGTTATGCTTGGCACAATGACAAGAAATGAAGAAATAAAAGTTCCCCTCTTTGATGAAGCTGTTGAGGGTCCTTTCTTTTTTTTTTATCAGAATTGACATGACCATTACCGTTTAGACTCCAATTCTGACACAAGAGTCCCCTAGCAACATGGTCTCTCCATGGCAACCCCCACACTCCTCACACAAAGGCCATCTTGACAGTTTAGCATTCAATGAAAAGTACTTTTAATTAAAAGATGACTAAGAACTGGCAGCACATATCTTCAACTGCTGTTTGTGGTCACTTATAAAGGGAATGGCAACCTGAGCTTCTTATGAAAGGAAGGTCATAGGCCTTGAATGAGGTGGGGAGAGGGTCCAGGGGTCCATAAAATGAAGGTGTATAACATTTAACAGCCCTTTCACTAAGTGCGGTCTAAAGGCATAGTCGTCTCCTGGGTCTTGAGGGTGCCTGTTTGGAAGCAGCCTTGACATTGCACTCTGAACTTTGGAGCAGGCTCGTCACAATCATGAAAGCCGTCTAGGGAGGGCTCACCACGTGCTGGCCACCATGCTGAGCCCGCCCCTGAGATTGCCTCCCAGAATCCTCCCAACGAAACTAAGACAAGACACGGTCAATGGTCCGCCCAGGTCACACACGGGAGCCCTGGCTACACCTGGGCATGAGCCCAGTGGTTGGCGCTTCCAGGGGTAAAAGCCCAGTGGTTGACACTTCTGGGGTGCCGCTGTTCAGCCCTCTGTCTTGAAGAAGAAAGAATCCCAGGAAAGCAAGGATGTACCATGTCCAAGGCCTCTGACAGGCACCCTGGAGACAAGCACACAGCATACATATGACATACGTGTACCTGCATGCATCTTCACCAAAACAGGAAAGGTGGTGGTTCAGCACAGAGTCCTCCTGGCCCTGCCACATAAGACCTGTCTAATTTTGGGCAAGTACCCCCTCCAGTAAAGGGGGCCTGATAACAGTAACTCCACCGCAGGAATTGGGTAACGAGTCTATGTGAAGGACTTAGTGTGGTGCTGGTGCACAGGAAGTAGGTCAGCACCACTCTTGCAATTTCTGTTGCCTTAGCTACTAACTCACCTCCACCCACAATGCTATCAAAGAAGACCTGAGAATATTCTGTTCTAATCAAGAAATCAAGTGAAACCAGGCATGGTGACACATCCTTATCATCCTAGTCCTTAGGAAGCCAAGGCAGGAGAATAGTAAGAGTTGGCTATATGGGTTAGCCTGAGCTACAAAGGAAGAGTCCCCTTATTAAATAAAAGAGGGTCGAGGGGTGCAAGACCCCATATTCTATCCCCAGTGTGAAATTAATAATAATTAAAAAAATAATAAATAGCAACAACAATTTGAATCACTCATTTAAACTTTTCTAGGGGTTTTTGTTTGTTTTTCTTGGTCAACACAGGGTCAGGTTACTCTGAAGTAAGTTCTCTGTCTTGGAACAGGGTCAACATTCTAGGTGAAAAGATCTGAGATTATTTGCTTTCTACGTTCTAGTGCAGGATTGGCCACTGGGCTATAACAGAACACATGACCCCTGAAGTCACCTGGGGAGGACGCCATATGCCCTGGGTGCTCCTCGGTAAAACCTGCAGCACAATTTCCTTGGCTCTCCCATCCACATTGGTTGGTGTGGGGATCCGCATTGAGTGTTAGTGTGACAGGTCACAGGGTCATTGTCTGGGTTGGCGTGTCAGAATATGAGGGAGTCCCACTTGGATGAACGGACTGAGTCACGTGTGCATGGGAAGGCCTCATTCCATCTGTTGAAGGCCGAAGGAAAATATTTAGGCTGAGTCAGAGAGTCCTCTCCTTTTGCCTGACTGACTGACAGCTGGACACTTATCTGCAGCCTGTAAACTGGGACTCACACCACTGCCCTTCCTCAGTCTTCAGATTGCTGAATATATATATATATATATAAATATAACATATTATATTTATTTATATTTATTTATTTATTTATTTATTTATTTTGGTTTTTCAAAGAAGGGTCTCACTCTGGCCCAGGCTGACCTGGAATTAACTATATAGTCTCAGGGTGGCCTTGAATTCACAGCGATCCTCCTACCTCTGCCTCCCAAGTGCTGGGATTAAAGGCATGAGCCACCACACCCAGTTTATATTTATTTATTTGAGAGAGAGAAAGAGGGAGAGCGAGAGCAAAAGAGAGAGAATGGGCGCCCCAAGGCCTCTAGCTATTGCAAATGAACTCCAGATGCATGCACCCCCTTGTGCATCTGGCTTATGTGGGTCCTGTAGAATCAAACCAGGATCCTTTGGCTTTGCAGGCAAATACCTTAACCGCTAAACCATCTCTCCAGCCCCTGACTATACATTTTGAATGTACAGTCAACATCATGATTTCTTGTGGCTGACTCTTTCTCTCTCTCTCTCTCTCTCTCTCTCTCTCACACACACACACACACACACACACACACACACACACACACACACACACACACACCTGGATCTCTGTTTCATTGGAGACCCAGGCCAATAGTGTCAGCACCACCACATGTGTAGATATAGCACTGTGCTGTCTAGAGTCGATTATTCTATAAAACCACCCACTGCATGAGATCATACAGCTAAAATGGGTGGGGGGGTGTTTCAGTAACTTCCCTTATTTGTTGTGATAAAACCAACTTAAAGAAAGACAGATTCATCTTGGCTTACAGTTCAAAGAAATACAGTCCATCATGGCAGGAAGGCATGGCAACTGGAGCATGAAGCCGCTGGATCCCACTCCATCTGAAGTCAGGAAGCAGAGAGATGGCTGCTGGTGCTCAGGCGCCCTATCTCCTGTTTATTCAGCCCAGCAGCTCAGCTCATGGGATGATGCCTCCACAGTTAGGGTGGGTCTTCCTCCCTCAACTAAACTAACTGATCTAGAAACTCCCTAACAGACATGTCAAGAAGAGGTATGTTCCCATGGTGACTCTAAATGCCATCAAGTTGACAGCTTAGATTAACCATTACAATAGAGACAAGAGTCTTGTGGAGACGAGACTATTCAAGTCACACACTCACAAACCTCATCCATGAGTCATGTGGAAGACTGGCCCATTCAGAGGACCAAAGTGTTTGACACTCAATTTAGGTGGATGGCTGCATAGTACAGAACCATATTCAATGTCACAGAATATTGCGCTTTAAAATGGCTAATTATATGCTATATGGCTATCACCTTAAGTTTGCAAAATAAGAGAATTTTTGAAAAATGCTAGTATGGCTTAGATACGTTCAGTCCTTAAAAAAATACATAAACATGGGCTGGAGAGATGGCTTAGCGGTTAATGTGCCTGTCATGTTTAGCCAGATGCAAAGTGATGCAAGGATGCAATGTCACACTTTCCCACAAGGGGGCGCAAAAATCTGGAGTTTGTTCACAGCGGCTGAGAGGCTGCTGGCACACCCATTCTCTCTCTGTCTTCCTCTCCCTCTCTCTCTCTCTATCTGATTCTTTCCAAAAAAAAAAAAAAAAACATAAACACGACAATACCGTTGGTGTTTTGCCAAGATGTGGTCCTGAGGCTCTAGGGAAAGTGGACATTGGAAGGGTCACTGTGTAGGACTTACCTGTGTAGTGAAGGGGGGGGTGGTCTGGAATGGATCATTGAGCTAGATGTGAGTGGACATGATTCTCACGCCCAGGGTAAACTGATGCAGCTGGCAGATGCCTGACCTCTGTGTGTTTGTGCTCAGCTCTGTCCTTAGGAACGTAGCACAATCTCCGCTTGCTCCTGATGTGCCTCTTGGGGATGAAACTGCATGTGACCTTGGCTTCAGCTGTTCCTGATGTTTTTAAAAGAAACATCAGGAGCTGGAAAGATGGCTTAGCGGTTAAGCACCTGCCTCCTAAGCCTAAGAACGCCGGTTCCAATCTCCAGCAGCGGTTCCAATCTCCAGGTCCCACGTTTAGCCAGATGCAAAGTGATGCAAGGGCGCAATGCCGCACTTGACCACAAGGGGGTGCACACATCTGGATTTCATTTGCAGCAGCTGAGAGGCTGCTGACGCACCCATCTCTATCTGTCTTCTTCTCCCTCTCTCTCTCTCTCTCTCTCTCTCTGTGTGTGTGTGTCTCTCTCAAAAAAAAAAAAAAAAAAGAAAGAAAGAAACATCAAAGCAAGACTGACTATATAGTTTCCTTTAATAATCACCATAAACCTTTTCAGGGAGGAGGAGACTGGAAGTCAGAGAAGTCCTCTTGCACACCCAGCCACACACATAAGAACATATGTACAGTTTGGATCTGAAGTGCCTCTACGGGGTCATATGTTGGAATCTTGGTCCCCAAGAAGTGGCACTTCTGGGGGAAGTGTTTGGATCATGAGAGCTGATCAGTGGCTTGACCCATTGGTGGGGTCACAATTTGATGGGCTTTGTTGCGATGTGATAGAAAGTCAGAGGTAGGACCTAGTTGAAGGGAGTGGGTCCTTGGGGGAATGACCCTGGAGCTCTATCTTGCCCTGACCTCTCCTCACTCTGCACTCCCTGCCATGATACTCTGCCTCCCCTCGGGCCCTGAAGCAACAAATTACCTGGGATGGAAACCTCAGAATCGATGAGCCAAAACAAACCTTTCTTCCTCCTTCAGGCTGATAGATCTCCCCGTGCCTTGTCACGGTGAAGGAAAGCCGAGAGCCTTCTGGTTTCTTGGCTGTCACACATTCCTTTCCCATTGCTGCCTCACTGGACATGAACACCAGCTGGGATAAAGCCCAGTACTGGACCCTCATCAGGAAGCTGGGCCCTTGCCTGGCTCTACCCATATCAAGGAAAACGAATGCCTACTTAGCGCCCACTCAGCTGGACAGCCAGCCTAAGTTCCTTTGTGTCCTGGGGACCCAATTATCATAATGCTTTCAGAGATGAGGAGGGGGGGAGTCAGAGAGGTGTCTGGCCTTGCCTAAGGATCACAGCAAGCTGTGTCAGCTGCATCAGAGGCCCTCGAAGGCTGCATGTTTGGAGGAGGACCGTGGGTTTGGTCCCTGATATCCCCAAGGCCATGACTACACTCTGATATTCCTAAACTCAGGTGGCCTTTAACTCCCTTCCACAGGGCAGTGTCCCCAGGGCACATGGGCTCACTATGTCTGTCTCAATTAGGAGCGACAGCCTGGAGGCAAGGCTTGAACCTGCACCTTCCTTCGGGGCAGGAGGCAGGCCTCCACCCAGCCCTTCCAGTCAAAAGCAGCTGTCCGCTCATCATGGTGTCTCAGCATAATTGCCTATGGTTGGAGAGCATCGCCTTTATTGCCTTTAACGGCCCCATCGCCACTGATTGCCCTGCGCTGATGGCTAATTTAATTTCTGTCAATACAGCGCTGAGTGGCTTTAAAAGAACCATTACCCACCAGGGCAGTGCTTGCGGGATGTTACCGACGGTCACACAGCCCCAGCTCGCAGATTTAGGTCATGGCATGTTCAACACTGCCTGACCTCAGAGGTGACATGACCACCGCTCCACTGGCAACTGTCTCTGGTGGAGCCCAGGCTCCAGGCATCCCGTCCTGTCCTGCTATACTCAATGCTGGCTCCTCAATGCAGGCCTTTGGGCCCTGCTGTGCTCAAGGTCTTGCTTAGCAACCCTTAGTACTGCGAGATGCACAAGGGCAGGGCAGCCTGTGGGAGAAGCCCCTGCCCTCATGCCCCATCGCCCCTACCTGCCCAAGAGAAAGGAGAGGTTGGTGGGCTTACTGTGATACTTGTGGGGGTTTGATTCAGGTGTCCCCCATAAATTTAAGCATTCTAAATGCTAGGTGCCCAGCTGAAGGAGATTTGGGGATTAACGCCTCCTGGAGGCAGTGTATTGTTGGGGGCGGGCTTATGGGTGTTATAGCCAGCTTCCCCTTGCCAGCGTTTGGCACACTCTTCTGTTCCTATTGTCCACCTGATGTTGGCCAGGAGGTGATGTCTACCCTCTGCTCATGCCATCATTTTCCCATGCCATCATGAAGCTTCCCCCTCGACCTTATAAGCCAAAATAAATCTTTTTTTTTTTTTTCCCCACAAGCTGCTCTTGGTCCGGTGATTTCTGCCAACAACACCTGACTGCAACAACCCCCTCTTGGCCTCTTGCACCCCACACCTTCTACTCCTTTCTGGCGAGACCTTGTTACTCAGCTAGCCTGAACATGCTCTAGGACCATGCAGCAACCCCATTCACTGCATTCATTCTTTCAACTCACTGTTGTCTGTCACTGGGAACCCACGTGCCAGACACTGAAATTTGTGCTGGGAATAAAATGGCCAGCAAAGACAGACATGGCCCCGCCTTCTTGGGCCGGAAGATGTCCACAGAGACATGGAAGTAAACGAAGCAAGAGGACGGTTGCAAGTGTGCAGAGATATCGAAAGAAGAAACTGCCAGGAGCAGCAGCACTGGGGAGTCCCAGGCCCTAGGCCCCTTCTCCCTTGACCACCTCTCCCCAGCTTGCTAAATTGCTTCTGATCATAACAGAACAGGGCCGTGTGGCTACAGACGTAGAGCCCGTGGCTCAGAAAGTGCTTTGGACATGAATGGGGGCTGTCTTTTCTTTACTGAAACATCATCCAAATTGACAGGGACAATAGCCAATGCCTAGATCAATGGAGGCTTGTAAGCAGAGCAGCTAGAAAAGTAGTTTTCATTGGCAGCAGCCTCCCTCAGACCTTGTCAAGACTTGCTAGCGGCCTGCCATCCGTATGTCCAACCATCCTTCCTGCCCTTCATTCATTCATTCTTTCTTCCATCCATTCATTCACTCATCAGTTTCTCTTTCCATTCATTTAGCTACTCAACTATTCATCTATTATCTACCCTTATCAGCCCATCCATCCATATGTATATACATCCCCCCATCTTCTCATCCATTCATTTAGCTACTCAACTATTATCATCTCCCCAGTAGCGCATACATATACATGCATACATACATGCATACATACACACATACATTGTATACACAACCACACCTTCCTTTCTATCTCCCCATCCAATCATTCATCAGCTCGTGCACCCATCTATCCATTCACTCGCCCACCCATCCATCCATCTTTTTGATGTGAATTCATTGATCCCTCGCTTTATAATAAGCATGTGTTAAATGCTAGGGAAAGTAGAGGTGAGAGCTGGAGAGATGGCTTAGTGGTTAAGGTACTTGCCTGTGAAGCCTAAGGACCCAGGTTCAATTTCCCAGTACCCAAGTAAGCCAGATGCACAAGGTGGCGCATGCTTCTGGAGTTTGTTTGTAGTGGCTGGAGGATCTGGGTACTCATTTTCTCTCTCCTTTTCTCTCTCTCAAATAAATAAATAAATAAATAAAATATTAAAAGAAAAAAGAATGTAGAGGTGAATCTTGAGTGGCTTCTCACTAGCTATCTCTTTCTTGTTCTCCAATTTCCCTCAGGTCACCTTCCAGTACTCTCCCCTGGATCCTGTGGCAAGGTTAAGACTCCTGTTCCCTTGACTCTGTTCCAAAGACTCCAGCTCCCATTCTCTCCACTGCCAACTCGGTGTCACATGGTATTTTCTTTCCTACCCATGTTCGTCCCTTCCACAAAGCTGCAAGCCCTGCACCTCGGTGTCTTCATTCCAGTCCCACCAATGAGTGTTTATGCCTGAATGAAAAACTAAGAGACAAATACAGAGAAAGGGGTGGAGCCTCAGGTAAGAACACACACACACACACACGAGAGTGTGAAGGGAGAGATGTTTTCAGATATTGAGGCTTGAAGTCCAAGGGAAGGCTTTTCAGGGGTCTGGAGTTCTGGAGAATTATAGGTCAAGGAAGGCCAAGTGCAGGGACAGGACAGGATGTGCAGACTGGAAAGCTGAGCCACACTGCTGCCCAAGCCCAGTTCTGGGTACTGAAGAAAGTCCATGACACAAAGTGCAAAGATTTCCTCCAAAAAGCCAATGACCTTGTCTTTTTTAAAAATATGCTTTTATTTATTTATTTGCGAGCAGAGAGAAATAGATAAAAGAGAGACAGAGAGAGAATGGTCAAGCCAGGGCCTCCAGCCACTGCAGATGAACTCCAGATACATGTGCCGCTTTGTGCATCTGGCATTATTAGATGGGGCTTTACTGGGGAACTGAACTGGAGTTGTTAGGTTTTGCAGACAAGTGTTTTAACCGCTGAGCCATCTCTCCAGCTGGGTTTTGTCTTTTTAATTCATTTATTTTATTTTATTTTATTTTATTTTATTTTATTTTATTTTATTATTGGAGAGAGAGACAGACATAGAGCAAGGGAGAGGGAGACAGAGAATGGGCGCGCCAGCAGTCTCTCAGCGGCTGTGAACAAAATCCAGATGCGTGCACCCCCTTGTGGGCAAGTGCAGCATTGCGCCCTTGAGTCACTTTGCATCTGGCTAAACGTGGGACCTGGAGATTGGAACCGGTGTTCTTAGGCTTAGCAGGCAGACACCTTAACCCCTAAGCCATCTCTCCAGCCCGGTTTTGTCTTTTTAAAGAGCCAATTGCTTTCTAAAATCTGTCATGAGCCCAATTCTGTAGCAGGTGAAGTGGGATGGTAAACAATTCATATTTATGATAAATCTTATTTTTTTATTTTATTTCAATTTTTATGATATATATTCTTGAGAGGAAACCAACAATGAAGTTATTTTGACTGACAACAATCTGAGAGTGGGCCTTACGCAAGTCTTTTCATCACCTGCTCCCTCCATCCACAGCCGAGCAAAGCATTCCAGTTAACACCACATAGTTGCAAATAGCTGTGGACTACTTGCGACTTCAGCATCTTGCCTCACCCACTTTCACTAAATGGACCCTAAAGGCTGAACAAAGAATAATGAGGCCTTTTTGTTTCAAACCCAGACCAGGGACACTTAACACAAAAAGTTTTGGCTCACCAGGCTCTTTGTGCAGTGAGTAGGCTGACTGTCTGAGGCACACATTGGGTTGCTGGGCAAATGAAAGATCTGGAAGGCAGAGCTCTGAACAGCATGGGGCCGACTGCATGTCAGGCAAGAAGGAGCTCCTGGGTTTCATGAAGATCTATGACACAAGCATTCCCTTCCAGAGCTTTATCTCTGGGGAAACACAGTTTTAAGGTCAAGCCCTAAAACCCAACTTATATAAAAACCTGTCTTCCTGTCTTTTCACATGTGCTGAATTCCCCTGTGCTCCCAGCACTCAGGAGGCTGAGGCAGGGGAGTTGTGAGTTTGAGGCCAGCCCGGGGTTCCATAGCGAGACTCTGCCCTCCCTCCCTCCGGTGTCTTCATCCTGAGGTGAGTTTAGAGCTCCTGCATATGTTTACAGTGGGGCGGAAGAAGCAGAAATGGTGGTTTAGGGAAGGAGGGCTGGGCTGGTTCAACATAGTTTGAGTTCCTGTGTTCATTCAACCATCAAATAGAGTTTGACAGAGTCAGTTACCAACCAAAGGTGGGTCTGGAGCTCAGGTGGGACAGGACAGTGGGCATTGAGGTTTGACAGTTTCTGGGACAAAGATCTTGGAAGTAGATGATGCCAACGGGAAAGTTTACTGTGAAACAAATGTCCAAGGACAGACTGTCAGGGTAGGCCTGGGAGACACACCGCATCTTGTGTCCACAGCCATACCTCGCCCCACCCGCCCACGCTGCCTCCCCGATCACAGGACACCAACCTGGGCTGCAGCCAGTTGTCACCATTGCTATTGTCTCCTAGGACCACAACTACACAAACCGGTGCTTAAGGCAACAAGAATTTTACAACCACCAAGGTACGGAACCAGCGGATGGATGGACAGATAATGGCAATGTGGGATGTAGATGTGTGTGTGAGTGAGTGTGTGTGTGTGTGTGTGTGTGTGTTCAGCAATAAACCAGAATGGAATATGTAGGTACATGGCTGGAACTGATGATAATCATATTAAGAAAATATGTCAGACTCAGAAAAATATCTTACATTTTCTCTCGCAGACGTGATCATGATTAACAAGGGAAACGACATGAGAGGAGAAGAGAGACCATTGGGAATGAGGTAAGGGGGCAGCAGGAAGGGGGATGATCTTGATTAACAAGGGAAACGACATGAGAGGAGAAGAGAGACCATTGGGAATGAGGTAAGGGGGCAGCAGGAAGTGGGGATGAGAGAAAGCAATGGGGAGGTGAGTACGGTCAAAGTACACGCTATTCATCTGTGAAGACATTACAGTGGAACCAATTAGTGTGTACAGTTGACGCACCTGTGAAAATGTTTCCAACCTAAGCGTTCATTCCCAAAGTTCCAGCGGTCACAAGTCCAAAGCCACAGCGTGGGTTTCCAAGGTCGAGGGATGACCCTTTCTCAGGTCGCCCAGCTGCAGGAAGCACATGGGCTTGTTGCTGTCACTCCTGCCTTGACCACTGTCCTCACAAGACCTGACCCCAGTGTCTCTCCTTCATGTCTGTCTAGAGCTCAGCTCTCCTGCTCCTTTATGCCATAAGTCCGTCAGTCACTGGATTTAGGATACCCTTCAAATCCATGTTGACCTCATCTTGAAACCCTGAGTTTAATTACAGCTGCAGATCCTCTGTCTCCTACTGGGATCGCATTTGTACCGAATGTTATGGTGATGGGGTTAGAACCTGGACGTGCTTCTCTAGGGACTGTGATTGAATCCACTAAAACCAGCAACTCCTAGATGGATGTCTGAGCAGACAGAGAGGAAGCCTCAGGATGGATTGTGACTGGGCCAACCCTATTTGGATCTGCCAGACACCTTTCTAGACTCTCTTGATGTGGCGGTAAGCAAACGACATGCATTAGAGGGAAAGTCAGCTCGCATTTCTAGAAAGCCCTAGGAAAATGGACTTGGTGTTCACCCATGTACTTCCTTCCTGATTTGAAGGCTTGTAAGGAAAGGAGACCTTAGGCGGCAGCCATTTTGCAGTCATGAGGTAACACTAAGAGACTGACTGAAAGTCCATTAAGGAGTCCAAGATGACATCACGGAACATAGTGAAATACCAGCCTCTGCTCGCCTCCAGCTTACCCTCTCCCCTCATCATTTAGCCAGTGCTAGATGAATAGTCCTGGATGTGTGCCTAGCAGATTCGAATCCCAAACGAAAGGGTCACAGACCAGGAGAATAAACAGAGAACCTGTCTCAGCACAAAGGAGAAGGTAATATTCCAGAAGCAAGGGAAGAGAGAATGTGGAGGAGGAGGTCAGAGGCCCCGTTGGGAGATACCTATCAAGTGAGTCAGTGTGTGCTGGTTATTAGAATGGGCAGGAGAGGGGAGGTCACGGGAGGGTGTGGGAGGTCTTAAGAATGCCCATCCCAGGCTGGAAGGATGGCTTAGTGGTTAAGGTGCTTGCCTGTGAAGCCGAAGGACCCAGGTTCCATTCCCTAGAGTCCACGTAAGCCAGATGCACATGGTGGCGAATGTATCTGGAGTTCATTTGCAGTGGCTGGAGGCCCTAGCACTCTCTCTCTCTCTTTAATAAATAAATAAAAATAAAGTATTTTAAAACAAAAGGAAAGAATGCCCCACCCACTGGAGTGACCAGCTGGGACACTTCCACCAGCAATTCAGAGACACCGCATAATGGAGAGAATGAAGCAAGTCCCAAAAGAAGAATGAAGGAGAGAAGATTGAAGGGGTCTGGCAGAGCTTGGCAGAGCTGCTTCCCAGGGGCACAAAGGTACCATTAAAGGGACTCGAGGTAGCTTTCTGCTGGAGCACAAACAGTCTTCAGTCCTCCGGGTTCCCACCACGCAGGTGCCTCATAGAGTCTTCAGCCCCCTTTGTACCAACTTCGTGTCAGCAACCAGCTATGTTTCTATCTCCTGCATAGAGAAAGCAATATCACCTGGCGACTGACGTGTGTTATGACACACATCTTCACAGAGTAAGGGGGGGGCAAGCTCACCAGTGACAGAGACCAGCAAAATACCCCGTCTCTCCTCGTAAGTGGAGAAGGGTGTCATAACAGAGAATCAGCCGTGGCCTTACGTCCGCACGTGCAAACCCGCCATTCAGTGAGGCAGAAACTTCTTTAGACAGCGGTTATGCAAAATAAAAGTGCTAGTAAGGGGAATTCTGCTGTCAGTGCCGTTATATACGGGGGGATGTTTGTCAAGGAGGAATATCACCTGGAAACATCTCCTGTCTGATTATATATTGGCCATGTCTGTGGCTCAGGCGAACAAGGATGTCTTATTTATGTGTGTGTATGCATGGGCATATATGTTTAATATTTCAGAGTCCGGAGGGGGACATGCCACCTCAAGATAGCAGTCCGCTTTTTCATTGCAGGCTGAGGAGCCACCGTGACCTGCAGCTTGATGACATTACTTTTCCCTTCCTTCCCCTCCACCAAGACACAGTGTGACAAACCATCCTGTGGGTAGGGGGTGGGTCCCAGCATGGCAGGAAGGAAATCTACAACCAGGCTGTTCCAGGCTCCTAGGAAAGTAATTTCCCATGGCGTGTATGAGTGCCTTATCAACCGTCACTGGGAGTATCTGGGCAAGGAAGGATGAAGCCAGCGACCTTGACTGGGAGGCATTAGCATCCCAGCCTGGCCCAGGTAGGAGGACGGAGAAGGTGGTCTTGGGTTTCAATGCTTCACGGCACATGGCATCTTTTTAGACCTCTGAGAAGCCAGCAGCCCACCTTGAGTGGCGTCCAGGATTGTTCTCCTGGTTTCTTGAACTGACTCGATCCAATGCAGCAGGTCCCTCACTAACCTGGCAATGGGGTTCCTACCTAATGCTCAGCACGTGGGAGACTCATCTGCCCAGTGTGAATTCCGACATACTCGGGAAGTTCCTGTTTGAACTGGGAAGGAAGTCAGGCAGGGCCGCCATGGGAAGCCTTCATGTGAAGCTGTGGGGCAGGGAAGCCTTAAGAAGCGACAACCCAAAGCTCAGAAAAGCAGGTTCCCCAAGGCTTAGGCAAGTGGGGATCCAAAGACACTTCTAAGGGGAGGAGAAGTAGGCCAGAGCAGGCAACGTGGAAAACAGCTGGATGAAGCACAAAGACTTGAATGGGCCAGAAAGGATGTGGGCATGCACACATGTGTCCTTCCCCCTGCACTGTCAAAGGCATCCACTTAGATTCACTCAACCATCTGATAGCCCACCTCTGTGAAGACCTGAACCACATCAGCCCCAGTATCTATTCATAACATGGTCCCATGACAGCCCAATCCTCAACTTAGTACACAATACCTCTATATTTGTTTGCATTACTTCTAGGAAGGATTTCAATTGGCTTATTTTAAATGGCATAGAAATAAAGAGGGCTTGAAAGAAGGCTGGTCATACCAGGGGCAGAGAATTGCAGTAAAAATCTAGAACAAGTGTGGCACAATGCACCAAACTTAGGTGAGAGTTTCTTAGCAGTCATGGCATGAGCAGAGGCTGGACATCACCTCCTGGCCAACATCAGCAGGAGAATGTGCCCAACACTGGTAAGGAGAAAGTGGCTGTAACACCCATAAGTCCGCCCCCAACAAAATACCTTCTCCAGCAAGGCTCCAATTCCCAAATTGCCATTAGCTGGAGATTAAGTTTTCAAAACACATGAGTATATGGGGGATCACTAATTCAAACTACCACATTCTGTCCCTGGCCCCCATAAACTAATAACCATCTGTAACATAAAACGTTATGCATTCAGACCAACTTTGAAAGTCCCCATAGTTCAAACATTCCCTTAGCCAAAGTTCTCTTAATTATGAGCTGTAAAACCAAAAGACATAATGGTACAGAATAAACATTCACGCTGCAAAAGATGACACTGGGCGTATCAAGGAAAGACTGAACCAATGCAAGATCTAAAACAAACAGGGAAAACCATCAAGTTCCACAGCTCCAAGTCTAACATCTCTACATGGTAAGTCTCCGGAGTTCCAGTTCCTCCCCCACAGACAAGCTGGCCTGTTCACTGTGGACATAAGTTCTTGCCACAGAATGTGGAAGACAGCAGCACAAGAGTGAGGTGAGCTGTGGCAAGATGGAGCTGGCTAAAACACCCCAAAGCCTGGCCCAGAAACACACCTCCTCAAGCAAGGCTGCACCTCCCAAACTGCCACCAGCTGGAGACCAACAATTTAAACCACGCGAGTTTATGGGGAACACCTGATTCAAACCACCACCGTCATGACAAATTGACAAGCAATATAAACTTTCACACTGCCCTGGGCCTGCCACCCACCCACTGTGAGCTTCACACTGCCCTGAGCCTGCCACCCACCCACTGTGAGCTTCACACTGCCCTGGGCCTGCCACCCACCCACTGTGAGCTTCACACTGCCCTGGGCCTGCCACCCACCCACTGTGAGCTTCACACTGCCCTGGGCCTGCCACCCACCCACTGTGAGCTTCACACTGCCCTGAGCCACCTCACCACTGTGACATTCACTTGTTTTAATCTAAATAAAGAAAGTTAGAGCCGGGCATGGTGGCGCACGCCTTTAATCCCAGCACTCGGGAGGCAGAGGTAGGAGGATCACCGTGAGTTCAAGGCCACCCTGAGACTACATAGTTAATTCCAGGTCAGCCTGGGCCAGAGTGAGACCCTACCTCGAAAAACCAAAAAAAAAAAAAAAAAAAAAAAAAGAAAGAAAGAAAGAAAGAAAGTTAGGACCCTGATCATTCAGAATAAATATATATATATACATATACATATCTATATCTATATGTCTTCTGGGATCCATTTGTGATGTTGGCTTCTCTACATTGACTCCACCACTGGAGGCCACGGCCATGTACAGCTGCCTTCCAGTGTTGGCCCTTCACATTTACTCTATTGGGATTGTTGAGTCCACTCCATTGCCTTACAATGAAGGCTATTACAAACACACTATTGCTGTATTTCCATAATACACATATCCAGCAATCTGTTCAACTGGAGATCAAGCTGCGTTCCACCTGTGATAGTCACTGGCCTTTTTATTTTCCTTACACTTTTGGTTGGTTGCTCTTTCTAGAGTTGTAGGACACTGAGATGATTTAAGGCCAAGTCCACGGGGCTCCTTTAAAGCAAGAGAGAAGATAATACACTTCCTCAAAACCGCAAGCTGACTCATGAGTTAGATTTCCAGTCGGATACCAACTCGGCACTCTATAGTTTCTGCCAGCTGTGCTTTTTTTTTAATGCTCATAAATCCAGAGGTTATAAATCCTTCCAGCTCCCTTTTCTAAATAAAATTTCCATGTTCAGGTCATTTTTCAGATAGGTTTTAAACTCTGTAGACAGGCAATACTGATGCTTGCAGTCACAACAATTTTTTTTTCAAGTCAAGAATTCAGTAAAATTCAGACCAACTCATAACTTGATGGTCACATCAATGTATGTAAAGAGCAAAATAAAAGTGGCATTTGTGAAAACGGGCCGGGTGCTAGATATGTCTTGGTGCATACTCCCAGTGACAAATCCAGGCAGGGGAAGACGCTGCCTCATCTGGCGAGAAGACTCGGGAGCGGGGACCCTTCTGCATACACTGTGCTTAGCCAGCAAATGCCCGACTCTGCTCCAAGTGTGAATTCCACCAGCAGAGGCCGGGCTCCTCCTCATCCCAGGGAAAGCTGGTTTGTAGGTGTAGTCAGCTCCGCCTAGGCCTGAGTGTCACCCTCCTCAAAGCCCCCAGGGACCAGGACCTCTCTCTTCTTTATCAGCAGCCTCCTGGAAGAAGTTGCCTGCACTGAAATGCTACTTGTGTCAGTACCACGGGGCCAGGTAAACGAAAAGCTCAAGGATATCAAAAGTAATTGTTTTTTTTTTTTCTTTTTCTGTTTTTTCTCCTCTCTGTCCACCACTTAAAAATGAGTCCTCGTAATACACTTGTGTCAGATATCATCGAGTTAAGGACAACAGAGTAGGAAATGTTTGTAGCTGGGAAAGAAAAAGCAAAATCCGTTAGAGAGATGCTTTAAATTTACAAAACCTCCTTCCAGCCATCTTATTCTGTTTTATCAAAAAAAAAAAAAAAAAAAAAAAAAAAAAACCCACAGGTATTGGCTCTGGGAGAGCGCACCTGGCACCAGAGGACCATGGGCCAGAGGCTCTCGAAGTAGCAGGTGTGACTCGGCGGTGGCACTCTCGTAGAAGTACAAACTTCCTATCAGGAGCATCCGTCCTTCTCCTTGTATATGTCAAAATGTAATTGGCAACGGTTGGGGTTTGTTGCTTTTATTGCTTTTAATAGCTGTATAGCCACTGATTGCCCGAGCTGATGGTTAATTTAATTTCTGTCAATACAATATTGGGGCTGTCTGCATATTCAGGCTGTGATTAACTGCTACCGAGTCCATAACACTGGTGTTATTATTACTGCATTTAACTACCTCTCGGGAGAAGACAAATTAAATTATGTTGAAAATGCTGTTGATTATCATTACGGACTTATTTGTAGAGCACAATTACTGATGTGTTGTAAAATAAATCAAAATTTTTTTTTATCATCTTGGTATAAATTAACTTTACTGTAGGAGAATGGAGAGAGGAGCTTGCAAGGGTACCGGCCACCTTGTGCCGGCCACAAATGCAATATTATATTTTAATAATGAGCTACTTCATGACCACGAGCGCCCCATAGATCACAGGATCTCAGCCATAACGCAGCAAGCTGCAGTTGGGTCGTGCTCTATTGACTCAGTCTCAGGTTGAGGCCTGGGGACGAATTATTCCTGGGCTGTGACTCTAATTCTATCCAAATTACCACCCTGGTCATTTAAGGATGGTGGTTTTAAGAACACGATTACATTAATAGCTTACATGGGATCATCGCTTAGCTCTAACCATCTTACTATGCAAGGAAGGCCAGATCCATGGGATCAATACGCCATAGCCTGTCACCTCTGTAACCCCAAAGAGGACCATAGACACTAGGCTGTTAGGGCGAGGGTCTTCTGTCTCATCACCACAGCACCGAACTCTAGCTTGGAGGCTGATCTCAAACTGGCGATTACGTACCAATGAAAAGGGGCTGGAGAGACGGCTCAGTCAGCAAAGCACTTGCCTCACAAGCAGGATGATGTGAGTTCCACTCCCAATACGCATATAAACTGCCCGAGGTGTGGCGGGAGCTCCTGTAAGCCCAGTGCTGGGGAGGCCGAGATGAGGAAAATCCCTGGAGCTTGCTGGCCAGTCAGTCTAGCATAATTGGTGAATTCCAGGCCAGTGACAGTCCCTGTGTCAATGGAGACGTCCTTGAGGATGAAACCTGTGGTGATCATCTGCCTACACACACACACACACACACACACACACACACACTGAGCGTGCATCCACCACACATGCGCCCTGTAGGAAGAGCCAGTGAGGGTAGTAGTGTCTCATGCTTTTCTTTCTCTGGCATTTTGAGCAACTCATGTACTTTTAAATAACTGAATGGATCAATGACTGGGCGATTTGAATAAGAAATATATGCCGTGTGTACCACAGGGTTCTTTAAGAGCACAGGGCTATGAGTCACACACAGCAATCCCCCCCCCCCGAGAGCCATGTAGGATTCTGTCCCCACTTGCCCCACCATGAGCAGATGGATCTTGGGGTGGGCCTCAGATTCTCCTCTTGCAAATGGGGTGTTTCCCTTTCAGAGTTTGCCTGATGGAATCTCCGTGACAATTACCACAGTCTCACGGCAGGCTTATGGATTGGTCAGCAGTGTTCTGGGTGCATCTGCGTTCTCTCTTTACACTATTAAAAAAAAAAAAAAAACTTGAAACCAGTGGTACTTTATTGGAGGTGATGGGGAAAAGTCTCCTAAACTCAGTCAGCTTTGAATGTCTTTGCCTTGTTCGCTGTCACCAGCCCTTGGGCACTGGAGACCACTTGGAGGGTTTGGCTCCCTCAGAGCCAGCAGTCACATGTGAAGGGTCTGTGCTTGGGGCTTCTGACTTCCCCCTTAATCAGCCACAGAAAACTCATGAGTGGTTTTGAGCACTGCGAGACTGGAGCAGCCCACCCAGAGCAGCTTGCTGGTATAAAGTCAAGTGATCATTAAGGACATCTGCAGAGGCTCTTTTGCTAGGTAAGGTGACATAATCGCTGACTGGTGGGACTTGTTAAGAAGGAGACTGCAATGCTTGCGTGGGAAGCCATCTCAGAACCCAGCCTGCCACTCCACATTCTTGAGGTTTCTTATTTTATAAACTAAGTGCAGGCGATCACTTTCTTCCAAAAGGGAAGCCATTCTGATTTGGAGCTGGTCTGGCTTGCTGTAAAAATCACAGGAGTAATAATTGTGCGAGGCCAGTATTGAGAGAGCAGGGACTCTTCCTGACCCCAGTGAACTGCGGAGATAAAGCAGATTCCATAGACAATGGTCTGATGGAGCAGGCTGTAATTGATCTTACCTGGCCCAGGTGAACTCCGAGGCCCACAGTGGAGAGGCTGCTTGACAAAGCTTACGTTGTCTGTGGTAAGACCAGTGTTCTTAATCCTCCAACCACTTATGAAGACACGCCCATTCCCCATGACAACCTTACCTCTAGAAGCTCTGTAAGGTCACCCTCCAGAAAAGACTCATCCCCTCAGACAGCACTGGGGAGCCCCGCTTTGATTTCTGATCCTTCTTTGAAATAGGGGTACCCCCCTCCTCTCTGTTTTGCTTTGGATTGCACTTGAGTCCATTCATGAAAAACACCTCTTGAAAGTTCAGCAGCATTTCAAAGGAACTTACCCTCCTAAGCCCGAGCCAACAACTCGGACTTTGCTCACATGCAGGTGGCTCCTCAGGCCACTCAAGGACCAGGGCTTACCTGCGAGTGACTGTCTACCATCTAACCAAAGTGGTCACCTGCTCTCTTGATTATCCAAGCTATCATTTACCTTCATCTGCAGTCAATCTAAGCAACGTTCACAAACATGCATGTTGAGAAACAACCCTGCACTAAACAGAAACGCCAACACTCGAGACGACTGGCGTGTCCTTTAATTGAGCTCTCTAAGTCATCACACAGACTGTTGTGAGATTTCCACTGGGACAGTTCTGAAGAAGAGTACCAAGGAGTCACGTGATGCGTGACAATGGTGTGGTCACGTGACCTGTGACAATGTTCCGGCATTCCATACATCAGGGAAGTCTTGGCAGTTCCTCTGAAGAAGGAGTTCAGAGCCGAGGTTAGAGTAGGAATGAATCCATGTGGGTGCACTGTGGGAAGGCTCAAGGCACACATGGGTGGGGGGGGTATACAGGAAGTGAGAGGGAGAAGGGCCAAGAAGAAGCTGGAGAGGGCAAGGTTCTTACATGCCTAGAAGCCTCTTCTAGAAAAACAGAAGTGTGTCCAGTGACTCCAGCTGCAGCAGGAAGGTTGCAATGGGCAGGCTATCTGGTGGGAGACTAAGACAGGTGCCCAGAAGATAAAGCTGCTTGGATGGGGCTGTGAGAGGGACAGATGGAGAGATATGGGCAGATTTCATCTGCGGGAAGGAACACTGGCGTTAGTAAACTCAGGGTAGGAGGTGTTTGGACTGGTTATGAAGGGACACGGGGAACTTCTAGGGAAGTAAAACATTTGGTATTCTTATCTGGGTGTAATTTACACACTGTACCAAAGTACAAAATCTCCTTCCTACACAGTTTCTGCACGTCACTGCATTCATTAACCCTCAGTTGAAGAAATCCAAATAGCCCATGGTAGTCAGTTGACTCTTTGCACATAGAAAGTCTGACTGTTTAGACCCCCCTGAGGTTTCTGGATTGCACTCACCTGAGGAGATAGGATGTGTTGGGAAAGAAGCAAGCTTGAAGAAACAGTCTTCTCTCAGGTCCTCCCTACAGGTGATGGACTACCCAGCCCCACAGCCTTTCCTAAGACTGCTTCTCCAAGACACACAGCAACCGACACAGTCCTCAGATCAGTGGCTCTTTTCTTCCCACTCTCCTGGTCTGGCCTTGTCAGGGCATCCTGCTGTGAAAGTCATTGGCAGTGACAGGGTAGAGGGGGATTGTCCAAGCTTTCAGGACAGAGTGGGTACACTTCACTTGTTCATCCAGTCACTCACTCCGTGCCCCATTCTGACAACTCGATTTGTAGCCCAAACATCACCCAGGATAAGGGAGATGTTTGTTGGTTGATTTCATGCCATGCCGTTTCAACTCCTGGGATGTATTATCACTGCTCTTCCCAGCAATTCCCCTCAGTTCCAGGAGGGAAAGGAACAGGAATGCAGAATGCTAGAGAGTGGAACCCTCCTGGAGCTGAAGGAAGTTGTGGCTTGCTTTTCCAGGGTGTTCAGTCCGTCGTGGTGAGAGAAGTGCGGCAGCAGGAGTAGGAAGCAGCTGCTCCCACACAAAGTCCACAGTCAGGAAGCAGAGAGTGATGAAGGCTGCGGCTTGGCTCAGTTTCTCCTTTTCATACTGTCTAGATCCCCAGCCCATGGAATAGTGTCCTCTATTTAGGGTTCATCTTCCCACCTCAGTTAACATAATCTACAAACTCCCTCCCAGACATGCTCGAGATCCCCCCCCCGTTATGATTCAAAATCCTATCAAGTTGACAGGACGAACTGCTGCCATACCCTGGAGCTTGCTGTAAAGCCTTCTCCATTTCCTCCCCAAACACTCCATGGATCAACCCCACAGTTGTCCATTACAAAGGAGAGCTTGGTTAACAAGAGCAGAAAAGAAATTTATCATAGAGAGAGATTCACAAAGTAACGAGCCAGTAGGGGCAGGCACAAACCTGGAAAGGAAGACACTGCTAAGACTTTGTAGGCAGCTAGTGACATTAACCATTTTTTTTTCAAATGTTATTGGCCATTCATAGTTCATTTTTTTGGTCCTGTCTATTCATTTCATTTCCCCAATTACTGATTGAGTTATTTTGATTTCTTGTTCTTTATATATTCTAGATCAGAGGTGTCTATCCTTATGGCATTGTGACATGATGGTTATCATCTATAAATGTATTCGTTGCTTGCTGAGATACATGTTGGACACTCCTGTTCTAGATATTAATCTTCTATTAGATTAATAGAGCTTAGAGATTTAGGTGCTTTCCCATAAAGCCTAACAACCCGAGTTCAATTTCCCAGTACCCACATAAAAGCCAGATGCACAAAGTGGCACATGTATCTGAAGTTCATTTGCAGTGACTGTTGGCCTGGCAGGCCCATTCTCGCTCTTTCTCTGCCAAATTGATGGTGCACACCTTTAATCCCAGCGCTTGAGATACTGAGGTAGGAGGATTGCTGTGAGTTCAAGGCCAGCCTGAGACTACATAGTGAATTCCAGGCCAGCCTGGGCTAGAACAAGACCCTACCTCGAAAAAGCAAGACAAAAAAAAAAAAAAACTGTTCTCCCATTTTATAGGTTGTCCCTTTATCAATCCACTATTTCCTTTACTGTTCAGGAGCTTTTTAGTTTCAGGAAGTCCCTTTGACCATTGTTGGGCTTATTTTCAGAGTGACTAAATCTTACTCAGGAAATACATGCTTTGACTATGTCTCAAAGGGTTTTCCCTCTCACAGTTTCAAAATTTCACATCTGCCATTAAAGTCTTTGACTCATTTGCAGTTGGGTTTTTTTTTTTTTTTGCATTCAGATATACATGTGGTATTCATTCATACATGTATGTGTGTAAACATGCATGTGTGTGTGTACCTGTGCATGTAGAGGCCAATATTGATTTGGGATGTTTTCCTTAATCACTCTCACCTTATCTTTTTGTGGAAGGGTCTGTCACTGGACCAAGCACTCGAGTAGCTAGTCAGAAGGTCTTGTAGATCCTGCTATCAACACCCGTTGATCACAGGAACTAGGAGTTACACTGATTTGTGTATGCTGAACCATCCGAAATGCAAAATAAGACATCTCTATCATACCTGCCAAGGCTCAGGGAACATTGCAGAAGAGAGAGAGAGAGAGTGGAATGAATGTAAAAGCCTCAGGATGAGACAGTGACTGTCATTACTTGCACCAGCATGCATAATATTGGGCCCGCTGGCATTTCATCATAGATAATGGAGGGAGGAAGGAAAAAAGATATTAAAATGAAGAAAGATCAGCTGGAAAAATAAGAGAGTCAGTGAAAGGAGGACAAGGGAAGGGGAACAAAAAAAGGTAATAGTCAAGGATTTCATACATTATGGACATGTATGAAAATGGTCAGTAAAAGTATTTCTTTTAATTAGAACAAATGGTTTTGCTGAGTATTGTGGTCTGAGTTGGAGGCTGTTGTCTTACAGAACTTGAAATATTTCATTCCAAGTCCTCTTTGCTTTTCTGATGAGAATGATGTGATGTTTCTGATAGGATGTCTTTATATGTGACTTAGTGTTTCTTGCACCTTTCAATATACTTTCTCTGTTCTGCATGCTTAGTGTTTTAACAAGAAAATGATACGGGAGGCTCTTTTCTGGTCTTGTCTGTTTGATATTCTACATGTCTCCTATACATGAATAATTTTATTAAAAATATTTTCTATGCCTTTAGTATGAAATCTTCTCTTTTTATGCCCATGATTTGTAAATTTAATTTTCTCATACTGTCCTGTAGATCTTGAATGAATCTTCTCAGTTAACATTAATCAAGTATGCCAATTCCTCTACCTTGTCTTCAAGCCCTGATATTCTATCTTTCTCACAATACTTTCTACCAGTAAGGCTTTCTGCAGAGCTTTGTATTCCACTAACTGACTTTTTCATCTTCAATATTTCTGTTTGGTTTTTCTTCTATCTATTTGTTAAATTCCCATCTTTGTCTTTTTAAGCTTTTATTGTATATATAAATATCGACAATATACCATGATCATAACCCCCTCCCATGACTCTCCCTTTTGCCCTAATATCACCTCTACTGCAAATGTTGCAAGGTCTACTACTGGTTAAGACCACCTATGACTTTTATTCCCCCAGCAGGCTGCATAGCTCTTTCTAGCATCCTGAAAGCTAGTCAATAGGGAGGAGGTTCCCAGCTCACCTCCAGCTTGATTTCTCAGTGATCTGAGTCTTCAGCACGTGGAGTCTTCAGCAATAGGGACAGATCATCTAGTTCTGGCGAGCAATCAAGAACCTACAGAACCTAGACAATGTTCTGCAATATTCTGGGGGCTTCAGAGGTCTCAGTGGCCAACAGCTCACTAGAAGGTATCCCACCATGAACACAGGAATTTTTCTAATAGCAACCTATGGCTCTTTGGCATACCTTTATCCACCTCTATAGCATACCTCTGCTTAAACTCTCTCTCTTTTTAACATATAGATTATTAGCTAGAAAAGAAATAGGTTTCCATATAGCTTATTCATAATGTCTTAAATTGTGATTAACCCTCCTCCCTCCCTTTCCTTTCCTCCATCCCCTCCACTGACCCCACTTAGACCATTCCACACCCTGTATTCTGTCCCTTTACTTACATATCTACTATGCCCTCCCATCTTCTCCCTCCCCCATAGCCCCTATCTAGCTTTCTATCCTCTACTACTGACTTTCCCTCCAACGCACATACAGATCTAAACATCTGAAGCTAGGATGCACATATGAGAAAGAACATGTGGCATTTGACTTTCTGAGCCTGGGTTACTACCTCACTTAGTATAGCCTCTTCCAGATCCTTCCATGTCTCTGCAAATTTAATAATTTTATTTATTTATTTATTTATTTTTTACAGATAAATAAAACTTCTTTGTGGAAACATATCACATCCTCATTGTACATTCATAAGGGCTTCTAAGATGGTTTCTTTTCCAAGAATTCCACCTTTGTATTCTTCATCGACTTCCTTATTTCATGTAACTGTTTGTTTTTATTATCTTAGATTCATGCAAGAGCATGTGTCTTCTTTTTTCTTTGGATATATTTGTAATTATTCTTTTGATTTTTTTTTGGGGGGCAGGATTTTTATCTCATTCACTGTCACTGCAGTGGGATTGGTAATTGGGGCTTCATGGTTTCTCATTTCTTTTGTGTTTTTGTATTGGTACTTGTACCTCTGGGGTTATGTCATTGGTCGAATTTTTAAGTTAAATCACCCTTATTCTTTCAGTGGAAGTGTTTGCAATGTTCAAGAGTGTCACAACTATGGTAGAGTTGAGTTGTCCTTTTCCTCTGCTAGTCTGACCTTCAGGGAATCGGGCTTGATTCCAAGTATTCCCCCAAGAGTAGAATACTGTCTTCAAAAACAACTGCTTTCAAAGGGTGGGCCCACTATTAAAATATAGTAATAGCAAGATAAAAGGAACCGCCCCCTTAAGCATCAGTCTTACTTTAGGGAGAAAAGGAGTGCAGACAGCATTGCGTTCACGTGTGCATTGTATGTCAGCAGCTAGTTTAAATCTTGACTTCTCCCAGAAACCTGTCACATCTTGGGCATTCTTTGGCAATGTAGGCTCACAGATGGCAGTCACACCCATTTCAGGGGTCAAGTTGGAGTGGTGTTCTGCTCTCTGCACCTTGGTAGATTGAGTTGCAAGAGACACCACTGCAGCCAGGACATCGAGCTTCGCAGGTCGGTCTCTGATTCTGCTCCTGCCTCTACTATTCTCCTTCAGAAATCTGACTGAATACTGACCCCCACCTCTGTGGAATCCTTCCCAATGTCTTGCATGCTTGGATCTCTCCCAGTTCCAACTGGGTTTCTGAAATCTGACTGAATACGCCTGACCCCTGGATAAACAAGTCCTTATTTGGCTGATCTAGTTGCTTCCGCATATGAATCCTTCCCAATGTCCAGGGTTGGCTGTTCAATGCTTGTCCCGAGTCAGTCTGGGTGGGTGGATCTCAGTCAGTGAGTGAGTTCAGTGAGTGAGCAGTGAGTCTGTGGGTCCAGTGAGTGGCTCCGTGGCAGGCAGTGACCCAGTTCCAACTGGTGTGGTGAGTTCAGGCAGTCAGTCAGTGAGTGAATGTGAGTCAGTCAGAAGATTGTTTAGCTCAAAGTGTCTTCCTAAACTGCTGAAAGAAGAGTCCAAGTGGTCTTCCCTTGCTGTTCACAGACAGTCTTGGTCATGCCATGCTCTAGCTCAAAGTGAGGCTAGCTGTTCAGACAGTCTTGGTCAGTCTCAGGCAAACAAACAATCCTGCAGCTGCCACGTGCTCAGTGTTCTCCTTGATTTGTATCACATTTTGAACATTTTTTTCAAAATAAAATTTATTTATTTATTTGAGAGAGAGAGAGAGAGAGAGAGAGAGAGAGAGAGAGAGATTGGAGCACCAGGGCCTCAAGCCACTGCAACTAGCTCCAGATGCATGCACCACCTTGTACATCTGGCTTACATGGGTACTAGAGAATCAAACTTGAGTCCTTAGGCAAGCACCTTAACTGCTAAACCATCTCCCCAGCCCACATTTTGAACTTTTACCTTTATTTATTTATTTTTTTGGAGAGAGACACAGAAAGAGAGAGAGGGAGAGGAAGACAGATGGAGATGGGCGTGCCAGCAGCCTCTCAGCTGCTGTGAATGAAATCCAGATGTGTGTGCCCCCTTGTGGTCAAATGCGGCATTGCGCCCTTGCATCACTTTGCATCTGGCTAAACGTGGGACCTGGAGATTGGAACTGCTGGAGATTGGAACCAGCGTTCTTAGGCTTGGGAGGCAGGCACCTTAACTGCTAAGCCATCTCTCCAGCCCTGAACTTTTACTTTTAAAAAATCTTTTATTACTATTATTTATTTTGAGAGAGAGAGAGAGAATGGGTACACCAGGGCCTTCAGCTGCTGCAAATGAACTCCAGATGTATGCATCCCCTTGTGTGCTTGTGCGACATTGCACGCTTGCGTCACTGTGTACTTTTTTCTTCCCACCTGACCAGGACTTTCCAGTAACCCATTGGCTCCTCTTACCACCAGTCATCTGACCTTGGCTTGACCACTGACAGAAACAGCCTGAGACCATTGCCTTAGCTTTGACCACTAATGACCAACCTGTGAACTTGACCCTGACTTGACCACTGAGGGATGTCCTGAGATTGTGACCTGTTCTTAGACTCAGGATCAGCCTGAGTTGGTCAGCCAGGCTTAGATGCTGAAGAACAAGCTGAGACCATGAACTTGGCTTGACTACTGAGGCGCAGTGTGAGTTCACAGAACAGCAGCCCCGAACCTGCAGCTGAAAGGACGCATCTGCCCGCAGGGACAAGTTATCACCACCACACAACGTTGGCCCACTTGGGCACACATGGACCATGAACATTTTAGCCCAGCAAGGTCAGCAGACAGCCTGGTCACAGAGCTGCAGACAGCCTCGCTCTAGCCCCGAGGCAATGGCCAGGCAACAACTGTGCTATTATTTCTGGGATGTGCTCGGAGTGGCCTTGTAAGGACTGGAGCCAGATTAATTTAGCTCCCTGTCACAAATTGGAACTGACACATCATTCATGTGAGAGTCATACATGGTAAAGATTTCATTTGGCAAAGCCAAGTGTGATATGCAATATTGCTTTTTTTTTTTTCTTTCTCAAAGGAAAGGCTGCATTCCTCACTCCAGTTGCAGCAGGTGTTGATGGGCTTGGAGCTTGGGAACGGAGGTATGACGTATTACATAACTTACTGGCTGTTCTTAAAGCACAGAGCACTTATCCTGGGAGAGTAACTCTGGGTTGGCGGGGAGGGGTGGGTGGAGAGAAGCCTTGTTTAGCATGCTCAGGACTCTGATGTACATTCCCCAGTACTGTGAAAGAAAGAAAGAGAGAGAGAAAGAGAGAGAGAGGAGGGTAGAAGAGAGGTTTAAAGGAAGGAAGGAAGGAAGGAAGGAAGGAAGGAAGGAAGGAAGGAAGGAAAAAAGAAACAAAGAAAAAAGAGAGGAGATGAAAGAAAGAAAGAAAGAAAGAAAGAAAGAAAGAAAGAAAGAAAGAAAGAAAGAAAGAAAGACCCAAAAAGTACTTTGGTGTAGAACCATAGAAAATAGATTCAATCTACTCTTGCTTTCTCTTGGAGCACTAGTGTTGTCATCCAATCGCCCAGAACTAAGAAGGAGCTGAGACAAGGGTATGGGTGCCTGCATTCCAGCCTTGAGTGGCTCCATGGCCCAAGTCTTCTTCCTTGGTTCCAAAAAAAAAAAAAAAAAAAAAAAAAAAGACTCTCACCTGTTTGTCACCATGGCTTATTTGATTTCTTTGACCTGGTTGATGCCTATGCACCTCGAAGCATTGGCACAGACACTCCATCTTCTGCAGCATCTCTCTGATACACAAAAACAGGGTGAAGGCTCCCTGGTCCCCTCTGCCCCATGCACCCAGTCCTGCCCTCCCAGCCTCCCTCTACCAGCATTCATAGCACCACTGCCATGACCAGCTTGCCAGGTGGTCATAGCAATGAAATGTGAACTGCTCCATTCCCTGTTCCATCCTTCACTGAGCAATATATCCTGCCCAGAGTTCAGGGGAGGGCACAGTCAGAGACCTAAACCCTGGAGCCTCAGGCATCTACTCCAGGCATCTCGCTTCGCCTCTGTAAGAGAAAGCCTTAAAGGGAGACTGCCCTTGACCCACTGCCCAGAAGCGTGATGCCCACTCCCAAGCTCTCCAGCCCTGGCGGTGAAATATCAGTTGCTCACCTTGACCCCAGGCTCCTCCTCCAAGGTCTCTTCTGCCTCTCAAGAGATTGGCCCTCTGCCTGGTTCCTAAGTCCGATCCTGAAGTGACAGGATGATAAGGGAATCTTCACAGAAGCTGTGGGCAGCCCCGAGGTCCAGCAGCTCCAAGCAGGCTTCTTAAGGACCACTTACTGAAGGACGGCTGACTGAGAAAGGTAGCAGGAGCTTCCAGTGACTCTTGAAATGTTCACTGGCTCCAGACAAAGCTCGAAGACCAAGCCCTGCTGTTTGGTCAGCGCAGAGATGACCAGCACTCCAAAGGGCAGTCTGAGCCTCTCATTCCTGATGAATTCTATAATGATTTCAACATGAAGATTTTACTTTAAAAGAATAAAAACACACACACAAAAACCCCAGTTCTTTCCTGGAATTTATGAATGAGCACTCTTTTTTCATGAAATTCTAAGTGCTGCACAGGCTTCCTTGCGTCAAATTTCCAATGAGCTATTTATTTATTTATTTTTATTTGAAAGAGACACAGAAAGAGAGAAAGGAAGCGTTAGAAAGAGAGTGTGTGGGCGCTCCAGAGCCTCCTGCCACTGTAAACGAACTCCAGATGCATGTGCCACTTTGTTCATCTGGCTTTACGTGCGTCCTGGAGAATCGAACCCTGGACATGAGGCTTTGCAAACAAGAGCATTTAATGGTCACGCCATCTCTTGAGCACCAAAGTGTCTTTCAAAACATAGATCAAGCAGAAAGTTGCTCTCCACAAAAGTGAACCAATTCTTTTAATTTAAAAAGGGGCGGGGGCTAGAGAGATGACTCAGCAATTAAGGTATTTGCCTGCAAAACCTAAGGGTCTGAGTTCAGTTTCCCAGGACCCACGTAAAGCCATGCATCTGCCCACGCACCTCTCTCTCTTTCAAATAAATAAATAAGTTTTTCAAAAAGTAAAGAGAGGAACCACGTATGACCGTTGAAAGGCAATAAATAATTTTTCATTCTTAGGAGTTCTAGAGCCACATGGTCAGTGACAATGGATAAAGCTAGAGACTGATTTCTGCTCTTGGGTTGACTTGGTATTTCCTGCTACTGGGTATTAAACAGAAATACACATACACAAACTGAGAATGGGAGACTAAAAGGCTTTTTCTACGACAAGCAACACACAGTATTAGTCAATATCTACTTAATGCTAAACTCCAACGTTTTGCTTCTCATTTCTTCTTGCAAAGCCTTCTAAGATGCACAATAGATTTGAGCAAAGTATAGATTAAAGGCGGACTTTGAACCATGTATAGGAGCTTAAATTGGATTTCTTTATGATTTAGGATATGTTAGGTCATTCATAATTCATCAAGCACATCTTCAGTTACTTAGGAAAACTGGTACCGCCCAACATCCTCTACATGGTGCAGGAAAAAAATATATATATTTCCTGTCGTCTAAGGATGACAGGAGCCACAAGAGGAGGGAAGAGTGTGTGGAGTTTGTGCGTGTGCATTTATATATACATAGTTGCATGTGTAGACAGGCATCACAAATGTCCTGATCCCCAAACCCTGTCAAAATCATTATGGGCCGAATAAAATCACTCAAAATAAAGGTGAGGTTCCACATTAATCGCCATAAGTGTTCAAAGCAAGAGTGACGCGTGATCCTTTGTTTTCTTAGAGCAAGGAGTAGGGTGTTGTTGGGTGCCTGGTGGCTTTGAGCCCGTAATGGGTTTGATTTGCCCTGCAGATGGACAACCTGAAAGGCAGAGAGGGAAATGGCTTCCCCAGAGAAGCCTTCCAATGGTCTCTCAAAGTGGCCTGGCCACATTTCTGAGATGCCACTCAGGACCTGTGCTTTTAGCTGTTACTAACATGTCTTTGTCACCCACGGAGCCTTTGGCTCTGCCCTCCCCCACCCCCAAGCACCAGTCATATCTGCCATCAGCTCTACCTTCTTGTGGCAAAGCCCAGGTCTTTGCTGGACCACACAGTACCCGTGTGCTGAGCACGTCTGCACTTCCAGTCTGCTCACCTTGGTTCTTGTGTGACTCTCCCTTTCTTTTCTGGCTACAATAACAATACTGGCTTGTACCAGTTATTCTTTCTCTCTCTGGAGCTACTCTGCTCTGGGGAGTCTGAGGACGCTGACTATATTGGTTATAAGATCAACACATCCATGTCTCCTGGATTTGAATGGGGTTCTGTTAACGAAGAGATGCATGATGGGAACAACCCAATGCAGAAGGAAAGAGGAGAGAAACAAGGTTATGTCTCTAGTCCTGGACAGCTTTGCTGCCGTGACCCCCGAGGCCACAGCGCTGGCTCTCTGCCAAGCCCCAGCTGCAGGTCCAGGTCAAAGCTAACAGCTCCCGACTATTCTATTCACAGCGTGTCACTGCCTCCCACTGCCTCTCACAGTGCTCAGTACTGCTTGTCGAGCACTCAAGCTCTCTCTTTCCTTGGCCCTAGGGAGGAACATGCCCCCTGATTCCCTCGTCATCCAGGGGAACCATGGGAATGTTCTGTGGCACAGTTATTGTCAATTGCAGGTAAGTACAAAACTTCTTTTTCTTGACCATCAGCACTTTATAGACAAGTTGCTCCATTCCCTAGCTTGGATTCCAAGACGTAGGCAGGAAATGAAATCTGGAGCAAAACATGGAGTATTGACTACACACAAGCAGATAGTGAGCCGAGCTTTGGGGGCTGGACCGATGTTGGGTTTCCACTGTCAACCTGATTGGATTGAGAGACACCTAGAGCTGGGCTGGTGTGGGTCTCATTGGTTCCCCCGGGATCACTGGCCACCAATGTGCCGGGCGAGGGAGAGAAGAGTTGGGAAAGAAGCAGCAGGGTCCTTCCTGGAGCAGCAGGTGAGTGTGAAACACGAACACATGATGGGGCAATGAACACCCGGGAGATCATCTGACGGACAGCACTCGTTTATTCAAGGGGGGGGTGGGTTTATAAACACTTGGGGAAGGTTGAGATGGCACGTACAGACTATATGGCAATCAGATGCATAGTTTATGGGCTGTTATCTAGATAGCGGAAGGACTAGTAACTTCAAAGCTATGGGGGAAGGATAAGGGAAGGTAGGGGTAGGGCGGAAGAGGAGATTAACAGAAGGCTGTGACTTCAAAACTGTGGGGGGTGTGAAGGCTACCTGACTTTAGCCCCATGAGGGTTTCTTGGGCAGCTAGCCACAGGTCAGGAATTGTAGGGGGCAAAGTCTGACTTATGGAATGATCAGAGCCTTTTGGGGTCTGAGGGGAGCGCTTCGCCAGTTCTGCCCACTCTGGGCGATGACAGCTCACTACACCCTACAACATAGGGAAGGCCA
Organism: Orientallactaga sibirica; assembly: GCA_036365145.1. Taxonomy (NCBI): domain Eukaryota; kingdom Metazoa; phylum Chordata; class Mammalia; order Rodentia; family Dipodidae; genus Orientallactaga; species Orientallactaga sibirica. Next base: position 11,890,504 of record JAEOAD010000038.1, on the reverse strand, counting down.
TTACCGTTTCCAGGGACTTCCTGACAGAGGGCCAGCTGCGCCCCACAGCCCAGGGTCCTTGGCCATGTCCAATAGTTCAGCCTCCTCACAGGTCCAGCCTGTTACTAGCAAGGCCCAACAGGCTGGGGAGACACTTGCTTGCAAAGTATACTTCCCCTGGGATTGGTTTCCCAGTACCCACATAAAGCCCAATGCACAAAGTAGGGCATGAGTCTGGAATTTGTTTTCAGAGCAAGAGGCCCTGGTGCACCCATTTTCTATAAATAAATAAATAAAGTAAGTAAAGTAAGTAAGATTCTTTTTTTTTTTTTTTTTTTTTTTTAAAGAGACACCTAGAGCTTTGGTGAGGTACAGCTTAGGAGATGCCTGTTTCCCAAGAGGACTCAATCATTACCATCCCACAGACTAGGGTCCTAGACAGAGTCAAAAGAATGTTCAGAAAGCCAGCTGAGTGTTCACAGGCCCCTGTCTCTACCCCTTGTTCACAGAGATGTGAGCAAAAGGTCTCACGTGCCTGCTATCACAGCCATGAGGCACTGGCCCCACCCCTTGCCTTGCGCACTTAATGGGCTTCCGTCCTCTCAAAACATGAGCCAGAATAAATCCTTTCCTGACTGTAGTTGTTGTTGTTTCTTCTTTGTCAGGTATTTGGTCACGGTGACAAGAAAAGTAGCCACCACAGGGGGCCTGGTTGCTTCCATCATCCAACCTGTCAACACACAAGCACTACCCTTGGCCCTGAACCATGTACTGAGCACTCTTCAGTTATCCTCTGAGAACGGCATCTGTTTCCTGCTGAGACTCTACGTGATAATGGCTCATTTTGAAAGATTTGAAAAGTACAGAAAGTTATACATAAGCAAATACGATAATCATAGTTCTACTACTCAGACATAACTAAATATTTTGGCATGCTTCCTTCCCAAGATCTCTCTCTCTCTCTCTCTCTTTCTCTCTTCCCCTCTCTGTCTGCTGAAAGGGAAAATGTGCATATGTTTCCATAAATAAATGGGACCAATGATAATTAATTCCTTCCCAACTTCTTTCAATGAGGTGAAAATTTAGAAAAGCAATGACAATAAGCTTCGCCAATACAGCTTTGACCTTGTTTAATTGAATGGACCGGTGCCCCAGAGACAGAACACCAAGCAGGGCCAAACCACACAGTGATCTGATGGCCATTTCACCGAAGCCTGCATTTTTGCCAGGCTCTTACGGCAGGGTGGGGAAAAGAGTGGCGGAGGCCTTGCCAAAGGAAAATAAAACACGAGACCCCCGGGGGAGCAGTACAATGGCCACCCTGGTGGAGAACACACCACGCAATGTCAACCATCAGAAAATGAATGGGGCTGTCAGGAAGCTGGAATTTGGGGGAGCTGTGCTTTCCAGACACTTTATGGTGGCAGTGGAGGGGCAAGGATAATTCACCATGCCCTGTGCGGTGGCTGCTCTCCACACAGCAGGTCTGCGTTGGCACAGCAGGAGCGCCTAGTGCAGGCCAGCATTTCCTAGAATGCCAGCCTCGCTTTGCCCAAGAAGAGGCACTTGCTGGTTCTGAATGCCTGCGCTCCCCCCACCAGATTCCTGGGTGGGAAGCTTAATGCCCCAGGGTTATGGTATTTAGAAAAGGGTCATCTGGAGTGATGGGTCCTGAGGTCTGAGTCCTCATCACGTTGAATAATGGCCTCAGAAAAGAGGCTGCAGACAGCTCTGTCACCCTGCCAGCCAGATGAGGACAAATGGATGCGGGAAGGCAGGCACCATTCACGAACCAGGGAATGGGCATCCAACAGATACCAGACCGGATCTTGACTGCAGAGTCATGAACTGTGCACTGCCATTGTTTATAAGCCTCTGGTCTATGGCACGTGTAATAGTAGCTTGAACAGACTTAGTAAGGCAGCTGTGGGCTGGGTTAAGCAAGCTCTCACTGGGAGTCCTACTCTGTGTAAAGAGTTAATTGACAAAGTCAGAGTCGCAGAGGATGAACAAAATCCCAGCTCATTCTCCCCGATTCCAAACCCGTGCTTCTTCCATGGGCCATGACAGGGGAAGGCTCTGCCTTAGAGTGAACTTTAGTTTCAGTGGTGCCTGGCTAGATCACCCTTTGTCTTCTTCCTGGGAACTAGGAAGACTACATTTCCCAGTTTCCATTGCAGTTCCACTGTGGTCATGTGACAATTCAGCTAGTGGAAAGTCAGCACTTGAGAATTTCTCACTGGAGAACTCCCTTCTAATATCACAGAACTGTGTGATATTAGCTGTTTGTTTTGTTTTTTGTCACTGTAACAAGGTGCCCAAGGCCAAGTATTTCCTACAGAAAGGTGGCTCGTTTAGTTCACAGTTCTGGAGGTGCAAGAGCATGGTGGGTCTCAGCTCTGGGAGAATCTTCTAGAGACATCACACTACAGTGGATGGCCTCAAGCTGGAAATGCATTGGAGAGAAAAAGATCATATGGTAAGACAGGAAGTGGGAAAGAGTCCAGGATGAAGCTTTTTAAAAAAACAATAGCCTGTTTGTGTTCCAAAGTAAGTGCAGTCATCTCTCCTAAGGGTGAAGCTTCCTCGACACGTGTACCTTGTTTGTTTTTTTGCAATGGTTTTGAGACTTTTAGTGAACTTTCTTTCCTTCCTTCCTTCTTTCTTTTTTTAGGTTTTTTTTTTTTCAAGGTAGGGTCTTGCTCTAGCCCAGGCTGACCTGAAATTTACTATGTTGTAGTCTCTTGCTGGCCTCGAACTCACAGCTATTTTCCTACCTTCACCTCCTGAGAGGTGGGATTAAAGGCGTGAGCCACCACACCTAGCTTGAAATATTTTTTTAATTTATTACTTTTTAATAAAATGATTATACCCTTTAACCCCCCCCCCCTCCTCCATTCTGCTGAGGCTCTTCGGTGGGGTTATTCACTGTGGGGGCCAAGAGGGATGTGGGACACATTGTCTCGGGCTAGTCCTACCCACTCTGAGGCTCTTTCAATCTTTCCGTCCCCTCTTCCACAATGCTCCCTGAGCCTTGGCAGGCAAGATAGGGATCTGATTTAGTGTTGCTTTCTCTGTAGCCTCTGGATCTCTGTTTTGATGTGGTTTGAGTGACCATAGTGCCTGTCACCATTTTCCTGAAACTGGTTTCCAGACTAGCAGTGAGAGCAGTATTTGTGTCACCACTTCCCCTGTAATGACTTCAGGGGCAAGGGCACATGAGGTGGAGATGACCAGTCTCCTGGTAGACTGGTCAGCTCTCTTCTTGATGTGTGGATGGATCTTTGTTCTCTCCCATAGTCCCTTCCATCCTACACGTGCACCAGCCTCTACCCTGAGACTCCACTTTTTAAAAAATTTCTTAAATATTTTTATTATTTATTTGCTCTTACAATCTTTCAGCCCCCTCTCCCGCAAAATCCCCTGAACCATGGTGGGTGAGTTTTAAGTCTACTTCAGTGATGAGCTCTTAGGAGCCTCTGGGTCTCTGCTTTGGTGGGTGTTGAGTATCCCCAGGGTCTGTCTCCTTCACCCTGGCACTGATGATCAGGTTCAGCATGGAAGCAGCATTCTTGCTCATCTCCCCAGTTCCTCTGTGGTTTCAGCTCTGGTTTGGCTGAAGTGCGAGGGGTGGTTTATCTCCTCTGGTCTCGCTACCTTGTGAAAAAGAAAAACAGATTCTCCAACAAAGAGTGAAGTCAGCATAGTTTAAATGGGATAAACATTATTAATTTAAAGAGAACTTGAGGTATATAACCCCTCCTTTTACCAAAGACTAGTGAGAGCTTGACACTGGAGAGCATAATCTTTGTCTCCGCAGGATTCTGACCTGGTTCCCAATTCCAGATGTGGGTTCCTTTCCACTGAGGCATTGCTTAGCCAATCCGAAAGCTATTGGTTACCCACCAAGGCAGTGTGCCACCATTGCACTCCTGTCAGGGAGTTTGCTTCTGAGTGGGTTGGACCTCTGGTTGCACAGACCATTGTTGGCCACTTTCCCCCAGTAGCTCATGTAGGGCTTAGATGGGCTAATTATCTGGGGACTGGCTCTCTTCTGAATTCCAGCCAGGTCTCTCCTTGCTCTGTGTCAGCAGTATATAGTGCCTTCATCAAGGGTCTTACCTTTTCCTCAGGTGGGTTACCAAGTGTTTTGACACAAGCCTGTCTTGTTTTGGGGACCTCATAGGTCTCTCTGATCAGCAGCTCATTGTGGGTAGCAACTGATTTCTCGTACTGGGAGTTACAGGTCAAAGACAAAAAAATTTTTTTAAGGTTAGGCTTCATTCCACCCTCTCCAGGGTCCTTCTTTTCAGGTGCTCCCCATTACTCCTGTTGAAGGTTATATCTTTTTGTCCATCTTCAAGGGTAAAAGTTTCCATGGTAACAGTTCATTTTGGATTTCGTTTTGTGTTTGTTTTTCTACACCCTCCTCTTCCCCTCCCTCCAAACCCTTCCATCCCTATTGTCAGGGCCTTGAGTTGCCTTTCAGATATGTCAGCAACTCAAGCTGGTCCAGGTTAGGAACCTCACATGAGTGAGACCATGCGGCATTTGTCTTTCTGTGATTGTGTGAGTTCGCTGAGTGTGATCTGTTCCAAGTCCATCCATTTTTCTACTAATTTCATTGTATCTTTTTTTCTTACAGCTGAGTATAATTCCATTGTGTAAATGTACCACAATTTTGTTATACATTCATCCAATAATGGGCACCTGGGTTGATTCCAGTTCTTAGCTATTATGAATTGAGCAGCTATAAACATGGTTGAGCAAATACCTCTGTAGAAATATGGAGCATTTAGGGTAAATGCCCAGTGAGGGAATAATTGGGTCTGTTGGCAGCTCTAGATTCATCCTTTTCAGGAATCTCCATATTGATTCCCATAGTGGTTGTACAAGTTTACATTCCCACCAACAGTGAATGAGGGCTCCTCTTTGCCCACATCCTCACCAACATTTGTTGTCATTCGATTTTTTAGTGATTGTCGTCCTTACTGGAGTAAGGTGGAATCTCATAGTTGTTTTAATTTGCATTTCCCGGATGGTTAGGGATGTTGAACATTTTTTTAATGTGTGTTATCCATTTGTATTTCTTCCTCTGAGAACTCCCTATTCTGTTCTCTGCCCTATTTTTGGAGTGGGTTGTTTGATTTTTCATTTTCAAGCAGAAAGAGATAGAGAGAAGACAGGCAGAGAGAATGGGCACTCTAGGGCCTCCAGCTACTGCAAACAAACTTCAGATGCATGTGCCACTTTGTGTATCTGACTTTACGCCTTAACCACTGGAGCCACCTCTCCAGCCGAGACTCTACTTTTTTTTTTTTTTTTGGAGAGAGACAGAGAGAGAGGGAGAGGAAGACAGATTGAGAATGGGCGCACCAGCAGTCTCTCAGCTGCTGTGAATGAAATCCAGATGTATGCGCCCCCTTGTGGTCAAGTGCAGCATTGCACCCTTGCGTCACTTTGCATCTGGCTAAACGTGGAACCTGGAGATTGGAACCGCTGGAGATTGGAACCAGTGTTCTTAGGCTTAGGAGGCAGGCGCCTTAACCGCTAAGCCATCTCTCAGCTGAGACTCTACCTTTTAACGTTCTCACTATCTCTCAGTGTCACCACGGGGGACTAAGCTTGGTGCCTACAGATCTTTGGGACATGCAGGGAAAGTGTATCCAAACAAAATGAAGCATGTAAGGCAAACACGTCCAGATGCCTACACGGAACAAAACACATGTGGATTCCTGTGTGAGACATCACACCTGGGTGCCCCCATGGAACAGAAGAACATAAGTGGATACTGCTGGGAGGAAGGAACCCAGGGAAAGCCACTGGACCCACACAGAACTGGGAAATGAATGGGCAATCAATATATTAAGCAAGTATTCTTTTGTGAAGTCAGACTTTTGGGGTTGTTTGTTATCACATACTTCACACATTGCCTTGACTATTGTGGCTTGGCACCTAAGACATTCATAGCAAATGTGTCTTTCGCAGTGACGATATGTATGAATGGAGCTATAGGCCAGGAGATTTCTCATCCAATCCAGGAAGACTGGGAAGGAAGACATCTGTTGTGCCCCCACCACATTCTGAGTCCTGCAGGAATGTCGTCATACTTACCCACCCTCTCACTGAAAGGGATCTTTTGGAGTGCCTTGGTGTAGACAGTATCGTATCCCAAACTGGGGGTTACTTATTCAGCAGATATTTATGAAGTCTCTACACGGGACAAGGCACCTCGATTCACTGGGAGATGGGAACTGATGCTATTGAACTTCAACTGTGCCTGAGCTGAGTGAGGGACACGGTTGTAAAAGACTGGCACTCATTAAACAGGGTAGTGTGGGCAGTTACTAGAGAGTGAGGTATTAAAGCTGGAGGCCGATCTGCCTGGATTCCCAAATGACTAGAGGAAGCACATGGCTCCCCCTACCAGGCACACCTTGGATTGCCCTCAGTGCAAGAAATAATCTATTTTTTAAAATATATCTTATTTATTTATTTATTTATTTATTTAGTTATGTGTTTGAAAGAGAAAGAGACTGAGAGAGAGAAAAGAGAGAGAGAGAGAGAGAGAGAGAGAAAGCGATAGAGTGGCCTCCAGCCATTGCAAATGAACTCCAGACTTATGCACCACCTTGTACATCTGGCTTATGTGGGTCCTGGGGAATCAAACTGGGGTCCTTTGGCTTTGCGGGCAAATGCCTTAACCACTAAGCCATCTCTCCAGCCCAAGAAATAAACTATTACATTGACTCGTTACATGGTCAGGGTCTAGCTTGAGCTCATGAATGTAACAATGTCTGAGAATGAAGGACTGAGAACTCACGGGGTTGAAGACGTGGTTATCTTTGGACCAGACATTTCACTTCCATGTGTTGTGTTCTCAACAGTACATCCTGTGATTCATCCCAGGTAAGGAAAATAGCTGCATTGTAATAAAACTTATTGCTGTATAGTATTCCACTGTGTGCCCAAGTCTGTGTGCATGTATGCACCTCACTATAACTATCAGAAAAAGACGTGTTTCGGAAAAAACCTCCTCATGTACATTTCAAAACTATGCAAAATTTGAACTCCATATGTTTCAAGGAATAATCGGGAGGAAGACAGTGGAAGAAAAAAAGGGGTTCAGTGTAGTTCGTGCATCTGGGGAGAGAGAAACACTGAGTTGGGAGCAGCGAGGGGAGCAGGCAGGGTTCTAGAGGTGGTAGTGAAATGTTAACACTTAGCCTCAGACCATGTATTCAGTGGTATTGCTTTGACCATTCTTCTTGCATGAAATGTGTAGCCTTGCAGGAAATAACCCTGCATAAGATTAGAGAGATCCAAGGCCTATAAAGCTGGGAGATCTTGGTCCCAGAGAGGGGAGATGGCTGGAGACAGCAAGCCTATCTGCCTAGGGATGTCTAGAGGTTAACGCGCAGGGGTTGCCAGCAGGATGGACATGGGGGCAAGCATGTCCTATGAGTCTAGTATGTTCCCACAGATAACCATCCATGTGACTTAGTGTCCTAGACAAGATCTGGACAGAGTGGCCTGTGGAGGGTGTGGAGAATGCCGGGCATGAAGGCGGGAATGCCTTCACTGAACACTCCTTCACCATCTCTCTTGGTGAGGAACAGCAAATGCTGCAGATGGAAGGCCAGAAGAGACTTGGCTTTTGTTTGCCTTTAAAGAAGACGATGGGGTGAGGGTGATCTGGGAGCAAAAATGTGCCTCAACTTGCGAGGCTTGAGATCCAAGAGAACAGCAGACAAAGCCGGGCATGGCGGTGCACGCCTTTAATCCCAGCACTCGGGGATTGGGGGGCTGAGGGGGAGAGGTAGGAGGATCACCGTGAGTTCGAGGCCACCCTGAGACTACGGAGTTAATTCCAGGTCTGCCTGAGCTAGAGTGAGACCCTGCCTTGAAAAATAAATAAATAAATAAATAAATAAATAAATAAATAAATAAATAAATGAAGAATTGCAGACCGTGGTTGCAAAGGGCAAGGTTGAAGAGGGCGAGGAAGACTTAAGACTAGGGAACCAATCCAGGCTGATATAAGGAGGTGAAGGAGGGAGGAGAGAAGAGGTGAGGCTGGGTGGGGGGACTGTTGCAGAGGGACATCTCCAGAGGTCATCAGATCAGCGGGTGGGGGTGGGCAGTACAGGAGAGCTGGGCCGAGCAGAATGCAGTTCAGAGCAGCTAATACCTGGGCGGAGCATGAGGTGTGGTGATGCAGACATGAGGCCCTGTCCAGCCAGATCCAGAATGAGCTCCTGGGTGGACATTAGCTCCAGGGTCCGGAAGGGCAGTCGGAGAAGAATAGGGAAAACAAAGCTAGTGGCCACACAGCTTGGCTGTGGCTGGGAGACATACCACTGGTCATAGCTACGGTGTCCAGAGTTTAGCCTGCCAATAGCTCACATCTGTGCACCATGGCCTGGAAGGAGTCTGCTTTGAAGGTGCAGCGGGCCTAGGTCCCCGCTGCTGGGAACTCCTCACTGTGAGGACACAGGGATAAAGAAGGGGGTTCGTGGAACTTGTGTTCTTATCCCATACGAACCCATCTAACTTCTCACAGTCTCATCTGACAACTGGGGAAACAGGGCTCAGGTCAGTCAGGAGGCTGGTCTAGTTCTACTCAGCAGAGACGGACATGAGTCGGCCTGACTCCACCCAGCCTCGTGGAAAGTTTCTAAATAACAGAGGAGTGTCGCTGAGCAAATCAGGCCAGCACTCCCTGCGCTGTCTGGAACACGCGGGAGGCATCTGGAATTCTATTTCGACGCTCCATCCTAGAATGCCCTTCTGTCATCACTTGCCACCTTTGCGATGCCAGAGATGCTGACATTTATATTTTTAAACCCTTTTTGTCAGAATTAATGCTATCACTCTCAGGTGCAGAGAGGAGCACCTGCAATATATTGTAAACAAAAAAAAAAAAATCCTGGTATTACATAAGACATTAAAATTGGAACAAAAACTTGAATTTAAACCAGTTCAGCTCCATATTTAACAGCAAAGGCTGAACAATGTGGAAACCTTTTCTCTATTCAGAGTCTTCCAAGAACAAAGGAAATTGTCCCCAAATAAAGCAATAACCTAATACCATATTAATAATAACCTTGCATTTGTATAACCTTCTTCCTTTTACAAAGCGTTTTCACATCTGCCATCTTGCAGGGAGGTGACTTCAGGCACAATTGTAGTTATTAAACAAAACCAAGAGTTTATTATAAGGTTATCTTTGAACAACCACCAATCTGCCTTCCACGCTGTCTCCACAGTTAAGCTCTCTCACGAGCAGTTCTATTGAGATCACTTCTGGGTCACAAAGCATTTGAATCCTCTCCATTGAAGGAAGTCACAAGATCCTGATGTGCTTGGAACATGTTGTGATCTGACCTCTAACGCTTGCTCAACTCATTCTCTTCACGTGGTGCCAGGAGGTTAGGAAAAGTCACGCGGCCTGAGGACAGAGCAGGCCTCTGAGTCTTCTGGGCCCTTCTTCCCCTCTCCAGCTAAGTTGTGTCTTTCCTTCATACCTTGATTATTCAGCCAGAACAAGGCAACTGCAATGCAAAATCCTGAAGGAACTAGCTATCTTTGGCATACACTGGCCTTCTGGAGTCAGGCCTGGCAGTGAGCAGAAACAGGGGGTAGAAATAAGAGATAAATGGCATCCATGACCCAAAGTGCTGAGCCTGAAGTTCCTCCATGGACCATCTTATGACACCCACCTAGCAGCCTCGGTGTCCTTTTAATGACTAGTGGCCATTTCATTGAGGAAACAGACCCAGGAAGAGGAAATAATCTGCTGAGGTCCCCAGGCTAGTGATCATGGACAGTGAGACTTGAAGCCCACTGTGCCCATACTCACTGCTGCCACCCCTCACACAGCTGCAGCGAGGAACATTCAAATAACACATGTGCACCTGCACACACGTGTGCATAGTCATGTCTTTACACGACGTCCACCCTCACCTAACACACTACACACATCCATTCTCCAAGGGAAAAGTTTGAGCCAGGGCTGTGGCAGCACCATAGGGTAGGTGTTGATCACTGGAAAGCTGGGAGAATTCTTTTCTGAGGAGTCCAAGTCTTAGTCTGCAGGAGGCTGGAGAATCCTGAGGTTGCCTCTGGGGTGACGGGACTGTGAGTCAGAAAAAAAAATGCAGCACCTCACCCCAGTCCCTTGTGTAGTACGAAGAGTCACTTGTATAGCTCAGGGCAGATCTGTGAAGAAGGCAGAGTTATTCCAGAAGTTCTCTTAGAAAAGGGATGCTGAGGACAAGAGATCTGAAGAAGGCAGACACGTGGACAGGTTAGGACATGGAGGGACCCGGAAGTCACAGAACACATCTCATATTCAAAGGAAGTTGGATACAGCACTGATTCCCAAGCTCCCGAATCCCAGCGTCCAATCATGCGTTCATTCACCCAGTGTTTGTTCCCAAGAGCAAATGTCCCTATCTGTGTGCCAGAGGAGGAAGGGGTAGAGGTTGGGGAGACATAGGCAGAGGAGGATGCCCATGAGGCGAGCAAGGAAAGCTATCACGGAGCCTTAGGAAACACAGGAATAGAGCTGCTCCCCTCTCAGAGCTTAGGGGCCTCTTCTGCAATGGAAACAGCACCCACCACAGGAGGCCGGAAGGTTCAAGTGAGATCAGAAGGGACAAGAACGCAGTGAACACCACACTTCCTCTAAGCCAGGGACGGGGCCAGAGAACCTCACGGAGCCCAGTGTAGCCCGTGGATCCATGCAAAAGCACAACATCAGCCAAGGGGCACAGACCCTGGGCATCTGCCCAGCCCTGAAGCCTTCATAGCCTTTCTGTGTGCTGAGCCGTACTGATGAGACAAGGGAGCAGAGAGGTGTCAAGGTGCTAGCTGAACCCACCACCACAGGTAACTGATCGAGGCAGAAGTTAAAACCCAACCCTGTCTTTAAATGAATGATTTTCTTTGGGATAATTTTAGATGTACAGACAAGTTACAGAGACAGTGCTAAGACTTTCCTGGCCCACTTTCCCCGCACTGTTCACACCTCTCATTGCACGGTGCATTTGTCAAAGCAGGAACCGCCATCTTCACTTCACTATTCACAAACTTCACATTGTGTTTGGGTTCTGCCAGGTTTTCTGTCCCACGATCTGTCCAGGGCCGTGTTGTATTCACTTGCTCTATCTACGTGGTCTCCTCTGGTCTGTGATGCTTTCTCCTTCTGCCTTTGTTGTCTGGTGCAAAGAACTAACCCTACTCGAAACAATGAAGTGTTTCTTGACGCGTCAGCAGCCACTATGCAACCAGGAGAGAAAGCAAGAGCAGACAGAAGGAGGCGTGGCCTCTGTTAGCTCATTATCCTACTGCTGAATTGCTTGTCCCTGGTTTACTAATTGACTATTTAGACCAAAAAAATTAGGCAGACTTTTATGTATTTTTAAAATATTTACTTATTTATTTATTTATTTATTTATGAGAGAGAAAGAGCCAGGGCCTCTTGCAGTTGAAATTGAACCCCAAATGCCACTTTGTGCATCTGGCTTTACATGGGTGCTGAGGAACCAACCCCAGGCTGTCATGCTTTTCAATCAAGTGCTTTTAACCACTGAGCTATCTCCCCAGCTCATTATTAGACAGACTTTTCTATTGCTAGGCTTAGAGAATATTCATCTCTGACCTTATGAGAAAAAAATGTATAATGACATTACGCTGAGTTTAAGAGCTATTTTTTAATCCCATTGTCATAGGTCAACCCCCCCTCCTCATCGGGGTGTCATGGTTTCAATGTGAAAAGTCTCCCATAGGCTCGTGAGTGTGACCACTTTGTGTAGTTACCTTCTCATTGCTGGGACAAAATGCTCAACCAGAAGCAGCTTTACAAAAGGAAAGGGCTTGTGTCCATCTTATAGAATTAAGGGGAATTTCATCATGGCAGGAGAAGCATGGCAGGAGCAGACAGCCAGCCATCACCTCTCCTCACCAGCAGACAAGAAGTAGAGACCGTGAGCCCTGAACGCCCAGTGGGACTGGATTAACAGCCCCCAAGGCCCACTCCCAGAGACAGACCTCTTCCAGCAAGGCTGTACCTCCCAAAGGCTCTGTCAGCTTTGAGTAAGTATGAGGCTTAATCACAAAGACATGAGGCTTCGGAGGAGATTTTCCATTCAAACCACTACACCTGGTCCCCAGCTGGTATAGTGCTATTTGGGGAAATTATAGAAGAGTCTTCAGGAGTTGGGGCCTACCTGTAGGATGTGGGGTACAGGGTTTGAGGGTGATAGTCTGGTCTCACTTCCACTAGAGATGTGGGGCAGTCCCAGCAACACACTTCTGCAGCCATGGGTGTCACAATGCCTTCCCTGCCATGGAGGGACTTGACCTCCGGAACCACAAGCTAAAGTAAGCACTTCCACCCTTAGGCTGTTTCAGTCATATATTTTGTCTTAGTGAAGAGAAAAATAATTAATATAGGGGTTTTATCAGTAAGAGAACATACACAGCAGTGACTCTCATACGATCATCAGCAAGTTAGTTGGTGGAGCGGGAACATTAATGCTCTCCATTCCCAAATCAGTGCTCATCCAACTCATTTCAACAAATATCCTCCCAACAGCTACCACGTTGGCTGGCCCCTCTCCTTCCAGCTTCTAAGTTGGGTCCAGCTTGCAAGAGAAATAGAACTCTAAGATCCCCAGGTTCCACAAGGGCCACTGTACACAGGACCCACTCCCTGCACAGCAGTGCAGTTGTAGCCATTCTCTTTTGTTCCCTGAGAAGAATTTGAACTTGACATTTCTTTATCTGCCCTAACAAGAAAAGCAAAGCCACTGTCATTGCAAGCACAGGAGATCATTTACAAAATCATGAAGACAGACTTTCGAGTCCTTCAGAGTATCTCTTCCTGTAGAATATTAATTTGGCCTACTTTGTTGGCAAGAGAGCTTTGGAAGGGTGCCAAAAATGTATGGCAATTAATCAACAGGAAATAAACTAAACACAAATTGCAGATTCTTGTCAGAAAGTGTATGCCCTGACGTCTTGCTTTTCAAAGACAAACTTGCTTTGTTAGTCAAACGGGCAGTTCTAGTTTCCAAGGGTCAATTCCAGCAACACAAGCCACAGTAAGTAGACAACCAGGAAAGGGAAGCAGGCCACAAGAAGAGGCCTGCTGGAGAAGCGAGGGCTCTGACCTGGATGTCACGGTCATGCTGGATGCTGTCGGCATTGGAGACCTCACTGGAGAGTCAGATCAAGGCGCCCCAGAATCTGCAGCCTGGCTCCTTGAGGTCCGTTTCCACTGTGGACATTCAGGTCTTGCCCAGCCCTCAAAGCCAGCCCCACATGGCAAGAGGTATCAGATGTCCAAGACATCAGATCCATGGTTCCAGTCCCAAGGCCAGGACGTCTGGAAACACCCTAGTAGTGAGGAGTTTGTACTCTGTTTCTCCCAGGGCAGGGTTGGATTGGAGGAAGCTGCAGCTGCCCAGTGATCTTGCTTGTATACCTTGCCTTCATTTTCTAGGGCTACACAAACTTGTTCAAATATGTATGCTTTAAAGATTCTGAAGGCTAGAGGTCCAAAACAGGGCAGAGCTACACACTCTCTGCAGGGTCAGGGAGAGACTGTTCCTTGAATCTTCCAGCTTTGGGAAGTGCTAGGTGATGGCTGCATCATTTCAACCTTTGCCTCTTACTTCACAAGGGTGCCCCCTCAACGGCCCATGTTCTCTGTGTGTGCTTTACAAGGCACCCTTCATTCAATTTAGGATGCCCGTATAACCCAAGATGATCTCATCACAAGATGCTTAGCTTAAAATCACACCCACTGTCATGGTTCTCTTCTTGTTGCTGGGACAAAACATCTGACCAGAAGCAGCTTATGGAAGGAAAGGGTTCATTTTATCCTACAGTTTCAAGGGAAAGCCTCATCATGGCGGGGGGAGCACGGCAGGAATAGATAGCAGACATCGCATCTTCACGTCGACAGCAAGGAAGGAGCACGAGCAAGCTAAGTGCAACAAGAGGGACTGGTCTATAATGTCCTGAGGCCTGCCCCCAGTGACACACCTCCCCCAGCAATACTCTACCTCCTACAGGCTCCACAAACTTCCCAAACAATGGCACCAGCTGGGGACCAGGCATTCAAACACTTGGGACCATGGGGGACATTTCCTGTTGAAATCACCCACACTTGCTCAGACCCTTCTGTTCAAATATCCACAGGTTCCAGGAACTTGAATGGAGACTGCATCTAGGAGATCTTTCATCAGTCTTCTCTGCCCCTCTCTTCTGTGTTGGGAATAAGACTGAGCTCTAATGAGCCGAGCTATGTGATATGAAAGCAGGAACCCACCCTCTTCCTTACTGCATCCCTGGTGCAGAGAAGAGAAAACCTTCAGGGGTGGACCTCCAGCCAGCTGGATACAAACACTGTATCCTTCGGACATAGGAGGATCAAGCTGGATTCTTGGTCTAATTTGGAGCTCTTCCTTGAAATCATTGTCATCTAATGATTCTTTCCTGTTTTCTAAGGCCAGGCCAGGAATACAGGCTATATCTGACACAGTCTTCATTCTCAAGGTGGTCCCCAGTTCCCGATCTTGGGAGTAAGACTTGCTGGTTTACATCTCTGATCTTTCATATACCTCTTTAAAAATACTTGAGACTGACAAGCTTAGGGAAACAGGAGCAATTCAAAATGTTTTTGACTGTTTTTGGGTAAGTGCCAAGACAAAAATAGACACAACCTAATAGTACATGTTTTCCCCTGTTGTTTAAGATAATATCTAACGTATATGCATGCTGGCTGTGTGTTGGGCCAGGGTCTTTGCAAATAACATTCTCAATTTGGAAGTCTCTTTTCTCCACCTTGCATGGGACTTCTTTATTCTCTTTCTGGCCTCACTTTTTAAAAAAAAGATTTTATTTTTATTTATTTATTAGAGCTAGAGAGAGGGAGAGAGAGTGAGAATGGGGACGTCAGGGCTTCTAGCCGTTGCAAACGAACTCCAGATGCATGTGGCACCATGTGCATCTGGCTTAAGTGGGACCTGGAGAATCGAGCCAGGGTCCTTAGGCTTCGCAGGCATGTGCCTTAATGGCTAAGCCATCTCTCCAGCCCCTGGACTCACTTTATAGATCTGTTCTACATTGACATATGCTCCATTGATATATAAAGTTAACTACCTCCTTTTCTCCCTCATGCATATGCATTTAGTGTTGTCCTCCAAACCCTCTGGGATTATTTTAAGTTTCTATATACTCGTATGTTGTGTAACTCACCAGCACTTCAGCTCCATGCAGCCAGGCACCACTTTCCCAGTGCCTGATAGTTGACCTGACCTGTACAGTAGTAGCCAGTGGATGGATAAGCAGATGGAGGAGTGGAGGGTAGGATGAGGGTCATATAGAAGGACAGGCAATCCTTTGACAGTTCAGGAAGTCTGATGGCATGAGCAGGTCCAGACGAGACTCGCAACAGTGTCTCAAATGCAGCCCCTTCCTAATGCCCTTATTTGACAGTTAATGGACCTCCCAGAGGGCAAGGCCTGGACTCTGGTTTAATTGACACTAAAGGCAAGTGAGAGAAAGGGGGGGGACTAGGAAGACTGGAACCTGCTGTACTGTGTGGCCCACAATGTAGCTGTGAGGGGAGGTAGAGGAAGAGTTGGGCACTGTATCCTCACCAACCCTGAAGTTGGTCTGCTTGTTCTGCCTGTATGCTTCAAAACAGTTATTTAGGGCTGGGAGGATTGATTAGTGGTTAAGGCACTAGCTTGAAAAACTAAAGGACCCAGGTTCAATTCCCCAGGACCCACGTAAGCTAGGTGCACAAGGTGGCACATGCTTCTGGAGTTCGTTTGCAGCTGCTAAAGGCCCTGGAGCACCCATCCCCCACCCCAGAATATAAATAAAAATAAAACATAAAAAGTTACATAGTTATGCACATTATACCCTGATTGTCCAAGTTTATGAAGGGAACACTTTAATAGGCCAAGTGCTAGTAAGAACCTGAGTTCCGCTTCCCAGCACCTGCATAAAAGCTGGGCACAGTACTGCCCACCTGTCACTCCACTTCACTCACTCCACGTTCAATGAGACACCCTGTATAAAAAAAAAAAAAAAGAGGGACAATGACTGAAGAAGACACCTGGAGTGGAACTCTGTTCTCCACATGCATGTGTGCACACACGCATGCAACCACACACATATGAACATGCATACACATGTGCAAGCCCACCACACCCACATACACTTACAAAAAGACAAAAAGCAACTTGAGAATGTAGTGATGGGGACAGGTTTGTGAAAGAGCTCGAATCTCAGGTGGAGGTGGAGATGCTTCAGACAGCTCAGAGAGAAAAGACTGGGGTGAGGCTTGGCACCTCCTTTGCTGAGAACAAGAAGGAAGCAAGGCAACAGTGGGTGTAAAACATCTTTATAATGATGACAGTGGTAGCAACGATGAGAAATCATCATGTGCGTGATTTCTGTTGGCCCAACCTTTGTTCTATATACACTGCACACACTTGATCCCTCTAACACCTTAGAATGGTGGAACAACTTTCTCCTGAAGTCACAAGTCTATAGATCGAAATGCAAGTCAGCCGAGTTCAAGCCAACACTCTCGCCCATTGCTTATGGATGCAGAAGTATCATGAATGAACTTGATTCTAGTTCCCATTCCCCATCGAGGAATGAATGACCACAGTAGACAGCCAATCACAGACCTGCACTGTCCTGCACACATGTGAAGACATTACTGGGAATTACTCCCCGGGACTCTCCTCTTCTTTCCAGAAAGGGTCATGACCACCCAGCACCCACCAACCCGAAAAGCCAAGTGTGACGTCCAGGCTGGGTGAGAAGTAGGTGTCTCTTCATGTTCCTTCTCCACTGTTGAGACCCCTGGGAAAATGCAAGCACCCCCTGTTCTACAAGCAAGAAATAGACATTTGGAAAATGGATTAGGTACTTTTATCATTGTTGTGACCAAATACCCGACAAGAAGCAACTTAAGGGAGAGGGAGTTTCTTTTGTGTTACAGTTCAAGGAGATGCACTGCATCACACAGGGCAGGCGTGGTGGCAGGAACAGGGAGCAGCTGGTCACATGGCAGCTATAGTCAGGAAGCACAGAGAGATGAATGCTGCTGCTGTTTATTTGCTTCTCCTGGGACCCAAACCCATGGAATGATGCTGCCCACAGTTATGGTGAGTCTTCCCACCTCAGTGAGCCTAATCTAGACTCTCCCTCACAGACATGTGCAAGGTTTATCTCCTAGCTGGTTCTACAGCCAATCAGCTGACAACCGAGATGGACTGTGGTAGTTTGAATATATGTCCCCCAATATATTCAGTATTTTATTAGTTATAGTTTGCATCTGCAATCACCTTGCTAGAGGCAATGTCACTGGGGGCCGGTCTTAAGGTGTTAATGGTGGGTTTGAGATTCCATTGTAAAGATATGCAAATGTGCCTAGCAGGAGTTCCTGAAGTGTGCTGTGTGACCTTTTGGCTGTAGTTTTTGCTCTGTGTGCTGTGGTGGCTGGTTGGTTTCTCTCTCTCTTGCTTGGCCCTGTGGAGAGCAGGCCACTTCTCTTGCCATTATGGAACTTCCCCTGGATCTGTAAATTTCAATAAATAATATCCCTTCCTCCATAACTGTGCCCGGTCTGGAAGTTCATCTCAGCGAACCTGAAGTTGTCTGCAACATGGACCATCACAGGAGGTTAAGCCATCAGTAGTCCAAGGTTTATTCATCACAGTGGCAAGCATAGTAGTCATGGGCCTTATCTGATGGCCCTTCACTTATATCTTAAGTTTTCATTCTCTACCAGGAAAGAGCTAAGAATGTGTACCCCAAAGCACTACACTCAGAATAGAATCTTCTGCATGGCGTCATGGTCGGGTTGGACTATGTGCATTGTGGGGTTAGGGTCAGAGGGGAGATATGTGCCATAGTGTTAAGACCACATTAGAAGACATTGTTTATTGGACTCCAGATTACAGAAAACACTTGGAACTGGCAGACACTATTACGTTTACTTTTTTTACACCGAGTACAGACAACTTGGTTTCAGTTCACTTTGGGTTTGAAGCGACCTATCCAAGTCAGCTTTATTTATCTAATGAAACATATGAATACACTTCTTATTACACCCAGGGTCTGTTACATCCAAAGCAATGGCTGGGTTGGGTTTCTGTTCCCATTCGGCTCTGGGATCCAACGCACTAGCAGATGGCACTCGGCTCCCTTCTGGCCCGACGCTGAGAAGTAGAGAAAAGGGGGAGGATTTTTTTTTTTTTCTAGAGCCTGCAAGGAAGTGTCTGTGACACCCATCAAGGATGCAGCCTGGCGTCACCGGGGACACAGGGTCTGTTCTCAAAGGTGAAGCAGGTGGCATTTCAAACATGTGTCCATGGTTCTCAGGCACAGAGACTTTGCTCAAGCCAAAAGCTAATGATGAGAGAAAAGGCGTCAGAGGCATGTCTGCAGCCTAAGAGCTGACTTATAAATAAAGAAGCTCTGGTAGGGAGCGCGTTGTCATCTGTCCATCCATTCATTGACTGAACGTTGGAGCAGCTGCCACTGAACCCCTCAGGTTCATTTGATGATTTCAAATTTCTAACTAAAACTAAATAAATAAATATACACTGACACGAAGTTGTGAAAATATTGCAGATACGTTCTGGGGGGCGTCCTTCCGCTTGCTTCTCCCAAGGGTGATGTCTTCTTGAATTATGTACATCAAAACCAGGAAATGCATGTTGGTGCAATCTACACATCTGACTCAGAGCTCGTTAGCTTTTTTTTTTTTTTTAATCTATACTTGTGAGCTGGAGAGATGGCTTAATGGTTAAGGCATCTGCCTGCAAAGCCAAAGGATCCCGCTTCGATTCTCCAGGACTCATGTAAGCCAGTTGCACAAGGTGGCCCATGCATCTGGAGTTCGTTTGCAGTGGCTGGAGGCCCTGGAGCACCCATTCTCTTTCTCTCCCTCTGCCTCTTTCTCTCTCTCAAATAAATAAATAAAATATATTAAAAATGACTTACATCCATACCTGTGTGTCTGTGTGTGTATGTGTGCATGTGTGTGCGTGTTTGTCTATGCTGTTTTCTGACATATGCACTTTTGTGTGGCTATCCCCACCACGCCTTTGGCTTCCATCCCATTCTGAGATGTATCTGTATTCATTAGAGCCAGTGCTGAGAAGTAGCAGAACCATCCCAGTGCTGCCAGGGAGTGGGGACTACGCTTATCATCTGGATGTGTTTCCTTCCGAGGTCTGTGAGTGGCTTTGTGTTGTTTTGCTGTCCCGGAGCACCTACGACGGGATCATTTTCAGCATCGTCTGTTACCTCTGTACACCACCTACATCCCTGGAGGGATTTGTGAGTCAGGTGCAGGGATGTCTTTATCGATCTCTGCTGCACACAGGAACAGATAAGTGACTGGCCCCGAGTCACAGTGTCCATGGGGCGAGCACTGGCAGGACTTTGGAACCCTCTTGCTCGCTGCAGTTCCTGGATGCTCCAGTTTCTTCCAACCCTGAAAAGCCAAGGGGAAAACTTGCAGATGCATCATTCCATCTCATCACCTCAAAGGCCTATCGATAACACCGAGCCAAATGGCCATGTTTGGAGGAGAACAAAACTTAGGTCCCTCCAGGTTACTGACCAACACCACACACCTCGTAAGAAGAAGACAGAAATTCATCTGATGCTCCACTGCTTAGATCAATATGTACTGCTAGACCAGGGAGGCAGCAAGAAAACCCTCCGGAGCCCACATCCCCCAGTTCCCACGCCTGTGTCCATGGCAACTTGGTCACAAACACTTGTCCGTACCCGTCTGGGATGAGGCTTGGCACCTCCTTTGCTGAGAACACCAGGCAGCCACTCTCACACCCTCCACTCGCCAGTTTGGCATCCCGGCTGAAACCTGTCCTTGCTCCCAACACAGTGCCATCCTGATACGTGTCGTGTGGCCTGAGCGAGGGCCAAGACACGGACTAGGTTCCACTTAAGTGTGCCTTGATGGCTTCCCGTGGAGAAGGCAAATAGTCTCTAATCTGTTATTTGTACAATTAAGAAGCTTGTAAAGGCACATATGAAAATCTGAGCAGACCCTTAGCAAATCAAAGAGCAGAATTTCAATAAGGGCACTGCATTAACTCTGAGCTGGCAAGAGCTTATAATAAAAGTACAGTAATGAGCAAGCTTTATGATAAAATTAATGTAATTAATTAGTGTTTGTAAAGGACTTCAGGATCACAGGGTGAAAGGTGCCAGCTAGAGAAAAAGTCATCTCAGAAATTACCACTATTATCATCTTAAGACACGGCATACATTATGTACTATGTGAGTATTTCCAAGCGTATATTCATGTCCCAGCTATAACTACGTTAATTTATAGTAATTTGCAAATCAGGTCTCTGATCAGCCCTGGGAACCCTTTCTGGATCTCTAAGTGGATGAGGTTATGACTCGAGTGGTATTTTAAACTCTATCGTGTGATAACCTATTAGAGACAGCAGCCCCAGACCCCCACACGTGCTCAAGTTAGTGATTCAAATTACAGCTGACATGCGTGAGCCCTGGCTGCCTTCCTGCCCTCAGTGGCATGTCCTCTGGGGTTTGGCTGGGTTTTATTTAAAATGGGACTATGAACATCTCTGTCGTCCTTACTCCCCCAACTTTCCAGGAGTCAGACATTAATGTCTCTCTCTGATCTGATAACCTTCCCTGAGGTCAGGAGCATCCATGTATTGGCACTGTATCTCCAAAAGTCTTATTGCTGAGCCTGGCATACTAAAGATGCTGGGCACTTTGTGCTGATGGGGAAGGCTCAGCTCAAAGGATGGTTGTCCAGAGTAGACCTTTTGTTTCTGGCAATGGACTCTCCCACTTGAAAGTACACATTTTTTATTTATTAACCAAACCACACAAGTTCTACTGGACTGAGGGATACATTAAAAGAAAAACTGAGCTAATTGTTTGATGGTAAAAGCAAACCCAAGGAGTTTGGAAAATAAAGAGAAAAAGACCATTGTAGTGGTTGCTGATCCTGGACACCTTCACAATCTGGGCTGCAGTGCCGCCTTCCAGCAGAGGCTATGCATCAACGTGAGGACACAGCACGTCCAGAGACCCTGCGGAGGCAGGGAAATGTCTCTTCTTCAGTCACACAAAGAGGCAGCTGGGAGTTAGCAAGTGGTCTACTGTCAGAGCTCCTGAGTCCAGGTTCCGATTCTGTCACCACCAGAATGAGCCTGAGCAAATCATAGTCTCTTTTTATCCATCTGCTTCCTCTCTTGTCACAGGAGAGTGTGGGGGGAAGTGGACAGGGGTTGTACCAGACAGCAGATGCCAAGCATGTGGCCCACATTATGCTAACATACCCCTCAACCCAAGCCCACACAAGTAGGCGTGCACGCACACGCACATACGCACACACACACACACACACACACACACACACACACACACCAATCCATCATGGATCCCCTTTGCACTGAACTCAAACACAGCCTCAGACCCCTTTGGAGCCCCTGGCCCACATACCCTTCTTAACCTGATTTGCCAGTTGAGTAGAAGCCCAAGTTCCCTTCAGCTGCAAAGATGTAAATTGTGCTGGGATTTTGTGAAATATCATTTCCAATAATGTTGTGAAAAGCATCAAAATCTAAGTAAATACATTTTTTTTTTCTATGAAAGCTTTTCTGGCTGCCAGATTTTATGAAACTTTATAGGAATTCTAATAACTTTAAAAAAAAAACAAGTAAAATAAAAGCATCATTATTAGAGTATTCAATTAGAAATGCAAACACACAATCTCTAAATGTAATTGTTTAATAACAAAACATAAATTAAAAAGAAAAATATGAAACAAAATGCCCAGGGAACAAATCATGGTCTACAGTGGGCAAAAGCAGAGAGCATATCTCATGATTTGGACACTCTCTGGGGTGGTTCATCCTCTGCCTTTAGGTCCCCTGTGACACAGGACCATGCCCAAGCTTAGCCAACTCTGAATCTCTTCTCGGCTGTCAGCATTAGCATTATCATTTTGGAAAACTCTGATCTCAAAGGGGAAGCCAGCGTGCTTGATAGTTTGTCACTGGTCCATAGCATTTGGCTGTTTATGAAGAGATGGTACCATCACACCATCTCTCTCACTAGCCCTGCCTACAGTTGCAAGATAGGCTCTACATGATGACAAATCCCAGGCCAAGTCTCCCGATGGGTGAGTATGGGCCTAGGATAGAAGCCAGGTTGCCTTGCTGCATCGTATTATGAAGTCAGGACATGAATCTAAGGCCCTGAGGCACCTCTTTCAAACACCATCTCCCCTGCTGTGCAGAAAGCAAACTTAGACCCACAGACTAAAGGATCCCATCCAAGAATCAGGGCCTATGTTCACTGAGCCATGTCCAGCACTACTGAGCAATAGCTAAGCTGACCTGGAAGGAAATGGCCAATGCTAGTGCAGGAAGCAGAGGCAGCCTAGAAAGGGCAAGAACTGGGAGGAAGCACACCTGACCAGTGCTCTTTAGGGAACTCTCTGCCATGGCTTCCCCCTTTCCCTGCCCTGTCTCTGTGACGCTATAGCGGCAGAGACGGGTCATTGGGACAGAGTCTGAGTGGCCCTCAAGCCTCACATACTTACTCACTGTGAGTTTACATGTGCCTTGTAAACCCATGAACAAGGGCCTGAAGCCAGGATTCCTTCCTGGCTCAGCTCAGCTCAGCTTCAAATGTGATGTGTGAGCCACGGCAAGGCACCTCTGCTCCCAAGGCCTTACACTGTATGTCTTCCAGGGTCTGCCCCACACATTTAACATTGCATCCAGGCAATTTATGATGGGAACTCCACAAGTGCTTAGATAAATTATAAAATGCAGCCACCTTCATGCAAATTCCAGAAGCTTACATGTTCTCGGAAGGGGGATTTTTGGCAAGATCAATGCTTTGGAGAAACATGAACTTTCAAGTGGAAAAGAGATTGAAAAAATGTCTACACTGGGCTGAAGAGATGGCTTAGAGGTTAAGATGCATGCCTGCGAAGCCTAAGGACCCTGGTTTGATTCTCTAGGTCCCACGTAAGCCAGATGCACATGGTGTTGCATGTGTCTGGAGTTCGTTTGAGTGACTAGAGGCCCTGGTATGCCCATTATCACTCTCTCTCTCCTTTTCTCTGTCTCAAATAAATAAATAAAAATAAAATCTTTAAAAAATTGTTTTAAAAAAATGTCAACATTGTCTACTTTGATGCCTAAAGGCATTATCTACAATGTACAACCCAGACAGCTGTGGTTGAAAGTACAGGGCAATCCAAAAAGTTCAGGGACTCTGGGAATTCCAACCCACTGGAATCTTCGTGTCCTAAGCCTTCCACACAGCTACCCTGCTCTAATAGTTACCATCCACACAGTGCCAGACATGCTTTCCACGATAGAATCAACTTGACCTCTATAAAAATTGTTATTTGCCCCACATGATGGCGCACGCCTTTAATCCCAGCTCTCTGGAGGCAGAAGTAGACGAATCACTGTGAATTTGAGGACAGCCTGAGACTACAGAGTGAGTACCAGCTCAGCTAGAGTGAGACCCTACCTCAAAAAAAAAAACAAAAAAGAGCTGGAGAGATGGCTTAGCGGTGAAGGCGCCTGCCTCCTAAGCCTAAGAATGCTGGTTCCAATCTCCAGCTGTTCCAATCTCCAGGTCCCACGTTTAGCCAGATGCAGTGACTCAAGGTCGCAATGCCGCACTTGACCACAAGGGGGCGCACACATCTGGATTTCGTTTGCAGCAGCTGAGAGGCTGCAGGCACGCCCATCTCTGTCTTCCTCTCCCTCTCTCTCTCTGTCTCTCTCTGTGTCTCTCTCTCTCTCTCAAAAAAAAAACTTTATTTGAAATGTGCTACTGACTTCTGCTACTGAACTAGTGGGTCTCCCAAAATGCATCCATACAGAGAGGTTCTTCCAAACGTCCATAGTGCATTCACCAAAGCACAGCAACCTACCTCTCCTATGAGCTCTGCTCAAGATTGCACTGAACAGGGTGGGACAGGAGACAAGGATCCAGGTGCCTGACGGAAGAGACAGAGAAGGGGACTGCAAAGCCCCAGGTCAAGATGTGTACAGAAAAGGCTGCTGACCATAGCAGGAATGAACTCCTGTTCTTCAGCCTCCAATAACATTGTCACCTTGCCCAGCCAGCCCTGACCACAGCTTCCTCAAGACCCTTCCAACTGCAGCTGAAAAAAAAGAACTGGAATCCAAGCCCCAGAGGAAGAATAAAGACTCTGTGGCCATATTTAACAGCACTGACTCAGGAACACAGTACCTGGAAGCCCAGCTGCCTGGGTTCAGATCCCATTCTTCCACTCACTTGTAACTCTTCAGGAATTCATCTCTCTCCCTGTGCTTCCTCTTCTATGAAGGGAGATAGTAAGTTGGGGAGATGTCTCAATTGGTAAAGTTCTTACCTCATAAGCATAGGACCTAATCTTGATCCCCAGTACCCCAGTAAAAATGGCAGGCACGATGGTGCACACCTGTAACTCCAGTGTGAGGGAGGCAGAGTCAGCAGGATTCCTGGGGCTCACTGGCCAGCCAGTCTAGCCTAATTGGCAAGTTCCAGACCAATGAGAGAGTCTGTTTCAAAAAGGTGGATCATATTCTGGAAGATGGCACCTTCTGGCCTCCACACACAGGCACACACACACATGTGCACACAACCCCCACCACCACATGCATATGCATCTGTACACACACACATACACACACATAAAAAATGAGACAGTAATGGTTCCTATTTCTCTGAAGTTGTGAGGACTGAATAAGTAGTTTTTTCCCATCAGGACTTTCAATTTCGGTCAGCTCTGCGTGAACATGGACACACATTTGGCAAGGTGTTGTGGGTCAAGGCAGCAGGAAGTAGAAAACACACCCTCGTTCACGAAGATCCTTGGTCTAAACACAGATATGTGCAAACGTGGCTCTTATTTCTTTGCTTATTTGACTCTGCAGAAGGTAAGGCTGAGTGACTTTCTCCAAAAGGTAGTTTATTTGCCATGCAGGACACTAGATGGTGTGAAGACTCATAGTCCAAGCCTCGTGCACAGCCCCTCCCAACCCCTCTCACTTTGGGGTCCCGGATCTCACCCCCTTCTCCACCGTGTGACTATGTCTATTTCAGGAAAGACTGCAAGGTTAAATAAAGACATATATTTTAGGAATGTTCATATATTTTATTCATACTATAATATTCTGCATATTATAATTGATCTACACATACACATTTAAGATTCATAATTATTTAAATCATGTCTTGGGATGACCGTTTTATTGCATTTAAAAAATGTTGCAGGTTACCCAAAATAGATGTCACTTTGACATAAACTTCCTGATTTCTAAATCTTGCTTCCATAAGGCTCCAGGCAAAAAATTTCATCTAAATATTATTGAATTCCAGTGCGACATTAGCATGCAGAGATATTTACAATAACAGAGCCATTACAACTCAATCAAAAGCTGGTTTCAGCCAGAATTATGCAGAATTAAATCTTGCAGGATTCAAATTATTAAAAATCAGAGACTCAATAAAGTGTGGTCTGGAAGTCCCATTTATCAAGGGCGTCGAAGTGCCTGCACAGTTCTAGTGACTTCTTCATATACATTCTGCAAGAATTTGCATGCATTTTAAAAGATCAGAGTTTAATTCTCATGGAATTCAAGTAACTATGCTATATTTGTAAGGCAATGGGAGCCAGCTCCGAAAGTGTTCTCTCTGTTTCCTTTCTCTGTCTCGCATTTAAAATGCATTGGGTTTTATTTCTGGTTCCCACTGGGAAGGGTGATGCACAGTGAAACCTCAGATCTAGAGAATGCTTGATTCTGGTGAGGGCCAAAGCCGGATGGTAGAAGAGGGAGCTGAAGGAAATGCAAGCCTGTTTATAAAGTTTCATATGCAACCAACACTTTGGAAGTGCCCTTCCTTCCCTGTGAATGAGTGAACCAAGCTTTAATACATGCAATATACATGACATATATATATGTAACATATCCTCCCTTTCAGAATATTTCCTCAAAACAGAAATAATTTATTTCTAGGAAGAAAATGAGGTAGAGAAAGACAGTAGAGGAGGGGGAGGGGAGGAGGGGCAGGGAAGGGAAGTCATCATCAAGCATTACCGACGAAGCACGCTGGCAGCCTTAAGTCCAGTGAAGGAAGCCATTGCCCTGGCAGCAAATCCACAGACCAAGGAGCAAAGGGAAAAAAAGTCAGCAGATGCAGCTGGGATGGAACAGGGCTTGGAGGCCCATGCCTGTCACCCCAGCACTCAGGAGGCTGAGGCAGAAGGATCACATGTTCAAGGACTGCCTGGACTACAAAGTGAGTTCAAGGCCAGCTTGGGCAATTTGCGGAGACCCTCTCTTAAAATTAAAAAGAGGGCTGAGGCTATAGAACAGCCAACTGAAAGCTGGGAAAAGCTGCACTGCATGCAGCTATGCGGGAGACAGAAGTCATCAGCAGTGAAAACAGTGGACACTGAATATTCAAGTTTGGCCATACAGGCCCAATGACTGCACAGGTGCAATAGTGGCATGTCTGCTCTTGGGGTAACCAACTACTCCATAATTGGACAGAAGGCCCTCTCTATGGGAGGGAATACATACCTGGTACTGAAAATCCTAAGCAAAAGTCTATGGCAGGGGAGGTCATGACCATTAGGGGTATAAAGCCTGCTCTTGTCTGGCTAAATGTATATGTTATTCCCCCAAGCTGCCCTGAAAACACTACACTTAATGTTCATATTCACATATTAATGCTACTCTCACTTCTGGTTAGAGAAGCTTCTCTTTTCAGATGGCAATGACCGCTGGGATGACCCAAAAGGCAACATAGTGCTGAGAAGAAGGGATGGAGGAGTGCCCAGCACTGAAACATCTCTGTCACACCCTCCAAGGCTCAGGGACCATAGCGGAAGAGGGGGTGGATAGAATGGAAGAGCCAAAGGAAGGGTACGACTCCTTACAATGCAACTGTACAGACAGAAATTGGCCTTGATATCCATGACCTTGCAGTGCCTAGCAATACCTTCACAAGACCCTTATAATAGAAGAAAAAGATGACGACATCAAATTAAAAGAGAGACTAATGGAGAGAGGAAGGGGATATGATGGAGATTGGAGTTCTAAATGGGAATGTGGGGAGGGGAGGGAAATATCATGCATTTTTTTGTATGTAAGTATAGAAGTTATCAATTAAAAAAAAGGAAAAAAAAACTATTCATAGCATTTAGGCTACATAAGATCAAAGCTTCAAAAAAAAAAAAAAAAAAAAAAAAAAAAAAAAAGCTGAGGATGTGGCTCAGCGTTTACCCAGCATGTGTGAAACCCTAAGTTCAATCCTTATCACTGCAAACATTAGATGATTGATTGATAGATAGATGAAAAATGGAAAATAAACAGATATTTAGATGATAGGCAGATAGACGATAGAGAGGTAGGTGATGGATAGTTAGATAATAGACAGACAGGTAGATGACCGATGATAGACAGGTGATGGTCAATAGACATATGATAGAAAGATAGATAGTCAGGTGTGGTGGTGCACACCTTTAATCCCAGCACTCAGGAGCAGAAGTAGGAGGATCACCATGAGTCTGAGGCCCTCCTGAGACTAGAGTAAATTTCAGATCAGCCTGGGCTAGAGAGAGACCCTACCTTGAAAAACCAAAAATTAAAATTAAAATTAAAAAGAGAGCAAGATAGATAATAGATGCTAGATAGATAAACAGACAAATAGCTAGATAGCAACATGATTATAAGATAGACAGATATATAGATAGATGATAGATAATAGATAGATGATAGAGATAGATGATAGATGAGAGATAGATGAAAGAGATAGATAGAAGTCAGATAGATAGATAATAGATAGGTAGATGGTAGAGATAGATAGATTGATGCTAGAGATAGATAGATAGATAGATAGATAGATAGATAGATAGATAGATAGATAGATAGATAAAATACTTGTGTCAAGTCTGTGTTTCAAGTGTGTCCTGTTACGCAGCTACGGTGGCAAACCTGACACATTGTTCCTACATTTATTGACACAAAATGCCTCGTGGTCAGAGCTGATGAAGAATCACTTTGGTCAGTTATTTATTCATCTTTTCATTCACTCCCCCAATCATTCAACAAACATCCACAGCATGCCCCCATCCCAGGCGCTGCTGTGAGGGCTGGGCACAGGTAAGGACAGCACTAAGAGCCGTGGGCTCAGCACCTCTCCTTTGGCGGGTCTGCGGGCACCTTGCGATCTTATCTTTGCCAGCCACGGCAGACCCCTGTTCTTATGAGTCTCTGTCTAGTGTTTCCATTGCACGTGACTCACCCGGCAAGAAGCAAGCTTGCATCTCACCTGAGCAAGGGGAAGTTCCTGGTTCCCCTGTAAGGGTGAGAGAGACACAGCAAGAAGAAGCCTGGAAGAAAATAAGAACGTCTGCAAAGTAAGAAATCCCTGCTGACCTCTGGCCAACTCCTTTAAATCCCAGGGATAGTTGAGGTTGATTCAGGTTCAACAGGATCTGGGGATCCCTGGCGTGAGCTGGTGACTCTCAGCTCACCAGGGAAGACAAGGCCAGCTCATGTCACCGACCAAAGCACAGGACCACATTGGGAGTGAGATTTCACCTTCTTTGCACAGAGAGAGGAAACATCACCTTCAACTTCCGGGAGCAGTTCCAAGCCTGGGTTTCCAGCTGCCCACTACCCATCACCCTGCCCCCACCCCCCCCACCCACCCCCACAACAGTCCAGATGCTCCAAGGATGCATGGACATTAAACCAGGGAAGGATGGCTCACATCTGAGGGTCAGGTTTGAGCCAGTGACCCAAGATGTACTAGTGGAAAGTCTCACTCTGCACACGAGGAAAGCTGGGGCTGAGAGAGGTACCTGGATCACTGGGTCCTGCCTGGAGCCCTTGAGGGAACTTCTCTGATGAGGTTTCCAAACCCATCTGCCCCCAGGAAGATGACTGCTTGTGAAACCTAGCTGGGGAGTAAAGCCAAGGCAGAGCCCACATGGGCCATCCCAGTGTCACAAGCCAATGTGGGATACCTCTGTGTCACAAACCCACATGGGCCATCTCAGCCTCACAAGGTCACAAGCTCTTGAAGCCCCAGAGTTCTGATAGCTGGACCCTCAAGTGAGAAAGTCTTTCAAGCCCACCTGTAGTTTATAAAAAGCTACCAGCAATAAAACCTAAGAGATAAAGATAGATTTTAGATAGAAAAGAAAGAATGGAGGGAGGAAGGAAGGGAGGGAGAGAGGAAGAATAAAAAGAGAGGGAGGGAGGAAAAAAAGGAGGGAGGGAGGAAGGAAGGAAGGAAAGAAAAAAGAAGGAAAAAAGGAAGGAAGGGAAGAAATGAATCCTTTGGGATTGCAAAATGACCTTCAATGACTTTCCCCCACCCCTGTTCACACACGCACACACACTCACACATGCACACACACATCGTCCAAATACCCTCTAAATTCACTCACAAGGTTCTGGTTACCTGAAACTAGCCCTAAGCTCTCCAGGGTATTCATGCTTGTGATTCTAAGGCATTATTGCCTCCTCTATATGTAGTAGTGCCTGTTATTTTATTTTATTTTTGTTTTTTTGGTTTTTGTTTTTTTACAAGGATTGAATTTTCTGTCTGCAAAATCAAGTCACCGACTTGCCTTCTGCAGGTGTGACATTCCAAAGTTGATGGCTCTTAAACACAGCCCTTCAGATGACTTCTGTCACATCAAGAGCAGATTAAATTATGAGCTGGATAGTTCCAGGATATTTTGTTGTATTGGTCTCCTTTAAAAACT
Organism: Orientallactaga sibirica; assembly: GCA_036365145.1. Classification (NCBI taxonomy): domain Eukaryota; kingdom Metazoa; phylum Chordata; class Mammalia; order Rodentia; family Dipodidae; genus Orientallactaga; species Orientallactaga sibirica. Next base: position 11,860,650 of record JAEOAD010000038.1, on the reverse strand, counting down.
GGTAATTCATGCCTGGCATATGTGAGAACTCTCTATTATCCAGAGTATTTGATTAATGAGCCCGGGTATGGGCTTCCATCATGCTGAGTAGCTGACTCCACTCCACCTGCACAGAGGAAGCAACGAGCCCCCCCCCTTCCCACTTTACCTCTCTTGTTTTATTTCAGAGGCTGTGGCCTTCCCTTGTTCCCCTCTGAAACAAGTCTCAAGGAATGTGGAGTCGGAAGACTCCCTGGCAAGCCCAGTTCTGAATCTTTATTTCTAGACAAACATCTGCTGCCTTGTTAGATGTTTGAGTGGCTAGACTGAGCTATGACACAAATGAGGGCCTGAGGAAATAGCTGAAGGAGAGCTTACTTCTCACTCATGAGTTCCTGAGCTCAATCCCCAGTGACCACTTAAAATGCAGGTACAGTGGTACACTCTTATAATCCCAGGTAAAGACAGGCAGGTCACTGGAGCTCAATGTAGTCTAATTGGTGAGCTGCAGGCCAATCAGATAGCCTGTCTCAAAGGAGTGCATAGCATTCCTGAGGAATAACACCCATGTCCTCTGTCTTGCACATGCACACACTTGACACAAGTGGTCAAGTCAGGGCAGTGTGCCCTAACATCCTGGATGAGTTGAAGCCTCCTCTCTCGACTTCCGTGGGACTCAGCAGAACCCCAATGCTTCCGATGCACCCCAGGGCCAATGTCTCCATCGTGGAAGCTCCTTGGGGGCTGAGTTGTCTCCTGTGTCCCCCTCTGTTTCTGGCCATTCCTGACTCTGTGACTGATGCCCAGTGCTATGAGCTTCTGCTCACATAACAGCACACGTGGCCAATGGTCTACAAGAAGGAAAGAGTTCCCCTGGGCAGAACCAAGAAAGGAGCTCTGGTGGGGGAAGGCTGGAGAGGTGGGAAGGTAAGCAGGGGGAGGGGGATGGTTGTAAAAATGGCAGAAAGCTGGCAGGACATCTCCTTCAGGATGGCAGTGGCGGTGAAGTGAAGGGAAGCCTAGAGGAGCCTGGAGGTCCTCTCTGCTGCTCATTCGAGATCACTGAGGATGTGTGAGTGTATGAGAAATAGCCTCACTGGGGCTGGAGAGATGGCTCAACAGTTAAGGCACTTGCCTGCAAAGCCTAACAACCCAGTTCAATTCCCTAGTATCCACATAAAGCCAGCTGCGTTCCTTTGCAGCTGCCAAAGGCCCTGGATCACTCGTTCTCTCTGCCTGTTTCTATCTCTCTGTGCTTGGGAATGAATAAAAGGAAGAAGAAAGAAAGAAAGAAAGAAAGAAAGAAAGAAAGAAAGAAAGAAAGAAGGGAGGGAAGGGAAGGGAAGGGAAGGGAAGGGAAGGGAAGAGAAGAGAAGAGAAGAGAAGAGAAGAGAAGAGAAAAGAAAAGAAAAGAAAAGAAAAGAAAAGAAAAGAAAAGAAAAGAAAAGAAAAGAAAAGAAAAGAAAAGAAAAGGAAGAAAAACAAAGAAAGAAAGAGCCTCACTGTCCCTTGCAGGAACATAAGGAGGAGGAAGAGGAGGAGTATCAAATGATGCCAAGATTCTGCTAAGGGACCACAGTCGGTATTCAGAGGATGGAGCATCCTTCAACCAAAACTTTGCAAAATTAAAACTCAACGGAACTCGCCTGCACTCTTCTTTCCAAACAAACCTCACAGTGTTGCAGTAATGACAGTCAAGGCAAGGACAGAGACAGCAGTTCCACGTCTGCTGGTGACATTTCCCTGTCTTAGCTCTCCTGGCTACTCAGAGAGCATGGGAGAAGAACAGAACCCATGGGAGAATGCGTGCAGTGACAAAGGAAGGGAGGGAGGGAGGGGTCTGCTCAATGTTGCACAGAAGTTGACAGGTACTAAACAGCGATTGTGACTGAATCTAGTTATGGATACAAACCCTCAATGACACAGACTTAAGGGAACAAAAGTGTCATCTTTTTCATGGAGGACCAATCTAGGACACAAACTCCTGTCTCCTGTCCACTCTCACTCCGTCATCAACGCAGCGTCACCTGATGTGCGTAACAGGCAGCCGCTGGAACCGCAGCCATCGCAATAGAGATCTAACAGAGGGGACACGTATGGGGGCTCATTAGTCCACTGGGGCCTTCTTCATGTTTCTTTTCTATTTCCCTTCACATGCCACTGGCCAGATGTGTCACCAGAAAGGTTGAAAAATATTGCTCTGTACTCTCAGGGAAATGTGCCTAGCTTAAAACTGAGATCCTGGGGCTGGGAAAATGGTTTAGCAGTTAAAGATATTTGCTTGCAGAGCCTGCCAGCCTGGGCTCAATTCCCCAGCATCCACATAAAGTCAATGTCCAATGTGCTGACAGCGATGGCTAGTGGAACCAGGAGAATCTGACGGCTGCTGTGGCCCAGTTCTCCTTGCAGTTTGCAATCTGGGAGTTCATTTGCAATGGCAAAAGACTCTGTGTCAAAGAAGGTGGCGCATGGACACTGCCAAGCTGTCATGTGACATATGCATGCCCTACCCCCCACCAACTAAATAGGTAAAAACTTAATTTCATAATAATTGAGAGCCTTGCCTAAGTAGGAAAGGCAAGCCAGATCTAGTGATGAAGGTCTGTCATCCCAGCTACTCGGAGCTAGAAGTAGGAGGCTGATGAGTTCAAAGTCAGCTTGGACTATAGAGTGAGCTCTAGCTAGGTCAGTCTGAATAATTTAGCAAGGCCCTATCTCAAAAAAGAAAGAAAGGAAGGAAGGAAAGAAGGAAGAAAGGAAGGAAGGAAGGAGGGAGGGAGGAAGGAAGGAAGGAAGAAAGAAAAGAAAAGAAAAGAAAAGAAAAGAAAAGAAAAGAAAAGAAAAGAAAAGAAAAGAAAAGAAAAAAAAGGAAGGAAGGAAGAAAGGAAGGAAGGAAGGAAGGAAGGAAGAAAAGAAAGGAAGAAAGGACAAAAGAAAGAAAGAAAGAAAGAAAGAAAGAAAGAAAGAAAGAAAGAAAGAAGGAAGGAAGGAAGAAAGAGAAAAGAAAAAGCTGGGGCTCCAGTGCATCTGTGCGATGGAAAAACACTGGCTTAGTGAATGCAGAGCCCTGGGGTCAAGGGAGGAGGGAGCGAAACCCAAAGAATGACATCTACCAGGTACTATGTGGGCATAGGCCATATGGTGTGCCACATGGAGGATGGTTAGGCATCACTGGGCCGTCAAGACTGTTAGAAGGTTACAAGCATGTTGCTGGGCTCAAGCTTGGCCCCACACTGTGTGTGGTCATCTGTGTTGTAAACACTGCACAAGACAGGCTCTTGTACCGCATTTCCTGCATTCTGGCACAGTCTCCTCGCAGTGGAGGGGGGGTTCCCTCTCCCATTTTGAGGATGAGAACATTGAGGCTGGGGCAAGGCTGTGACTCACTGCAGGAGCTCCATGGGGTCTCTACCTTATCAGGGTCCCCAAGCAATCATCCCCCCAGCCCCCACCTCTCTAGCAAAGCCAAGGTCAGGTCCAGACACATGTTGAGTCTCTTTCCCACCTTCAATGCTGGCCTATCAAGTCCCAACCATGTTGTCACCAGGATTACAGACTCAGACATGACGGCCAGGACACAGAGAGCTCTGTGCAAGGAAAACCTCAGGGCTCAGATTCTGTGCGTGAGAACGATCCATCTGATGAAGGGTCGCAGTTGTGAGCAGTGTGTTCAGACTGGAACATTGTCACCGACATTCAGCCACATCCAGAGCATTTATAAGAGCCGAAGCTCCCGGGTACTTGACCAGACATAAAACTCAAAGAGGGGAAGGAGAGAAATGAATTGAGACCACGAATCCCACAGGCGTTCCAGGTCTTTCCATGGAAGTAAATGTACTGCTGATTGAGTTGTCACAGCAAACCCAAACCAAGCACGCCTGTCCTTCCTACTGCGGGAAGTTTCCTCCCAGAAATGAAACTTCTTTTCCCTGCACCACGGGTGTGTTTTTAAGGCAACAAGCTCTCAGAAGATAATTTTGTGGGGAAAAAAATATAAAATCCATATAACATCCAGTTACCTTTTCTTAAAGGAAGACGAATGATCCGAGAGAGGGATAAATTGTATTTGCTGTGAAAATTTGAATTTCAAGGAGTAGATTATGTCCTCCAGTATCCTCAATGAAAAGAAAATGATTTCTTTCTTGGGGAACACACTTCTATGGCATTTTAACTTTTATGACATTTCTGATTTGGAGGGATGAGCTCCTCCGCAGAAATGATTCAAACTTCCATTTTTGTAGCCTGCGTGTCCTTATAAATTATACGACCAGGGAAGAAGAGAAAGCAGCTTCCTGGAGTGGCGACAACTCCTTCTCTGCCAGCAAACTTTCTCCCCATTTCCGGGTGGTAGCTGCTGGTGGAGGAGATGGAGGTGACGGAAGTAAATTCCATCACCCAGTCACACGCACATCAGCGGAAGGGGGATCAGTTCTTTTCCTACGGACAAGATCACTTCCCCTTAGAAATAATGAACAAAGACATGGTTTACCAGATGGAACTTAATATATAATTGCAAGGACATATTGAGATGGGATCCAGCCCTCACCTTGCAGTGCAGGCCCCAAGATGCTAACTACAATGCCCGAATATATCTCTTACCCACACTGAGGGGGAAAAAAAAAACTGCTCCACTGTGTTTCCTGAGCATGAAACACTGCGATCCAAAGGAAACTTGAAGCGATGATGTTTATTTAGAATTAGAATCGATTTTCATTTTACATAACACCTTTCATTTTCAAGGCTCCCAAAGTACTTCACAAAGCAATAAGCTCCCCAGCAGTATTGCTAGAGACGAGGGTAACCGTCATTACGCTCTCTGTAATAGCTCGCAGGCTTGGAAATTAGAAATCAAGGGAGAGAGATGGAGAGACAGATAAAGAGGCAGCCAGGGACGCAGGGAGGAGCCGGGGGGAAACGTCAGGAGTGAGGGAAGGGTGGGAAAACCTGAAGAAGGCTCCAAGCAGGGAGAGAGAGGAAGATGGCAGGGACCGCAGGACAGGCTTTCTATTCCTGCTGCTTTGTTTGGAATTGTTTTCTGGAGAGCTTTTATTTCCCCCTCCGAGGACAGGGGATGACATCTCAGCCTCACCAGGACAGGGACGAGATGGCCTTTGCACTGATGCTCCCTTCAATAACATGTCTCAGAAGAGTAAGCTCTAGCATTAGGCAACCTGGGACTCATGTCCCAGTCCCAGGTAGTCTCTGGATGGCCCTGGTGACCTGTTGGACTTCTTGGAATTCATGGGGATCAGGAAGCCAATCCCAAAGCACAGGAGGCAGGAGGCAGCGCTCTAGGAAGGCTCAGGGGGAAGCAGCACCCTGTGGAAATTGGCTAGGCTTCCTTATCTTCCTCCAGAGAGCCCTGCCGGAACCCAGGACACGGTACCACTTCATAACCCTGGCCTGATGCGTCACCAGCGGCAAAGCCTTTGACTTCATCTGATGAAATGGAGCCAATCCGTTGGCAACAGCAGCATGGCCACACCCTTGTCAATCCCCTTCCAGCCTTGTGACAACCTTGAGAGTTTACGGTTACTGTTCCCACTGCTCAGTAAAGATCGGGGCTCAGGGAAGTGTGGGGTCCTCCAGACCTCTCTGCAAGCCTTCTAGTCCAGGCCAGAGGCCTTTCCAGCAGGTTACCCAGCCTCCTGCTGTCTGGGTGAAGTCCACTGGTTTCACCCCACCCACCTGGGCTGTCCTGGGACGTGGCCAAAACTGTTGTGACAAACAGAAGTCAGTCATTCCTCACAGCCACCAAAGCTTGATGTCAGCGCACGGAATGTTTTCGATCTGAAATGCAGTTTTAACACAGTGGCACAAATGCTCTTCCTCAGGTCCCCACAGGCGGTGGATGGAGCACCTGCAACAGATGCTTGTGATGTGTGTGCATGGGTCTCACACACACACACACACACACACACACGGTCAGTGGCTGGTGGCATGTTGGGGTCAGAACCCAGGAAGTGGCATTGAAAGGACACACAGGCATTCAGTGGTCTGCTCTAGGGGTGCCTGGGGAATGGGTCCCCGCCTCCTGAGGGGAAGACGATGGATCAGGATGAGGGAAGAAAGGCTCCCAGGATGCAGAAAAACCAAGAGGGGCTGTGGAAAAGTCCAGAAGAAATGATGATGGTGCTGGAGAGAAGACACACTTGAGAGATGTGTGGGACATAAAAGCAGCAGACCTTACAGCCTGTGTGCAGGTGGCAAGGGCAGGAGAGAAAGAAAAGATTTCATCCTCAGTAGCAGATAAATGAAAACAAGACTAGAACACCAGTCAGCACCACCCACCCACTTCCAATGTTTACTGGTCGGAGGCTCTCTTTTGCTAGAGTCCAACCCAGGCCCCTCTCCTAGGGGGAAACACCGCATTGCATGATATATTACTTATTTTAATCAAATACAATTTTTTTTCTAATTGTCACGGTGCCGGCAGCCTCACGGGGGCTGGTCTGACTTGTGTACATCCGTGACAGGGAAGCGGTACAGCAGCTGCTTGTGCCGCCCGCCCGTGTACGGTACCTCTCCCATCTTGTCACTCACATCTCCCCTAATTACAGAACATCTGCTTGCTGTGGCCATTAACACTCCGCTACCAGCTTGTCTAGTTTAATACCAATGACTCCTGACCTCCCCCAAGGAAGGCGCTTTCTGTCAAAATTTTCCCCCAAAGAAGCCAATTCTCCACGCAAAATTTGCACTTTTTTTTTTTTTTAATGCTACCTTACTAAAAGGAGTCCGTAAGGAAATGGGTTTGATTAGGTGTCACTGGGTGGGGGTGGGGAGCACACATAGCAACTAGAAACCTTTCTCCACATCATTTTGTTTGCTGTGGCTTCTTTAAAAATTAAAAATGGAACTCATTTTAAGGATCGGGAATGTAAATGTGTGTGGTCCCCAATCTCCTCGCCTGTGGCCCCCATTCCTCACTCTTCCAGCGAGGGGATGGTAGGGTACCACCTGTCTACCGACACACAGGCCAGCGCAGAACATTCCAACTGCCATCATCATTATTATTATTTTAGTCACAGGCCTCCACGGTGCTCCCTGCTCCCTGGCACTCGTAGAATCTTCAAACGTGGGACAAGACATTGCCATCGTCCCGGTGTGATCCCCAAGCAGCCTGTTCCTCGGGAAACACCAGAGGATATTTACAATAGTCCAGAGCCTCAGCTCTCAGATGACAACACTCAAAAACACAATGGGAACTCCAGGAAGAAACACAAAACACGGGAGCAGTATTTCCTGGGATGCATAACAAGCTGTTCCCAGCTGAGGGCTGACTGGGAAAATTTGCCTAAGTGACCGTCCTTCTGTGTGACGATTCCCATCAGAGGATGTACTATAGTCACAGTGGTGACAGAATAGCCATCTGGAAAGATATGCAGGGCTAGTCTAGTAAAAAATGGGAATTGGGAAAGAGTTTTTTTTTTTTTAAGTTTCCCAAGCGTGTTTTATGAATGGATACGATTTTTTAGAAATTGTTTCTCCCTGTTTTGTTTCTCAGTAGCTGATGGTCTTTCAAGTGGGAGCTTCACATGGCTTCTGCAAAGAGTGGTCAGGGAACACACCGTAGCTTACAAAGCGATTGCAGGGTGCTTCCCAAATGGAAGAGACTGGAACAGCACTTGCTAAGGGAAGCTCTAAACAGAGCTGGCTTGAAGAGGAGGCGAGTGAAGACGGGTAAGGGGCAGCTGAGGTGAGGGTTGGTTTGTATTTTGCACCAAAAGTCAGAAGTGATCACTGACCCACACTCGAGTAAAGTCCAATGAGAACAAAGTAATTAACAAAGAATTATCTACAGTCTCGGTGCATTGTCCCACTACATCTAACAAGCAAAGCACCCCCACTTGACTGCAGGGAATTTTCTCGGGCATTACCCCGGCACTGAGCATCGCTTCTCCAGAGATTGAACAGGCGAGAAGGAATGCAAGAGAGGAAGGTGAAGAAATAAGTGGGTTAAAAAAAATACTGGAGAAGAATATCTACAAATACATCTTTTAAGATGTGCATTTCCAGTATACAACACCATCTTAATTGTCGACCCCTTCAAAGCAGCCATTGGAGAAAACGGTTTAACGAGGGGGGAGAAATGATCTTGTAATCTCCACAATAAAAGCGTTTCCATCCTTTGTATATGCTGACTTACAAAAAAAGTGCTTTCAACCAACAAAAGATGGAGCAGTAATTACATAAATCTCCTCATTCTTGATGAAGACACAATGAAATAGGAGCCAATCAATAGCACCGCCACTGTAATTCTTGTTTTTATTATGAGACCAATGCAAACTTGTTAAAATTGAATCCTGCTTCTTGTGTATAAAAAAAATTAGAATTTGCACAAATCCGAAGGAAAAGAACACATGTTCTGTAAATGTTTAATTTTTCTCCATGCTACTTGGGAGATTTATGATAAAGCAAATCAGATTCAGAAATGAATGTGACACCAATAATGTAACGTGGCTGCCTCGATCCCGGAAAAAAAAAAAAAAGTGCTACCTTTCTACATCTCATTTTAGCTGCTGCACTGTGCATGTTCAGAACACCCAGAAATTACCTCCTCAATTTTTAATCCACTATTAAGTAAACTAAATGTACCCTAAAGTCAAATATCTTCAACTTACTGCCAATAAATTGGCCGTAATGATTTTTCCCCACAACTTACATTTATAAGATTTCTCATTCAAGAGAAAGTAATTTTCTTGATTTTTCCAAAGAAAAGGTGAAAAATATTGCATTTAAAAATAATTAATAGATGGGCCTGCATACCTCAGAATTAAATTAAAGGAAAAAATATTTCTTTTTTGTAGGGATGATTGCATTCATATCCTGTTTGGTGTGAAGAGTAGATTCCAAAAAGCTTTTAACTAATTTGTTCAATTTGTTTGAAAGCCAACATGAATAGGCTTGGTGCAAATTCAGATTCATTAAAACTTAATTAATATGCATCATTATGCAAATGAGGTTGCAGTTAATGAGTTCTTAAAAGAAGCTTTCTTTAATTAGTTCAGTTTTAATGGCATCATCATTTATCTGACTTGTTTTTAAAGCCACATGACATACAAAAAGTGACCAGCCTCCACAATGGGCTATCTAATTGTGTTTCATCCTAATTATTTAATGTCGAAACTTTGCAAAAGTTAAAATGTTTTGATATTAACTTCTATTAAGTGGCTTTCACAAACTTTTCTATTCTGGTAAAGGAAATGTTCTCCCACTCCTCAGCATTTTTTTGCTACTGTTATTTAATTATTTATAATTTTTTTGACTTTGGCATTTTGATCACACAAGCGTCAGATGTTCATGTGGGGGACATTGCCCCACCAAGGAAGTGGTCAGCACAGGTACATGAGTGACAATTACGAGACAAACATGCTTGATTGTCACGTGCATACGTTAGAGTAGATTGTTATACTTATGTACTTGAAAATTTAAAACGGGCCTTTCTTGAGGCCATCTGCTAACTTCAGGAAGCTTGGTAACATGTTTTAACAGGCGATTCTGAAATGTAGCAATTTCACAAGAATTACAGCCACTACCGCCAAGGACTTCATCAGAGATGCCTGCCTGGGAGATAAGAATGCTTAATAATTATTGGGAAATATGGAAATCAGAAAGAAAAAAAAAGGCAGGCTTAGCACAGGAAAAAAAAAAAAACTACTACCCAGAAAATGACTCTCTGGAAGCTTTGGAAATACAATGGGTTTTTAAAATATTTTCAGATTTATGAAATATTGTGCTACACAATCACAATTGTGTTTTGACATGTGGTGCTGAGGTAATTCTTTGGGGGGGGGGCAGGAAGTTCTTTCACACCATCCTAGAGAGGAACTCAGCCAGCCGTGTTACACGTTTTTACACCACTGTCAGGAGTTTTATAACTGAGATAAAGTACTTGCCTTTGGATCTCAAAATTCAAGATCTGGGCTTTGCGCTGCTTGAAGGGAAGTTTTACATTCATCTGGGCAGAAGCTAGGCTGTGTGCACACCACCCTAATTAACAAAGACGGCTGCAAAATGTCACAATGCATATATTGTATATTGCACATAGAAAAGAAAAAAGAAAAAAAAATATCCCAACCCTTTTTTAACATTTGGCCTTTTGAATACCACCAAGAATCTACTGATTAAATAAGTGGAGGGGAAATACATCGCCCGGAGGAGAGTGTGGACACCGCACTCTTGGGGGGGGGGATGGTTATAATGAGGCAGTGTCATTCATTGGCTGGGGAGAAGGCTTCCTTTCTTTAAAGTCGGCTGGTTTCAACAATGCGATCGGCATGGCACCGCCATATGGTGATTGAGACCATATTAATAGAATTACGCGAACATCTACCGGGGGAGGTTCTGTTCACAGACACAGCATCGTGTAAGAGAGCGAGCGAGCAGCAGAGCCAGGCCGCCACGGGATGTCTCTGAACAACGGGGTTACTGCAGGCTTTCCTATTCCCAGCCAAGGTGACGACATCACCTTCCCTTAATCAAAACAGAAAGTGCAGAAAAAGACCGAAAAAAACACATTATTTTTTTACCTTATTAAATTGAAAATGCAACTCTTAAGAGTAGGGTGATTAGAGTCTCCTTCACACTGAGCGGAGAGAGGAGTAAGCGCGGAGCGTGATGGAGGAGCGCCCAGAATGTTTATGTGAAGGAATTCCCTCAATCAGGTCAGAGTTCCCTGATAAACCCCTTCTTAACATGTTACCATAAAACTGAGCCTTCACAGGAAAAAAAAAAAAATCATGGGAAAAGTGTAAATACATTTGCAATGGTGAATTCCACAGCGGCATCGTAATGTAAAATATTTCTGTTCCAGATCAAATAAAAATCAAACTTCAGGTTATTACTGTGCCTTCATTTAGAAACCTATTTTTGTGTACTAATTTCTTTGTGATTTTCATGACATCCCTTTGAAATGGACAGTAATATCTTTTGTTGTTTTTAAACAAGGATCAATATCAGCTCTCTTTGAGGGAGGGGGCGAGATTTGCTCAGGGACACAGGCCAGAAGCTTATGTACCACCAGAGTTCCGCCCCTGCCCTGGCAGAAGCTTGCAGTAGGTTCGTTCATGTCCAAAAGCAAAGAATGCTGAGCCCCAGAGCCCTGTCCAGAAGGGCCTGGAGGCAGAATGGCTGTCTCAGCTCCCAGCTAGGACTTCTAATAGAGAGGATAAATGATCCAAATCTTCAGTGCCAAGAAGCACTTGCTGGAGTTTAGGGCTTTTAGGGATAATGTTCAAAATTCAAGATAATGCTAGTGCCCATCAATCATAATTATTTTAAAATTCAATAAACATTTAGTGAGTACTTCCTTTGTGTCGGGGCATGGTGCCAGGTGCTGAAAAAGCTTTCCTTTATTTAATCCTCTCAACGCTGCTGTTCAAGAGAGGCCTTCGTGTTCCCGTTTGGGGTTGCGGGAGCTGGGAGCAGGTAGGTGATGCACCCAGGGGAGAGGCCAGAGCAAGAGGCCAGATGCCCGCATGGGTTTGCAAATGCTATGCTCTTCTTATTGTGGCCTGGGGGCGAGGGTGGTGCCCTGTGCATTCATTGAAAATTGATTAAGGGACCGGGGAGATGGCTTGGAGGAAAAGGGGCTTGTCACAGAACTCTCAGTACCTGAGTTCGGATCCCAAGACTACATACATGTAAATGTCAGAAGTGTGGTAGGCAAGAAGGGGGACAGAGGCCAGAGAATGTCCTGGAAGCTTGGAAAAGGAGACTCTGCCTCAAACTAGGCAGAAGGCAAAAACTGCCCTGAAAGTTGTACTCAGACCTCGAGACTCACACCGTGTCACATCTGCACCCACACTCACATACACGAACATACACGCAAACAATAAACGAAGCTAAAAGGAAACATTACAAGTGATTAAGAGAAGCCGGGCATGGTGGCGCACGCCTTTAATCCCAGCACTGGGGAGGCAGAGGTAGGAGGATTGCTGTGAGTCCAAGGCCAGCCTGAGACTACAGAGTGAATTCTAGGTCAGCCTTGGCTAGAGCAAGACCCTACATCAAAAATATCTATATCTATATCTATACATCTCTCTATATCTATATACATATAAATTGATTGACTGGCAGGCATATAAGCAAATGGCATTTATGAAATGGTAAATCTACTTCATATAAAGAAAGGGGCCATTCTTCCATACATACACACAATGAATTAGAGCATCAGGCAGAGGCTGCTTTGTGGCAGCAGCAGCAGGAAGTCCCTTCAGCTGGGAAAACGACAATGGTTACTGCGAAGAGCACAGGCCAGCCCCTGGCTGCAAGCGGTCAGTGTTGTGTCTTTTCCCCGGTCGTCTTCTCACACACTCCTCTCAGCATTTAAGGAGTACCACTGCTGACCCATTCCACAGGTCACATAAACAAGTCTTGACATGACCAAGTACAGACCCAAGGCTGGGCATCAGAGACACAGCACGATGGTTCCCCTATGAGCCAGAGCAGAATCATGGCTCTCGTCCTCTGCAGGCCAGGTCTTTGCTGAAGCGCAGTCATTCTTTTCACAATTGACTCACATTTGCATCTTGGTTTGCAAAAGCATTTATCTAATAAGAAATGGGTCTTTTCTCTTTTTGTCTTTGCCAAATGCACAATCATAAGATCATGATGATATGGCACATGCCATATCATATCCTGATCTGGGGACAAACACAGCTGATGTTATATACCCCAAGGCTGAGAGCTCCTCCTGTCAACTGAGCACTCTTGAAAGACCTGCAGATGGGCCATTGGTAGAAGAAGCTCTGGGGAGCCTGCGGTGGGCACCACAGGAAACCAAAGTGGCACTGGGCAGCACAAGGCACACCTTAAATCTTAGTACTGGGGAGACAGAGGCAGGAGGATAGTGAATTTGAAGCCAGTCTGTGTTACACGGTGAGTTCCTGGACAGGATAGGCTTACAGGGACTTCGAAGAAAAGAAAGGGAGATAGAAAAGAGAGAGAGAGAAGGAAGGAAGGAAGGAAGGAAGGAAGGAAGGAAGGAAGGAAGGAAGGAAAGGAGGGAGGGAGGGAAAGGGATAGAAAAAGGAAGCAAGGAAGGAAGGAAGGAAGGAAGGAAGGAAGGAAGGGAGGGAGGGAGGGAGGGAGGGAGGGAGGGAGGGAGGAAAGGAGGAAAGGAGGAAGGGAGGAAGGAAGGAGATAAAGAAAGGGGAAAAGGAAGGAAGAAAAGGAACTAAAGGAAGGAATAGACTGAGAAGAGTGCCCGCTCTTGGCACTTTGACCAGCCATATTTCTCTGCATTAACCTCTGCCCACTGGAAAAAGAAACTCTGTTGTTGAGGCAGAAGGGCAGCTTGAAAAGTATGCTTTCAATCATATTTAGCCTTCTAGTCATCATAAAATAATAGACTTTCCTTTTCCGATAGGTAACATAAAATACGGAAGAAAGGGAGAAAAGGAACATCAAAATGCCCTGTGATCTGAACACCTAGGTAACACCCTCCAATATATCATAAATGCATTGTTTATTTTTTCTGTATTTCCACATCACGCGAAGAGATGGAAGAGCTGTGTGGGACAACCTGAGACCACTGTGTAACCAGCCGACTGTCCCCACTGAGCAACATAGTGCCAGCGCTTGTCCCACCCTTAAATATCCTTAAAACTCCTAAACTGAAGGAGTTATTTTGAGCAAGGCATTAGGACCATGCCTAGCACACAGCAGGTGCTCAATAAATGTTGGAACATTAGCTCCCATCATTATTATGAGCTATTATTATCCTCTGAAAACTTAATGTTTAATAACAGTATTTGATGATATAGATATTCAGCAATTAATTTCAAATGCCTCGTGCTGTTGGGCTTGCAGCCTGTTTGTAATTTTAACTCCCATCAACAATCCCACAATGACTATCGACGTGTGTGTGTTTATGCCTGTGCATGTGTGTGCATGCACACGTGCATATGTGCACACAAATGTGTAGGTACGTGATTGAGAAGATCCCTGACATCAACCTCTGACTTCCACATGCATGCACACACACATGCATGCATGCACATACACATGTGTACCCACACACATACACAAGACACGCATGCTTGCTGCCTGGCTACTTCCGAGTGTATACAGAACAGCAGGCTAAGCTGGGGGCTAATCATAGTGAGTGAGGGGCCCCATTCTGTTCTAACATGCTCTAAAGATAGCTCTCACCCTAGTGCATGCTCAGGTGTGAGTCCCAAAAATGTTCAATAATTTTACTAGCAGCAGCACGACTCAATATTTATTTATCAGGCACTGACGAAGAGGCAAGCAAGCATCAGCTCTTTTAATCCAGAAAACAATGCTAGAAGAGGAGACTTGGATGATCCCTTTTCTACAATTGGGAAAGCAAGGCTTGGAGATCTGGAACCCATTAGTAGCAATACTGGGATATAAACCCAAGCCATTGTGTTCCCCGTGGTCCCCAACATGACATACTTGGGCTCTTCAGCAAGAAAGTCCCCTTTGTTCAGATCAATGCCAAGGTCTAAAGGCCTGCTTCGCATTTCTTTCCCTGCCGTGATCTTTCCGGACTCTGCATGAGGCTGCTGTGGGCTGTATGTTGAATAAAAGAAAGGAGTGGGAAGGCAATATTGTTCCTCAAATGAAACTTTGAGGTGAGGATATTTTGGGGACATTGGATCTCAAACCATGACCCATCACCACAAGTCATCCCATGTACTGAGCTCCCCTTATATCAGGCATGGTACGTTCCCAATAGATGAGGCTCAGCGACCAGAGAAACCAAATGCTTTGCCCAGCGTGACAGGGCTGATGATTGGAATTCTCGGCCCGAGGCTCCATTGTCAGAATGTACTTGTGGCTCCAGACAGGGGAGGAAAATGGTAAAGGCAGGAGGCCTGGCCCTCCAGGATCTTAGCGCTAAGGAGGAGAGAGTTGTGAGTCGCTATACAGAGGAGGGACCAAAGGAGAGGTGAGCGTAGAGTAGAGACTGGTAGATCAGAAAATCCTTTCCAGGTCCTGTTTCTTGCACCATACCACAATGCCACAGTCAAACCCAGAAGGGAGAGCTATTTTCTGGCTTCAAGAAGCCTTTATGGTGCTCGGGAGATGGCTAGGTCATCTCTCACAAGCGTGTCACACAAGTATGAGGAGCTGAGTTTGATCCCCAGAACCTACATTCCAATGCTAGGTGTGGTAGTACGTACATATAACTCCAGAACTGGGGAGGTGGAAGCAGGTAGATCCCTGGGGTACGCTGGCCAGCCAGTCTAGCCTAATTGGTGAGCCCAGGCCCATGAGAGACCCTGTCTAAAAAATAAAAATAAAAAAGAGTCCATGGCATTTCTGATGAATGACAGCCAAGGTTGTCCTCTGGATTCTACATATACCTACACACCTACACACACACACACACACACACACACACACACACACATACATGTGCACATGAATTACAATAAGCCTTTATGCTGCATTAATCATGCTATTCTGAGCCTTGAGAGCCCTCACCCTTCATGTACCATTGAGCCATCTAGTCATCTATTCACTAATCAGTCAATCCACTCACTCATCCATTCACCCATCCATCCATCCATCCACGCACCCATTTGCCCCATACGTGTAATTTTTTTTCATTCCCTCGTCTCATAGCTCATTCATTACTTCATTGATTTGTAAAACATACATTAAGTTCCCACTGTAGCAGAAATTGGTTTAGGCACCAGGGAAAATGTATAAGGAAAATTAACACTTAAACAAAATGAATTCCAATAGAAAAAGTTCCTGTCGGCTCCTGACATACATGGTGCAACTCTCATCTTGCACTATTCCACCCAGGAAATTAAGACTAACGCGATTTCAGACACCATAGCTAAATCAAATCAGAGAAGTGTTGGCCCAGCAAATTTTCTCATAAAATGACCTCCAAATGTTAACGGTAGTTCCAAGCCCCACTCTCACTTTCTCTGATGCATATGGCATCCTATTGCTTAAACCTTTCAGGGGCCTTGATACAGTGGGCAGTGTACTAACATATTTTACAAAGAAAGTTCATGACCCACCAATTTATGAATCTTTAACATGAGGGGTTACCATGTTTTAGATAACATATTGTAACATAAATAAGAGTATCTTAAGGTTGCTTTTCATTGCTCTTACATTCATCTAGGCATACACCGGTGTTAAACTGGGTTTTTCTAATTTGAGGAAGGAAGAAAAGGTTCAAAAATCTCTGATACTCCCTCTCAACATAAATTGAGAGGAAAATGGTGTATCACCCACTTTTAATTGATATCTCGTCCCTCACTTAAATTACATGTCAGAATGAACTGTCAATTGTAAGGGGGGATATTGATATTTTATTCCCATCACTTTTTTTTTTTTTTTTACCTGTGGAAGGAATAAAACATTAAAACAGTGATTATATATGAATCACATCTTATATATCCGAGGTAGAATATAATTAGAAAACTAAGTTTTACCACTTGTAATCCAGTCTTACAAAACAGTTCCTTCTTGCATTGGAGGCTGTGCTTAAATCAAATAACTCAACTAGATGATTTGTGGAAGAGAAGCAGAAGAATTTACCTCCACACTTTCCAGGACACTCATTTCTCATGGTAACTTCAAAGTGAGCACAACTTCCACACCCACGGCCACCCCAGCCTTCATTGAGTACCCGCCATGACAGACAAGAGATGGGTTAGCCGGAGGTTTGGTGAAATTCCCTGGGGCCAGGGGAAGCCCGGAGAGGGTTCGGAATGGATGGAAAGCAAAGAGCTCCCCATGGGGGTGTCATCTCATTTTTTTTTGTAGTCACATAGGAGGAAAAGGAAATATAAGAGATGCAGTTGTCATAGTGATAAGACCCCCTCCCATTTATTGCTCAAATCACTCATTCGCTGCTGCCACATGTAACTGGTGTGCCTTGGACTTCTGGGAAATAAAGGAGCAGGATTCTTGCGCCAGCCACCTCCCTGTCCTGCAGGAGGGAGCCCTTGACCTATGCCAAGAGTGTTTCTGAGGCTGCCACCACCAAGCGGCCGAGGTTGAGCAGCCCCCGCCAGCAGAAGGGTCCAGAGGTGCAGCCCTGGAGGGCAGAAGTCAGACCAAGGTGTCCGTGACGTTGGCGCCCTCCAAGGGCTGTGAAGGGAACCTCTCCAGGCTTTCTGGGTTTATAGCAACCTTTGGCCCTCTTGACTTATACAAGTGACCACAGCCTCCATCTTTATAACATGTCCTTTCCTTTTCTTTTCTATTTTAACAAGTTTGTGTCTGGGGATGCATACTATGGAGGGCCAGAGGATGAGTTTGGGTGTCGTTGCTCAGAAACATCATCTACTTTTCCTTGTTGAGGGGGGCAGGGGTCTCTCATTGGTCTAGAGCTCACCAATTAAACAAGACTGGCTGACCTACAGGCTCCAGGTGTCTTCCTGTCTCTGCCTTCCCAGTGCTGGGATTCTAAGTGGATTCTAAGTGTGTGCCACTCCCAGCATTTTCACATGAGTTCTGGGGGCTGAACTCAGGTTCTCATGTTTGCAATCATTAAAGTTTATTTATTTATTTACTTATTTATTCATTTGAAATGGTCAGAGAGAGAGAAAGAGAGAGAACAGGCACACCAAGCCCTCCAGCCACTGCAAAAGAACTCCAGATGCATGCACCATCTTGTGCATTTGTCTTACATGGGTCCTGGGGAATTGAACCTGGGTCCTTTGGCTTTGCAGGCAAATGCCTTAACCACTAAGCCATCTCTCCAGCCCAAAATAAACACTTTATACATACTGAGCTATCTCCCAGCCTCTCTCTGTCTTCATGCCTGTCTTCAAATGGCCCCTTCCAATGAGGACAGCAGTCAAAGTGGAGTACACCACGTATACTATGGCCTCATTTTAGCTTGAATATCTCTGCACAGATCCCATTACTAAATAGTCATATTCAGGGGTAACTGCGGCTAAGGTATGCACATGTGAGCTTGAGGCATGAAGGCAAATACTCACTGAAATGAAACGTCTGTGAAACTGTCCTCTGCTTTCACTATCTCGGGCAGTAAAATGACAATTTGCCAGATTTTTCTAATGACACGATAGTTCTAACATTCATCTGCACACATGAATACTCTAGAATAGCACAAAAATTGGGGAAATAAAGGACCAATGAGGGAGAATTTTGATCCTTCTTTTTCAGGCAGGGTCTCACCCTAACTCGGGTTGATCTGGAACTCACCTTCTACTCCAGTCTGGCCTCAAACTCAAGGAGACTTTCCACCTCAGCTAAAGGCATGAACCACCACGTCCAGCTCATCTATTCTTTTTTTTTTTTTTTTAATCATAAAACTTCAGTATCCAAAATTAACTTACAGGGCCAAAGAAAGAGATTGTTGAGGAGTAGAGAACTGAGAAATCCAGAGAGACCCAAGGATAAGTGCTGCAATTTCACCCAGGAAAGATGACTCCATTCTAGGGAGGAGAAGAATGGAGCCTTGGATGGGCATGGCAGTGCATGATTGGGATCCCAGAACTCTAGAATGGACAGGAAGATCAGGAGTTCAAGGCCAGCCTATGCTACCTGAGACCCTGTCTCAAAAACTAAAATATATATACATATGTAGACCCTTCTCCATGAGACTAAGATAGATACCACAAAGGCTAGGCAAAGGAGGGACTGGGTCCCACCACAATCTTCAAATCAAAATATAGTCCAGACAAACATTGAAAAGAATTAAAATGAAGAGTCCTCGGGAACAGTCAGACAGAGAAAGCCTGCCCAGGCTGCCTTTAGGAGCCTGGCTGCTCACTCCGTGTGGACAGGCAGCTGTGGCACAAGGATGTCTGCAGAGGTGAGCAGATGGCGTGTACAATCTTGACCAAGCCTCCAGGGGTGGCATATGCCCACTGCTGACGTGTGTGGTGGATTCCAGTGCCTTGGTTTTTCCATACTGTTGATGCTTACATTTCTTTTGATCCAAACACCCAAGTTCTGTCTTGTCTTTAACCAAATGAGAAAGAGATTAGAGAGGGAATGAAGCAGAGCGGGCACTCTCACACCCTGGTTTCAAGGAATGTGAGAGGAAGCAAAGAGAGGGGAAGACAGAAACTACAGGGTCCACCCCGGCTGCTCTCCCCACTTCCAGGGCCCACTCTTTCATATCACTCTTCCCTCCAAAAGGCCTATCCCAGGCATTCTACTAATTTCCATATGTAACCAGTCCAATCCCTCTGAGCAAGCCTAGCACTGCCTTGAAACTCTAACCTCACATTTGTAATAGTTTTTTTTTGTTTTTTTTTTTTTGTTGTTTTTTTTTTGCAGGGGGGTACTTTTGCAAGGTAGGGTCTCACTCTAGCCCAGGTTGTCCTGGAATTCACTATATAGTCTCAGGGTGGCCTTGAACTCATGGTGATCCTCCTACTTCTGCCTCCCAGAATGCTGGGACTAAAGGCGCATGCCCCCACTCCCTGGCATGTTTGTGATAGTTTAATTTCTGTTGGGAGATCACCAACATCACTGCGGCCCTTTGCATGACAAATGCCCTCCCCATCTCCCCTGTTTGAATAGGAGCTGGTGGCACTGCTTGGAAGGCTGTGGATTCATGGGAAGCTGGGGTCTACTTGGAGGAAACAGGTCACCAGGGAAGGGAGATCCGAGGTTTTCAGCCCTGTCCTGTTTCCTCTCGCAATCCTGCTTTCCTGATCTCCAGAGGTGTGACCCAAACAGCCTCAGGTTCCACCTACCCACCCACCGTGCCTTCCCCACCATGATCACCATGATAGGTGGCACCCTCACACCGTGAGCCAAAGCTGACTCTTCTTTGCTTAAGTCGTTTTTCAGGTATTAGATCAGTGTTCAGATAAGTCACTAATACAATCCCACTCAGCCCTGCGCTGACCACACCCCACTGCAAGGTCTCTTGAGTTTCTAGGACTCTTTTTGGGTGATGTTGGGTCCCCAACTCCTTCCTTGACCTCCTTAGGGTTTCTGTCACTGCCGTCCAGCAGCATCGTAGTGACACCTAGTCTGCCCGACTGAACGTGATAGTAAGAATCCAGTGAGAACAGCGAGCACGTCAAACACAACATGACAAGTGATGGCACAGCGCTTATTTTCAGGGTCTGTTCTTACTGTTCTACCGGAAGCCCCCTCCCCAGCACCATGCCTCACATAATGAAGGAAAGCCACAAATGTTTGTTGAATTCAGTTGGCTAAAGATTGGATTGAATTGCAAAGCCTTCACAGGATGCAGATTTATGCTTTCTTTTCATTCAGTTTTTATACCTCCCATCAAAAGACAGGCTTACTGCATATTAAGTTCCTACAGCAGCGCCTAGGAGGGGCTGGGAATGGTGGATTGAAGTTCTCACCTGATTTCCCCGTGGCTCTAGATCTGATGTAGAAGGCAGATGATGTGGCAAGAATGGTTCATGAAGGGCAGGCAGGGCACAGAAGGGGCTGGCGTCAAGGTTCAGCCAATTCCTTCCCTGACCTACTCCATCCAGGACCTTCCCTCCAGCCAGCCCGAGAGTCCACTGCCACACATTGCTGCCCTCAAGCACATACGTAAGGAGCCACCTCAGGGCCTTTGCCTCTGTGATTTCCGAGCCTGATCCCCTCACCTCCTAGGTGTTCATTTTATATGTAGACTTGGTTGTGTTACAGGAGATGCAGACATCTGACCAAACATTATCCTGTGTGTATTTTGTGGGTATCTCTGGATGAAGGTAGGATAACCATTTGAATCACTGTTATATCACAGGGAGGGAGAGAGATTTGAACCTGTAGACCCAAGGAGATTGCCTTCCTAGGGGGGAGTGGGCCTCATCTGGCTGCTGACAGCCTGAACAGAACAGAAGCAGAGATGGTATGCCCCTGCCTCACTTAGGCTGGACCTTGTCCCTCCAACTTTCAGACTCAAGACCTGGCCGGAACTAAACCGTTCACTGGAGTCTGCTGAGTCTCCACTTGCTGACTGCTCACCTTGGACTTGACCTCTGTCGTCACACGGACACTGTGTTTAGGCACTAGCTTTTCTTTTCTTCCTCTCCCTCTCTCTCTCCACATGTACAGATGGCCTTCAAATTCCAGCCATCTAATTTGCCATTCTTTGGCTGTGTGATGGCACTCAATCGGTACTGGTTCAAGTAGAAACCATCCTTTGAACTTCTGGGGTGAACACTATGTGGTCCGTCCTTTCTCAGGAGGCTGGACAGTAGGTGACTGCAGCTCTTAGACCACAGTCACGGGGGTTAAGGATGGACATTCTCCAGTATGCCGTGTGGCTAAGCTACGATGCTTGATAGGACAGGGGCTCCTCACGTCAGCTCCCAGTGGGTTTATAGGGACATGAATGTACAATGAGCAAGGAGTGTCTGTCTATTCCTACACCTACACCTGTATCTCCAAGTTCTGTCCCATGGGCTGTTTCTCTACTGCTCTGGACAACCCCTCCCTTCCTTCAGGCATGTGGGGCCCCATGCTATGGGGAATGGCAGCTCTTTCCATGGTCTGTCCCTTATGAATGCATTGTTTATCAGTTATTGTCCGGGGCCCCTACTGCAATATCAGCTTCCCGAAAGGGAGACTTTGTTTGGCTCATTGATAAGTCTGCTGCCTGCTATTGTACCACTGCAGATGTTTACACACATTGGATGGATGGATGGATGGATGGATGGATGGATGGATGGATGGATGGATGGATAGATGGATAACTGAATGGATGAATTGGTACAGTGACATCTGGGACCCAAAGCTTCTGTCTCAGTCTAGAATGCAAAGGCCATACTGAGAAGGGTGATGTCATTTGCAGTAAGGGGATAAGGTTCATCTAACAGAGCTTGTTCCTCAGCTATAGAGTAGGCTATGGCATTTGGGGATGTGCTTTCTCCTGTCCCTGGAAGCTACAGGCAGAGCTCATTGTGCATTCCTCAGAACAGTCTAGAATGGTTGAAAACAGAAGGACAGAGAGCAGCTCTGCCCTCAAATGACACCCTCTACCCACCCTGCTTCCACTGGGCCCACTCAGCGTTTCCTTGGGATAAAGCCAGTGAGCCATGTGGGCACCCTATACATACACCCACCCGCCCACATGACTCTGAGCTAGGAAGAAGCTTAGAGGAGGCTCTGACAGTTTGGATGTGAGGAATGGGCTTCATCGTGGAACGTGACTCTAAGGAGAATGTGCTCAGAGACCTCATCCAGGCTTGGCTTGTTGGCACCCTTGCAGGGGTCTGGGAAGGAAGCCTTCTCGATGGAGTGGGAAGCTTTTCACATCCTAACTCCAGCTCCTGGTTGCCGCTGCCTCTTCTCTCATAGCTTTGGGATTTCTGAGCTCCTTTCACACTCAGGATGCCACAGGCCCTTTCATTTGATGCCTCTAAGTTTGCCACTATTCCTTTGCTCCTTCCATTGGCACACTCTACACAGTCCCCCATGTCCCCCAGGCAGCTTCCGCCTTACCAGGTCTGCCTCCCCACAGGGACTGTCCACCAGGCAGCCCTGTACACAGGGACTGTTCACACAGGATCTGCCTCTCTGTACACAGGGACTGTTCACACAGGATCTGCCTCTCTGTACACAGGGACTGTTCACACAGGATCTGCCTCTCTGTGCAGAGGATCTGCCTCCCTGTATTTGTTCACACAGGATCTGCCTCTCTGTACACAGGGACTGTTCACACAGGATCTGCCTCTCTGTACACAGGGACTGTTCACACAGGATCTGCCTCCCTGTACACAGGGACTGTTCGTACAGGATCTGCCTCCCTGTACACAGGGACTGTTCTCTCTGCAATCCAGGGACTGTTCACTGGATCTGCACCTGTACACTGTTCCCTCTGCCTCTCTCAGTCCCAGTCTTCTCCCTATGGGTTGGTTGTCTTCCTATCTGTGGGGACAGTTCAGGGCTGCTCCCCCCACTAGTGCCAGCAGTATTCTCTCAATCCAGCTTCCACTGGGCACCCACTTTTCCCTCTTCTCAGTCCCAGTGCTACCTGGTTGTTGACCAGGGCCTCACTAGTGCCCAGTAGGTGAGACTGGCCCAGTTTAGCCATGTGACCTGTGTGTCATAGTGTGAACTGTGTGTGTGTGTGTGTGTGTGTTTATGTGTGTGAGCCCAGGCACATGCAGTGTGCATGTGGAGGTCAGGGGAAAACCTTGGTTGTCTGTCCTCATCTTTCCCTATGCGTGAGGCAATGTCTCTCATAGTTTGCGACTGCATTCTCCAAACAAGCTGGCCTGCAAGCTTCCAGAAGATTCTCCTGTCTCTGCCTTCTTTTTCATGGTAGGTGTCCTGGGATTACAGACACTGGTGCTGCTGTGTCCAGCTTTCCATGGGTCCTGGGCACCTAAACGGAGGTACTGGGACTTGTGGGCAAGCTCTTCGCGCACTGACTCCTCAGCCTGCCCACTAGGGAGACTCTTCAGCCTGCTTTTGAAGCTGCCTGGGAAGCAGCTTGGTGGCCTCTTGCCACTGATGGGCTGTTTTGCCACCTCTAGGGCAACAGAAGGGTCAGAAAAGAAGCGATCGAACCCAGAGACCAGACTCCTCTGAAGCTCTAGCGCCTGTATCCAGACGTACATGGAGTTAGCGACCCTTCATCAGCTTGGGTAAGTGAGCCACCACATTCTATGTTCTCTTATCTGCAACAAAAATCATCCTTCTGACATGCCTGCCTCCCTCCCCAATCCCCGCTCCATCAGAGACTAGAAGCTTCTAAAAGCAGACTTTGTGTCCTGTTAGCCATGCCCCCTTCCAGGCCACTTAAAGCAATTCCTTCTCATGCCTGTGAGCGCTTGTTTAATGCCTGTGGAAAGCATTCAGTGGGATGAAAAAAATTACATTTTAATAACTTGGCCATGCTCACTGGACGAAATTACCCAAGTTTTTATTGAATGTAATTATGAAATAACACCTTCAACCAATTTAGCACATAAAAAGTTCTGGTGGGGACATTCGTCTTCATTTGTATGTTTCTTAAATATTACTTGTCCTGCTTCTGGAAGAAAAATATTCAGACGCATGCATGTTTTTGTGTTGAATATGAGATGGAATTCCTAAGGACTAATCTTCCAGATTACTTATTTTATATTTAGTGTCATTAATTCCACATGTGTGAAAAACATATAATTATACCCACCCTATTAGTACTGAATAAGATTCTGCATTTTTCAAGTGCAGTAATAGAGAAGCTGGCACCCCGCTCATGTACACAAATGAAGTTTCTGAACTTTAGTGAGATTCCAGTGATCTCACTTAGCACTAGAAGTACCCAGCAACATGCCAAGACTCTGGATGTGTTAAATACCCCCTTTATTCAGTAAAGCACCCCATAGGAAAAATATCGATGGCCCAGGACGTTTTTCTAACTCGTGAGAGATGTGTTTCTTCTGTTTATAAGGAGTGAATGACAGCAGAGGGGAATTTCCAAACGCTGTCCCAAAGAACCCCAGTGATCACGTTGAGAAAAGACCTCTGAGGGCTGGAGAGGCGGCTTAGCGGTTAAGGTGCCCACCTGCAAAGCCTAAGAACACCCGTTGGATTCTCCAGGTCCCATGTTTAGCCAGACACAAGAAGTGAGACAAGGGCGCAATGCTGCACTTGCCCACAAGGGGGTGCACGCATCTGGAATGGTGCGCCCATTCTCTATCTCTCTTTCTCTCTTCCTCTCTCTCTCTCTCTTTCTCTCTTTAAAAAAAAACAAAAAACAAAAAAAAACCTTTGAGGCCAAGCAGGGCTTGGGGATTTGGTCTAGAAGTTCTGCTGCAAAGGAGACCACAGAGTTCCTTCCAGCCAACCTTCCTCATGCTGTCTAAATACAGGGTGGTGCTGCCATCAACAGTCTTTGAGTGACTTGGCCCTCACAGGGTTGTATTAGCTCAGCCTTGGCCTTAGCTGACAACAGAGCCACCTAGGGCTTCTGGAATTTCTCCTTCTCTTCCTATGTTATTTCTCAGACGACTAAGAGTGTGAGTCATCTGTCCGTCAGTCTGTCTATCCCGGGAGGCACTTCAAACCTCCTAGGAGGATCCCTTCTGGCTGTCGGCATAGGTCAGTTTACCATGGCTTTCTTCTGCTGTGAAAATAGATGATGATCTATTTCTTAAACTCTCCTCGCAGGCCAGAGGGTGCTGATTGTAATTTCCACGGCAGCAGGCCTCCACCTTCTGGTCCTGCCTTCAGAAAAACCACCCCCAACCCTGTGTGCCCCGGCATACCACTTCTTTCTCACTCTCAGCAAAGCTTCCCAGGAGAAAGAAAAAATAAAACCCCACAGCAGGCTGCCATAGGCGTGGTGACAGATTCAGATGTGGCCAGAAGCACTGAACGGTGCTAACAGCTCTCTGGCAAGAAGGCTTTGGGCTATCAGGACCAGAGCACATGACACAGGGGAACCCCAGCGAGGGCCCTCCTACCCAGGGGAGCCACAAGTGTTTCCCCCACCAGCCACCCTCATTTGGCCTGAATCTCAATGGAAATGAGACATGTCCTCATGTCCTTGATCCTGTAGGGGCCAGTGGGGTGGAGGGACACCCAGAGGGAGGAAAATGGCCCAGGACCACTGGCAAATCACTTTTCTGTGGCTGGGTCACCCTTGCTCCTGGATGGGTGACATCTCCATCACGGAAGAGACGTTTGGAATACTGCAGAGTGTGTGAACTGGCTGGGTGCGGGTGCTGGTGTGGGAGAAGGCTTCAGCTGGGTCTGCAAACATCACTTACCTTGTTCTCTTTAGTTGACTCTGTCACAGATGAATTTTGCCCACATGTTGAGCTTCTGGAAGGGGAAAAAGAGGACAGGAATCAATGGGAAAGGATGAGTTTAACCCACAGAGGGCACACCATAATTAACTTGGCCTGGTATGTGGGAACCACGTATAACCGGAATATTTTCTGTCCCCTCCTCCACAGTGGTCAGTGATCTGCTGTGTACACTGCTGTGAGCTAGGAAGTGTGTACTGGATCCAGGCTCTTGACCTGGAGCAGAGGCAAAGACAAAGCCGTCGACGGCGTGTTCCATCCTTGCTAGGAGAAAGGAGTTCATATTTCTTGCTGAAGCTTTCTTTATTCTACTACAGATCTGTAAACCTGGACTCCATTTCCCCACTGTGGTTGAAAAGTAAGCCCTGGACATTTTCATTGCCCTACACAGAACATCACTCGGAGGTTGGCCAGACTTTGAGGGACAGTGCCCAGGAACCCCTTACTGTTCCAAGTCCCTACTGACCTCATGCCCTATACTGATGCCCAGCTTCCTGCCCATCAGTCACCACCTCTTACTCAGTACCTGGCTCCTGGAATGTTCCAGACGGGGCCTTATCAGCCATCAGTGTGCAGTCTTCTGTCCCACTTCCTCCCTCTTCCTCAGCCTCCCTCTTGCTCTGGCTGCATCTGACACCCAGTGTGAGAGAGAGGGCAGTCTAACAATGACGCTCTGGATTGAAAGGGAAGAGAGAAAGCACCCAGAGGTAACCCCAACCATGAACCAGAAGCATCCACTCACGCTGAAGGTCAAGACATCTCATTAAAATCCTACAATTTTCATGGGCCAGGTCAGAAGACTGAACAATAAAAATAGATTTCTTTCCCAGAACATAATCAAGTGTTGGTTACTTCCGATAACATAATGAGGCTGGTGTGGTGGAAGGGAGCCTTATTCTGAACAAGGAGCGAAATGAAATTCACCTGTGTTCTCCACCTGCTTCTTGCCGATTATTTAGAAACAACAACCAAAAAAAAAAAAAAAAAAAAGCTGAAATGTAAAAGCTTCTGAAAATTATTCCAAAGCTTTTTGTACTTCCATTCAGAAAATAGTTATATCATGCCATATATCTTCCAAGTACCATAATATTCATAGTCACTGGTGGTTCTACACATGAAGGGGACTGAAGGAAGGTGGGTCACATAGCCATAAACAGTAATGATTATGAATGCCACCTACTGTACTACAGTCTTTACCACTGAGGTAGCACAGTGGAAAAATGAGACATGGGCTGGAGAGATGGCTTAGCTGTTAAGGCATTTGCCTACAAAGCCAAAGGACCCAGGGTCAACTCCCCAGGACCCATGTAAGCCAGATGCACAAAGGGGTGCAAGTATCTGGAGTTCATTTGCAGTGGCTGGAGGCTTGAGTGCCCATTCTATATCTGCCTCTCTCTCTCTCTCTCTCTAATAATAAACAAAAATAAAATTTTTTTTAAAAAAGAAAGAAAAATGAGACATCACTTCTATTGACATAAGGCTCAAAGCTTAGCATGATTCAGGAAAGTCTAGACACCCAATTTTTTTGTTTTGTTTGTTTGTTTTTTGGTTTTTGGTTTTCAAGGTAGGGTTTCACTATAGCCCAGGCTGACCTAGAATTCACTTTGTAGTCTCAGGGTGTACTTGAACTCATGGCGATCCTCCTACCCCTGCCTCCTGAGTGCTGGGATTAAAGGTGTGTGCCATCACACCTGGCATGACCCAAAAATTTTTAATGACACTTTTTCATTCCATGGATTTCTTACTCTGATATTGACCTATAACCTCAGTGGCCCCAGGCCCAGTGACCACCTTGAAAGACATCTAAAAAACTTGGATTATCGGGCTGGAGAGATGGCTTGGCAGTTAAGGCGCCTGCCTGCCAAGCCTAAGAATGCCCCTTTGATTCTCCAGGTCCCACCTTTAGCCAGACACAAAAAGTGACGCAAGGGCGCAATGCCGCACTTGCCCACAAGAGGGTTCATTCACAGAGGCTAAGAGGCTGCTGGCGCACCCATTCTTTCCCTCCCTCTCTCTCTCTCTCTCTCTATCCCTCTCTCTCTATCGCTTGGATTATCCGCTAGGAAGATGGTTCAGTTGCTAAAGTGCTTGCCACACAAGCAGGATGATCTGAGCTCACATATCCAGAACCCACTTATAGGATAAATGTGGAGGTACACATCTGCTACCCTAGCGCTGGGGGTCCCTGGGATCACTGGCAAGGTCGTCTAGCCAGATCCGTGAGTGCTAGGTTTAGCAAGAGACTCTGAAGTAAAGTGGAGTGCGACCAAGGAAGAAGAAACCCAGCATCAACTTCTGGCCTCAACACACTCACACACACACATTCATTTACCCACACACATGAATACACACACATGCATGCAAGCCAACACACACACACATTCAGTTACACACACACACACACATGAATACACACACGTGCATGCACACCACACATCCACATCCACACACATGCATGTGCATCTACATACACACATGCATGTGTATCCACATAAACACATACAAAATTAAAAAAAAAATTAAAGAGAAACTTGAATGCAAAGCTCACAGAGAGTTCTGTGAGAAAAACTGAAACAAGTTAGAGTTTTGGTCACTTTCTTTCTTTCTTTTTTTTAATTTAAGAGAGACAGAGAGAGAGAGAGAATGGGCATTCCAGTGGCCTCTCAGCCGCTGTGAACAAACTCCAGACTCGTGCGCCCCTTGTGCGCATGTGCAACATTGCACCCTTGCATCACTTTTGCTTCTGGCTAAACGTGGGACCTGGAGAATTGAACTGGGGTCCTTAGGCTTCGCAGGCAGGCGCCTTAACCGCAAAGCCATCTCTCCAGCTCTTGGTCACATTTTCTAAGCATGGAAGATAATAGCAGGGAAAGGAACACAGATCCTATAAGAAGCATCAATAAGGTCCAAGAGGCAGACTCACCCTCTGACCCTGCCAGCTCACCCTTCACCTTCACTCTGTTAGAGGGCAGCCACTTCCTGGCCAGTTCACTGGGACCCAGCATACCTGTCTTCTTCCTGGCCCTGAGTATGGGCCAGCATCCACTCACCAGCAGCTGGTCTCCAATGTTTTTTCATGAGTGTAGTAGTGTCCTCTTACAGATAACAAAATTACTCCTTAAGATAGGATAAATGTAGAACTTTACAGTTCTGAAAGTGATAAGTCAACCATAAGTCTTATGCAGCTTAAAATCAAGGTGTCAACAAAATCCTGTCCCTTCTGGGGCTCCAGGGATAAGTGTACCCCATGCCTTTTTCTGCAAGCTACTTGCTTTGGCTCCAGGCTGCATTCCTGCACCTGTGTTTCCACCCACGCATCTCCTCCTCAGACTGCCTTCCCACTTGCAGAGACCCTGTGACCGCACTTGATCCTGAGGATCACCCAGGACCCTCTCTACACCTCCAGATCTGTCACTTACTCTCTTGGCTATGAGAGATAGCTCATAGCTCATAGCTCTCGGGCTTTGGGAAGTCAAGAGGGGTGCATCTTGTGGTGAAGGGTGATCATGTTTTCCAGACCACAATGGATGAGGTCAAAAAGGTGCTGGGTCTCTTCTGCTGCCTAGCACACAACAGACCTTGACCCGGCCTCCATGTTCTCTCTACTACCCCAGCCTATGGGCCTCTCGGACTTGGGTGAAGCAATGTCACTGGTTCTGTCCAGTGAATGGTAAACAGAGTAATATACTTTACTTCCTGGTGGGAACATTGTGTTGCCAGTGCGAGATCTTCCCAAACCCTGTTCTTCCTTTAGCGGGTGCCCATGTGACTGGTGTCCCATGAAGACCATGGCCCATCAAATACACCATGCCCAGTTACATCTGGATTTCAGGGGAGAAATAAAGAAAGTTTCAAATGTTGTGTGGACATATTCATTATGCAAAAATGCGTTTCTCTGAAACCCAACTGTAACTGAGTTTGCAATTGCTAAATCTGGCCACCTCCAGTGCGATTAAACAAGTACTTCTGCTAAGGTACTTCTGAGATGTAGGGGTTACCTGTCAACCCTCTGGGGCCCGTCCTTCTCTCCTCGTGGCTCCTGCCCCTTGCTTATGCGATCAGCAGAACTGCAGTGACTGACCACGGGTCACATGAGGATTTCGTGAGCAAGCAGTCAGGGGCGTGATGTTCTCAGGCCTGGCACTGTTGCCTTCAGAAGCAGCAGTCCCCTGCTCAGTGACCAATTTGGCAGGTCCAGCCGCTAAGGTCCAACAACGATGTGCTTGCCTCACTTGACAGGGAGAGAGAAGATGAGGGAACATGCTCGGGTTCACTGTTGCTTCCATCCTTTGTACTCAATCCTCAGCTGTTCAGGGTGACTCGACCATGCTGGAATCACACAGAAGACCGAATGCAGTTTAGTGCAAGGAGATGGATCATTTAATATATCAGTATTTGGTAGTGTATGGAAGGAAGCCTTGGAATGGTGTTTTAAATCAAAGAGTACTTTTATATTCGCCATGTGACGAGCCCTCTCTGTGAGTGGATAGTGGGCATGCCTGTCACAAAGTGCTCCAAAAAAGCCATCAGCATGCCATCTGGCCATTAACCAAGTTAAGTTGCAGGAAGCATGGCAAAAAGGCAAGCACAGCCAGGTGCGGATGGCAAGATTTTCTGCTATTCATTTACCTGGAACTCAGACTGAAGTCCCAGGAGCATCCTTACCCATACCATAAAGCCCCAGGTGCGTGTTTGGAAGACCTCTCGTTCAAGCCATACACAGTGGTTTTTATTCCCAATAAGTTGGTCAGTTCCTTAAGTGGGAGGACATCATGGAGGACGTGTGGCAGGCGTCATGGAGGGTGGAAGCCCAGCGAATGAGCACGAAAAAGCAGCAGAGCCTTGCAGAGCGTGGCCGGCAGCTACGTGGGACTGCCCATTGCGTTGGTGCTTTGTTTTATCTTTGAACGTGAAGAGAGCGGGTTTCGGAGGCCCCTGAAGCTCCTCTCCAAGTCTCAGGCGTAGAAAACGGACTGTAACCATCGAGAGCAAAGGGCTTTCCCTGGCATCATCCAGGTCATTTGTAAGAGCAAATGAGAGGTTTGAAAATAATCCTCTCTAGGACCCAATGGGAGCCAAATGAAACAGTTGTCAAATTCGTCCACATCAAAACAAGTGTGCGCTTGCTTCGGTTTCAGGACACGGAGAACCCATGCCAGAGCTGAGCTGGAAGCATCCCTCCCTTCTGGCAAGCTTTCACAGTGCTGGAAAGTGCTCTGCAGGCTGCTGGGGGAGAAAAGTCATCCACAGTCTTAACCAACAGAAGACCTTGCGTACCACCCCACTGGCCAGCCAGCCAGCCAGGCAAGATGTGCCCAATAGGACAATAGTGGCATGACTGGCATGGGAGTAACCAACTCTCTGATTGGATGTGAGGTCCTTCCACAGGCAAGGGTTCATGCCTGATACTGAAAATCTAGTCCAAAGTCTATGGCTGAGAAGGTCATAAAGCCTACGTGGGGAGCTATTACTGTTGTTTGGTTAAATGGTTATATTATGCCCACAAAGCTGTCCTCCAAATATTTGTGCTTATGTCGATATGTTAGTGTTACAATTTTGGTTAGAATTAGAGATTTCATAAGATAAAAAAGAGCTCACCTAGACCCTCCACCTCTATACTCCCTACCATGCTGGTCTAGGAAGCACTAGAGCAGATGTCTGTTCACAGGTCACTGTTTGCCCATCACTGATCACTGCTATGGTTGACACAGCTGCCCTGAAGCCTGAAGGAGCTTACAATCAATGTGAAAGGAACAACTGTACACTGATCCTTCCCGAAGAGCAAGCTGTGCTGGGTCAGGCATGTCAGTAAACCATGCAGTCAGCTCCTGCCCGAAGTAGTGAGTGAGACTGGCCCTTACAAAGAAGGAAAGGCTCCACCTCGATCTTGGCAGAGTCTGAATGCTTGGGAGAGGTGTCGAAAACAACAACAACAATTCAGCAGAGCGACGAGGTGCTGAGAGCTACCCAGAGCAACGGTGGCTCCATATTCTCAGAAAGCCAGAGAGAGAAAGGCTGCGGAGATGGCTCCATGGGCAAAATACTTGCAGCACAAACATTCTAAGTTCACATCCCAACACCTACGTAAAAATCAGGCATGATGACGCACTTCTGCAATCCCTGTGCAGGGGACACCTGGGGCTTGGCTAGTCTAGCCTCCTTGGTGAGATCCAGGCTCAGTGAGACCCTGTCTCAAACAACAAGGTGGAAGGCAACTAAGGAAGAAAGCTGACATGACCTCTGGCCTCCTCCACACACATGTTACATACATGTGCCCACACATGTATGAACAAGCAGACACACATGCATGCACATCACGTGCATATGGGCATGTGACAAAAGTTAAAGGTAAGGAGAGCTGGGGGGAGGGGAGATGCTCACTGGATAAGTACCTGCCATGGGAGTGTGAGTGAGTTTGGATCCCAGAACCCATGTGAAGCTGCGTGCTATGACGTCAGCACCTGTAATCACAGCACATGTGTGGCAAGAATGGAGAAGCCCCCAGACTTCATGAGCCAGGTAGCCTGGCAAACTCAGTGGTGTACAATGAGAGCCCCCACCTCCATCAAGATGGAAGGTGAAGGCCAACACTCTAAATTATCCTCTGAACAAGAGTTTCTCATCACACGCGCAGTTGCCCGTGTCTTGTTGGCCACCTCTCTTTCCACAACGAATCATGTTAGGTCTGCATCTGTAGTGGAGCACCATGGGAAATCAGTGGACTGCAGGTTTGGATAGCCCTGAGTCTGAATTCCACCTCTCCCAGTTTGACACATAGGGGAACGTTTGCATTTGTGTCTCTGTCTCAGTTTCTCCGTTCCTGAAGTTCACTTGGTGCCACCTAAGTTACAGATAGTAGAACAGTTTAATGAGAGCATGAGGGAAGACATGGAGGTGTGTAAGCAATCAACATTGGCTCCTGGCATTTGATGTCGTACCACTCTGCACATTCAGTCCTTCTAGAGCCATCTCTTGGAGACAGATAAAACGGCACTAACTTTGCCATACACGACCCAGCACAGCTGCGCTCTGAAGGCAGATCTTTCTGCCATTGTTTCTTGAGTGTTTTTCTCACTTATTCTTTTTTATTTTTATTTTTTAGAGAGAGAAAGAATTGGCACACGAGGGCCGCAGCCACTGCAATTGAACTCCAGACACATTCGCCATCTTATACGCATATGTGGCCTGGTGTTTGCATCACCTTGTCTGGCTGACGTGGGACCTGGAGAGTCAAAAGTGGGCCCTTAGCTTTGCTGGTAAGCACCTTAACTGCTAAGCCATCTCTCCAGCCTAGGTATGGGTATTTTTTAAGTGTACACATGCAGTGATTCTGATAGGCCAGGGTGGAGACCCCCTCCCCCAGGCCACAGCACTTCCAGTCATATAGGCTCTGCCCTTCCTATGAGGATCACACTGGGACTGCAGTCAGAGGTTATACGGAGAAAGAGATAACCCCAAAACTGAGGACCTAAAATGGCTTGATAAATATATCTCTGTAAACAAACAGAAGTTTATCCAGTCCCATTAAAATAGAGTCACATGCTGTGTTTATAACGACAGAGTTGCCAAAAAATGGGCGTCAGTAAAACAAATCGTATTGTCACAATGGTTATTATTATTGTAACAAAACTTTAACATTTCTTACCCCTCTGCCAATGCAATCACAATGCATAATGCATTTGCGATCACTCCCAGCTGTCTCTCACTCTATGAATGGGGACACGTTGGTGCACACGGCATTCAGAAGCCTTGTGCATTTGTATGAGAAGCTATCATCTTCCCATTCATGAGGAGAGGCTCCTATAGGGAGTTCTGGGTAGATGGCCCTTTGGTAGCCACAGTGGCCTCACACTTGGAAAGGGAGCCTTTCTTCCTGAGCCTGACTGGTCTACACTCTTGCCTGATAAGTGAGGCATCAGCCAGAGCATCAAACATGTTAGTCAACTCTGAAGACCTTGTCTCAAGTTCTTGTTATGCCGCCCACGCTCTGGAAAGGTCAGTAAACTGTGTTCTCCCTTGTGGTAGCTAGACCTGTCCTGACCATATTGAGCAAACGGAGGTCCCAGTGAGGGAGCTCAAATGCGAGTCATACAATAGCAGAGAACTCTAACAACATACGGGTACAGGCAGATGCTAAAAATGTGTCAGTAGTGACAATAGGCACATGTCCACCATAGGGACGGGGAAGTATCTATGTGCAGAATCTTTATATTTTTCCTGTTCTTTGTACAAAGCATAGAGTTGGGCTGGAGAGATGGCTTAGCGGTTAAGGTGCCTGCCTGCTAAGCCTAAGAACTCTGGTTCCAATCTCCAGGTCCCACGTTTAGTCAGATGCAAAGTGATGCAAGGGTGCAATGCCGCACTTGACCACAAGGTGGCACACACATCTGGATTTCGTTCACAGCAACTGAGAGACTGCTGGCGCACCCATTCTCTATCTGTCTCCCTCTCTCTCTGTCTGTCTCTCTCCAAAAATAAAAAAAATTAAAAAAAAAAAAAGCAAAAGAGTTGGGTGGATGGATGGATAGAGGTAGGGTTGCGTGAATGAATAAGTGAAGAAGATGGGGAGATGGATGGATGGTTGAGCAAGTGGACATGTGCACAGATAAATGGCTGGGAAGATGGACAGACAGCGAGGTGGGTTGATGAATGGATGCATGTGAGATGATGGATAGATGGATGAGTGATGGGTGGACACAAAATAATCTAAGAATCTTGGCCTGCACCCAGCTTCCCAGCCTGACTACGTGGCCTCTCATGGTTCTAAGCCAATGATCTGAATGCCTCCCTGGTCTAGTGCAGACATTCAGTCTGCCCTACGATGCTTGATGCTGGCTTGTCATCAAAGCTATCCTTGCCGGGCGTGGTGGTGCACGCCTTTAATCCCAGCACTCGAGAGGCAGAGGTAGGAGGATCACCGAGAGTTCGA
Organism: Orientallactaga sibirica; assembly: GCA_036365145.1. Classification (NCBI taxonomy): domain Eukaryota; kingdom Metazoa; phylum Chordata; class Mammalia; order Rodentia; family Dipodidae; genus Orientallactaga; species Orientallactaga sibirica. Next base: position 11,826,045 of record JAEOAD010000038.1, on the reverse strand, counting down.
GGCTACCCTGAGACTACATAGTTAATTCCAGGTCAGCCTGAGCTAGAGTGAGACCCTAACTCAGAAAACCAAAACCAACCAAACAAACAAACAAAATAACTATCCTTTTTTTTCCCCTCACTTCTTTTGATTCCCCGTGCTTTCCCAGCACTCCATAGCCTTGCCACTCTGATCCTCAGCTCTTCCTCTTGTTGGCGCTGTGAGTCTTGATACCAAGTCCACCTTATGTCACTTCAGCTCGTTTAATTATCCAGATGGATCCCTCCTCCTCCTCATTCCCATGTCTTCTGTAATTGCCTTCCTTTTAAATGGACAAGGACAGATTCGTATTTATTAAGCACCTACCTGCCCACTTTCGTGTAATCCTAACATATCCTACCCAGTGTGGGCTGTGTTACTGTCTTTGCTTAGCCAAAAGTAACACAGACTCACTTCCCTGAGGTCTCCCAGGGGTAGGACTGCAGCTTGAACCCACATCTTGTCTTCTGACTCTGCCTTTGTGGGCGTTAGGATTGGTCCACACTCGAGGTTCATTCATCTACAAAATGGGGTTCTTTCAGGGATAGGGCTACACAACCTGAGAGGAACAACTGTTGAATGCTATTCCTTGGAATTCATGTTACTCTTGTGTGTGGTGGACCCTTGTCTGTCTGTCCCATGCCCTTCCTAGGATAAGCCACCAACAGAAGCTAAGCATGACAAACTTGGAAATTAAGGTCAAAATCCTAGGATGTGATTGTGTTGGTGTTGGGCACTGCTAAACATGGGCTGGGACTGTGAGGAAGCTGGCCTGGGCTGTTGGACATGGCTGGGGACCTTGGGCTGTGGGGGTTGCAGCTGACCTATCATCAGAAATCCACTCTGGTGACAGAGCTGGCCCTCCCTTCTCAAGGTCGTAGTGTGCCCCATCTTTGCCCAGACTGGGCAGAACCAGCAGGCCCTCCACCTTTTTCCCAAAAGCACCTGAACATTCCATAGCCAGGTTTTGCACCCCCCACAGTTCCTGACCTTGTGGCCAGCTGCCCAAGAGACCCTTATATGGTAGTAAACAGTCTCCCTGCAGTTGTAGCCATCCGATATGTGCCTGAAGTCACTTCTGTTATCTCCCTTGCAGCTTCTCCCTCGCAACTTCTGCCTTCCAAAACCAGCCAATTAGATAGCGAGCCATAAGCCTATGTATCCAATCACCTTATAGTCTGTATGCGTCTTCTCAACATTTCTCAAGTGTTTATAAACCCACTCCCCTTTTGAATAAATAAGAACGCACTATCCATCAGACTGTCTCCTGGGTGGTTCATTGTCCGTCGCACTCCCCTGCTCCAAGACCCCACTTCCCCCAGCTCCTCCTGCACCCGGGACGTCAGTGGCCAACTATCCCCGGGAATAGCGAGGACACACATGTTGTGACAACTCACTCGTCAGAAAAGTCTGTGAACATAGACAGCCATACATGTGTGCAAAGCATCACGGTAGTGGAAAAACAAAGTGTGTGTTTTGACTTACCAAACTTTTTCGCTAAGACCCTTGGTTTTGCTTTCAGTGTGGAGGACACGCTAATCGAAACTTCATAACTGACAGCCATCCTCATATCTGTGGTTTCCAGTTTGGCTTTCTTTCAGAGGGAGCTAGCACACGAAACACTTACCTAGGACCCAGTGCCAGGTGTCATTTCCCTCAAGCCTTCAGCAGCACCTGACTCACATCATTCCTGTCCTCTTACCTCCGCTGAGAGACTTCAGCTTAAGGTTCCCCAAAACATTTTTTTCTTTGGCTGGCTCAAAATGAGTGTGATTTAATTAAATAGCTTATGGTGAGAATGGGCAGCTAGAAGAATTGAGATCAAACCAAGTGATTCTTGGTAGGCAAACAGATAGCCTGGTATGGGACCATAGGTGACAGCCCTGGCCAGAGGTGGTCAGAGCCTTCTGCGGCTGCGGAGGTGTTTCTCTAACAGAGACCATGACCAGAATCCAGTCAGTAGGGAATCGTTAACAAAGTAGCAGCTATAATTTATTGGCATGCAAGAGAAATAGCACTGGCTTCAGAAGTCTTTATTCTACCAGAAAGTGCTGGAGAAAAAAATCAATGTTGGGGCTAGAGAGGTTGCACAGTGGTTAAAGGCACTTGTTTGCAAATCCTGATGACCCAGGTTTGATTCCTTAGTGACCCATGGGAAGCCAGCTACACAAAGTGGCACATGTGTCTGGAGTTCTTTTACAGTGGCAAGAGGCCCTGGCATTTCTATTCTCCCTCTCTCTCCTTCCTCTCTCCTCTCTTTTTCTTTTCTTTCTCAAACAAATTACTAAATATTTATTTAGTAACCAAAAATAGAGGCTGGAGAGATGACTTAGTGGTTAACGTGCTTGCCCACAAAGCCAAAGGACCCAGGTTCAATTCCCCAGTATCCACAGAAAGCCAGATGCACAAGGTGGCTCATGCGTCTGGAGTTTGTTTGCAGTCTCTAAAGGCCCTGGCATGCCCGTTCTCTCTCTCTATCTGCCTCTCTCTCTATCTCTGTCTCTCTTTCTCTCAAATAAATAAAGGAATAAAATATTTTAAGAATAGGGCTAGAAAGATGGCTCAGTGGTTAAAGGCATTTGCCTGCAAAGTCTGAGAGCCTGGGTTCAATTCCTCAGATGCACAAAGTGGCACATGAATCTAGTGTTTGTTTGCAGTGGCAGGAGGCCCTGGCATGCCTATACTCGGTCTCTTTCTGTCTGCCTCATTTCTCTCTGTCTCTTTCTCTCTTTCTCTCTCTCAAATAAATAAATGAATGATTTTTTTAATAGAAAATAGGACACAGGACATAGAAAGAGACCCACTTGAACAGTCTGGGTTGGTATCTCTAACCCATCACTTAATAGCTGTGTGAACTTGAGCCAGCAAAGATCAAAACAGAGATATCAACAACCTTGCCAAACTTCAGGAAAGTCTGGGTGATGCAGAGGAGGTGCTGAGTGCTGAGTGCTGAGTGCAGCTAAGGCTTTGCTGCTCTGGGGCCTGCTACCTCCTCTCTTTCAGTGAGTTGAGATGGAAGCCTCAGCTCTCTCCCTCCTTCCTCCCACGCTAAGATTTCTTGGAACATCCTTTTCAAAATTGGCATTTACAAACTCCACAGATCCTTAAAAAAACCGACTTACCATGTTCCCTGTTTGCACTTGCAAATAGTTCTCCTTTGATATTCCAAAGAAATCAAAGGAAACGCTCACAAGCACACACATCCACTGTTAGGACCTGTTATCACATACAAATAGAAGGTCAAACTCCAACACCCTTCTTGATTTAGGGCAATACATTCCCATTTTAATGGCAAATCCACTGGCCTCTTTTGTGTTTTGCATTAGGTCTTTCAAGGAAAAGGAGTGTGAAAGTCACAAGAGCATTGACATGAGTCACATCCTGGAGACATTTGCTGGAGCACATAACTTGATCATGTGGTAATCAAACCAAATAAGTGGCAAAAACCACTCTGAAATCTTCAATAAGATCTAACTCGGAATTGTTCTAATATTCATGATTTATAGAATTTCTTAGCCTAGATCCCACCAAAGTGCATTCTCCTTGTGCTTCATTTTGGCAGAAACAGAGAGTGGCTTGCTACTTCATCTTATAAAAGATGTTTGACTGCAGCAAGTTGAAATAAAATATGCCAGAAATGCACTTAATAAAAAGTAACACCTCCGCTATAAATTGCTTCATTGAGATAAAGAAGCACATTATAAACCATAAAACACATACAAGAAATGCAATGGAACACGTTACCCTTATTGTCAGTTTCTATTTCTGAAATGGTCTAACACTGAAGATAATGATGACTCATGGAAAGAGGAAAAAAAAAAAAAACTTCATCAAATTCAGTTCCAACATTGTTGGTGGCGTTTCTGACTCCTGGGTAGATTTGTGGTACTGGAGAGGTGCCTAGACATTGTAATTCACAAGAATTATAATTAACAAGGAAAAAAACCGTGCTCATTTATTTACATTCCCTTTTGAACACCAGATAAATTATTTGCTAAAAACCCCTTAATGATCCCAAAGTACGTAATTATCTGAGATATCAGTCCCACTTTCAAAGGATAGATACTATAGCAAAATGTTTTTTTCCTCCCAAAACTATTCCTTTACAACTCCTGCTAGACATTTCCTTTATGGCTTTTAAAAGTTATATTGGTTTTTTTTTTAAATATCAAAATATTTTATGCAAAATATTTCATTTAAAAAAATTCACTCTCGCTCTTGGGCGAGTGTACGTGCGATTGTTAAAGATGTACTTACTGCAGATTGCAATAAATTCTGAAATTAACACTGAATATATTTTCATATTATGTTTACATATGGGTAGGTTTTTTTTAGACTCCCTATCTTTTTTAGATTTATGAGATTCTCTACAATAAGATTTTGTGTGAGTATATTTAAATTTCTTATGTGTATATATTTATACACACAGAGAGCAAGATTACATACTTGCTTTAATTTCTCCCAGTCTTAAAAGCTCATAAAATATTTAAGCTGTTTCTGAACCAGAATAGAAATGCCTCAAACTGTTGTTGAAAATTACACCCAACCTCCACCTGCCCATGCTAATGAATGGGGCCAGGAACCATGAGTATCAATCAAAGGCAATCAATGGAGAACCCTGCGATCTGCCCACTCCCTCCCCTCCCCATCCTTTGACCTTAACTACAACTGTTCAGAAAATGACTCATTGGTCCCTGTCCTCACCGCTGAAATCTCCAGACCAGAGTAAAATGAACAAAGGGTGAGCAGAGCGAACAAACTGGTAAAAGCTCAAAGGTTTCTCTGGCTTCATTCATTCATTCACTCGCTCAACAAATAATTATGGAAAACTTACTATGTGGTGCTATATGAGCTCCTGATCGTGGCTAGGACAGGGACCAACTTGGACATTTTCTCTGCTCTGATGGAGACTGAGTATAAAGAGGACACTAACACATGAGTGCAGGATCAGCCAGCCACAGCATCGAGAAAAATGCAGGGGTCTACTCTGGTCTTCATTAGGGGGTTGAGGGGTCATAGAGCATCATCCCCAGGAAGCGACCCCAGGTAGTGACTGAAAGCAGAGGGTTCACAGGTAGGAGAAAGAGCACTGTGGAAGGCCTTTCTTAGAGAAGGGGGCCAGGACCTCAAAGCAGAGTGCCACCAGCCGACTCGTGGGTAGGCAGATACCTGGACAAAGAGATAATCCATGTCTCATGAAGCTAGGCAGCAAGCCCCTACTATCCTGCTGTCTCTGCTGTCCAGCACTAGAATTAGAGGCACCCAGTGCCACACTTGGCTTTTACATGGGGGGTGGGGATAGAAACTCGGGTCCACCTGCTTGCCCAGCAAGTGTTTTACCACCCAGCCAAGCCTATTCTCCAACTCCAACAGCTGGGATTTCGTTAGTGAGCAATAAACATATTACAAATGGGGCCCAAATCAGTGAATTCGGGGACAAGTTTTCTGCATAAAATATTAATTTAAAGGAGCCCCAAGGAAAGCCTGGCATGGCTCCAGATCTGCAGGAGAACTGAAAGGAATGCAGGACACTTGCTGTCCTGCAGGTTCCACAGCCCTGCTGTAGCAGTTGCCTTCTCAGTATTGAGACAAAACACCCTGCCGCGGGAAGCTTATGGAAGGAAAGGGGTTCTTTCCAGCCTACAGTTTACAGGGGACATCCCATGGTACATGGCAGGAGTAGACAGCCGGGTGTCCCATCTCCACACAGCAACAGGGAGGAAGTAGGGAGAGTGAATTGAGGATGGCAAGCAACACCAAGGTCCACTCTTAATAACCTTTGTTGGGCCTTAAGAGGCCCAGGTGTGAGGCCTAGTGGAACTTTCTGAGCCTGACTAGAGTTTAGCGACCTGTCTTTGGCCTACTTCCGCTTAAGAGTGACTCAGCAAGGCTTAAGCCGAAACTGCCTCCGCCCAGCTACTGTTGACGTGGTGAAACAATATTGGCCCTTACACATTTTCCCCATCTTAAGACCCACCCTCTTTCTCAAAACTAATATATACACCCTCTCATTACAATAAGACGAGTTCCTGCCTCGACATGACTCCCGGCTCAGTGTGTTTTTTCTCTCTGGTGTTTTGGGGAAGGGTCTGAGCCACCGACACCCATCTTCCCGCTCAGCCTCAAGAAAAGCCACTGAATTGGCTCTTTCTTCCGCTCTACCTGCGGGGGGAGGGAAACCGGCAACCCTGCCACACCTCCTCCAGAAAGGTTCGCCTCCAAAAGGCTCTGCTACTTGGGGATTCAGTATGAGGCTTAAATACATGAGGCTATGGGGGCATTTCATATCTATGCCATCATGTCTGCCCCCTGGGCTAAAGAACTACAATGGTCTCACCTGCCCGCATCTTTGTGGACAGAAGAGGGTAGAAATGATTAACACACAAGTCAAATCCACATCATGTCACACATTTATTCATTTATCCATCCCTCTGCCCACCTGTCAGTCTACTGAGCCCTCTGTTGTTGCACGTTGCAAATGGCACCACTGCTTTCCATGTTCTTTGTCTCCATTCCTTCTTCACTGCTGCAAATAAAAATCTGACCAGAAGCAGCTTCAGGAAGGGGAGAGTGTCTTCTGGCTTCCGGTTCCAGAGGATAAAGTCCATTGCGGCAGGGAAGTCATGGCAGGTGTGGAAAGACAGCTAGTCATATCATGAAGCAAAAAGCTGGAGAAATAATAGGAAGTGGGGACTCCCTTCAGTGGCTCACTTCTTCCAGCAAGGCTCCACATCCTAAAGGTCCGACAGCCTTCCCAAACAGCACCACCAGCTGGGGACCACACGAGCCATGAAAAACATTTTACATTCAGACCGCAATATGCTTCACCCCTGAAAGTCAGGCCTGCTCTATCCTAGTGGAAGCATCAATATTTGCTTTGGGTTCATTTTTTTGTAGATGAAGTTTACATATGATAAAATGAATAAACCTTTCAAATTTTTTAAGTGACTTAGATTGAAGCACAATTATCATGTAAAAATGTATTTAAAGGCTGAGCATGGTGGCATACACATTTAATACTAGCATATGGATAGCACAGAGGTAGGAGAATCTCTGTGAGTTCAAGACCAGCCTGAGACTACATAGTAAATTACAAGTCAGCCTGGGATAGAGCGAGACCCTACCTCAAAAAAAAAAAAAAAAAAAGAAAAGAAAAAAATATTTAAACACATAGCATGTAGTCATGGTTGTGTGTGTCGTGTGTTTTTATATGCACATACACTAGTGGGACTGTATGTACCATGATCAAGATGATGAACTTCCAGAGGTTCCCCGTGCTTAACTCTTCCTCCCCACCCTCCCTGGACAATCATGGACCTGCTTTTTGTCACTATAGGTTTGTTTTTATTTTCTAGAATTTGATATCAATGGGGCCATGTGTTATATATTCTGGCTCTATTTTTGATTCAGCATAATGATTTGAAAATTCAAAATATTTGAATTTACAAATTAAATTTTAAGTTTAATATATTGGGTTTTCAAATTTTACTATGGTATGTGGATTTCAACAAAATTATCTTTGCAATTTCAAAGAATTTTGAAATTGCTTTTATATGTCATCAGCATCATACAATCCGGTGATTACTTTTGTTTAAGCATTCCAATTACCTTTTAAAATATACTCGAGCAATAAAAAACACATAACTAGGCCATGTAAATCTGTAAGCGCCTCAGTTTCTCATGCTGTTCAGTCCTGAAGACTGACTCACACTTCCATGTCCTCTTACCTCTTCCTCCTCTTCTTTGAGGACATAATTTCACAGCTGCTAAAAGTCTCACAGCTCACTTATCACTCTGTTTTTTTGGTTTTTTTTTTTAGTTCTCCATTTTTCTTTGTGGTTGTTTTGGTAGTTTTTATTGCTATGTCTTCAAGTTCTCTTTTAAAAATATTTTAAAAATATTTGCATGTGTGTGGCAGGGGACACACTGAGGTCTCTTGTTGCTGCAAACATACACCAGACATATGCACCATATTTTTGCATCTGGCTTCACATGGATGCTGGGGAATTGAAACCCCGCCTGGTGAGCTCTGCAAGCAAGCATCTTTAACCAGTAAAATCAATGAACTATCTCCTCATCCTCTTATGATTTTTTTCCTTAATGGAGACATTGAATACCATACATTAATCCCATCACATGTATTTTCTAACTTATACATTATAGTTTTCATCTTTCACCTTTACAAGGTCAGTTTGGATCTTCATGCACTTCCTCCACTCCCTTGAACAATTTGGAACAATTTGGCCATTTGGAAGCACCTGGAATTCAGCTGTAATAATTCTTTTCAAGCCCTTTCTGACTCCCCATGTCAATTCTCAGTAGTTTTCATTGTCTAATCTTCTCCCTCATTATGAGTGCATTTTCCTGTTTGTTCACATGCCTGGTAATCTTTGATTGCATGCTAGACATTGTGAATTTTATCCTTTTTGATGCTGGGTCACCTCCATACTCTTATAAATATTTTGAGTTTTGTCCTGGGGTATACCAGTGGTGGAACCTTTAAAACACAGCTTTAAGATTTCCATCATGGGGTCCTAACAGTGCTCAGCAGTATTTTCCTCTATGCAGACGTAACTCTTCTAGGTGCTCCATCTAATCTTGGGAATTTGTGAGGGTGTTCAACGTGGCTGGTGGGAACAGCTACCATTCCTTCCTTGTACACGCTTCAAACACCCTCACTTCTATGCCAATCAGGTGTCTCTTTACTTTTTCCACAAGGGACTCCATCACACCCTCACATGGATCATGATTCAGTGGTATGCCAGGAAGGGGGCTTCCTGCTTGTCTTATCCTTACAGTTTAATTCCTGTGCCTCTCTCTTCTCTACTCTGAAGACTGAGGTCAATTCTGCCCCCAACACTCTCATCAACATCACCATAACTCAAGGTCTTTGCCAAATTTTGTGTGGGTTCCCCCTCACTTCATTGCCACCAGCAATCTTTCCCAAGAGAGTAAACTGGTCATAAGGCTCTTCTCATTGCTTCCTGTCTTTCATTATTATCTTTCATTGCCTATTGTCTTATGTCTAACCAGTTTTTGTTTTTCTGCATTTTATCTACTTATTGTTTAAGGTGACTCTTGTCTGCCATTCTAACTAGGCTAGAAGTGATGGTTTGAAATGTATAAGTCTTAGGATAATTTGTAAAATTAACCCATGAAACTCAAGCTGTGCATGCCAGCATTCTCTCCAGAAAGTCCCCTAAGGTTCTTCCCAGATGAACCTGTCCCGACCCCAGAAAAAAACACTATTCTGGTGTTTGCCATCATTGATTGGTCTTGCCTATTCTGAAGCTTCTTGAAACAAAACCATGTCACCATGCTTTGACCTGCATAATGGGTTTTAGATTGTCCATGTTTTTATTTTGGTAACTCATTTTTTCCTATATTGCTGAGTGATATTTTAGCCCACAAATCTACCACAGTTTGTATATTCATTTTCCTGTTGATGGACACCTGGACTGTTTCCAGGTAAAGGCCATGGTGAAGAAAATCACTGTGAACAAACCTTCTTGGCAGGTGTCTTTATGGATGTGGTTTTCATGTCTCTTGAGTAAATACCTAAGAACAAAGTAGCTGGGGAAAAAATGAAAGCATTTGTTTAGTCTTATAGGAAACACATTTATCCACTTATATGGTCATTCCACCTTACATTCCCAGCCCAAAATACAAGAAAGTTTTAGTCTCTCTTCATCCTTGATAACGCTTGGCAATTGTTAAACTTTTTTATAGACATTGTTTTTTTTTTTTTTTTTTTAAAAAAAAATTTATTTGAGAGCCACAAACAGAGAAAGAGGCAGAGAGAGAGAGAATGGGCATGCCAGGACCTCCAGCCACTGCAAACGAACTCCAGATGCATGCGCAAACTTGTGCATCTGGCTTACGTGGGTCCTGGGGAATGGAGCCTCGAACCGATGTCCTTAGGCTTCACAGACAAGCGTTTAACTGCTAAGCCATCTCTCCAGGCCCAATTGTTAATCTTTTTAATGAAGCCATTCTAAGCAGTATGTTGTGTTTCAATTGTGTTTCCAATGACTGATGATGTCAAGTCATCGATCATGTGCTTACTGGCCATTCATGGAACACACTTTGTGAAGGATCTGTTCAAATACTTTGTCCTCATTATGGTCACTTCTAATTTTCAAAGTTTCCTGAAAACCCTGAGATGGAAAACAGATGGCTGGATCCAACCATCTAGACACATGCATGGGACTGTGTTCCAGAAACTACCCCTGAATCCACATAGATAGAGCAGGAGACCAGTTCCTCCTGCTGTATATACAACTGTGTAACTCACCTTATCCAGAAGACCATTGCTCACATTTTCTAAGTACGTTATGGGTGACATTTTCAACTTTCACATCACCAGAAAGGCAGAATTAATCCCAGTGTAGCTATCCTTCAGCCTGAATAATTACCAGACTTTTCCTCATCATGCTTCCCTTATGCCACACCTTTATATGCTCATGCTAAGCACATGCTATACCACCCAGCTCCATCCCCAGCCCTCCTTTCTCTGAGTCAGGGTCTTCTTGGACACCTCATGCTGGCTTCAAAGTCACAATCCTCTTGTTTGAACCTCGGACACATTCTACATCACCACACCTGGCCAAACTTTGTTTTTGCTAAAATATTCTAAACAGATCCCAGACATCATAATTTTGCATATATATGTATCACCATTTATACAAATAGGACTTAAGATGCTTATTTGGGATCTGTATTTAATTAGATGTGAAGGACTAAGAGCTCTTAATGCAGAAAGGTCCAGGTCCGGCATTGCTCAGGTTATAAGAAAGAATGTAATAAATACATTGTTTTTGAAAAATGAAGGAGCCTGGGCTGGAGAGATGGCTTAGCGGTTAAGGCGCCTGCCTCCTAAGCCTAAGAACACTGGTTCCAATCTCCAGGTCCCACGTTTAGCCAGATGCAAAGTGATGCAAGGGCGCAATGCTGCACTTGACCACAAGGGGGCGCACACATCTGGATTTCGTTCACAGCAGCTGAGACACTGCTGGTGCACCCATCTCTGTCTTTCTCTCTTTCTCTCTCTGTCTGTCTCTGTGTCTCTCTCCAAAAATAAAAAATAAAAAAAATGAAGAAGCCTATCTAAAACTTAGTTGAAAGCCAAGGCTTACTTACTTTACTTTAAGGATGGTAACAGATGCCATTCTTTGTACCTGTGTGTATATATATATACATGACTAAAACTTTGGAGTTTTATTGGTTTAGGTCTTGGGAGAGTAAGAGCATCCAATGATCTTGCGAGCATCAAACAACAGAGGCTGCTGCTCTTAAGAGACACAAAAGGAGAAGGCCTGGTGGAGTTAAGTGTCTTCTTTCCTGATAGCAGAAGGTTACAACCTAGGCCCTGTGGCTCCTGATCCTCATGGCTCTTTGTAGGCAGGGCCATTCTGTACATGGCAAGACTTTACATGTTATTTTTAACTGATACATAAAACCATTCCAATTACGCATACTGACGGGGCACTATGTAATGTTTCAGTGTATGTTCACATTAATAATGTTTAAGTCAGGTTCGACTTATCGTCTGTACGTCATCCAGCACTTCCTTATGGTGACATTGCAGCATGCTTGCAGCAACCCTGGCTTCTATCAACACTACAACACAGAGTCCCAGCAGTGACAACTCAATGTCTCCAGATATTGCCAATGTCCCCACGTGAGGCAGGGGGACATAATCCACCCCCCTCCCAGGGAAGAGCTCTTGTGGTACAGTGTGAAATCAGCCACTTGGATGAGTGTCTATGTTTCTTTTTTGTTTTCTTTCTTTATTTTTTTCTATCTCTCAAAGCCTCAGACTCTAGGCCTTGGAAATGAGGCTGATGAGAAGAAAGACAATACCACAATTCGCAGGTATTGTGAAGCATCAGAGCTAAATGATCATGTGTGGGCCACGACAAAGTCCCGGCTCTCAGCAGAACAGATTGAGAAGCCCTATGTGGGCAAGCAGTGAGAAGTACTCAGTCCAGTTATGTGCTCACAGTGAAGAGACAATTAATGGATTTGGCTGGTACCACTCATTCAGCACTGGGCCAAGACCTGGAGGGCCTTATGGGTGTCGGCCGCTCCTCAGGAATCATCGACGATGAGGGTGGATGCCCAGGTGTATGAGGGCAGCTGTCCCAGTGAGTGCTGTGTACAGACAGAGCAGATGCTCACCACATCTCCTAGTAAAACTTGAGATAAAAGTGCTATGTAGCACACATGGTTTGTGCCCTTAGAAAGGAAGATAAACTTGTGCTATTTGTATGATACACTGGTGGGAGGTAGGAAGGACAGTGGCGGAGGCTGTGTCAATGTCAAAGCAAAATAAGATTTGTATTCAAGGTCCATGTCTACCTCAGATTGCCTGTGTGGCTTTGGGCAACCCACTAAACTTCTCTGACCTTTGTATGTGTGTGTGTGTGTGTGGGTGTGTGTGTATGTGTGTACCTTTGCTTAGAACATAGGCATTCTCAAATATTTTCTAATAGTATTTATTAATATAATTATCATTTCCAACCAACCTCATAGGTGTTAAAATGATATGGATTTGGTGATTGGTGCATGGTCTCTGATAACTAGGAAATGAATGAGAATATAGGAGTGGGGAAAGAGACAGAGAAAGAGAGAGAGAGGAAGAGAGAAGGGAGAGAGGGCCAACTCTACCGTCCATCCTGAAGAAAATGAATGCCCCCAAGAACAGGCCGGGTTGGAAGAGAGCAGTTATGTCACCTGAAATGTGAGACCCTTGGACTTGAGAACAATAGAATTCAAAACGGTCACCACAGGCTTAACTATGGTGCCGATTTTAAACTCAAGGCCGTGGGAAGTCCAGAGATGCACATAATGAAACGAATCCCACTTTCTCCCTGAGACCTCTCATGTCTGCCTCATGGGGTCCCTCTGTTCCATTTGGGCCCTTTATGAGATCCCCTGCAAGTCCAGTCTTGCATTTCCCTACATTAGTCTCCACATCGCCTCTTGGAACCTGCGGCTATTAGTGAATTACCAAGGCAACTCCTCTTCTGAAGTGGGCACCACCTCTATAGGCTGTAAATACCAAGCACTTAGCTTCTCGAGTGCTGCATTATAAAATGTATGCAGGACACCTAGGTGGACGCACAGACCGGAGGACGTCAACTCTGGGGAGAGGGCCTTTTTTAAGGTTGACTTTTTAATAGACTGAGGGGGATATTAGTCCATAAGTAGCAAAACACCTTTCAGTCAGCAAATGCGGACATCATTGTTATCGTCTTCTCCATTCTCCAAATCCTTGGCTCACTAAAGAGCCAGTTTGGAGCACCACGTTACCCAAGAGGAGCACATTACCCCTTCTGAGAGTTCATGGCCACCTTCAAATGAGTGACCACGAAATGGACTCCAGTTGGAATGGCCTCTTATGTCAGAGATGGTGAGGCCAAGACTCTAAGAGTAACACATCCAATGGCCCCGTCCCTACTAACGTCACTTGAAAATTCTCTCTAACATGTCTAGATTTGGAGTCAAGGGACCCAGGTCTAGTGAAGACGTGTCACAAATGGGTTCTAAACAGTGCTCCAGCTCCATGTGGCCCTGGAACATTCTGGAACTGAGTCCCCCTTCTATTCCACGTGAAGCTAGAGCGCTGGGACCCCTTTGGTCCACAGAACTCGGGACTGCAGAAGAGGTGTGGACAGACTTCAGAGGCTAGGTCACAAAATGACCACCCACCTTCTGCTTCATTCACCGGAGCGTTCACTTCCCGAGTGCTGGACATAAGAAGCCAGACCCCTCTAAGCCCACCATATTCTGAGGAAGCCCGGGCCTCACTGACAAACCACTGGTGCTGGTGCCCAGATGGACACTCCAGTGAGGCTCTCACTCCAGCTCAGCCAGCCCTCATTCCACACACTCAAGGAGAGAAGCTTCCAGCTCTGTGACGATTCTTCTCCACTGTCATCCTGAAACCATGGAGCGCAGAGCTCTTTTCCACCAAGCTCTGCCTTTATCACAGACACGAGAGCAAAATGAACGATAGGTTGGCATGCAGCAGTAGACAAGCAGAATGTGGCCTGGCACTAAGTCCTGAAGGACCCTGTGACACCAGGTAATGAATGGTCTGTATGGATCTCAGCCCTGCCCCTCTGGAATGCATGTGTGTGTAGAAATGCTGTATGAACTGCCCAATCCTGTTTAGATGCAAGATTGTCTTGAAGGAACTGCTTAAAGACAAACAATTTTCCTTACGACTTATAACATTTTCATGGGAGAAAGAGCTGGAAAGGAGCCACTGTGCCTTCAGGGGCTAAGCCAGTAGAGAGACAAGTATGTTCCCGGCATACTCACTTCCTGTCTAATTTGGATTCCAGAGTCAAGTTGAGCCCCTGGTACTGAATGTCCTCTGCAGATGACAGGAGAGGTAGAGTTTTCAGCCCTGTTATAATCCGTACCCTGCCGTAGACAGTAATTTGGTGTCTGGCAAAGAGAGACCACCTTGAATAGCAAATGCACACATAAAGTTCACCAGCTAATTATGATCACAACTGAAAGCTAATAAGCTGGCATACTTCTTTGCAAGGCTATTCTCTGTGCCCTGGATGGGTAGGGGTCAAGTTGGTAGAGCCCATTGTCCACCCGCTTCCATAAGCAGACAGAAAGACCTTGGGACAAGAGTTCCGGGTGGTCTCTGAACCCCTGCTTACAGACCACTGCGGGGCTTGCTCTCTCTCACTCACCTGATGACAGACAGCTTTGTGGCTGACTGTCAACCCTAGTGCTGGTCCTGGAAGAAGGAAGAAAACAGAGGCCCGGAGAAAGACGCAGACCCAGTTTTAGCTAAGTGGAGGGCCAACATCTGGATTCTCCTTTCTCTGTGGTCCCTTACCAGAAGCAACACGCCATGCTTCCTGGCTGGGTGGATGGAGCAGTGAACAGCTCTCAGCATACTAAGCCAGTTCTGTTCTCTGGTTATAACGACCATCTCTGGGGCTGGAGAAATGGCTTAGTGGTTACGGCCCTTTCCTACAAAGCCAGAGGACCCAGGTTCGATTCTCCAGGACCCATGTAAGCCAGATGCACAAGGTGGCACATGTATCTGGAGTTTGTTTACAGGGGCTGGAGCCCCTGGTGAGCCCATACTCTCCTCTCCTTTCCTTTTCTCTCTCTCTCTCTTTCTGTCAAATAAATAAAAAATTTATATATGTGTGTGTATATATATCAGAAACTATAGATTCTGAAAAACTGCCCTGTCAAGTCCCTCTGATGTCTATAGCTACTGATGGCAACTGAGTCAAAACTGCCACCGAGGTGGCCCCTCTCTTGAGGCACAAGGAGACAAAGGAGAGATGGCGCGTATGGCTCTCTGCGGTTCTTGTGGCTTGGAGCACATTCACAGGTATTGGAAGGGGCCAGGAAGGCAATGGGTGGGGTCAGATCCCAAAAGGAAACCGAAGGAGAAAGTGACCTACAGCCACAGACTTCCCACAAAGCACCTTGACAGCAGAGAAGCAAGTGTGCCTTTGAATGCACGTCGTTCCAGGAAAGCACATGGCCGCAGACTTCAATGGGTGTGTGTCATGAGGTGACAAGGAATACTGTTCATTGATTCATCTGGAAGACTGCTGAAAGAGAATTTACTCCAGACCAAGCTTGAAAACCTGAATTGAGGTCTGCTCCACTCTACATTGAAGCCCTGAAGGCCAGGAAGCCTCTAGAATGTGAAATGTGGAACCAAAAATCTTTCCTGAAGTGGTGTCTAGGGAGGGAGGGAGGGAGGCAGAGGGTTCCAACCCAAGTGGGACCACAGTCTCTAATATACCGCTGCCTCCACTATCCAGGGTACCTGTTCATTCCTCTTGGAGTAAGGAATCTAACCCTGATTTCAACTCTCAGTTTTGAGACTTCGTGTATCTTTACCTTAATATTGCAAAAATCTATATTCGGATGTTTAAAAAAAAACTAGGTTGGATGGGAAAATAGGCAAGATATAAAATAGTTACTAATTTTAACACGTTTTTTATAATGAAGGCACTGCTTTGAAAGTCTTCTGTTTCCGCATATGTGGATGATTTAACTTGACTTATTAACTCCAGTAGAACTGAGAGATGTTTCTACCCTGACAGCTCCATGCTCTGAGCGTAACACTGTGCAGCCCTCTCCGTGTGACCAGAAAAGGTGTTGTATTGGGTGGATTTATTTCTAAACTTCCAGAAGGTGTGAAAGGGGATTCACAGACTCAACCCTTCAGAACTCCCCGGTTTGTCTGATGATAACCTCGCCTCCCCCCACTCTGCTCACAGCAGCACAAGGTTTTGCTCGAATGCATAGCCCATGATTCCAGAACATAAGAGAAAAACAGATCCAGTAGATCTGGCTTGTGTGTCAAAAATTTCTGTATCAGTTGAGCCTTTTGAAACCCAAAGAGGTCGAGTTTTGCTTTAGGAACTGAGCCAAATTATTATACTGGTGTGTGTGGGGGGGGCGTAATTTTGAAATGAACTTTTAACCATACTTCAGTTAAATTCCATTCCCAGAAACTCCCTGGGAGAAGTAATCAAAGGAAATTCTGCCATTTTCTGTCTCATCACAAGCCCACAGGATCCACCTCCAACATTCTCCCAAGGAGACATTTACAGCAGAGTTAAGACCCACAACAGTTTGATTGACATCCGTTTCCTCTGGCTCTGAATCCCGCCTGCCTCTGACATTTTGCTGGAGCCTGGAGCCTTTAGTAATCCTGACCTTGAGGAAGGCAACAGAATTCTAAAGTGAAGAAAAGTATTGGCCAGCTCTTGGCCTTGGCTCTTGAGCTAGGCACCCCTTTGGGAACGTTGAGGATTCCAGTGAGGGGGAAGGATTGGCACAGCCTATCAGCGGCTGAGCCCAAGCCTGGAGTGACCGCCATAGCCCCTCTTCAGGCTACTAGTCCTGTAACTCAGGGACAGCAGACCTCCCAGGCCAGGGAGCTCCTGAGGTCCCCTCTCTTTGTGTCCAGCAAGTCCCTGTGGTCCCCTCTCCTTGGATCCTGTGAACCTCTGAGGTCCTCTCTCCTCAGGTCCAGATGATCTCTCTGCTTCAATAATCCAGAATAAGCAATTGGGTCCAGAACTTTCTCCCTCCCCTCAATGAGGCCACACAGTGGTCCCTGATACCCAGGAGACAAGGGGACACACTAACCAAAGGATGCAAAAGCCAGACAAGGGACAGTTAAACAAATGGAACAGGAGGAGCCCGCCTGCCCCGTCCTCTCTTCAATCAGCATCTTGCACTCCTGTGTGGATACTGGAGTTTCCTGCCGGCTGTACATTTAACCAAACATGTCACAGCTATTCACATGTACAGGACACTTGCTTTCTTCAGCAGGAATTAGGATTGACGGAAGGGGCTTTGCCATCTGGAATCACAGTGGACCTCTCAAAGGAGAATTTAGTATCTAGAGACCCAAATCCAGAACTCAATGAAATAGGCACAGTTACACCAAGTCAGCTACTTCTCCAGGGCTGAACGGTGTACCTCTGCCTCCATGAGAGAGTGAACTATCAACTCCTACAAAAGAGGAAAGAGGGCCATGGGCTTTCTACCACCTCTCCAAGAAGAAAGAGCGGTAATGAGACGCTTTGCAAAGATACAACTTTTCAACACAGAAGGGGGATTGCCGGGTCCCAACTCAGATGCACGGTGGAGCCAGGTGGGTTCCAAGAGTGCTGGGTCTGTCACTGGGATGTGTGCTCCCACACAGGACAGGCCATGTGAGCTGGAAACCCAAGGTGCATGTGAACTCTACAAATAAAAGGATATCATGTGCTGGAGAGATGGCTTAGCAGTTAAGGTGCTTGTCTGCAAACCCAAAGGACCCAGGTTCAATTCCCCAGGACCCACATAAGCCAGATGCACAAGGGGGCGTATGCATCTGGAGTTCGTTTGCAGTGACTGAAGGCCTTGGCTTGCCCGTTCTCTCTCCCTCTCTCTTTCTCTGCCTCTCTCTCTCTTTTCTCTTTCTTTCTCTCTCTCATAAATAAAATAAATTAAAATAACTTTTTAAAGCCAGACTATTTCCAAAAGACCTTCAAAAATCCTTACAATGGGCTACTCCAGACACAAAATGTCCTGGATATCCATGACCTCACAGTGCCTGACACTACCTACACAAGACCATCATAACAGGAGGAAAAGATCATGACATCAAACTGAAAATAGAGACTGATTGAGAGGGGAAGGGGATATGATGGAGAGTGGAGCTTCAAAGGGGAAAGTGGGGGGAGGGAGCGAAATACCATGCGATATTGTCTACAATTAAGGAAGTTGTCAATAAAAAAAAGTAACTAATTAAAACAAAAGTATAACCACAGGTTCAACCTCAAAAAGTTCAGATGAGTGTAAGTGAGGAAGCTGATCCAGAGCCGGCGGATCTAAACCGAAACTGAGACTTGACAGCCTCAGAGGAGACTGACACAGCATATAATCCCAGAGGTGCCACGGGGAGCACGAGGTGCAGCCTCCCGAGAGGCACATTGGAGTTGAATGTCAAAAGTGCCCTCTGCCATCAGAACTTGGCTAGCCCTTGTCACTGCAGGGGCCCCAGTTGAAGCTGGAAAACCAGTTGTTGGGAGCTTGTGGAGAGCTTTTAAATGAACTGAAAGATCTCTTCTATGATGTGCCAGCTTCCTCCAGTCGCCTTGTCCCAGACGTTGTCTAAGAGCATGTAACTAGTGACATGTTAATTCTAAAGTTAGCCCTAGGTGAACTTTATCACCTTCCCCAGAGAAATGACTCAGTCTCCGAGATGAGAATAAGGTTTAGCAAAGTTTTCAGGCACTGAGAGATCAAATGGGGCTCTTCCCCTGACAAAGGCAGAGGGCGAGGCAGGCCGTGACAGAGGCCAGCCCAGGCAGCATTTGGTATACATCCCAAGAGTCTTTCGAAGTCAGTGAGGGTGAGCTGGGAGCAGGTGTATGTTTGGAAAGGTATTTTTGACTGCAGATGTGGTCCAAAGCAAACTGTGCCCAAAGAACTGGAGAACTGATATGGACGGATCTCTCTTTCTTTTACTTTCTGTTCACTGCAGGAAGCCTTGCCCATGTGACATGTGTGTTTCAGCATTGAGTGATACAGGGAAAATGCCCATTTTTGCTCCATTCATCTTTACTCTGAGTACAGACCCCTCCCCCCTGCCTTTCCTTGCCATTGAACAGCCTCCGACTGCCCTGGTCACTTTTTGCTCACTTCCAATGGCCCTGCTCCACCCAGCAGATAGTAAGAGACACACTTCTTCCTTCAACCTTCCAGTGGCTTCCCACTGCCAGGGCAAAGTCTCAAAGGGCCTGGCCCTCTCTAGTCTCCATTAAAAGCTCTCCCATAAGCTCCAAGCAGCTGGTTTTCCAGCTTCAACTGGGTCCCCCAGCAGTGACAAAGGTTAGATAAGTTCCAGTGGTCCTTTCAATACCATATCTAGACATCAAGTCCTTGTCTTTGGAAACCTCAGCTGGGAACACTCCCCACCTGGGTGTCCATATCTGTCATCTCATTTAGCATGCTCCTTAACGCTGTCATTCAGACATCCTCTCCTTATAACTGCACACTCATGTCTTTCCTCAGTGTGTCACTCTCTATAGCAGCTTTTATCCCAACTACTGTGATATGTAGTTCTGTATGGAGGTAGGCTGTGTTCAGCCAACCATAGGAATATATACTCCTTCAGACCAGGGGCTCTAGTATCCTGTGTCTCTAGCCTGCATCACAGTCCTTGGCCATGATAGGTGGATTGGGCTGCTTGGGTTAGTCTGTTTTCCTTACTATAACAAATGACTCAGGCAGGAAAACTTTATTTTTAAAAAGAGGGCAATTTAAATCATAATCTAAAAATCCAAAATCAGACGGCCTTGTGAGTTCTGCCTCTGGTAGATGGCATCACGGTAGAAGAGCACAAAACCAGGCAGGAAGCCAGTGAGCCTGCCACCCCCAATCCTTGCTGAGGGCATGGCTGTACATGACCTAAGGACTTCTCACTAGACTTCTGCAGGTCTCACCACCTGCCCACACCACTAGCTCAAACAGACTGAGACACTTTCCAGGAATGTACCTATATTGAGGTAAAGTCTGTTTCTCTCTCTTTTAACTTATTTTATTTATTTGAGAGAGAGAGAATGGGCATGCCAGGGCCTTCAGCCACCATAAACGAACTCCAGACTCATGGGTCACCTTGTGCATCTGGCTTATGTGGGTCCTGGGGAATCGAACCTGGGACCTCTGTGTTCTCAGGAAAATGCCTTAACCACTAAGTAACTAAGCCCTGTTTCTTTGAATCAATTTTTATCATTTTCTCCCATAAACCATCCATATTTTATCAAAATGATTCCTTAAATTTTTATAATTTTATGCTATTAATCGATTTTGCTAATATTTCCTAATAGCTTTTATTAATTGATGTGACCAAAATACTTTAAAATTTTTAAAATTAATTTATTTATTTTAGAGAAAGAGAGATAGAAAACAATGGGCATACCAGGGCCTCTCGCTGCCACAAACAAATTCTAGACTCCTGTGCCACCTTGTGCATCCAGATTATATGGGTTCTGAGGAATTGAACCTGGGTCCTTTGGCTTTGCAGGCAAGTTCCTTAACTGCTAAGCCATCTCTCCAGCCCAAGAAAATACTTTGGATATCGGGTCTAATCCCCCAGATCATGCTAATTTCTAATTAATTCTCATGACTTATCTGAAGATTCTCTGGGGTTTTTGATGCAGATCTGATGCCAGCTTCAAGTAGCAACAGTGTCACTTCCTCCTGAACTTCTGTCCTGAAATTTCTTTTCCTTCATTTTTGCACGTATAGTGTGCATGTGTGTGTGTCTGGAGACCAGAGGTTGATGCCCGGCGTCTTTCTCCATTCCTCCGTACCTGACTTACTGAGGCAAGATCTGTCACATGAAGCCAGAGCTCACTGATTCAGCTAGTCTAGCTAACCAGCTTGGCGTGGGGATCCCCATCTCTACCTTCCCAAATACTGAGATTACAGGGGACCCTCCACACTCACCCACCATGGGAGCTTCATCTACTGAGCCATCGCCCACTGCCCCCACCTTTCCTTCTTAAGGATAACAGCATGAATGCAGTGGCCCCCTCCTGCACCCTCCTAGGTCCAGACTGAGAGAGATCGCTCCCAGCTTTAACCCTTGACTGTGACATGCTGTAAGGTTCTAACATCATTTATCACATTCAGAACGTTCCCCTGTGGTTCAAATTTCGTTACATTTTCCTTTTTATCTTTGTGAGGCTGTGTAGGATTTTATTTTATATCTCTTGAGATCATTACAAGACCTCCCCTTTTATTTGATTAATGAAGTAATCCATTGATTTCCCCAATGAAAGACCGACCTCACTTTCCTGGAGGAAAAACCCAGCTTGTCCTGATATAGTAAATGTTTTCTTTGTTACTGGAACCTGTTTCACTAATACTTCCACAGCATCTTTGTATCTTTCTCTACACATGAGAAAATAGGAAGGGCATGCCAATATGTCATTTTTTCCTTCTTCCTGTTCCTGCTCTGGTTTGGGTATAAAAGTGAGGACAGTTTCATGACCAGAGCCGAAAATTCCTTCTGAAGAGCAAGCGGGAATATTGGGTAGCACTCCCTTATAAAAATCATTTGGTTTTACTGCTTTCTTTGTGAAAAGATTTTTAAGCTCTGATTCAATTTCCTTAATGGCTTCTGAACCACTTCCTCTTCAGTCGGTTGTGATAAGTTATATTTTTCCTTGTATTTTATTCATTTAATTGAAGACTTCAAATTTATTGGCATACATGTTTTATTCATAATATGCTCATCAATTTAACCTCTGCACTATCTTGTTTCTACAATCGTTTAGCATCTCCTTTCCCTGTTTTTCTGGAGTTTTGTCTACTCCATTAGCAATCTAAAGAATATTGCCACTCTTGACTCTCTCCCCATATTTTGTTTCTCCTATTTCCTTGATAATTTTACGTGCTTGTTTTCTGCCAGCTTCCTAGGATTTAACCTGCTACTCACTTTCTATTTTCTTGCTAATTTCTCATTAACTTGCCTTTTCTTTTTTCTAATCAAAGTAGGTCTCTATGTGTGTCTGTAGTTTACATATGTATGCATATTTGTCAGCAAAAAATTCTAACAAGTTCATGATTTTTCTTTCATGTGTTATTGTCCCATAAACTGTTTATAAGAGTAAGCTTACATTGCTAACCCTGTGCCTTTTCCTAGTTGTACATAGAATGAATGACAGTGCAGTCCGCAACGGTGACCCACTTGGGCCCTCTGAAATCTGTTCAAGCTACTTTGAGAGGCACAGTGGTTCCCAATCTGGGCTCCATGTTAGACCTGCTCTGGTGGACCTTAAAGTCTCTTGTGTCCTTGCATTCCAACTACGGCACAATGCTGGCATTGTTTAGTTTTAAAACATCCCAGGTGAATTCCATTATAAGTAAGGTGACATTTGAGAACCAGCGGCAGGTGGGATGTGATAGGGGTACTTACAACCTGGTACTATTTTGTCCCCAAACTGGAGAATGTGCATTGTGATGGGATGTGTGTGTTCTCTATAGTCGGAAGTTTGCCACTGGCTCTCCGATCTGACCTGGCCTTGCTGGTATCAGCTGTCTTTGGGGGTTAATATTGTACTTGAGTTTCATCTCCTGTGCTCGCTGTCAATTTAAAATATATAACTGTCCCCTTCTCATAAAACTTCTGTCACATCTGATTGTCAGATTAGTTCCATATATAGACCAAAACTTTAAAAACTGCCTTTAAAAGAACATTGTAGAATTCAGATTCTCCCCTAATCTGGGCTAAGTTATTCCAGCCAAAATTATGACGTGCTCCTGAGTATGAGGTTCCAGAACACATGGTCTCCATCACCACGGAGGAAACTTTTACAAGCTAACAGAAGTTTGACTCTCTACCTCTGATCTGCAAATGCATCAGAGGCCAACTGCAGATCTACCGAACCTTTCCAAACAGCCTCATTTTGATAAGCATTAGTAGAAATACCATCAACAGAGGCCTCGTTGGTTAAAAGACCAACCAGCTTCTGGTGACCTCCTCTGGGCAGGGAAGTGGCAGCCCTTGGGGACCTACCTGGTCCTCATTTGTCTAGCTCCCTGGCCACCTGCAGAAGGCTCAGCTGGATGTGCGAGTTTTCAGTCAGTGCAAGAATTCTCTCCGAGGGTACAATGGTGCGCTAGCAGGCAAGATTGTGTTTAAGAAGTCAGAGTTCAGACAATTCCGAACTTGAAAATGCTTTTACATGCCGTCATTCAAACACTTCATTTTTTTTTAAATGATTAATAAATTGTTTTCAGAGCACCTGTTGCCAATACGTAATTTTCATTGAGCACTTTTCCAGAGAGCGTGGCCAAGTGTCAGCATATAGTTCCTGCTTGATGTTGCGTATAATTTTTGGGATATTCTGAATGGCATGTGCTAATTATTTAGTACAATAGCTAATTTTATGTCGCTGAAAGACTGTAACAGAAGGGCTGTAATTACTTATAATAGGAATGTCTCGTTTTTTGTTAAAACCAAAGTGTGGGAGGCAAAAAAGAAAATAAAGGATAATTTTACACTCTCCTTGGAAGAATGAAATAGTTAATATTTTCAGGACTTTGTTACCAGTACCACTGGAGACTCACCATATGTCCTAGACTTCCAAGGAAAACATTGAAGCTTAGAGAAATTTACGGCAGTTTCTAAAATACGTGTTTAGATTTTCTTTCTGAAAACGTAAAAATCTTTTAAGATTGTGTCTTGTGCCACAGCCTCCTGCAGAACTGGAGTTTGTGTCGAGAAAGTGCTGGGGACAAGTTTGCAGGTTTTCCTTAGCAAGGGGGCCTCGCTGGAGGCTCTCAGAATTCACAAGAAAGCAGTCCAGCTCCAGGCAATGCCTACCCTGGTGATATAGACACGGGAACCCACACCCTTCTCAGAACAGCCAGAAAGACACAGAAACAAAAAAAAAGAAAGAAAAGAAAGAAAAAAAAAAAAACAGGCTGCAAGCCCTTTGACCAGGTCACTAAGAGTTTTGAAACATTCACGCTTTTCCACTTAATGGTGCCAATTCTGGAAAGGCATAGCCCATAACAACGAGAAAGGTGACCTGTGACTCATGGATCAAACAAGAGCATTTACCCCTGTCTTTTTATTATCAAGAGAAACAGGATGCTGTCTAAAGATAGAGGCATGAAGAATTAAATCATGACGCATCTCACCCAGGGCTATCACACTGTCATGAACATTTGACTTTAACGAAGGGATCCACTCATGACTTAATAAGACTAAATTTAAAAAGCCCAGAGAGATATTTATAAAATTATATGTGAACAAAACAGAAAAAAAAAACACTCAGAAAAAAATAGACCAGAATATAAATATTTATCTCTGGGTGGTAAGTTAACAAATAATTTTATTTTTTTTCTTATGCTTTCCTATATTTGTCAAATATTCTACAACAAATGTTTATAGGAATTTGGGGGGGGAGCAGTGGGAGTGTAGGGTCTTTTTCTCGTCCTAGGCTGACCTGGAACTCACTATATAGTCTCAGGTTGACCTTGATCCTCCTACCTCAACCTCCTAAGTGCTGGGATGAAAAGCATGCACCATGTCACCCAGCTATTTCAAGTTTTAAATAAAGAAACATACAGGTAATTTTTAAATACACACATCAAATAGTCATCCAGCAGTCAAAAGGAGCTAATCTTGACTCCCCAAGCCTCCCTGGGACCTGTTTTGTCCAGAAGGATGACTCTGTGAATTTCCCCTTTGGACCTGCCTTAACATTCTAACAGGGCACTGGCACTGGCACCAGCACCCCTTCTCTGCTCCTTGTCACTCCTATTCCCCTAACACCTTCCCACCTCCTGGCTCAGGGTCTCCTCCTACTCTGCCTCTTCCTTCCCAGCTCCCTGACTGATTCCCTTGACAGACAGATGCCACCCTGCTGGAGTTCCCAGGTTCAAGGCTCTATGAGAAGTGAGGGTCTCCCCTAAGGGCAACAGGCACCCCAGGGTCAGACATCCCACACACACCAAGAAGTCATTCGTAACTCAAACATCTCCCTCAGAGCTGCCGAGAACTGGTCTGACCTCAGCTCACCTCTAACAGTGTGCGCGTGGAGAAGTCAAAAGGGAGGGGTTTCTCCATGGGACTCTGGCCAACTCATATCAAAAAGCCAAAGAGCTAAGTTTGGTTTGGTCATTGCATGGGACACAGATTCTCCACGTGTATGACAAGGGGCTTGCTGAAGGACATTTTCCAAGTGCTCCTGGAACTGGGAATAGGAGTGAGGTCTCATAGAAGGGCCCCAGAGAAAAGAAGCAGGGCAGGGACTGTTCAGGTTGGGAACAGAGACCAAACTGTGTCAGTTCATCCATGCTGAGGTTCCCGAAATGAGCCACCAGCTTCTTCCGCTCTCAGCCTCCTGATATGCAAAGCAGAAACCAACCTACACAGAGTGCCCTGGAGTACTCGGTTAATGTCTAAGGTGCAGGGGGGTCAGAAGAGGCCAGGTCCCTGTGCTCATAGAGCTGGCACTGCAGAGAAAGAAATGAACAATGAATGTACCAGGTCCACGTAGGCTGGCAAGGGCAGTGACAGGCACTAAGAACGTAAACAAAACAGGCCAATGAGGAACCTGGTCTACAGGATCGATAAAGACCATCTGGAACCCTGTCTGTGAAGGCCCTGCAGGGCACAGACCCTGAACCACCTTGGGGGGTAAGGGGGAGCAGAGTGCGCTTGGTAGAGACTCTTCCAAGCCAGGGCACGGTGATGGTAGACTTCCAGTAGCAGAAGTGTGCCTGGGCCTCTAGGGGATGACAGAGAGGACCACGCAGGAAATAGAGGGAATGAAAGCAGACCCGAAGGTTTGGGACCAGGGATGGTAGAAAAGACCAGGAGGTCCAGGTGATGGACAGGGCCTGAATGCCCAATCTTTACCTCCAATATGCAGGGCACACAATTGTCAGTTTTACCCCTCAAAAGAAAAGATAATTTGCTCAGTTTAAATCAGTGTAACACAAAAAGACGGGTAATACTAAAAATGAAAGAGAAATGGAGAGAGAGATTAAGAAAAGAAGGGAAGGACAGGGTGGGGCTCAATGTAGAAAAGAAGGGAAGGCCGGGATGCAGCTCAGTGTGGGGAGCTTGTGTAGAATGCCTAAGGCCCTGGACTATATTCTCCAGAACCACAAAAACAAGGAAAGGAAAAGCTGTGCCTACCACAAACGTATTCATCCCAGCTATTCAGAATATTGAGGCAGGAGGATTGCACGTTCAATGCTCTGAAAATAAAAAGTAAGAAAAGGGACAGGGATGTAGCTGTGTAGTCCAGTGCTTGCCTCGAATGAGCAAGGCCCTAAATCTAAACGCCAGCACGATAAAAAAATAACAACAGTAAAGCGTTTTGAAGAGAGCCTTTTTATTCCCTTCTCCGTGACCTCTCTCCTCCCGCTTACATAGTACAGCTGCCACGAAAATCCCGCCTGTAACCACCGACATCTAGATTTCATTTTCCCTATCTTCCCTACAAATCACAACTCATTTGCCAGCAAAAAATCACTCCGAAAATTTCAATTTTCTCCCTTGTTTATTCCTACCCGTGTTCTGAGTTTGCGTCAGTGAAACCATTCGGTGACTGTTTTGTTATCAATTGCTGTTTATCGTGAATAAACTCTCAGTTATTATGTTATTTTAAAAAGCATGTGGTAATGTGCTTCTGAAAAAAAAAGGTCTACAAATAATTTATTAGTATATTAATTATATGACTTTTGAAGCCCCAAATGAATGTAAGGATAACATGAAATATGTTAGACTGTTTTGCCAAATGCATAAGCCTGTGATATTTCCCTGTCCTGTGTGCCAATAATATAAATAAGCTTGTTTTGTTAGGCAAGCATCTAAACTAGCATATTCACTTCCAAATAGCCTTAATATTTATTGTAATGCCAAAGTAATGTCAACATTATTTACAGATTATGAAAAATAATTTAAGGCTTGAGCAAACTTGCTGTTGGACTATAACAAGTTTCCTAATCACAGAAATATTTATTGTGATTCAGTCAGCACACAGACTACTGTTTCCAGTAATGAGCAAACACGATTAAGTTTTAACTGTTTTAAGTCTTGTCAAAATATTTTCCGGTAGGACTGAGATCTTCCAGTGTACTGAGTAACACTATTGATTAGAGCGTGCTGACGCTATAACCTCACCTTTTGTATCCAAAATTTTACGGTAAATTGTTAGCTTTCCGGAAGAGCAAATAAATCATTATACTAAATATAGGCTGTCAGGTTAGCGTAGTGCTTCCCACAACCTTAAAAATTAGGTGTCTTATCTGTGCTTTTTGTAGAATTACTACTTTATTTAGTAACACGTTAAAATAAAGCCTTTGCCATTGGCTCCGTAGGACACGAAGGACGTGAAGCCACATTCCAACATTTTTCCACAGTCCCATGCTGTACATGAAACATGTAAACGTGTAAATATTACAGCCTTTGGAGTCATGGTTCAAATGAAGGAAAAGATTGCCAGATTGCCCTTATCTGGGAAAGAAGTCCAAGAAAAGCTGAGTTTTGTCACACAAACCTGTCATCCCAGCTACTCTGGAGGCCCAAGCAGGAGGCTCTTGAATTCAAATCCTACCTGGGCTACATTGGGAGTTTCGGCTAGCCTGGTCAATCTAGTGGTACCCTCTATCAAAATCAAAATCAAAATAATCACAATAACAATAAAAGTGCCGGGACGTGAGCTCAGGCTTGTGTGTAGTCCAGTGTTCAACCTCCAATACTGAAGAATAAAAGCAACCCACACGAGGCCTCCACAGGCTCGTTTCCACGGAGCCAGCCTATGGCACGTGTGGGCTCTTTGCTTTGCTCAAGGCCACAGCCCTGGCTTCCCTTCCATCCTTCACTTCAGCCGGAATCATTTTTCCTGTTTGTTTATTTTGCTTCGGCAAACCTCTCGAGCCACATTCCTTAGCATATAGTTTTCATTCGGTTCAATTCTTCTTTAAGACAGTCCAACCTGTTCAATTTTAAAGATGTCTTAATTAGTCTAATCCTGATTGGGCGCCGTCCAAAGCTCCTGTTGGCAGCCCGATTTCAATTAACACTCCACAGCTATGCTGAAAATGCCCCTGCCCACAGGACTTTTCCTCTTGAACATGCTATGTGGATGCTGCCCTGCCTGGGCATCCCTCTGCCTCAGAAACCTTCTGCTCCAAGATACCAACACAACAGAGAGAGAGCCACAACTCCTTTCCCAGACACCTAAAAGAAACACAATTCTGTTGATCAGCTCCATGCAGGAGCCCAGGCAGCTGTTAGAATCACAGGAGAAAAGCCGGACATGGTGGCACATGCCTTAATCCCAACATTCAGGACGCTGAGGTAGATGGATCACCATGAGTTTGAGGCAAGCCTCTTAGTTATACAGTGAGTTCCAAGTCAGCCTAGATTACTGGGAGACCCTGTGTGAAATATATATATATACCAAAAAGGGCTGGAGAGATGGCTTAGCAGTTAAGGTGTTTGTCTGCAAAGCCAAAGGATCCTGGTTCCATTCCACAGGACCCACATAAGCCAGATGCACAAGGGGACACATGCATCTGGAGTTCATTTATGGTGGCTGGAGGCTCTGGCGTGTCCATTCCATCTCTCTCTCTCTCTCCTTCCCTCTCTCTTTCTATCAAATAAATAAATAAATAAAATATATTTTTAAAAAATTACCAAAAGGGACTGGAGAGATGGCTCAGTGGTTAAGGCATTTGCCTTCAAAGCCTAATGACCCAGGTTTGGTTCTCCAGTACCCACATAAAACTGGATACACAATGTGGCATATGTATCAGGAGTTCCTTTGCAGTGACTAGAGGCCCTGGCATGCCCATTCTCCCCCCCCCCCACACACCACACCCTACCCCCTACTCTCTCTCCTTGCAAATAAATAAAAATATTAGAAAATACAAAAAGAAAAATCACAGGAGAGAATATGTAATAGCATGGAAAACTCCCCATACACATTGAAAAGGCTGCAAACCAGGTCCCAGCGCAAAAGCATAATGACTATTACAGAGACTGTGCCTGGCAAAAGAATGGATACAGTGCTGAGGAGACGGCTCAGTACATAGAGGGCTGGCTTCACAAGCAGTTTGGATCCCTAACACCCACGGAAATGTTGGGTGTGGTAGCTTGTGCCTGGAATCCCAGCGCTGGGGAGATGGCAGATTCCTGAGGCTTGCTGGCTGCCTGATGTAGTGTAACTCATGAGCTCCAGATCACCAAGACCTGCCTCCACATGCAAGTGTGCAAATGTGCACACACACACACACACACACACACACACACACCATGCAAACATGTGTATACACATATGGATGCAAAAAAGAAAAGAAGAATAGATATCTAAGTAGAACTTTGATTATGGGTGGCAAAAACTCAAATGAATTTTTGTTCAGTTGTGCAGTTTTGTTTGGTTCCCAAGTTTTCAGAAAGGAGCACATATTACTTCTCGAATCAGAAGAAAAGTACGATGGTTGATATTTAGTGTCAACTTGACAGGCCCTAGAATTAGCAGTGAGGGATTTTCAAGTTGAGGTTAGCCAGCTGGCAATCCCTGTGAGGGATTGTCTTGATGAGGTTAATTGAGATGGGGAGATTCACCCTACCTCTGGGTAGCACTGTTCCATGGCCTTCATTCCTAGACTATATGAAAAGGAACTTGGTGCCTCAGCAGCAGCATTCATTTTTCTGAGCTTCTCCCACCAGGATGAACTCCACCCGGTAGAACTAACTGGAAGCCGAAATAAGCCCTTCCTCCCCTGAACCAATTTTTGTTAGGTATTTTGACTCAGCAACCAGAAGGCAACTGATACAGAAGATGCGTGTCTTGTCTTCATGATTCCTGGCTGGCTCATGCGGGAGATATAAAAGCCCTGGCTGTAAAGATAGGACCCATCACTGTCACCCAGACGTTGGCATGGTCAACCCTGATTTTGTCACCCAGGGTACATGTGGCAATGACTGAAGATACATTGTGGTCACACCTGGGGCAAGGATCACTGACATCGGATGATAAAGGCCAGAGATGTGGCTAACTCTCCTACAGTGAACAGAGACATGTCCAAGCAAAGGCTAACCCAGCCCGGGTCTCCAAAGTGCTGAGGTTGTGACACAGTGATGTGCAGCATCTGCTTTGGGAACCCCATGTGCCTTGTAAGTTGTAGGTCCTGATCCAAGCCTCTACGTGCCCCCAGCCTGCATCTAGCTGACACCAAACATGCCCCTTGAAAGAGAAATGTATTTAGTTACTCATTACTGAGTCTCAAGAGCAACTTGCTGGAAGTAACATAGTCCCCCTCAGGCGAGACTGAGAAGGGGAAGCGGGCACAATTTACCTTCTCACGCTAAGAGGTGGTGTCTGGGCTCACTGTATGGTGGGGAGGGCAGCGCCATCTGCCACGCGTGGCCCTGCTGGACCTGTTTTGTCAAGAGTCTACAGTTTTGAACACGGTTTGTCTGGCGCCCTTCACAAGCACTACATTATCTCAAGTTCATTTGAAATTCATCATTTCCAGAGAGATACAAGACACTGGAGGCTTGGTTTCCAGGATTTTAAATGTCAGCCATCCAACATGCGCTGTGGGGACGCAGCATCTGGAAGGGGGTGTTTTTGAAATTTATCTGCAAACAGGAACAGCTCCCTCGGAACACATACGACATATGACCAAGACCTTGGTGAGCTGCCCTCTTCCAATAGAACTGGGCAAGGTAAAAGGCGAGAGTCTGCTTGTGCACTGGGCTGCGAGTGGGGTGTATGTGTCTTTCCGGAGTGCACATATTGAAACCCAGTCCCCCATGTGACAGCAGTAAGAAGTATGGCCTTTGAGAGCCCATAAAGTCATGCATGGCTCTGCCTTCACAAATGGGCTTGGTGTGCCTTAATACCAAAGGCCTGAGGGAGGCTAGGGATGCCTTACCCCTGCCCTCATGTGAGGAGAAGACGCCATGTCTGAAGCAGAAAGCCAAACCCTCAGCAGACACCAAACCTGCCACCATCTTGAAGCTGGACTTCCCAGACACCAGCTCTGTGTTCGTTTGCAGTGGCTGGAGGCTCTGGTGTGCCCATTCTCTCTCTCTCTCTCTCTCTCTCTATCTGCCTCTTCCACCTCTTCCTCTTTCTCTCAGATATATAAATAAATAAAAATATTTTAAAAAAGAAAAGAATCTCGGTAGCTTATACACGACACCATCTAAGTCGCAGCCCCAATGGACTAAGATGACTGACCTGTCTCAAAAAACTGTGAAACCAGCCACTGTGGCAATTCTCCTTCCATGCTCAAGGGGAAAAATAATTGTCAAGCTCAAGACACATCGTAGCAACCTCCTTTTTGTTCTTCCAATGTACCTGGCACGCTTCTAACTCAGGTCTTTGTTCTTGTGGTTTCTTCTGGAATATTCCTTCCCTTGTGGTATCACTTGGTTCCTACCCAGAACCCTTTATGGGTTTGCTCCTTCTCCATAGGTCTGCATCTTACCTTGCTTTTGGGTAACAAATCGGTCCATTCCTAGGTCTACTCTATGCCTGTGATGGTTTATATGGACTGAAAACACGATCTAGAATCACCTAGGAAACTGGCATCTGGGCATGCCTGTGAGGAATGATCTTGACGAGGTTAACTGAGGTGGGAAGACCCACCTTGACTGTAGGCAGCACTGTTCCATGGGCTGGGGTCCTGGAGCGGATATGGAGGATATGAAGTGACATGCATCACTCTGCTTCCTGATGACTAGTGGGCACTACGTGAGCAGCTCTGCCTTGTGCTCCTGCTGCCATGGCTTCCGTGACATGACAGGCTAACCTGCAATGGTTGGCTGAAATAAACCCTTCCTCTCTTAAATTGCTTCCGGTCAGGTGTATTGATCATGGCAATAAGAAAGTGACTGAGGGCTGGAGAGATGGCTTAGCGGTTAAGGCGCCTGCCTCCTAAGCCTAAGAACGCTGGTTCCAATCTCCAACAGTTCCAATCTCCAGGTCCCACGTTTAGCCATATGCAAAGTGACTCAAGGGCGCAATGCCACACTTGCCCACAAGGGGGCGCACGCATCTGGATTTCATTCGCAGCAGCTGAGAGACTGCTGGCGCGCCCATCTCCATCTGTCTTCCTCTACCTCTTTCTCTGTCTGTCTCTCTCTGTGTCTCTCTCCAAAAATAAAAAGAAATAATAATAATAATAATTTTTTAAAAAGAAAGCGACTGATACAACGCCATGGCTCAGCACCTTCCACCCCCTTACCCTGACCTGATATTCCTGTTTCCAACACACCACCCAATCCTTCATTTCTCACGCTTGTTATTTCTCATCTCTTCCTCCATGAAGAGGGTGAGGTCTAGGAAGGACAGCGTTGCTCACTGGATCCTAAGTGCACAGAACGATGCCTAGGAATTGACTGAGCACCTTCTCTGGGATCAGTGTGCTTCTCCAGACTGGAACTGGAGACAGTGACAATGCCTGTCCCTGTGTTGAAGGCCATTTCAACCAGAATGGACAAATGTAACTGTCTGGATAGCTACAAGGAAGCTTTGTCAGGCTTGAGCTGGTTTGTGTTTATTGCAGTCAAGCAATGTCTCACCCATGGAACCTGAATACCAGTTTGAAGACTCCTTGGCTCTGTGGTCAGGAAATGCCTCACCAATGGACCAGCGTCAGAACTCCTGGACTTCGTAAGATGTTGTAGGAGTTGGGGGAGGATGCATATGCACGTGGCTGCAGCCAAGTGTGCATGGATTCCCTGCCCTGGGAAGCGTCCCAGGTGAACATCTGCACCCCCACCAAGGCTTGATCATCCACAGGCCTCCTCCCCCCCCCCACATCTCCAGCACCTCTGCACCTCGGTACACACTGCTGTCAAGACCAGAAACGCAGAATCCCATGTGAGTCCCCCCATTACCACTGCCCTGGGGCTACATGGCATGTGTATCTCCATGGATACAAACATACCCAACCCTCAATTGTGGAGAAGATCTACACAGAATAATTAGAAAGGTTCTTTCAGCATGGTGGGAAGCTGAGGCTACTTCCTTCATGGAGGAAGAATGGACCCAGAGCCAGAAAGCCATAGAGCTAGAGAGGAAGCAGAAGGCCGGAGCTCTCGACTCTAAATGCTTGCAGTTTAACCACCTGAGACAGTGGCTCCAGCCTTCTGAGACTCAGCCCTACTGCTCATTAGATGGGAAGAAAGCCGGGCGTGGTGGCACACATCTTTAATCCCAGCACTGGGGAGGCAGAAGTAGGAGGATCGCCGTGAGTTTGAGGCCACCCTGAGACTAATTAGTGAATTCCAGGTCAGCCTGGGCTAGAGGTGAAACCCTACCTCAAAAAAAAAAAAAAAAAAAAGATGGGAAGAGAAACAGATGTGACACACTAGTGTTTAGTAAGGTTTCAAGGAGTTAGTGCATGTAGATGGAGCAGCTCAGACTCACACTGCATATGACACCTCTACCATAACATGCTCGGATGAAGGGCCACCATAAGAAGAAAACCAATTTTTAGGAGAAATTATCAAACAAGCATAAAAGAATCGATAGTCAGATTAAAGCTATTGAATGAATTTATGAATGGATTGACTACATGCATGTATGTGTATTCGTGTGTGCATATTTGCATGGTTATATTTGAATATGTATGCAGATAGGCATGTATAGGATGACATTCTACAAATAGCTTATATATGTTAAATTTTTTAAACTAGTATATATATGTGTGTGTGTATTTATAACTTTCAAAGGCACTTGAAGCAGCTTGTAAGGAAGACACACATAGAATAGAACAAGATAATTAAAACAGAAAATAAGAAGATTCTGTTTTTAAAAAAAAAAAAAAACTCAATATGCCAGGAAGCTCCCCTTTTCAGTGATAGTACATGTTTCAAAGCTTCTTATTGGTCGAAGTGGTTAAAAAGACCAACTGTGTCATTGTAGCAGACAGCTTCAGGTTCACTGAGATGAACTTCCAGACCAGGCACAGTTATGGAGGAAGGGATATTTATTGAAGCTTACAGATCCAGGGGAAGTTCCATAATGGCAGAAGAAGCTGGCCTGCTTTCACAGGACCAGACACAGAGAGCAAAGCCAAAAGCCACGTAGCACTGCACACCTCAGGAACTCCAGCTAGGCACACTTTGCTTATCTTTAGATTGAAATCTCAAATCCACCACCACACCTTAAGATCCACCCACTGATATTACCTCCAGCCAGGTGGCTGCAGATGCAAACTACAAAACTAATAAAACACTGAATATATTGGGGCCATCTATTCAAACTACCACAGTTCGTTAAGTCTCGTTGCCCCACCAGTAATCCCAAGTTAATCTGACAGAATCAGTGTTATCCTGAAATCATCTAGAAGTGCCTAGAACTCTGACCTTCCCACAAAGAACACTGTGGAGGATCAGCTACGCCGACAATAACAACTTGGGTCAAGACAAAATGAGCGTATCACCTGCTTTCTGGTTGCGATGAACAAATACCTGCCCAGCTTAGGGAGGGAAAGAGTTTACTTCTGCCTACAGTTCTGGAAGGTCAAGTCCACGACGGCATGGGAAGCATGGCAGGAGCAGGAAGCTGGTGTCACATTGTCACATCACCAGGGAATGAGCAGAGAAAGGGAGACTGGCAAGTGGGACCAGGCTATCACAACTCAAGGCCCACTCCCCCCAGTGACCCACTTCCTCCAGCTAGGCTCCACCTCCTGAAGGTTCCACAACCTTCTCAAACAGAGACACCAGCAGAGGATTAAGTATTTGAATGCACGAATCCGGGTGGTGGTGGTGGGGGGGACTTTTCACAAGCTACCACAGTCTGTGAATTGACTTGTTTTGTATGTCATTCTTCTGTCGGGGTCAAAGGCACAACATGACATGGATGTTATTGGGTAAAAAGTAAATGCAGGGGCTGAGGAGATGGCCCAGTTGTTAAAGTGCTTGTCTAGCAAATAAAGCCTGAGTTTGATCCTCAGAACCTGTTTGCATGTTGAAATGTTGAGTGTGGTGACATGTATGTGCCTGTAACCCCAGCCCTGAGGGCATGAAGACAGGAGGGTCCCTGGGGCTCACTGGCCAGCCAGTCTAACTTACTTGGCATGGTCCAGAACAATGAGAGATTTTATCCCAAAAATAAGTGAATGGTGCCAGAGGAATGACACCCAAGGTTGTTCTCTGGTCTCTACATACACGCACATAAAATTGTGCATACATGCACACACACTCTACATATACGTTAAAAAAAAAAGTAAAAATGAAAAGTGAAAAAGATTAAATTTATTTTTAAAGGAGGAAAAAGTCCTGAATTGGATCCATTTTACTTCTCTGCCACTGTGATTTGGGGTCCCCAATCAGTGGCTGCTCCCCTAAAGAGCGCAGAGGACGTTCCTCAAGGACCCTCCCATCTCTACTGGATGTGGTGCCCACTCACTCTCAGCCTCCTTCACAGAGATGGAGGTTAGGGAGAAACACCCTCTCCCCATTGAAATTGGCTGAGCAAGAACTGAAGTGCTGGAGCTAGCAGGGCTCCTCATCATAACGGCAGCAAGTTTGTACACACCGACATGCCAGGATAAGATATCCTGTCCCACATTTGATTAGGCACTGTAATTGACCTTCTCGCACATTGTAGAATCTTTCATCGATCTGACTGGTCAGTAAACCTCCTACAAGGTGACAGTGGCAGTGGGTCCTAAGTGAGCCGTGGAGTAGCGTTGGCTGGGGCAGAACACAGGGACAAGGATGACCACAGAGGCCCAGACAAAGCACCAAGTTGCTTCCAGAACAAGCAAAGAGGACATTCCTCAAGGACCCTCCCATCTCCCTCGGCTGTGTTGTCAGTAAGCTCACTCCACCTGCAGTCAGCCAGCAACGTCTCCAGAAGACAAAATACCACTTTGTGCAGTGTAATTAAAAGAAATGAAAGAAAAAAAAAAAAAAAAAAGACTCAAAAAAAAAAAAAAATCAAAACCCAGACAGCATAGATAATGACAAGGAGTGTCTTTCAGACACCAGTGACAAGTGGAAAAGTTATGCTCCCAACAAAGGCGTCACACAATGGCGAGTGCCTCCGTGAATAGGGACCAGTATGTCTGACTTTGTGTAGCATGCCACAGACTGCCAAGTACCTGTGGGCGCTTAATACATGCCTTTGAAGGGTGATGAATGCTGTCATTATTACATCTGCCATTATGGGTTTTAGTGAATGAACCTTCCTTATCAATCTTTATAAGCACAATTTCAATAGTCTTAATTCAGCTACCTCCAATACCAACTGCTTTTCTAAATTCTAGTCTTCAAACCTTGTCAAAAAACAATGCACTTGGATTTTTGCAATGTCACATGCCAGAATCAAAGGAAATTTAACTTATATGACATCCTCTCAAAGGCCCGAGGCATCAGGGGTTCAGAAAGAATACAAAAGAATTATTTTACCATTTCCGGTCGTAGAAATGCTTTAATTTTTCACGTGATGTTGAAGACTTCTTTCAGAATGCTTTTTTTTTTTATATGAAAATACATGATTTTAGAAAACAAAGAGCAATTGTTTCTACAAGTCAGTGCCTAAAAAAATAAATAAT
The DNA here is from genome assembly GCA_036365145.1 of Orientallactaga sibirica. Classification (NCBI taxonomy): domain Eukaryota; kingdom Metazoa; phylum Chordata; class Mammalia; order Rodentia; family Dipodidae; genus Orientallactaga; species Orientallactaga sibirica. Next base: position 11,789,406 of record JAEOAD010000038.1, on the reverse strand, counting down.
TTGGGCATTTCTGGTAAAGTACAATAATTTACATTTGATTTTAATAATCACCACTTAAGCCAAAGTGGGCACAAAACCCAGAAACACTTAGAGTCAGGAGTCATTTTGTAGACACGAAACAATGCCTTCCTCCATCCTGCTGTTCACATCACCTCATTATCTCTTTAGCCTTGAAGGTCAAGCTTAGGACCCTTGTCTGTCCAGCCCCCAAAATCTCTTTCTCCTCTGAAATTAAAGTCTGTTATTTCCAGAGTTCACTGGTCAAGACGTGAGAAGCCACACCTCTTGTCCTGCCTCTGTCCCTCCTTCTCCTCAGACAGTGGACCCGAAGTTTCGCAGTTTGAGCAGAAGTAGATGGCTCAGCTGACAAAGCTTCATGGGAGAGATGATGGTCAGTGGCCGGCACCAAGGTGGAATCGGCTCAAAGGTGGTCATCAAAATAAGTGGGTGAGGAAGGTACAGAGAACACAAGAGTCGGAGAGGCCAGAGAGCAGGGGTATTAGACAGACATCTTTGATGATACTTCAACTGTGCAACAGGCCAGAAGAGAGTATAACTGAAAGACTGGTGGCAGCAATGCAGGGTACACTCAGGAAGAGCAAGGAGCCCAGCTGAGTCCCACCGGGAAACAGACCCCAGGGGGGATCTGGTTAGACTGGAAAGGCATGCCTCCCATGCGAAGAAACATGCATCCCAGGCTTGGCTTGATGCACCTGCACTGTGTGACTCACAGTAGGTGCTTCCTGCACAAGACAGTGAGAAGTTGTTAAGTCTGTTAAGTCCTACAGTGGCACAAATGGGGTAGGTCCAGGTCTGCTAGGCATGAAGTTTAAAATACTTGAAATCATCTCTTTATTAAAAAAAAAAAGTGAATTTTTAAAAAGCTGGGCATGGTGGCGCACGCCTTTAATCCCAGTACTTGGGAGGCAGAGGTAGGAGGATCACTGGGAGTTCAAGGTCACCCTGAGACTACAGAATGAATTTCAGGTCAGCCTGGGCTAATGTGAAACCCTACCTCGAAAAACAAACAAACAAACAAACAAACAAAAAGAATGTAAGAATGCATGGCCTGATGGATAGGCTCAGACAGGTGAACGGTCCCATAGCTTGAGGCCCTGGGCATGACTGAGCATGCACTGGGACAAGAGATGCCAACGGATGCCAGGGGATGGATCAGGGAGGGGACTGGATCCCAGTTCTGAGCAGCAGTCCTAGATGCATCACCGTATCAATATCTTACATGGTTTTCTTGTCACCTCAGCTATGTGGCAACTGTACGGTGGCATTTATGCCCCTTCTGAGTCTAGTACAGTGCCAGGGCATCAACCCGTGTGAAGTCAGTGCTTAGCTAATGTCAGGAAACTGCTCCAGCGAGGCATCTGACACTGATGTGATACAGCCATTCACAATCCGCCTCTCATCCCTTCTGAAACCTCAGCTAAGCACAAATGATGTGCCCTGCTCTCATCGGAACGGCATCCCACCATGAGTCAAGGAAGTGGACTACACATGCAGGAGGTGGAGGCAGAAAGGTCACAAGTTTGGGACCAGCCCGAACTACATACAAAGATCTTGTTTAAAAAAAAAAAATGTGTGGAGGGAGATGGCTCAGTGTATAAAGCACTTGCCAAGCCAGTGGGAGGACCTGAATTCAGATGACCAGCTTCCTCAGGAACGACCGGTGGGCATGGCATGTGCCTGTAATCCCAGCACGTAGGAGCAGAAACAGAGGATCCCCAGTGCAACCTGGGCAGCTAGACTGGCCACACTGGTGAGTTCTGGATTCCAGTGACAGACTCTGTCTCAGTAAGTAAGATGGCCAGCAATCGAAGAAGACATCCAATATCAGCCGCCTTCCACATGTGCGCACACACACGCACGCGCGCGCGCACACACACAAAGCTGTGGCCCAGGATGCTAAGTTCTAGGCAGGCAACAGGAAGAGGTGTGGTCAGGTTGCTGAGTCTTAGAGAAACAACAAGAGAACATTATAAGGATGACTAAGAGGGAAGAACATTGCAGATGGTGGGAAGAACAAGTGAAAGGGAGAGGCTTAAAAAAAAAAATCCAGAGTTTGTAGTTAGAGCGGTGGCACGGTGGTCCAGAATACCGTCACTGTACCTGTGAAGAGCATGCACTGTGTGACACCCTCCCTTCAAGGAGCAAATGCTCAGAGCTGGAACAACAGCCGTGGTTAAGACAGCAGCGAACAGGGTGGAAGCTTCCTTGGAGAACAATTCCTCCCGAGTCCAAGGGAGGCTAACAAAAGAGAAATTAAACACCATGCTGGGTCGCGCCCTTTGACACAAGTGTCAATGTAGAATTTCAAATAAAATTAGAAGATTCTTCTAATAATTATATAGGATGGCAAATAAGGTCTGGGGCAGGCGCGTGTGGCAAAAAGTGACTAATCGTATTTTGCAAAAAGGCAACGGGGGCTGACCCTTGTCGGGATAATACTGCAGGGAAGTCAGAGAGGAGGAAAGGTTACCAGCAGTTAATGCTAAACAGCAATCCATCCGCCACGCACCCCCCACCCGCTCCTCCATATTCATAGGAAACTACCACCCATCCATATTCATCACCATCCACAGAGTTTAAAAGTACCAAATGGAAACCCGGGATGCTTCAGTCTTAATAACGCCTCCCGTGATGGCCGCCACGGACTTCCCCCACCCACCTCAAAATTAAACTAATAAAGGAAAGTAAGCAAGTGGCGGGCCTGCTGCCCCCTCGGGAGCCAAATGTGCTTTCTGTCACAGGTCATCAGCTGGGTGCCACTCACTATGTACAGGAACGTCCAGGTGCTGGCCTGGCTTGGGATCCCAGCTCTCCAGAGCTCACAGCGCTCATCTCCATCACAGTTCTGACTCCATTTCTCCTGTGTCAAGGGCCTGAACTCAAATAAGATCCTGCACAAGAGACACCTTTGGCCCTGAGCTGAGAGTGGCCAAATACTGAGCTTGGACGACACCTCGGAACTGTTTGGTGGCCTTGTGTTAGCAATGAAAGCAGGAGTTGTTACCTGCTCTCTGGAAGCTGAGGAACCAGGGCCAGACACAGGCTCTGCTAAAGGGTTCACTAAGTTTTCAAGGCCTCCGTCTTCCTTGTAGAGACTGGCTTGGCAAAGGGCAGAGCAGTTAGGGAGCTGGGGAGAGGCTCAGCGGGCAACGTGCTTGCACTGCACAGGCATGGAGACCTGAGTTCAAATCCCTGACGTCCACATAAAATGCCTGTAATCCCAGTGCTGGGAGTGGTAGTGGGAGGGGGAGACAGGTGGATCCCTAAGGTTTTACTGGTCAGCTAGTCTAGCCAAATTGATGAGTTTGGGGTTCATTGAGAAACGCTTCCTTTAAGAAAAATAAATAAGATTGAGAGCCATTGAGGAAGACAGCTGTCATAGAGCTCTACATACATGGTGTGCTCACACATTCATGAGCACCCACACATGTATGAACACACATGCACACTGCACACACATACACATTCAATAAGGAAAAAAAATAATAAAGCCATGGGGATTTCTCCTGGAGCCAAGTGAAGTTCAAGCCGGGTTTTAGAGTGTGACTTCGGTGAGGCTGAAATGCACGTCCTTCCACATTTGCTGTGGGCTTGGCACGAAGCAGGGACAGTCTCATCTCAGTCAGGGTAGTCAGGGAGCTTGCAAAGTGCTTGGGCTTTTTGATTTTTATTGTTTTCAATTCTAGAAAGAGCAAACTGAAACATCAAAAGGAATTTGCTTTCAAAAGCAAGAGACTACCAACGACTACCAACCCAGGACTTTTGACTCCAGCCTGGGGTGGGGTGGGAAAACTTGTGGAGATCCGAAGAATAAGAGGTGACAGCTAAGCTTGAGCAGAAGACAAGTCAAGCTCTTTCCACCATAGGACCAGTAAGGACCCTTGAGGGCCCCTAGATTTCTGAGCAAGGGGGACACATGGCTGAAAGGTGGGGAGAAGCAATGGAAGTTTAAAATGCAATAGGGGTGAGGAATGCCACATAGTGGCAGGGGTGAAAGAGACAGAGAGGGAGAGATTGTTTAAACGTGGAGAAGCCTGTACTGTTGCCCTGGGTGAAAGCTCACCCATCCCACCCACGCCTGGCTCCAGGAACACAGGAAAACTTCATTCACTGTCTGCCAAAATGAAGCCCGCCCCAGCGCAGAGCGCAGGCACAGGGGGATATGACGGACAGATTGGCCTCAGTTAAGCCCGGGCACATCCAGATCAAAAACCTGCTCAGAGTCCGGGCCCGCTCTGCAGCTCCCCAGTCAACGTGTCCCCAACCTGCGCGCCAACCCGGCCATCCCAGATCTGGGGAGATTAGGGGGATGCGCTAGGCAGATTCGGAAAGGAAATTCGGCAAGAACTGGGGGGGGGGGCAGAATCAGCTAAACACACCACACGGGAGAAGAGAAACACCTCGCTTGGAAGCCAAACACACCCTCCGGAGCCTTGGGACAGCGGGTCTCCCGCCAGGCCTGTGGATCTGGGGTTAGGGGAACCAGACCGGGATCCTCTGCTGCTGGCGCCAACCCCACAAGGAAAGACTCCGCTATGGATGGACAAGAAAACCAAATCTTGTTAGTTCAGGCGGAAGAGGAAGTCGTAGTTGGGAAAGTTCATACACTGCGCGAATGTCACGATGTGAACTGGGCACTTTTGGAGCAGGAGGCGCCCAAGCCCAGGCGCTCCGGATGGGATGGGATACATCCCAACTGCTGAGCGCTGCGACACGTGTTCGCTTTAACAAACCCAAGCTGGGGTGGGGGTGGGGGCGAGGAACCCTCCCCCTCGGATCCGGGGATGGGGGGTCATGGCACCCTCTGCCAGCTGGGCAGAGCCTCCCCAAGACGAGGCGCCTTGCGCCGCGCTGCAGGGCCCCGCGCTTTGACGCACACACGCTCCAGAAGGGGATCGCTAGTTTACCACGCTGCCCAGGCCAGAGCGGATGGAGAAAAAAAAAAAAAGAAGAAGAAGAACCGTGTCTTTTTCTCCACGCCAGCCTTCAGGGCCTGTCCCCTTGGAGACTGCGAAACTGCCAGACCTCCAACCCTTTCTCTCTTGCCTGGTGGGTCTCTCGAGCTGGCACAGAAGCAGGTTACTGACTCAGGTTACCACCGCCTGTTTTGATCCCCGCCCCCCCCCACACCCCCTTACCCTCTGTTGCTCAAGACAGCTGCACTGTTGCCCTGAACTTGCATTTCCTGTGATTTCCCCAAGTCTGTGGTCTCGATTTTGTTTAGACTAGGTGTGGTCCAGATTCCTGATGTGCTATAAAAAGCTTACTTCGCTTTACAAATATTCATAAAATTGTAAGGATTCGTTTTAACTTTAAAAAAAAATTAATGAAAGAATGCCAAACAGATAAACGAAATAACAAAATAACTGCCCTGCACAGCCAGTACAATGTCATAAAACTGTACAGCTGCCAAAGTCATGAAAAAAATCTCTAGTAAGGATAGAAGCTGGGCATGATAGCGCACGCCTTTAATTGCAGCCCTCGGGAGGCAGAGGTAGGAGGGTTGCCATGAGTTCAAGGCCACCCTGAGACTACATAGTGAATTCCAGGTTTTTCCTATCTGGAAAAAAAAAAAACAAAAAAAAAAAAAAAAAAGACTTATAGTAAGGAAATATGCAATGTGTGCTTCAGGCCCATGCTGGCATATAGAAATAGGACCAGGTAAAGAGATGAGCCTTTTAACTTTGGTAGTGACAGTATAGCCCTGGGGGGGCAGGATAGGGTGAAATTATCAGAAATCTAAACTGAGTCTTTGGTTGACTATGAATCCTGGAACACGTGTGTATACCAACCTCTGGCTCCCCACACCCATGCTGGACAGACAGAAGAGGACAGCACTCAGCCCCTTTACGACAAAGTAAACCAAGGCTGTGCAGATATACTTAGTCTGGCCTGACAAGGTTCCCAGTGCACAAGACTGCCATATTCAGATTATGAGGCACAATGCCCTATCCACAAAGTCTCATCCTTAGTGCCATTGTATGGGTGAGAAGATGGAGCTCAGAAAAGGGCGAGTAACCTCACGCAGCACAGTGGGGTGCTCCGGGTCACATCTGAGAAGTCCCCCCAGCTCCTCCCATCATGGAACGAGGGAAGGTGTTCCAGTGTGCTGTGTGGTTCTGTTCTGAGAGCAGAACCCACCTCACCCTGGTGGAATTTAAAAATCCCTTTTCTGAGCCTTCAATTAAATGCCACAGACTTTTTACAAAAAATGTTTTCTCTAGTGTGTAGGTGAATAACAGCTCCAAGGCAGGGTTCTTACAGAGAGGCACCGTGGACTTGGGAGGGTGGAGGGTGGGGGGTGGTGTTATCACACAGGGTCAACAGCAAAGCCACAGTCCTGGCTCCCAGCACCACCGTTATTATTCGAAGCTGTGCGAGTTCACAGCTTCTTGCATGGAAGCCTCTTCATTTTCTTGCAGCCAAGCTGAAGTGCCTCTGAAAACTTGGCCTGACATCATCCCGTAGCTGTTAATTAAGCTTCAGAAACTTTACATCATGTTTACATGCACTGTGAGAATAACAAAATAAATGAGAACGCATGGTAGAGAAGTTGGAGGTTTCAATAAACAGAACAGAGAAAGAAAGAAAGAAAGAAAGAAAGAAAGAAAGAAAGAAAGAAAGAAAGAGAGAAAGAAAGAAAGTAGGGAGGGAGGGAGAAAGAAAAAAAAGAAGGGAGGGAGGGAAGAAGGGAGAATGACATTTTTCATTCTGCTGTTTCTTTCTAAGCGGGGAAAATAGGTTTTGAAAGTAAACTAACTTTTCCTTTCTGAAAACAAAATGCCACAACCTAACCTGCCAATTTCCCACTGTCACAACGGTTTGAGTTGAATCATTTCCACATAGACAAGGGAGTAGGGAAAGAAAGAGAAGCAGGTTGTGTATGAGAAAGACATTCCTTTGCCACAGAGGAGACCAGAGGAGACACGAGGTGGCACAGCTCGCCGGCCCCCAAAAGTACAAGGCACCATGTGGAACAGCTCACCCCTCCCCCCCCTTCAAAAGCAACCACGGAAAATAGCACAAACAGCACGGCTCAATATGAGCGCTGTAGCCGACAACAGGTATGTTTGCTGTTTGCTGTAGAGTAGATGTTCTGAGCCACCTGTGCTAAAATCAGAAGATCAAAAATAGCTTTATAGGAGGGCCATAAACAAAACCCCACACAAGCAAAAACAGCTGATGTTTTCCAAATCTCTACCCTTAAAGATGATCTTAAAATATATTCTTTAGGATGTTGCCACTTGATTTTCAAAATGAGGTACACATGCTTGTTTTCTTCTATAAATTTTATACTCATGGATAAAAGGGTTTGAGAGCTGACCCCAAAACTGATGTAAAACTGAGCTGATATTGAAGAACGGGGGAAGAAAGGGACCATGTGTTTGAATCCTATAAACTTCTTTTGAAAAATAATTCCTGCCAAGTAAATCATGTGTGGTAGTTCATCTTTTAAAATTGTAGGAGAATAAGAGCAATCTTCAATTTGACTTTCTGAAATATTTGATAACTTGTTATAAAATTAGGGATTTGGCATCTGCCTCTTAGAATAGATACAAAAATGATATAAGGTTGAGTCATCGCGGCAGTCCATGTCTTGTTATAAAAGCTGTAAGTGACGAGAAATCAAAGGGGAAACAGAAAGACAAAAGAAATTCAACGGAAAATGTCTTCTAAACATACCTGGTTTCAACCGGCAATAACACAATGACTTTCACAGGGACGGGCACTACGTTAATGATAGCTGCATGCTCCCCACCACCCCAACGAGCTGGGCTTTGTTTTTAAAAAATGATTCAAACTTCTGGTGTTTTGAAATCTCTAAGAATCCTAAATATTAAGCTATATGTGATAACTGGAGGAGATGTCATAGCACGGTATGTAGCGAGACATTCAGAAGACATTACCCTCTGTCTTTTCCCCCATAGGACACAGTTCTGAGCCCAAAGCTGAACTTGGTGAAGAACAGAGGGTAAAATGTCAGTACTTGCTTTTACCCATGCTGCCTTCCCTTCCTCACTCCTTTTTCCCTCCTTCCAGCTCCCATGCTTTCTTCCTTGGCTCCCTTCTTTCCTCCTTCCAGCTCCCATCCTTTCTTCCTCGACTCCCTTCTTTCCTTCATTATTCCACTCCTGTTTCTTTCCTGTCCCTTTGTACAAATCCTGTTGATTTGTGGAATGCCGTGGGAGACACAGCAAAGAACAAGGTTTGGAGTGGAGACTTCACGCTCCCTATCTGTGGTACCTGTAGGGCTAGGTGGCTTTGGCTAGTCTTGTGATGGAGGAGTCTGACTTGGGTTTCCTGGTAGAAATGTCGGTACCTAAAGATGCAGGTAGAGAAGAAACTTGGCCATAGATCTGCGGCTAGAGACGCAGGTCTAAGTTCAAAGACCCACACGGGAGCAGGCGTGAGTACAGGCAGCAGCAGGTGGCAGATGCAGAGAGAGGAGCTGTAATGGGGAAAGCTCTGAATGTAGAAATGATGGAGGGACAACCTTGCTGACACTTTCATTTACATTGCCACCCTCACCGGCTCACTGGCAAAGAGGGTAAGAATGGCCACCATTGTTTGCTGTGAACTGGAAGTGCGTGAAATCAGATGTCAGCTCCGTGAAATGGGGGAGGGTCATGCTCCTGCCCTTTCCTTCTCTTTTTTAAAAAAATATTTTATTTTTATTTATTTATTTAAGATAGAGATAGAGACAGAGAGAAAGAGAGAATGGGTACTCCAGGGCTTCCAGCCACTGCAAACAAACTCCAAATGCATGCGCTACCTTGTGCATCTGGCTTACATGGGTCCTGGAGAATCAAACCAAGGTCCTTTGGCTTTACAGGCAAACACCTTAAATGCTAAGCCATCTCTCCAGTCCCCTTTCCTTCTCTTTCTCACTCTGAAGCCACTTAGGGATGCAAAGCCTACTTTTCTCAGCTTCATCTCTTTAAAAAAAAATTATTTGAGACAGAGAGAAAGGAACAGACAGATAGAGAGAGAGAGAGAGAGAGAGAGAGAATGGGCAAGATGACAGGGCCTCTAGCCACTGCAAACAAACTCCAGATACATGTACCACCTTATGCATTTGGCTTACGTGGATGTTGGGGAATTGAACGTGGGTCTGTTGGGCTTTGCAGGCAAGCCCCTTAACTGCTAAGCCATCTCTCCAGCCCATCTCAGCCTCATCTGAAATGCCATTTCCAGAGATCCTGGCAATGAAGAGCACTCATTGAGTCCCTCCCCTTGGTCAGACACCATGAAGAAACAAGTGGCTTCACACCCTTACTCACCATACTGAAGGTGAAGGACTAAATGAAAGTGTCTCCATCTGGGAAACTGAGGCACAAAAAGCAGAGGAATAGATGCTGAGCCCTGCAACTTGGTACTCATGGCTTGTAAGAAACTATGCATACAGCAAACAATGGTTAGATGCCTTAATTGGTCCACAGGCTGGCATTACTTTAGATAGGGACCAATATCTGCTCACAACTCCCAGAGTATGTGAAGATCTGATGTCTCACTGTGAGGAGCAAGGAATGCACAGAAGGTCTTCAAGACAGCAAAGGTCATGTCCACTCATGGTCACAATCAAAGGAGACAACCTTGAACCCTCCACATGTCATACACATATTGAAAGAATGCTTGTTCCAGGCCAGGCAGGCGGACACCTGTCACTCTGTCCTCTTCTTCCATTTGACAGATGAAGAAAGTGAGACCCAAAGACAATGAGTTGGCCAAGACCACCCTGCAGATAGGTATAGAGACCCAAGCTCAACCTTGTGAGTTCTGGCCTCAGGTCCAAGGTCAAAGCTGGTATGATTTGCTGTATAGGAGGGAAAGTGGAAGGGTGGAGCAAAGTTCTGTTGTCCTAGGATTGGTATAATGTGTTGCCTCCTGTAGGGAAGGAAGTGAGCCGGAAATTCCCCTGTGCTCACCATTCTGCCCTGTGACCCCAAGCAGCAGAAGCCTGTTTTGACATTTATACCCAACTATTAATACCTTGGGTTTGTTTGGTTTTTTGTTTTTTTAATTTGAGAAAGAGAGAGACAGAGAGGAAGAGGCAGAGAGAGAAAGGGCATGCCAGGGCTTCTCAGCTGCTGTGAACGAACTCCAGACACATGTACCCCCTGGTGTGCATATGTGACATTACATGTTTGCATCACTTTTGTGCCTGGCTAAATGTGTGACCTGGAGATTTGAACAAGCATTCTTAGGCTTTGCAGGCAGGTGCCTTAACCACTAAGCCATCTCTCCAGCCCTAGCATGGGTTTTTTGATGCTTCTGCAGGTGAATAAGAAAGAAATGTTCCCCATTCCTCATAACAAGAAATAGCCAAGCCCTCTGTGATTATGTTGGTTGGTTTGCCCATGACTTTCATCCCACCCCAAGACTGTCTAGACCCACTCACCAACAGACTGAAGGTTGGCTATGTTCAAATGAATGACATAGAACTCCCTTGGGCTAGAACTAAGAAGTGTAGGTAGGGCCCAATGTCTTACTCCCTTCGCCTCACTCTCTTCACCTGTGCCGTGGAGACAAGAAACCCAAAATGATGAGCAGATACGCAGGGGAGCTCCTGCCAAGTGCTAATTTGCAAAGGCTCAGTCTTTATCCTTTTACACAGCATCCCTGTCATTACCATGGGAAGTAGAACTTCAGCTCAGAGAAGAGGAAACTGCGGCACAGCAAGGTCAAGTTACTTCCCCAAGACACAGAGCTGGTAAAGGGATAAAAGCCATAGACTTGTTTCTGGGTGGGTCTCACACTAGGCTTTAGTGAAGCAAATTCAAGATGAAGTGCAAAAATGCTCTTACAGACTGCACCAGGACCCAGAGACAATGAAACATATTAGACTTGCTTACTGCTATCTTTTTTAAAAATGTATATTTATTTATTAATTTGCAAGCAGAGAGAGAGCTAACCTAGAGCTTAGAATGTTTAAGAGATCCTGTAGCTGGGCGTGGTGGCGCACGCCTTTAATCCCAGCACTCAGGAGGCAGGGGTAGGAGGATTGCCATGAGTTTGAGGTCAAGCCTGGGACTACAGAGTTCCAGGTCTGCCTGGGCTAGAGACCCTACCTCGAAAAAAAAAAAAAAAAAAAAGGGTGTGTTAGCGCACACCTTTAATCCCATTTAATCCCAGCACTCTGGAGACAGAGGTAGGAGGATCACCGTGAGTTCGAGGCCACCCTGAGACTACATAGTGAATTCCAGGTCACCCTGAGCTAGAGTGAGACCCTACCTCAGAAAAAAAAAAAAAGCACTCTGGAGACAGAGGTAGGAGGATCACCGTGAGTTCGAGGCCACCCTGAGACTACATAGTGAATTCCAGGTCACCCTGAGCTAGAGTGAGACCCTACCTCAGAAAAAAAAAAAAAAAAAAAGATCTGGGGATTTGTTCTCAGCCTGTCCTCAGCTTTCATCCACAGACCTCCCTGTTTCATTGTTCCTGAGTCATCTTTAGATTTGGCATGTTCAGAAAGCAGGGCATCAGACTGGCCGAAGACGCTCCCTGGGTTCCCTCCCCATCTCCGCTGATGGATGGGAGTCAGTGGTCTCCCCTCCCCCTCCACAACTTGTCCCATTTCCTTCTCTGGCTCCTTTTGCAAGAACCAGGGTTAGAAATTTTCTAAAAGGCAGAATATAAAAATAAAATTAAAAGTGCAGGCTTTCTTTTGGCTATTAATTTTATTTTCCTGATTGCAACCCTGCTGTGTTTTTACAAAAAAAAAAAAAAAATGGTGGTGCCCACCTTTAATCCCAGCACTCAAGGCCACACTGAGACTACAGAGTGAATTCCAGGTCAGCCTGGACTAGAGTAAGACCCTACCTCGAAAAACCAAAAAAAAAAAAAAAAAAAAAAAGTTCCATCAACCACTAAATAACATGGGAAAAATAGTGCTTATCCCATCACTTTCAGATTGTAGAGAAAGCAGGGTCTTTGCTTCTTACATCAATTCATTGCCTTTGAAGCAGCATAAATGTGTCCCTTTGGTGCTGACTCCTGTCACGTGCATGTTAAGAAGAGTACTCGTGGATCACAACCTCAGTGAGCTATTTCCCCAAGTGTTAGGGCAGCTCTGTCTGGAAGTACATCGTGTTACCTACGAAGTGTCTCCAGGGAACAGATTTCTGAACTTCTGGGAGAAAAGGAACGCATGTCACTAAACTTGCCTTTTCTCAACTCCAAACTCTTTATACTCACAGAATGGTGTGGTAACCGCCTTTCCCAAGCAGCCTTTATGAACCTAAGAAAGGTCTGCATAGCCCAGAACCGATCCTTCCGAAAAAAGAAAATTTTTAAAACTTAAGGAAATTATCAAGGGCTGGGAGTGTGACCATGGGGAAAGTGATTACCTAACAAGAGTAAAAAAAAAAAACAAAAAAGTAACCGCCAAATACTCACTACATGTCACATCTTTTAAAAAAAAAGTATTCATGTCTCTTTTCATTTAAAATAGTTTACAAGGGGCCTAAAATGTCACAGTCTTTCACAGTGCACTCAAACAATGTTTAACAATGTTTATTAAGGATAGAGACACGTGTGTGTGTGTGTGCACGTGTGGTTACACACACACACACACACACACACGCACACACACATGCATGGTTGCAGTCATTTCTCCTTTGAACACAAGATCTTCTCCCACTGAACACCCTCACAGAGTTACTCACAATTTGACATGCATACAATTTGGGAAGATTGATTCATTATACAATTTTCAAAAATTCTTCCATTGTGATTGTCAAATCACGATTGTTCTGTGAAGGAGTTTTGATATTCTGAGAGTGGCCCTTCTACATCTAACTCAATAAACTTGCACAGATTTTTCAAAGCAAAATAAAACACTTGGCCCTGCACAGTAAGTGATGGCTTTGACGGAGAGTAGAAAGAAACACCGCCAGAAAGAGGCGCATTGAGCCCTGGTCCTCCTGGGTATTCAAGCCAGATCATTGAGCTGCATTGTCATTCGTGTCTCAGGAGTGATGGAGGAATGGACTCAGGATGAAATAATTAAGGTCTGTTGCGGATCTGCTGCAGACATTCTGGATGGAACACTTTCTCATTCATTAACCATATAACAGGCTGATCAAACATCTCAGCAGTATAGTGGAAAGAATGATTAACATAGAGATATGAAGCCACTCCTCTGAGGTCACACAGCGCTCCGGTGATTAGGTTATCCATGTACCATTCTAACTGCAAAGCCCAAAGTTATCCCCCTCCATCCCATGCTGCTTCTTATCCTAAATACAATTTATTTCTCTTTTAAAGTTATTTGATTTTATTTATTTGAGAGAGAGACAGAAACACACACACACACAGAGAATGGATGCCCCAGGGTTTCCAACCACTGCAAATGAACTCCAGATGCATGTGCCACCTTGTGCATCTGGCGTATGTGGGTCCTGGGGCATGGAAACTGAGTCGTTTGGCTTTCCGGGCAAGCGCCTTAACTGCTAAGCCATCCCTCCAGCCCCATTTCTCTTGTTAACATCACAATGATAGTCAATACTAATGATAAAAAATATAGTTAAGAGGCAAGTTTACTCATAAGCCAAATATCTGTAAGTAATCCCTTTTTGTTCTCATCTCTTACAGATCCCACTACCAGACGGGGGGAGAGGAGCAAGCCCTCTCTAGAGCCTCAGAACAACCCCAGTTGTCCACTGTCTATGATTCTTAGAGACTTGCACGCGATTATTTAAGCCAGGTGGCCCTGAAGGGCTGAGCATGACTCTTGGTGGCCGGGGCAACGAGTCCTGGGTCTCTCACTTGTTCATCCTGTTCTATTCTTCACTGAACACCACCTACACCCTGAGCACTTCCCTGACAATCCTCTCTCTTTTCTCCCCCAAACACAATGGAAAGTTAATTGAATGTTTTATGCCTTCGAAATATCAAAGAAATGAAAAGAACGTAGGTTTCAACCATATTCCAATAATAAGTGCATTAATTTTTACCTTTTAACTGACACTTGTACTAATTTCCTTAAATGCTCTCTCTGGTTCTTTTTTGATCTGTCTGGCTTTGTTGGACTGATGATGAAGGCTTTACTTCAAATGCAAAAAGATTAGCTCTCTTTTCCTTAATAGCACAATTACAGATTGTGTGATGTCTCCATCATGAGAGAGAGCTGGGACAGACTTTTAGAGTCACACGAGTTTATTACAAAAGTGGCAGTAATAATTTTAATTACTTTACTCTAAAAAGATATCCAAATTGCTCTAATTGTCTGGTGGCATTCAGGAACTGTTGTGGGTAAAAATGGGAGAAGAACATTTAATTTGACATGGGTCATTGTTTTAATAAAGTACTGAGCTATAGCATAGCCATAAGCCCACATTCCATAGATCGCTGGTTAAGAAAGTCTTAGGGAATGCAGAATAATTTTCCTGTAATATTCAAAGTGAGCGAGAAGCAATAAGTCTTAGTGCTATTTGTGGCTTACTATTTAAAGCCCAGGAAAAACAAAGAGTAAACTCCTTTAATTTTGTCAAACGCGTACAATGTTTAAACTCGGCAGTGACTATGGTTCAAAAGACCAGATGTTCTCTTGTATTTATATAATTATTTTGCGCAATAGCTTTACCACTGGAAAAAAAATCAAAGCTTATTGTTGTCTTTGGCATTTCTATGCTTAACACAAAAAGTCTAGAGATTGTATTATATCAAATTAATTCTAATTTTATTAAAACCAGAGAGACAGAAATAAATGGAGAGACAGTCAAATTCATCTAATACTAAATGAAGTCCAAGAACAAGCAACATTGATCTGAGAATAAAAAGCCTCAAGTCTAATGCGTTCAGGTTAACGGAGGAGAAGCTGAAGCCGTGTGACCCATTGTCCGTCTATTTTAAGATGAACATTTGTTAATTCTAATGAAAAGTGTTGCACTTAAACTCTGGCAAAGAGACAATTATACCTCCCCAACCCTGCCAAGACTCAAAAAAAAAAAAAAAAAAAGAGCAGAATTTTAGAAAGTAAAAGAAAAAAATCTATGAGGAAGAAACATTTGTAAAATGATCTGCAGGGGGGATGCCAGGTTTTGATCAAATTAGATGTCCCAACAAGACAGCCGAAAAAGCAGCAGCCCTGGTTTTTATTATCTCTGCATACTCAGGTGAGAAATGACACAGGTTTCCACAATGAAGGACCTTTCAGGCAGTAAATCTATTAATTAAAAAAAATAGATCCTTTGAATAAAAGCCACTCACCTAAAAGCAATGATTCTGGAATATATGAACAGAACGAGTGTTGTATCATACCGTGCATGCAAAAGACCTCTTAGATTCTTAAATTTATATCTTTCTAATTCTCTGCTCACATGCATGATGAATGTGGAGAGTGTTATTGGGAGGCGGGGATTAATATAAATGAATATCACATAGTGAAGGAGGCTGAAAACCTTGTCTCATTTCATATTATTCAGATTTAGTAACTTGGGTGTGTTTTTTTTCCTTGGAACGAAAGAAGGAAGGAAGGGAGGGACGGAGGAAGGGAAGGGGGAGGGAAGAAGAAAGGACAGAAAGAAGAAAGGGAGGGAGAGAGGAAAGAAGAAAAGGAGAGAAAAAGAAAAGGAGGAAGGAGAGAGGAAGAAGAAAGAAAGACAGCATTTACTCTCACTCCTTGGAAGAGGGAGGGAAGAGGGAGAAAGGAAGAAAGGAAGGTAGCGTTTACTCTTACTCCTTGGAAGAGGGAGGGAAGAGGGAGAAAGGAAGAAAGGAAAGTAGCGTTTACTCTTACTAGAGGGCTGGCGGCACTAAGGCTCAAAGCAGTTATTTAACAGAGAGATCCCAGAGGGGGCATTCACCACCCGCCCTGGGGAACTGAAGTGGCATTAGAGAAAGAATGTGACTTTCAGAGTGGCACAAGGAATGTCCTTATTGTCAGTGCACAGGCCGGCACTGAGAGCAGCCTCTTTCTAGCCGGCATTTGGGTTTCTATCTCCCTGGATGCTGTGTGAGCTCGCTAACATCACCAGACCTGCAGGTGAGCATGTCAAAGGAAGGCCAGGGTTTGGCTGTCTTTGGTGACAACTGGGCAGTGTTTCATATCCTGAGCACCTGTGAGACTCAACAAATCACCATCCATTACAAATACATATACACCGCCAAGAAACGGGTGACATTCCCATCACCCTAGCTGGGAAAAATAATTCTTTATTAAGTGCTATGCATATAATTACAGAGGCACTCCCTAAGGTAGGTGACATACACCATTCCAGCAGAACAGTGAGCAAACTGCCCTTCTTCCCTAGCGCCCCCCCCCAAGTGTTATACTAGCTGCCCCCCAAGGCAAGTGTGGGGACCCTGAAAGCTTTGCAGCACACATGGCCACTTCCTGGCCCCTCCTGCCCAGAATTAATAGCTGCTCCAGGGACATGCCTGCTCCGAGGAGCACACTGTTCCCTTAGCAGTCTGCGCTTGGTGGGAAAAGATGGCGAGCCAGGCAACTCGGTCCTTGCCAAAACTGCAAACGTGTGACACCGCGAGCAAGACACCGTCAGGAGCAGTTGCTAATTTATTTTAAGTGCCCCCTGAGTTTTTACTTTATCTGGAAATAAATAAATAAATAGATCTAAAGCTCTTCCTGCCAACCTAGCCCAGCACTGGGTCTACAGTGGCAGCGGCGGAGGTTGGTGGGTGACAGCAACAGCCACCAGAGAGTGGTGTCACAACGTTCAGCCAAAACAGCGGGGCGGGTGAGCTGCGCCACGTCCGGATTGCATCAGATGCGGATGTACCACGTTTGTATGAGCTGACCTTTCCTTTTCCTAAATTGGCTGAAGACGCACATACAAAATAGTTTTTTTTTTTTTTTTCAGATAGTCTGCAATTCCAAATAGTACCGCAGGCTTCTCCAAGCCCAGATTCCGCCGCAAGATTGGAATGCAGTCTAGTTTAAAAATTCATTATCTAAAGTGAGGAGCCCGGCAAATATTATAGTTTCATAAATATGCAGATTTTGTTTATTTAAACATTTTTTATGACACTTTGTGTTTTCCTAAATTGGGTCATCATTTTAATATAATTGGAATCTGATATGTGTCCTGTTTGCCTTGAAAAGCCATCTGGCTCATTTTCGACTTTCAGAAACCAAATTATTTGTGGTAATATTGGGTCTTGTTCGTGGCTCCTTCTGAACTGACATGCGGCTTGGGAACATTGGGCGGAGGAAACTCAAGGCTATTTGGGGAGGCCTCCTTGCTTTCTACCTTCACGGAAGTGGACAGTAAGCCGCACAGTTAAGACAGGCTCCACGCCATTCTGTGGGGAGAGCAGGGTCCCTCGAGCACCCTCTTGGATGGAAGACAGATGGCCAGAGGTCAGTTCTCTGTGCAGTTCTAAAGGCAGGTGGTGACGTGATGGTTTCCTCTCTGCCCCGTCATGAGATTTCTGAAGCCGAAGTCCTAACTTCTATAGCTGCACCTTTCACAAGAATGCGTATCTAGCTACTGCTGTAAATGCTTCTGTTGGTTGCAGGGATTCCAGAAATGCAAATGCTAACAGAGGTGTGGTGTATATAGAATTGTTACCTCACAAGTTATTCCATAACTGGGTGACTGAAAACCACATGCATTTAGCCCTTCCCAGTTTTTCTGGGGTCAGAAATACAGATGTGAGATCAAGCTGGACCCTCAGGCTCTTCACACTGGCCTGTCCCTAGGGGAGATTACACCAGGGCTGGTTGTTGCTTCAGTGTGAGCTGGGAATGGATCAAAAGGCAGGAGCAAGACTCACATCAAAGTCCTCTGCCACCTAGCCTGGCACCTCATCCATCCCTGGGCTGTGGTGTGTGTTGGGTAACAGCATCAGGCCAGCCCTCCATTGCCCAGCGAGGCTAACAGTGGGGGCAGGGTGAGGCCCTGGGGTGTGAAAGCTCTGGGTCTACTATGTGTGAATACAGTCTACAAGGAGCCCCTCAACCCCATCTTCTACTCTGGGAACAAGAAATTAAACCATTGAACCGGGTGTGGTGGCGCATGCCTTTAATCCCAGCACTTGGGAGGCAGAGGTAGGAGGATCATCCATTTCAAGGCCACCCTGAGACTACAGAGTGAACTCCAGGTCAACTTGAACTAGAGTGAGACCCTACCTCGAAAAACCAAAAAAAAAAGAAAGAAAGAAGAAAAAAAGAAAAAGAAAGAAATTAAACCAAAGCTACCTCCTGCTTACTCTGAAGCATCATTGTGTCCCAGTCACAAGGTGTGTAGGTAACATATTCCTTTATTCATTTTATAGAGAGAGATGGTGTAGAAAAGGCCAGTAGTCCATTCTAAATTACACCAATAAGCTAAAACACTTAAAACTACAGGCATGGAGGAGAATAGCTATCATCTCAGCACTTGGGAGGCTGAGGCAGGAGGATTGAGAGTTGAAGGCCAGCCTGAGCTATATAATGTCTACAACGACCCAAACCAAACACAATTAACAATCTGATTTGTGTGCCATTCCCTTGAGCAGCAACTGCTTACCCACCTCCTAGCAAAGACACAGCACATACCTGTTGACCACAACTGGATCCACATGGGCTGATGTGCACCAAATCCCCAACCAGTCGGCATGCAGACCGGCCTTTGTGGACAAAGTTTTTATTCTCTTTCCTAGTTGCTCACTTGGAAATGACAACAACAACACAACCTCCCAAAGAGTGATGGTAAAAATGACACAGGAAAATGCAACGTTTTTCAAACTGTGGGACTGAACCCCTTCTGGGGTCTAAAGGCAGCTTCATGTGAGCGGTGGCAAGCTTATTTTTTGAAAGCCGATAGTATTTTGCACTTACCAGGTGTAATAACCTGTGTCTACCGAAACTTGGCCTTTTGTAAGTGGCAAAGCAAATGCGTGGCTGTCTCCCAATAAAAACTTTATGAACAAAGACAGGTGGTGGGTTGGATCTGGTGTAGGGGCCCCAGTGTGCTGATCCCTGGTTCAGTGGAGGGCGACCAGCATTTCCAAGGTGCATAGAAAATATCACTGTGCTTTGCATTGAGACAAAGTGAGTGCATGTCCTTGACATGTTGGTTTCAGTAGTGGCTTAGACATAACCACAGCCATGTCCCCCCACTCACACTCACATAACCACAGCCATGTCCCCCCACTCACACAACAGTCATAACCCCAGCCATGTCCCCACAGCCATGTCCTCCCACTCACACACACATAACCACAGCCATGTCCCCCTCACACTCACACATAACCACAGCCATAACCTCACACTCACACATGTCCCCACTCACACTCACACACATAACCACAGCCATGTCCCCCCACTCACACACACACATAACCACAGCCATGT
Organism: Orientallactaga sibirica; assembly: GCA_036365145.1. NCBI lineage: Eukaryota > Metazoa > Chordata > Mammalia > Rodentia > Dipodidae > Orientallactaga > Orientallactaga sibirica. The sequence goes on along the minus strand of JAEOAD010000038.1, from coordinate 11,770,088 downwards.
CCCCACTCACACTCACACTCACACATAACCACAGCCATGTCCCCACTCACACTCACACACATAACCACAGCCATGTCCCCCCACTCACACACACATAACCACAGTCATGTCCCCCTCACACTCAAACATAACCACAGCCATGTCCTCCCACACACACACACATAACCACACACCCCCACTCACATAACCACAGTCATGTCCCTCACTCACACTCACACACACACATTACCACAGCCATGCCCCCCACTCACACTCACACACATAACCACAGTCATGTGCCCCCACTCACACTCACAGCCATGTCCTCCCACATAACTCACACAGCCATGTCCCCACTCACACTCAAACACACATAACACACTCACACACACATTACCACAGCCATGCCCCCACACACACACACACACATAACCACAGCCATGCCCCCTCACACACTCACATAACCACAGCCATGCCCCCACTCACACTCACACAACCACAGCCATGTCCCCCACACACACACTCACACTCACACCATGTCCCCACTCACACACAACATAGCCATGCCCCCACACACTTACCATGTCCCCCCCCACAGTCAAACTCACACACAATCATCACAGCCATGTCCCCCACTCCCACACTCACACACACACATGTCCCCACTGATCAAACACATAACCATGCCATGCCCCACAGTCAAACTCACACACATAACCACAGTCATGCCCCCCACTCACACTCACACACACACATAACCAGTCATGTCCCCCACTCACACACACACATTACCACAGCCATGCCCCCCCTCACACTCACACACACACATAACCAGTCATGTCCCCCACTCACACACACACATAACCATAGCCATGTCCTCCCACTCACACTCACACACACACACATAACCACAGCCATGCCCCACACTCACACTCACACACATAACCACAGTCATGCCCCACACTCACACTCACACACATAACCACAGTCATGTACTCCCACTCACACTCACACTCACACACATAACCACAGCCATGCCCCCCACTCACACTCACACACATAACCACAGCCATGCCCCCACAGTCAAACTCACACACATAACCACAGCCATGCCCCCATACTCATACACACACCATGTGCTCATGTGAAATGCAAAATATACTTAATTATATCATTTGTAATTTTAAAACAGACCAAGATTGGGGACTGGAGAGATGGCTTTGTGGTTAAGCACTTGCCTGAGAAGCCTAAGGACCCTGGTTCAAGGCTTGATTCTCTAGGACCCACATAAGCAAGATGCCCAAGGTGGCACATGCATCTGGTATTCGTTTGCAGTGGCTGGAGGTCCTGGTGTGCCCATTCTCTATCTCTCTATCTGATGCTTTTTCTCTGTCTGACGCTCTCAAATAAATAAATAAATAAATAAATAAATAAAATAAAATTAAAATTAAAAATAATTAAAAAGAAAAGAAAGAAAAAAAGACCAAGATTATGCTCAGTGATGGAGGAGTACATGTCACCCTTAGAGGCCATTGGCCATCCAGCACCCTGCATGGGTGTCCTGGACTTAGAAGGTAGTGTAGTGTGGGTCCTCACTACCCCTGGGGATCATTAGCCACCAACGTCCTAGGAGCAGGAGAAGTTGGGGGAAGCAGGGTCTTGGAGTGGGTGAGTGTGATGGGCAATGAACCACCCGGGAGGGCAGTCTGATGGATAGCATTCTCATTTATTCAAAAGGGGAGTGGGTTTATAAACACTTGAGAAAGGTTGAGAAGACACATACAGACTGTAAGGTGATTAGATAAAAAAATAAGTTTATGGGTTGCTATCTAATTGGCTGGTATTGGAAGGCAGAAGTTGCGAGAGAGAAGTTGCAAGGGAGATAAGAGAAGTGGTGGGAAAGGCTACATGACTTCAGCCACATATTGGATGGCTACAGCTACAGGGTGACTGTTTACTACCATAGAAGGGTCTCTTGGGCAGCTGGCCACAAGGTTAGGAACTGTGGAGGAGGGGCAGAACCTTAGGCTATGGAATGCTTAGGTGTCCATGTGTCCCGTTTCCTCTGGGCGAAGATGGGGCACACTACTATCTTGTGAGAAGGGAGGGCCAGCTCTGTCACCAGAGTGGGTTCCTGACAATACTCCGGCTGCAACCCCCACAGCCCAAGGTCCCTGGCCATGTCCAACAGCCCAGGCCAGCTTCCTCACAGTCCCAGCCCGTGTTTAGCAATGCCCTCCAGTGTAGTCCAAACAGGTTTATGAGCCATAGCAAGCATGCGTGTTCAGTGAGCGGAGTGCTATAAATCAGTCAGCTGTGGTCAGTGCAATGCTCTGGGAATGATGCCCATTGAAGGATTCAGATATTCTCCAGACACTTACCAAACAGCTACGATATGGCAGGTGTCATTTTCGCGATAGACAGTGACTGCCACAAAACATGAGCCCCATGAAGGCCACGGTCTAAGTGAGAGACTGAAAAAAATTACCAAATGTGTGTGTGTGTGTGTGTGTGTGTGTGTAGTTACACCCTCAAAGGTGGGCCTGCAAGATTATAATGGAGCTGCAAAATGACTGTCCCCTGGAGACACCATTGTCTCGGTAATGCCCCAGCACAAGAAATTACTCACGTGTGCAGTTATGTAAGTGTAAAAACACACGACTGTTCTGAAGGTCATGTTTTGAAGAAAGCACGTGCAAGGATGGACCAGATGTGACACTTAACCGTGAGAGGCAACATCACGGCACTGGCTTTGTTCTTAGATGCATCTAATATCATTTGTTGCTGTGAGCAAATGTCTGACAAGAAGCAACTTACTTAAGGAGGAACTTGTTTTGGCCTTCAGCTGGAGGAAAGATACAGTCCCCCATGTTGGCGGCAGAAATGGGAGGCACACAGTCACATTGGGTACACAGTCAGGAGGCAGAGAATGGTCAGGAAGTGGGTCCAGGCTATAAAATCTCAAGGTCCACCCCCAGTGACCCACTTTCTCCAGCAAGGCTGCACCTTCTAAAGGTTCCACAACCTTCCCAAACAGCACCACCAGCTGGGGACCAAGCGTTCAAACACATGGGCCTGTAGGAGACATTTTACATTCACACTGTAGCATTATACTATACTTTGGCCATTAGTTTAGAGTACACTTGTACCCTTATTAAAAATCCAAGGCTGAAGAGATGCCTTAATGGTTAAGGCACTTACCTGTAAAGCCAAAGGACCCAGGTTCAATTCCCCAGGACCCACATAAGCCAGATGCACAAGGTGGAACATACATCTGGAATTCTTTGCAGTGGCTGGAGGCCCCAGTGCACCCATTCTCTCTCTCCCTCCCACTCTCTCGCTGTCTCTTTCTGTCTCAAACAAATAAATAAAAAATGTTTTAAAATACTTTTTAAAATCCTCTGTAAAGCCTGGCATGGTGGCACATGCCTTTAATCCCAGAGCTCAGGAGGCAGAGGTGGGAAGATCACTGTGAGTTCAAGGCCACCCTGAGACTACAGAGTGAATTCCAGGTCAGCCTGGGCTAGAGCGAGACCCTACCTCAAAAAAACAAAAAAATAAATAAATAAATAAATAAATTCCTCTATAAAACAGAATGCCAGATCATACAAGTCTCACGTGTCATGGGTTGTGTATTTCATGATTGTCTAGAGAGGATGACCTGCCCTGGCCAAGTGTGTGAGCATAATCTGTGTTATTTGCTCAGCAGTGGGGGAAATCTCCTGCAGATACATTTCTCAGAAGGTCTCCTGTGTTAGCTGAGTGTAACATGGGACTCAAGGTGAGAACTGCAGCCCCAGCTTCTCAAGAGATTGAGGTAGGAGGATTGAAATTTCAAGGCCTGCCTGGGATGTAGTATGAGTTCAAAGCCAGTCTGGGCAATTGAACAAGACCCTGTCTCAAAATGGAAAGTAAAAGGACAGGCTGCAGATGGAACTCAGTGGTAGAAGCACTTTCCCAGCATGACAGAGAGAGAGAGCCCACCACAGCAAGAACAAAAGGAGAAAATGTCTTATTGTCAACATCACATGAACATGCAGGTGCAGTGATAAATGTATGTCATATATATAATAAAATGTTACTCACAAAATATTATCTACAAAACAAAATAAAAACAGGGAAGTGGGGACAAGGAGGGCCACTGGAGAGAGACGTAATAGACTCCTGTATGGCACAATGCAGGTCTGGCCCTAGCCAGACCGCATGCTAAAAGAAACCAGGCCACGCCTCTCGGGTTTTCACAGTAGGATGACAGGTAGCCAATGACGGGTAAGACTTCATGAGATGAGGCAACCTAAGACAGGCACTGTCACATGTGATGATCCCTTGGGGCCTGGGTTCAACAATGGCTTGGCCAAAAACCATACCTCCCAGGGTTGCCAATAATAAAAACAAAAAGGAGGATATGTATGGCACAATGGAGGCCTGGGCCTAGCCAGACCACATGGCAGAAGAAACCGGGAAGTGGCTTCTGTGAACATGGCATCCTGTGCAGGCCTGGCGTGACAACAGCTAAAGTCTCATACTCATGAGAAACCTGCTACAAGATGATCTTTCCGGAGACAGGCTGTCATTGGTCACAAGAAAGGGACCACCCCATACAATGATTGGCCAACCAAGCCCAACACTTTTTTGAATAAACGAGTTTGCTGCAGCTCACCATCTGCCTGCTTCCACCCAACTCCCGGAGTCTGTGTCGTGACTCCGCCCTGCTCACCCCCAACTCAGCAGAGACCCTGCCATCCCTCCTGGGCTGGCCCTAGGGGTACCCCAACAGATTCCAAGAGAAGAATCTCTAAATTCCTGAGGGAGAGGGTCCCAGGCGGGACAGCCAGTGCAGAGACCTGAGGTGGCATGCATTCAATGACAACAGAAACTGCTCGGTGTCTCTGCCACAGGTCCTGTGTGGACACACAGAGAAGGAGGGAAGGAGGACCTTGGACGAGACAGACTACTTGGCACAGCTCCTTCCTGGGTTCATGTGGGTGACTTACAGGTCAAAGACTTATGCCCATTGTCCCTCTGCTGGGTAAGCAGCCCCAAGCAAAGAAAACAAGCCAGGCCAGATCGATGATCTTGCTTTAGGTTCGCATTGCCTCCGGGAACCAGGAGCATAAATGAAGCAGTAAATAAACCCGGAGACATGGCTGTCATCTCGACCAATACATCCCTCCACATAGCAACCAAGTTGAGGCCTTCTTGGGAGTGGCTTTTCCAGTGGACCTGTAGACATCACAAAATTACATGACTTGTTGTTGTTGTTGTTGTGTGTGTGTGTGTGTGTGCGTGCACACGCGTGTACTTTCTATGAATGTTTAATGAAAGTTAGTTTTCCTCAAAATAAGTGTGCCCTCATTGTTATCACGTATCAAATATGCCCAATGTATTAGTTTCTTTCCTCAATGCTGCAAAAAGTATCCCGAATAAGTGTGCCCTCATTGTTATCCCAGCACTCAAAGAGGTATGGATCCCAATGTATTGAGACTCTTTCCAGGTCAATGGACCAGAAAGACCCTATCCCGACAAAAACAGAAAAAGAAAAATGTATATTTGGGACTGGAGAGATTGCTCAGTGGTTAAAGACACTTACTTGGTAAGCCTGAAAACCCAAGTTTGATTTCCCAGTTGCTCTTGTAAAGTCAGAAATACAAAATGGTGCCTGAGCCTGGAGTGCATTTGCAGTGGCAAGTGGCCCTCATGCATTTCTCTCTCTCTCTCTCAAATATTTTCTTTAAAAAAAAAAAAAAAGAATGGTTGAGGCTTAAGAATGAGTTCAGTGGCTAAAGGTGCTTGCTTGCTTGCTAAGCCTGAGGGCCAGAGTTCAATTCCCCAGTACTCATGTAAAGCCAGATGCACAAAGTGGCACATGCATCTGGAGTTTGTCTGCAACAAGAGGCTGCCCCCCTCTCTCCCTCTCCTTCTTCCTCTCACTCTTATAAATAAAATTTAAAAGAATAAGTTTGAAAAACAGGAATGATTTATTTCAGCTTGCTGTTCAAGGACCCTCAGTGCATCGTGGTGGGAAGGCGTGGTGGCAGAAGTCTCATCGCAGCACCCACAGTCAGGAAGCAGAGAGCCTTGACTACAGCTGCTCAGCAGCTCTCTCCTTTTGATACAACCCAGGACACCAGCCCATGGCATGGTGCCATTCCCATTTACAGTGGACCTCCCCATCTCAAATAATCTACAAAATCCCTCCCAGAGGCCAAATGACTGAATGGGTGCAATAGTGGCATGTCTGCTCCTGGGGTAACCAACTGCTCCATAATTGGACTGAAGGCCCTCTCTATGGGAGGGAATACATACCTGGTACTGAAAAACCTAAGCAAAAGTCTATGGCAGGGGAGGTCATGAGCCTTAGGGGTATAAAGCCTGCTCTTGTCTGGCTAAATGTATATATTATTCCCTCCAAGCTGCCCTGAAAGCACTACACTTAATGTTCATATTCACATATTAATGCTACTCTCACTTCTGGTTAGAGAAGCTTCTCTTTTCAGATGGCAATGACCACTGGGATGACCCAAAAGGCAACATAGTGCTGAGAAGAAGGGATGGAAGAGCCAAAGAGCTGCCCAAAAGAAAACATCTCTGTCAGCAATACCTTTGCAAGACCCTCAAAATAGAAGAGAAAGCATCAAATTAGGCCCACTAATGGAGAAAGGGAGGGGATATGATGGAGACCGGTTCTAAAGTGGAATGGGGAGGGGGGGAAATATCAGGTGGGGTTTTTTTGGTATGTAGATTAAAAGTCAATAAAAATTAAAAAAAAAAAAAAAAAAAGAGCCAAAAAATTGAATCTCTGTCACACCCTGCACTCAGGGCCCATTGGAAGATGCAAAGAGCTGGAAGGGTACCAATGCAACTGTCCAGACAGAAATTGGCCTTGATATCCATGACCTTGCAGTGCCTAGCAATACCTTCATAAGACCCTCATAATAGAAGAAAAAGATGATGACATCAAATTAAAAGAGAGACTGATGGAGAGAGGGAAGGAATATGATGGAGATTGGAGTTCTAAAGGGGCACGGGGTCAGGGGAGGGAAATATCATGCATTTTTAGTATGCAAGTATAGAAATTGTTAATAAAAAATAAAAAATAAATCCCTCCCAGACATGCCCAGAGGTTTGCTTGTATGGTGATTCTAACTGCTGTCAAGCTGACAACCAGAGATTAACCCCTGCATTCATTGTATACTTTGAGGGTTTCAGGGAGAAATGGAATCCCATTAGGAATCTCCCCTTATGCCACTTTCCCGAGTGTCACACTCAAATACATATATATATATACATACTCACACAGATGCCTACACACTCACACTCACGGGTATGTAGGCACAGTTGCATCTGGTCAGGGCCCCCCTTTGTCCCCCTCAGTGAGCCACAGGGGAGAGTGAAATTCAATTTCTAAAAGGGAGCAAAGTATTTGTTCTGTCATTCGAGCAGCCACGCACGCATTTGTCCCTTTTGCATCACTGGGACAGAACAACTAAGAAAGGAAAGGGTCACTTTCCTGTGTCTTGAAGGGGAAGACATGGCAACTCAATTCAGAATGGCTGCTCCTTATGAGGCCAGTGTTGATGCAGCCGAGAGACCAGAACCAGGAGCAATTACCACCTTCAAAGACCCCTAGGGCCCTACCATTGACTTCCTCCAGCTTCAACCAGCCTCCACTGCCTTTGCAGTAGCACCAAAAGCTGAACAGTGAGCAGCGCTTAAAAACACGAGCTAAGCCTAGGGAGGGATGCTTGATCCAGACCAGGGCAAACTGTGATGCAGACCCTCCCTCTGCTACAGGAGCCCTGGGACTTGTAGGACATTCATACCTCACAAGCAGGTGCAGAATAGAAGGTACGTCTGGAAGAAGGCTCCATGAGCAGAGTGCTCTCTGGGCAGAATGCTCCTAGGAAGTGTGCTCCCGGGGCAAAGTGCTCCCTTGGAGCACTCCCTGAGCAGTGGTCCTCCTGTATTTCTTTTGCTGTAATCTGCTGTGATGACCGTGTGCTTCCTGGGACTGAGGATGGTTACCTATGCAGCACCCTCCTCCTCATCCTCACTAAATGCGCTCTGTCATTACTCAAGGCAACAATGCATCCACTCAACTGCTCCTGTTTGAGCCACTCTTGCAGTCAGGGAGGGCAGTGAGGAGGTTGTAGGTGGCTGTAATCTGATGGGGCTTCAGGGGGGAAACTTCTAAAGGATGCCCCTACTGTAGGAGGCTTCTTTCTTTGCCTTTGTCTTACTCGTTTTTGTGCTGCACAGAGCTTGAGAGTGGCATCTAGGGATACAGCAGCCGCACTGGAACCAGGGGGCATCCTGGAAACTGGAAATGATAGGCCAAGGACTGCAGGGCAGAATGTTGGAAAGTCTCTGGGTCCCGAGTTCAATATAAATCACCAAGGCAGCTCTGTGGAGTTCACACAGTATGAAAGCAAAACATCTAAATGGTGGAAGTCCCTGTTATTTACAACTGAGCAAGCTCCTAGATGGCATGTCACCCTACAGGCTTGTTGTGATAGCATATTTTTGAAAAGGACAATTTTGTACCTATGCGACATAGCCCATGCAACTGAGATGGAAGAACTGCTTTTATTAGATGTGGGTATGTACACAGAGTCGATATTTAAAGAGCACTGCAAGAGATCTTTAAAAAAAGAATGGGGGCTGGAGAGATGGCTTAGTGGTTAAGGCGCCTGCCTCCTAAGCCTAAGAACGCTGGTTCTAATCTCCAGGTCCCACGTTTAGCCAGATGCAAAGTGACGCAAGGGTGCAATGCTGCACTTGACCACAAGGGGGCACATGTGTCTGGATTTCGTTCACAGCAGCTGAGAGGCTGCTGGCATGCCCATCTCTATCTGTTGTCCTCTCTCTCTCTCTCTCTCTCTCTCTCTCTCTCTCTGTGTGTGTGTGTGTCCAAAAAAAAAAAGAATGGAAGAAAGAAAAGTAGGAAATGATGACTTGGGGTCCACATTAAATGATACAGAATCTTCAGCTTGACAAAGGTGTTTGCTCTACCCTCCAGAGCCCCACGCTTCCTGTACACCCACAGACCACGGCCTCCTCCTGCAGTCCTGGGAGCAGTCAGAAAGCTCAGACTTACTGGTGTAAGGGGTGGGGCCGCAGCCCGGTTATGGGGAAAGTGAAGTTTGATCCCTGGCTTGCCTTTGTCTGGAGCTGATGTGAGCACTGAGGTTAAAGGTTGTTGGCGCAACCAGCACGTGATGGGTGACTCCCAGGAAGTGGGCGGTTGGGGGGAAGCAGAATTCTGTGCTCACAAGCTGTCAATCTTAACAGAGATGGGCTGTTCCTCCCTTCCAAGGCTCAGGAAACATCATGCGAGGGAGGACAGAATGAATGTAAAAGCTGGAGGATGCGGAGGAATACTGTGGCACTCTGCAGTCCCGACATGACATGCCCTGGCACTCTGCATTCAAAGCAGCTGTGTCCTGCACAAGATAATGCCAGTCAGCATGACATCATGGATGGGGGAGGGGCTGGCTCCCAAGGCCTCACTCCTCTCTGAATGGCAGCTAATGGTTGCTGGGGGGGCATTCTCTTCTTTGGTGTAGCCACTAGTAAATGGTGGGAAGAAAGGGCTCGTAACTAGGGAGACAAGATGGTTCAGTCTTGTTCAAAGTTGTGCTTACCACTCAGCTCCAAGCACCTGAGTTTGGGTCTTCATAGCCCATGTAAAAGCCAGGCACCTTGGTAGTCTTTAGTAATTACATTGAAGAAGGGAAGTGGAGATGGAAATTTCCTGAAGCTCATGAGAGAAGTGGTAAACAAGAGGCTCTGCTTCAAAATGAGGTGGAGGACCCACTGACCTGGAAGTTTACCTCTGACTTCCACATACATGTACCTGCATGTGCCCATAAGCACACACACTCTCTCTCACGCACACACACACACATACATGCACACACATCAAAAATAATTTGAGGGCTGGAGAGATGGCTTAGCGGTTAAGGCGCCTGCCTCCTAAGCTTAAAAACCTGGTTCCAATCTCCAGGTCCCACGTTTAGCCAGATGCAAAGTGATGCAAGGGCGCAATGCCACACTTGCCCACAAGGGGGCGCAGGCATCCAGATTTCATTCACAGCAGCTGAGAGACTGCTGGCGCACCCATCTCTATCTGTCTCCCTCTCCCTCTCTCTCTCTCTGTCTCTCTCTGTGTCTCTCTAAAAATAAAAAAAAATAATTTGAATAAATAATTTAAATATTTTTAAAAGAAAGGGTTCAACAGCAGCAGAGAGGGGCATACATATGCTCAAAATGCAATATACATGCATAGATGCATGAAGTTGTCAAAGGAAAAATAAAACAAAAAACAATCAATTTCATCTTGTGCACGTGATAAGAAGAAACTAAGTACACTCATCACGAGGATACTCTCCATACCTACACACTATTAATTGCTTTTTGTGTTCAACAAATATTTCCTGGATATATATATCCTGAGCCTGGCAGTGTCACAGCATTTGGGATTCATCAACCAGCAACTATGTCCTCCACTTTTTAGCTCATCTGAACTGAGTTTATGTGGCAAGGAAATTTTATATCACTTTCCTAGGGGGCAAAAAAAAGCCACACCCTTGCCAAGGATAGCAAGTCATGGTGAAAATAAATACAATTTCAAGAACAAAATCATGGCACTGTCATGAAATCTATGTCCTGAAGTAGGCTCTGAGTCTCAAGGAGATGTAGCAAGGGCTGGCGACGTGACAGAAACCTTCCAGCACCTTGGAAATCCTTGCTCTTGATGCAAATCAGAAAGTGAGGAAAGAGTGGGCTCTGAAGTAGCACATGCTCTCTCTGGTTCATGGTGTTCCCACCTTGGTGTCCACGAAATGATCCCAAGCAGATGTACCCCACCTTCAGGGGAAACCCAACAGGAAATCCCATCTGTGGTATTGTCTCAGGCTTACTTATGAAGCAGGAATGCCCCGTCGCCTTAATTACAGTGACCTCACACTGCCATTGCCTAAGAACACAGGGTTGTATCCATTCCCGGAGACAGCGAATCTGATGGACACCTGATGCTGTGAAGCTGGCAGGCAGTGGGACATGGAATTGAGTTCACTTCCATCTGACCTCCGCCAGGGCTCTGTCCATCCAGTTGTCCCCATGGCCGTTGTATTGGTGAATTGCTCCCTTGTGAAGCTGACTGGGTTCCACGGGCCACTTCATACGTTCTCCAGCCACACATCACGCTGCCCCAAAAGCCCATGTCGTAACATTGCCACACATCTCTTCAAATACCCATGTTCACGTGTTAGGCGTTACAGAGAAAGGAACCAAGAGAAGACTCGGGGTGGAAAGGGTTAAACATTTTATTATTCTCTCTGCATTTGTAGTAAATTGTGTAATAGTTTTCATGTCTTAATTACTTAAATTTTATATTGAGCTATAGAGATACCATCTCTCCTTTTGTCTCCACACAATTGTATTTTATCATAGCTTTTATTAGAACCTACATGAATGGAATTCGAAATGAACACATCATTTCTGTTACTTGGGAGGTATAGAAAAGAGGACTTCTCTGATATTTGGCATGAAAAGTACTTTCTATTGTATTTTATGACACAAGCAAGTTATATTCGGTGGGGACACATTTGAACAGAACAGTAGCTAAGGGAGACTTTGAACCTCTGTTTACTGCTTTTAGTAACATCCTCAGAAAAGAAGGACTGCTCTGTGGATTCAGATAAACTTCCCCGCAAGAGCCACCTAATTATAGTAAAAATACAATATATATGTGTGTGTGTGTGTGTGTATAAATTAGAGGTTTTCTTTTGGAAAACTTGGACTTAGTCTTTGTATTAGATTTTTAATTGTCAGAAAATAAGGGTAAAATTATGATATTGCATTTCATATGTTAATATAGCAGCTACACTTATTTTTAATCCAAAAGTTAATCTTACGTGTAGCAAATGGCACCAGTGGAATCCCCGGCTGGTTCCTTTTAAAAGCATGTGTGATCTCCACTACACAGAGTTTGCAAAATCAACCAGAAACTTGTGTTCAAAGAAATGTCGCAAGGCCTTCAGAACAGAGCTGGAAGGGTTTTGTTGTTTTTTTAAGCCAAGTATAGTGGAATCTATAAATCAAAAAGTCTCTTGCATATAAAAGCTCAAGTTCAGGAGGGGGGAACCTCAACAAAAGACTCAGCGGATCCTTGAGAGTGATGGCACTGGAAATAAATGTGGAGAAATATTAAAGATGCATATTTAATATTGTTGTGTTTATTGCTTCATTTATAAAAGTCAACCAGCTAGAAACTGTGAATGAATAAACTCCTCGCTAGATGGAAGTTCCGCGGAGAAGAACGTGGAAGGTGTGCTTTTTAACTCTTGGTGCACCCTCGGCAGTTCACCTGCATGGTGCATTTCTTCTGCCTCGGCCTGGGAAGGACGCTCAGTGAATCTCCACCTTTCCTGTCACCACACCACCAAAACACACCGTCTTCCCACTGGCAACAGGCTCCCCTGGATTTCACGGCTCTCTCCTTACCTTTGCTTTCAATGTGTGAGTCTCAAGCCATCAGGGCTCCGACTTCTTTCTGAATCTCTGCAGCTCTGTCCCTCCACCACCTTGCAAGGCTGGAGTTTGTCTCATCAGGTTTACATTCTTTCTGGTGCCCTTTGAGACAGCCTTGGCAATAAGGAGCAGGGTGGGCAAACGCATGTCCCCCACCCAGACTTCATGCATGGTGGACCAGGTTTCTTAAGCTCCTACCAGAAAGAAAAGTCTCACCCCATAAGACATTTATCAGTCCCAAAGTGTCTGCCCTCAAGAAATGCGAGTTTAGTGGTTAAATAAGGAGGTGATCACCTCTCCCTGTCTAGTCATCCGAGGAGAGGCTCAAAGACTGGACAAAGTGGGGAGGGGTTCCAGTAAAAGAAACACAAGACTCTGAAGAAATCTGCAGTCATTTCCATATGAAGGAAAGAGGAAAGGGGGAAAAAAAAGGAAAGAGGGAAGAAAAACAGGAGAGAGGAAGAAGGGGAGGAGGACAAGATCATTTTAAAGAGAGAGAAAGCAAGGCAGGACATTTCACAAACATCAGCTGCTGTCTCTTTATAAGAATCCTTCCATGACTTTCCAATTACCAACCCAAGCACATTTCCAGATGTTGGTTCTTTTAAATCTGCAGTTTAGCATCCCTCCCTCTACCCCATCATCCCCTCTGGGAACCATGGCAGTCCCAGCATGGGGACAGCATGGGGACAACATGGGTTTCTTTGCTTGGTGCTGCTTGGCTTCATGCTTCCTCTCTGCATGACAGAAGCCCAGCAGCTTGGAAGCACCCACCTCCTAGGTTCCTTTCCTTTGAGTCCCCTCCCACCTCCCAGCACACTCCCTATTGGATCCACTTCCATTATCTCCCTTTTATTAACATGTCCACACTGCCACAAAACTTAAAGGGCTTGTTGAGGAACTAATTTTTCACCATATTTGTTTGGGTGTAATATGTATGCTCAGAAAGGAGATTAACAGACACAAAAATAGGGTTGCCCATCAGTACGGGCAGGCACGACACAGTCAAGAAACCAGGCATCTGCTTCCCCTGCGTGTCAGTTCTGAACTTTGGGTTCCAGATGTAAATCATTCATAAAGTGTAAAGTCACATACTGTTGGCAAGAACTCATCCCTTGTCTTTGCAAACACACACTCCACACACTGTACCTAGGGCTCTTTGTCATTCATTAACAAATGGTAGCAGTGGAATTTTAATGGCTACCAGAAATAAATTTCCAGCAGCAGGGAGAATAGGAAAGAAAGAAAAGAAACCCCACTTCTGGTAGTTCTAGAAGCCCAACCGTTCACTTGTTGCTTCTCAGAGTTTTGGAAGAAATAAAAATGATGTCACATTTATCTGTCCCAATCCAACAGCTCCACATCAGAGGATTTTGAGGAGGTGGGGACTCTGGGCTCAGCACTGTTCTGGTTGGTCCCAAGACAACTGTAGAGGTCATTAACTTCTTGATGGAGTCCCAACCACGAGTCCTGCTTGACCATATCCTGCCACCCCCTTGACTTCAGGCAGATGTTGAATGCCACAAATGAAGTGTCTAAGGAAGGTGCTGTCCCTCTTCCTGGGACAGCCACAGACCTGCATGGCTGAGTCATGCCTGTGAGTACACTTTGCACATCCTTCTGCTGTCCCCACCTTCTGCCAAAAGCAGTGGGTTTCTCACAAGAATAAGGATGGGAAAGCAGGCTGACTCAGATAGATCTCTTCCATCTTCTGACCAGACCTTTAGATCTGCTGGACAGAAGGCCCACGTAGGCTCAGACCATGCACAGAATGTCACAGAAAGAAAATAGTCAGACTCAATGGGTAAGACACTTGCCCTGTATGCATGAGGACCTGCGTTTGAATCCCCAGCACCATGTCAGATGCTGGGTGTGGTGGTGCCTGCTTGTAACCCTGGTGCTAGGGAGGGAGGGAAAGGGAATCCCCGGGGCTGGTCTAAATCAATCATTGAGCTCCCGCTTCAGCAAGTCAGTCTGTCTCTAATAATAATAATAAGGCTGAGAGTGACTGAAGAAGACACCTGACATTGACCTCTTGGACCCCAAACGCACGTCTATACACGTGTGCCCACACACGTATACACAGAAACACCACACATGCACTCAGACAAAAGAACAGTCCAAATAATACATCCAAACAGCCAGTGTGCCTGCAAGTGAATTCCTGCAGTGCCTCCGATTCCTGGGCTCTTCAAAACCCTGATTGTCCACCGTTCTTGGAATTTTTGAGCCGCACGATGACCTTCCAATCAGGTCTCTCCCTCAAAAGCCATGCAGAATCAGTTTGGGCCACTTGTCCATAAGGAGTCTCCGTGCTCTCTGGAAAGGCTACTCAGGGTTCGAGCACCGAGGAGCATTGACAGCCGTGGTCTGTCCGAGGGAAGGAAGCCTTCTGAGCAGGCTTCATGGAGGACATGATGTGCAAAAGGCTGATCGGGGACGGGAATGTACCAGATGAACTTCAAAACCCAAGTTCTGAAACTGCTCTAGTTGCTTTGGAGGAAAGAAATCTTCCAGCTGATGTTACCACGCGCATTCTCTGCATCAAGTAAGAGGCATCATATAAAATACATGTGTTTTTATTCCTTAAATCCTCTCAACCCTGCCTAGGATCACACAGCTATAGGCTCCCAAGTTCCTAAGTGTGGGAGCTGCAGCAGCTACCTGCCACCGCTCTCTCCAACAGTAAGTATGCAGAGTCAAGGGAAGAGTCCTCGGCGCCTCTTCCCTGATAGTCTCTTTTAAAGTGACCAGAATAGACAGCAAAGAAGTGGAGGATGTGAACACAATTTGGCATGTCTACAGACGCATGTCCTAGCTGCTTTGTAGGTCAGCTGGAAGGAGAGGACTCAAGGGGCTATGCATTTAATAGGTCATTGAAATTTTAATGAGAAAGCTCTCCTTTATCTCGCCCAGAATTTATCCATTTATTCATTAATGCATCCACCTGCTCATTTATCAATCAACTCACCCATTCCCGACGAGTCCCTTTAAAGATTCATTGACTCACAGGCGAGCTGTGCAGCGTAAACGTATGAAGAGCATGGGAGTGGTTCTCCTGAGAATTCAGTGTGTGGCTTTGGGTGTCCTGAGATCTGAGTTCAAGTTCTAACACAGTAACTCACCAGCTAAGAGAACTGGCCATCCAGCTTCCACCTGTCCTCTTTACACAGGAATAAAAGATTCTGTGTATCAGAGGAAGACTGGAGGAACTCAGGCAGCCCACAGCCCTGGCTTTGTAACCCAAATTCCCATCAGCCGTGGAATTGATCAGGTGTGATGGAGACCTTCTTTGTCCACTGGATTTGGAATCACCCAAGAGGGACACTGCTGAGGGCATCGACAAAAGTGTTTCCAAAGAAGTTGAACTGAGTTTAACCCTGAATGTGGGTGAGACTGTCCCATGAACTGGGGGTCCAGGTCTGATTATAATAAGGCAAAGAAAAGCAAGAAAATGAACTATCATTCCTGTGTGTACTTGCTGATTACAATCCGACTAGCCATATACACCCCTTTCATTGAATATTTTATTTATTTATTTGCGGTAGAGACAGAGAGAGAAAGAGGCAGGTAGAGAGAGAGAATGGGAGCACCAAGGCCTCCAGCCACTGCAAATGAACTCCAGACACATGTGCCACCATGTGCATCTAGCTTACATGGGACCTGGAGAATCAAACCTGGATCCTTAGTCTTTGCAGGCAAACGCCTTAACTGCTAAACCATCTCTCTAGCCCCACCTTACTTCTTTATGTCAGTGTATTTAAAATAAGGCCACCATATCACTCAATCTCAAATTTTTAGTTATTTTTCAGTTTAAGAAAAACGTGTAGCTAGGAGTACCGCTCAGCAGTGCCCTGAGCTTTGCATGCATGAAACCATCCTCAGTTCTGCTCCCCCAAGAGGAGAACATGTTTTCCAAATAGCTTCATCATGATTTCTATGTCTTTATTCTGGTTTCTTCCTTTAGGTGTGTAAACTTGACCTTCGTGGTGGTTTGAATGTATGTTCCCGTGGCCTCAGGGGTTGGTGATTGAGTTTCCTACTTTGTCCCCACCTAGGAGAATCTTTATTGGTGGAGCTCTGCTGGAAGAAGTGTACCACCAGGGGTGGAGCTTCGGGTGGGAGTCCGGCCCTGTCTCTCTACTGTGGATGTGTAATGAAGTGAGCCAGCTTCTTCCGGCATGATGAAGCTTCTCCTGGAAGCTGGAAGCCTGAAACAAACCCTTTCCTCCCATCAGCTGCTTCTGGTTGGATGGTTGTCCAGCAACGAGATGGACCCAACTGTAGCAATCTCCTCTTGTTGGCCAGTTACCATGTTCTCTCATCACGTTGACCTTTTCCTTTGTACCTTTACTCAAGCCTCAAGTTGGTCTTCCACACCACTGATTCCAGTCTCTCATCCTGTCCCATGTGGTTTTCCTGCAATGTCTTCTTAGTTCAGCTGTTTTGTCTCGCTGCCACCATGTGAGCCTGCTTGTGATTTCATTCTAGAAGCCCCTGTGCTCTTTCTCCAGCAGCCTCACCTTCTCTATGCCAGGAAGGATTTTACAGCCTAACAAAAGTCAGAAACAACAAAGTTCTCTTGGATACTCTAAACTGGCAATGAAAACCTTCTGCTGTGTACTTGGCTCAAGTGTATGAGTGGGTGTGCATGGGTGGATATGTGTGTTGTGTGAATGTGGATATTTGTGCGTGTCCATTAGAGTCTATGCATGCTCACATGTCTATGCATCTGTGCATATTTGTATATCTGTGTATTGTGTGTGTATGGGCAGGTATATCTGTGTACATGTGTATGTGTGTACATGTATGTATTGTGAAATGTGTGTATATAATCTGTGTACATGTGAGCATTACATGTATGTCTGCGTACATGCATGGGTGTGTGCATATGTATATATATGGGTGCACCAGGGCCTCTAGCCACTGCAAATGGATTCCAGAGGCTTGTACCACATTGTGCATCTGGCTCTATATGGGTCCTGAGGAACTGAAGCTAGGTTGTTAGGCTTTGCAGGCGAGTGTCTGAAGAGCTGAGCCATCTCTCCAGCCCTGCTCTCTCCCTTTTATTCAGTCCAAGGATCTACCCTATGAAATGGTGCCACCTACAGTTAGGGTGGGTGTTTCCACTTCAGCTAAGCCAGTCTAGAAACTCCTTCACAGATACGCACTCAGAGATGTGTCTCCTGGGTGATCATAAATACTGTCAGGTTGATGATCAATATTAACCCATCGCACCTAGGGTCTCAGAGCCCCAGCCTGCTCTCAGGTAGTAGCCAAGCACAGGTGTGATGAGACAGCATGAGCCATGAAGGCTCAGTGCAGGGCTGCAGCTAGTCCTGGGTGCTGGGACCAAGGAAACGGTGTGTCAGAGATCCAGGGCCCCTGGTCCCTGGGCCATGCATCCCCTCTCAGTTTCCAAGACATACCCAGGATGAATCTAGCTCCTCGGCACTCTGCTTAAAGCCTTGGCCATTAGTTCTATTCAGAGTCTTTATGTGTTTGAAAACATTCCTCTTCATTATTCACAGTGATGCACGAGAATGATATATTTGAAGAAATCATCATGAATAAAGTGGCCAATTTAGCAGTGAGATTTACTAGGAAAATGCTCAGCAAAAAATAGTCAACCACTACACTTTCTGGGAGAGAAATAAACATGCTGTTGAGGGGGGTCTTCATAATTTCAGAACAATGCCCAGTGCCATGAGATCTCACTCAATAATGTTTCCTGTAACAATTCTCAGCCAAAGAAGACAATTTATTTTAATAATGATAAAAGAGGAAATGAAGTGGCTTCAATTCTAATCAAACCTAGTTATGGGGAGAAAACTCACCCTCTCCTCTTGCGTCCTTCTGAAGGAGTTTGGGGGAGGGCGGGCACATGTGTACATTAAAAATAGAAACTGCTAATAATCTTGAGCGTCGATATTCTGGGTTTGGAAGGCCAGATGGCAGGCCTATAAGTGCTGGAGCCAGAAGTCCTTTGCAAAGCAGCTCCCCCTTGCTCTGCAGTCCAGGAAGGGGGTGCAGTTGCCGCCCTAGCCTCCATGGAGTCTCATCATGTCGGGTTCTCATGGAGCCCCTGCCATCAGCACAGTTGTTGAGTGTCCGTGTCCTCCTGGCTGGCACGGAGTCACTGTGGAAATGAAAGAAACCTGGATCCGTAGCTCCTGCCAAGTGTTTGCACAAGGCCTGACCTTCAGCAGCCGATGGGACATCACAGAACTTGACTTCGGTACCCTTGAGCAGTTATCCATCCCCATGGGAGCCAGTATAACAGCACTGATGGACCCCAGTGCCCAGGACCGCATCTTCCAGAACTCTCTACTTCTGATACCCAACTGCCACCTCGGATTCTCTCATGGACTTGAACCACTTCCAGAGGTTTCTTTTAAGAAGTGGGGCTGCCAATCTAAGCCTGCTCCTGTGGAGCCATGAGATCCAAGGAGCTTGAGTTTCTGGGTCACAGTGTGGAGGAAGCTGTCCCCAACTAAACCCCACCTCAGACCACCAGATGACTCAGAAGTGTCTGTTTGGGGACTCTTGCAGTGTTATTCTGTCGAAGGAATCCCTGGGGATGCTGGTCAGGGAACTACCACCTACAGTTCTTTGAGAAGCGCCTTGCTCCAGGCCAGGCCCATGGGGACACTGGTGTCCTCCCTGTGACAGGAAAGGCACCGCACATAGAAAAATAGAGATATGCAATACCACACACCAAGAAGCTACTTTCTGAGGTATATATGAGCTGCTGGTAGCTGACACCCATGCAGTGATTAAGCACATGTTTTGAGAGTGTTGTATATCAACTTCCTCCCAACTCAAACATTTCATCCTACAGGGCGGCTCCATGGGAAGTTCTCTATTCAAACACAGCTCATTAATAGTCCTGGAGTAAAGACTCAGGATATAAATACCTCAGAAGTCTCAGGAAGTTCCTACAACTGACAAGATTCAGAAGGGACCCCTCCAAGGTGGTGTAAGGAGTCAGAACTGCTTGGAAGAGACACTCCACAGGGCGAAGCTGCCTTCAGGCCGGTCACTGGGCTGCAGGGACACAGTTTCTGTGAGGGGCACCTTGCTGCACTGATGTCGCTGTGTTTGAGTGAGTCCTCCATGCTCCTGTAAGTAACCCCAATAAACTCACTGGTTCTCTAAGCTAGGCCTGGGTGGACTCCTTTATTTGGTCTGTGGTCTTTGCCCTATCTGGAGGTGAATAGACATCTGTTCATGTCTCCCCAGGAAGAGTTAATGCAACAAACAGCTCATGATTGACAAAAATTGGTGCTGGAGAGATGGCTCAGTGGTTAAAGGCACTTGCTTGCAAAGCCTAATGGCCCAGGTTCAATTCTCCAACACCCATGTGCACAAAGTGATGCATCTGGAGTTCCTTTGTGGTGGCAGAGGATCCTGGCACACCCATTCATTCTCTCTCTCTCTCTCTCTCTCTCTCTTTCTGTGCATCTTTGTCTCTTTCTCTATCTCAAATAAATAAAAATATTCTGTAATAAATAAATAAAAATAAGAGCTGGAGAGATTGCACAACAGTTAAGGCACTTGCCTATAAAGCCTAATGATCCAGGAGTGATTCCTCAGGACCCATGTAAAGCCAGATGAACAAAGTGGCCCATGCATCTGGAGTTTATTTGCAATGTCTAGGAGCCCTAGTGCACCCATTCTCTCTCTCTCTCTCCCCCTCTCTTTCTCTCTCTCCTCTCTCAGCTTGCAAACAAATAAATAAAAATTTTTAAAACTTAAAAAGTGGCGTTTTATCTTAAAAATTTATTTATTCGCAAGCAGAGAAGAGAAAGGAATAAGAGTTCCAGGGCCTCCTGCCACTGCAATTGAACTCCAGATACATGTTCCTTTTTGTATATTCAGCCTTACATGGATACTAAGGAATCAAACCCAAGACTTTGCAGACAAGTACCTTTAATTACTGAGCCATCTCCCCATGCCCCACAAGTGGCCTTTACTCCAAAAGGAGACGAGCTGTGGCCATCAACAGCCAGGCAATTAATGAAGTGTGCTTCCAAGCACAGGGGACACGCTGCACTCTAGCTGGGTGTCTGCCCTGAGTGCAGGTCTATTCTTTTTTTTTTTTTAATTTTGTTGTTGTTGTTTACTTTTTATTTATGTATTTGAGAGCGACAGACAGACAGAGAGAGAAAGAAGCAGATATATAGAGAGAATGGGTGCACCAGGGCCTCTAGCCACTGCAAACGAACACCAGATGCACACACCACTTTGTGCATCTGGCTTTCGTGGGTCCTGGGGAATCAATCCAGGGTCCTTAGGCTTTGCAGGCAAGTGCTTAACCACTAAGCCATCTCTCCAGGCCCCAGGTCTATTCTTATCGCCACCTTACAGCTGAAGCAACAGTCTCAGTACTGTCAGAACCCAGGCTGGCAGCAGCCGTGTCCCCTCATCACCCATACTCTAGTGTCCACCCAATACTGCTCCCCTAGCAGTTCCCAGGAAGCCCAAGTGACAAGAAAAGGGGGCGTGGCAGGGCTGGGGACCTTTTGAGATGGCCCGTGAGAGAGACGCTATTGTGGGTAGCCAAGGGAAGGGACGGTCCAGGTCCCAGGAGTTTAGAAAGGAAACAGGTCCCTGAATATGGAAGTGCCCGTGTGCCTGATGAGAAGAGTTTGGGCCCAAGTCCAAAAAAATCAAAGAACTTGAAAATCAATTCAAAAGCCAGACAGGCCTTGGATAATTCTGTTCCTTCCCTGCCCACAACGGCAGGGCTTCCACTCCAAGTCGGAGCCATTCCACAGATGAGCTCAGCTTCCCTTCATGAACGGGTTTTCTCCACGACTCAGATTTATTTAAATTAAAATGCAAGCAGGAATCTGCTCTCCCATCTCCATAGCAATGGATATCCTCAAATCCAGCACCAGTTTTAATGATTAAATTATCTTTATTTTCGGTTCTTATATCTTAACATTTCCCCACACTTTGTTATATGTTCACTAATTCGATTGCACCTCACTAAACACCAGTGAGGAGTGGAACTCCCCAAAGAGATGGGCTCCAGCTGAGAATGACCCAGGGCCCAGATATCACTTCAGACACATCATTTTAATCGCAGTTAGAGACTGATCTGTGCCTAAGTCACAATTTATAATCCTGAAGTATAAAGAAAAAACTTTTTAAAATATATTTTTTGTTAGTTCTGTATGTGGTATATCTACAGCCATGATGGTACCATTGTTAGCCTTCTCCCTGTCCTCCCCCCATGGGTAATGTGGGTCTTGCCTTATAAGCAAGAGTGCTGCTTTATCGGTGAACCTGGTACCAGCACAAGGGTGAAGGAGACAGACACAAAGAACACTCAACCCCTACCAAATCAGATATCCAGAGACAAAGAAAAAACTCTTTTAAAAAATACATTTTAGGGCTGGAGAGATGGCTTAGCGGTTAAGGCGCCTGCCTCCTAAGCCTAAGAACGCTGGTTCCAATCTCCAGGTCCCACGTTTAGCCAGATGCAAAGTGATCCAAGGACACAATGCCACACTTGACCACAAGGGGGAGCACGCATCTGGATTTCTTCCGCAGCAGCTGAGAGGATCATGTCACGCCCATCTCTATCTGTCTTCCTCTCCCTCTCTCTCTGTCTCCCCCCAAAAATACATTTTATTTATTTATTTGCATGAAAGTAGAAGAGGGAGAGAGAAAGAATGGGCACACCAGGGCCTCCAGCCACTGCAAATGAACTCCAAACACATACACCACCTTGTGCATCTGGCTTATGTGGGTTCTGGGGAATTGAACCTGGGTCCTTAGTCTTCACAGGCAAACACCTTAACCACTAAGCCATCTCTCCAGCCCAGAAAAAAAAAAAAAGCACTTGATTATGGCATCTAGCAGGTAGATTCTTCTCCAACAAATAAAGAACTAGGAGCCAGGGAGACAGGTATAGCAAGGTGGAAATCAAGAATTTATGGACAAAGCTACCTCAGTAGGGGGAAACCCCAACCTGGCTGCCATAGACTGTTGAAGAGGACCAGGAGGTGAGAGCCTGGGAGCCGCCTGATGGCTTCTTGCTCTTATAGAGCACCTGTCATCTTGGCGCCCCAAGACTTGGGAGACATTGGCCATATTCTTGAACCCAAGGACGTTCTGATCTGATGATGGGGTTGCAGGAGATGCAGACAGCGCGCCTTCAAGGAGAAGCTGTGTTGTGGGGTCACAGAAGATGCAGGCAGCGCGCCTTCAAGGAGAAGCTGTGTTGTGGTTTACTTGTTTCTTTAATATTTTGCAAGGCATTTACAACAAATCACATGATCTTGATGGTGGTCCCTTCCTGCATGTGTGTGTGGTGGGCATACATGTGTATATGCATGTATGCATGTGTGTGGAGGCCAGAGGTCCATGTCAGGCGTCTCCCTCCATTGCTTCACTTTCTTCTTTGAGACAGGGCCCCATGCCCAAGGCAGGGCTCGTGCGTGTAGATAACTAGCCAGCCCGTGAGCCCAGGAGTTTTCTGCCTTCGCTTCCTCTGTACTGGGATTCTGGGTGCACACCACTGTCGGGCATTGCTAAACATGGCCTGGGACTGTGAGGAAGCCGCCTGGGCTGTTGGACATGGCCGGAGACCTTGGGCTGTAGGGGTTGCAGCTGGCCTTATCTTCGAGAACCCACTGGCACCGGGGCTGGCTGCTCCCTCCTTGTGTGGTCGTAGCCGCCTCATCCCTGCTCAGGGGCTCCTATGAAAACAGGACCGATGGGCCACCCCTCCCATACACTCAGAGCTCCTGAATATTCCATAGCCTAAGGTTCTGCTTTTCCCACAGTTCCGTGACCTTGTGGCCAGCTGCCCAAGAGACCCTTCTATGGTAGTAAACAGTCTCCCTGCAGCTGTAGCCATCCGATATGTGACTGGAGCATGCAGCTTTTCCTGCCACGTCTGTTATCTCCCTTGCAACTTCTCCCTCACAACTTCTGCCTTCCAACAGCAGCCAATTAGATAGCAACCCATAAACCTGTGTATCCAATCACCTTATAGTCTGTATGTGCCTTCTCAACCTTTCCCAAGTGTTTATAAACCCACTCCCCTTTTGAATAAATGAGCACTATCCATCAGACTGTTTCCCGGGTGGTTCATTGCCCGCCGCACTCACCAGATCCAAAACCCTGCTTCCCCTCAGCTCCTCTTGCACCCGGGATATCGGTGGCCAACGACCCCTGGGAATAGCGAGGACCCTCACACCACCACACCCAGCATTTTATGTGGGTGCTAGGATGGAGCTCGGGCCCTCACATTTGCATGGCAAGCATTTAAACCACTGTGCCACCTCCCAGTGTTTATATATATATATATTATTTTTATTTATTTATTTGTGAGAGAGAGGGGTAGAGAGAGAGAGAGACAGAGTCAGAGAGAGAGAGAGAATAGGTGTTCAGGGCTTCCAACCACTGCAAACAAACTCCAGATGCCTGTGCTCCCTTGTGCTTCTGGCTTATGTGGGTTCTGGGGAATCGAACTGAGGTCCTTTGGCTTTGCAGGCAAGCGCCTTAACCACTAAGCCATCTCTCCAGCCCCCAGTGTTTTTTTGAATCAGTATTCACTTGTAGTGTGTGTGCCCATGTATGGAATCCACATGCCACCACCCATGTGTGGAGGTCTGACGACAGCCTTGGGGCGTTTGTCCTCTCCTCCCACCTTGTTTTGCAGCTGTGTGGGCACCAGTCTAGTGCCCAAGGGCTTCCGGGTGCTCCTGGCTGTTCCTCCCACGGCTGCAGGAGCTCTGGGATTACAGACTTGTGCACCATTTGGCAGCCACTGTACCAGGATGACTCCTGTTCTCTCCTCTAGACAATGACATGGCCTCGCCTCCTGCAGGAAGCTTTCTGAGCTCTCTCCTGCATAGCCACTATCCTCTGCTCAGCATTCGCACTCTGCATGTAGCATTTACTCCACACTGGCCCAGCAGAGCTGGCTCCCGGGGTTCCCAGGTCCGGTCCTGGTCAGACTGGGGGAAGGTCCCTGGGGGCAAGGGCAACCAGGACAGCCAGCATCACCAGTGTCCTTGCTCCTGGCCATGTCAATGGCCTTCTTCCTCTCTAAAGCCCTAGGTGAGGGATACAGGTATTCCTGCTCTTCCCGTCGGGGTGCTCCACTCCCCTGAGTTTTCTGCATTTGCTAAATTGAAGGGCATTTATTTACCTTCTCACAGCCACGGCACATTAACTATGGACAGGAGACACCACAGATATCAGAGCTGAACGGGAAGAAGGAGGACTAGGAAGAGCGGGAGAGAGAGAACGAGAGAGGAAGGGTTCCTCCCTAGGACCTTCCTCCCCAGAAAAGTCATCCCTTCTTAGCCTGACAGGAGTTGGAGGCTGGGCTCGGTGATCAACAGGAAAGCTGAGGATCTTGTCCAGAAATGAACAGCACTCCCTGGGACAGGAAGCCCCACTGGCCGCATCTACCTCCCACTTTCTCAGTGAATCACTCCTTGTCCGTTTGCTTAACTACCCTAAGTGACTTCTAGGGACGAGAGGAGGTTGTGGCCTGCCCACCCACAGGACCCAAAGGAAAGAGAGAAGACCAAAGCTAAGCTTGACCATGGTGATTAAATACCAACTATCTTCCAGGCTATCCACACAGCCCCCACCCATCCATGTATACGTCACTGTCTGGATTTGGCAGAGGCAGAAACCAGGCTCAGAATCTGTACGTAGTTTGCTCAGTCGTGGAACTACTAGAAGCCACAGCAAAGATTCAAGACTGCCTAGCCAGGGCGCCTCAGCACTCCTTCAAGTAAAACCTGTGGGCTCCATTAAAATATCACAAACACTGATTGTGTAGTTATAAAAAGATAATCCCAGAACGTTTTCTCAGAAAGAGAAGCCACAAAGCTGGGGAGACAGCACAGTATATAAAGAGCAAGCACAAGGTCAGGGGTTCGGATCCCCAGCACCCATGCAATGCCAGGTGGGCATAAGAGCCTGTCTGGGGTCCCCGAATGCAGAAGCAGAGCCTGGATGCCTGGGGAAAGCCAGCTAGCTAGACTGGACACATTCGAGAGCTCTGGGTTCCAGTGAGGGGTCTGCCTCAGGAAATAAAGGAGTGATGAAGAAAGACGTCCACTGTCAACCTCTGGTCTCTGTATGCACACGCACACACCTGGCGCACCCACACGCATAGGAACATGCATACACATGTACATGGGGGGTGGGGGAGGAGAAGAACAGACATGTCTCTGAAGTTTGGAGGGATGAGGAGGAGTTGGTCTGGGAAAGAAGTGGAGGAAAGAGAATTCTGGGTGAGAGGAAGAGAGGAATTGTGGATGAGTCAGAAGTTGGATGGAAGGAGCAGGGGACAAGACAGGGCAGGGGCTAAGGAGCTCACTGTGGCCAGGCTGCGAAGGGCCTGGGACAGAACACTAGGAAGCCCATGATCCTGCAGTACTCCATAGGAAGTAGTGACAGCTGGTGCAGTCATTTCACTTCCCCCACTCTCAGAGAGCTCCTGACAGCACTGGGGGGGGGGGGGCTGTGGACACTGGCCGATACTCGCAGCAATCCTGCTCAGTGGGACTGTACAGGTGAGGCAGAAGGACTGGGTGCACTTCCAGGATCCCACTGTCTAGCCAGGTGGCCTGGAATAAGGGCATAGGCCCTCCCACACAGTGGGACAAGGTGGGACAAAAGGTCTTCAGATATGAAGGCTCAGACACCCCGTTGTTGATTACCAGGAAACCCCAGATGCTCAGAAAAATCTATCAGCTAGATCACAAATCCTGAAATAGCACAGTGTTATTCCCCTACAAGACTATTTTTAAAATGTACTCATCAGATGTATTTATACTCATATCTTCCAATTAAAAAAAAAAAGATTTGAGGCAGCTAAAATGGCCAACATGAAATAAAATTAATAAAAGAGAACTTGAAATAAGGAAATGTGATTTTAACAACCAACATCAACACAGTTGCTGAGTTTAGAACCAGGTTCTGAGTTTCCTAGTGGCCAAAGTAAAAAGAGACTCACTGTTGCATAATTTAGTATCTGAAAGGAACAAACATGCCAACAACTCGAAGTCAGATACTTTCCTTGTCGCAAACTCTGAATTCACTATGTCAGGCTAAATATTTCTCAGGAAACAGAAATCAAATAGACTCATTTGGTTCATAGGAACTTGGAATAAATGTTAAACACATGACATTTACAAAAGGATCAAGAGGCAGAGGGTGTGGCCCATGGATGAGAATTCCCCGGGATCCTAATGTTCATCCTCCATTTGTTCATTCTCGTCATCCTTCCATCCCTGCTGCCAATGGTTGTCAAGCTCCAGACCATCCTCCATGCCTGGGAAGGTGGAATGACTGGTCCCAGAGCCACCGTGAGAGCCAGGGCTTGTGGTGGTCACTGGTGAGCACCTGGGTGTCTTACATGAAAATCCATGGAGAACAGTCCAGAAGGGCGGACCACAGCTCTAGCTCTGAACCTTCTCTACATAGTGTTTTGGCCTCTCTAGGCTCCCCACTTTCCTCTATAGTCAAGTGGGATTTGCCCCAAGGAGAACCTGCCCTGGGTGGGGGGAGAGGCTGATGTCGTGTACGTGCCTTGAGGGTGGCATTTTTCGAGTGATAAACACATCTTCAGTGTTTCTCAGGGACATGGGCATTTGTGCTGGAGACTCGAGGGGTCGCTGGACGTGTTACCCTACTCCTCCACTGCACCGTATCAGATGTGAGCGTGTACCAACCAAAGCACACATTTCATGTGATCATGGGTGACTTGATACTGAAACTATCCCACAAGTTATGACTTCATTTGACACGGGGGCCATTTTTCCTGCTGTGGTTTTAGCCAGCTAGCTACCTAGCAGGATCATTTGGTCAGTTACCAATGAATATTTCTTGAGTGTACACTTATGGGACGAAGTGACCCAAAGGGTAAGCAAATGAGCATGGTGCTGATAGCCATCGGGACACCCATGAACTTCTGAGTAGAGCATTCTGGGAGGGGAGGATGAAGGTTGTTGCAGTCAGGTTCACATTGCTGCAGAAATCACCCAACGAAGAGCAGCTTGTGGGAAAAAAAAGAGGTTTATTTTGGCTTACAGGCTCAAAGGGGGAAGCTCCATGATGGCAGGAAAAACGATGGCATGAGCAGAGGGTGGACATCACTCTCTGGTCAACATAAGGTGGACAACAGCAAGAGGAGAGTGTGCCAAACACTGGCAATGGGGAGCTGGCTATAATACCCATAAGCCCGCCCCCAACAATACTCTGCCTCCAGGAGGTGTTAATTCCCAAGTTGCCATCAGCTGGGAACCTAGCATTCAGAACACTTGAAGTTTATGGGGGACACCTGAATCAAACCACCACAAAGGTACATGTAGTTGCATCTTGGGGATTAGATGGGGCCTGGTGCAGGCAGCACCTGGCACACAGTAGGTTCTCAGTCAGTTAAGCACAGTCTCATGGCTGTAGTTCTTATACTGTTCAATATCCTTTGGTCTAATTTCTCTGTGTTTGATTATAAATAAGTGAGGCTAGGAGACCTTCAAGTCACATGATCCTAAAGGGACTGAATAGAGGTGTCACTGTTGAGGGCTCCTCCTGGTCACCCTGGCTGTGGAACCAAGCAGATTCTGGATGCAGTCACATCTCTAAGGCCCCGGAGCTTTGATCTGCAGAGGAGGGACACAGTGGGCCACAGTGTTGCAGAAGACCAATAGCCATGGGCCCCTCCAACCCAGCCCAGCCCAGGCTCAGCTTATACTGGTCACTTTGCATGTATCTGTTCTGAGCATGCTGGCCACACTCCTCTTATAGGCTCTGCAGAGGCAACAAGGTAACAACAGGACTGCGGCAGCCCCAGAGCAGCCCACGTGGGGAAGTGCTGCAGCAGACCCTAGGGTCCTGCTGGGGTCGCCTGATCTGTCAAGATGTTAGGAGGGTGATTGACAGGTCAGCAATGAAAGACACTCCACAGCTAGTTCTCTTCATTTTTAATTTTTTAAAAAATTTTTTAGAGGCAAAGAAAGGGAGAGAAGGAGAGAGAGAGACAAAGAGATTGAGCAAGAGAGGGAGGGAAAGAGAGAGAGAATGAGCATGCCAGGGCTTCTAGCCACTGCAAATGAACTCCAAATGTGTGTGCCCCTTTGTGCATCTGGCTTATATGGGTCCTGGGGAATTGAACCTGGGTCCTTAGGCTTTGCAGGCAAGTGCCCTAAGTGCTAAGCCATCTCTCCAGCCCACACTCCCTAGCTAGAAGGAGTAGGGAAGGCTGGGGAGATAGCTCAATGGATAAAGTATTGGCTGCATGAGCACCTGAGTTGGATCGGTAGATTGCCATGGAAAGCCAGTTGCTGTAGAGGGCATCTGTGATCTGAGTGGACCTAGAGCCAAAAAAAGGCAGAGACAGGACAATCACCCAGAAGCGCCCGGGCAAACAGCTGTGAATGAGAGACCTTGCCTAAAAGTTTCAAACACGATGGAAGGTAATGACCAACACCCAGAGTTGTCGTCTGACCTCCACATGCTGGCTGTGGTGCATGCACATCTACACTCACCACAGAATCCACACGCATGCTCACGTGCACACACACACACACACACACACACACACACACACCAAGAAGGAGCAGGGAAGGGATCCAAGCATAGCATAAGGGAAACCCAGACAGTGCAGTCACCTGTCACTGGATGCTGCAGTCCCCTTCTCATGCTGAGACAAACACCAACCCAAAGCAGCTGATGGGAAGAATGGGTTTCTTTCAGGCGTTCAGATTCCTGGAAAAACTCCATCATGATAGAAGAAGCTGGTCCACGTCATTGTCCATCCATAGCAGAGAGACAACACAAACAGCTGGACAATAAGCTGGATTTCTACACACCCCTGAGGGCTGGACTCAAAATCTGCCCACCCCTCCCCACCCAAAACTACCTGAGTCTATGGGGCCATTGACATTCAAACCACCACACTGGCCTACGGCCAAGGCCAGGGCTTGCAAGGATCGGGTCCCAGGCAGGTCATAAGGAGCCCAGGGAAAGGGCAGCACAGTCTTTCTGTGACTCCATCTGTCTACGGAGATCAGCACAAAGCTATCAGACCTGAGGACAAGAGCTCACCTCTGCTCTACAGCAATGGTGATGCCAGCCGAGGCCTAGGGGCAGGCTTGAAGCCTTGGGTTGAATTTGGAAGACAGAAGAATGGAGGGATCTGGACTTGGGCATGTGGTTGGGAATATAAAAGCTGTTTTAGAGACAGTACAGGATACTTTGTCCAGGTCATCTGCATAAGCCCAAGTTTAGTAGATAGTTATGTGGCTGATATTCTATAAGAAAGGCAGAGTCTTGGGCTGGAGAGATGGCTCAGCGGTTAAGGCGTCTGCCTGCTAAGCTTAAGAACCCGGTTCCAATCTCCAGCGGTTCCAATCTCCAGGTCCCACGTTTAGCCAGATGCAAAATGATGCAAGGGCACAATGCCGCACTTGACCACAAGGGGGCGCATGCATCTGGATTTCGTTCACAGCAGCTGAGAGACTGCTGGCACACACATCTCTATCTGTCTCCCTCTCCCTCTCTGTCTCTCTCTGTGTCTCTCTCCAAAAATAAATAAAATAATAAAAGAAAGGCAGAGTCTTTATTGGAAGAAGGCCAGGGACCAGCATATCTGAGGCCCACAGTGGGAAATGGCTGTAGGTGGCTGCCCAAGCCTGGGCCTGGTAAGAGGAGGTAGGTGAGGCTATTCAGCAGGACAGACACCTCTTGGGAGAAAGAGCTTCTCAACTGGGACCTAATGGACAAGTGGCAGCCCACCAGGTAAGTCTGGGGGTCTGGTTTGAAGGTGAGACCATCATATGAACACACTTCCTGGAGTGCTGGGTGTGGG
Organism: Orientallactaga sibirica; assembly: GCA_036365145.1. NCBI lineage: Eukaryota > Metazoa > Chordata > Mammalia > Rodentia > Dipodidae > Orientallactaga > Orientallactaga sibirica. The sequence goes on along the minus strand of JAEOAD010000038.1, from coordinate 11,739,721 downwards.
GTTGGGGTAGTACGTGCCCTCTAAGCCATACCTCTGGATGTAATTAGCACCACCTGAATCCTACAGTACAGCCACACAGCTTGGCTTGGCACAGAGCCCTGAAGGGCATCAAATCAGAGCCTGACCCTGCCCTTCAGACAGTGTCATCTACTCACACAGAGGGCCCCATGACATTGGCAGTCAAACAAAGGAAACCTTTTGTTTTTTTTAAGTAGAAGCATGTCTCAAACATCACATCATTTGTCATGTGTCTGAAATTTAAGATGCACTGGACATCCTACATGTCGCAATTATCCTCAAATGGCTGGAGAAACACCCGACCAGAAGCAGCTAACAGGAAGAAAGGGTTCATTTCAAGCTGACAGACTCCAGGGGATGTGTCATCGTGGTGGAAGAAGCTGGCTCACTTCTTCATTCATCCACAGCAGAGACACAACACCGACGACACCAGCAAGCACAAGCTGACTCTGAACACAGCTCTGGACTCCACCCCAAGTCCACCCCTCATGGTCAACTTTTTCCAGCAGGTCTCCACTTTCCAAACCGTCTTCTAGGTGGGGACTAAGTAAGAAACTCTGTTGTTGTTGTTGTTGTTTTCCGAGGTAGGGTCTCACTCTAGCCTGGGCTGTCCTGGAACTGTCTCTATAGTCCCAAACTGGCCTTGAACTCACAGTGATCCTCCTGCCTCTACCTCCCAAGTGCTGGGATTAAAGGTGAGCTATACTTGCATTTCTTCTGGATGCCCTGCCTTCCAGGCTGTCACCAGGAGGAATCTTTCTAGCCCAGAATGGTTGTCTTTGGGTAGAAGTCACGACTCTCTATTGAAGGGATATCTAGCTCAACCAGAGGAAGTCGGAGCTGACTTGCCCTGAGGACAACCATCCGTTGAATAGCACTTCATGGGACACTCTGTGTGGCTCAGAGCTCCTCCAATCTCCATGCTAACGCTGGGGAGCTAGACAGAAGGATTTTGCGTTGCTTGTGAGGTTTTTTGGTTAACAATATCAGAAAAACAAATAAAAGACGACAAGGAAAGAATTAGCAAAAGAAATTTTGGAAAAGATAAAATGTCAGTAGGGAAGGTTTCTACCTCAATCTAGAAGATCCAATACAGGGAGTTGGCAGCTTCTCCAGCTGCCACCCCACTCGCTGCTGCCTTTCCAGGTCTGTGGTCGGGAAGATCTGGGCTGTGGACCGAAAATGGGACTCTGGATGCAAAAGACAATGGTCTTCCCTAGAGCCAGCAGCAAACCCAAGAGGAAACAGTGACCTGGGTCTCTGACCTGGACCTCTCTTCTCCACACAGCCCCACCGTGCGGGGTGTCCAACGCATGGCAAGTGTTCAGTAAATGTTCCCGGCATTGTAGCCCAGAATGAGAACACACTGGGTTCTGTGGCCTGCACTGTTAGTATGATAGGGAAAAATAAATGGGCTTCTGAGACCACAGACACTATTCTCTAGTAAATTCACTTTAAAGCATAGGGAGAAAAAAAAAGGGGAAAAAGCCCTTTCCATCACATATCACCACTGAGGAAAGAGATAAGGCTTAAACCCAGGATGGATTCAGGCTTATATTTATGTAGAGAAGTAATCAGACTATCAAAGCAGCAGGAGAAAGTGAAAGGGTGTTAAGACAAATGAATTTAAAAGCACACAATAGCAGTCCCAGATTCGCTTTTCCAGGCAAGGAAATATTTCAGAAGATTAAAAATGGTTACGTAACACCCAGAATCCACATTGTCAAAAAGATTTGTAACTCAATGTTTTCCGACCCAGGTACCAAATGAAAGAGTTTCATCTAGGTTTTGATCCTGGCAATTTTTTTTAAAGATATAAAATATATTGAAATATTTAAATTGCTTGTCAAATGTAAACTTGCCCATGTCCTGACACTTTTAAAATATAACACGGCTTCAAACATCACTTCTCCTGATAGGATTTTTAAAGTTGTTTTATAAGGCATTAATAGTAAAGATCAGAATCCGAAAGACTACTGTATTTGTAAAATTCACATTTTTTTTCCCTCGTCCCCTATAATTTCCAGAATGTAATTCTGCCCCCAGCTGGTTAAAACATCTTTGACATCAGAGCAAAATGGAAGACTTCTAAAGGTCTTCCTGCACATGGGGAGGACAAGGGCTTGTATTTTGCAGAGCTGACAGGTGTGTTGGGAAAGGAGACCCTCCAATTCTCCCCACCCCAGCTCAGGAAGGCCTCGTCTGTCTGTCTGTCGTCTGTTGAAATAAACAAGTAGCATTTCTGTTCATACCATCAAAGAACCCAGAATGTGGGGGATGCATTTCACAGAGGTGGGGGCTTGGGACTCTTCCTCTGGAGCTTCTCCATTAATGAGGTATCGATTGCCTGGGTCTGATCATCAGCCTTCTGCGGTGATCAGCCCCCATGGAATGTTAATAAAGACAACTGACAACCAGCACCACCGTCTGTGTCCAAGGCGTGAAGATTTGTTTTCTTAATGCACACATTTTCTGCCTTTTCCATTAAGGTTGCTAAAATTTATTCAGTGTGGCTCCATCCCTGCGAGGGCTGCGGGCTCGGCATCTTTAGGACGGCATAGGCTCTCTCTCCATGGGGTGGGCATCTCCCACCCCAGCCGAAGAGGAACAGCAAGGGAAGGTCCCTAGAAGCTGGCCAAGGCCATAGACGGTCACCATGGCAGTCGTGAGCGCTTAGGAAGACTACTCTGCCTTGGCCTCCTCCACTGTCAACTGTGTCCACGACATCAGGACCTTTGATCTGACAGGGGTCTCTAGGAAAGAAATTACTCTGTAGCCCAGTCTGTCAACATCTCAGCTCCAAGAGACAGCTTGGAGAGAGAGATAGCTTGGAGAGAGAGACATGCAGGGTCTTTGCTAGGAATGGCCACTGTGAGCTGTAACAGTGGGATTGGTGAAATGGATTCTCAGTGACATCCCTGTCCCATCTGTGAGTTTGGAAACTGCCCTACTGTGACCCCATGGCATGGGACAGCATGCAGTGAACAGAAAGTGGCAGTCTCACACAGGAAAGTTAGCCCAGTCCCTCTTAGGTCAACTCTCATGGGCGACTCAAGAAAGTCTTCAAGTTCTCTGGATTGCCCTTCATTGTCGGTGAGATTTGCAGTGTCAAGGTTAGCATTTAAAAGTGGTGGGGGTGGGGGTGGGCTGGGGAAATGGCTTAGCGGTTAAGGCATTTGCCTGCAAAGTCTAAGGACCCTGGTTAGATTCCCCAGGACCCACGTAAGTCAGATGCAAAAGGGGGTGCATGCATCTGGAGTTTGTTTGCAATGGCTAGAGGCCCTGGCGTGCCCATTCTCTTTCTCTCTATCTGCCTCTTCCTCTCTCTCTCTCTCAAATAAATAAAATAAAAAATAAAAAAATAGGGCTGGAGAGATGGCTTAGCGGTTAAGGGGCCTGCCTGCTAAGCCTAAGAACCCGGTTCCAATCTCCAGGTCCCACGTTTAGCCAGATGCAAAGTGATACAAGGGCACAATGCCGCACTTGACCACAAGGAGGCACACACATCTGGATTTTTTTCACAGCAGCTGAGAGGCTGCTGGCTGGCCCATCTCTATCTGTCTTCCTCTCTCTCTCTCTCTCTGTCTCTCTCCAAAAATAATAATAATAAATAATAATAATAATAATAAAATAAATAAATAAACATAAGTGGTGAGGGTCAGGCGGAGGGCTCGGGGGTAAAATGCTTGCTACAAGCATGAGGACTTGAATTCCCAGCCCCAGTGTGTCAAGCGTGGTTAGGCATACCAGGAAGGGAAGACAAGTAGATTCTTAGGGCCTTACTGGCCTGCTAGTCCGACCAAATTGATATGCGCTTGATGCTGTAAGATACGTGTCTCCAAAAGAGGAAGTAGAGGGTGACTGAGGAGGGTGCACAGTGCCAGCCTCTGGCCTCCCCATGTGCACGTGCATGCACACGAGTTCTTCCACACATACCCGTGAATTTGCATACACATACCTAAAGATGCCAGTGTGCCTGAAAGTTCTGGTACAGTTCTCAGCACCCACAGGAGACACTTGGGGAAGGGAAGTGTTCCTTTGCTTCCTAGGGTTTAAGATGGCAAACTCTCCCTGTCAAAGGCCAGATACAGTCCACAGCTGAGGCTTTGCAGGCCAACAGGAAAAGTCAAGGATAGCACATGAAGAAAAAAAGAACACCAGGCCTGGAGAGATGGTTCAGTGGTTAAGGTGCTTGCCTGCAAAGCCTAAGGACCTGAGTTCAATTCCCCAGCACCCATGTAAAGCCAGATGCACAAGATGGCACATGCATCTAGAGTTTGGTTGCAATGGCTAGCGGCCCATTCTCTCTATCTGCCTCTTTCTCTATCTCCCTCTCTCTCATAAATAAATAAATAAATAAATAAATAAATAAATAAATAAATAAATATATTTTTAAAAAAAAATAAAGGCTGGAGAGATGGCTTAGCTGTTAAGGCACTTGCCTGTGAAGCCTAAGGTCCCAGGTTTGATTCCCCAGTACTCACAAAAGCCAGATGCACAAGGTGACACGTGCATCTGGAGTTCGTTTGCAGTGGCTGGAGGCACTGGCATGCCCATTCTCTCTCTGTGTCTCTAGCAAATAAATAAAAATAAACAAAAGCATATTTAATATGAATAAATAAAAATAGAAAGGAAAAGATCCTCTAAACCAAGAGTGATAACAGCATCTGCAATCTCACTTTTTGGTGACTGAGGCAGGAGGGATTATGAGTTCAAAGCCAGCCTGGCCTATATAGTGAGACCCTATCTCAAAACAACAAAAATCCAGGCTGGGAAGATGACTCAGAAGTTAAGGATCCTTCCTGCCCAAGCATGAGGGTCTGAGGGAGCCTAAGACCAACCAAGTTCAGATCTGCAGAACCCATGTATCCACAGCTGGCTATGGTCACACGCACCTGCCCCCCCAGTCCTGCAGAGTGACAACCAGAGAATTGCTGGTTCCATTGTAAAGATAAAAAGGGGTGGGTGCTGGAGGAAGATACCCAACATTCCCCTGCAGCTGCTGCAGGTGAGCCCACGGGGCGCTACAGGCAAGCACGCAGGGTGCTGTGTCAGCACACACACACATGCATACACCACGCTCACCACACAAATTTTTTAAATCCCCAACTTTTTATTAATGAAATTGACAATATAATGATCGCAATTTTTGTCACACTGGTCTACAAATGAGAAGAATGAAAGTATTTGGGGGGAATATCATACATAATACTCGATTGCAAACATTCATCATAAAAACGATACGGTTTGAAAGCCTCACTAAACAGATGGAGAGCTGGATTCGCCTATGGGCCGTCATTTGCCGGCCTCTGGTGTGAGGTAAGGAGGCACCTTCTTCTGCCTGTCCATCTCTGTTTGTGTTCCAGTACCAACCCTCGAGTTTCTGCTGTAGTTCTGTGCTTATAGCCACTTCCCCATTCAGAGGCAAATTCGGACATTCTCTGTGAGGGTAGGAGAGGCAGGGCCCTGGGAGACTAAATGAAAAGAGTAGAATTCTTGAGATTGAATTAGCACCTTTATAACAGAGACCCAAGGAGCTTATCTGCCCCTTAACAGTGGGAGGATGCATCACAAAGAACCTTCTATAAGGCAGATCAGTCCTCTATGGACCCTGAATCAGAGGGCTCCATGGCCTTGGATTTCCCAGCTTCCAGAACTATGAGCAGCACCCCCTGTCTGTGTGTTTGTGTTAAAGCAGCCTGACAGGCAAGATCCTGTCCCTCTGGCACCTCTTCCTGGAAGCTTTCTCTGATTTTACCTTGCCCTGGGCAGAATGAGTGACCAACTGTTGGGAATAGAGATTCCTGGTAAACTCTGCAGGGAGAGCCGGTGGGTTTGTTACTCACTTGTTCAGTGGGTATGGGCCTACTACCTACAGGAAAAGGAAGGAAGGAGGCATTGAACCTGGGCCAAGCCAGAGGCCAGGCTCTCCTCTCCTGCCCACTACTCAGAAGACCATGACAGGGAACAGCACCAGCTGAGCTCAAAACATCATATTATCTCCCTTAATTGTCACACACAGTATAAGAGCGATTCTGTTGCCTTTATTTTACAGATGGGAAAACTGAGGTCAAATGCCTTGGGTAAGGCAGGATTAAAACCCACTACCATCTCCTTCTCTATCCCATTGGTTAATCACCTGGCCACTCCTTTTCTCCAGCCAGGACTGTGCAGATAGCCCCTTACCTGAATCCTATCCCATCTCATCTGTACACCTGAGAATGTCACCTTTTCATTCTCCTCCTTCCCCAGCGCTGTGAGCCAGACAGCAAAACCTGAGAGCAGCGGTCTCTAACTGTCCCTTCTTCCCTAGGTGTCCCCATGCTGCAGTGACCCCTTTGCCTGTAAATCCAGGCAGAGGAAGCACTGAATGGCAGCCCTGAGGGTGCGCCTAGCAGTCAGTGGGGAAATTGAGGCCCAGAGAGGCCAAGAGTCTGGAGATTCTTCAGTAGGCTAAGGGGGCAGACAGCATGTGCCCTGAACGACTGCACTGTGACTTGGTGCTCACTCTGCCCTAGCCAGCTGAGGCAGGTCTGTGAGGATAGGCAGGCTGTTGCTGACTGCTCCAGGAAAGGCGGTTGCGGAGCCAGGGTGGGGATGGTCACACTGGCCATGTGAGGATGACAGATGAGGGAGGGAGTGGAAGCTGCGTTGGGAGACCTCAAACTCTAGACCACATATAGGCTGAAGGGAGAGCAGGAGTCTTGTGAGAGTCGCTGGACATGGCCCATGGAGAGAATGAGAACACCTAACGGTGACACGGGCGTGTACGTCCTTGGAACTGCCAGTTGCTAAGATGAAAGACACTGAACAAGCCTTTGTCCCTAGTTTGTTGGCTTGGTCTAGGGACCAGGATTCCATTCAGTGCACAGGAAGCTGGAGCATCTGCATGTGGCCAATGATGGCATTGATGAAGAAGCTGGGGGTAAGGGTCCTGGTTACCGGCGTCATTTCTGTGGGCAGTACCCAGGTCTCCTGAACTGGACGGCATTCTGGGAAAGTGTACAATATGGAGTGGCTCCTAAAACCACCCACTGTACCTGAGTGTGTGACTGGGGACAGCTCAGAGCACTATTTCCTCTCGATGTCACTTCCTCAGCAGACTTGCACCACCCATGATGGCTCACCAAACGCTAATCACGGGCTGTCCGTCTTCTTGCTTGTGCACTGTTGCAGTCAGATTTGCACAACCAGCAGAGAGCAGTTTATGGGGGAAAGGTTTATTTTGCCTTACAGACTCAAGGGGGAGCTCCATGATGGCAGGGAAAAAGATGGCATGAGCAGAGGGTGGACATCACCCCCTGGCCAGTATCAGATAGACAATAGCAACAGAAGAGTGTACCAAACACTGGCAAGGGGACACTGGCTATAACACCCATAAGACCTCCCCCAACAATATACTGCCTTCAGAAGGCATTAATTCCCAAATCTCCATCAGCTGAGAACCTAGCACTCAGAATGCCTACGTTTATGAGGGACACCTGAATCAAACCCCCACATACTGCATATATCCTAGCTGGACTCAGAGCCCAGGCCCAGCAGTGAACTAGATAAAAGGATTGAAGAATCAGCGATGGGGGCTGGAGACATGGCTTAGTGGTTAAGGAGCCTGCCTGCGAAGCCTAAGAAAGTTTGTTCAAATCTCCAGGTCCCACTTTTAGCCAGACATAAAAGTGATGCAAGCATGCAATGTCACACATGCACACAAGGGGGTGCATGCATCTGGAGTTTGTTCACAGCACCTGAAAAGGCCCTGGCATGCCCATTCTCTCTCTGTCTCTTCCTCTCTCTCTCTCTCTCTCTCTCAAATAAAAGAGAAAAAAAGAATAAGTGATGGAACAAATGCACAGCGAGGCACATCTTGACTTTCCTATGTCATTATAAGCACACAAGGATAATGGATGTGAAATATTCCCACAAGTTCATGTGTTTGCACACTTGGCCTCCAGATGGTGGCACTGTGTGAGAAAGTTGTGCAAACTTTAGGAGGTGGAGCCTTGCTGCAGGAAGTATGCTGCTGGGGGCGGGTCTTCAGGTTTTATAGCTCAGCCTCACTTCCTGTTTACCCTCTGCTTCCTGCCTGATGATGTGACATCATCTGTCTGCTCCTGCCACACCTTCCCCACTGTGACAGACTCTATCCTGTAAAACTTTAAGCCGCATCAAGTCTTTCCTCTCTGAAGTTGCTCCGGTCAGGTCACTGTTTGCAGCAATAAGAAAGGAGTCAATATAGGGAGCCTCATCTCACTGTAAGACAGACCTCACATGAAGTCCCATTGCTGCACTTCTCAGCTGTGCCCCATGGGCAAAGCCCATGTCACTCTGAGCTTCATCATCCCTGTGAAGCAAGGACTATGGTGAAGGATGAAATGAGTCACTAGGTTACCTTGAAGAACAAAGAAGAGCTTCTCATGCTTGCTTTCTTCCTCCTCTACCCAATAGCACATGAGGTGGCCCTACAGTGAGTAGCAAATGAGTAATGTCTTGTCCACCAGCGGCAGTAAGGATTAGCCCTCAGTGGAGTTTAGCAGAAGGGTCAGCCCTCAGTGGAGTTTAACAGAAGGGTTAGCTCTCAATGGAGTTTAACAGAAGGGTTAGCCCTCAATGGAGTTTAGCAGAAGGGTCAGCCCTCAGTGGAGTTTAACAGAAGGGTTAGCCCTCAATGGAGTTTAACAGAAGGGTCAGCCCTCCGTGTAGTTTAGCAGTAAAGGGTTAGCCCTCAGTGGAGTTTAACAGGAGGGTCAGCCCTCCGTGTAGTTTAGCAGTAAAGGGTTAGCCCTCAGTGTAGATTAGCAATAAGGGTTTGCTCTCAGTATAGTTTTGGTTTGCATTTCCCCAGTAGGTAAAGATGTGAAGAGTTTTTCACACATTCATTGGCCACTTACACTTCTTTTGAGACATATCTGTTCAATAATTTGCCCATTTGTTGATTGGAAACTTGCTCTGTTGTTAACATTTTTAGTTTTTATACATTCCAGATGTCAGTATTCTGTCTGATGCACAGCTTACAATGGTTTCTTCTGATTCTGTTGGATGTCCCTTTGCTCTGCTAATTATTTCTTTTGCTTTTGAATTTGATGGTAAACCCATAAAAAATATCATACAGAATGCAGGAAGACTGAAAGAATTTCCTATAAAATCAACAATAATACAGCCCTGTCCACTGTCAGCACTCTTAATCAATAGAGAACATGGAAATTTAGCCAGAGCAGTCAAAAGCAAGACACAAAAGGGATAGAAATAGGAAAATAGAAAGTCAAATTATCACTTTTTATAGATGATATAATTCAATAGGTAGAAAACCCTGAAGACTCCACAAAAAGATAATTAGAACTGGGTTTTTAAAAATTCAACAAAGTTGAAGGATTTTAAAAAATCAACATATAAAAATCCATATCTTTCCTATACACCAACTCACCAAGAAAGTCATTGGAAAACAATCCCATTAGTAATCATCTGAAAATGACCTAGAAATAAGCCTAACCAAGAAGGTATAAAACCTTCACAGTGAAAATTAAAGTATATGAAAGACGTTCTATGTTCATGGACAGGGAGATTACTGTTGTGAAAGTGACCATGTTACCCATGGCAATCTACAGAGTCAATGTGATCTCTCTTAAAATTCCATTAACATTACTCATAGAATGAGAAACAAACACTTCTGGAATTCATATGGAAGCAGAGACGACCCTTCGTGGTCAAAGCAATCCTGAGCAGGAAGAAGATGCTGAGCACATCACAACAGCTGACTTGAAGTGACAGAACAGACCCAGGGAACAACAACAACAAATAGCACTGGCCCAAGACAGGTGCACAGACCTTTTGGCTGTTCTTGAACATACCAGGCAAGCACCTACCTTGCATCTCTCACTGGCTTTTCCCTCTGCTCAGAAGGCCTTTCTGCATGGCCTGGTCCTATTTCCCTTTCCATTCAAATATCACCCAATCAAAGATGTCCTCAATAAAAACAATCCACCTCTCCCCTCATGGTCTCCTTACCTGCAGTGAATTGTTCGCTGCTCCCTAACCGCTTATAGTGTCACGGATAGGTCAGCTTGTGCTTTAGTGGTCTCTCTCCCAACAGAGAAAGGGAGCAGCCACGAGGGCCCGGAAGGTGTCATCTGGGCACAGAGGGGCTGCTCTGGGGATATAGACAAGAGAAGGAGGGGCAGAGGGAAGGGAGCAAGGGAGGAAAGGGGGAAGAGAGACAGGACAATAGGGAAGAAAGGAAGGAGAGAAAGAGAGGGAAGGACAGAAGAAGGAAGGAAGGAAGGAAGGAAGGAAGGAAGGAAGGAAGGAAGGAAGGAAGGAAGGGAAAAGGAAGGAAGGAAAAGGGAGGGAAGGAAGGAAGGAGAAAAGAAGGAAAGAAGGAAGAAAAAGGGAGGAAAGGAAGGAAGGAAAAAAGAAGGAAAGAAGGAAGGAAAGGGAGGAAAGGAAGGAAAAGGGAAGGAAGGAAGGAAGGAAGGAAGGAAGGAAGGAAGGAAGGAAGGAAGGAAGGAAGGAAGGAAGGGAAAAAGGAAGGAAGGAGGGAAAAGGGAGGGAAGGAAGGAAGGAAAAAAGAAGGAAAGAAGAAAAGAAGGAAGGAAAAGGGAGGAAAGGAAGGAAGGAAAAAAGAAGGAAAGAAGGAAGGAAAAGGGAGGAAAGGAAGGAAAAGGGAGGGAAGGAAGGAAGGAAGGAAGGAAGGAAGGAAGGAAGGAAGGAAGGAAGGAAGGAAGGAAGGGGGAAGGAAGAACTGAAAAGTTAGGGAAGGAGGGGGAAAGGAAGGAGGGAAGGAGAGAGAGAGAGAAAAGAAGGAGACAGACAAAGCAGAGGAAAGGCAGATAATCAGAAACAAGGAACGAAAGGAAAGAGGACACAGGCGACTCCAGGCTATTTGCGGTTCGTCTTACTTTGCACTTCTTTCTAATCTTGCACTAATTTTTCCTTTCATAATGCTTTCTTTCTTTGTTCCAGTTTCTTTCTCAATCCCTCAAACTTTCTATGCCCCGCCTTTGAAGTTGACTCCAAGTACACGCCCATGAAAACTTCGCCTTGCCATCTTGATGTCTCCAACAGCCCCAAGGTTGTATAAGACCCGAACGTCTTTGTTCTCGCAAGGAGAGTGTGCGTCAAGAATCAAAGAAGCAAGAGGAGAAGGAACGTTCCAGGCTATTACTGTAACAATCCAATTACAATGCCTATCAAACTTAACTTCACAGGTTATAGCTCCTAATTGCCTGACAAAAATTGACACTTTAGTCGCAACAGCATAATATAATCAGAGTCCAAATTAAATTTGATCGTGGGCAGAAAACGATGCTATCATTCGAAGGCATGGAAACAGGAGATCAACTGGCATGATACCAGGGATCAGAAATTAAAATTATTCATTAATGGCAATGCCTTTCTGATAATGGAAACGACACAGTTCAGACGGCTTCGTAAAAACACTATTAATTAAAAAGATGATAGACTTAACAAGCCGTAGAAACCAGTGGGCTTTTTTTGGGGGGTGTGCTTGTTAGGGTGAAGGATAACATTGTGTGAGAAGGAAGTTGATGTATATTGTGTGAGAAGTATTTTGCTGATATGGTTGCTTAGTTTACTGGCCATGGCTGTGTGTAGTGACCCTCTCCAGGGAGCTGTGGTCCAACTCTATAAAAAAAAAAAAAAGGAGAGAGAGAGAAAGAAAGATGGAATCTTTGGCCATAATACAGCTTTTCCATAAGTGCAATAGTGCCGGCTATAAAACAGAAGGGCCAATTCCTAAAGGAAGCATGCAAGGGAGTTTTGCATACAATAAAAGAAAAATATGTGCTGGAGAAGCTTGGTAACGTGTGTGTGTGTGTGTGTGTGTGTGTGTGTGTGTGTGTGTGTGTAAGCAAGCTTGCAAGTTCGGCAGGAGTTCTAGTTTAGGAGGTTGAAGTACACAGAAATACAGGCTAGCTGAGACTGAGGGGTAGACATTTGAAATACCTGCTTTGGATTTAAAATATATATATATATACATCAGAGGAAAGAAAGTTATACCCTGGAGAAAAGAATTATTCAATCAATCGTCATTCCAACAATATTTCTTTTAAAAAAACATTTTATTTTTATTTATTTATTTTAAAGAGGCAGAGAAAGAGAGGAAGAGAGAGAGAGAGAATGGGCAGACCAGGGTCTCCAGCTGCTGGAAACAAATTCCAGATGCATGCGCCACTTTGTGCACCTGGCTTATGTGGGTCCTGGGGAATCGAACCTGGGTCCTTTGGCTTTGCAGGCAAGCGCCTTAATCACTAAGCCATCCCTCCAGCCTCCATCAATATTTCTTATCTTCAATGTGTTAAGCCTTGTCTTGAGCAGGGAGAATAACACTGGCCAGGAAAGGTGCCATCCCCCACATAGTGGACATTTGGTCTAGCCCAAAAGACTGGATCTGGTCAAGTACTTAGTCTGAGGACAAGGACAGGGAGTTCTTGTTAATAAATAATGGAAGGACCCACTTCGCAGAGGAAGTGGCATTGAAGTTAAGGTCTGAACAATAAGGTCATGTGACCAAGTGAAGAGTTCTAGCCCAGGAAATGACACCTCAAAGCCTTAGGGAACCCTGAGGATTCAGCACTGAGGAAGCTTCGAAAAGCATAGCCAGACACAAGGGCATTCATAGAGGGACGCATGCTATTCAACTTTGTGACCCAACCCAGCTTTGACTATAGAGACATCCTCAGGCCCCGGCCTCCTGACGTTAATAGGGCTCCTTCTGCCATGCTATGGCCAAGCTTGGCACATAACTGCTGAGATGAGTCCATGGAAGCAGGTGAACATCAGTGTTTGTGGACACAGGTTAAATGCCATCACATGACTCCTCTGGTCTCCTGGGAAGTCCAGACCAAAGCCCCTCAGGACTCCTGAGACACAAAGCCCACAGCTGGACAGGTGGCAGGAGCAAGAACTTCATCTGCCTCTGTAAGCTACTGTGCCTCCTTCCTACCTGTGGGTACTACTTAGCCTCACCTGTCCTCACGCATGCAGCATGGATAAAAGCCAGGTGGGGGGCTGGAGAGATGGCTTAGTGGTTAAGGCGCTTGCCTGCAAAACCAAAGGATCCAGGTTTGAATCCCCAGGACCCATGTTAGCCAGCTGCACAAGATGGCACATGCATCTGGAGTTCATTTGCAGTAGCTGGAGGCCCTGGCTTGCCTGTTCTCTCTCTCTCTCTCACTCTCTCTTTCTGTCTCTCACTTTCTCTCTCCCTCTTTCTCTCTGTCAAATAAACAAATAAAAATAAAATATTTTTTTTCAAAAGCCAGGGGCGATTTCTTAGCATCTATTGGAGTGCCAAGGAATAGAGGCAGGGGATGAAACGGTACCCAGACGTTACATTCCAGGGTGAGAGCCTGGTGACATGTGAAGGTGACCCTTCCCAGCACCCTGACCAGCAGCCCTCATCAAATGTCTTGTGAGGTTGCCTGAAAGCCCAAGATTCTAATAATTTGGTCCACATAAAAAGCCAAGTGTCACCAACCCCAAAGACGTTCCTTGAAGGCAGAACAGCTCTACAGGCTGGATGGTTCGAAGCAGTCAGATTTTTATGGGAGCCAACATCATTCAAGGACGACTCTGTTTATAGCCCAAGACGTGGTCTCACATGACAATCCCCCACATAAAGAACAGGTAACATTGTGTAAGGTAGCTAAGCGAGAGGTGGGGGAGTAAGGAGCAGCCTCCAGCAGGGTGGATTCCAGAGCCAGTGGTGTCGGAAGGAATTGGCCCTGAGCCCTGGAGGCAGTAGGGCCACCTTCCCAGGACTCCACATCTATGGCCTACATTCTTCTACCTGCTTCCCTCGCCACTTTGCTTCACCTGGACTATCTGTTTCCTCTCGAAATCCTTCTGTGTTCTGGAAGCCAGAGATCTTTGCCTCTGCTCTACTCTCTGCTTGTTTAAAAAAAAAAAAAAAAAAAAAGACACAGAAAGGGGGGAGGGGAGAAGGGAAAAGGATCCCAGCCGCTTACCAATGATCAATCAAGGGATGGGCTCAGGCTCAGGGACCAAGAGTCCCAGCACCAGTTGAGGTGAACATTTCTCTCTGGCACATTTGGGGTGCTGGGCAGCAGCTGGGCCTGTGGGGGTCTCTTTCCCCCTTCTCTTTATTGGCCAACGTGGAGAATGCAAACAGGAGTCATCACAGAGAACAGAGGCTCGATGGCAGATCCGAGTATTTATTCCAGGTAGAAGCACTCATCCAAGATCACGCACAACAAAGGCGATGGCTCCCTGGCTGTCACTACCGAGGCAGAAACTGGGGGAAAGAAAAAGACACCTGACAGGTTCGGGAAGAGAGGAATGGTTCCACAACAGCCTGGAGTCCTGCGGTGCAGGAATCAAAGCACGTGTTCCCCTCCTGCGCACAGTGGTGTCTGGAAGGCTCTGCCCCGCTTGCCGTTTAACAGATTATACTTCTTGGACCCCAAAGCCGGAAGAAGAGCTACACCTGTGTTCAAATGATCTTGGCAGCCAAAGCCTCACCTTTGTGATTTAAAAAAAAAAAAAAAAGAAGGAAAAAAACAATGGCAAAGTTCTATGCCTGATGCACGTGCTCCAAGAGTGCTATGCATGGAGGCTGGAGGCCTCCCACCAGAACACTTGAAGAAAGGGTGCGTGGGCTAACCCTGGACTCTGCACTGGAACTAAAGCAATTCTAAAGTGAGTTAGTTAGATGTATGTATAGAAGCTAGAACAACACTGGTGAATATTTAAGCAACAAGGGAAAATCATATGTACTATAATTAGCCAAGAAAGAAACCATATGAGAAGATACTTTGAGAAAAGTTTTCAGATTCTGAATATCAAATGTAAGGGAAAGGAGTAAGCTTCAAACCAGGACAGGATGCATTCTTCGTACATGTAAAGAGTCATTTAATATAGAAAGCCTTTTTTAAAATAAATTTTAAAAGACAGCCGGGCGTGGTGGCGCACGCCTTTAATCCCAGCACTCGGGGAGGCAGAGGTGGGAGGATCGCCATGAGTTCAAGGCCACCCTGAGACTACTTAGTGAATTCCAGGTCAGCCTGGGCCACAGTGAGACCCTACCTCAAAAAACCAAGAATAAATAAATAAATAAATAAATTTTAAAAGATAGCATCCTGCTGTAGAGAAATGAGCAAGTCGTATGAGTGACCAATGCGCAGTGGAGACTCTGAGTGACCTTCTAGAACAGTCCACATTTCATCTACTCAAGAGGTAAAGATACGAGCTGGGGGGGTGGTCAGTGGCAAGGGCACTGACTGTGCAAGTATGAGGATATGTGTTAGAAGGCCAGGTGGCTGTGCACACTGTCACCCCAGTGCTGAGGGGACAGAAGCCACTGCAGCCGGCTGCTCAGCTAGTCTTTTTGAAAAATAATGAGCTCCAAGTTCAGTGAGAGGCCCTGTCTCAGGGAAATAAGATGGAAAAGAGATAGAGGCGGACACTCGACCTCCTCCTCTGACCTCTGCATGTGTGCAAAGCATTTGTACACCCACACATGCACACTCATTCATACACACATCACCCCTATCATATACAGACCAAAAAAAAAAAAAAGAAACAAATATAAACAATACAATGAGACAATATGATTCAGCTATTCAAATTGTCAAACGGTTCTGTTTTTATTTTGTTTTGTCTTTTTTTTTTTTTTTTTTTTTTTGAGGTAGGGTCTCACTCTAGCTCGGGGTGACCTGGAATTCACTACATGGTGTCAGGGTGGCCTCGAACTCATGGAGATCCTTCTACCTCTGCCTCCCCAGTGCTGGGATTAAAGGTGTGCACCACCACACCTGGCTGTTTTGTCTTTTTGAATGGTGACACTCAATGTTAACATCATCGTCAGAAATAAGTTCTCTCCTGGACTGCTGAGAAAAACTACAGAGCCATGCCACTTGATGTTCTTGTCTGTGGTGGACAGTGATACCCCCAAAGGCACCCCCTTCTCACCTCCAGAACATACGTTCTATCACACGGCAGAGGGAACTTACAGTAGCAGAAGGAGTTAGAGCTGCTGACAGTTTGTCCTAATAAGACTCACCAGGGCTATACAGCAGGCCAGGGCAGCCCTGCGGGTCTTGAGAAGTAGAAAGGGGAGACAGAGGAGCCAGTATCATGGTGCTATGATCTGGAAAGGAATGGACCAGTGGTGGGAGGCTTTGAGAATGCAAGACTGGGCCTCAAGCCCACCCAAGAATGCAGAGGGACTCCAGAAAGTCAGCCCAGCCATGTCTTGGTTTTAGCCTAGGCAGCCCCATTTTGGACATGGCTTCTTCAGCCTAACACAATACCTGGGTGCGGTTTGCAGCCACTTGGTTGAAGCTAACCACAAAAGGCCATAACCACAGAAAACTAACACATAACTCTTCCCCTCACCGAAAACAAGCTTCTGATGATGAATCATATTTGAAACATTCAGAAATGTAAACATTCACTGGTGCCCAGGGTGATATGCTATATGCATGTGCATGAAACGCCATGGCTGGTGGACTGTGAGCATCTGCAGTGTAGAGTACTATACAGCCATTAGAATCATGTTGAGGAAGATCATTTCTTTCTATAGAAAAGTGTAATGTGTTGATGTTAAGGTGAGTTATAAAACAGTATTTCAGTAGCATAGAGTGTTTGACAAAACCACACAGGTCTTTGACCAATCTCTTTGTACAAAAATATTAGCCATGATCTTTGGGCTCATGGGACCAAACATAACTTATTTTTCCTTCCACCATTGTCTGTGTTCTTCAAGTGTCCATTATACAGCCTTTGAAAAAGGGCTGGGGAGATGGCTCAGTGGTTAAAGGTTCAATTCCCCAGTACCAACCTAAAGCTGGATGCACAAACTGGCACATGCATCTGGAGTTTACAGAAGCAGGAGGCCCTAATGTGCCCATCATTTCATTTTCCCTCTCTCCCTTCCTCCCTTCCTACTTCCCTTCCTACTCTCTCTGTTTGCAATTAAATATATAAAACTATTTAAAATAAATAAAGGCTTTGACAAAGTCATAGACGTATAGCATAGCACAGTCATACTATGACACAACATGCCACCACTTACAAAACAAACTGTGGAAGGATATTTGGTGGCACTGGAAAGATTAGCGATAAGCTTCTGGTTGAAAGTGCCTCCTGATGACTCAACTGTGTTGAAAAGAAAATACCTGTACGCACAGAAAGATTGACCGGGAATAGTGGCACACCCAAGGTGGGCAGATCGTGACAGGTCTGATTGTCTGGAAGTCACTCTAAGCGCATAGATTGTTTTGGCTGTTGCTATGGTTAGAAAAGGCCTCTACTTAGATCTCCCGGACATGGGACTTTCAAAGACCAGCAAAGGCCAACGACAGGGAGTCCAAGCACCAGAGGTGACAGGTCTGCTCCCTGCTTGGGGTCTTCTCCAGGCATTTTTCTCTGCCTGGCACCCTCAGTGTTTGATCACTCTGCAGAACCTTATGCTGGGTGGCAGCTGAAAGTTCTAGTCCAAGGTGAACATTATTCTCTGAACCCCTGGTATCCACGCCTCCAGCCTCCTGGGTTGCTCAACTGTCTCAGAGACATCTCCCCATCTCCATCCAGAGAAAGTCCCAGGCCTTGTGGCAGGAAGCTGCAGACTCGTTTGTCATCTGCAGGCCCCAGAAGCCAAAGGGCTCTTCCCAACCACTTAGCTCAGTGCCTTCTCAGCACTATGAAGTGTCCTTGTGTCTGTCTGTGGCTCAGTGCACACAGCTGTACGGCTCTTCCCTACCTCTCGCTTGGGTCCTTGCAGCTTTGCGTCCGTGGTGACCGAGGAGGGGCAGCAGACAGACGCAGATGTTTTATCTACTCTCTGCAACCAGAAGCCCGTTGTCAGGATTCTGCGTAGATGCTGACTTCAAACAAGTCCACGTCAAGGACTCATAGCGGGTAGGAATCATGACCACCTGTCTTACTGAGGACAACGACAGGCTCACGGAAGATGTCCAAATTACTAACCAGTTTGGTTGCAGGAACCTGACTTTGAGTCTTGCAGGGTTCTAGGTGAAGGTCAATGTACATGATTAGAGTTTCCCAGAGAGGAACGGGGCAGATAGTTCAGTTAGTAAAGTGCTTGCCACACAAGCATAAGGACTAGTTCAGATCCCCAGAACCCATAAATGCTGGGTGGGCCTCATGGTATGTGCCCATAATCCCAGCACTGGAAGAGACAGGAGTAGCCCCAGGCCGGGCTGGCTAGCTAGTCTACCAAATTGGTCAGCCCCATATTTAGTGAGAATCTCAAAAACATAAGGTGTAGAGCAATTGAGGAAGAAGCCTGTTGTCCATCTCTGGCCTCTACCCACAAGTACACACATGTACTTGCACAAACTATTCACCAAAGCGTGCAATTAAGAGGAGCAGAAAGAAGGGTCAAACCACACGGGCTCTCAGTGCGTCGGAGCCTGCCTGGGACGTTTTGCCAGATGACCCTGTTCTCTTCTTGGCAAACTGCTGTCCATCCCATCAGACACCAGGTCACTGCCTCACCATGTGTGGGCTATGCACTGACAACACTGCTCCCCTCTGTCTCTAGACACAGCGAGGAACTCGCATGCGATGGAAGCCCACGGTCTGCCGGGCTGTGCTCTCGGTCCCGTTACTTAGGTGAATACATTTAGCACACGTTTTATTCTGCCATGTGTGAAATTCCACAGGGTAAATACATGTTCTTCACACTCCCAGAGAAAAAGCATTGAGCCATGTACAGTGGACACTGGCTGTGGAGGGAAAAGAGCTAAGTCTATGGAGGCTTCCAGATGTCCTGGACACCACGCCCAATGCACAGTGGCTCCTATTCCCTCCCTCAGAAGGGAAGTACAGCCCTAATTCTTCTTTGTGGCTCCCCACAAGACAGATAAAAGCCCAGCTAGCTCCTCCCCTCTCGGTAAAACAGGCTGCAAGAAGCAGTTGTGTCTTCTCCATCCCCCCACCCGGTTTTTTTCTTGTGTATTCATCTAGATCTCCGTCACTTATAATCAAAGCAGTCTCAATAAATGTGGGAAGTAGACAAAAAGTAAAAGTAATAAAAGTTCATTAGTCTTGTCAATAAATAATTTTAGTAGATACACATTCATCTCCTAATGTGTGGCCTACTATTTTAAAATGGAATTGCTGCTCTCAAGCTCACATAATTTATCAGTAGCTGCTCCAGACTTAAATATCTACTTTTCAAACAAAAAAATATTCCAAGCCGGGTGTGGTGGCGCACGCCTTTAATCCCTGCATTCAGGAGGCAGAAGTAGGAGGATCACCATTAGTTCGAGGCCACCCTGAGACTACATAGTGAATTCCAGATCAGCCTGGACTAGAATGAAACCCTACCTAAAAAAAATAAAATAAAATAAAATAAAATAAAATAAAATTCCACGGTGTTGTTTTTTTTTTAGACTGAAATTTTCAATTAAAACACTATCAGGTTTATATTTTTTGGAATTTCAAAATGTTATCCAATACTATTCTTTCAAAAGCTTCTCAAAGCACATGTGTGCATATGTACCTGCATACCCATAAACATCACCAAACACACACACAAATAGGGACAAGATCAGTTAACAATATGAGTCTAAACAGGTAAACATACATAAAAATAGAAGGAACATCCTCCAAAATGACAACAACGAGTATATTACAGAAAACACACAAACCCGTAACACAGCCGTTTATGGTAATTGTCAAGTGTGACATGCTGCACAAGACTCGAGGGCCTGCACGTGTACATGATGGGCAGTGTTCCACACCAGCATCTCACACGTGTGAAGAATGCGCTACGCCATGAAGTCACTAGGTGGTAGGAAGCTGTCAGCTTCTCTCATGGGATTTCAGAGCAAGCCATCCGTCCCTCACTGACTGAAGAGTCACCTGACTGGCTCTTTCAGAACTTGGAACTCAAAGTCAGCCCAGAGGTGCTAGTCTCTGCAAATAGTAACTTCTGAATAAGCAATAGTTTGACAGCCAGAAATGAACAAAAACACATTTGAATCTTTTCTGAGATCTCTTAAAGACCAGGTGAGCAGTGAGAAGTGAGTGAAGGTGAGCGTATGTGACTGCTCAGCTCATACAGGTGAGTGTAATGTGCTTTGTGCATACAGTGAACAGGTGCATGTGTGCATACAGTGCATACAGGTGAGCGTAATGTGCATACAGGTGAGTGTAATGCGCATACAGGTGAGTGTAATGTGCATACAAGTGAACGTAATGTGCATACAGGTGAGTGTAATGTGCATACAGGTGATGTGCATACAGATGGTGAGCGTAATGTGCATACAGGTGAGCAATGTGCATACAGGTGAGCGTAATGTGCATACAGGTGAGCGTAATGTGAATGTGCATACAGGTGAGTGTAATGTGCATACAGGTGAATGTAAATGTGCATACAGATGAGTGTAATGTAATGTGCATACAGGTGAGCAGTAATGTGCATACAGATGAGTGTAATGTGCATACAGGTGAACGTAATGTGCATACAGGTGAACGTAGTGAGATGAGTGTAATGTGCATACAGGTGAACGTAATGTGCATACAGGTGAGTGTAATGTGCAT
This sequence comes from Orientallactaga sibirica, assembly GCA_036365145.1. Classification (NCBI taxonomy): domain Eukaryota; kingdom Metazoa; phylum Chordata; class Mammalia; order Rodentia; family Dipodidae; genus Orientallactaga; species Orientallactaga sibirica. Next base: position 11,719,159 of record JAEOAD010000038.1, on the reverse strand, counting down.
ACAGGTGAGTGTAATGTGCATACAGGTGAACGCGTGTGCATACAGTAATGTGCATACAGGTGAGCGTAATGTGCATACAGGTGAGTGTAAGGTGAGTGTAATGTGCATACAGGTGTGAGGTGTAATGTGCATACAGGTGAGCGGTGAATGTACAGGTGAACGTAATGTGCATACAGGTGAGCGTAATGTGCATACAGGTGAGTGCATACAGGTGAATGTGCATACAGGTGAGCGTAATGTGCATACAGGTGTAATGTGCATACAGGTGAATGTGCATACAGGTGAGCGTAATGTGCATACAGGTGAGTGTAATGTGCATACAGGTGAATACAGGTGAGCGTAATGTGCATACAGGTGAAGTGCATACAGGTGAGTGTAATGTGCATACAGGTGAGTGAGTGCATACAGGTGAGCATAATGTGCATACAGGTGAGCGTAATGTGCATACAGGTGAGTGTGCATACAGGTGAGCGTAATGTGCATACAGGTGAGTGTAATGTGCATGCATACAGGTGTGCATACAGGTGAATGTGCATACAGGTGAGCGTAATGTGCATACAGGTGAGTGTAATGTGCATACAGGTGAGCGTGTGCATACAGGTGAGCGTAATGTGCATACAGGTGAACGTAATGTGCATACAGGTGAGCAGCATACAGGTGATCGTAATGTGCATACAGGTGAGCGTAATGTGCATACAGGTGAGCGTAATGTGCATACAGGTGAACGTAATGTGCATACAGGTGAGCGTAATGTGCATACAGGTGAACGTAATGTGCATACAGGTGAGCGTAATGTGCATACAGGTGAGCGTAATGTGCATACAGGTGAGCTAATGTGCATACAGGTGAGCAATGTGCATACAGGTGAGTGTAATGTGCATACAGGTGAGCGTAATGTGCATACAGGTGTGCATAATGTGCAGGTGAGCAGTGAGTGTGCATACAGGTGAGCAGGTGGTGAGCGTAATGTGCATACAGCGAGTAATGTGCATACAGGTGAGTGTAATGTGCATACAGGTGAGTGTAATGAGCAGGTGAGCGTAATGTGCATAGTGTAATGGCATGAGTGAACGTAATGTGCATACAGGTGAGTGTAATGTGCATACAGGTGAGCGTAATGTGCATACAGGTGAGTGCATACAGGTGAGTGTAATGTGCATACAGGTGAGCGTAATGTGCATACAGGTGAGCGTAATGTGCATACAGGTGAGCGTAATGTGCATACAGGTGAGTGTAATGTGCATACAGGTGAGCGTAATGTGCATACAGGTGAGTGTAATGTGCGTGCATACAGGTGAGCGTAATGTGCATACAGGTGAGTGTAATGTGCATACAGGTGAGCGTAATGTGCATACAGGTGAGTGTAATGTGCATACAGGTGAGCGTAATGTGCATACAGGTGAGCGTAATGTGCATACAGGTGAGCGTAATGTGCATACAGGTGAGCGTAATGTGCATACAGGTGAACGTAATGTGCATACAGGTGAACGTAATGTGCATACAGGTGAGCGTAATGTGCATACAGGTGAGCGTAATGTGCATACAGGTGAACGTAATGTGCATACAGGTGAGCGTAATGTGCATACAGGTGAGCGTAATGTGCATACAGGTGAGCGTAATGTGCATACAGGTGAATGTGCATACAGGTGAGTGTAATGTGCATACAGGTGAGCTTAATGTGCATACAGGTGAGTGTAATGTGCATACAGGTGAGCGTAATGTGCATACAGGTGAGCGTAATGTGCATACAGGTGAGCGTAATGTGCATACAGGTGAGCGTAATGTGCATACAGGTGAGCGTAATGTGCATACAGGTGAGCGTAATGTGCATACAGGTGAGCGTAATGTGCATACAGGTGAGTGTAATGTGCATACAGGTGAGCGTAATGTGCATACAGGTGAGCGTAATGTGCATACAGGTGAGCGTAATGTGCATACAGGTGAGCGTAATGTGCATACAGGTGAGTGTAATGATGCATACAGGTGAGTGTAATGTGCATTTGCTTTATCATTTAAGAGTGTAGAATTTGCCGGGCATGGTGGCACATGCCACCATGAGTTTGAGGCCACCCTGAGATTACATAGTAAATTCCAGGTCAGCCTGGGCTAGAGTGAGACCCTATCTTGAAAAACCAAAAGATGAAAAAACAAAAAGCAAAAAAAGAGTGTAGAGTTTGACAACTCTATACCCTTAAATGACCAGGGTATATAGGCTCCCTCCCTCCACATGTTCCCAGTGTCTGGGTTGGGAAGCCTGAAGCAGGTGACAGAAAGAGCTTAGTTGCCATGGGGCTGCTTATGAAACTTGGGGGCTGGGAGATGGCTCAGCGTGTTAGAGCCAGAAACCACCTGAGTTCGATTCCCCAGCACCCATGTGAACAGCTGGACGTGGCTATGCACACCTGTAACACCAGTCCTGTGGGAAGCAGGCACTGGACAAGTCCTGGGTGTCACTGGTCAGACAACCTGAAAGAGAATGGCAGCTTCTAGTTAGTGAGACTCTTTCTCCAGGAAGCAAACAGATGAGAGAAAAGAGGACAGTCAGTGTTTTCCCTGACCTCTGCATGTACATGAAGTGCACACATCTGCATATACCACACGTATACAGAGAGAAAGAGAGAGAGAGAGAGAATAAATACACATTGAAAAGGAAGGAGGCTGAAAACCCCCCTGAGAGATGTAGTGGGACTGATAGCCACAAGACCGACTGTGTCCGTGTTTGGCAAGACATCTGTGTTTCTAGGATGCCACAGTGCCCAGGACGTTCAAGTACACTGGCTCCCCCTTGCTCCCATCACACTTCCCCAGAGTCGTGGATAGTCAGGCTTAAAAACAGTAGCTCCTTCAGCCACTGTGAGGTGGTGGTGGTGTGCCAAGTCATGTGGCCTGAGTCAAAGCCAGACAGACTGAAGCCCTGGCCTCTTGTCTCCCCACCATCACCACATGTCTCCTGTGGCCACTTCTTTGGATGTCCTTTTTCTAGAGAAGGATCACAGGTCTTTTCGAGAAAGACCCACCCAACTCCCAAGTACAGTGTATTAACACCTATGAGAGACAAGTCTCACCCCAGGACCAAGAGGGCACGCCAGCTGTAAGTTTGGGGTACATCCCTTCATCTCCCTGAGGTTTAGGAGACTCATTGCTTTGTTATTTTGCTTATTTTTTGTTCGTTTCATCTTTCAAAAGATAACCTTATGTAGCCCAGGCTAGCATCTAACTCACTATTTAGCCAAGGATGACCTTGAACTCCTGATCCTCCTGCCTGCACCTTTCAAGTGCTGGGATTCCAGGCATGCACACCCGCCCCCTCTTTGAGTCCAGCTGGAGACCTGGATTTTCATCTGACAAATCCACATGCTGTTACTGAACTCTAAGGGGCTGCGGTGACGATTAACAGAGAAAGCCGCTCTGCCATGCAGTCTTAGAAGCGAAAGCTGTAGTCACCACCGGCTCTTTCAGAACTTGGAACTCAAAGGCGGGCCAGAGGTCCTGACTCTGCATATAGTAGCTTTTAAATAAACAGCCGTTTGACAGCCAGAAATCATTAAAAACAGATTTAAATCTTTTCTGAGATCTCTTCAAGACCCAGTAAGGAGGCTCAACTCACTCTCCTCAGGCATGCCATGTGTAAAAGCATAACACAGGGGCTGGGGAGATTGCTCAGTGGGGAGAGCGCTTGCTTTGTAAGCATGAGGACCTGAGTTGAATGCACAGAAACCATGTAAATAAGTCAGGTGTGGTGGCATACTTGTAATCCCGGTGCTGGGAGACAGGCACAAGGGGATCCACGGGGCTTGCTGCCCAGCTGGCTAGCCTACTTCATGAATTCCAGGTCAGTGAGAGACACACTGTATCATAAACGCTGGATGGGGGCTGGAGAGATGGCTTAGCGGTTAAGGCACCTGCCTGGGAAGCCTAAGAATTCCTATTCGAATCTCCAGGTCCCACGTTTAGCCAGACGCAAAAGTGCCACAAGCACACAATGTCACACATGCTCATAAGGGGCGCACATGTCTGGAGTTAGTTCACAGCAGCTGAGAGACCCTAGCACACCCATTTTCTCTCTGCCTCTCTCTCTCTCTCTCTCTCTCTCTCTCTCTCTGTTTCTCTCTCTCTCTCTCTTTCTGAAATTAAAAAAAATATTTAAAAAAAGGTGGATGGCACCTGAGGAACAACACCCCAGGTGTTCTTCCAAGGTTGTTCTGGAGACCACACACACACACACACACACACACACACACACACTGGCAAGCATCACTTGCTCTTTGCTTTGCTCCCACAGCTCCACCCCCTCACACGCACCAGACCCTCTCCTTCCCCCATGGATACCGGAAGGCCTCGCCCCAGCTGACATGACTCTGCCTCTCTGATTGTCTGGCCCTACTTTTTCTTCCGCTAGTCTTCTCCCATTCTGGAGTCAGGCTCTGAAGCATGATGCTGCTGGACCCGCACAGCCTCAGACTGCTGGGAAGACGGCAGGGTGTTCCGCAAAATACTCCAGCTTCCTCGAGACCTGCTGAGTGAGGTGTTCGGAGTCAGAATGACTTTCACTGATGCACAGGAAAGTGGAAGCTGTTGCCAGCCAGGGTATCCAGCATGGCCGAGGAACTCTGCTGGACCTTTCTAGTCTATTTGGCATGAGTTTAAAAAAGGCCAGAACAGGGATGGAGAGATAGTTTAGTGGCTAAATGCTTGCCTGTGAAGCCTAAGGACCTCAGTTCAAGGCTGGATTCCCCAGGACCCACGTTAGCCAGATGCACAAGGTGGCACATGCATCTGGAGTTCATTTGCAGTGGCTGGAGGCTCTGGCGCACCCATTCTCTCTCTCTGCCTCTTGCTCTCTCTGTCTGTCTGTCACTCTCAAATAAATAAATTTTTAAAAATAAATAAACAAGTAAAAAAATTTAATGATTTCTTTAAAACAAAGGGGGGTCGGGGGCCAGAACATCCAATGTGACATTACCCAGAACAGCCTGCAAGGTCTTGTAGGCCCCACTGGAAGAGGGAAAAACAAGGAATCCAAGCCATGCAGGCTGTAATAGTCCCATCCCAGCACTCCAGAGGCCAAGGCAGATAGATGCCAAGTTCAAGGTTGGCTTGGCCTACAGAGTCAGATGTTGTCTGAGCAAGGAGCCCTTCCTTAGCAAAGCCTAGAGCCTGATCCTCTGGCGGCCATGCCTGGTCGGATTTCCAGGTGAAGAAGGCATCACACAGGACTGTCATTCCGCACAAGGAAGCCACAAGGAAGGAGTGAAAGACTCCCGACTCTGCGACCATCCAAAGCTCAATTCTCCTGCTTAACATCAGAGGGGCAGTGAAGAGAACATTTGTCCTAGAAGATTCTAGAAGTAAGTGTATTTAGCATGAAGTCCAGCCCAGCCTCCTGCAGACGCTTGCTAGATACAGCCATTTGTTTTAGGAACTGGCAAGGAACCCATTGCGACCTTGGGACCCCGCTTTAAGAGCCAAGAGTATTACTTCATTTGGATCTGAGCAGAAACCATCACCGGCTCCCTCTGAGGAAGGCCCATCACTCGGCAAGCCGTGCGGAGGGTCCACAGGGCCCATTAGCATTTAATGTGATTCCTTATGGTAAGTGATGGCTGAGTTCAACTCGTTTGGAATGAGACTGGCTTTGGTTTGCCCATGGAAAGTGATGCATTAGTGAGATTAAATGGGGCTCATCACACCAGCACATGTCACTGGAGTTGCTATCGACAGTAAGGACAGAAGGAAATGATCTTTAGCAAATGACAAAGTTTTGTCCAGATTCCATCTCTATTTTGTACAGTTGTGACAGGTCACTAGCCCTGAGTCAGTGTGGACTGGCAAGTGCAAGCTTAGCTTTGTGCCTTTGAATGGAAATGAGGTAAATCTAGGAACTCTTGAGAAATGGGAGGGAAAGTGGCGGGAAAGACTGCTGTGATCCAGGCACTGGGCTATCCTGGTCATGAACTTGCCCTTTGTCCTTCTGAATTTGGACATCCTGAAGGGTGAGAACCTTACCTTAAAAATGTGATGGATGCAGGAGTGGACAAATTTAGCTTGATTCCGATTTTATTTTATTAATTTTTTCATTTATTTTTAATTTATTTGAGAGTGACAGATGGACAGAGAGAAAAAGAGGCAGATAGAGAATGGGCGTGCCAGGGCCTCCAGCCACTGCAAACGAATTCCAGATGTATATGCCACCTTGTGCATCTGGCTTACGTGAGTCCTGGGAAATCAAACCGAGGTCCTTTGGCTTTGCAGGCAAGTACCTTAACTGCTAAGCCATCTCTCCAGCCCGCTCCTTTAAAATTTTTTAAGTAAATAGTGACATAGTTATATTTAGCAGATTTGATGGAGGGAGGAGTGATCTGCAGACCTGACCTTCCCTCTTCCATCTGGTCTAAGGCCCCTGTGCTGTGAGTGAAGGAACCCCTTGGTCTAGAATGGGAATGCAAGCCCGGCGTGGTGGCGCACGCCTTTAATCCCAGCACCCGGGAGGCAGAGGTAGGAGGATTGCCATGAGTTCAAGGCCACCCTGAGACTACATAGTGACTTGCAGGTCAGCTTGGGCTAGAGCGAGACCCTACCTCAAAAAACCTCACACACACACACACACACACACACACACACACACACACACACAAAAAAGAATGGGAGTGTATAATTAGAACAAGAAAGGTGGAGTGAGGAAGTCTGGAGAGAAGAAGAAGCAAGACCAGCTGCTGGATGAGGCCTTCAAGTACCCGTGAGGAAGGAGGAGAGCGTACCATGAGGCAGCTGTGAGAGCAGAGCAAGAAGCAAGGAACAAAAATACAAATATATCAGAGAGAGGATGACAAGTGGGTATAGTCATGGGCTTCTGTGGGTTCCTACATATCTGAGATTGGCTTTCTGTGGCACCAGAGGGGAGTGTAGTGTCCCACCACGGAATTTAGATAAAGGACAGTGACAGTCCCTCAAAAACAAGAGGATGGAGACAGCGCAGCCTCTGTGAGTTCATGGAATCCAGCTCTAAGATGAGAGCCCAGGAAGGATTCTCTGCCCTTTGAGAGAGTCAAGAGATGTCAAGAAACCTGGGGCAAGTGAGGAAACCAGACCAAGCCTGGGCGCCACTCAGTCTTACAAGAGCCGCTGGAGAAAGAAGCAGAAATGCTGGGGGTTGAGAGTCACACGTGGGTTTGCATGCGGTGGTCATGCACCACTTTCCCATCTCCATCCCCACGCAGGATATTTATCCCCGGAAAGAACCGAGGGTGCTCCTGTTTATTCCATTTCTCCACCTGAGAAAGTGGAGTTCTGTTCTCCACAAGTGCTCACAAGATTTAGGGAGACCAAATGTCATTCTTGCCTGGGGCTGGGTGCTGGGCTTGTGACCGAAGGACAATAGTTTCCTGGATCCCTCTACAACACACTTCATTCTGTGAGAAGGTTAAGTTAACCTCTGGAGGAGATTGCTATGGGTCGAAGGTTTATGGTCCCCAGATTCAAAGATGGAAGCCCTGACCCCTAGGGATGGTTGTGGGAAGAGAAGCCTTGGAAAAATGAACAGTTTTAGGCCATCATATGTGGCCCCAGGAGGGGGATAGTGTTCTTATAAAAAGAGAGAGAGGGCTGGAGAGATGGCTTAGTGGTTAAGGCACCTGCCTGCTACACCTAAGAATGCTGGTTCCAATGTCCAGCGGTTCCAATCCCCAGGTCCCACATTTAGCCTTTGCAAAGTGACACAAGTGCGCAATGCTACACTTGCCCACGAGGGGGCGCACACATCTGGATTTCGTTCACAGCAGCTGAGAGACTGCTGGGGTGCCCATTCTCTATCTGTCTCCCTCTCCCTCTCTCTCTGTCTGTCTCTCTCTGTGTCTCTCTCTAAAAATAAAAAATTTTTAAAAAAATTAAAAAAAGAGAGAGAGAGAGATCTGCTATGTGAAGGCACAGCAAACCACGAAGAGAATTCTCACCACAAAAGGCACTCACTGGCCCCACCTCCATCAACGGGAAAGATGAGCGTTTGTTGCTGAAGCTACAAGGCCATGGTCATTTACTATATGAGACTAAGAGAGAGGTGGTGACTTACCAGAGAGGTTCTTGACAGCACCGAGTGAGAATGGAAGGCATAATGACAGTTGCCATGGACTGAATTGTGTCCCCCTTAAAAAGATGTGCTGGGCTCCAATCCCCCAATACTTCAGACTGTCTGTCACCTTATTTGCAAGTGTTGTCATTACAGGTTATCGAGTTAAGATGAATTCAATAATCTGGTGGCCAGGAGCTCCCAGAAGCCGGCCCAGAGATGTAGAACAGACTGTCACACAGCCCTGCCAACAATTTGATGTCAGACCTTTTGAATCAAGAACTGTGAGAAGCGGGTGTGGTGGCACACGCCTTTAATGCCAGCACTCGGGAGGCTGAGGGAGGAGGATCGCTGTGAGTACAAGTCCACCTTGAAATGGAATTCCAGGTCAGCTGAGGTTAGAGCAAGACCCTACCTCCAAAAACCAAAAACAAACAAAAAAGAACTGCAAGAAAACAAATGTCCATTATCATGGCCACCCAGTGTGCTCTGCTATGTTACAACATCCCCAGAAAACTCATCTAGGGATGATAGATGACCATCTCATACCGATGCCCACACCACCAAGAGCTGAGCACATTCCTAGAGTGTCCAAGTCAACAGGGCAAGACTTGGAGCTTTCAAAAGAACCAGACGTGGTGATTTCTTTACCACCATTACCTGTATCCCCTTGGTCAAGAGACCCAAGTTCTGCGGCCCTACTTCCCTCCTGTCTAGAACAGTAACAACCCAGAAATGTGCCACGTGTACAACAACTACACAAGATCTTTTACATAAGTGCCCAGGTACTAAAAGCTGCAACTTATAAACCCTGTGTTTTCATTGTGTGTGTGTGTGTGTGTGTATGGGTGTGTGGGTGCACGTGCGTGCACATGCACACACAGATGCATGCGACAGTGTGCATGTGGAGGTCATATGTCAGCTGTCAGGTGTCAATCCTTACTTTCCTTTGAGAAAGTATCTCGTTGTTCACTGCTCCACTCACCAGGCTTGCTGGCCCAGGAGTTTCCTGAAGATTCCCCTGTCTGCCTCCCCTCTTGAAATAGACTGCTGGGATTACAGGCACCCCTGCTATAGTGTCCAACTTTGGGTGCTAGGGATCCAAACTCAGGTAGTCATCCTGGCATGGCAAGCAGTTTGTCTAGTGCAACACCACCCAGCCCCCAATGTTTTCATTCAGAACTCTGTTTACAAAGCACCGTGGACTGATCCCAGCCCTCCCGTGCCCAGCTGACTGCTCGTTTTATCCTCCCGTCTGCAGAAGCAGTAACAGCAGCTTCTAAGTCCTGGGTTGACACCTCCTAAATTGTCCATCCTGACCCCATTGGAGCCCCCCACTTCTCCAGCTCGCTTAGCCTGGAGAAAATGCATGCTCCACTTTACCCATTTACTGTGTAGATTTTATACCCCAAACAAAGATAACACTAATGAATTCACAGTCAACCTTTTCAGCCCTGTGATAGAAAAAGATTTTCAGTCACTTTAGCCCACGCTACATTTGCACCCAGGGTCACCCACAGAAAAGGACAATACATTAATCTCTGTCCTCCTTGTGTTGAACAAGCTCTCAAATAATCCATAGCACGGCACAGAGCGAAACTCAAAACCTTAAAACGCCATCTATCTGGTCCCCAATTAAAACATAATCTCTTTAAGCTGTCAATACCACTGACCAAAATCAATACCTGGGAGGGTTTCTGAGTGGCGTTTCCTAGCGATCTGCTCAGACAGGGAGTGTGTTGTTGCTGTCATGTCCGGAGGGACGGAAGCGGACCTTTGAGGAAACCACAAGACGGAGGAAAGGAGTGCAGATAACATGGCTTTCCCTTCAGAGGAACTGAACGGTCAGCTGTGATCCGACGTCTCCGGTCTAGGAAGTCCGTGCTCAGGGCTGGAGAGATGGTGCGGTGAGCAGAGTGCTTGCAGCACAAGTATGAGTACCTGATTTTAGACCCCGTGTAAAACACTGGCCATGGTGGCCTGCTTGTAATCCCAACATGGGGGTGTGGAAACCACAGGACTTTCTAGTCTACTTGACTCCGGTTCTAGGCTCAGTGATGTCTCCTGTCTCCAAACCCGAGGTAGAGAGAGTGGTAAAGGAAGGACACTCCACATCCTCTGGACTTCCCACGCATGCTCATGGGATACATGTATCTGCACACACATATGCACACATCGCACAGTCACACACCACACACACACACCCCAATAAGAAAACAAAAGGTGGAAAGTGACTGGGGAGGACACTTGACTTTGACCACTGGCCTCTATGTGCACATGCACACGTGCGTGAGAACCTGCACACTTGTGTTCCCACTTGCATGTAAACAAGCACGCATACATCATGCACACACATACACGCACTCACACAAAGCCCACGCTCTGTAGAGTGTTGCCTCTCTTGCCATCTCCTCAACATCGCACCCACTTTGCATGGGTGAGGGATGAAGGAGAGCTGCTCAGGACGTTTCTACTGTGTGCCAGGCTCTGGCTCACTATAGAGGGTATGGGAAATTGGGGAACGGGGACTAGGGTGGAAGGGTTCAGGGAGATGGAAACTGATCTCCCAGGCCTTCTACTCCCTACGGTGTTTCCAGTGGGCGGGTTCTGGAGCTCCCGGGGATGCACTGAGAAAGGCTGGGAGAGAGCTGCGTGCTGAGTGAAGAACTGAGCCCTTCCTGAGGAACCCCGGGAGAAAATCGCACTGGAGTGATGAAGGGGGAGCAAGGCAAGCAGTGGGGGCCAGGGGAAGTGCATGGGTCCCCCCTAACCTGACCAAAGAGAGGTTCCAAAGAGAGCTGAGGGACAAGGAGATCAAAGAGAGAAAATGAAATCTGGGAGCTTGGGGGTGGGTGTGCATTGGGTCATTTTTAATGTCACACGTTCAAGGTCACAGTTATTTTCATGACTAGAGGTTTGGGTTGCAGTCTTTGATGGGGATCTTTCTTTGGATTCAGAAAGCACACAGGCTGTATCCTGGGGGAACATCTGGATGAACCAGGGACTTAAGGACAGACCAATGACCACAAGGTCACAGGAAGGAAACTGGACCTTGGGAATGGGGTCACGTGAAGGAGTTTTCATAGCATGCACAGCAATGACCCAGCCAGGTCACACCAAGCCCTATTTGTACTGAAACGTCTACTGCTATTTTGTCTGCATTGTTGTGCTTAGAGCCCAGAGCCATGTACATGCCAGGCAAGCAACAGATCCCAGCCCCTGACCTTCACTACTGCCTCGGACAAACTTCAGCCCTATGGGACCACAGTTCTGCAAAGGGACTGAAGAGGTAAAAAAAAAAAAAAAAAAAAAAAAAAGACTTTAGTGAACTAATGGTACCTCTATGGGTGACCCTTTAAAACATAAACCCATGTACCTTCGTGATTTTTTTTTTTTTTTTTTTTTTTTTTTGGTGGATGGGCATCTTTCAAACAGCTGGGGCCTAGGCCATATGGATTTGGAGACCTGAGCTGAGCTGGCTGGGTAGATCTAGGCAGATAGGCAGCAGGACTATCCTGGTTTGAAGGGAAGGGACTTATGGAAAGGACAGGTAGAGAAAGAATTTGGAAGGCAGGCAAGACTCCAGCCATGACAAGACAAATGCCCACGGGGCCTCTGTCCTCAGGCAGAGTAAGCTCATTCTTGTCACACTGCTGTCAGGCTCCTGGTGCTAGCAAGTGTCCCAGGGAGTCTGGGAGGTGCTGTTTTGCTGTTTGTTTCTTGTCCCGCCTCTCAAGGGAGCACCAGTCTCATACAGGTCTGCTTCCAATCCCCGGAGCGTCAGGAATCTTCAAGTCAGATGGAGGACTGCATCCAATCATGATCTTCTGGTGCTCTTCAAAACAGGGCTCTATGCAAAGCCTCCGGGGACAGTCACGGAAAGGTTCAAACAGGTCTACAAGATGCCCAGCTACAGCGGGGACCTCCTCCTGGGAACTCTGGAGCCCCCCTCCACTCACCAAAAAAGTACTTTTTAATTTTGTTTTAATATTTTATTTTTTATTTATTTTTATTTATTTATTTGAGAGAGAGATACAGAAATAGGCAGGTAGAGCCAGGCGTGGTGGCTCATGCCTTTAATCCCAGCACTCGGGAGGCAGAGGTAGGAGGATTGCCAAGAGTTCGAGGCCATCCTGAGACTACATAGTTAATTCCAGGTCAGCCTGGGCCAGAGTGAGACCCTACCTCGAAAAACCAAAAAAAAAAAAAAAAAGAAAGAAAGAAATAGGCAGGTAGAGAGAGAGAATGGGCATGCAAACGAACTCCAGATGCATCTGGCTTATGTGGGTCCTGGAGAATAGAGCCTTGAACCAGGGTCCTTAGGCTTCACAGGCAAGCGTTTAACCACTAAGCCATCTCTCCAGCCCAGTACTTTTTAATTTTGTGTGTGTGTGTGTGTGTGTGTGTGTGTGTGCTCGCGTGCACGTGCGCTCGTGGGTGTGTACATGTGTGTGGGTCCATACATGCCAAGACATGCATGTAAAAGTCAGAGGACCACCTTGTTGTCAGTGTTTGTTTGAGGCAGGCTTCTCTTGTTCTCCCCTGCAATTACCAAGCTAGCTGGCTGTGGTGGTTTGAATAGATGGCCCCAATATATTCAGTGTTTTATTAGTTTGTAGTTTGCATCTGCAGCCACCTGGCTGGAGGCAGAGTCACTGGGTGGATCTTAGGTCCAGCCCCAAGGTGTGGTGGTGGATTTGAGATTCCATTCTAAAGACATGCAAAGTGTGCCTAGCTGGAGTTCCCGAAGTGTGCTGTGCTGTGTGGCTTTTGGCTTTTGACTCTTTGGCTCTGTCTTTTGCCTGGTCCTGTAAGAGCAGGCCAGCTTGTTCTGCCATAATGGAACTTCCCCTGGATGTGTAAGCTTTTATAAATCCCTTCCTCCATAAATGTGCCTGGTCTGGATGTTCATCTCAGTGCACCTGAAGCTGTCTGCTCCACTGACCTTCAAGTTTCCGGAGATTCTCTCATCTACCTCCCATCTTGTTGTAGGTGTTCTGGAGTTACAGATGAGTCCAGCTTTACGTTCGTCCCGGGGATCTGAACTCTGGCCCTCATGCCTGCACTGTGAGCAGTTCACTCACTGAGCCAGCTCCCCAGCCCCAAAGAATTACTTTTAAAACAGGCATAGGCTCACACAAACACAAGATCAGGGTTAATAAACACTGGTGACATTTTCACATCATATTTTAAAACCACTAAATTGGATTAGAAAACACAAGATTTGTTTCCATGGCATTTAAGTTTAGTTCATTGGCAATCAAAGAAATAAAATCACTACAATTATAATTGTGTAATGAGACAGCAAATCACATTTGATATTTATGAAAAATACAGGAATAAGTTACATGGGGCATGAGAGATAGGGTTCCTCCTTTTTTCATGGTTTTGCTTGTCACCATTTCAGTTACCCAAGATTGGCACATTCTGAAAAGGATCCAGAGTAGAAAATATCAGAAATAAATCATAGATCGTAAGCGAAGCCCCATTCTGAGTGGTGTGATAAAACCACGCACTGTCACACGCCATCTCACCTAGAAAGCACACTGTGACTCCTTAGGACCTTGTATCCACCTTGAATGTGCTACCCGCCAGGGAGTCAGTCCATATCCTCTTGTTGTATTATCACAGTACTGTGTCCACGCCCCCTTCATTCTAACTCTGTAAGGACTCAGAAGCACAAGAGTCGCCATGCTGCCAGTCTTCTCACAGTCAGAAAGTGTCCTACTTGATTATTGTCATTGTTAGCTGAAGTTCCCAGGAAAAAGCCTCCCCTATGTTAAACATTCAACAAGGCTGACTAATGGACAGAAACCTCAGTGATGGTGCGGGTTAGAATGTTGCAAGTCCAGAGCTAAACTATCTCAGGTTATCTTTAGTCTTTTAAATAGCCATGCATCGTTCACCTCTGTGTATGACCTAACATCCTTGGTACTGAGGTAAATCCTTTTGGGATATATGAATGGGCCCATAGGTTATACCAGTCCCCAAAGCTAAGACTGTGATCAGATAGCACCCGAGACCTGCAGTAGAGATTTGTTCATTTCGCTGTAACCTGCCTATTTGATGTTTCCACCAATACATTTTTTAAATTTTTTTAGATTTTTATTTATTTATTTATTTATTTGAGAGACAGAGAGGAGAAAGACAAAGATAGGAGAGAGAGAGAGAGAGAATGGGTGCACCAGGGCCTCCAGCCACTGCAAAGGAACTCCAGATGCATGCGCCACCTTGTGCATCTGGCTTACGTGGGTCCTGGAGAATTGAACTGGGGTCCTTTGGCTTTTCAGGCAAATGCCTTAACCTCAAAGCCATCTCTCCAGCCCCCCACCAATACATTTTTTTAAAGCCTTGATTTATGACTTCTTTTGTTCTGTTACTATAAAAACTTCATGAAACTGTCACCACACTGGAACATGGGGTTCGGAGTAAACTGAATCTGTGTTCCCAGCCACAGGCACTCATATTTGGCTCAAGAATGAACTTTCTTATTCCCTTTGAGGTATGAGCTGTGTGTTTATGTTGACATTATTAATTTTCTGCTGTGCCTAATTTATAAATTGAAAGTATCATAGCTATGTATGTATGGGGGGGAAACTGATAATATAAGTAGGTTTTGGGAATATACAAAGCTTTAGATAGCTATCGGGGGTCTTGGAATGTATTGCTACAAAGAAGGGGGGACCAAGATGTTAACAGTGTAATTTTTGTGAGGAATCCATACATCCTTCTGCAAAGCACTGTAAGGGTTCCTCCATCGATGAGAATCAAGCTGAGCTTTCTCATGCAGTGTGAGGAGGCAAGAAGCCTTTGCACCCTCCTGGCATTCATTTTTCTTGTTGGCATGGGGCCATTTTGTTGGGAATTTGTCAGAGATCACCCCTTTACCAACTCCACCCATGGAGATGTTTGTGGGAACAGGATTCTATTCCTTCTGTCTGTTCTCAGCTCCAGGGCCTCACTCAAGTTTTCAGCAAACGGTAGGAACTGGCTTCTTGTGGCTCTCCCAACAGATATAGGACCCTTATTTCTCCAAAGACCTAGGAAAGTCCCTCTGATTTGTTTGGTACAAACTGGCTTCTACCATGAGGCCCTTCTGAACCACTGCAAGGTGGCTGGGGCTCTTTCTGGGTGAGGCCCTGCAGGGGCTAGGCAGGGGTCAGTGGCATTGTTGACATCAGGTCTTGGCTGGCAGGCGTCTGAGAGCCTTAGTGTTGATAAGCCACCAGGAGTTAATGATAAAACATCTAACTCAAGCAGCTCTTGCTATGGTGATGCTGAAATACCCCAAACCAGTATTTCATTAATGGCATTTTAAACAGCGTCTCCAGCCTCACACACTGATGTAAAAACAGTTCCTGGATCTTAAGATAAATGCAACACACACACGTTAAAGCTCAGAAATAGGATTAAAACCAACATGTATGCTACAGAATTTTTAAATGTAAACTGAGACACTGTTAATTTTAAAGATCATATTCAATTTAATTTATTCAAAAGGAACACTGAATAATATCCCCAAAGAACCTGTAACTTGCTGCAAAGCTGAAACAAGAGCTCAACTCTAAGCAATGACCCAACATGACTCTTCTACCTAAGTTTTAAGTGGGCGGATTCTCTTTAACAATAAAATACTGATTCAAAACAAGATAAATTTTATTGAGGGTCCCTTAAATCAGCTTAATCCCACATCTCTCCCATCATCTCACTTAATTGTCATGTCATCTGGGAAGAAGTCCTCTCTTAAAAAGAATTTATAAACTTAGGATTCTGGAAGCTTCTTAAACTTCCTTATGGAACCCAGATAGTGAGATTGACTCTAGAGTTGGACTGTCTGACCGTTGTACCACCGGATCAAATTCTCTGCATGACTTCTGGAAGTTATATGGGATTTGGGGGCCACCGAGGGCATGACTTTGTTACAAAAGTGAGTTCTTTCCATCACGCTGGCTCTGCCTCGCCACCTTACCACCCCAGCATTCTGTAGAATGTGCCCACCAGTAAAAGTCTCTCAGCAGAGATGTCCCTTGATGCTTCCAGAGCTGTGAGAAACACATCTCTGTCGAAGAGTTACCCAGTAGCAGGTATTTTGTTATGGAAGCAGACACTCCAGACTTCTGGCTTCAAGTCTCTGAGCCTCCTGCATTCCCAGCGGGCTCCACGTTTGACGCCACCAGGAGCTACAAGGCACAAGCACTGGGGAAGGCTTTGCTGGGCCCCAGCTCGGAGCTCAGGCCACCAGGTCACTGTCAGAGAAAGTCACAGAAAATGTGCTCGTGGGTTTCGTATTGTCTTTTCTGTGTCTATGTTGGGAGCAAGCTAATGGAATTGGTGTCCTGACTTTATTAAGAATTTTTTTGTGTGTGTGACAGAGAGAGAGGAGAGAGAGAAGGAAAGAGAGAATGGGCACACCAGGGCCTCCAGCCACTGCAAACAAACTCCAGACACATGCACCACTTTGTGCATCTGGCTGACGTGGGTCCTGGGGAATCGAACCTGGGCCCTTTGTCTTCGCAGGCAAGCGCCTTAACCACTAAGCCATCTCTCCATCCCAAGAAAGATATATTTTCTTAATTTTATTTTTGTTTATTTATTTATTTGACAGAGAAAGAAGGAGGGAGAGAGAGAGAATGGGCATGCCAGGGCCTCCAGCCACTGCAGATGAACTCCAGACATGTGTGCCCCCTGTGCATCTGGCTAACATGGGTCCTGGGGAATCGAACCTGGGTCCTTAGCTTTGCAAGCAAATTCCTTAACCACTAATCCATCCCTCCAGCCCACTAAAGATATTTTTAAGAGCCAAGCACAGGCTCACTCCTATAATCCTAGCACTCAGGAGGTTGAGACAGGATCATCTCAAGTTCAAGATTAGCCTGGGCTATATAGTGAATTCAAAACCAACTTAGGCTACAGTCTCAGAAAGAAAGAAAGAAGAGAAAAAGACATATATACATTTTTAATTCTCCTGTTAAAATAATGTAAATTGGTCCTAAAATATGGATATAATTTGCCATATTAGCTATTATTGAAGATATCAAGACCTATTGATACAGAATATCTGGCTATGGTCTAGGTACAAAAGAAAATTTCATCACAGTCAAAAGATAGAAGCTTTTCGAGGGCTGTAAGATCTTTGTGCTGAACTGCTGTCCCAAAGTGATGGATGGGCCTGCCCATTATAGCTCAGACTGGTCCCCTGGGCTGGGGGTGGAGGGACGATAGCAGGACCTGAGGCCCGAAATGTGAGGTAACAGGACCTTCCTCTGGGGTACATTTTTAGGGTCTCACTCTGGGCATGGCCTCCTTTGGGGGATGGTAATGAGTGCCCCAATGACCCACTGTCTTTTCAGAAGGTCACCTAAGTGAATTCAAGCGGACACATGACCATTTCAATGAACAGAGTCGCCAGATGAGCCAGGCTCTTTGTCAGGAGTAGCTCTTAAGGCCTTCTGTGGTACGAAGCCCCTTTGCCATGGCAGAGTTGGGAATGGCCTAGCCTAGGTCCAGTACCCAAACTAACGGAGTCCTGAGATTTTCTGTAGCAGTGTCCCCTCCCCCTCAAGTGATCGTGATATGGAAAATGCAGATACCTATGCTAAGAAAGGTAGATATTGTTCTGTCACTTTAATGTCACTTGGCCAATTTTACTCCGGAAGTCCCTCCCTGCTTCTGACAGCTCAGATTTTAGGAAGGGCGTGGGAGGTATCTCAGTCGGAAACACCTTTGCCGTGCAAGCACGAGGACATGATTCAGATGCCCAGCACCCACATACGTGCTGGGTGGGTACAGCATCTTGCTCATAATTCCAATGCATGGGAGATGGAAACGGAGCCAGGAGATCCCTGGGGCAAACTGGCTAGCTAGACTGACCACATCAGTGAGCTTCAGGCTCCAGGGAGATGCTGTGTCTCAACAAATAAGATGGAGAGCAAGCAAAGAAGACCCCTGAGGTCAGTATCTGGTCCACTGCATGCATGCACACATACACATGCACACGCATGTACACACATACACACACACAAAAAAGGAATCCACACACAAGTGAACGTGAATACACACAGCACATACACATGCAAGGAAGAAAAATTCTAGGTAATTCTGCAGCACTATAATGCCCAGATATAGTCTTAGGCTCCAAAAGAACAGATACTTGGTAAATTTTTGACAGATTTAGCCCATCACTGAGTCAGAATATTTCTTTAATGCCCAGTCTTGACTTGCCAAATCCTCTTCTACTTTGATTTTGAAATGGAAGTATTTGAAAGCCCCATTATTAACCTTAACTGTTTAAGGAATGGTGCTAAGGGCTGGAGGGATGGCTTAGCAGTTAAGGCGTTTGCCTGCAAAGCCAAAGGATCCTGGTTTGACTCTCCAGGTCCCACATAAGCCAGATGCACAAGGGGGTGCATGCATCTGGAGTTCATTTGCAGTGGCTGGAGACCCTGGCATACCCATTCTCACTCTCTCTCTTTCTCTCTGCCTCTTTCTCTCTCTCAAAATAAGTAAATAAATAAAACATATTTTAAAAGAATGGTGCTAGGATTACTTACTTCTCTGGACACTTGCACAGAGCAAAGATGGTTGAACTGTAGCCCGTAAACTAGTTTAGCCCATGGCCTGTTTCTGGCCAGGTGGAAAGCTGAGAAGGATTTCAGCATGTTTCAGTGGGCAGAACACTCAGAAGGATCATGACCCTTCAGGACACCTAAAGACCATGCATTCCAAGTGTGACCACGCAGAGCTAAGGTTAATTGCAACACACCTGTTCATGACATTTTCTGCGGCCCTTTCCCTGGTACAGGGTCCAAGGTGAGTGGCCACAACAAACAGCCTGGGTCTTTCAAATCTGCAATATTTAGCATTTGACCTTTTAGAGAAAAGTTTGCTGAACCTGGTCTAGAAAACTTACCTCATTAATTATCTTGGGTTAGAGAAATGGCCCTGTGGGAAAAGCACTTGCCACATAAGCTTGAGATCTGAGTGCAAATCCCCAGAAACACACAAAGTCGGGCAGAGTCGCGTGTCTAGAACTTCAGTTCACCCATGAGGAGATGAGAGAGGGGGACACAGGAGACTCTCTGGACACTCAGGACCCAGCTAACTTGGCCCATGTACCAGTGAACAAGAGACCCTGACTCAAAAAGCAAGATTGAAGAGGATGGGCACCCTCTGATCTGCACAGAGACAAGCACACGCACTCATACATCACACACACACACACACACACGCATACAGAAAATAAAGTATGTCGTTGCTGAGCAAAACAAAGCAGAATAAATAGGAATAATCTACACACATCCAACGCCCCCCCCCAAAATAAATAAAATAGGTGTACTGTATCATGAACAAGCAATCAGACTTCCCTGTTCTTGATTTTTAATCTGAACCTGACTTTTAAAAATATACATTTGCAGGCTGGAGAGATGGCTTAGCGGTTTAGGCACCTGGCTGCTAAACCTAAGAACCCAGTTCCAATCTCCAGGTCCCACGTTTAGCCAGATGCAAAGTGACGCAAGGGCACAATGCTGCACTTGCCCACAAGGGGGTGCACACATCTGGATTTCGTTCACAGCAGCTGAGAGACTGCTGGCACGCCCATCTCTATCTGTCTCCCTCTCCCTCTCTCTCTGTCTGCCTCTCTCTCTGTGTCTCTCTCAAAAAAAAAAAAAAAAAAATATATATATATATATATACACACATACACACACACATTTGCTTTGGGTTAGGAGCAAGACCAGTGGTTGAAAACTCTTGCTTCCGCAAAGCTTGCTGGTCCAGGTTCAGTTGCCCAGTGCCCACAGAGAGGCAGATGCACAAAGTGGTGCATGCTTTAGAGTTCATTTGCAGTAGCAAGGGGCCCTGCTTGCCCATTCTCACTCTCTTTCTCTCTCCTTGAAGATTAAGAAATAAAAAGATTTAAAATGGATAGGTATGTCGTAGATGGCAAGAAGAGTGATTCAAAGAAAGAACAGTAAATTCAGTTTTTCATTTTTCTAACAAGCAAAAGAAAACAAAAACATCACAATAGCACATGTATTAGAAGTGGCCGGTGATTTCAGACAGATGCTTATGACCCAAGCCCCATCCGCGCCTGGTACTAATTCTCTAATGACAAAGGTGGGATTGACTTTCACAAGAGATTTAACCAGGAACAGTCTCCAAACACAAGCATCCCCTCCGCCCTCCGCACCCCCACCCGCACCGTGGTAAAGGTTGCGCCTCAAAGTCAGTAAGTAACTTACAGTAATGGATTTCAAAGTCAAGGATCTAATGCAAATCTAAGTATTTGCTTATACACTCTCTGAAGTCTCGACAGATTAAGTTTGGAAGTATTTTCATAGATCATATCTACATAATCTAATAGAGATGATTTCAGGAATACAGACGATGCTTTCTGCGATGAGCTCGCCAGAGCCCTCGCCTCGCCGATAGCATTAATAACACATGTGTTTTTGTTTGAATTTTTTAAAATTCCATCCAATTTATGGAACCATGTTGAAGGGTTTTAAAGAATATTCTCTTTGTGTCGAGAAGTCTCCATCTTAGCTGAAGCACAGAGGAGCGATGGATGCTTCCAGGGATCAGAAAGAGAGCCTCGCCTCCGTGAAGTTTGCGTAACATAATTGACTTTGTTAAAGGACATTAAGGAATGGTGTGATTTACGTCTCTGAAGAGCTTAATACATCATCTGCACAAGGTTCCACTTATTTAAATATTTCATTTTAAAAGGTGCAGCAGGCTCGTAACTCTATCAGCGGCCCCCCGCCCCACTAAAATGGATGCTTGAACCCCATCGCATGGCCGTGACTCAAAGCAGATGGAACCTCTATTGCCTCTTCTCTTGACAGGACAGTGACACGACCACATTTCCATTCCCATCAGGTGACATGGGGCCCAGAAAAGATTTCCCTAAGCTAATGTCTTTAAGGGAGATCAGAAAAGATTAGACCTTAAAACTTCAATTTTCTTAATGTAAGGCTTTTTTTTTTTTTTTGGTGCAAAGCAGGCCAGTGCAGCAGGGTGGGTGAGGTGGGGATGCCAGCGACACGGGCACAGCACCAGCTCAGGCTCCATGGCTCCTCACTCGGGCCCATGCCTTACTGCCTGTGTGGCCTTATGTGTCCTGCCTGACCTCTCTGAGCATCGCTTTGGTTGGATGTAAACTTCACCTGCACCAGAACCTTCCACTACACGAAATGCCCAGGTGATGAGTGCCAGGTAGGCTCTGCCAGCACAGGTGTGATGACAGAGCTCCCGTCCTGGAAGAGCTCTGGGGTGCACATTTCCCTCTCGGCAGCTTCCTACCCATCAGAGCTTACATGGGTGGGAGAGGGGACCCCCCCAGAACACAGACAAAGTCCACAGACACCTGATCCAGACGTTAGCAGATATGGAGGAGTGCCATGGTGAAAATAAAGCAGGAAGACCCAGATTTGGGAGGGGGGAGGGTAAGACCAGAGCCACTAGATTAACGTCGTTGCCCTGAACAGAGACTCAAATGCAGACAAAGACTGAGCACCTGAGTGCAGGGGCAGGGCAGAGCAGGAGTGTTCAAGAGGGCAGCACCTGAGCAGAGAGGGAGGGTGAAGCAAGACAGAAGTTAGGCCTGAAGGCGCATGGCGCAGGCCTGCCATCCCACCTAGCTACTTGGAAGGCTGAGGCAAGAGGATTACAAGTTCAAGGCCAACCTGGGCTACATAGCACCTTCAAGGCCAGCCTACTCCATTTAGTGAAACTTGGTCTCAAATAAGTGAAAAGTACTGAGCTGTAGCTCAGTGGTAGAGCACTTGCCTAACACGTGTGGGCCCTGAGCTTAATCCGTAGTGAAAGGAAGAAGGAAGGAAGGAAGGAAGGAAGGAAGGAAGGAAGGAAGGAAGGAAGGAAGGAAGGAAGGAAGGAAGGAAGGGGAGGAAGGAAGGAAGGAAGGAAGGGTAAGGAGGGGGGGGAAGGAAGGAAGGAAGGGTAAGGAAGGGGAAAGAAGGAAGGAAGGAAGGAAGGAAGGAAGGAAGGAAGGAAGGAAGGAGAAAGGAAGGGAGAGAGGAAAGCAGGGAAAGAAAATTGAGAAGTCCCCGGTGATGCTGGGTTCTATGGGCCATGGACCAGAATTTGACTTGATGCCAAGAGCGATGGGAAGCCCCTCATGGTTTTAAAATAGAAATTGCATTACATAAATGAACGGATATGAAAGAATGAATGGGGCCCGTGAAAGAACTTTCCATAAACCTAACGCCAGTGTGTACGCCCTCCCTCTCTCCCTCTCTCTCTCTGTCTCTTACACACACTCACACTCACACACACACACACACACATACTCTTCAGATACACTTTAGACAGGCCAAATGTGGAGTGCTGAGAGATCACCCGTAAAGGAGGCGACAAATGTGACAGGGTCTTCGTCATCCCTGCTATGCATCAGCTCACGACTGTGAATGCCCAGTGGCATTTGTAAAATTATTTACTTTTGTTGGCATACAGAGATTTAGGTATCATTTGTGCATTTTCAGATACAATTTGTGTTTGTTGATTCCCTTCACCCCCTCCTGTCCCCAACCCCCTCACACTCCACCCCCCCGTCTCTTTATATTCATTTTCAGTTGTAAAGAAACCCTCTGTGACATATCACAGGACCTGTGCAGGTGGGCAGTGAACACTAGGGGGACAGTTCTTGTGGATGGTTTCATGTCACATGAAGGGCACCTGTGGCCGAGACCTGGCCTCCAGAGACACCCAGGCTGGAGGGGTTGCATCTCAAACACTCCGAAGATCATGCTTACTGGGGTCAAAGGAACATACGAACACATGCGGGTACATATCCTGCATCATAATTCACATGGAAATAATAGGCAAACCAGTGAAAGGTACAAGATAAAGAGGCTTTCTTGGCTTGCTAATTTATGTTATATATGTTATATATGCTATGTTATGTTATATATGCTATTTTATGTTATATATGACCTGAAGTATGAGTTAACAAGTTATGATTGCAAGATTATTTTTCAAGGAGGCAAAACATTTCAGGGCTGGATCTTCTTTTCTTGCTTCTTTCTTTTTCTTCTTTTCTTTCTTTTTCGTTTCTTTGCTTGGTTGGTTTGGTTTGTGTTCTGAGACAGGGTATCTCTGTGTGGCCCTGGCTGGCCTCAAACTTGCAACAATCCTCCTGCCTCTGCTTCTCTGGTGATATGATTACACGATGTACCACTCTGGGGAGGATCTTTCATTGAGAGTGTCAGGAACAGTGTTATATTTGGGATCCTTTTCTGTTTAGAGAAAAGCAACACATAGGAGAACTACGGTTGTCTCTAAGCCGGCTTGGGCATGGTATGAAATTTCCGTGTATGGAAATGCTGGGGGAAATACGGGTGTGAAGTCAGGTGTGAAGCACGTACTGGGGGCCTTATATTCTCGTGCACTCCAGTCGCAGAAGCTGGACCCTCAGGCTACAGTTCTCGGTGTGTGAGAGCAGTGGAGACACACCGTGGACTCTTCCAGCAAGGAGCTTGCACAAGATCTCAGGTTCTCTTCCTGCTTAAGCTACCTAAGTTCAAGTACGTTGTCTGTGGGAGTGTCCCTAAAACAGACCTTGGCTCTTGACTTTGGTGGCCCCTGGGGACCTGCTAAGACATTAGAGCCCCATGAAGTGGACCAGTGAATGGAAGAGAGGTTTATGCATCACAGATGGTGTACAAGAGAAAGCCACAAGGTCACTAACTAAATATAAGGTGGAGGGGACCCCAGGGAGGGAGTCCATGAGTTCGTTGAGCCCACTCTGAGACCCTGGAGCCAGAAACTCATGTGCCTGGTGAGACTCAGCACCAAACTGTGGTCTCCATCCAACATTCCCCCCTGGATATACATTTGACTCTAGCCCTGAGAATTAACCTGTGTCTGCCAGCCTGAGGCAAGTCCAGATTTGGTGCCAAATCCATTCTGCCTATGGGCATTGAGAAAGCAGGCCTGAAGGCAGAGAAACCTCACCACCCAGGAGGAAGGCCAGCTTAGGCAGACAACACCTGCTTGGGCTCCAGGCCAGCTCTTCAGTGGAGAGAAACGGGCATTCGCCACTCCCGCCTCCCGATCTGCCTGACAAGCCTATAGAACATCCTCAGATAGGAAACCTTCCTCCCCTGTGCACAGCAAGGGCAGGGCCAGCTCTTCCGCCTCTCCTCCCTAACCTAGTCTCCCTTGCATTTGTCGTCACGCATTGTCACAGCAGTCTGTGTAGCAGACGCTTTTCCTCAAAACCAGTATTTAGTCAAAGGAGCAAGAAATTATACATTCATTGTGCTGGGGAGATAGCTCAGTCGGTAAAACGCTTGTCTTAAAAACATAAAGACTTAAGTTCAATTATCAATACCCCCCCTTTTTTTTTTTTTGGTTTTTCGAGGTAGGGTCTCACTCTAGTTCAGGCTGACCTGGAATTCACTATGTACTCTCAGGGTGGCCTCGAACTCATGGCGATCCTCCTACCTCTGCCTCCCTAGTGCTGGGATTAAAGGCGTGCACCACCACACCCAGCACAATACCCATGTTTTTTTGTGTTTTTTTTTTTAAAGCCAGGCATGATGGCATGCGCTTGTAATCTCAGTCCTGGGGAGGTAGCGATAGGAGGATCCCGGGAGCTCACTGGGCAGGTAGTCTACCCTAAGTGGTGAGCTGTATGCCAATGACAGGTATCGTTTCAAAAACAGTAATAAAGTGGAAAGCATTCCTGAGTGGACAACACCACCCAATATTGTCCTCTGTTCTCCACATGCATGGGCACACATGCATGTGCCCCCTCACACATGTGTACCCACACATGCAAACACACATGTGCATATACATGCATAAAAAAATACCAATTTTTTACATTTCCATCCTTCACCCAAAGTTCAACTTTAGGTCTCCATTAGACAGTGTTCCCCAAATATTTCCTTATTTCTCTCCTGCACACAATAGCTTTGTACCTCTCCCCAGGGTCCTCGGCTGGTGCAGTCTCTACCTGCCTTCAGATGCAGTTTCCGTCTCTAAGCTCCAGGTTGGGCTGCCCAACTGCTCTCATGCCCATGGTCAAGTACAGTTCGTTAGGCTTGGAGAGAGGGAGAGATGCAGAGGCATGCGGCTGGGGGTGAAGTACAGACCCAGAACTGACTTAGATCTCGCTTCCAGAGGGCACTGTCCATGGGCAGGAAAACATGACCCACAAGCGTGACTACGCTTCCATCTCGGAGCTTCGTGAACATGTGACCTTCGATGAAGGACCTTGACATGGGGAGACCACCCTGCACCATTCAGAATGGCTCAATGTAATCGTGCAGATCCTTGAATGTGGGGGAGCTCTCCAGGCAGGAGTCAGTCTGAGCCAAAGAGGGAGCTGTGAGATGTTGAGACGGAATGCAGGCATCTGCTAGGAGTGAAGAAAAGTATGGAAATTAACTCAGTCCTAGAGCCTACAGAAGGACACAAGCCTGCAGCCCAGGGACACCTGTAGCAGAATTCCAACCCACAGAACTGCAGGGAAGTAAAATAGTGCTGCTTTGAAATACTGCACCTGCAGTAATTTGCACAGCAACCATGGAATACTGTTCTGCCTGGTCTAACGGTCTAATGGCACTCCCTGGCTGCAAAAACACCAGGAACCTCATCACTGGCTTGGTGCTGGGTGCCTTCCCTTGGTTGTAAGAATCTACCTCCTGCACCTCTCCAGTGACACGAGATCGCCGACCCCACTCCATCATCCCACTCCCCTACTCCATCCGCAGTGGATGACATGACAACAGTCTGTGCTCCTGGAGGGAGAGGAGGTGTGAGAGTTAAGTGATGGCTCACAGCACCTGGCCCCAAGGCAGTCCCAACTCACTTCCAGCGAAATTCTCCAGATGCTCTTTCGAATCCATTTACAGGCCCCATAGCATGCGCACGTCATACCAAACCTACAGATCTGTTACACTGCTCCCATTTCACGCATGAGGAAACTTGAGGTCCAGAGCGATTGATCGCGTGCCCAAGCTTTGAACTTGAACCCTTAAGTTTTCTCATTAGTCATCATTGACATCACAGACTCAATCCATTATCTGGGAGATGGTGTCCCAGCACAGGGGTTATGTCTCTCTAGGATTAGTTTGCAGGGGGTGACTTAGGGGAAGGTGGGAGAGAAAAACGAGCACTAGATCAAGTCCAGTGCTTGGTCATTATTGCCAGGCCAGGTGTTTTCTCAGTTCTGGGTAAGCGACTGACCGGCCAGCGAGCCACCATCTCATTCTAGCTGGCTCAGTGCTTCCCTTCCATGGGGCACCCTCTGCTTGTGGGTCTGTATTCAAGGCAGACATCATTAATCAGGTGCACCACACAGCTGTGAGGAGAGAGGGCTCGGGGCTGGGGAGGCAGATCTGTGGATAAAGTGCTTGTCACACAATCATGAGGACCTGAGTTCAGATCCCCAGAACCCATGTGAAGGCAAACGTGGTAACTTACATCTGTAATCTCAATGCTCCTGTGGAGAGGAGAGGCGAAGATAGGAGAATCCCTGGACACTCACAGGCCAGCTAGCCTGGTGAATGCAGTGGTGAACCTCAAAAGACACTACCTCCAACAAGGTGGAAAGGAAGACTGATGCCCAAGGTTGTCCTCTGACCGCCACATGTGTGTCATGCCATGGCACACATGTGCCCCCCCACACACAAAGATTATAATTTTATAAAAAAATTTTTAAAGTGACTGGACTCTGTTCTCAGCCCCTGCATCCACTGAGATAGAAAAATCAGCAAAAGCCAGGCGTGGTGGTGCATACTTTCAATCCCAGCACTTGGGAGGCAGAGGTAGGAGGATTGCTGTGAGTTCAAGGCCACCCTGAGACACATAGTGAATTCCAGGTCAGCCTGGACCAGAGTGAAACCCTACCTCGAAAAACATATCAGCAAAGTGGGCTGGAGAGATGGTTTAGAGGTGAAGGCGCTTGCCTGTGAAGCCTAAGGACCCAGGTTTGACTCCCCAGATCCCACATAAGCCAGATGCACATGGTGGTGCATGTACCTGGAGTTTGTTTGCAGTGGCTAGAGGCCCTGGCATACCTGTTCTCTCTGTGTGTCTTTCTTTCATAAATAAATAAATATAAATTTAAAAGAAAATCAGCAAAGAGACAGGTGACAAATTCGAGTTCCCCTGAGGTCCCCACTCCAATCAAACTAACTAGTAGCCCCTGACCAGACTCTCCTTCGTTCCCATTCCCCTCGGCTGTCACCTCCTCAGAGAGGATTCTTACCAGCCCAGAACAGTTGTCCCTTAGCATCCCCAGCCCTTGGCATCTGGGACAAGCAGTTCTGTCAAGGTGCTTTTCCCTCCTGGAAGACAGGCACCACAATGTGTGCTTTTGAGCATCACCACTTAGCAAACAGGGCACAGGGGTGGGCTGGCCCTGGGAACTAAGAAAGCTACCCAGATGACCTCTGCCCCAGGGTGACTCACAGTGTGAGCCTGGGTTTTCATTCACTCCCCACAACTGCTGAGCAGGCTAGCTGATCTCACTTTTACCAATGAGAATAAAAGGATTAGCCAGCCAGACCAGCTGTGCAGGGTCCTGAGCTACAAAGTGACAGGACTGCTTCAATCAAGGACAGTCTGACTCCAAAGCCCTCCAAAGCACGGCCCTTCCTTTGAGAGTAAGAGTCCGAGCACAACTTCTAAAAGCAACCAAAATGCTAATAAGAGGATAGGTACGAGGTGAGACAGATAAACAAATTTGCTCTTCTTGGACGGGTCTAGCCTGGAGGGAGCTGACATCGCCCCCGCCTGGAGCCCAGAGGACCCCTTGGAGAATCCAAGGTGAGCGATCCACCCTCCAGCAGACACAGAGCACACCGTGAGCACACGGCCGGATGGGGAATGGACACTTGGCTATGGTGCTTAAGGGCCCCATTGAAACCCTGTCACGTCACTGCCCTGTCAGCTGCCAGGACAGAACTTTCCAGACTCCTTGGGAAAGTCTTGCACCTCTCCCCTTCACACGCGTGGCTTCCTGTCCTTTTTCATCCATCCTCCCTTCTTTCCCAATGAAACTTTACTGTTTCTTTAGCATGTTCCTGGCAATAGCCCCCCCTCCCAATCAGTTTAGGGGCTGTCCCAATCTCCCCCAGCCTCTTGTACATAATAGTCACCCTGATCTCTCCCTGCCTCCCATATTTTTTGTGGGTTCAGGGGTTGTGTACATTACTCAACATGTCTTTGTGCCTCGCATGGTACTGGGCACCTCTTGTGGTTGGAAACATTATTTATTTCTGCTAGAAAAAATGACTTAAAACCTTTTTTCAGGGGTGGGGATCAGTTCTCACTCAACATGCTGTGAATCATTGTCTACTTTTTCAATCAGAGAAACCACGCATAGCATTTTTTTTGTGGCTCTCTAGTATTCAATTTCTACTTATACACACACATGGTACAGCTGCTGGATATAGGCCTAGAGAAACCAAAGAGAGGTGCCCTGAACTGCCCACTGACAGACAGGACAAGACAGCAGCCTTCACCGTTCCCTATTTCAGAAAACAAGAAGAGCATGCGATCGTTTAGCAGATGAGCAAACCCTGGCATGGAGGGCCTCAGGGCAGGTCTGCCTGTAAGTCCCCAGCAGAGCTGTCTGCACCTTGGCATTCAGACCCAAGGCCCAGAGCCTCCAGCTAGCACATTCCTGTCTCCCACTAAGAACAAAGGGGATGAGTTTCTTCATTAGTTAGACCGCCACAGAGTTCGACATCAAACCAAAGCATTCAAATTTTAAAAGTTTGATCAGCTGAGAAATAAGGATATTAAATATGATTAAGTGTGATTGCATTTGAGGTACAGACTGTTCTTCCATTACCTCCTTTGATTAAAAAAAGCTATCTGCGCTGTGAGGCTGAAAAGTTAAATGCGACAAGGAAAAAAATAAAAGCCTGCAAATTTGCTGTCATTCCTACTTTTTGAGAGAATAGTATTGTTTAAGATGTGTTCGTCACCACATCCAGAACACATGAGCTAGCATCTGAAGTTAATATTCTCCTCTCCCCCCTAATTGCTAAAAATAAGAGTGATTGTGGTGAATAAAAAAGTTATTCCTATGATTCTTTAGGGAATATGAGAAAGGCTACATTTTTTTAATGACACATAGACAGGAAATCATGATTCCTAAAATGGAATTTAATTGGCGCAATATTGAAGCTTAAATAGTAATAAAGTTCTTTGTCCTCGGGTTATGTGGGGAAAATTGCCCATAATGTTGTTTAGATTATAATATCCGAGGTACCACCCTGGTCCATCTTTCTTTCCTGTACATGATTATTTTCACTGCTGTTTGCATCACTTTCCATGTCTGCCCCCCCCCTTTCCCCTCTGAGTTTTGCAAATGATGCCAAAGTTCAGAGACTTTTTAGAACGGCTGGGACTTTACCAGATCAAAATGAATTTGGACAAAGGAATACAGCGGGGAAGTGCAGGGAAGGTCTTTTCAGCAATGCCAAATATCATCTTCAGAGATGAGCTAAATGCCAAGAGGAAAAAAGGAGACAGAGAAAAAAAGAGAGAGAGAGAGAACTCCTAGGTAATAGCTCACTTATCCCCACGTTCTAATTGAAGAGTTGGCTGGGGCTCAGCACATGGCCCTGACCAACTCCAGCCCTCAGGATGTCACCAGAGAGAAAAATGATCAATCACAAATTAGCCTTTCATTAGGAAAGGATGAAATTGTTGTGGAAAAGAAAGTGGGGGAGCTGCAAAAAAAAAAAAAAAATCTCTGTCAAAATCATTCATAAACCTACAAGCTATGGAAATCTACCACAAGTGACACCGCAAGGTCCCTTTGGAAGAGGAAAACTGGACTCTCCGCTTTGACAGCACACGGACTTGGTCTCAGTTCATTCTCAACAGCAAGAGCCAGAGTGGCTGTGAAAGTGGACACTTTCAGGTGTGGCTTTAATCCCAGCACCCAGGAGGCTGAGGCAGGGGAAGGTCAAATTTGAGGCCAGACCCAGAGACTACAGAATGAGATCCAAGGTCAGCCTGAGCTACATTGAGACCCTACCTCAAAAAACCAAAAAAAAAAATTTTTTTTTTTTGAGGCCAGCTGAAGCTATAGAATGTGTTTCAGGCTAGCCTGGGCTATATGGTGAGATCTTGTCTCAAAATAAATAAATAAATCAACAAGTGACTTTTGAATAACCAACAAGTAATCTTTCAACAAAAATCTGTCCTGTGCACGCATACTATTCGTTGTTTATCTAAACTGCCAGTCTCACTGGGTCTCGGGTTTTCCTGCTGGCAGCCCTGGGCAGGATGTAGGTGTTGGTCCCTGCCTTGTCCTTCTTGCATTTGTCCCCATAACCAGGTCTCTGAAGACCTACACTCCTGTGGGAGTCAGGCAGAAAGGGGCAGACAGGCTGGGGACACTGCCTATCGTCCCCAATTCTATCTGTGTCTAGGTGTGGAAGAGGACCCGAGTCCTTGGTGGCCCTGTTGGAAGTGACTTGTCCAACCACATACAGACTCAGCAGGCTGCTCTAAAGGCCCAGGCTAGGTGTGGCTCTCTCATCATTAGGAACCTGGCACCTGCTACCAAGTAAGTGTTGAGGGTCACAAAGAGCCCCAGTGACTGAGTAACAAAGTTGATATGCTTCAGAGTGGCCAGGAAAGTTTGCTGGTAGTCCAGAGAGAGCCCTGGGCACGCATTCTCAGAATCAGATTCCATAGCCTCAGGTGCACCCAGTGTGGTAGTTGGAATATATGTCCCCAATATATTCGGTGTTTTATTAGTTATAGTTTGCATCTGCAATCACCTTGCTAGAGACAATGTCACTGGGGCCGGTCTTAAGGTGTTGGTGGTGGGTTTGAGATTCCATTGTAAAGATATGCAAAGTGTGCCTAGCAGGAGTTCCTGAAGTGTGCTGTGTGACTCTTTGGCTGTAGTTTTGCTCTGTGTGCTGTGTGGTTGGTTGGCTTTTCTCTCTCTTGCCTGGTCCTGTGAGAGCAGGCCACTTCTCCTGCCATTATGGAACTTCCCCTGGATCTGTAAGCTTCAATAAATAATATCCCTTCCTCCATAACTGTGCCTGGTCTGGAAGTTCATCTCAGCAAACCTGAAGCTGTCTGCTACACCCAGTAACCCAAGCTCTTCGTCTACCCTCCCAGCCCCTACCACACACGAAATGATCCTTACCTAAAGAGACTCCATGAACTGCCGCCCTGCGTTTTCAGCTCCCCACCAAATCAGATGGAGAAAAGTGTGACTTTTAAAGTGTCATATGGATCGTACTTTCTCCAAAGACTGTATCATTCATGAATGTAGCATTATACAATGTATTTATGGAGAATTTTTATTTTAGCAATGTGATGTCAAAATCAGGATAAACAGTGATCTATGTGGGGATGGCCTATCTTAGAAAAACTCATTTTCTTGTCTCATCCTATATTCTTGTTTCTTGTATGCAATATAATTTCTCCATGATGAGGAAAATAAACTCTGTAAAAAATTAAAAATTATTTACAATACTGTATTGACATGCATATCTGATATTTCTGCACTTCCAAGATGGATGTTATTATAGGATTTTAGAATAATAGTAGGAATTTAGAAGATGAAAATAATTGCAGAACTAGATAATGGAAAAGGAAAACTTGTGACCTAGAAAAATGTAAGCTTTATTTGAAAGGCATTTTTCTTTATTTTCTCCTAATTAAGTACTTAAGAAATGGTATTGTATATACTTTGAGTTGTATATTGATGTTGCAGGGGGTATATTTTTTATGGGGTGCGTGTGTGTGTGTGTGTGTGTGTGTGTGTGTGTGTGTGTGTAAGACAACCACAGATGTCATTCCTCAAAAACACCATCGACATTTCTTTTTCTTTCTTTTTTATTTTTTTATTAGCTATGGACATACCTAGTATGGAAACAATACATGGTGGTACCATCCTTTCCCTCATCCCTGCCCCTTTT
The DNA here is from genome assembly GCA_036365145.1 of Orientallactaga sibirica. Classification (NCBI taxonomy): domain Eukaryota; kingdom Metazoa; phylum Chordata; class Mammalia; order Rodentia; family Dipodidae; genus Orientallactaga; species Orientallactaga sibirica. Next base: position 11,687,161 of record JAEOAD010000038.1, on the reverse strand, counting down.
CTAAAGGGGCCCTCCTCATTGGGGGTCACAGGTTATCCCCACGGGGATTGTGGGTTGTGCATTGTGAGTCAGTTATTGGGGAGAGGCAATGCCTCTGGGCATAATTTCCCAATTTGTGGCTCGCCTTTCTGGCCCCTCTTTTGCAAAATTCCCTGAGCCATGCTGGGAGTGCTTAAGTCTACTTCAGTGATGGGCTCTGCAAAGCCCAATCTGGCCTTCAACTCACAAACTCCTGCCTCAGCCTCCTGAGCACTGGGATTACAGGCATGTGCCACCACACCCAATGTACTCTGGGGCCTATAAAAGGCTTGGGGCAGGCGCTCTCTTGCCTCTGTGAGCTTCTCCGGATGGTCTGCACACTGACTTGGTTCCGGGTTTATTCCTCTTGGGATTACCCCTGGGGGCTGCTGCTGAAAACAGAAATGTCTGCACTAAAGGACATAGACCGAGTGTCCCTGTCTCTCCACGATGAAGGACATCAGTCACTTCCACCTGCTGAGGACCAACACACAGAGAGGAGGGAGAGAGATGGGAGAATTTGACAGAACCCCTATGTACTACCTAAGTAGACTGTCACAATGAGTCTTTCCCTCCAGTTACTGAAGCTCCCCAGAAATGTGCAAATGATGTTTGGGCAACAAAACTGACAGGTCAGCAGAACAGACTGGACACCCTGCCCTTTGTGGCTCTGATGTGGGTCTCTGGTTGTCTTTCCCATCATGCCCCTCCTCCCTCCTGCTCCGTCCACACCTGCTTCTTATCCATATTTGACCCCTGGAATTGCTGGTCTCACTGGCATCCTATACGATGAGAACATTCTTTTTATTTATTTAAAACAGCTCACTAGTCCGAGTCACTCCCGAGAGATAGGATCTCATATTCACGCGGGTTCGGGTACCTCTGGAAAAAGCATGTGGTCCAAGATCACTTTCTGGGAACAAGGCTAAAAAAAAAAAAAAAAAAAAAAAAAAACCTTTTCAGATGTAAAGAACTGGGAGCACTACTGAGGGAACTTAATAATAGTATTGCTGTTAAAATAATATCCAGGGGCTCTTTCAGAGGAGTATATCAAGATGACACGTCTCCAGCCTTAAGTCAACCGGCTTCATCCATCACAGCCAGGCGGGGCAGCAGGAGCACTGTATCACTGCTTTTGACAATGTGATCTCCACCGTGATGATGTAATGGGGAAATTGGGGTTCTGGGGTGCTTCCTGGAACCCCAAGCCCTGAGTTCATATCTGCAAACTAACCAAAGAATTAGCAATTCCAGATTCAAGAGAATGATTTTTAAAATACCACCTTCTATTCAGATTTTACAAAGGAGTGGGGAAAGGAGAAAACTGGGAGGAAGATAAAGTGGGGACAAGAATACCACGTGGAGCCCCAAAACCCATGTGGGCCACATGTAACTCAGGAGTCCATGTGACTAGACACAAATCTGGGAGCAAAAGAGAAAAGAAAGTTCAAGGAGCTCCTGTCATGTGGGGAGCTGGAGGGGATGAAGAACCCATGTGGACAGTAAGGGCTAAGGGGCCTCCCAGCTGGGCCTGGGCTAGGATGGAGCCAGGCTGGGCATGGGCTAGGATGGAGCCAGCCCAGGCCCAGCCCAGGGAAAAACTCACCCACAATTAGAAGTTCCCAAGTGATCAGAGAGCCTGCCCTCCCCTTGCAAATGGATTTTGCAATTTGCTGTCTTTTGGCCCAGGTGAACCAGAGGACCAGCTGGTTGGTTAGGGCTAGGGGCTGTCTCAGGAAGAAATTAGCTCTGGCACAAAGTTCCCGGGCTGAACTTTGACCAACCACAATGTTTAAATCCTATGAAAGACCTCCCTCCCAGGAGGGGTCCTGACTGTGAAAAAACTGGTCTCTATGGAACTAGGCCAGAGAGAAGAAGTCAGATCATCTTGGATTTCTAGCAAGTGCACACTTTCCTGCCCTTTTAACCTTTAGGGGTCCAGTCAATCTAACTCTACCCCCCATGAGACTGAACAAAACTAGTCGCCCTTCCCCTCCCCCAGTATTCCCATAGGTGCTGTGACTTAAAAGCTAACAGGCCATTCTCTCTCTCCCTCTCTCTCTCTCTTTCTCTGTCAAATAAATAAAAATAAAATATTTTTAAAAGGGGGTGCTGGAGGGATGGCTTAGTGGTTAAGATGTTTGCCTGCAAAGCCAAAGGACCTAGGTTCAATTCCCCAGGACCCATGTTAGCCAGATGCACGGGGGTACATGCATCTGGAGTTTGTTTACAATGACTGGGGGCCCTGGTGTGCCCATTCTCTCTCTCTCCCTCTCCCCCCCTCTCTCTCTTTCTCCCTCCCTCCTTCTTTCTCTGTCAAATAAATAAATAAAAATAAAATATTTTTTTAACAAAACTAATGGAGTCAGGCTGGAGAGATGCCTTGCAAACACAAGAACTCCAGTCTGATCCACCTGGCTGGAGGCAATGTCACTGGGTGGATCTTAAGGTGTGGTGGTGGGTTTGAGATTTCAATCTAAAGATATGCAAAGTGTGCCTAGCTGGAGTTCCTGAGGTGTGCTGTGCTGTGTGGTTTTTGGCTTCTCTCTGTGTTTGGTCCTGTGAAGGCAGGCCAGCTTCTTCTGCCATTATGGAACCTCCCCTGGATCTATAAGGTATAATAAATATCCCTTCCTCCATAACTGTGCCTGGTCTGGAAGTTCATCTCAGTGAACCTGAAGCTGTCTGCTACATCCCCCCACATGCACCCATGAGTACACACACACACACACACACACACACACAAAAATGTTCATGAACTCATATGAAAAGAACATCAGGATGAACAAAAACAGAATCCCTGGGCACTCTGCTCTGAAAGAACCTTGGGAAAAGCCACTGCATGGGAATCACGTACTATGCAGGATTATCATGATGAGGTTGGCGAGGGTGGGGAGACCCTCCTTAACTGTGGGCAGCCCCTATCCATGAATGGAGCTCTGGACTGTATAAAGGAGAGAGAGCTGGCTGAGCAGCAGCCTTCATCACTCTCTGCTTCCTTACTGTGCTGAGTGTGAGCAGCTGCCTCGAGCTCCTGCAACCACGCCTTCCCTGCTGTGATGGACTGTGACCTGGAACTGTGAACTGAAATACACCCTCCCTCCCTGAAACTGATCTTTTAGCAGGTATTTTGTCCCAGTAACAAGAGGGTAACTGGTACATCTCTCAACACTAAAATATGGGGGACAAGTTTACAATAAGTGTGTTCAAGCCTGAGCCCTTACTGGGAATGTGCTTTTAGACCTGAGCTGACTCGGGACCCGGGAGGAGGAGTATGGTATCCTGGACAGGCTGAGGCAAGCTAATCCTATCACACCACTTGCTCAGGAGCCAAACTACCCATATGCCATAGCATTTTTCCTCTGAAAAATTGAGAGGAGGGCTAAGTTTTAATAGAATGCAATGAAATGCATATTAATTATTGACAGGACTGGAGTCTTTTAGAGAAATACATATTTATAAACCTTTGTGGAGCATAGATCATTTACCTAATAGAGCGAGACGGCTCAAAAGTCACATCCTAATCTATCGGGTAAATATCCATTTATAATTGGTTCTCTGATCCTTGCTCTTTCCCCAGTAGGTCAGAATGGCCCAGCCAAATTGCTTCATTTTTCAGAGGAAGTCTGTTACCATCGTCATAACGTCAATACAAACATATACATTAAAGAAATTATCCAAGTGTCTGCCCAGGGCAAGAGCTATGGTTCAGCTGGTAAAATTTGCAGCCAAGACAGGAAGTGAGGACCAGCCACACTCCGGACAGGAGGAAGGGTCCCGGACAAGAAAGAACCCCGCTGCCCCCAAATTCTACCCCTAAATCCTCCTGCCTGAACTTTGCACCACAGGAGACACTATTTGTGTGTGTGTGTGTGTGTGTGTGTGTGTGTGTGTGTGTGTGTGTCAGGAATCCCAAGTCAGCCTGTTCATTGAGTGCCTATTACACACAGGGTATATTTGTTTAGTATATCACTATCATTATGTCCTCAGATCTCCCTAAAGCCATTCTCTTCTTGAACCTGGAGCTCAGAGCGCTAAACATGGTCCCGGCCCTACCGCCATGTGTATAGCTGGGGTTGGAGCTGATCTGCTTCTCCCTCCTGCCTCTGCTTCTCCCTCACCACCTCTGCTTCTCCCTCCCCCCTCTGCTTCTCTCCCTCCCTGCCTCTGCTTCTCCCTTACCACCTCTTCTTCTCCCTCCCTCCCCACCTCTGCTTCTCCCTCCCACCCCTCCTCCCCCCTGCCTCTGCTTCTCCCTCCTCTCCCTCTCTCCTCCCCCACCTCTGCTTCTCCCTCCCTCCCCTCCCACCTGCCCTCTGTCCCTCTGCTTCTCCCTCCCCCTCCTCCTTCCTCCTCCCCTGCCTCTGCTGCCTCTCCTTCTCCCCCCACCTGCCTCTCCCTCCCTGCCTCTGCTTCTCCCCTCCCTCCCTCTGCTCCCTCCCTCACCACCCTCTGCCTCCCCTCCCCACCTCTGCTTCTCCCTCCCTCCTGCCTCTGCTTCTCCCTCCCTCCCTGCCTCTGCTTCTTCCTCCCTCCCCACTCTGCTTCTCCCTCCCCCTGCCTCTGCTTCTCCCTCCCTCCCCGCCTCTGCTTCTCCCTCCCTCCCTGCCTCTGCTTCTTCCTCCCTCCCCACCTCTGCTTCTCCCTCCCTCCCCACCACCTCTCCTTCTCCCCTCCCTCCCTCCCTGCCTCTCCTCCCCACCTCTGCTTCTCCCTCCTCCCCGCTCCCTCCCTCCCCTGCCTCTGCTTCTTCCTCCCTCCCCACCTCTGCTTCTCCCTCCCTCCCTGCCTCTGCTTCTCCCTCCCTGCCTCTGCTTCTCCCTCCTCTGCCTCTGCCTCTGCTTCTCTCCCTCCTCCTCCTCTTCCTCCCCTCCCTCCACCTCTGCTTCTTCCTCCTGCTTCTCCCTCCTCCACCTCTGCTTCTGCTCCCTTCTCCCTCCCCCTCCTTGCCTCCCTGCCTCTGCTTCTCCCCCTCCCCCTGCCTCTGCTTCTTCCTCCTCCCCACCTGCCTCCCTCCCTCCCTGCTTCTTCCTCCCTCCCCACCTCCCTCCTTCTCCCTCCCTCCTCTGCTTCTCCCTCCCTCCCTGCCTCTGCTTCTCCCTCCTCCCCACCCCTTCTCCTCCTCCCTCTCTGCTTCTTCCTCTGCTTCTCCCCTCCCTCCCCTCCCTCCCCGCCTCTGCTCTGCCTGCCTCTGCTTCTCCTCCCTCCCGCTTGCCTCCCCTCCCCACCTCTGCTTCTCCTCCCTCCCTCCCTCCCTCCTCTGCTTCTCCCTGCTTCTCCCTGCCTCTGCCTCTGCTTCTTCCTCCCTCTGAGGCTGGGCTCCCTCCTCCCTCCCTCTGCTTCAGTCCCTCACTGGAGGGCCTCAGCCTCTCCCTCCCTGCCAGGAGTCCCCTCCCTGCCTTGTCCCAGTCAAAGGCAATCTCCCTCCCTGCCTCAAATTATAGGACCAGGGGCATCTCCCTCCTCCCTGGTGATTTCCCTCTGAGCCACCCACCCCACATGGCAAATGGCTCCCTCCCTCCCGCCTCTGCTTCTCCCTCCCTCCTGCCTCTCTGAGGGCCTCACAGAGCTGCCAGGGCCAAGCGGTTCCATCTTCTCTTGCCAATCTAACCCGTCCTGAAACTGAGCCTTGTAAGACACCGTATGCTGCTGTTCTTTGTTTGCCGGGCTCGTTTTACCAATCACCATCTTGTATGTCCCTCCAGTACAGAACCCATCAGGAACAATGGCCCTGGCTGAACTGAGGGTCTTGGAACCCTGAAGCCTTGCCTCCCCAGACTTCCTGCCAGGGCCCCACCCTCCTTGTGCCTCTGATGGCTCCAAGGCCCTTTTGTGGGACCAACAAGCAGTAGCCAGGGCTTGAGACACTGAGAATGCTGGCTTGCAAGTGTCCAGTTGGTCAGGGGCCACATGTAGGTGACGGGAAGGGTGTAGCAGTTACTATCTTTTGGCACAAATGGTTTCGAATTTGAAATTCACAGTTGTCTGCCATGGGAGACAGGCTGAACGCCCTAGGAAAAGATAGTGCTGGGGTTGGTGAGAAGTCTCAGAAGGAAAAATGCCGGCCTCCCAAGCAATAAGGACCTGAGTCTGATCCAGGAACTGATGATGTAAAAGCGTCAGGTGTGGTGGCACCTGCCTATAATGGCAGCGTTAGGGTTTGGGAGCAGGAACAGAGTCAAGAGAATCCCTAGGGTTCACTGGCCAGCCAGTCTAGCCTAGTTGGTGAGCTCCCGGCCAATGAGAGATCCTGTCTCCAAAAAAAAAAAAAAAAAAAAAAAAGGTGGATTGCATTCCTGGTCTCGACAAGTACATGTACTTACACACGCACCCACAAACATTGAACATGCACACCCATACACATGAACAGCACACACACACACACACATACACATGAACAGCACACACACATACACAAATACATACACACACACATACACATGAACAACAGCACACACACACACATACATACACACACATCTCACACACATACACACACACACACACACACACAAACACAGGATGGGGAGGGTCCAAATCAAAGAACAGTCAAATAGAGCAAGAGGTCACCAAGATGGCCAGGGATCCAGGCTCCCAGGATGCCAGCAGAGTGACCATGATCCATGGTGCCCGCAGGAAGGTGAAACAGGTCACTAAAGAAGTGACACTCACTGAGCCGCAGTAGACTGGGAACCAGCACCTCACTTAATCTCCACCCTAGGAAGCTTTGTTCCTCTATTACACATGGAGAAACTGGGACACAGGGAAACCAAGGTCACAGAGCCACCCAGTATGGCAGCTTCAGAGGACTGGCCGCATAGCCTTGCTAAGCAGGCCTGTGGTCATCACATTCCACTGTGTAGAGAAAATATGGTAATGTCTCCTTTTCCTGGCCTTATGAGAAAATGAACCATTTTACCAAGTAGATTTTTCAGGTAACTAAAACATATACCTTTGAGCCCCGAACATTTTCCGATTTTAATTATTTTAATGGAAACATTTTTTATCTGTTCTTAAAACAGCCTGTTAGGTGTGATTAACCTTGTCTCATTGGCACAGGGCCATTAGCACTCATGGTGGCTTTGTGCTATGATGTAACCCAGCGACAGATCATCACCAGAATGTTGCGACTGTTGGCTGGCCACTGCCTGGACCATCAGAGCAGTTCCAAGCCCTGCCTCCCCCAGGCCTTCTTCCCTCAGTCCCTTCCCATAAGAAGACAGAGTAGCTTCTTTGTTAATGCATGTGGGAGATGCATCTAGTTGAGTGCACGGGTGTGCATGTGGCTGTGGGTGCCCAAGGACACCCTCAGGTCTTGTTCCTAAGGCGCTGTCCACCTCTGTTGGTGACTGGGTCTCTCATTAGCCTAGGACTTACCAAATGGACTACACTGGGTAACCAGCAACTCCAGAGACTGTCTTGCGTCCACCTCCCTATCACCGGGATGACAGGTGTGCACCACCGTGCCTGACATTTTCTATATGGACGCCGGCAGTCCAAACACAGGTCCTTTTGATTGCAAGGCAAGCATTTTAGTGCCTGAGCCACCTCCCAAGTCCCCAGTACTTTCTGGATGCTAGCTGCCAGCTGACCTACCTGACAAGAGGCCGCAGTGATTCTCTGTCACCTGTTGGCTAAAGTTTACCTATCTGGTGACTCCTTCTGCCCGTTGGGTCCTTTCCCAGTTTCTTCAGAAGGTTGCAAAGCATAAGGACCTCTGTTTAATTCCCTAGTACCCACATATAGCTAGATGCACAAAGTGGCACCTAAGTCTGGAGTTTACAGTGGCTAGAGGCCCTGGCATGCCCATTTATTCCCTCTCTCTCTCTCTCTCTTCCTGATTCTTTTCCTCACTTTCTCTCTCCCCCTCCCTTTCCCTCTCAAGTAAATCAATCAATAAATAAAGTATTTTAAGCCTAAATTTCTAGGGAAATAAAAATACTGTTGAAATGTGTGGCTTATGTGGCAGTTAGCTTTGTGTTGCTGGCAGAAAATACCTGACTTAGAGCAGCCTGTGGAAGGAAAGGGGGTGTTTTGGCTTCCAGACTCGAGGGGAAGCTCAATGATGGCAGGGGAAATGTGGCATTAGCAGAGGCTGGACATCACCTCCTGGCCAACGTCAGGTAGACAACAGTAGCAGGAGCATATGGCAACCACTGGAAAGGGGAGGCTGGTTGTAACACCCATGATCCAGCCCCCAACATAACTTGCAGGAGGCTCCAATTCCCAAATTGCCACCAGCTGGGGACCTAGCATTCAGAACACATAAGTTTATGAGGGACACCTGAATCAAGCCACCACACTTAGGTGCCACTGGGACCTGACAGGCTGCATGTAGACCCAAAAGCCTGCTCTGTGAGCACTTGCTGTCCCTCCCATGTGTCATCCGGGACCTCCAATCAGCAGAATGTCCCCCACAGCCATGCCTCTGCATCTGCCACCAGCATGGACCAGTCACATAGATCAGTTACCAGCAAGCCTCTTCCCCAAGCTGGAGGCCTTTCGTGAAAGCCCACCCCACACTGCATGTTCATCTGGCTGGGCTGGAATACCGAGAACCAAGCTTTCTAGAATCACAGTGTTTTCATTTTCTAGAGACGCCATAGCAAACCACCATGCACGGAGTGACTTACAATAGGATTATACTCTGTCACAGTGCAGGAAGCTAGAAGCCGGAAATGAAGGTCCCAGAGAGGACCTGCTCCCTCTGACAACTGGGGGAACAACCTTCTTTCCTCCTTCCTGGCTGCCAAGAGGTGTTCAAAATCTCTTGGCTTATTTTCCCATCTCCACATGGCCTTCATCTCTGTGTGTTGACATATCCTCTGTTCTTCTTATAAGGACACCAATCACTGAATTTGAGAGCCATTGATGACCCAGTATGAGCTCACAGCATTCCTTGCTTTCACAACTATAGTATATCCAACTAAAGTCTCACTCTGAAGTCTAGGATTTATGAATTAAAGATATCTTTTGAGGGTGCATAGTTCAACCCATAGCACAGGGTTAATAGAAATGGCTCCAAGTGGAGACCAGAAAACATCCGCAATGAGCAAGCCCCCGTCCATGTGTATGATCACTTCACAGCTCTGGGAAGGCCTTTGTGTATGGCTGAGGTCATGGGAGAGTGGTAAGGAAGTCTGTCCTGCTGACAAGAAGATTGTGATTGGGCTAAAGACAAGAGACACTCTGGATACAAAGCAGGATTGTCACTCTGGGGCTGTGTGATTTGGGATAACCTGAGTCTCTATTTCTTAAAGCAGACAGAAATACCTGTGCCCTGACCTTAGCAGTCTCCAGTCAGGGACCTGGAGGGGTACCCAGAGTATTAAGGTCTGTTTTGCTACTGTTACAATAGGTAAATAAGACTGAGAAAACTATACACAATAGAAGTTCATGTGGCTTCCGGTTCTGAAGACTGATAAGTCCTAAAGGAGGAGCCATCTCTCGTGAGGATTTCTTACTGTGTCATGGTGTAGCAGAGGGCATCATGTGGAGAGAGAGAAAGAAAGGAAGGCAGAGAGAGGTAGAGAAAGACACAGAGAGACCGGACAGAATTGATCTGTTTAATGAGGAACACACGAAACTGGCCCTACTCTACACATGAAGGCAGAGTCCCTGTGATGGCTCTATTGATTGTCAGCTTGACAGGATCTAGAATCACCTTTGAGGGATTACGTAGATTAGGTTAGCCTCTGGGCATGTCTGTGAGGAGTTATGTTCATTAGGCTAATTTAGCTGGAAAGACCCACCATTCATTGGGCCAGCGACCTGGACTACACAGAAGTAGAGGGCTGGCTGGCTGAACCACAGCAGTTACCACTCCCTGCTTTTTCCAGGTATTTGGTCAGGGAATTAGAAAGGAATTAGTGCAGAAACGTGCTACAAAGGAAACGGGGTCACTGACAAGACAAGGCCAGTGCGGTCCTTAGGCCTTTGGAACCAGTAGGAGTGACTTGGAAGAGTGTAGAGTTGGAGACTACAGAGCCCTACAGTGCTCTAAGCAGAGTCGGATGAGCCATTCTGGTGTTTGTGTAGATGACCACAACAGCAATAGAAAGACAGAATGTTCTGGGGAGTTACAGGCGGTAATAAGAACTCCGTAGGGAGCTTGACTAGAGACCACTTTTGTCCATGTCCAAAAACCTTCAATGAGACTGAATTAAAAAGCAGTGGACCAGGGCTGGAGAGATGGCTTAGCGGTTAAATGCTTGCCTATGAAGCCTAAGGACCCCGGTTCGAGGCTTGATTCTCTAGGACCCACGTAAGCCAGATGCACAAGGAGGTGCATGCATCTGGAGTTTGTTTGCAGTGGCTGGAGGCCCTGGCGCACCCATTCTCTCCCTCCCTCTCTCTCTCGCTCTCTCTCCCTGCCTATTTCTGTAACTCTCTCTCTCAAATAAATAAATAAATAATAAAATATTTTAAAAAAAAAAAAAAAAAGCAGTGGACCAGGGGCTGGAGGGATGGTTTAGTGGTTAAGGCATTTGCCTGCAAAGCCAAAGGACCCAGGTTTGTAGTACCCAGATCACAGAGCCCCCCCACCCCAAGAGACCACCAAAGAGTCCAGACACGTATGCAAAAGCAAAGAGCTTTATTTTGGGCTTAAGCTCGGTCTCTTGACTTCACCAACACAGTGGATTCATACAAGAGCCTCGAGCTGGGTTTGGGAGAAGCTTTTATTGGGTTCAAACAAGGGGAAGGGAAATTTCTAATATGATTGATTGACATTTACCATGAATTTACTTGTTACAAGTTGACTGGTTATGCAGCAGCTGAGGAATGTTTAGCAAACTACAAAGACACAGGAATGTAGAACACCTGCTTATTTTGTCTAATTGGCCCGTTATTTGGGGTCAGTATGGTCTTTCCAGTAACTGTTTGTTCTTACTTACATTCTGGGAACCTGACCTGAGTTTTGCCTGAGGCCTGAAAGGCAGCTGAAGCCTGTCACGGTGTTACTTTGGTTCTCTGGCCTTTCGGGTTCTATTCCCAGGACCCACGTTAGCCAGATGCACAAGGGGGCACACGTGTCTGGAGTTTGTTTGCAGTGTTTGGAGGCCCTGGTGTGCCCATTCTCTCTCTCTCTCTCAAATAAATTAATTAATTTTAAAAAGTAGTGGACCAGGAACCAGGGAGAGGGCTCAGTGGATAAAGGGCTTTCCACACAAGCATGCAGTCTTGAGTTCCTATCTCAGCACTCATGTGAAAACTGGGCATGGCAGCATGGGCCTGTCACCACGGTCCAGCACAGACAGAAACAAGGGGACTCCTAGGACTTGCTGGCAAGCTAAGCAAGGAAAATACCTGACATTAATCTCTGGCCTTCACACACGTGCACACATGTATCCACATGTATCCACCCACATGTATAACAACAGCCATAAAAAAAGTGAGGATGGGGCTGGAGATGGCTTAGTGTTAAGGCACTACTACAAAGCCAAAGGACAGGTTCGATGCATAAGCCAGATGCAAACAATGTTGGGGTCCCCCAAGGCCAGCTCAGGAGGGATGATGGGGCTGGGGTGATGGCTTACGACACAGACAGTTGGGTGAAAGTGGAGCTGAATCAAAACTCGCCAAAGTGCACATGGGTTTTAAGGGGCTGTTAATCCCAGTGGGGCGGTCCCCTTTTGGTGACCAATGACAGCTTGTCTCTGGACAGGACATCTCGTATAGGCTTCTGCGAGCATGGGGCTGTAACTGTTGTCACATCAAGCCTGCGCTTTTACAGAAGCCACTTCCTGTTGTCTTTTGCCATGCGGTCTGGCTGGACCAGGCCTTCCATTTCACGCATCCTCTGGAGTTTGTTCTATCTCCACTCTATCTCTTTCTCTGCTTGCCAATAAATAAATAATAATAATAATAAAAGTAATGGATGAGTTGAATTGATGGAGGAAATGTCAAGACAGCACAGCATTCAGGCTATGGTGCAGTTTTGATTGGCTGCTTTTAGCCAAGTTTACAGCAAGAATTAAGAGCAAAACAGAGCAGAGGGAGTGTTACAAGTAAGCACCTTGAGCCACTGAACCATCTTCCCAGGCTCTTGAGGGAGTTTTAAAATGTGTAGTCTGGCCAGAAAAGGAACCAACTGAAAGTTGTAGACAAGGTTGCTAGGAATTAGTGCCAGTAAAGAGAAGTCAAGCACTTGCCCTGGAACAATGAGAAATTTCTAAACACCATCTACTGTAGACCCCAGGGTAGGAACTATTTTTTTTCAAATATTTTATTTTTATTTATTTGTTTGATAGAGAGGGAGAGAGAGAGAATGGGCACACCAGGGCCTCCAGTCACTGCAAACAAACTCCAGACACATGCGCCCCCTTGTGCATCTGGCTAACATGGGTCCTGGGAATCGAACCTGGGTCCTTTGGCTTTGCAGGCAAATGCCTTAACCGCTAAACTATCCCTCCAGCCCCCAGGGTAGGAACTTTTAAACTCATTTAAAAGACTTTCCCAGGCTGGAGAGATGGCTTAGCAGCTAAAGTACTTGCTTACAAAGCCTTATGGCCCAGGTTTTATTCCCCGGTATCCACATAAAGCCAGATGCACAAAGTGGCGCATGCATCTGGAGTTTGTTTGCAGAGGCAAGAGGCCCTGGCACAACCATTCTTTCATTCTCTCTCTCTTCTCTATTTCTCTCTCTCTCTCTCTTTGTTTTGTTGTTTTGTTTTGTTTTGTTTTGTTTTTGGATTTTCAAGGTAGGGTCTCACTCTAGCCCAGGCTGACCTGGAATTCACTGTGTAGTCTCAGGGTGGCCTGGAACCCACAGCAATCCACTTACCTCTGCCTCCCAAGTGCTGGGATTAAAGGCATGCACCACCATGCCCAGCTCTCTTACTCTATCTCTCTCTGTCTTTCTCTCTCTTTCTCTCTCTCCATTTCTAATAAATAAATAAATAATCTTTGAAGTAAACAAATACCTCCCCTTGAGAAGAAAGCCACTAGGGTTCACACAGGACTTCTTGGGAAATTTTCTGGGTTTAGCACCAGCCACACATACACCACTGGAGCCATGATCTAAGCAAGTCCTGCTATTGCTCAAGCTGGTGGCAGGTCTGAGTGTCACCGACACCGTTTTGGTTTTGCAGGCCTGTAGAATGCAAAGGTTTTGGGGTCATGGAGAGTCCATGCAGATTTTAATTTTTATATAAATTAACTTGGGGTGTCTCAGATGAGGGCCTGCTGCTGCTCCTTCAGTTTCTTCAGACTTCTGACAGCATACTCAACTGTGACAGCAGAGGTCGTGTTGTAGGTCCAGACCCCACCAGGGACCATTTTCATGCAGGAACAACAATGCCAGATGCCCCCAGCCCATCACTTCATCTTATTCACAGAAGGAGCACGTGCGCTTGGCGAGCTGGCTCATTTCAATTTTCTTCCCACTTTTCAGAGGAGGCCCCATGGCGGGTCCCATACTTACTGATGATGCCACCTTCTTGGAGCATTTGGTCACCATGACCAGAGCCAGAACACAGAGAGGAGCCCCACCCAGATTTTTAATGATGGTCTGGGATGCCAGGTAGTGGGTAAAAGAATAAAATTCCCAGAATAAATAGAGTAAAAACTTATGCTGCAATGGCAACCCCAGGATGCTGGAGATGCTAGAAATATGGGCTGTCAGGTGAGGAAAGCTGCAGGCAGGGATTAGAGCCACCCCAAGAGAGACGTCTTGATACCTGCAAGTGGCAAGTCCCTAGAGGTGAGGCTGCCCAAGCCCCGCAGCACTGAGACCAGGGCACCATGTGCCCCAGATGCCATACACAGAGCTATAGGATTAATGAACACAGCCCTGCTGTGTTCCAGTCTTGATTTGGTGCCATTTCTCCTTTCTGTGGCCCCCATTCCTCCTTTTGTAGTGGATGTTTACTCTGTGCCACTGTGCATTAGAAGGATGTGATTTCTTTTCAGAGGGACTCATAACAAAGAGAGACTTTAAACTAAGGCAGGTGAAGAATGTTGAAACTGTTCATATCTGGAAGACTCTTGAGGTTAACCTAAGTACATTTTGTATTATGGGATGGAATATAATCCTTTGCATGGCCAGAGGTAGAATATGTCAGTATAACCGTTAAACTTTCGTGTAATGAATTTGGGCAAGCGTTGAACTTGTTAATATCCATTGTCAACGTAAATGAATTTAGAATTACTTATGAGATTGAGGCGCACTTCTGGGGGTGTCTATGAGAAGTTTTTCAGAGGGCGGAGTAAGGGAGACCCATCCTGAATTTAGGAGGCATCATCCCATGAGCTAGCGCACCCTCCCGTTCCCTTTTCTCTACTTCCCGGCACACAGCTCTGCTCTGCCACACCCTCCCTGCCATGTTGAATTCAACTCTCTGACACCATAAGTGAAGTAAATCTTCTTCAACATTGTTTTATCCAGGTATTTGGTAACAGTGGCAAAAACAGTGTAGCACAGGCTTCTTGGTTTTCAGTAAGTCTCATTTTACACTTCATAGATTAAAAATAATGTGTTTACAGTGGTCCTCTCCTAAGACTTAAGTGTCAGCAAACATTTTTGGAAGGGCCAGATATATAGGCAATATCTTAAGTTTTGCAGGCTATCTTCTCTGTTTTCAAGCTATCGAGTTCTGCCATGGAACACAGAGGCAGCAATTGACAATCATGTACAAATGAACAAGCACACAGTGTGCCAATAAAACTTTATTGGAGGCATTGAAATTGGAATGACCTGTGAGTTTCATGCATCATGAGATTTTATTCTTGTTCATTTCTTCTCAACCACTTTGGAAGTCACAGCTACACAAGGATGGGAAGATGGCCCAGCGGTTTAAGATGCTGCTTCGGGCTGGAGAGATGGCTTAGTGGTTAAGGCACTTGCCTGCGAAGCCTAAGAACTCATGATCAACTTTCCAGGTCCCATGTAAGCCAGACACACAAAGTAATGCAAGCGCACAAGGTCACACATGAGCACAAGGGGGCACGTGTCTGGAGTTTAATTGCAGTGGCTGGAGGCCCTAGCATGTCAATTCTCCCTCTCTCTTTCCCTCTCTCTTTCCCTCTCTCTCTCTCTCTCTCTCTCTCATTTTCACACTCTCACATTAAAAAAAAAAAAAAAAAAAAAGCCAGTCTGTAGTGCTTGCCTCAAAAAAAAAAAAAAAAAAAAAAAAAAAGTGCTCGCTTCCGAAAAGGAGAGACTGTTCCTGGATTATTGGTGGACAATGGCCTTTTGATTCAAGGGCCTTGGCTTGGCTCTTCCTAAATGTGAATAGCTTTCCATCTTGGCTGCACATCAAAATCACTGGGAAATCAGTGGGAAAAGCATTCACTATACAAATATGAGTTCAGGAACCCGCATGTGGTGGTTTGAATGTAGATATCCCCCACAGCCTTATGTGCTTGTGAATCAGCCTCATACTTCATCCCCAGCTGGTGGAGCCTTTGGGAAGGGGTGTCCTGATGGAGAAGTTACGTCACTGAGGGTGGGCCTTGGGGTGTTACAGCCCAGCCCCACTTGCCATGCTCAGATCATTTTCTCTGCTTCCTCCCTGCTAACGTGGAGATGTTTCACCTGGCTGTCTGTCTTGCCATGGTTCCTATGCCATGATGAAACTGCGAGCTGGAAATAAAGCCTTCCCTTCCCTGAGCGGCTCCTGGCTGGGTGCTCAGTCTCAGCAATCAGAAGGAAATTGATCTACCTCAGAAAGCTGATGTGTGTGGGGTGGGGGGCTAGCCTGTCAGCTCAGTGTATCTGTGGAAAGATATGAAAAGAAGACAGGAGGATCACTGGAAGCTCATAGCCCAACGAGCCTGGCATACACAACATCAAGCAAGAGACCTTGCCAAAAACAGGGTGGAAAGAACCAAAACCCAAGGTTGTCCTCTGACTTCCATGTGTGCACTGTGGCAATACTTGCCCGTAGTCCCACACGCACAATGCAATGAAAAAACCTTTAACTAGATTGAATGTTATTTTTGTGTTACTCAGATTGTAAGTCCATATATTTACATACATGCCTGTCACTAACACCTAAATCGTTATAATAAAAGAGGTCCATTGCAACATACATACATACATATCACCCTCACCCATAAGGCTACAATACTAATAATAGTCAATGCTGGGTCGCACATGGGTGAATTTTATCAGGCTTCTCTGAGAGGCACATAGGCAGGCAGGTGGGACTCTGTCCATTCGAGCTATGCTTCCCTTAGCCACAGACACGCCAGCTCAGCTTTGCCAGGTTCCATGCCTGGGCCACCTTAGCTTGAGGTCTCAGGAGTAGCCGAGAAGCTTAAAGACCTGGTAAGAGGAGGTGACATCCTTTCGTTTGTAGTTTGGGTTGCCAACACTCTGCACAGGAGCTGATCCCAGACTCGGGCCTTGGGTGTCTTCAGAACTCACTGTTAATCTCCATGGAAGCACAGGCAGTGAGGAGGCTTCCAGGCCATGGGGTCAGGCTGGGCTGGGGAAACTGAAGAACTCACCCCATGAGTAGCTCAAGCCAGCCAGGGGTCAGGGGCCTCCTTGGTTGCCGCCTTCCAGACAGATTCAAGCGCAAACAGGTGGGGGGCTGCCTCACAGCATCAGAAGCCTCTTCTCTCCTAGGGTCCTTCCACTCTCTGCCTTTCTTTATAGATTTCAAGGTGATGACAAAGAGAGAACAGCCTTAGCATTTGTTAATACCCATTTGACCCACAAAAGAAAATTCACCAGCATTTCGCAGCTTCTAATTTAAAAACCATTAGACCGTTCCGCTTGGCGGACCAGATCTAAATATTCTTAAAGGGGAGGTTTAATTTAATGATTACCTTAACAAGCCCCCTTTTAAAATGATGATCCGCCAAAATCTGGGGATTTGCTTTGGAATCTGATCCAATAAGTGGCTTTACAAAGAGGAGCAGAACAGAATCTGATTTGGTTCAGAACGCAGTGAAAATCATGGAAATTACTTTGCATATTTAATCACTGTGGAAACATGAGTACCGACTGCTTTCTAGAGATTACCTTCCGGGGGGCGGGGGGTGCTCCAGACTAGCAGCCAGCATGCCAAGCACTGATTTACAGGGAGTTAGTTGGGTTTTATAAAATACTGTGTTTCAGAGACTTTGACCTGCCCAGCCATGGACAGAATGGCACATGGTTCTCTTGGTGTGTGTGTGTAGATGCACATGCGTGCGTGCACAGATGTCAGTGCCCTGTGCTCACACATGTGGAAGCCAGAGGAATGTGTTAGGTGTCTCTTAGACCATTTTTCCCCCTTATTTTTCTGAGACAGGATCTCTCCCTGAGGAACTCTTCAGTTTTTGGTTAAACTGGCTGACCAAAGAGACTTAGTCTGTGCCCCTCCCAATGCCCGGCTTACAGACATGCGCAGCCTTTTATGTGTGTTCGAGGGATCAAATTCAGGGTCTCAAGCTTGTACAGCAACTGTTCTTATCTGCTGAGCCAGCTCCCCAGCCCCCAGCTCATTCGCCTTCTCCCTCTCTCCCTCTGTTTCTTTCAGAAGAATTGAAATAGTGGTATAAAAGCTAGCCTGGTGGAAAGAAACCAGAAGAGATGTCTCTTGGTGTTAAGAATGTTGGGTGGCCTCAACTTCCCTCCTTTTTATACCCAGAGGTTGGGAAGAAAGTACGAGGGATGAGGCCAACATGAAATCCTCTGGGTCTGTTGTCCAGAACTGTGGGCACACTATGGGTACTATGGAAGACAGTTGTCCTTCTATCTGTCCGCTTGTTCAGAGCAAGCAGAAAATTCCATCTCTCTCCATCCAAGCTTAGTGACAATAACTCTTCTGGAAGCTCTGCTCGGAGCCCACTGCTGACATGCCAGGGACACTTCACCTCTCCACATCTCCCTCTTCTCATTCGTTGATCATCCCCTCTGGGGTTCCTTAAGCTTTCACCCCCTCAGCCACAAGATATCCACTACACAGCCCACCCCCGCCCCCGCGCACCCCTGGTTACCAGGGGTGCAGGCTCCAGTTGGACTTTGTGACCAGCAAGACCGTGGAAGACACCTCTGACTAGCCTGGGTCTCCAGCCTGCAGGTGGCAGGTTGTAAGATTTCCCTATCTCCATAATCACAAGAGCCAATCCCTTTCCACAAATCATGTACATCCATGTGTGTGTGTGTGCCTTCATAAGTGTGTGTGAACAGGGCGTCATGCCTTTGTGGGCTTCCTTCCTGACCCACACCCTCTGTGGAAGGTCTGGGCATGTGTGCTGGAGGAATCAGAAAACAGTTGGAGATCTAAAAACCTGGGCAGAAGCGGGCACTGAAAGCCATCGCCGACTCCAGCAGCTGGCACTAGCTCCATTGTGCCCCCCACGCTAAGGCCAGCACCTGGGTGTCTGTGCACTCTGCAGAGGTGTGAACGGAGGGAGCAGCCGTGCGCTGTGCGTGATGAATGGTGCCTGGTGAGTGCAGGTGTGCGTGTGTGCTTGAGTTTGTGTGGTTCTAAAAGGGATGGTAGGGATGAGATGTGTAAGGAGCATGTGTGTATAAACAATGACCGTCACATACAAACACACAGGACCTGCCTCTGAGGTCATCTTCTCAAAGCAGAGCTCAGCGGTCCAGAGGAACAGTGAGCGTTCTTTCCAAACTGCTCATCACTTTTACTCTTCATGTGTGTTTGTTCACCTGTGTGTGTGTTACCTGTGTGAGTATGTGTACGTGTTCATATCTTTAAGTGTGTCTTCACATGTGTGAGTGTGTGTGTGTCACATGTGGGAGTGTGGGCATGCACGTGCCCCAGCCCATGTGTGGGGGTTCAAGGGCAACTTCAGCTGATGGTCCTCACTGTCCACCTTGTTTGAGGCAAGGTCTCTCATTATTCACCACTCTCAACACCAGGCTAGCTGGCCCATAAGCTTCCAGAAGAATCTCCTGTCGAGGCCTCAGTTCTCATCTGATGTGCGCTGGGATCACAGATGCCAGCCTACAGTGTCCAACTTTCATGTAGGCTCTGGGAAGCCAAACTTAGTTACCCACACGGATACAAGTGCTTTGTCCTCTGAGCCATCTCTCAGCCCTGCTTTTACTCTGTAAAAGCTAAAGAAGGCTTGAGTGACAAGGCAATGTGTCAATCAACCACAAAGCGGGAAGGGACCCGTTCTGCTTAATTTAGCACCTAGTGTCCCATGTGATTGGGCTGTGTACCCAGCCTCAGGTGTGTCCACTCCACACCTCCTCCCAGTGCCCAGGCCTCCTTGCTCTGACATGTTCTCCCAACCTGCCAAAGAGGATGTGCCCACAGCAGTGGAGCTCTGAGCCTCCTCAGCTAAATCCTTCCCTACTCCACCTTGCCCTGGGCCAGTGGAAAACCCCTTTCTCTCCCAGATCCAGACTGCCTCCAACACTGCTACTCGCAAGCTTTCGCCCAACAGGACTTACCAACCAGCTGTCCTCCAGGCACACCAGCCATCACGCTAGCACTGCATTCTCCAAACAGGAACTTCTTTTGGGCCTGTCGTCTGGAGTCCATCCACCAAGCCTGCTGCAAATCAGCCAGGAGTGGGGACAGGGTAAAATAAGACAGCATGGTTCCCACCCCAAGAACATCTGTCCCTTGGAAGGGTGGCTACCCTACAACACATCTGGGCTACACTCCACTCCTCTGGGTGGGCTCAATACCTGAGAAGCCATCCCAGTGTGCTTTGTGTCCCCACCGGGGATCTGCTGCTTTCTTTCCTCCATCACTGTTCCCAGCATGGCAGAATCACACCACTGTGTCCCCATAGTCTGTGCTTCCCCTTTGGACTAAATCCCTCACAGCACAGTCTTGCTCATCTGCAGGCCTTCAACCCCTTGCATACCATGGGGGCATATCCACACTCAGAAAATATCTGCAGAGTCCCTGGAACAGCCAGCTAGAGACAAGCTACCTTTGTTCAATGCCCGCCTCAGCACACAAGCAGTAGCCCTATAATTAGCGATCTTCTGCTCTGTGTGGGGTATTTATAAATATTATTTCACTTTCTTAACAATTTCACAAAGGAGGTATAGTGATCTTCCCGGAGTGAAGAGACCGTCAGAGGTTCAGTCAGTCTGTGACGGTCACAGAGCTGGAAGGAGTGAGTGATGAAGTCTGAACTCTGACTCGTCCAACAGGCTGTGTCTGCATTTTGAATTTGTGCTCCACAAGGCAGCTCAGGGCATCAACCAGGAACCTTGCCTGGCCTCCCGCTTGACCACTGTAAGAGATCTCCCCTGAAGATCCCCCTTCCTCCACCCCACCCGAACCTCTTCAGGGATGGCTGGCTGGGCTCAAAGTCTGAATTATGGAACTCAGTTGTCAATTACCCCAGGTGGCTGTGTAAAGGAATTACTGCCACAGTCATGGTGAAAAGGAAACTTTATTTTCACCACTTTCCAGTAAAAGCTAATTCAGAATAACTCCGTTTAACAGTTATTTTATGCTGCAATACTGAGGACCTCGGGGAGTCTTTTAGGGATTTTAAAGTCTCTTTATTTATAAATGATTCATGCTGCATTTTCAGAAAAACCTACAATTAGTGTGGGTAGCACTGAAGCTCCTTAGGGAAAGGTAAAAAAAAAAAAAAAAAAAAGAAGAAGAAGAAAAGAAAAGAAAGAAAAATAAAATATACATGCATGTGCTGCGCCCTTTCATCCATTGTTGTTTTGCAGTGGACTATTAAAGGAGACCTGAAGAGAAAGGCGATATTTTGTCTAACCTTTTAAATACATGCCCCGTTTGACAGTGTTTGTACAGTAGTTGTTCTAGTGATCTGTCCAGCCCACAAAATTCTTTTAATGCACGTTTCAGTTTGGCACGTGCTCCCGGGCCTACAGAAGCTTAAGAAACTCTGAGCTGCTAGGGCCAGAATGAACCTCAGGAGCGTGGAAATGAGCCTTCGGAGATGGCTGCGGGATCAGGAATCAGCCCCAGGGAGGGACAGAGAGCAAAGGACGGACTTTGGGCTTCAGCTCTAAAGCTATCAGGAAGGATTGTGCATGTGACAGAGTCCCTGGCCTCTTGTCCTGGGAGGTGGATCCCGCCCATCCATCTATGGGGCTTGGACATCTGCTTTGTGTCACATATAAGACAAAGCCTGGTTCCAAAAGGGTCTAGTCTATGGGAAAGATGACTGTGGAACTGGCCAGCAGTGGACAGGGGGACAGAGGCTACGTGTGAGAAGTTCAGCCAGCAGGATACAGGAGTTGGGCATGCTTCCTGGAGGAAGTGATACCCATGCTGTAAGGTGGAGTATGAGCAAGCAGAAAAGACCCAGGCTCAGGCTGGAGGCCACAGATATACAGGTATCTCATAGGTCAGGGCGAGCCTGGCCAGCACAGATCATGTCAGCAACTTTGCTGGGCTGGACGACATAGCCGCAAGGAGGGAGGGTGGCAGTGGCACTGGTATGTCTATAAAATAGGTCCCAGAGACTTATCCTGTCCCCACCACCATGCTTAGGCAAAACAACAGGAATCCGTCTATGATCCAGATAGCTAGCTAGCCCTTGAGGTCACCTCCATCGACGTCACCCAGCTTCTGGTACTGTGAGGAATAAATTTCTATAGTTTATAGGCTCCGTCCAGGGCCATGGTGTTTTGTTAGAGTGACCCAGACTGAAACACTCCCTGTCACGGCAGAAGTGCAGACAGACCATTTCACTGCAGGTTCTGAAATAGCTGTGATTTTCGGTGATGGGTGCAACCTTGGATGATGGGGGAAACTTTGGGTGATGAGTGTGACCCTGGGTGATGGGTGGGTGATGAGTGTGACCCTGGGTGGTGGGTGTGATCCCAGTGGTGGGTGTGAGCTTGTGTGGCGAGTGTGACCCTAGGTGGTGGATATGACCCTAGTGGTGGGTGCAACCGTGGGTGGGGGGTATGATCCTGGGTGGTAGGTGTGACCTTGAGTGTCAGCATGGGGGTGTGATGTGTTCAACCCAGTGTGGAGGCAGAAAGGTACTACGAACTGGCAATTCGTGCAAGAAGATTTTGGTAATTTGTGGCTCTTGTCTCACAATTTGTCATAGATCTATATACAAAACTCAAAACTATAAATCTTCTAGGGAGAAAAAAAATACACACAGGAGAAACTTTTTGTGACCTTGAGATAACTGAAGGCAAGATGCTAACATGCAAACAATTTACAACGTGGGCTCTGTCACACTAAGAACTTCTGTGCACAGAAACCACAGTTCAGGGAATGAAGAAAGACACAGCACGGGAGCAGATGCCTGCAGAGCCTGTGTCTGAGGAAGGACTTGCATTGAAAACATGAAGATTTCTCCAGTCTTTCTTTTTTTGTTTTTCCTTTTTAGTACAGGGGACAGAGCCCAGGGTCCTGCAATACATACTAGGCAAGTGCTCTACCACTGAGCTACACCCCCAGACGTCCAATCTTAGTAATAGGAAAACCAGAACCCTAACTTGGAAAACAAATGAGAGTGGACTGCCTGAGCAGACACTTCAGCAAGGAGATACAGACAGCCAACAAGCACACAACAAGATGTTACCTGTCCTACGGCAGCCGAGAGATACAAACGAAAATGGTGAGATGCACTTTACACCTAGGAAGGTGGCCAAAGCCTGCCACGCACAAGAGGACGGGAGCAGCAGTGACCTGTCCCTCGCTGCTGGGCATGCAGGATGGTAGCGTCGCTGGGGAAGACAGTTTGGCGGCTTCTTACACGACTCACGATCCTCGAACCATATGGAGTCATGCTCTCCAGTATTTGCTCGAAGGAACTGAAAATTTATGTCCACCCAAAAAACCTGTGTTTATAGCAGCTTTATTCATAACTGCCAAAACTTGGAAGCAACCAAGATGTCCTTCAGTGACTGAATGGGTAAATACAATGTGGTCCATTCAGACAATGGACTATTATTCAGCGTTAAAAAGAAATGAGCCATCACTCCATGAGAAGACATGGAGGATTTTAAACGCATGCTACTGAGGGAGGGGAGCCAATAGAGAAAGACTATTATGGGATGCTCCACCAGTGGACACAAATCATCATGCGTGTCCCTTAAACCCACAGAAAGTGCATTGCGGAAAGTGAATCCTGACGGCAACAGCTGCACACGTGAGCAAGAGTTCATGGATTGTGTTAATATCCGGTTGTCAACTTGACAGGGTTTATAATCACCATGGAAACAAATGTACGGGCATGTCTGTGAGAGATTTTCTAGATTGGGTTGAGATGGGACAGCCCACCCTAGCTGTGGGTAGTGCCATTCCATGAGCCAGGGGCACAGACTGAATAAAACAGAGAAAGTAAGCAGAGGTGTCCCAGCATCATTCTCCACTTCCTCACTGGGGCTGCAATGCAGCCAGCCAGCCTCCTGCCCTGTAGTCATGTCTTCCCACCTTGACACATGCCTCCTTGAAACTGTAAGCCAGAATAAACTTTCTCCTTCCTTAAGTCACTCCTTGTCAGGTTGGCAGGTGTTTTTTTTTTTTAATATTTTCTTTTTTTTATTATTTATTTGAGAGACAGAGATACAGAAATAGGCAGGTAGAAAGGGAGAATGGGTGTGTCAGGGCCTCCAGCCACTGCAAATGAACTCCAGATGCATGCGCCACCTTGTGCATCTGGCTTATGTGGGTCCCAGGGAGTCAAACCTGGGTCCTTTGGCTTTGCAGGCAAGCGCCTTAACTGCTAAACCATCTCTCCAGCGCCCCCCCCACACACATATTTTTTTTTTTTTAATCACAGCAATAGAAAGTAACTAAAGCAGATTTGTATCAAGTAGATCCTCTGGAAGGGCAGGTTGATAATAGGGGTGACTGTGACTCTGTCCACTCAGATTGGCTGTAAACCTAAAGCTGATGCAAAACACAAGACTTACTTTTACAACTAGCTAAAGACTTGAACAGATATTTATCCCAGAGGAAATACAAAGATGTCAGTGCTCACACCTCAACTCACAAGGGAGATGCCGTGCACATCTGTGTAGATGGCTAAAATGAAGGGTGAGTGTGTGGAGTGCTGACAAGAGTGTGGAGCAACTGGAACTTTCCCGTGCAGGTTGTGAGAAGATAAATGATACCCAATGAGCTCGTTGACAGCTCATTTCCCACGCAACCCAACATCTCCTTCTTAAGTACTTACTCAAATGTGTAAACCCAGTGTATCAGTTACTGTCTCATTGCTGGGACAAAATACCTGACCAGTCGCAGTTTGGGGAAGGAAAGGGTTTATTTGGCTTACAGTCCTGGAGCATAGAGTGCAACATGATGAAGAAAGCAGGGCCAGAGCAGACAGCCAGGCGTCACATCTCCACATCAGCAAGGAAGAAGGAGAGAGAGTGCGAACAGGAAATGGGGCTGGATTGTAATACCTCAAGGGCTGCCCAGTAATATACCTCCTCCAGCAAGGCTCTATCTTCTAGCCTTCCTGAACAGTGCCACCAACTACAGACCAAGTGTTCAAACACAGGAGCTCACGAGGGGCGTTTACATTCACACCGTCACGTGGAAGTTCATACAAATCACACAGAAGAACAGTTGTAGCAGCTTTTGCTATAATTACCAAAACCTGGACGTGACTCGCATATCTCTCACCCAGGAAACAAGCAGTGTTCATCCATATGTTAGAGTACCATTCATCAGTGAAAACGGAAACGCCGAACTGCTCATCCATGACAACACAGGTCACCCTTCAAAGTCATGTGTGGAGCTGGGAAAGATAGCTTCATGGTTCAAAGAACTTGTTGTGAACAACCTCAGGTCCCTAAAACCCACACCAGGGCAGATGCAGTACCATGCACGAATGTCACCCCAGTATGTCGGCAGCAATGGGAAGCAGAGCCAAGAGAATGCCCGAAGCTTTCAGGCCAGCTACTCTGTCATTCACAGCAGCCGACAGGAGAGACTCCATCTCAGACAGGGTGGAAGGAGAGCAAGACTGACACCCAAGGTTGTCCTCTGACCTCCACATCCATGCCATCACACACACACACACACACACACACACACACACACATTTATGCAAACTCAAACTCTTATAAGATCTCTTATACGACCTTCTTAAAAAAGCAGAACTGGGCTGGAGAGATGGCTTAGCGGTTAAGGCGCCTGCCTCCTAAGCCTAAGAACACTGGTTCCAATCTCCAGGTCCCACGTTTAGCCAGATGCAAAGTGATGCAAGGGCACAATGCCACACTTGCTCACAAGAGGGCACACATATCTGGATTTCGTTCACAGCTGCTGAGAGGCTGCTGGTGTGCTCATCTCTATCTGTCTTCCTCTTCCGCTCTCTCTGTGTCTCTCTCCAAAAAAAAAAAAAAAAAAAAAAAACAGAACTGTGGGGTTAGAAGAGACATCGGAGTGTGATGGGGCAGGCTGGAGAGGGCAGGAAGTTGGCCACGCGGCACAGGAAGATGTTTTCCCAGGACAGACCTTGTCCACATTCCTAGTGTAGGTGTCACACTCCATACACAGTGGTCAGCACCCCCAGAGCCACATCACCACGCGTGAATGCCTTACACCTTGATGTTGAACGAGGGGATGAAAAAAAGTCATTATTAATTTTTTTTAAATCCTTAGGAAGATGCCAAGCCATCTCTTTAATGAAACAGCCCTGTTCAAAAAATAAAAGGGAATTGAACCATTCTTTGAACACCACGGCCTTCCATTTTTAATACTGGAGTTCATATTGAAGGAAGCAATAATTTGTATAAAGATCAAAAATGCATCAAGATGATGTAGCATTTGAATTTTTTATAAGGTAGAGAGGTCCCATGTTCAGCTGGCACCTCTCTGTGCACACAAAGTGACAGGTGCGTTGGGTGCAACGCTGTGGTTAATTACAGGAATGGTGGCAGAGTAGTCACCCGGGCCAACTTTTTTTCTCCTTGTTTTCTAAGTTTTGTTCCCCAAACTTCCTTGTCAGAGAGTTGCATGGTGCTGATGCTTTCTCCCCTCACTCCCCAAGCCCCCCAAAAAAGCTCACAGCTCAGTCAATCAAGTGGGCGACACAACAGCCAACGTGGATTGCCTGATTTCTTCCCTCCTAAGCTGACAGAACCAAATGTTTATTTATTTATTTACTTACTAATAATTTATGCCCTGTCTCCTTCCAGAAAGAATGTGAGTGCCTCGCTGGATTTCTTGGCATCACTTCCAAAACACACAGGCATCTCAGGAAGAAAATAACCGCTGGAGAAGTGGCCTTTGGTTTCGTTCCAGAATCCATGGTCACGCGGTATTGCTTAATGAGCCCATTACTGCAGAATGTAAATAATGGGCAGTATGACCTGGCTGATGTGTGAAAGCAGCATTCTAAACACAAACCCCTCTGCAAGGCTGTCTGTCCAGAGACAGGAAGGTTAATTGGCCCAAAGACTTGACATGTTGGTAAAATAGTCACTTTCTTCCCTAAAAAGTCAATTAAACCAAGAAGTAGTTAGCAGCCATCAGGTGGCATCCGGGGACCAGCACTTCCCATGCAGAATTTCAACATCTTGGCTAGGCAGGTGTTGGGACTCCATAGGAAAACAGAGCTCAAGAGAGGGTGTGCAACTTGCCCACAATCACGGAGCTCATAAGACGCCGAGCTCTGACTGTGAGCTCCAGTCTTTCTTTTTTTTTTTATTTATTTATTTATTTGAGAGGTGGGGGAAAGGGAAAGAAGGGGAGGAGAAGAGAGAGAGGGGGAAGGAGGGAGTGAGGAGGAGGGAATGGGCATGCCAGGGCCTCTAGCCAGTGCAAATGAACTTCAGATGCATGTGCCACTATGTGTATCTGATTTACATGGGTCCTGGGGAATTGAACCTTAACTGCTAACGCCATCTCTCCAGCCCAGACTCTGGTCTTTCTAAATGCACAGCACATGCTCCTCTTGCTTTCCAAGTTACCACTGATATTTTGAGTCCAGCCCTCATGTCTGCTGCTGGTCTTCTGGGATGATCTAGTTAATTAATGCCATGTTGACCTCCTATGCTCGGTTTAGGGCATGACTGCAAGTAATGTTCATGGTCTCTGATGCTGAGCTAAGCTGTAAGGAGACGAAAGTTCAAAGTCAACAGTGAGATGACAATGCCACCCCAGGAACTGAGCAGAGTGGGTTCCTTGCAGCCAGGGGTTAGAATTCTGCTCCACTACCATGAGGGGTCCCTGGCCTGGCCCCCCTCCAGGTGGGACTTCTTCCTCAGGCATATAGGAACCTCAAGGCAGCAGATGCAGGAATCTCTACAAAAGAAGAAATGGGTCCATCTCCAAAGTGGTGAGACACCTTTCCTCTACACCCCAATGTCATGGTCCCCAGACTCACTGGAGCACATTGCACACAGTGGCTCACATACGCATTGCTAAAACACACGCTGTAAAGGGCCAGTGACGACCATAGGGGTTGTAGCAGAAAGCTGGTCCGTCTATTTTAATTCATTTCCCCTCTTGGACACCCAATGTGTTCAATACTTTACTCATTGCTATCACAAAATACCTGACAAGAACAATTGAAGAAGAGAAAAGTTCGCTTTAGCTCACAGTTTAAAGGTGTCTTCCACCAAGGTGGAGAAAGCGTGGCAGTGGGAATGTGAAGTGGATGGTCACATTGCATCCAGAGTTAGAAGGCAGAGAGAAAAGGACGCAAGGGAGACCTCAAGGCCCGCCCCCAGTCACTCACTTCCTCCACTAAGGCTCCACCTTCCAAGAGTTCCACAGTCTTCACAAGCAGCACCATCAGCTGGGGACCAACTCTTCAAGGGGCATGTCATATTCAAACTGTAACTGTTTGGAAGACAGTTTCCCAGCTTTTCTTACACGTCATATCCAACAATGCGACCAGCTTCTACCGAAAGACTATATCATATGACAGAAGGAATGCCACTTTCAGCCACTTTCAGGCACGTCCACACACATTTTTAGTGCTCTCTTGGTGTAACCCTAAAAGAGAAAATCCCACAGGAAGAAGAGATTTGGGTCACGCAATCACTACACAAAAGGCCACACTCAGGTCTAGGCATCATCTGCTCCAATTTTAGGGTTATTTGTCAGTGCGGCTGGCATTGGTTGCGCTAGCCAATTCACACGACCCAGCATGTTCTCTAAGGAGTCAACTGTCATAAGCACTATGTTGCAGGTCCTGTGCATCACGCGTGGTCGTGTTGGTAAGGGCCAGGGTCTACCATCACCAGGGGAACAGAGAGAAGATATTAAAGAACTGGACTGGCGAGGTGGCTTAGTGGTTAAGGCACTTGTCTGCAAAGCCAAGAGACCCCAGAACCCAAATAAGCCAGTTGCACAAGGTAGCACATGAGTCGGGAGTTCATTTGCAGCATCTGGAGGCCCTGGCATACCCATTCTCTCCTTCTCTCTCTCTCTCTCTCTCTCCATCTCTCTCAAATAAATGAATAAAAATAAAATATTTTTATAAAGAACTATGCTCAACCTTAAATTTTAATGATTATTGGACAGGCTATAGTCTTTGTGTGACCTTCAACAAGTCACTCCCAAATTCTGGTCACTCAAGTGGTTATATGCATGGATAGTGACAGAAACAGCTGTGCAGATGGTCCCCAGGATGGCTCCTCACTCACCAAAATAATTACTGCACAACATTTGCCATAATTCCTACCAAACAGGATTTTCATAACTCGGATCAAGAAGCCAATTAATATAACTCTTATTTATTGCGACTGCCTCACCATAAAATCCCAACAAATCAAGTCAACTCCCCAACCTCACTTGGATCCCCACGTTGCTCAGCCACATTCATTATACTATTATCATCACATTCATATTTTTTATTATTAATGATGCCAATACAATATTTATTCACTAGGAAATAGCTCCTGCTTAAGAGAGAACTCTCTGTAGTATGTGTTCCAAATGGTCTCAGGCTAAGTACACACTGGACACACAAGAACAACTCACTGAATTGCTACTTTATGCCACACCGTTTTGCACCCATTATTGCACAGTTCTGTTCATAACCCCGTCCCATCTTATAGACATGTATAGCAAGGTGCAGGAAGGTGGTATATCTTGTCCTATTAGTGAGCTTGCCATCTCTATGACAAGATACCTGATCTCAGTAACTTACAAGGAGGAAATGTTTGTTCTGGCCCAGGGTTTCAGCGCCTGATCCACTGGCTCCATCGTTTCTAGCCTGGGATGAGGTTGAATGCTATGGAGGGGGATCTGCAGTAGAGCAAAGCTGCCCAACCCAGGGACCCAGGGAGCAAAGGAAAAGAGAAGAAGAGGCAGGAAACTGAATCTGCCCTTCAAGGTCGTGGTCCTAACAACATCCTTCCTCCATCTAAACCCGTCTCCTAAAGTTTCCACTGTCCATCCCTAGAGGTCCAGTAAGCACCGATGGATTAATTCACATATAAGGTCAGGATCCAGTCACCTCCCAACTGGCCGCCTCTGAACTCTGCTGCACTGGGTGCCATGCCTTCAACACGTGAGCTTGGGGGCGGGGGACATAGATGTCCAAGTATCCCACATGCAGTCTGAGAGGAGCCAGATCTTCTGCCCAAGCAGTAGCCTTTGGTTTCATTCCAGAATCCTTGGAGTCACAGAGTGACGCATGAAAGTGATGGCTCATGTATCTTCAAGTACTGAAAAACAGACTCCAGGAAAGCAGTCCAGACTGGACGGGAGACTGTGTCACTGCCTGTAGTTGTGACTATTTGTTAACCTCCACCCCCATTCCTCACCCCCACACATGCACACTTATTCTCTAAATAAACACAAATTGCCAACATATTCCTTATGCTTTCCAGTGATCTGCTGTGGAAATCTGGTTCAAAAAGGTGGGCAAGGGCTGGAGTGATGGCTTAGCGGTTAAGGTGCTTGCCTGCAAAGCCTAAGGACCCAGGATTGATTACCTAGGACCCACGTAAGCCAGATGCTTACATGGTGGCACATGCATCTGGAGTTCCTTTGCAGTAGCTAGAGGCCCTGGAGCACCCATTCTCTCCCTCTAACTGCCTCTCTCTCAAATACATAAAAATAAAATTTTCAAGCCAGGCATGGTGGCGCATGCCTTTAATCCCAGCACTTGGGAGGCAGAGGTAGGAGGATCGCCATGAGTTCAAGGCCACCCTGAGACTACATAGTTAATTCCACGTCAGCCTAGACCAGAGTGAAACCCTACCTCGAAAAGCCAAAAAATAATAATAATAATAATAATAATAATAATAAATAAATAAAATAAAATTTTCTTTAAAATGAGCAAGATAGACAAGTTAATACACTTCCACACCAGTAACCTCAAGCTGCACATGACATCAAAAAGCACACACTAAAATGCTCTACAATTTCCCAAAAGAAGTAATGGAAAATCCCTTGGCATCTTTGTATTTAGCCACCAGGCGGCTCATATCATCTCTTCAGTACTTGACATACAAAGGAAACAAAAAGTAACCAACCAAAATGTCTTCAAGGTAAAATGCAGGGTGCCCAGTTACATGGGAACCTCAAATAAGCAATGAACAATTCTTGCTGCATAACTCTATCCTTAATACATGTGGTAGAAATTCAAGTTTAACCAGCATTTGCCTTTTTAGTGCTAAATCTGACAACTCTATCATCAAGATTAGAATTCTTCTATTCTCCCCAATGGTCCCTCCTTCCTTGTCCACTCCACTACCTCCTCCCTGTCTGTACCCAAGAAAGACAAGCTGTGAGCTCGACAAGTCAGGCTCTGGGCACACTCCTGACCTGACCCTGAGCAGTGGCCAGGCTACCTTGGTGGTCAGTAGACACGTGATTTTCTCTGCGGGTCCTAAACACCCAGCTCTGAGCACACTCCTGGCTCAATCCTGAGCAGTAGTCAGGCTACCTCAGTGGTCAGTGGAACACAAGATTTTCTCTGCGGGTCTTAAACACCCAGTTCTGGGTACACTCCTGGCTCAACCCTGAGCAGTGGCCAGGCTCTCTTGGTGGTCAGTAGACACATGATTCTCTCTGAGGTCCCACACATCCAACGGTGAGCAGGCAGAGCCAATTTGAGAGAGAGAGAAGCAGAGAGAGAGAGAGAGAGAGAATGGGCACGCCAGGGCCTCCAGCCA
Source organism: Orientallactaga sibirica (assembly GCA_036365145.1). Lineage (NCBI taxonomy): Eukaryota > Metazoa > Chordata > Mammalia > Rodentia > Dipodidae > Orientallactaga > Orientallactaga sibirica. The sequence continues at coordinate 11,656,176 of JAEOAD010000038.1, read as the reverse complement.
CTGCAAACTCTAGATACATGTACCACTTTGTGCATCTGGCTTATGTGGGTCCTGGGGAATCAAGCCTCGAACCGGGGTCCTTAGGCTTCACAGGCAAGTGTTTAACCACTAAGCCATCTCTCCAACCCCTTACTCAGCCTTTAAAAGGAAGGCAAGCCTGCCGGCGGTGGCAATGTGGATGATCCTTGAGTGCAGGATGCTGAGTGAATTGAGTCTTGCACACAAGGACAGCTCTCCATGATCCCACTTGAATGAAGATCAAAAATTCATAAATGCAAAGCTTTGAATGGTGGCTGCCTGAGGTGGAGAGGAGAGGTGGGGAGTCACTAATCAGGAGTACAAAGTTTCAGCTATTCAGGTCAGGTGAGTCCTAGAGATGTGCTAAAAAAAAAACAACAAAAAAAAAAAAACCACTATGCTCTTGTTGGAGAGATGGCTTAGCAGTTGAGGTGCTTGCCTGCAAAACCTAGGGACCACAGAACAATTCCCCAGTGCCTACGTTAGCCAGATGTGTAGGGTGGTGCATGAGTCTGGAGTTTGTTTGCAGTGGCTAGAGGCCCTGCTGTGCCCACTCTTCTCCTTCTCTCTGTCTCTCTCTAATAAATACATAGAATAAACTATTTTCAAATAATAAAAATTTAAGAACACTATGCTCACAGAGGACAGTACCATATCACACACTGAAAACTTGTCAGAGGGCAGACCGCCTGTTAAGTACTATCTCAATAAAATGAAACACACAAAACAGAAAACACGGTCCAGGGATGGTGAAGCATGCTTGGCATTTCAACAGTCAAAAGGCAGAGGCAGGAAGATGACATGTTCCAGGCCCACTGGTGCTATGTAGTGATTTCAAGACCCGCCTTAAGGCAGAATGGGCTGGAGAGAGAGCAAAATGCACAAGGCCCTGAGTTTAGATCACACAATAATGAGGCGACCTCAGCCCACATGCTATGAACACATGTACACACAAGCACATATATCATACACGTCCACATACAGTAACTGAAACGATGAAAAACTGACCAGTGTTCTGGGCAGAAAAGCTTATATCAAAACTAAGCCAGTGCTTATCACACCCAAAACGTGAGAAAAGGCGATGCGGATGAGGAGAGCCACTATGTAGAAAGGGGAATAATAAAAAAGGTGATGCGGACGAGGAGAGCCACTATGTAGAAAGGGGAATAATAAAAGGCCAGTTAGTGAGTTATTTAAACGCTTTTTACATCATGGCCTCCCGCATATACAACGCGACTTTGAAACATGGTTCACGTCTCCAGATGGAGCAGCCCCTGGCCGCTCCGTTCCCTCGCTGCCCTGCATGTATCTTAGAAATCTCACAGATAATAAAGCAGCCTGGCCAATAACAGAGTTGCCAGGGTCTCACCAGGCAGTGAAGAAAAAATATCATATATATACCAGAGTTGGAAGTACCTGTCCACCCCAAACTCCCAAATTCCTGCTAGTGTTCTCTAATATCTTAGGAATTCTAGAATAATGAAAACACGACACAACGCAAGCCAGCACGGGGCATCAATGTGACATAAGCCAATGCCGAAGGATTCGTTATCACCAAGCCTGTCAGAAATGCAGGTGGAGCTCTTGTTCCCACCACAGTGCTACGCTCAGGGTTTGGGAATTAAATCTGAAATAATGATGGCTGTCAACAAGCAAAAGAGCTCCCCTTACCTTAGACACCCACCTTTCCTAATGGCATCCACGGTGGGTCATAGTGTCTGCAAGATTTAAAACCAGCTCATGACACTTTGAACGCCAGCATTTTTGTAACCTGCCAGTGACCCCATATGGATGTGGTGCCACCGCTGTTTGTAGCTGTGATGCAAACTGTGTAGCAGCCAGATAGTCAAGCACAAGCTGAAATTATAGGATGCAGCATTTTTTCCATATAAAGGACCCCTAAAAGTATTGCATGAAAGTACCCCCAGGTTATGTGAAACAAGGTGTATGTGAAACAAATGGATGTCCTGTTTGGGCATAAGACGTCTCATACACATATGAAAATATTCCAAAATTTAAAAATGATCTGGAGTTCCAAACTTCTAGTCCCAAGCATTTAGATAAAGGATACTCAACCTGTATCACAGTATTTCTTATGCTTGTTTTCAGGGTGTCTTTGATTCTTATGAATCAGCAATTTGGGGACCAGTGAAGAGGTTCCTCTAGAATTCACTCCTCAGCAAACAGAGCCATGTCTTCCTGCAGCAGGTCCCCGAAGGCAACTCCAAGGCTTTGCTCCCTGATCCCTGAATTCATACATTACTGGTCTGCCAGTCATCCTAATGTCACCAGAAGCCAGCTGGTCACCATAGAAGATCCAAGATTGCTGACTTTAGTCTTACAGAGAAGCAATTTGGGGATGTTAGCAATGGGAGCATGCTTTGAAATCAATACCCATCTATTAATTGTCACAGAAGATGTGTGAGCTCTGCAACTTTGAATGATGTTGATTGGCATGTGACTGTGGCAGCACAGGACTTAGTCAGGAGAGGGGTGGTGACCCATAACAGCTGGTAGTCAGGTATGAGGAAGAGGAGGGAAAGGAGGAAGAGAGGGCTGGGGAAATGGTGCAGTGGGTAAAGCGTTTGTTGCCGCAAGAATCAAGAACCTGAATTCCCATCCCCAGAACCCACAGGAAGCAAGATGCAGTAGGGTGTACCTATAACTCCAGCACTCCTGCAGTGAGACGGGAGGCCGAGACAAGAGGATCCCTAGATGCTTTCAAATGCAGCAGCACACAGCAAGAGACCCTTCCTCAAACATGGAAGAAGGAGAAAATCAACACCCAAAGTTGTCTTCTGACCTCCACGTATGTACCATGGCATGCACCTACATTCACATACATGAACATGCATGGCTTAGTGGTTAAAGCACTTGCCTGAGAAGCCGAAGGACCAATGTTTGACTCTCCAGGTCCCACGTAAGCCACACGCACAAGATGATGCAAGCGCACACGGCTGCCCATGCCAACTAGGTGGCAATGCATCTGGAGTTCAATAACAGTGGCTGGAGGCCCTGGAATGCCAATTCTCTCTCTCTCTCTCTCTCTCTCTGTCTCCCTTACTCTCGCTCTCTCACATAAAAAAATAAAAGGCCAGTCTGTTGGGTTTGCCTCAGAAATAAAAAAAGAAATGAATAGAAACAGGAGGAACAGGGAAGAGATGGAAAGAAATGAATAGAAATACAGGAGGGGGCTGGAGAGATTGCTTAGTGGTTAAGGCATTTGCCTGCAAAGCCAAAGGATCCCAGTTCGATTCTCTAGGACCCATATAAGCCAGATGCACAAGGGGGCGCATGCATCTGGAGTTCGTTTGCAGTGGCTGGAGGACCTGGCTTTCCTCTCTCTCTCCCTCTCTCTCTCTCTCTCTCTCTCTCTCTCTCTCTGCTTCTTTGTCTCTCTGCCTCTTTCTCTCTCTCAAATAAATAAATAAAATAATAAAATGTATATTTTTAAAAAAAGAAATAGAGGAGGAACAGGAAAGAGATGGAGCAGAGAGCGAAGTGGTGAGCAGGGAGGTAGGGAAGGAGAGAAGAAGGGAAAGAGAGAGAGAACAGGGAGTAGCTCAAAGATGCAGGATTACTAACAGTTTATACTCATGGGAGTCACCACCCCTAATGTAGTCTCCCCACCAACCACATGTACTGCATACTTTTACACATGGTTGTTTTTTATTATTTGAGAGATAGAGAGAAAGAGAGAGAGAATGGGCACACCAGCGGCCTCTCAGCCTCTGCGAACAAACTCCAGACGCATGCGCCCCCTTGTTGGCAAGTGTGGCATTGCGCCCTTACATCACTTTTTGCGTCTGGCTAAACATGGGACCTGGAGATTCAAACAGGTGTTCTTGGGCTTGGCAGGCAGGAGTCTTAACCACTAAGCCATCTCTCCAGCCTGGTTTTTAAATAATGAAAGTGAGGCTCAGAGGGACGGAGGGGCTGGCCAAGAGCTATCCAGTTGGAAATGCACCCACCCCATGCTGCCCATGGGACTGTGATGGCTCATTGAACATCTCCCCCCCGTCCCTGTGAGGGTGATTTTTTTTGTTTGGCTACAGTCAGGCCTGATGGCCTTCATTTGTCTCTGGTTTATGTTTCCTCACCCCACATCCCATGAACACACCTGGACAGTCTGGGAGTGGCTGGCCGAATGAGATCCTCTAAGGTGAGCGTGATAGAAGGCATCCCAGCTCACCCACATAGCTGAGATGCACAGAGTGGGGACTGACAACCAGGGTGCTGCCGAGGGGCCTGCATCTGTGCCCGGGCTTCCTAACACAGTGCCCAGGCACACTGAAAGATTCACTTACACCTCTAGTGACAGGTAGAGCAAAGTCAAAGAGCCAGCAGGGCCACAATCTGAATAGGCTCCGGGAAGATGTCCACCTTCTTCCAGCATCTGGTGGTCACCATTCTCTAGGCACGTGTGGTATCTGTGACATACCCCCATCCTCTCATGACTGCCCTCTCCCTGGGCCTCTTCTTAGGACATGGGTCATGGGAGTGCATTTCCCAGTTCTGTTTGTTTGTTTGTTTGTTTGTTTGTTTGTTTGTTTGTTTGTTTTTGGAGGTAGGGTCTCACTCTGGCCCAGGCTGACCTGGAATTAACTATGTAGTCTAAGGTGGCCTTGAACTCATGGCAATCCTCCTGCCTCTGCCTCCCAAGTGCTGGGATTAAAGAAAGGCGTGCACCACCATGCCTGGCTTCCTTTCCCAGTTCTTAATTAATTGCATCTTCAATGACTTTATTTTCACAGAAGGTCATATTATAAGGCCCTGGGTGGAAATGAACTTGTGTGTGTGTGTGTGTGTGTGTGTGTGTGTGTGTGTGTGTCAGGGCAGGGGACCTTCTATATATTCTCAGGTTCATCCTTGGTAAAAGGTGTCTTTTTGCATGTGGATATGATGTGCATGCATGCATGTTTGTATGTGTGTAGACACGTGTGTGTGCCTTCAGCTGCCTTCTTCAGTCACTCTACATCTTGTTTTCATGAGACAAAGTCATTCTGTGAACTTGGAACTCACTAAATCAGCTAGACTTAGCAAACCAGTAAGTCCTAGGTATCCCCCTGTCTCTACTTCTCCAGGGCTGTGAATGCAGGTGTGCCACAGGCCCAGCTTTATATGTGGGTACTGGAGAGTCTGAACTCAGGTCCTCATGGTTGTATAGTAAGTACTTAGCCCATGAGTCATCTCCCCAGCCTGTGAAAGAGATCCGAAATGGGCAAAAATAGTTTACAAGTTAGGGGCTCTCAATGCCCGGAAACACCCCACAATGTAGACAAAATGCAGAGCAGGTACCGCTCCAGACTTTTGTTACCAACACCCCAGGAAAGAGGCTAGGGCCTTGAAGCCCTGTGGGGAAGCAAAACACCAACCTATTTCTGTGCACCCTGGCCTCAGAGCTTTCCACTCTGCCTCCGCACCTTCCCAGAGTCTGTGCTTGTCAGCTCATCTTTACATCCTTCCTTCCACTGCAGAAACTCTGCAAGGCCCCAAACAAGACCTGCAAGGCGCTCATCTTTCATCTGCACAACACACAGTCATTTTGCTTGTCATCTGCTTTAAATGCCATGATATGATTTCTGATAAATTTTCAACGTTTGCAGCTTCTGTCAAGATGGAGGGAAAAGCCCAGTAGGAAGTGAGGAGAGAAGAGGAAAGGGGAAGAGAGGAGAAGAGGGGAGGAGAAGAAGAGAGGAGAGAAGTAGAGAGGGAAGGAGGCAGCAAACTCACTGGGCTCAGATCTCCAAGGCATGGAGACACCATCTCCAAAACTATCTCAGGAAGGGAACCCTACACAGTTCCACCAGTTTCTAGAAAAACACCATGCCACTGAAGTAGGGAAAGGCACACAGCTGCCTCTCCACTGTGCCTGGGAATTAATTCCTTGAAATGGAAACAAATCAGCAAATCAGGCATCTGTGCCCTCTCACAGATGAGCATTACTTATACGGGAAGGTGTGACCCTTGCTGGAAAAGGCACGGAGGTCCCTGGGCAGAGTTTAAATGCAACCCTTGCCTACTATTGCCATCCATTTCTTACAGGGATGGAACAGGTTATAAATCCAATATCTAGCACTCAGAGAAGGATCAGGAAAAAAAGTGCATGTGGCAGCACTCACATCTAACTTTGCAAAAGTGTGCATGTGTGCATGAATGTGCACACAGGTGTGTGTGTATGTGTGTGTGCGCACAGGCATGTGTGTGCACACATATACCCATACGTATTTGGGGGGAGCAATTCTTAATCCTCCACACCATACACCAATGTCACATTTTAATGTGATATCATGTCCAATGCATATTCATGAAATAGAATCTTGGCAGTGGCACAAGAAAAGTGGGATGAAGTGTGTTTGGCGGAGTGCGTCACGTTTCCAGGCCAGCGGATTTTTTGATTAAAGTCCCTTATCCATTTTATCATGCATATCCACTCTCTGATTAAAGTGATCTGGGGCTGACACTCACAATGTCAGTATGCACTGAGACCCTTCACACAAAACATGGTTGGAATTTATATCCTTAAAAAAAAAAAACCCTGTACACCCAACAACGAACCCAAACCGGGGCAGTGTTCCTCTGAATCCAAGTCTCCCTTCGATACGCCACTCCACCTGTCCCATAGTGCAAAGAGTTCGCATTCAGAATACCAATCAGTGTCCAACTTCAGATACTAAATGTTACGGCTTTTTTTTTTTAAGTTAATTTCCTTTTTTTCTGATTTTTTTTTTTTTATCAAATGTTTCCACTTGAGGAAAATATCAGCAGGAACTCCCAAAGCAGAATATAAATAATGAATTTCCCCAGATGCTGGCCTTCCACACAGCATGTCAACATGTCCCATTTTCCCTAAGCTTGTCACATAGCTTTACGGAGAGTAGTCTTGCCATCAGCTATGAAAAGAAGCACCAGGACCATGGGGACATAGATCACACACTCGTGAGGCCTTAGTTGGGGTGGACTAGGCAGGACAGCCCCAGACTCCTACCAGAGCTGGCTGGCACCATCTTCAGAATGAAGGCTAGCAAGATCAGTGGCTAAAGTAGGTGACAGGCCATTTCAAGTGAGGTGAGATCAAGTACAGGAGTTCAGAGAATTGGGAAAGAGAGATCCGCTTTGGGGAGGGGAGTTTGATAAGTAGGATCTAGAATCCCAGGTGGTCCTTCTGGAACAGGGAGGAAAAAGCCTGCCTTGAGGGCCTGGCTGAGCTAGAACTGTGCTCCGTGCAAACAGGAGGAGACTGACTGAACACAGAAGCCTGCTTCAATGACCCAAAGAGACAGCGTGTTCTCCAGCTCAGAGCTGACTCTGCTCTAAATGGGCCACAATCCACCTCAGAAATCACACAGTTGGGTTTAACTTCTGGGATCCCTCAGGAATCTGCTCTTCTGGTCCTCTGTATCTTGTTCCAGAGCCAGGAGGTAGACCCAAAGAGCAGCCCCCTCCCCAGCAGCCACAGTCAGGTCTGGAGGCACCACATGCATTCTCTCGTGTACCGACCCCTCTAGAGCCCTCGTCCCGCACACAGGGGGACAGCAGCAGCCGTTTATCACTACCCCTGTGAGCTCGAAGACCTGAGGCTAGGACTGCCTTGTTCCCAATTCTCCAACATTCCAGTGCTGGAATATTCCCCAGGAAGGGACCTTGGCTTGGGCTAGTGATTAAGCAAATGCATGCATGAATTAGTAAATCCACACTTCCTATGCCACCTCCTTTCCTCTCTAGCTCACCCTGGCTCCATAGTGATGCTTGGAAGGCAGGTTCAGAAGGTTGAGTGTTCAGAGCAGTACATGAGGACCGGAAGAGAACAGCCACCCACCCAGAAAGGGGCAGGACCAGGACCACACCAACTCAGATATGGCCTTAGTTGAAAATGACCAGTAGCCGGGCGTGGTGGCGCACGCCTTTAATCCCAGCACTCGGGAGGCAGAGGTAGGAGGATCGCAGTGAGTTCAAGGCCACCCTGAGACTACATAATTAATTCCAAGTCAGCCTGGGCCAGAGTGAGACCCTACCTCGAAAAAAAAAAAAAAAAAAAAAAAAGAAAAGAAAAAGAAAAAAGAAAGAAAGAAAGAAAGAAAGAAAAAGAAAATGATTAGTAGCCCTGGAAGGAGTCAGAACCTTTAATTTATGGAACCATCCAGTGACCACTGGAACCATAGGGCCAGGCCCTATGATTGTCACAGAGAAGCAGATTTTTAAAATAAGGATAAAAAAATGATAGTGATAGATGATAGATAGATAGATGAATAGATGATAGAGACATGATAGATAGATCAATCAGAGAAAGAAGTATGAACAATATATAGATAGATGATCATTGAGTTGCTGAGTTGCCAGTTTTTTTAATTCATTAAAACTTAAAAATAAATTGCAAGTGTCACTTATTGTTACACTTCATAAGGGATTTTTCTTCTCTTATTTTTTTAATTTTTTTATTTGAGAGAGAGAGAGAGGCAGGCAGAGGGGGAGAGAGAGAGAGAGCAAATGGGCACGCCCGGTCCTCCAGCCACTGCAAACAAACTCCAGACTCATGCACCACCTTGTACCCCTGGCTTATGTGGGGAATCGAACCGAGGTCCTTTGGCTTTGCAGGCAAATAGCTTAACTGCTGAGCCCTCTCTCCAACCCTCTTCCCTTATTCTTAAATTGCCTCACAGATACAATTCTGACTCCAGGCTACATTGATGGCTCAGTTGGTAAGGTACATGCTTAGAAGCATGAAGACAAGAATTTGATCCCCAGAATCCATGCCAAAAAAGGGAGTGGGTATAAATGTGAACAGACAGATCCCTGGAACTTCCTGGCCAGCCAGACTAGCCTATTTGGTGAGTTTCAGGCTCAAAAAAGGGGGACAGGGTCTGTGAAATGACGCCCAAGGTTGTCCTCTGGCCTCCAAATGCACACCCACACACCTTCACGTGCATAAAGGCACGCAAATGCATATAAATGTCAACTCATCATATAGCCTCCCGCCCTCCTTAACTCTGCAGAAGAAAGGCCTTTTCCCATCAAAATTCTGGAACAGGGTGTGTGTCAGAATAAAGCCCAGCTCTAAAATAAAGACACGAGGCTTCCTACAAACTCTTCCCCCTTGATATTTTTTTTTTTTTTTTTTTTTCTTTTTGGTTTTTGAGATAGGGTCTCACTCTAGCTCAGGCTGACCTGGAATTCACTATGTAGTCTCAGGGTGGCCTCGAACTCACTGCAATCTTCCTACCTCTGCCTCCCAAGTGCTGGGATTAAAGGCGTGCACCACCACGCCCGGCCCCCTTGATATTCTTGCAGGCACACTGAGCTGAGGAAGGAGCCCTGGCCTACACTGTCCTTGGGCCATCAGGAGGGACAGCAGAGGGCAATTCCCCATCCCCATGCCCACACTGGCCAGAGCAGCAGATGAGTCTCCAGCACTCGGCCACTTTCTTTTCTTGTTTTTTTTTCTTGTTTTTTGTTTGTTTGTTTGTTTTTTTGTTTGTTTTTTTGAGGTAGGGTATTGCTCTAGCCCAGGCTGACCTGGAATTCACTATGTAGTTATGCAGTCACAGGGTGGCCTTGAACTCACAGCAATCCTCCTACCTCTGCCTCCCAAGTGCTGGGATTAAAGGCATGTGCCACTACGCCCAGCTCGGCCACTTTCTTAATCAGGATGTGCCCAGGTCCGGGCTGAAGTTAGCATTCTACCCCCAAACCCCAAATAATAGTGAGTAGGGTCAGCTAGGAGGCCAAAACTACACTTCTCCTCTGAAAACCCTGGTAGATGCAGGCTGCCTGCTGCTGTGCGGCCTTGGAGCGGTCTCTTGCCTTCCTGAGGCCCTCGGAGGCTCCCCAGCTGAGCTGCTGTGAGACTGCTCTCTGAGCACTCCCCTCACTCTGAGCATGCCTGGTGTTTTCTAACCCCCCACCCCAAGTCTCCATTCAACAAAACCACAGCCTGCTGGGCCCTGGGGGCAGCAACCTATGCCAAGCTCCAAAGCCAAAAGAACCAGGGGAATTCCAACAGCGTCGGCTTACAGAGTCTGCATGCAAGTGACTCAACCAGAAAAACAGCAGCCAGATGGAGACAGAGCTCATTTGCAAGAACACAGGACCCCAATAGCCTTATGTCCCTTCCCCGTGCCCTTTTCCTACTGCCATATGTCAGCGTCTACTGAAGAAGGAAGGGAGGGAGGAAGGGATGGTTGAGGGAGAGATATAGGGAGGTAGAGGGCAAAGGAGGTATAAATGGAAGGAGAGAGGAAAGAAAGGAGGAAGAGAAAGAGGGAAGGAGGAAGAGGAAGGGATAGATAGATAGATGAGAGGGAAGGAGGGATGATGGAGGGAGAGATTTAGGGAGGGAGAGTGCAAGATGGAAGGAGAGAAGAATACAGGGTGGGAGGCTATCCTTGCCTGAAGTTAGACCTGGGAGAAGTCTTAGGCATGTCAACTGAATGTGTTGAGGGGTACAGGGATCAGGAGGGCCCTAGAGGGGTACCTAGCTCCAGTGTCAGGCTTGTAGAGGCAGAAACCAAGAAGAAAGGGGAGGCTGGGGTAAGAAGGATGTTAGGGTCTATTCTTTGCAGAGTACCACTTATCGTCAGGATTGGAAACTGTACTGGTATTTTAATCCTTTTCTAATTTGATCTTTTCTCTTTCTCACACCCACTCAGAACCCCACTGAGATCTGTCTTCTGCATCCTCCAACTTTAACCTGGGCTGAAACTCCATCCTGGAGAAGAGAGGAAGGAGGGAAGACATGAAGGAAGGATGGAGGGAAGAGAGAAGGAGAACACAAAATTGAGAAGGACTTAAAGCTCTCGTGAGCCCATAGCACTTCCCAGACTGCCCCTCCGATGCGTCTCACTCCCCTGGTCCATATGTAGCTCCCTTCACACATTGCTCTACACAGAGCTCCTAGGTCCAAGCACGTGTCCTGCTGCTGTCCCTCAAATGTCCCTCACATTTTTCTCCCTTTATGCCCACACATCACCTCTGTCAGTGACCCTTTCATGAAGTCACCTCTCTCCCACTGGTCCAAGGTAGATAAGCCCACAGGTGGAAGGGACGTGCTTCCTGGGACCGAAGAACCTCTGTCATCTGGACCAGTCCTTCCATGGTCAGGAAGCACAGGGATGCTGCCACCGGGTGAGATGGAGCAAACATGATGCCGGTTTGCAGAATATACTAGCAGGTACCTGATTTCCCGAGTGAGGGCATTGACCTGTCTGTCTCATACACTATAAGGGAAGAAGAGGAAAAAAAAAATCACATTGAGTCCTCTAGGGAGCAAGTATAGTCCTGACCATAATTTTGTTTTACACATAAAGAAACTGGGGCTGGAAAGATGGCTCAGTGGTTAAGCGCTTGCCTGTGAAACCTAAGGACCCCAGTTCGAGGCTTGACTCCCCAGGACTCACGTAAGCCAGATGCACAAAGTGGTGCGTGCATCTGGAGTTCGTTTGCAGTGGCTGGAGGCCCTGGCACATCCATTCTCTCTCTATCTCTTTGCCTCTTTCTCTCTGTCACTCTGAAAGAGGAAAAGAAAGAAAGAAAGAAAGAAAGAAAGAAAGAAAGAAAGAAAGAAAGAAACTGAATCACAGCGACATTGACGAAGGTCACAGGACAGCTGGGCCCCAAGACCTTTCTGTTTTGACATCTCACCCAAGTCCATTGTCTCTTGATTTCCACAACCACTTTTTCTAATATTTTACTTTTATTTATTTCTGAGAGAGAGAGAGAGATTGAAAGTGGGTGCACCAGGGCCTCTAGCTACTGCAAACGAACTCTAGATGCATGCACTGCCATGTGCACCTGGCTTATGTGGGTTCTGGAGAAGTGAACCTTGGTCCTTAGGCTTTGCAGGCAAGCACCTTAACCACTAAGCCATCACTCCAGCCCTCCAACCACTTTTGAGACCGATTCCTGTTTATAGATATAAGAACTAAGGCACAGAGAGATCAAACAGCTTACCAAAAACTGCCCAGCTAGGCAGCAGCGTCTCTGGAAACTCAGACTGGCAGGCCAGGAACCGGAAGTGACGGGGTTCAAACTCCCATTATGGACCATTATGCCTTTTGCAAACAGAGTCGGCATGCATCACTAATTTCCACTTTAGCTTCTTCCTCTAGTTGCCAGTGACTCCAATAATGTCATAACAGCAAAAAGAGAGAGAGAGAGAGAAAAAACTCACGCTGCCAGCTCTGAGAGTTAGACATACATACAGAGCCTCGCTTTCACACCTTTTTTGACATTTGCGCTGCTTAATTAAGGAGGCGACTGGCTGCCACAGCAGGCTTCTTGTTTGTTCCACGGCAGCAGGAGGCGCCAGAAAAGGTCCTTCAAGGACCCCAAAGTGGTCACAAGGGCTTAGAGAGGCTTGAGCCCCCAGAATTGCTGTAAGAAGCCAGCTCCCTTAGCAAGCCAGGAGGCAGACAGACAGAGACACCATCGTGTGGGGCCAGAAGAAGTCTGAAGTGGCAAGAGGACCATGGGTACTGGACAGAGCCGACTTGAGCAAATGCTATAGATGGTCTGAGAACGTATTCTGACTGCTCAGTGTTGGCTAAGAACCTTTCTCAAATAAATACATCACCTCCCTAAGTCACCCAGCTTCACTGGAACCAACCTATACAACATGGTGAGCTGAGGCAGCCCCGAGTCACATTTCAAGAAAGCCCTTCCTCCTTGCGTGGCTGTGGACCTGTCCATTCTCATGTGTCCTCTTAGGGTCTCCCCTGGTGTGAGTCTATGTTCCAATTCCTCTACTTAGGACACCAATCCTAAAGGATTGGGGCCACTGGGTGACCTCATTCAACGTAATTCACTCTTCGCAGACCCAGTTCCCACATCCACTCACAGCTGAGTACCAGGGTGAGGGCTGCACCTGGGGGATCTTGGAGGGACACGAGTCAGCTGGACACTGGGAAGCAAGCTCACCCCCTTGGCACGAGATTCCTTTAGTCTTAGCACCCTGGTCCAGCTTATGCTAACCCATCCCGTCCTATCACCGAGCAGTCACTATGGAGAGGTGAGCAAGGATTCGGCCAGATGCCACAGAGACAAAGCTGAGCCACTATCTGTCCCTCCAGTAGCTGGCAGTGTCCCATAATGTCATTTACATTCATGAGTCACCGTTGACAGCCTCCACGGCATTCAATTCTTCCAGTACCCTTGGCCGAAGGTTCTCGAATTATTCTTGTATTTTTTAGCTATGGAGACTGAAGCCCAAAAGCCGTGTAAGGCACCAGATTGCAGTGAGCATGGGTTGGAGCTGAATTCTAGAGTTCTGATCTCCAGTCCAGAGCATTCCTCAGTCTGGAATGTTCATCCTGCAGCTGTAAATTTTGTTCATCTGTTCAGCATGGTTCTATGGAATGCCTGATTTGTGTAGAATGTCTACGAGCAAACATAAAAACCAGAAGATGGCCAGGCGTGGTGGCGCATGGCATTAATCCCAGCACTCGGGAGGCAGAGGTAGGAGGATTACAGTGAGTTCAAGGCCACCCTGAGACTACATAGTGAATTCCAAGTCCACCTGGGCCAGAGTGAGACCCTACATTGAAAAACCAAAAAAGGGCTGGAAAGATGGTTTAGCGGTTAAGGCACCTGCCTCCTAAGCCTAAGAACGCTGGTTCCAATCATCTCCAGGTCCCACGTTTAGCCAGATGCAGTGACGCAAGGGCGCAATGCTGCACTTGACCACAAGGGGGCGCACGCATCTGGATTTCGTTCACAGCAGCTGAAAGACTGCTGGCATGCCCATCTCTATCTGTCTTCCTCTCCTTCTCTGTCTGTCTCTCTCCAAAAAAATTTTTTTAAATAAACAAGTGATGGATGAAACTATGAAGTGGACAGTGTTCATTCTTGGAAGTGGCACAGTCCTTCAGGGCACAAACATCCCTTCATTCAACCCTTCCCTTTGCCATCAGGGCCACATAGACCTAGGACTTAATACAGATATTGCACGTGTTTGTTTATCATCCATAGACACTTGTGGCTCCCCGTGGGAAAGATGCCAGGGATGCTGTAAGACACCAAAGGCACACAGTCTCTGCCTTCAGGAAGCTGAGAATCCAGGGGCAGGCTCCACAAGCCATGGTCTGTGGGGGTGTATCCCATCAGCCACCTGTGGCCACCTGAGAGTTATCTTCCATTTCAAATGTTGAAAAAATTAAAAGTACGGGCCTGGAGAGATGGCTTAGCGGCTAAGGCGCCTGCCTGCTAAGCCTAAGAACGCTGGTTCCAATCTCCAGCAGTTCCAATCTCCAGGTCCCACATTTAGCCAGATGCAAAGTGAAGCAAGGGCGCAATGCCACACTTGCCCACAAGGGGGCGCACACATCTGGATTTCATTCACAGCAACTGAGAGACTGCTGGTGCGCCCATCTCTATCTGTCTCCCTCTCCCTTTCTGTCTGTCTGTCTCTCTGTGTCTCTCTCCAAAAATAAATAATAATAATAATTTTTAAAAAATTTTTAAATTAAAAGTACAGTAGCATTTCCTGTCTCATGAAACTTATATGAATTTCAAACTTTGATAATAAAGTTTTATTAGAACACAGTTATGCATCTTCAGATTATCTACTGCTGCTTTCATGGTCGACAGTGAGGTTGAAAAGTGTGGGCACAGGCCAGAATGACTCACAGTACCTGAAACTTTTACCTTCTGGCCCTTTAGTGAAAAAAACTTGCCAATATCTGGTTAACGGAAAATGACTCAGAAAGAGAAATGAGAGACAGAGGCTTGAGAGGTGGCTCAGCAGGTCAAGTACTTGCCACACAAGCATGAGGACCCACACGCCCACAGAAAAATGTCAGTGATGGTGTCACAGGAGGATGGATCCCTGGGACTTGCTGACTAGCTAGTCTAGCCAAATCAGTGAGTCCCAGGTTCCATTAAGAGAATCGGTTTCAAAAAGTAAGATGGAGCCAGGCGTGGTGGCGCATGCCTTTAATCCCAGCACTCGGGAGGCAGAGGTAGGAGGATCGCCATGAATTTGAGGCCACCCTGAGACTACAGAGTGAATTCCAGGTCAGCCTGGGCTAGAGTGAGACCCTACCTCGAAAAACCAAAAATAAATAATAAATAATAAGGTGGATGGCTGGAAAGATAGCTTAGTGGTGAAATGCACTTCCTGGGCAAGCATGAGGGCCTAAGGGGATCTAAAATCACCTGAACTCGAATTTTCAGAACGGATATAAACAGCAGTGACCACTCTAGCGCCTATCTCCAGATCTGTTGGGAGCAGAGAGCAGAGAATCGCAGGGGTGCAGAAACAGCAAGCTCCAGCCAGCATCAGCGAGAGATTCCTTCACAAGCAAAAACAGGTGAGTGAGTGAGCGAGTGAGTGAGTGAGTGAGTGAGTGAGTGAGTGAGCGAGTGATAGAGGAGAACTCCAGACTTTCTCCTCTGTCAGTGGCAGGCAAGTGCATGGGGCACCACATCTGCACGTGTGTGTGCATATACCACACACACCACACATATACACACACATACACACACACACACACACACACATGCAAGGGGGAAAGTGAAAAACACTTAAGGAAGACAAGTCAATCTCTGGTCTTTACACCCATGCATACACATATGTGTGGTCACACACATATACTAAACACACATATACACATGCACACAAATGCAGAAAGAAAGAAAGAAAGAAAGAAAGAAAGAAAGAAAGAAAGAAAGAAAGAAAGAGGAAGGAAAGAAGGAAGGAAGGAAGGAAGGATGGAAGGAAGGAAGGAAGGAAGGAAGGAAGGAAGGAAGGATGGATGGATGGAGGGAGGAAGGAGGAAGGAAGGAAGAAAGAAAGAAAGAAAGAAAGAAAGAAAGAAAGAAAGAAAGAAAGAAAGAAAGAAAAGAGAGAAGGAGGAGGGAGGGAGCAAGGAAGGAAGGAAGGAAGGAAGGAAGGAGGAAGGAAGGGAGAGAGAAGGAAGGAAGGAAGAGGGAGGGAGGAAAGAAGGGAGGAAGGAAGGAAGGAAGGAAGGAAGGAAGGAAGGAAGGAAGGAAGGAAGGAAGGAAGGAAGGAAGGAGGGGAAGGAGGGAGGGGAGGGAGGGAAGGAAGGAAGGAAGGAAGGAAGGAAGGAAGGAAGGAAGGAAGGAAGGAAGGAAGGAAGGAAGGAAGGAAGGAAGATGAAAGATCATCCATAGTTACTGAGTGTGGGAGCTTGGGAACCATGGGCCACCTGTCACCTGTCTACTTAAGAAACACAAAATACAAATAACTCAGAAATTTGGAAACTCACACAAAACTTCTACTTGAGTGCTGGATGCTGGTTATCATAGTGTGTAAGTGATAGTGCATGAAGAGGCGCACATACCACCAAGAAGCTCCCATTCTCATGCAAGGACGGGGTGGGTAACGTCTTCTGTTGCACACAGGATAGCTGTGTCATGGCAGCTACTGTGTGGCCCTGGTATGGACTTCAGGATTAAGCCTGGCTTGAATGCACATGGCGGCATGTTGGCAACAATCAGACTTACATGGTTAACTTCATGTGTGGTCCACTGTGTTGGGCCAAAGTGCTCACACATTTCACTTAATACTACCTGGAAGTTGCTGCCAACATAATGTTTAGATACAATTAACATTTCTGTCAATAGCTTTCAGGTGACACAGCTAACCTTCAATAATGAGGTGGCCTTTATCCAGCCAATTGGAGGCCTTCTGAGAAATGTAGAGGTGCTCCAAAGGCCAGGGGACTCCAAGCCAGCAGGGCATGTGTGTTCAGACCAGAAAGCTCAGTTCTTCCGGTTCTCCAGCATGCTGGCCTGTCTGTAGACTCTGGATTTGCTAGTCCCCACAATTGTGAGAGCTGATTTGTTAAGATAAATTTCAACCTCTCCGATCTGACTATATGGAGATGAAGATGAAGAGAGAGAGAGATGGAAATAAAAGCATGTCCTCTTGGTTCTGTTTGCCTGGAGACCCTGCCTGATACATATTGGTGAAGCTAAGAGAGCCGCAGCCAGGACAGGCTTCTGGCCCCATCCAGTGTCCTTCAAGCCGCCACAAGTTTCTAACCAGGACTGACAACTGCTGAGTTGGTCCGGCCATCTACAAAGCATGGGGTCAGAAAAGCTGCCACCCCGTGGTGATGCCATGAGGATTGAATAGGTTGATGCATGCACAGCACTCAGGCAGCAACCCAGAGAGGCCTTAGAGCACGTCAGCCCGTGCCATCACTCATGTCACCAAGTCAGGCTCGGCCTGTCCAAGGCTCCTGTGTCTCCAGGACCACGGAGTCGCTTATGGAGAGCACACTGCTCTCTCAGCCTGGGATGCTGGCTGGGAATCTGCCCTTGGAGTTTGTGCGTGTGTCTGGGCCTTGAACACCCGTGGCCTCCTGATGATTCAAACACCTTCCCTCTCTCTGGGTTGGCAAGTCAAGAAACAGTTAAATGTTTTCCTACTGTGGTATCAGCGAGCCGGTTCAGAGATGGCCGGCTCAATTCAATCAAAATTAGTGACAAGAAAGCAATTTTCCTGTTCCGTTCAGCACGGAGAGGTTTTTGTTCGGCTTTGTTTTATCAGAGGCCATTCTCTGTTCTCTCCTAGAGGTAAGCAAGGAATCCCAGCAGCTCTGTATCTCCCTTTGTCTAGATAAGTGTTATCCAGTAAAATGAACACAATGACACTATGTTTACCTTAATACTGTTTAAAAATCATGCCGCAATAAGAGATCAATACCTCTCTACAACAATTTACCAAAGACCCGGCTGGGGAAGGAAAATTCAAATGGCATCGATTTATTTTCCATGTGCGTGCAACAATAACAGTCCATGAATGGGCGCGTTGGCAACGCGGCCTGTGAGCAGGGAGTGGGAAACACCGTGCAGAGGGAGCCAGAGGAGGATGCCCACCACAGGGGTTCTTTCCAGTGCCCTGAGAATGGGAGTGTACTTTTCCCACACATACCTCATCTGCCCAAGTCACAGGCCTGCACAGTGCACACTCTGAAAAACTCTGCAGGTGACAAGTCTCCTTCCTCGGTGGCACAGGGGAAGCAGAGACCTACAGTCACAGGACTCGTGGGGCCTGGTGCGTGGGACACGAGTTGGGTTTTCAACATTCACCTTGGACTCTGGTGCAAACTAGGTGCTCAGAAAATGTCAGGAGAATAACTGAACTGAGCCAAAACAGAAAGAGGGAGAGGGAGGGGAGAGGAGAGGACCAGAAGGGATGGAAGAGGAAAGAATAGTACATCAGATTGCCCTGAGCCAGGCCCTGCCTCTGTCAGCTCATGTGTGACATTGGCCCCCAGCCCAGCGATACCAGGCATGTTAGAAGCAAATAAAATGATCACAGATACACCTCCTGGCCTGCACCAGGAACCCAAGCAATGACAAGACAGAGCTGCATCTACATATTTCTCTTCTGGCCACAAGCATCCCAACTGAATTCCCAGGGCGGAAGATGTCCTGAGTCCATGGACAGTGTCAAGGCAGGCCAGCTCTGTGGCTGTGACCCTCCCTCCACACCAGAAGCAGCGGCCGGCAGTGCCTTTCCCTTCCCGAGAGCCCTGTGTTACTGTTGCGACCACTTTGAAATATGCTTTGGAAAAGAAACAGAATGAAGAAAAAGAGAGAGAGAGAGAGAGAAGGCTGGAGGAGGGGGAGGGGAGAAGGAACGTAAGTGGAGAAATTACTGGAACTAGAGAGGGGTTTTAATGGCAGCGTCGGCATCCTACAATTTCACACATTAAAACATATTTTTAAAGAAACGACCACGGTGCTGATTGTATGAGGGCGAAGCTTTCCACTCTTCAGACTATTAATAAGGGCTTCCCATAGAGAAGACAAATACATGCTTGATGCATTTTTAATCCTTTGCCAATACATTTGACTAAAGCTGTTTGCTGTTTCAATGACAGGATTTAACTTGCCCTTCTGTATTCAACGTTCCTGATTATTAATGACATTTACGAAACACAAGCTATAAAGTTACATTCTGGTGGAATTACAGCCTGTCCTTCTGTCCCCCGCAGAAGGGAACACGCATCTGAAGTGGGGGGAAGGTGGGGGGGGTGGGAGACGACTGCTTCAGAAAGACCCCAGCACTGTCAACCAGGGCTAAGAGAATGTCACCCACCCACCGGCTGTGCCACCCTTAAACCTTCCCTGCCCTCTGTGCACAGGAGCCCCTGGCCCAGCAGCTTCTCTCTCTCGTAACCCTGACGGCCATTTCCACGAGAACCACTTCGCAACCACGGGGTGAGAGGATCTTGGCAATATTAAACCAAATTCACTGAAGGTATTTAGATTTCTCAGGATCCCCTCATTCAAATGCCAATAATAAAATCTTCTAGGAAGAAGACTCGGTGAGGAATGTGAATGACTTTGAGACAGGGATCAAGGGATCAAGGGCAGGCTCGGGGATTTTAACAGGATACAGGCAGAGGGGAAAATCCTTACCCAGATGCAGATGACTATTTTGTGCTTTTTATTATTATTATTATTATTTTAAGAAACAAATTAATGCCTAGGTTAAAATGAAATTATGTATGTGGATGCCCTCCTGGCTGTCTTTATTCAGCCGGGTTTTTGAATGTTAATAAGAGCCAGTGAGCTCGGCAGAACGGGTAAGAACAGTTGGCGGAAAGGAGGGGGGGGGCACTTGGCTTTGGTTTAAATGGCTGCTGTTCTGGGGCAGTGATGGGGACCCAGTATGCAGGTGACAACCCAAAAGGAAGAGAAAGAGACTTTGATGCAGTCTGCACACAGGACCCCTTATTCCAGTCACACAAAAGCATGTCAGGCTCCCAGTATTATGTGCTCAGCCCTGACCCCCTATTGTAATAAAAAGTAGATCCCCCTATGAGCCACAGAAAATCAATACTGCATTTTACTAAGTTTGTGTTAATTTTACACCTTTCAGCCTTGAGGTGGGATTACCGCTGCAGAGAGGAGAGTCCCTCTGCCGCCCCGCTCTGTTGCTGTGTGGACATAATGTCTGGAAAACCCTATCATTATTTTTAAGGAGGGTGGAAATGATGATGATGAAGAAGAAGAAGGGAGAGGGGGATGGAGGGTGAGAGATTTTAATAGCTAATAATAGGAAACCACATAAAAGCACAGATCCAATTTAAGCGCAAGAGTCCTTGTGTAAGTACTGCTTGTCAGTCTTGGGGTGTACTGTATAGGGGCCAGTTCCTGAGCATGGCAGACCAGAAATATAAAGTCCAGATTTAATTCTGATACAGAGAAATACAATTTCAAAACCGGACGTCTTATCATCAGCATGTCCCCACTGGAGAACTCATTTCCCTAGCAAAAGGCTGTCAATGCTATTATGTCCTACATGGAAGCAATTTACCTCTACAGCTAAACAGGGCTACCAGGGCTGTGAGAACTTAAGCATTTGAAGTTATCGCTCAGGGAAGAAAAAAAAAAAAAAAAACAGCATTTCAAATGTCAGTGAAATGGGAAGGAATAATTGAAAAGTATCAATCAGAGAAGCAAAAGGTTTCCAAGACCGGCCGTAGCCGACGACCCAGCTTAGCGCCTCTGCTTTTCTTTCTGCCTCGTCGCCTGACATGCCACCCCATCCCCCTGGCCGGCCCCTAGTGCTCCCACCTCCCCAAGCAAGTTCCCACTCAACCCAGAGAAGAGAAGATGAGAAAGCTGCTTGACCCTTACTCTGTCACAGAAGGAAAGGGCTACAACATGGTCGCCTCCAGGCTCCGGTAGTGGCAACAGCTGCTCCCCATCAGCACCCTGAGCCACCCAGGACTCAAGGTGAAGAAACTGCTCCCTCTTCTGAAGGTCCTGGGAGTCACACGTGTTCATGAAGAATCACCAGAATGGTGACCCTGGGCCTAGTTCGTCTTGGTGATGATGAAAAGGTTGTGAGGAAGCGTGGGGCGTACAGGACGCAGAATTGTCTCTCCACTGCGGACCCCTCACTGATGAGGCCTGACCCCCTGACACAACGTGGCCAGTGTCCACTCACGTTTCTTTCCCCGTGATGCCCACCTCTGTTCTCTTGACAGAAAGGGCAAAGCCCAACCAAAGAAAGGATTCTACCCAAGTCTCGCTACTAGGTGAGCCAATGAGGGTCACTTACAGGAGCAGATCGGATGACCCAGGCAACCGTATCACCCAAAAGTTCACCCCAGCATGGGTGAAGACTCACAAAAGCTGCAACCCCTGGAGTCCCCTGCACAACTTACAGGCAGTTCCACCGAAAAGTCTCTTCCCCCCCACTTCCCCCCAAGCAGTTTATCCTTGTAGAACCCTGGAGAAGGGCTTGGAGAGGCTTGTGGATTTCTTATCGGTTTCGTGAGCCTCTTAAGCCTCCACTGAGGGAGCCAGTGTGTTTCAATCCAGAGGAAATCCTCCCTGTGCCTCCTCGTCCTTGCCAATAAAATTGAGGAGGACTGCGTTTACATTGTTCAGTGACAGAGTTTAAGACTAACATATATGACGTAGCTGGGATCCTGCCTGGCTGGGAGCAGGCGTCAAAGTGTCACTGTCACTCTTTCCACTTACTGAAAGGTCCGGGATGGCAGCGCCCCTTAGGAAGCTACTGCCTGCTCTCCCCAAGCTCCTCTAACACTCCACGCTCCTTCTCACCTCGGCACACTCTGCTTCCACTGATATTTTCCCCATATTTCATAGAACCAACTGGTTCTCCGTCAGTTCTCAGCTCAAACATCAGCTGAACAACCTACTTACGGCTTGCATCAACCGATTTCATTCTACCTTCATTATGGCATTTCCGTTTGAAACCATTGTCTGCTTTTCCCCCAATTTAAAAAGGGGGTTAGAGAGATGGCTCAGTGGTTAAGGTGTTTGCCTGCACAGCCTAATGACCTGGGTTCAATTCCCCAGTATCCACATAAAGCCAGATGCACAAAGTGGCACATGCATCAGGAATTTGTTCACAGTGTCTAGAGGCCCTGGCATGCTCATCTTCTCTCTCTCTCTCTCTTTTTCCCTGTTTCTCTTCTCTCTGTCTTTCTCTCTGCATGAAAATAAATAAATAATTTTTTTTTGAAAGAAAATCACCCCCACGAGAAAAAGCCCCTGTGTTTCTTGTTCCCTATGAAATCCCTTCAGTACTGGAAAATCAGTTACCAGACAAGGACTATGGTCCCTCTTATCCAGAGGGAATATCTTTTCCTATACGTGCACACCTGTGACAAATTTAATTGACAAATTAGACACAGTACAAGATTAACAAACACGAATAAAATAGAATCATTATAATAGTATGCTTTAATTAAAGTCATATGAATTTGGGTTTCTCCCTACTTTCCTCTCCCCTGCCCCCTGTCCTGGGACTGCCATGGGGTGGGTAGTGTATACACTGTGGAAACACTGGTGAAAGAGATGTTTTCCCTCCCAAGAGGGACAGAAAAAGATGACAGATGACGTGAGGTTTTATCATGCTGCTTAGGAGAGCAGTTTAAAACTTATCAATTGTTGACCGTAATTTTCCATTCCTATTTTCAGACTCCAGTAACCAAAATCTTAGAAAGATAACTACTGCTCAGTGGATTTGACACCCCAGAATCACGGAGATGCCATCAGCCTTGAGTAAGTGAGCCAGTCCATGGGAGACCATCCATCCGAGTGGAGTCTGAAGAGCCCAGGAAGGGGTGGACATTCCAGCACGCTAGCCATCATCCCTGTCTGTCAGGTAGGAGTAGCGGAGTAAATGAGCAGCTGGTCCTGGACAGACCGTCCCTCAGAGCCATGCTGCAGGATGTGCAATTAGACCCGCTTGCTCAGTGGTCCGCCCTCAGCAGCCTGGGGTAGGGACCACTCCCTACAGGAGTTGCTCTGTGTCTTCTGGGGGAAAAGTCTGAGCCACCTAGGCTGGCAGAGCAGAGAACTCCCACCTGGAGCCAGCTCTGCAAGTGAGCTCTGCAGGATTGCTCGGGGCCATCCACACACAGCCCATCTCCAAGTCTACCCCAAAAGCCATCTGCCCTCCAGCCCTGCATTTCTTCTTGCCCCCACCCCTTGTTTCCTGTCACTCTAGCAGACTCCTAGGTCCTCTCAATCCCCAACACCATCTCAGATTGTGCTGGAAGCTTGTTGGTCCTCCAGTCTGTCCCCCTGTGCTGCCCTCCTCTTCCTTCCTGAATGGAGCCTGGAATCCCCTCAGGAAAGCCTCCTCTGGCCTTGGAGTGATGGCCACCTGCCTCTCCTGAGTCCTTCCCCACTTTCTCTTTTTCTTAGCACTTAGAATTAATTGGGCCCAGGGCTGGAGAGATGGCTTAGCAGTTAAGGCGTTTGTCTGCAAAGCCAAAAGGATCCCAGTTCAATTCTCCAGGACCCACGTAACCAGATGCACAAGGGGACAAAGGCATCTGGAGTTTGTTTGCAGTGGCTGGAGGCCCTGGCGTGCCCATTCTCATTCTCTCTGACTCTCTTTCTCTTTCTTTCTCTATCTCTCTCTGCCTCTTTCTCTCCTGCAAATAAATAAATAAATAAAATATTTTTTTTAAAAAAAAAGAATTAATCAGGTCCTCCTGTATGTCTCACCCATCCTGAGGCCTGGCCTCTGCCTCTGGACTGCATGTGTCTCTCTCCCTCACCTTACTCACATCCCCAACCTGAATCAGTTATCCTCCGTGTCTCTGCCTCCCAGGTGAGAGGACAGAGACTCGGAGTGATTGTCCTGAGCATGGCTGCCTACAAAGAAAGTCAGCAGAATTAAATTTTAAAGTTAACCATCGCTGACTACTGCGTTTCTCCACTTCAAAAATACACACAGTTTCACGATCTAAGATTTTTAAAATTCAGATGCATCTTACAATCGATGTGAATATTTAACACGGGAATGTTTCTCTCTCCTAGAAAAATCTGTCATCCTGTCTGATAGCGGCTGGCACTTCAGAGCTGAGGAAGCCTGGGTGCATGAACTCGGTGACCCTCATCCCCGTTCCCAGTGCCAAGCTTCTCTTGTTCGAGGGACATTCTGTTACACCCTACAAATGTTTAGGAACTCCCTCCAGGGAAGTGAGTGCCATGGGCTTCTGCCAGGTGATGACTTTCCAGTCCCTTTCATGCGTGCGTGCGTGCGTGCGTGCGTGCGTGTGTATGTGTGTGTGTGACAATTAAAGTTACCCATCCTTTGCATTTCTGAACACCATCTTGTCTTGACATTTCTTTTTTTCTTTGCTTTTCCTCATTTGACCAGAGACCCCCTCAGCTGTCCTTGCTGAGCTCCGCTGGGCCCCTCGGACCGCCTCGATGTCCCTGCTCTGCTAGCCATGCTCCGTCTACAATACAACCATCCATACTAGAGACAGCGCCCAGAGCGGCGGCTGCGGGAACATCAGTTCTGCTCCTGTGGGTTCCTACCACCTTGCTCCAAGGCCTCCAGTTAGAATTATCTGATGAAGCAGGTCTGCTGAGCAGAAGCCCAGCTCCACGTCCCTCGACCACTACAGAGAAATGCCCTCCCTACCTCACTCAGGGAGAAGGGGGCCCTTGGCTTCTCTGTTGAGTAGGGAAGTGTGGTGGTTTTATTCAAGTGTCCCCCATAAACTTAGGTGTTCCAGCTGATGGAGATTTGGGAGTTAACACCTCCTGGAAGCAGTGTATTGTTGGGAGTGGGCTTATGGGTATTATAGCCAGTGTCCCCTTGCCAGTATTTGGCACACTCTCCTGTTCCTGTTGTCCACCTGATGTTGGCCATGGGATGATGTCCACCCTCTGCTTATGCCATCATTTTCCTCTGCCATCATGGAGCTTCCCCTTGAGTCTATAAACCAAAATAACCTTTTACCCCCAAGCTGCTCTTGGTCTGGTGATTTCTACCAGCAATGCAAACCTGACTGCAACAGGACATGACAGGCCTACTCCTGACTCACAATGCCCATGGCCTCTGTTCTACCAGCTGCAAGTATGGTGAGAAAGTGATAAGTGGCCCTGGACAGGTCATTTACCAAACCTGCATGTCATCACTATAAAGCCAGGGATTACCACAAGACTCAGGGCTGCTCTGAGGAAGACGCGGTCACTGGGAAGAATGCATAAAACGTGTCCTACAAACAGAAATGAAAAGATAGCACAATGCCTCCAGTAGCTCCAGCCAAGAACTAGTGACAGGAACATATGTGGCACTGCTGTGTTATCTGGTCTCCAGACTTCATGTGCTGGCCTGGTCTTTGCTCAGAACAGTCCCGGGGGTGGGAGGCTGTCAATATCCTGAGGTTCCAGAAGGTTGTAGAATCTTCTCAGTGAGTTAGGGAGGATGAGTCTGACCTAACTCCAGGAAGTCTAGGCCTACAGTCTGCATTCTGAATCAGTTCCACGCACAATTCTCCCCCATGTGCCCCACACCACACTGGACAAACAGTGGATACCTCCAGACATTAGCAGAGGAGAAGCCCAGTGGGAGAAGCACCCGAATCCTAGAAAGATGGGAAGAATCAATCGTGGGTCCTGATGGCAGCCATTCTCCCAGCTAGCAGGTTCCTGGTAAATATTTGTTATGTGAAGGAGTGGTTTGCCCAGAGAACAACATTTTCTCGATCTCTTTATTAGTGAAAACTGTGACTTCAGAAATCCATGGGCACTGGAGCTGGAGTTTAGTGAAGGATCTCAGGATGCCAGGGGCTTCCTGATAACATATGAATCCAGACACACGGTCTGCCCGCCTGCCCGCCGGCTGCTGGCTCATCCTGGTTTCTCCTCTAAGAGACCAGTGTGGCTTCTTCTCACTCCTTCCACTGGCCCTTGTGCCACGTCGGAGGATGCTAAAGAGAAAGGGAAAGAAGAGCCCTTCTACTCAGGAGAAGGAAAGGCCTGGCTCAATGTTTTGGAAAATTGTTTTTGGGCACCGCTTGATTCTGCATCTTAATGTATGTTAGCTGTGTGTCACATCGAACCTTCCAAGATCTCTCTGTGTTAAACTAATAAGGTAATTTAACTGCATTAAAAAAGACAGACAGGCTGAAAAATGGCTCAGTTGGTAAAGCACTTGTTGCCCAGATACAAGGACCTGAATCCGAATCCCTAGATCCTGTGTACATGCCGGCTGGATGCCGTGGCACACATCTGTAATCCCAGCACTCAGAAAGCAGAGACAGGAAGATCCCCGGGGAAGATCCCCTGGCTAGACTAACCTAATCAGTGTGTTTTGGATTCACTGAGAGATCCTGTCTCACTAAATAAGGTGGTGAGCAACAGAGGGGGACACACTTGACATCAACCTCTGGTCTGCATCCACACACATGTGCCCTCACACACACAAACACACACACATATGCACACCACACATACACATGTGCAACAGAGAGAGAAAGAAAGGGGAGCTGGTGTGATGGCTCAGTAGTTAAAGGCACGTGCTTGCAAAGCCTAATGGCCTGGGTTCCATAATCTAATACCCACATATAGCCAGATGTGCAGAGAAGGAAGGAAGGAAGGAAGGGAGGGAGGGAAGGAGGGAGGGAGGGAGGGAGGGAGGGAGGGAGGGAGGGAAGGAGGAAAGGAGAGAGGAAAGGAAGGGAGGGAGGAAAGAGGAATAGCAGAGAGATGGGAAGTGGGAAAGAGGGAAGGAGAGAGGGAAGGAGAGAGAAAAGGATTTGAAGCCGGCCCCCAGGACCGAGGGGCAGCAGGTGATCATAGTTCTCACTGGGCTGGATGGAAAGGAACAGAGATCAAGTCAGCTTTGGAGGAAGTGTGCCAGCCAGTGCACAGGCCTCACAACATGTGTCTGCCCATCTTCTAGAACAGCTCGCATTTGAACCTTCCAGGAAGAAGCTTGATGTTCAAACCAACCTAGATGTACTGGTCGGTATGCCAGCCCCCTTTTGTACTGTTGCAGTAGTGGGGCATGGAACCAGGACCTTGTACATACCAGGCAAGCACTATGTCCATGAGCTATAGCAGCCCTTTTGACAAACAGCAATGGCCGTGCGTGCTGGTGTGGGCCAGAGCAGAGGATGCGACGCCATCTCCTCTTGTTCTGCTGCTGAAAGATGACTGCCACGTTAGAAGACATTAAAGGAACTAGACCTAGAAACAAGTCCACAGAGGCCAACCCAAGCCCCTTCCTGTACACCGACTTGACCTGAACTCGCCCGCAAGCCATCGGACTGCCTCTGGCTAAAACAACCCATGTTAGTGAGAGAACCAGACACAGCAACGAGTCGCTGGGTTTGACTGAGTGAGAAGAGTGCGGTAGTGTCAGCTATGGGGGGACGCAGTGTGAGAGAACAGAGCTCCTCGGGCTGGCGGGCACACTTCCCCGGTAATGACTGTTGCAGGCTTTGCTGGCCGTGGCCATACCATCTCAGTTCTGGGGGGCTAGCACAAGAGCAGCCTCAGACAGTGCCAGTGAGTACGGCCACAGCTGTGTATCCACACATTCTGAAACCAAAGTCTCATGTGATTTTGTGCTTTGTGGTTGTTTTTTGTGTGCCATTTAAAAAATGTAAAAAAAAGAAAAAAAAAAAAAAACAGGGAAAGGTTCCCCAGAACCCATGTATATCTGTAACCCCAGTCCCTGGGAGCAGAGGCTGGAGAATCTCCAGGGCTCAATGACAGATACCAGCTCCAGGTTGCGGGAGAGACCTCATGACCTCATCTCAAGGAGGTTTGTATGTGGATGAGGGATTAGAGGGAGTTCTCCTTCAGCCTCCACATGCACGCACCTTCATACACATGTCCATACAACACACTACACACGTGCTCTATACCCACACATGCCAAAAGAATACTGGTCTTGCAATACAGCTCTGAGGTACAGCACTTGCCTAGCATACACCAGAGCCCGTGTTCAATCCCCAAGACCATGAAAGAGAAAAGAAAGACAGAAGAAAGAGAGGGAGGGGAAGAGGGAGAGAGAGAAAAAAAAGAAAGGGAATAAATTAAAAGATAAAAATGGAAGTACAGCCGCTCCTGCATGGCTTATGGGCTATGAGAAAGGCAGGTGGCAGGTCACAGGTCAGAACTGGCCTAAGCACTGACCCTTTGTGAGGACAATCCTGTACAAGGTTTTAGATGACGTGCTTTTTGGTTCTGAATCAGCCACTAATGTACAGGAAGCCCCAAGCCATTTCTGACCCGGAGCCTTTGCTTCTGTCTCAACAACATGAAGGGCAGAGCCTCATGCTCCCTAGGGTCCTCCCAGTCCTCAAAGGAGACTGTCACACTGAGGATTATCCTTGGGCTCCCAGATGCCTGTCATCTGATTCAAAACCCTTTGTTCTGACAGTCCTGATGTCATAGGCCTATAAACTCAGCTACCTGCGAGGCTGAGGCAGGAGGATCATACCTTCATGGATATAACTCAGAAGCAAAGTGCTTGTTTAGCATGAGAGAAGTCCTAGGTTCAATCCATCCCCAGTAAAACACACACACACACACACACACACAGCCCTTGTTCTTGCCTAGGAAGAATTGCGAATGTTTAAGGGGAGAAAAATAATTGATAACTTTATTATAAAAGACATTCACCTAAAACTCTACTAATGGGAACATAATCCAAAGGAAGAGGGGGGATGCCAGTGGGCAGGGGGAAGACCTTGGAACAGGATGCTTTTCTGCACAGAATTTATAAGGTTCAACCAAAGCTATAAAGGCCACTGGTGTGGCACAAAAACCCCAGTGTCGTACTGGTAGTTTCAGATAAAGAAAACCCAAGAGGCTTTTCTTCAGACTCCACGAAACCAGCAGGGTTAATACTGATGTAACGAGGGAAAGCAAACAGACAGGCAGGGACAAGACTGCATCCAGCCTCCAAACCACATGTAAAGTTGGAGCTAAAATGTCGCATGCATATGTAATTTATATGCAAAGCGCTCCTATCACAGGGCCACTGGCTGCCAAGGCTCCTTGCGCTACCTCCACGATACCCGCGAAAAAACTCTGAAATTTCATATTATCAGTCACCTACCAAGGGCAAGTGTGTGTGAGGAGAACATAGAAACTTTCTTAAGGCCAGGGTATTAAATTCTTCTCGCACGTCGCTTTCCCGGGAGCTCAGCAGGTTTCGGCAGGAAGACCTATTTTTGCTCCTGTGCGGGCTCTGTCCCTGGCGCTGAGTGACTGGAACAGACTGCACACAGCTCTGCCAAGAATCTGAGGCTCTGATGATGTGAGCCAACCTCAGACTAATAATTTTATATCTCAATATAAGCAAAAGAGTTCTATAAAAATAGACCGCTTTTAACAGGCTGGTAGTCTGTGCTGAGAGGCCTGGAGAACGCGGGTGCCATGCAAACATCTCTCCCCTATGTGCGGTACCTAACTTTAGCACTTCCATATGGCTATTTGATCGCTGAACTTGGGGGAAAGAATGCTGAATGAAATGTGACTTCAAATTCTGTGCCTGGACTCCTTCAAAGGTGAAGTACCTATCCGTGTGTATATCACACTTTCTTCTTCTGCCTTCCCAGGAGACAGAAAACAAACAAACCAGGGACTCTGGTTTTCATCACGAAACCTCGGTGAGCTGAGACCGGGCACACGTGTTTATTAACAAGAAAAATCCTGGTGCCTAAGAGGGCAGGTGCGGGAATGGCCCAGTTATCCCAAAATTGTGTTCGTCAATGTTCAGTACAGGGTTCCAGCCCACCTGGGTCCCCTCTGGCAGGCACGTCTCCCCAAGCATGTTCACTCGGGTCTTCTCTAATTAAATTTCCTCCCATGTGGGCCCAAAAGTGTACACTCCAGCATAGAGCACTGGCTCCGGCTTTACAGAGGTACCAACCCTGACTGCTTGGGGGTCTGTGTGGTGGGAGAAGAGGCCTGAGCATCACCCTCTGAAGGGGAAATCAGCTCCATGCAAGGGAGAGGAAGGCTTCCAAGGTGCTCTGGCATCCTTCACAAACTTGTGGATGAGTCAGGGGTACTCAGGAGAGCAGTGGAACTCCTACAGTGAGACTGGATCTAGGGGATGCCTGAAGGCACTGTGGGCCTGGTAAGGCCACATCCTGAAGGACACGCCAGTGGGCTGGAAGATCCTCCGAAGTTAATGGGGCTGCCTGAATCCAAACACCACAGGGCAAGCTAACGGGCTGTAAACCCTGGCAGAAGTTGATGCCCCCATCTCAACGCAGAATTGCTGCTGCTGCAAACCTCAGGATGGCCTCTTGACAGCTTCGGACAGGCATGTCCCTGCCCCCTTGCCCAGGACAGTCTCCTTTCCACAACGGAGGTCTCTATACTTGTGTTTGGCTAAGTAGCCGGCCCAGCCAAACTGACACTCAGACTTCACCACTGCACCTAGCAGGAAGAAGTTAAGGCTAGGGAGATTGCTCCGCAGTTAAAGGTTCTTGTTTGCACAGCCTGTCTGCCTGGGTTCATTTCACCAGGACCCCTGTAAAGCCAGACTCAGACTTACAGTGGCCAAGAGACCCTGTGATACCCATATGCACATACACATACAAATATGTAGAGAGACAGAACATTAAGAAGGGGGGCTGGGGAGATGTCACAAGGGTTAAAGGCACTTGCTTGTGAAGCACGAGTTCAATTTTCTAGTCACCACATAAAACCAGACACAAGCATCTGGTGTTCATTTGCAGTGGCAAGAGATCCTGGTGCACCTATACACTCACACACACACACACATATACACACACATACGCACATATACACAATACACACATATACACACATACACACATATACACATGCATATATACACACAAATATATACACACACATATATACACACACACACACACACACACATACACATACACATACATACACACATATACACACACATACATACACACACACACATACACACACATATATACACACACATACACACACACACACACATGCGCACTTAAACCAGGCATGGCAGGCAAAAGGCACCTGCTCTGCCAGAGAATGCTGGGTGGGGGTGAACATCTTAGACACAGGAGGACATGTGTTCTGAGGGTCATCCCACAGATGTGGGCCAAGCTCCAACTGTTGCCAAGGGCTGTGCTTGCCCTATAGAAGATGCAGCTTCCAGTGTGGGGTGAACACAATGAGGTCAACTTGGTTAGCCCTGAGCAAGACAGTGACCGACGTCTTCGGAGTGTCGGGTTAGGGATTGGGTATGTGTGAGCCAAAGGTGAGGAAGGAGAGGGGAGGAGCCAGGTGACTTTGCAGAGGTAGGCAGCCATGGTCATTTTTGGATTCAGGAAAAGACCCAGGCATCCAGATCTTTCTGAAGACACCTGTTGGTACATCAAGACCACCTCTGGGAACACAGGCAAGGCAAAGGCATATAAGCAGTTGGATAAAGCACTGTGTATGATGAGTTAATGTAAAAGGTTCATCATAGCATTGTGAAAACCTCACACAAGTCTAGGAGGCCTGAGGAAGGAAGTCAACTCCTTCTGCCTTAGAAAATAAAGAAAAAGGCCAAAATTGGCCTTTTTAATTTTTATTTATTAATTTGAGAGACAGAGAGGCAGAGAGAAAGAGAGAATAGGCATGCTTGGGCCTCCAGCCTCTGCAAACGAACTCCAGATACATAAGCACCACTTTGTGTGTCCCTTGGCTTTGCAGATAAGCACCTTAACCACTAAGCCATCCCTCCAGCCCGAAAAAGGCCAATATTCTTTCCTTCCTGTTTTAATGACTTCCTTGATATTTTATTAATCTTCAGAAGATGTTTGTGCTTCAAACATATGTTTTTTTGGTTTTTTAAAATATTTTGTTTTTATTTATTTATTTGAGAGAGAGAGAGATACAGAAATAGGCAGGTAGAGAAAGAAAGAGAGAACAGGCATTCCATGGCCTCCAGCCACTGCAAACGAACTCCAGATGCATGTGCCCCCTTGTGCATCTGACTTTTGTGGGTCCTGGAGAATCGAGACTTGAACTGGGGTCCTTAGGCATCACAGGCAAGCGTTTAACCACTAAGCCATCTCTCCAGCCCCAAACATGTGTTTTGTTGTGACTGTGACTTTGAATTATTTTCTGAAACTATGTATATCTACACGTATAACTACTATGACTGGCTATCTGACAGAAACAACTTAAGGGAAGAACAATCTGTTCTGGCTGCACAGTCCATCATCGTGGAAGGCATGGTGGTGGGACCAGCTTCTGTTCTGGACTGGCCGTGGCAGTGGGAACATGTTGTGGTGGCTTCTTCACATATTGAAAGTCAGGAAGCAGAGTATTTGGGCCAGAAGTAGAGCCAGGCCATAACCCTCAAGGTCCACTACTCGTGGCCAATGCCCCCCGTGAGTTCCTACATCTCAAAGGTTCGTCACTGGGTGAGAACTAAGTGATCAAACACATGAGCCTGTCAGGGAACGTTTCACATTAAAACAATAACCACGGGCTGGAGAGATGGCTTAGGAGTTAAGGCACCTGCCTGCTAAGCCTAAGAATGCTGGTTCCAATCTCCAGGTCCCACATTTAGCCAGATGCAAAGTGACGCAAGGTCGCAATGCTGCACTTGACCACAGGAGGGCACACACATCTGGATTTCGTTCACAGCAGCTGAGACACTGCTGCCGCATCTCTGTCTTCCTCTCTCTCTCTCTCTCTCTCTCTCTCTCTCTCTCTGTCTCTGTGTCTCTCTCCAAAAAAATAATAAAAAAATAAAAAGTTTAAAAAAAAAAAACAATAACCATATGAGATGAAGTTGACTATGGAAAGCCGGTAAGGTGGAGAGAGGAAGCAGGAGGCCTGGGTGAGACTGCTGACTTATAATGCTGTGTGATGTCCCGTTGGGAAGACATTGGTCCCGCAGGCAGCAGAGGCTAGCAGTCACAGAAGCTCCTTCCTGGCTCCAGTCCCACCTGTGTGCCTGGCTAGCAAATTGCTGATCATCAGTTTCTTATCTATTCCATGGGTAAGAAGAGGATACCTCCGTCTGGAGACTCTGTGCAGGCTGAGGTGGTCAATACAGAGCATTTAATGCAGCCCCAAGTGCTGCACCTGCTTCTTGGACTTCCCGAACAACTCCCGTTAGGTGACGGAAGGGCTAAATAACTGCAAGCCAGGACTTCCCGAACAACTCCCGTTAGGTGACGGAAGAGCTAAATAACTGCAAGCCAGGACTTCCCGAACAACTCCCGTTAGGTGAACAACTCCCAAGCCAGGACTTCCTGAACAACTCCCGTTAGGGCTAAATAACTGCAAGCCAGGATTCCTGAACAACTCCCGTTAGGTGACAGAAGGGCTAAATAACTGCAAGCCAGGACTTCCCGAACAACTCCCGTTAGGTGAAGGAAGGGCTAAATAACTGCAAGCCAGGACTTCCTGAACAACTCCCGTTAGGTGACGGAAGAGCTAAATAACTGCAGGCCAGGACTTCCTGAACAACTCACGTTAGGTGACGGAAGAGCTAAATAACTGCAGGCCAGGACTTCCCGAACAACTCCCGTTAGGTGAAGGAAGGGCTAAATAACTGCAAGCCAGGACTTCCTGAACAACTCACGTTAGGTGACGGAAGGGCTAAATAACTGCAAGCCAGGAACTTCCCGTTAGGTGAACAACTCCAAGCCAGGACTTAGTTAGGTGACGGAAGGGCTAAATAACTGCAAGCCAGGACTTCCTGAACAACTCCCGTTAGGTGATGGAAGGGCTAAATAACTGCAAGCCAGGACTTCCCGAACAACTCCGTTACCAGGACTTCCTGAACAACTCCCGTTAGGTGATGGAAGGACTAAAACTAACTAACTGCAAGCCAGGACTTCCCGAACAACTCCGCCAGGACTTCCCGAACAACTCACGTTAGGTGATGGAAGGGCTAAATAACTGCAGGCCAGGACTTCCCGAACAACTCCCGTTAGGTGAAGGAAGGGCTAAATAACTGCAAGCCAGGACTTCCCGAACAACTCACGTTAGGTGACGGAAGGACTAAATAACTGCAAGCCAGGACTTCCTGAACAACTCCCGTTAGGTGACGGAAGGGCTAAATAACTGCAAGCCAGGACTTCCTGAACAACTCCCGTTAGGTGACAGAAGGACTAAATAACTGCAGGCCAGGCACTGAGCTAACAAGCATCCATGGTGCTCGTGGTCTTGATACCTAGGTCCAAGCAGGCTGCTTTCTCATCTGGAATACACATCAGCTTGTGTTTCCCACAAATGGGGGCTCCTTAGTCTAAGCTCTTAACCTCTGTACTATGTGGTATACAGACAAACACACACATACACCACACAAATACTATACACACACCACACACACATACCACACAGACACTACATATATAGCCTACACACACACACACACACACACACACACACACACACACACACTACATAAACACTTCACACACCATACACACACATACTCACACGCCACACCCACATTCTGCCAGGCACATTATAGTCAAATGTTTAAAATCAAAAATAAAGAGACAAATCTTAAAAGCAGTCATAGAACAAGCATGAAACCACACACATCTGAATGTACATCAGAATCAGAATGCCACAGAACAATGTCTAAACCAGAATATTCCAGAACAATGTCCAGGTGCCCCAGAACAGAGTCTAAACCAGATATCCCAGAACAATGCCTCAAAATAAAGACATTTTATGACAAGCAAAAGCTAAGAGCATTTATCACTTGCAGATTCATATCTAAAAAATATTAAATAGAATTCTCTATTTTAAAGAAAAATAATATCAGAGGAAAATTGAATCCATAAAGGAATAAAGACCCCCATAATAAATATGTGCATAAATTCAAAAGGCAATTTTCTTGTTTCTTAATTTCTTAAACAAATTGATGGTTTGAAGCAAAATTAATAGCATATTGTGTGATTTATAACATGAAAGAATACAACATTTGATAACATGAAATAAAGGAAGGTATCTGGAAGTTTAGTCACAAGGTTCTTACAATGTGTGCACCAGGCTGCAATATTAACTCAGGATAGGTTGTGATAAGATGCATATTGCAATCCCTAGAGCACCTTGTTAATTTTATTTTT
This sequence comes from Orientallactaga sibirica, assembly GCA_036365145.1. Classification (NCBI taxonomy): domain Eukaryota; kingdom Metazoa; phylum Chordata; class Mammalia; order Rodentia; family Dipodidae; genus Orientallactaga; species Orientallactaga sibirica. The sequence continues at coordinate 11,621,317 of JAEOAD010000038.1, read as the reverse complement.
TATTTTTTTTTATTTTTGGAGAGAGACACAGAGAGACAGAGAGAGAGGGAGAGGAAGACAGATAGAGAATGGGCGCGCCAGCAGTCTCTCAGCTGCTGTGAACAAAATCCAGATGCGTGTGCCTCCTTGTGGTCAAGTGCGGCATTGCGGCCTTGTGTCACTTTGCATCTGGCTAAACGTGGGACCTGGAGATTGGAACCGAGTTCTTAGGTTTAGCAGGCAGGCGCCTTAACCACTAAGCCATCTCTCCAGCCCTATTTTATTTTTTAATAAAATGATCTCACCAGGTAGCACAGGCTGACATCTTTACTTAGCCTCCCAAATGTTGGGATTATAGGCATCCACCACCATGCCTGTTTGTTTGTGTTTTTTTTTCAATAGCACAGAGATATACCTAAAGAGCCAATATAGGAGAAAAAAAAAACAACTACTAAAAAGAAAATTTTAATGAAAAAGAGAAAGAAAAGAGGAACAAAAGTTAAATGAGACAAATGGAAACTAAATAACAAACTGATAGACTTAAACCCAACCATGACATCAATTGCATTAAATGTAAATGGATTAAATATTACCACTAGAGGCAGAGATTTTTTCAGACTAGATAAAGAAAATTAAGACCCAACTATATGCTTTTTGTAAGATATGGACTCTAAGTAGGAAGAAAGAATGTGTCCAGAGCCTAGGGGCTTCTGGGAGACTAGCAGGAAAACAAGAAACCACTGGACACACCCACCTGAGATACTTCAGGTGTCCCTGGGTTCCACTGACAAGGCCAGAGCATGAAGTCCTGTTGCAGAGACACCAGAGACTGGACACACTCTCATGACTACAGAATTCCTCTGGAAGAGTCCAGAAGGCATTGAAGGGAGGGAGGGTAGAGGTCACGCTGAGCTAGCACAGGCTTTGGGGAGAAGACTGCGGCATGAGCTAGCACAGGCTTTGGGGAGAAGACTGCAGCATGGCAAGGAGATTTGGCTGGAACCATGATAATGCCCAAGGCCAGTGAGATGAGGCAAGATAACCAGAACCACTATGGAGTAGAGACAGAAGGCAGGCTCCTGACAGTACTGTAAGCCTGGGTGGTGAGCAGGTTTTGGCTTACATGCTTTCCAGCACCCAAAACACACCTCTAGTCTGTCCAGTTCGGGGGGTGGCTGGAAACTCATGTTTTTATTTACTCAAATTTAGCATAATTAATGTGGGACAATGTATAAAAAGTATATTCTTGGTAGGCAGAGGTAGGAGGATCACTGTGAGTTCAAGGCCACTCTGAGACTCCATAGTGAATTCCAGGTCAGCCTGGGCTTGAGTGAGACCCTACCTTGAAAATATATATATATTCAACACTAAAGAAGAAAGTAAGTTTCTGAGAAAATCAGACAAGGCTGTAGGAAGCAGTCATAAAACCTGGACTTGGGCAATACTAAACAGATTCTCACTATTTTTAGAAATGATTCAAGGGTTAACCACACTAGAGATGTTATGAAAAAGTCATATTCATATGAAAGCAGGCTTCTTTGTTAGATAATTAAATATATAATCAACAAAATAAAACAGAGTTTGCATGCAAGTACCTGGTGGAGGTCGATAATGCTGCTCTTAGATAAGCCATAGGCTATTACAGGAAAACCCCAATGCCAGGGATGGGGTACTTCCAGCAAGTGATTGGTCGGTCAGGGAGGCTCCAGAAGCTCCCAAAACAATACAGGCTACTGCCAGTGCTCTTGGTTGTCCACCAGAACTAGATGGTTGCTGAAGATAACCCATGAACACTGAGGAATCAGTCTAGCTGGAGCTGAGCAGAAAGCCTCCCACCAGTTGGCTAGCTAGCACAGTGAGCTGGAAGTACCATGCAGGCTGCTAGAGCACACAGCTGGAAAGCCAGGCAAGATATGCTCCCTGGTGGAATAGTGGTCTCTCTGTTATGGGGGTAACCAGTTGCTCTCTGATTAGATCTGAGGTCCACTCCCAGGGAGGGGAGGGGATTCATGATTAGTACTAAAAATCTAATCAAAAGCATATGGGTGGGCTAGAAATATGGCTTAGCAGTTAAGGCACTTGCCTGGGAAACCTAAAATAAGAACTCATGTTCAAATCTCCAGGTCCCACGTAAGCCAGATGCACAGTGACACAAGAGTACAATGTCACTCATGCGCACAAGGAGGCATGTGCATCTGGAGTTTGTTTGCAGCAGCTGAAGGTCCTGCTGTGCCCATTCTCTCTCTCTTTCTCTCTCTCTCTCTCTCTCTTTCTCTTCTTCATTAAAAAAAAAAAAAAAAAAAGCCTATGGGTTAAACCTTTAGGAAGTGGAAAATCACTGGAGGAAGATCTTCAGTGGCGGGGGGCCTGGAGTTTTTATAATCTGGCCTACTTCCTCTTCTCTCTCTCTCTTCCTGACTGTGGGTGTAATGTGATCAGCTGGTTTGTGCTCCTGCTGCCCTGCCTTCCCACCTCTGATAGACTGTATTTCCTGAAATTATAAGCTGAAATAAATCCATCCTTCTTTAAGCTGCTTCTTGCCAGGTGTTTGGCCACAGCTACGAGTAACGTAACTTCCACATGGGTGGAGGTGCAAGGACTGAGCAGCCAGGCCATGATGCTCTGGGGGGGATCTGGGACTCAATTCTAAGAGTCGTGGGAAATTGGTAAAGGGCTTTAGGGGGATGGGGATCTAATCAGATTTGTATTTCTGTGAGAACATCCTAGATGCTCCACGAGGACTCGGAAGGAAGTAGGGTGGATTCAGAAAAGGACAGAGAAGGCTCCTCAGGAATCCAGGAGAGGGATGAGGTTGCTGTCCCAGGGTGGAAAGAGCCAGAGGCCCCTGGAGAGGAGCCAGAGGCAAATGCAGAAAGCAAGAAGCTGTGGGAAACACAGCAGGTTTCTAAGATGATGGCTGCTCCTACTGCCCCCTTCCTGCTCTCTGGACACAGCAAGCATGTATCCACCTTGATCCCTTTCCCCTAACTGTTACCTCTTCTCATCCAGACACCCCCACTTGTCCTGCCTTCACCCTCTCACACACCCCCACCTGCTCCCTCAGTCCTGTATGAGAATGTAATCTGTACCTGAACACTTGGCTCCCCAGCTCCCCCATACCCCTTACCTGACCCACTTTTTCCTGCAATACTCACTTCCTGTAGAATCTACTTATGTATATATGTCCTCCAAAAATGAAAGCTTTGTGGAGGTGGAGATTTTTTTTTTTTTTTTGGCTATTTTACTCATCAGTGAATCCAATGTGTGGAAGTTTGACTGCCAGGTGTCCTCCATAAACTCATGTGTTTTGAATGCTTGGTCCCCAGCTGATGGCAATTTGGGAGGTGGAGCCTTGCTGGAGGAGGTGTGTTCTTTGGGGTGCATTTAAGGGTGTTACAGGCAGCTCCGCCTTATCAGACTCAGCCTTCTCCTGCTTTGACTTCTACCTGCCGTGGCAGAGGTGATGTTCAGCCCCTGCTCACACCATGCTTTCCCCTGCCACCATGAAGCTTCCTCTTGAGACTGTAAGCCAAAAAAATAATAATAATAATAAAATAACTCTTCCCATCAGCTGCTTGTGGTCAGCTGCTTTGTCCCAGCAATGAGAAGGTGACTGAGTAAATGTCAAGGTCCATAAGAGGCTCTCGGAGCCTAGTTCCTTCATAGATAAAGTCACAGGCAGCAGTTGCCTTCTCAGTGCCAGCACAAAACACCAACCAGAAGCAGTTTAGGAGAGGGTTTATTTCAGCTTGAAGTTTCAATGGGAAGGTTCATCGTGGCAGGGAAAGTCTGACAGAGCAGATAACCAGGGTGTCACATCTTCAACTCAGCTGGGAGGAAGCAACAAGAGTGAGCTAGCTGGCACTGGCAAGAGGGTCTGGATTATAAAATCCCAAGGCCCATCCCCCAGGGACACACCTATTCCTAGGTATTTGTGAGAACAAGTCATTCTTGGTGGCCCTGGTTTGTTAGGTTAAAATCAGGACCTGACTCCTCCAGTGAAGAAGCAGCAGCCCACAGCATCCAGGATGTACAAAAGGACCCCACGCCAAGGATCCAGCTTCCTTCCTGTGGGTGAGGCTCATAAGGGTGCCTGCTTGCTGTCAAACTTCCCCAGAGCACACGCCCCTGGCTTGGGCTCAATCTGAGGGTTAGAGGCACTGATCTGCATCTTTGTGTCTCCCCAGTGCATTAGGGACTCATTCATGGCGTCGCTGTGCATGCGTGCGTGTGGAACTGGGAATGGAGAGAAGGTAATAGAACATCTTGCTGCTGAGTTACATTCACCCGTCGTGCAACTGAAACCCCATTCATTCTATTGTTGCCGCATTGATCGGTAATTTTCATTTTCTAATTTCAAATAAAACCTATTGCAGCAGTCGGAGTGGTCGCTTTCCTGGATGTAACTTCGATGCTCATTTTAGCTTCATGGCTTAAAGACATTCTGTTGCCATCAGTCTTAAGTGGTAATTCCACTTTTCCAATTAGATTGTGGGAACAAACCAGATAAATGCACCCTTATCCCCCAAGCCATCATCTCAACCTAGCCATCAAGATGGGACAATGAACTGATAGGCACTCCCCATCGCCACCCCCCCCGGGTGCGGTGCTTCAGAGCTGGAGCCCTCCCCTGCCGACCCCTGCCAAGAGAGCCAGCGTCAGAGGTGCAGCAACACAACACTGGGAAGCACTGGACACCCGCCACAGCCCAGGCATCGTCAGGAAGACGGGCTCTTCTATCCTTGCACAGGAGAGAGCTGATGAAGGAGAGAAGGACCAATTGTCAGTGGCAAGAAGACCAGTGTTGACTAAGCTCTGCTCATTCACCCAGGGCCAGTGATTCACCATGCAGACGATGCCTGGCCACTCGGAGAAGCCTCACAGACTGGGCTTTGACAGAAGAGGCTCAGCGGTGGTCACTAGCAGATTCCCCCTCCTCCCCGCCCACGGTGGGTCCCATCAGCCAGGCAAGCAGATTGGGTGAGGAGTCCTGAACCCTCTGTACTGCCTGGGACTCAGGGGTGAGAAGAGCTTAGCATGGCACAAATTCCCCCTCGACTGTGGGCTGTCTGTGGTCTCAGTTTTCCACCGCCAAGGCCATCCTCAAATGATCCTTGAAAAATTCCAGAAATACACAGCTCGCAGATTTTAAACAGCTTTTGCTACAATGCGTTGAAGTAATTGTCCTATATTATTATTAGTTATTTTTGTTAACCTCCCACTGACCTAATTTGGAAGATGAGCTTTCTAACAGCCATGTATAAATAAACAGTCCATGTAAGGCTTCAGGGCTACCTGCAACTCAGGTGCGGAGCATCGTGGATGGACTCCCCTGTGGTTGCAGGGTCCACCGTCCTTCCAGCCTCACCAGTTTGGCAAGAGCTACAAACTCAAAACATCAGGCCAGCGGGAGTCCAGAGAAGAAAGTGGGGAGAAAACTGCACTTTTCATCCTCTCATGCTAGCTGTGGACCCCAGAATCACACCCTGGGGACCAAGAGGCCCAGCAGATGCCCACCGCAGAAGGCAGCCTGCAGAAGGTGTCCAGCCATGGAGAAAACCTTGGCAAGAGAGGGCAGCTGGAGCACCTCACTGACAACAGCCACGGCCATGGAGGGGAGAGATCACCCCTCATGAGGACGGACGGCCTCCAGTGGCCTTCCCACCTCAGCCTCGCAGGAGGGACAGCGGAAATCCGAAGGGCAGCTCACAGTGGCGTAAAGCTGGGGCCCAGCAGCTCAGCCTCCTTGGGGTCCAGGAGCTGGCCACGCCCATGTTGCTGTGCCTGGAGGATGCCTAGAAACAAAGAGTTGACTGGGCTCACACAATGGGACTGCATGGGAGCACTCCCCCCCCCACACACACACACACACACACACAGAAGGGGACCTGGAGTCAAGAAGCCACTCACACAGCTCCATGGTGGCTGAATGCCACTCTCCTGAGACACAGGGACATACTTCGGGCTTGCTAGGCAGCCAGGGTGCTGGCCTTTCTATGAGGACAGCAGCCTTGGAGCCCCAACTCCCAAGAGGCTCAGCTGAAGTTCTAGAAGTCTAGAGCTCACCAGCACGTTCTCCAGGAGCCTTCCTACTCCCCGGACTGAGCAAGACTGTAGCTGCGGCCCAGCTGAGCTCTGTGAGTAAGTGAGTGAGTGTGTGTGTGTGTTAAAATTCACAGAAGGTAAATTTAACCATTTTGTTGGGTTTTTGTTTTTTTCCAGAACAGGTCTTGCTATGTATCTTTGACTGTCCTGGTACCCACCATATAGCACACACTAGCCCTGAACTCACAGCAGTCGTGCTCAGTCTCCTGAGTTCTGGGATTGCAGATGTACCCTACTACATGGGGCCCGGTTAGCCATCTTGCAATGTGCACTTGGGTGGATTTTTAGTATACTCACAGTGCAGTGTAACTCCCACTTATTGTCCAGTTCCATTATTTTCCTTCACTCCAGAAAGAAACTCCATGCCCTTTAGCAGTCACCCTTGGCTCCCCCTCATGTGCCTCCTGACAAGCATGGCTCTGTCTCTTTGGACTGCTCTGTTCTGGGCACTTCACACAGGCAGCATCTTGGGTCACGTGGCCTTAAGCAGCAGCTAGCTTCTTTCACTTACCATAAGGTTTCCTTCAACCTTCAACCGTGTTGTAAGAGAGACAGTGCTTTACAGAGCTGAATAATATTTCATTATTTCCCCATACCACTCTTATGTTATAGTTTTGATAGACATTTGGAGTTTTTAAAAACCACCTTTTAGTTATTATGAATATGCTATGGTGACATCTCATGTATAGTTTTTGTCTGCAAACCTGATTTCAGTGTGAATAAGTATATGGTCAGGAGTGGGTTTGTTGGGCCCATATGGCAGCCCTGTGTTTAACCTCTAGATGCACCAATGAACTGTTCTACACAGTGGCCGTGAACATCTTTCAAGCGGCACTGGCATGGTGTGTGGTCAGGTCCTTAAGCAGTTATTTGTCTAGTATTTATCCTGCTTCAAGAGAATGTGAGTGCCATGAGACACGAGCCCATTAAGTCTCATCTACTTCTGTCTCTCTAGTGCCAAACAATGAAAGCCCAGTAATTATTCTTGGTGAATTCGGGAGTGCCCAATCACTATTCACGGAAGGAGGAGAGGGGAAAGAAAGGAGAGAAAGAGTGGGAAAGGGAGAAAGAAAGAGAAAGGAGGAGACAAGGGGAAGGAAAGGTCATTTGCAAAAGTAGCCTGACTGATTCCCACCCCTTATCCACTCTGTCCTGTGCCTGGCTTTTCAGCTCCCACTGCCAAAACATTTCTGATCTTGAACCTGAGCTGGCCTTCCAACCTACTTGACCACTACAATGGACCACTGTCCATTCTAGACAGCCAGAGGCCAGTTGCCAAGGGGATAGGCTGGGGTTGGTAGATGATACAGGGGTTGTTTCAGCCAAATACCAAACTGACGAACAGCTAGCATAGGCCTGTAAGCAGCGAGACGGAACAACCACGGACTGGACCCTCTGAAACCAGGAGAGAAAATCAGCCTCTCTGCCTTTCAGTGCCACCCTGCCCACCCCTAGGATTTTGTCACAGTCATAGAAAGCCTAGGCTTACAACGCAGAGAACGGAGACCATTCCACACAGTGTAGCGTGTAAGCGTAAGAGCTTAGGGGTGAAACTGGGTCGCAGTCCCCTCTCTTGTCCACACCCACAGCACTAAGGCAGAGCAGTTCATTGCCTTGCTGAACCTTAACCAATGTCTTCTCATGGGTTCCTGCGCTCCATCTCTTCTGTGACAAACCCCACAGACACCACCCCTTCTATGGCTGGTCACGGTGCACAACGTGCCCATCCATCCTCACCTAGACAGGGCAGAGCTCACAGCCTCCTGCAGGGCTCAGAGAGGGGTCCCCACAAAGTATAGAACCCACAGGGAGGCTACTGGCCTGAAGCCAAAATGGACACACCTGACACAAGCTGGTCAAAATTCTTTTTTTCTTTTTTTAATTATTAATTTTTTTATTGACACTTTATATACTTACATACAATAAACATATGATATTTCCCTCCCCTCCCCTCCCTCCATTCCACTTTAGAACACCAATCTCCATCATATCCCCTCCCTCTCTCCATTAGTCTTTCTTTTAATTTGATGTCATCATCTTTTTCTTCTATTTTGAGGGTCTTGCGGAGGTATTGCTAGGCACTACATGGTCATGGATATCGAGGCCAATTTCTGTCTGGGCAGTTGCATTGTAAGAGGTCATACCCTTCCTTTTTGGCTCTTCCATTCTATCTGCCCCCTCTTCCGCAATGGTCCCTGAGCCTTGGAGGGTGTGACAGAGGTGTTTCAGTGCTGGGCACTCCTCTATCCCTTCTTCTCAGCACTATGTTGCCTTTTGGGTGATCCCAGTGGTCATCGCCATCTGAAAAGAGAAGCTTCTCTAACCAGAAGTCAGAGTAGCGTTAATATGTGAACATGAACATTAAGTGTAGTGCCCCCAGGGCAGCTTGGTGGGAATAATATATACATTTAGTCAGATAAGGCTTTATACCTCTAAGGCTCATGACCTCACCTACCATAGACTTTTGCTTAGGTTTTTCAGTACCAGGTATGTATTCCTTCCCGTAGAGAGGGCCTTTAGTCCAATTATGGAGCAGTTGGTTACCCCAAGAGTAGACATGCCACTATTGCACCCGTTCAGTCATTGGGCCTGTCTGGCCAAACTTGAATATTCAGTGTCCACTGTTTTCACTGCTGATGACTTCGGTGTCCCATACGGCTGCATGCAATGCAGCTTTTTCCAGCTTTCAGTTGACTGGTCTACAAGGAGAAGGTTTTCTGCTCCGCACCTCAAGCTGGTCAAAATTCTTACAGCAGGATCCTCCCTCGTCCTCCAGGAGAAGATCTATGCCTTGCTGACCTTTGACCTTCCAGCTCTCGGAACCCTGTCTGGTGACAGATGGGCACTCACTAAATACTGGTTGGATGTAGCCATCCTTTAGCAGATTAACAAGTACATATTCACTGGGTGATTGTTTAGTTGTGTTTTGTGTGCAGTGTGCATGTGTGTAAGCATGTTTGTACGTGTGGAGACCACAGATCGCTGTCAGGTGTCTCCTCAATTGTTCTCCACCTTATATTTTGAGACAGGGATTCTCACTGAACAGGAGCTTACAGTCTTGGCTGGACTAGCTAACCAGTGAGCCTCAGGAGTTCTCCTGTCTCCATACCCCTGGCACTAGGTGCACACCACCATGCATGCCCAGCATTTTATGTGGCTTCTGTGGCTCTGGCCTCAGGTCTTCACACATGCCAAGCAAACACTTTACCCACTCACCAACCCTCTCCCCAGCCCTCAAGGGATAATTGCTTAATGCCCGTAACTGCCTGTAAAGCCAGCGAGTGGGTGGGTGCTTTCCTGCACCTTGTGTCTCCGGGCCTCAGCACACAGCTGTGAGATGGGTGGATCAGTGAACATTCAAGTCACAGGTCACAGTCAGTGCCTGTCAACTCCAGAGCCACCTTCAGACCTTGTAGGAATGTGAGCTTCCCAAAGCAAAGGAAGCGATACCTGGGGCCAAGAGGAAACCCAGAGCGTAGAGCAAGGCCTAGGGCAGTGAGGAAAAAAGTAAGAAGAGACAAGAAAGGCTTCTCCAGCCGGGTGTGGTGGCACACGCCTTTAATCCCAGCACTGGGGAGGCAGAGGTAGGACAATCGCCATGAGTTCGAGGCCACCCTGAGACTACATAGTGAATTCCAGGTCAGCCTACCTCAAACAAACAAACAAACATACAAACAAAAAGAATAACTCCTCTATCTCTATTTGTATCCCTCTATTCTTAGACCCTCTGCTGACAGGTGTCAGGAACACACCTGGACAGTCACCCACAAGCCTAGTGTGAAGTTCCACGCAACACACTCGAGCCACTTCTGAAGACACTGGCAGCCCCTGCACGTGGCTGGGCTGTGCACCTGCAGCCCAGGAGCACAGCAAACCGCACCCCCCCCCCCGCTGCACTGTGATCTCAGTGTGCAACATCTGTGTCACATGTCCTGTGCCCTTCATCCCCCAGTTTCAAGGTTGCAGGCAGATCCATCAGGAGAGACAAAAGCACCAAGCACTCTCTTCCTTCATCAGCCTTTTCATGGAGATCACAGGTGCATGACCCTTCCCCCGGCACAAAAGGCCGTTGCCATGGGAACCAAGTAGGATGCCAACTTGACAACAAGTGACATTCAAACCAAAAGGGACATTGACCTAACTCCACCCCCCCGCCCCACACAGTGCCAGGGGATAAGACACAAAAGAGAGTCCTTGCCTATTCATATTCGTTAAAATGACAATGACAAAGATGTAACTTTCATTGTGATTTCCTACCAGAGGTGGAGCAAAAAAAAAATGAAGAGCACAGGTGTGTCATTGTGCTAAGATCCCCTTTGCTCTCCACCTGCCCATGAGACAACAACAGTATCCCTATCGTTGGTGCTGGGCACATGAAGGGGCAGTGCCCTCAAAACAGACAGTCCCTCGAGGAAAGGGAAGGGAATAATTTGAGTTCTCAGAAGATGTAGCTACAGATTTTCCTCCAAATTCAACATCAGGGGGGCTTACTCAGGAAACCCACATGGCCCAGATCAGCGGAACCAAGGATGGTGTTTATATGAGTAAGAAAGAAATCAAAAGAAATATTGTGGAAATTCCAAACATTGACATCTCGGTGCCCGCCCACCTGTCCCCCACACCCATAGGTTAGATTGAAACACATCCTCCTTCACTATCCACCACCACTGTGACACCGCATGGGCAGCAGAGGCCACACGACCACAAAGCGGGGCCATGTCTACACTGGGCACCCCAGGCCAAAGCCTCTAGCCTGGGTGACTTTTAAGAGCTCAGAAAAATATTAAATTTTTTTTTTTGAGGCAAGCCCAACAGATTGGGGTTGTTTTGTTTTGTTTTGTTTTGTTTTGTTTTGTTTTTAATGAGAGTTAGCACGCCAGGGCCTCCAATCACTGCAATCGAACTCCAGATGCACGTGCCACCTATGCACATGTGCAACCTTGCTCACTTACATCACCTGTCTTACATGGGATCTGGAGAGTCGAACATGGGTCCTTAGGCTTCACAGGCAAGGATCTTACCTGCTAAGCCACCTCTTCAGCCCAGTATTTCATTTTTATATATATTATAATCAGAATAAAAATATAACTATAATACTGAAGGAATACAGCCTGGGCTGTCTTCATCTTTGTTCTAAAATATCATTTGTAATATTTTCTTTATTTTTTTAAAAAATATGTTTGTGTGTGTGTGTGTGTGTGTGTGTGTGTGTAGGCGAGAGATCAACATTAGATATCTTCCTTGATCGTTATCCACCTTGTTTTGTAAAGCAGGGTCTCTCATAAACCTGATAAACATTGATAATGTAAAACAGGACAAACAGGCAACAAGACGCAAGGATCCTCCTGTCTCCTCTCCTCCAGCACTGGGAGTCCAGCCTCGTGGGAGGGGAAAACACAGATCCTCCCTCTGGGAAGGCAAGCACTTTACCAAAGGAGTCATCTCCCCAACCTCCTTTTTTTTTTTTTTTTTTTGTTTTTCGAGGTAGGGTCTCACTCTGGTCCAGGCTGACCTGGAATTAACTATGTAGTCTCAGGGTGGCCTCGAACTCTTGGCGATCCTCCTACCTCTGCCTCCCGAGTGCTGGGATTAAAGGCGTGCACCACCACGCCTGGCTTCCCAACCTCCTTTTTTATAACGGAAACAAACCAGCAGGGACCCTTGAAAGTAAAAGTGAGGAATGCCCTTGGGCTTATAAGGGAAAATCTGGTTTATTTTTTCCTGATCTTTTACCCATAAAACGTCCCTGAGTATGTGAATAAGTGCCTCTGATGTTGTCCTCCTCCTTTTAGAAGAGAAGTAAATGTATAGGTATTACTCCCCTCCTGAGATTCCTGTTGATATCCAGATACCTGGGGTCAGGTAGAGTCCTCTATCCAGTAGATGTCCTTAAAAGACCCCAGTCTGGACCTTTAGTGAGCACTTCCCTTTCCAGGAAGCCCACTCCTACCCAAGCTCTTTATCCCTTCCTTCTCTTAAGCTTTCTCTCAAGCTGGATTAGTCCTGACTATATAAGCTCTGTAATAGAATCTTTCTAAACTTGATCCTCTAGTCTATGGGTTTCATTTGTTATAATTCATTAAGTCCAGAACTTGGAGCTGGCCAGATGGCTCAACAGCTAAGGTACTTGCCTGCAAAGCCTCACAACCAGGGTTCAGTTCCCAATACTCACATAAACCAGATGCCCGAGTGGCACATGCATCTGGAGTTTGTTTGCAGTGGCATGAGGCCCTGATACACCCATTCTCTCACTCTCTCTCTCCTTGCAAATATATGTGTGTATATATATTAAAAAGACAAAAACTTGGAAGGCCACTGACTCAGTGCAAGCTTTGTGTGACTATTGAACATCGGGAACCTGGGCCCACCCAAGAGCTGAGAAGGGCTCCAGTGCTCTCAGAGACGCCCCCAAGTTCCCATATCATCACGAGGTCATTTGCTCCTCTGTGAGGTCACTCCTGCCCGAGCCACAGAACAACCTGAGATGCAAATCTCATCAGTTACTAACACAGTGGGTGACCCTGAATAACTCGCTTCTCTCCCCTGACTTCTCAGCCTCCATCCCTCCTCCACCACCGACTTCCTTGCTGAGACCACACTCAGTAGAGGTGCTATAAGACGGAGGAAGAATGTGGCACCCAACAGCCAGCCTGGACACTTGACACAAAGCATGGTGTAGTGGTTTGAATTCCATGCCCCCCCATAAACTCATGTGTTTGGAATGCTTGGTCCCCAGCTGACGGCAGTTTGGGGAGTGGCCGCTTGCTGAAGGAGGTGTGTTGAGGAGGGCAGGTGTTACAGCTAGCTCCTCCTTAGTAGAGTTTAACTCACTCTGCTACTGCTGTTGTCCACCCGATGTTGGCAACGAGGTGACGTCCAGCCTCTGCTCATGCCATGCTTTCCCCTGCCATCATGAAGCTTCCCCTCGAGACCGTAAGCCAAAATAAATCTTTTTCTCCCATCAGCTGCTTTTGGTCGGTGTTTGTCCCTGCAGCACATACTGAGCAGGTGGGACACAGGACCAGGATATAGTGTCAGATCTGGTCATAAATAGACTTGGAAATCCTTTCTTGATATGCAATCAGAGCCAGGAAAGTCTTTCCGTAGGTAAGGAAAAGCCCAGAAGGCCCACAATAGCAACACAGGTTCAAGGGGACTCAAGGCAGGCGAGGGAAACCCCAGGATCGCACGGCCTCACCATGGCCCAGCCTGTGGTTGGAAGTGTGTTGCTGAGGACAGACCGATGGGTCTTGCCGCACCAGGAAGTACCCGCTGGTAATCTCTACATAACCTTTACAAAGCGCCTGCATATTTCACCCTTCCAGGCGAGCACTCCCATTTTTTTTGTCATTCCAATTTCATTTCCTGGGCTGTGTGGACTGCGGGCTCAGCAGTCGCTTCGGTCTGAAGTGACTCCTGGGACCTCCTCACTGTTCTATATGCAAATGGTCTTGCACCTGGGCAGCCGAGCGGGCTTGCAGACAGTTTAGTTATGCAAATCTGATTGATCGAGAGCATATTGCAGGAGCGTGCACAGGCCTGGGACACTGGCAGCTATATTTCACTGGCTAAATTCCTGAAGAAGGGGGAAAAATTAAATGCCAGGCATTTTGATGCATATTCCCTTCAACCCCTGTCGTGCAATAGTGGTTTATTTCTGAATATGTTCAGCGCCCAGGTTAGACGCTGCTAATGTAATTTTTGCACGCGGGGTGTGTTATTGCTGAATTAACAGAAGGCTTGTTTTCAGTGTAAAAAGCCAGTTGCTGTGATGTCACGAGCACAATAGGTCTGTCAGTTGATTTGAAATAATTCCCCAGGCAAATACAGTAAAGGAGTGTTAAAAAATAATTAGGTCCTTCGGCCTCAAAATGCTCACCCAAGTGGAGGGAGTCGCACAAGTTACTCTGACTTTATTCTCTTCCACAACAAAAGGTAAAAGAAACCACAGGGACGCTGATCACACATTGTCATCCTATGTCGAAAGCGATTGTCTGTTTCCCAAACACTGGGTTTGAAGAGGGGAGATGGAGCAGCAGGCGCCGCAGCTGCCTCGCAGAAAATAAATGTAAAAGAAGAAACTCCAGTCTGCTCGAATCTGCTTAAACTAATAAATTCCACATCCGACACAGTGCCTTCATGCATGTTGAAGTCTGTAACTCTAGAGGCCTTGCTCTTCCACATTCTCCTTATTGATTGATAATCACTGATTAATAAGATACACCTTCACAGCAGACGGAGGCTGCAGAAAGGGGAGGGGAGAAAGACAGATATTTTTTTACCCCACACCAGTGCATCAGAATTAGAACTAAATCAATGTTGTGTCAGGGATGGGAGGGGAGGTTGCTAGGAGGTGGTAGGAGAGAGAAACCGTACATTTTCCTGGTGTCTCCACCTTCCTCTCAGAGGCTTTGGAAAAGCAGATCTTGGAAACACGGTGAACTCGGAAGAGAGGGCAGGATGTGCTAGTTGGTTCCAGATTAAGTCTGGTTACAGAACCATATTCGCTGATTCCAAAATTATCCAATGCACACATGTTCAGTGACATCACTGCTCACGGCCGCCTTGGATGAAATGTTTATGGCCATAGACATGCACTCTAAGCTGCGCTGAAGTGGACACATCCTGTGCACGGGGATGTGTGCGTGTGACGTGGCTGTCTGCAGCTGTGAAGCACAGAAGAGGGAGCCGGATAGGAGCAAGTGCAGCCAGGTTTTACCAAGATGTAATGCTCAGCATAAACCCTTTGTTGGCTCCAGTGTCTGCGTTCTCACTGTCTGCCCCCTGACCCCTACATGCTTGTCTACACATACGTATCACACACGTGTGTGCACACATACACAAGTGCATTGTGTGGGCAGGCACGTGCATATGCGTTTGTTCCTGCATGCACATGTATACACACCGTGCACACACAAGCAAACCCAAATATGGAAATGAATGTGTCAACATGTCTGTACATGCATGCACACACATCTACACATGTGCACACTCACGTGCCTCTTTTGAAAAATGGCCATCTGACAGGCAAAGCCCATCCAGAGGGTCAAAAACAAAGACCCCGGGAAAGGTCAAGTGTAACCTCTCCTTTCGATGGCCCAGCCTACACCTCCCACCACTGCCTAACAAAAAGGCCTCGGCACTTTGACTGACAGAATTCTTAATTGTATCCACTCATTCATGACAATTTGATTAAAATATTACGCCGAAGTCTCACCCCCTGTTTGCTTCGATCCTCCAAATCTAATTTTGAATTTTCAGAAAGGAGATTAGTCCACAAGCATGACTGGGATGCTATTAACTTCTACTTAATCTTTATTACTGATGTGAATTTAACATATGTACCGCTTCGCTCTGCTCCTGTTGTTTGCCTCTAAAGGAACGTCGAGGCAATATACAAGCGTCGGCGGGCATTCATTTCCACTTTGATATTCTGTCCAAGTCCAGCTCGGGCGTGACTGCAGACACTGAGAGGCAGGGTCGAACCAGCCACATCCTGAACAGGACACAGGAACTCCATCTTTGGCTGCCTTGGGACCTCCAGGCTGGGTGGTCCATCAATAGCAATTCTCAGAGGATCCAGCCAGCTGGTCCTCCACAAACTGTCGGTGAGCAGCCAGTACCTGAGGAAGAGACCCCCACACACTTACTAACCAGCTAAACTGCAGGAACCACACACTTGTTATATTACAGTGGTCTTTACACAGTTGGGACCAGCAGGAAGCAGTATTTACCAGTTACAATACTAGAATCTAGAATATCATTTTAATCAAACATAGGATATAGCATGGTGAAAAGGCCAAATGTATGTTTGGGAGAGGGCAAGAAAAAGACTGAACTCTCACCTACCATTGCTGGGATCTAGTCAAATATATATATATATATATTCAGCACTAAGAATTAAACCTGGGGCCCTCACATTCTAGATAAGCACTCTAACATTAAGCTCCATCAAGATATATATATGTATTTTTATTTACTCATTTGAAAGCAGAAAGAGATAGAGAGAAGAGAGATAAGTAGTGAGAATGGGCCCACCGGGGTCTCCAGCCGCTACAAATGAACTCCAGATGCGTGCACCACTTTGAGCATCTGGCTTTATGTGAATACTGGGAAATTGAACCTTGGGTCGTTAGACTTTGCAGGCAAACACTTTAACTGCTGAGCCATCTCTCTAGCCCAAACATTGTTTTTTTTTTTTTAAGTACAAATATCAATTTTAAGAAAGATGTCATCATTTAAATGGCAAAGACATCACTGAAGACGGAGGCTTGGAGACTCCCAGCAGTTACTTATATTCCCACAAGGTTGAAAATCAGCCACCACCCTCTATGCGGCACCTTGGCAAAGCAGATATTTGGCTAACAGACCACCTTTGCTCTGGTGTTGGCCAATTATCCCTGGAAGCCCTCTGAGCAAGGTAGGGACAGGGTTCTCAGCCCCATTTTGCAAAAGAAACAGAAACACACTGTAACAAAGCCACATAACTAGTGACTTCTCAGATTTAGACTCAGACCTGATGGATGAGTCTCAACTGAAGGGCTGGATGCACTTTTTATTTATTTATTTATTTGTAGATTTGATATTTATTTATTAGAGACAGAAGAGGGAGAGAGAGAGTGAGAATGGGAACACCAGGGCCTCTAGCCACTGCAAACGAAGTCTAGATGTATGTGCCACCACGTGCATCTGGCTAACATGGGACCTGGAGAATTGAACCGGCATCCTTAGGCTTCACAGGCATGTGCCTTAACTGCTAAGCCATCTCTCCAGTCCCTGGATGCACTTTTTAACTGGGATGTAGATCCCAAAATTGTGGAAAACATAAAGTGTGGTTTGTCATTGGAGATCACAGCATTGGGAAGCCCCTGTGTAGACCAGTGCACGTGGTTCACAAGCTGAGATGTGCAGATGACCACAACTAATGTATCATGTTCTCGAACCCACAACCAAGGAGTCGATTTTAAGTGTTCTCACCAGAGGTAAAAAGTGATGGGTATGTGAAGTAAGGCATATGTTGATTTGCTTAACGCTATTCCATAAAGCACACATATGTCAAAACATCATGGAGTTCACCATCAATGAATTAATCCTGTTTGTTAACTTAAATAAATGTGTGTAAAAAAACAGCTACACAGAAAAGTAAAAGTGGCTCAGCAAATTTTGTGAAAGAGGAGGCAGAAAGTTTGTTAGAGCCACAAGTTGGGATGTCATGCCCAGAGCCACTGCCTCTCCCCAATACCTGACTGCTGCTCCCACAATCCATAACCCACAACCCACACGAGGATAACCCCTTCGGAAAGGGAGCAGGGATAAGGGGAAGGATGGTACCGACACATGATGTCTCCATACTAAGTATGTCCATAATTAATAATAAAAAAAAAACTATGGGGGCTGGAGAGATGGCTTGGCAGTTAAGGCACTTGACTGTGAAGCCTAAGGACCTATGTTCCACTCTCCACATCCCACATAAGCTAGATGCACAAAGGTGAGGCAAGCACAAGGTTGTACATGCCCACTAGGTGGCGCAAGTGTCTGGAGTTCAATTGCAGTGGCTGAGGCCCTGGTGCACCATTCTCACTCTCCCTCTGTCTCTGTCTCTCTCTTTCTCACTCACTCTCACTCTTTCTAAAAAAAAAAAATAATAAAAATTTTAAGGTGTATCTGATTTCTACAAAGCTGTGGTTGGTGGAAGGGAGATATGTGATGGGCTTTACTCCAGCACAGTGTTTAGTTTTTTAATTCTTCTTAAACAATATGTGTGTAAAAACTCATTTGCATCTGTGCTGGGGGGGAGTATAAGGGGATCCAGGGCCAGAAGGATGGCTGAGGAGCCTACTCCCTGGGCACTCTTTATGCAGAACCACCCATGTGATGTTCTGGGAATCCAGTCATGATGGCAGCCAGAAAAGAACTGGTGGTTGATGAATGAGTTCACCTTTTAAACCAGAACCGAAAGCAGTTTATTGAACACACTGCAAGAGGCAGCAGGCTGGACAGGAACTAGGGTGCTATCTGCAGTCTGAAGGCTCATTTTAAAACCATGATACATTGTGAAGTGGAAAATGCAAGTTGCAGAACGTTATGGGATCTCTGTGCTGTTAAATTACAAATATCTGATGCAATGGGAGAACTGGTGGGAATGCCAAGGCAGGAAGGACATAAAGACTTAATAGTGGCTATTTGTGGGCACTGGAGGAGGAACTGGGAAAGGACTAAAGGAAGCTTTTTCTTTTAAAATACATACTTCCAGGCTGGAGAGATGGCTTAGTGGTTAAGGTGCCTGCCTGCTAAGCCTAAGAACTCTGGTTCCAATCTCCAGGACCCACGTTTAGCCAGATGCAAAGTGATGCAAGGGCGCAATGCCGCACTTGACCACAAGGGGGCGTACACATCTGGATTTCGTTTGCAGCAGCTGAGAGGCTGCTGGTGAGCCCATCTCTATCTGTCTCCCTCTCCCTTTCTATCTGTTTCTCTCTGTGTCTCTCTCCAAAAATAAATAAAATAATAATAAAAAAAATTTTAAATACACACTTCCATACTGGCTTCTGCTGAAGTTTTTTTCATTGTTGTTTGTTTGTTTGTTTGTTTTTTTTGCTTTATATTATTTATTTATCTAAGAAAGGCAGAGAAAGAGAATGGGTACACTAGGGCCTCCAGCCTCTGCAAATGAACTCCAGATGCATGTGCTACCTTGTACATCTGGGTTATGTGGGTCTTGGAAATTGAACCTGGGTTCTTTGGCTTTGCTGGCAAGTGCCTTAACCACTAAGTCATCTCTCCAGTCCCTCACTGAAGTTTCTTTTAGCATTATTTATTTATTTGAGACAGCCAGAAAGAGGCAGAGAAGGAGTGAGTATGGGCACACCAGGGCCTCCAACCACTGCACATGAACTCCAGATGCATGTGCCACTTTGTGCATCTGTCTTTATGTGGGTCCTGGAGAATTGAACCTGGGCTGTCAGGGTTTGCAAGCAAGTGCCTTAACTGCTGGACCATCTCTCCAGCCCTCCACTGAAGCATCTTTATATAGTGAGGTGAAAAGTCACCAAACCCAGTTCCTAGTCATCATTCTCAATCCAGGCTAGGAGCCAAGTAAGCTAAGCCCACCAGAAGGTCAGTGGTAGAGAAAAGACAGCAGCAATAGCAGCAAGATCTTCCTGTTTCCTGCTGTGCTCCGACCTCACTCAGAGCAGCTGCTTTGCCTGCATGGTCTTGGGAGGTTAAAAGTGGCAGAAGTGGTGCTAGCTGGTTCCCAGAGCTGCCAGGTTACAACTTCAAGTACAGAGAGGCAAGACACACTGGATCCCAGCTTTCCAGTTGTCCCCATGGAGAAGCCAGACACCATGGTCTCTCTAGCCCACCAGCTGAGCACCGCAGGGTGACCCCCATCAAACACCACAGGGAGAAGGACAATAGCCCAGTGAGCTCTGACCACATTCATGGCCCAGAATATCACAAGACAAAACAGAAGAAAGCTTTAGTTGTTGTTTCAGAGTAACCTGTATTAGTTTCTTGTCTAGGGACCAAAGCCTGACAAAAACAACCTGGAAAGGAAGGGTTTATTTCACTTCACAATTTGAGGTGACAGTCCATGATGGTGGGGAAGGAATGATGCAGCTGGTCACATTGCATCCAAGCCAGGAAACAGAGAGTGAAGAACACGGGTGGTCAGCCAGCTCTTTCCTTTGTATCCTGTCCAGAACCCCAGCCCCATGGCATGATGCAGTCCTCAGTGAAGGTGGGTCTTCCCACCCCAATTAACCTAATCTAGATAAACCCTCACAGGCATGCCCAGAGACTAACCTAATGTAAATAATCTCTCACA
Source organism: Orientallactaga sibirica (assembly GCA_036365145.1). NCBI lineage: Eukaryota > Metazoa > Chordata > Mammalia > Rodentia > Dipodidae > Orientallactaga > Orientallactaga sibirica. The sequence continues at coordinate 11,601,405 of JAEOAD010000038.1, read as the reverse complement.
GGAGTGCCTGGAGGTTAATCTAATCCAGATAACCCCTCACAGGTGGACTCAGAGGTTAACCTAATCTAGATAATCCCTCACAGGTGTGCCCAGAGACTAACCTAATCCAGATAACCCCTCACAGGTGTGCCCAGAGGTTAACCTAATCCAGATAATCCCTCACAGGTGTGCCCAGAGATTAACCTAATCCAGATAATCCCTCACAGGTGGACTCAGAGGTTAACCTAATCTAGATAATCCCTCACAGGTGTGCCCAGAGACTAGCCTAATCCAGATAACCCCTCACAGGTGTGCCCAGAGGCCAACCTAATCTAGATAATCCTTCACAGGTGTGCCCAGAGGCCAACCTAATCTAGATAATCCTTCACAGGTGTGCCCAGAGACTAGCCTAATCCAGATAACCCATCACAGCTGTGCCCAGAGGCCAATCTAATCCAGATAACCCCTCACAGGTGTGCCCAGAGGTTAACCTAATCTAGATAATCCTTCACAGGTGTGCCCAGAGGCTAACCTAATCCAGATAACCCCTCACAGGTGTGCCCAGAGACTAACCTAATCTAGATAATCCCTCACAGGTGTGCCCAGAGGCTAACCTAAGCTAGATAACCCTTCACAGGTTTGCCCAGAGACTAAACTAATCACTCAGGGAAATGAGTGACAGTCCACACACAACACTGTGTGGATAAGCTGATATGTGTTATTGGTTAGGTGCACTGAAGCCACTTTTAAAAATATTTTATTTTTCTTTATTTTTTTTTTGAGAGAGAGAAATAGGCAAGGGGAGAGAAAAAGAGAGAATGGGCACACCAGAGACTCCAGCCACTGCAAACAAACTCCAGATGCCTGTGCCCCCTTGTACAACTGGCTTATGTGGGTCCTGGAGAATCGAACCAGGATCCTTTGGCTTCACAGGCAAGCTCCTTAACCACTATGCCATCTCTCCAGCCCTGTGAAGCCATTTTTTACTTAGAATATTGTGAACTTACAGTGTATGTATTGGAACACAATTTCAATGTGGGTGGAGAACATCTTTAATGCTTAAAGGAAAATACAGAAATAACAATGCAGCAAAATACATGAGAAGACACTAGAAAACAAAACTAGGTGGCTGGCATTGGAATTCTGATTAGATGCATGCGTGCGTGCGTGTGTGTGTGTGTGTGTGAGTGTGTGTGTCTATATGTGATGGGGTGAGCATGTACGTGTGTGTGTATGTGTACATGTGATGGGGTGAGCATGTGTGTGTGTGTATACATGTGATGGGGTGAGCGCGTGTGTGTGTGTGTGTGTTTGGAAGCTAGATATTGATGTCAGTATTCCTCAATCACACTGCACCTTACTTTTTGTTGAGATAGTCTTGCACTGAACTTGGAGCTCACTGATATGGCTAGCCAGTGACCTCAGGGATCCTCCTGTCTCCATCTCCCCAGCATTGGGATGATAAACACAGGCTACCATGCTTGGCTTTTTATATGCAGGACTCGGGTCTTCACACTGGCACAGCAGCACTTGACCACCAAGTCATCCCCCAGCCTCTGAGTCTAGTTTGTTCTCAATTTTCATTCATTTGTTCAGCAGACTGTTACTTAACCTCTACCGCCAGCACTATACCAGAAGCTGCCCAGGGTGCTGGGGGCCCTTGGGTTCCACTCCACATGCTTGCCCCACCTCACCCTTTCCTGACCATGTAACGTCCCTGCCCAGATAATTTGAAGTATCATTGAATACATACATGTTCCACAGCACTGAGAGAAGCAGGAACAATAGCTGGCCAGAAAACAAAAAATGAAAAGAAGTGGGATGGAGGGATGGCTTAGTGGTTGGGGCATTTGCCTGCAGAGCCAAAGGACCCAGATTCAATCAATTCCCTAGGACCCATGTTTGCCAGATGCACAAGGGGGCACACACATCTGGAGTTTGTTTGCAGCGGCTGGGGGCCCTGGCACGATCATTCTCTCTTTCTCTCTCTCTCTCTGTTTAATTAATTAATTAATAAGAAGTATCCAATGGAAACAAATAATGTCATCCCAGAGCTGCACAGAGAACAGAAACCAGACTCGTTCATGCACCATGCACGCTCACAGGCGGGGTGCTGCCTGTGTTGGGCTATGGTCCTCAAGTTTCCACACAAGGAATGTCAGATGGTATGGGGTTATTTTAAGCAATGGCCATTTTTGCTTTGCCAGTTCATAAATCCCTTCTATTGTCAATTACCTGACAAGCCAACATACACTTCCAGCCACTGGGGTCCACCTGCATTGTCCAAGGCCCAGATACAGTGAGAGGAGGCAAGCACACCCTCTATGTACAAAAGAGAAAACAGTCTCCCGTGTGGAATACTCCTCAGCACCATTTCACCACAGGTCCCAAACAGGCTCACCAAGGCGACAGCCATCATGGAATCTGCCAAATGCAGGACTCAACTGTCAGATTGCAGGGCAGAAATAAAGACCAGGGGAAACCTTGGCTGTGTTCACTGTACAGCTGCTGAAAAGAGAAGGCAGTCCACCTGCCCGGCAATGTCCTCGGGCAACACGCAACCCTGCTAACACAATGCCCAGTCTGCCCAGCTTGGAGAAGGACAGTGACAAGTTGGGAAAGAATGTGTAGAAGGCGGAGGTGTGCCGTGACCAAAACGAATGCTGACTGCCTCTGTGTTTCCCATGATTCACTGGCCTCTTCGCAGAGTTAAGGACACATACAACTGCCTCTCTGCTTCCTCCTTCTGTGCTGCCACCCTCCACACTGACTTGCTCCCCTGACTCCACACTGACTTGTTCCACTTACATGTTCCAAGCACCTATTGGGGATGCTTTGTGTGCTGGGTGCTGAGGACACGTAGTGAATAAGACACCGTGCATGAAGGTGAACAAGGGGCTCAGGAGACCTTCATAGAAAAGTCGTGGGTAATGCAAGAGCATCTGAGGATGGCAGAGGAGGTGGAAGAAGGCAGGATGTGCGGTCAGTAGGGATTTATCCTGGATCTGCTTCCCTTCCCCTCCAGCCGCCATGAGCATTGGAACCTGTTGTAGTTGCATCCACCATCAAGAAGCAGAGAGGCAGGCAACCCCAAAGCCGTGCTTTCTCCCGGGTCCTCTTTATGTGCTCTTCACCACCAGAAGGATCACCCACTCTGGGGGTAAGGTCTTCCCCCCACCTTCCTTGAAATACCCTTTCAGACTTGTTCTTGATGCAGTCAAGTTGATAACAGAAATGCACCATCGCACCACTCATGTTCAAAGTGAGCTGGTGTTAGAGAGTTGGCTCAACTGTTAAGGGTGTCTGCTGTGCAAGCATGAAGGGCTGAGGGGTCCTGATACCACTCCAGTTCCAATCTCCAGAACCCACATGGACAGCCGGGCATGGGTCAGCAAGCTCTGTCCTATGGGGACCCGAATCTGAAAAATCATTGGATCAGCATATACATGTATACACCACACATAGTACGCACATGCCAAAAAGAAAAGAAAATGAAAGACAGAAGGAAGGAGGGAGGGAGAAAGGAAGGGAGGAAGGAAGGGAGAAAGGGAGGGAGGAAGGGAGAGAGGGAAGAAGGAAGGAAGGAAGGAAGGAAGGAAGGAAGGAAGGAAGGAAGGAAGGAAAAGGAAAAAAGGAAGGAATGAACAAAGGAGGGAGGGAGGGAGGGAAGGGAGGGAGGAAGGAAGGAAGGAAAGAAGGAAGGAAGGAAGGAAGGAAGGAAAGAAGGAAGGAAGGAAGGAAGGAAGGAAGGAACAAAGGAAGGAAAAAAAAAAAGGAAGGAATGAACAAAGGAGGGAGGGAGGGAGGGAGGGAAGGGAGGGAGGGAGGAAGAAGAGAAAGAAAGAAAGAAAGAAAGAAAGAAAGAAAGAAAGAAAGAAAGAAAGAAAGAAAGAGAGAGAGAGGCAAAGGTGATAAAGGAGTGCAGGAGACTGGTTTTTCCACTGGACAGTAACTTAGCTCCATGCCCTCATCCCATCTATCTCTGTTTGCTCAGCCATAACTCTCAGTCCTCAAGTTCAAAGTCTGTCACACCCACGAGTTGAGTTGTTCTATATTCAGGGCTGAGAAGGGCTTTGAGAGTGCCCAGGAAAAAAAAGACTGGCATGTCTCTCAGTCATAACTGGGGATGTGGCTTCATCTTGACTCAGCAAAGAGCGCGAACTGAGAGAAAGGAAGAAACACTGCCAGAAAGACCGTCCTTTTCCACGACTGCTCCAGCGGGCAAAACCAGGCCACCACCTCAGAGGCTCAATGAGTGCTCACGATGTAGGAATGGCACTGGCCCAGCTAACCCACTTGCAAAAGAAGTGGGCAAAGGCTGTGAAGATGGCTCAGTGGGTCAAGTGCTTGCCATATAGACACTTGGCTGAATTGAAATTTCCGGCACCAACATAAAGGTTGGACGTGGTGGCACAGGCCTGACATCTCAGAGCCGGGAGGCAGAGACAGGAGGATCCCTGGGGCTCACCAGCTAGCTTGTCTAGGCAAACTGGTGAGCTCCAGGATCAGTGAAATGCCCTGTCACAAATGAGGGGCTCCATCAGTAAGGTGTTTGCCACACAAACATGAGCAATTGAGTTTATAACCCCAGAACCCACATAAAGGCTGGGGGGTGGGGGTAGGTTGGCAGCCTGCCTCTAATGCCAGCAATGGGGAGGCAGAGACAGGGGCGCCGTGAGGCAAGCTGACCAGCTAGACCAGGCAAATTGATGCGTGCTAGGGTCCGTGAGGCCACGTCTCAATAGATAATGTGGAGAGTGACTGAGAAAGACATCCACCGTCAACCTCAACATATGTGCACACACAGCACGCATATAGACGCTCACATCCATGCAAACACGCACACGCATATGCCCACACGTCACATATACACAGACCACCAAAAAAAAAAAAAAAGAGAGAGGAAAGAAATGGCGAACAGTACCCAACTTGGTGCGGATGGAATTTTCCCAGAAAGGAAGGAAATCTGCCAGCGGTGTCTCGACAGCTCCACGACTGACGGGGTGCTTACTCATTCCACTGATAACTGTGACTGGGGCTCACTGATGGACGATGCTCCGGGTTGAGAGCGAGACTTCATCTTAAGGAAAGACCTATGTGGATAAGTGATAAGGACACCTGATCTCCTCTGGCTTCTGCATGCACACACATGGGGCGTGCACATCTGCACACACCTGCACATTCGCCACACATCACACATACCACACACATACACGCATACACACACACACACACACACACCTGTTCATCACAGCATCTACCACACACACAAGGACAGAGAAGAGGCTCACGTCACTGTGGGCCTGTGGCAGGAATGAGGACAAAGAGTGAACACATGCTTGGTTTCTCACAAGCCAGTAACTTTCTATTCTGGTGGGGCTCCCCTTGACCCAGTAATGTTCACCCAAACCTGTCTTCTACAAGAATATTGGGCTTTAGCTGGGCGTGGTGGCGCACGCCTTTAATCCCAGCACTCGGGAGGCAGAGGTAGGAGAATCGCTGTGAGTTCAAGGCCACCCTGAGACTACATAGTGAATTCCAGGTCAGCCTGAGCTAGAGTGAGACCCTACCTCAAAAACCAAAAAAAAAGAATATTGGGCTTTGTTTCCACACAGAAAGCTAATTCTGCGATGGGAGCAACCATGGAGGGAGTAGGAAAATTAGAGGGTAACTCTGCGTTTTCTGCTCAATTTGCAAGCCAGAAGCTGCTCTACCAAAAAGAGTCTATTCACTTTTTAAAACATTTAATTTCAAGATAAGAATAATAACAGAGATACTTCAGCCAGCCCCTCCTATGTCCCCACCTTTCCCTTCATGCTCATACTCCTCTCGTGAGAATGTAACCAGGACATCGTGTCATAAAGTCAAATCAGCGGTAAGGATCTGGCTTTCCGCTTCATTCTCCCAAGTATGATCACACAGGGCAGCTGAGGGTCAGTTACACCCAGCAGCCATGACACCTCAAACATACAGGCATTGCCCCAGAAAAGAGCAACAGCCTTGTATCTTGCATCTCCTGCCCGGAAGCCCAGTAAAAAATATTTTATTTTATTTTTATTTATTTGAGAGACAGAGGAAGACAGAGAGAGAAAGAGAGAGAGAGATGGTCATGCCAGGGCCTCTAGCTGCTGCAAATGAACTCTAGACTCAAGTGCAACCTTGTGCATCTGGCTTACCTGGGTCCTGGGGAATCGAACCTGGGTCCTTTGGCTTTGCAGGCAAGCCTCTTAGCTGCTAAGCCATCTCTCAAGCCCCTGGATTCTGATTTTTTTTTTGGGGGGGGGAGCAATAAGCATGTTCCTGAGGTTCTCTTTCCAGAAGCAGATTTCCCCATAGACAGATCCAGTGGCCAGTCAAGCAACAACAATGAGGACAATGCGGGGGAGGGGGGATGAAGAAAAATTGTTTCAGAAGATTTTTCTACATGGTCGATACCCAGGATTATTAGTGCAAATCTCCAAGGATCGAGCAGGACTTCCTGGTGATTTTTGCTCTGATTCTGTGTAGTTATTCTTTGATTTTCGTTACATCTGGGAGGGCAGAGGAACCATCCTTGTCTTTTGACGTTGTAGGCCTCTTGAGGTTTTTTTTTTTTTTTTTTTTCCCCATTCTACAGGAATCATACATAAAATAGGAGACAATACGTGCTTGGAAGGTTGAGGGCACCTCAGAGCGGAGAGGGAGACGGAGGATGAGTGAGAGGAGGAAGGCTCTGACGGCAGGTCTGAGGGCCGCCTGCAGCTGCTCTGGGAGACAGTGCAGCTCAGGGGTCAGGCAGGTGAGTTCATCCACTGGTGACTTGTCCTATCACACCTTGGTCTCTCCATCTCGGGCACTGTTACAACAGGGTGAACGGACAGTGTCTGGCATGTGACAGAGGAAGAGGAAAGAGAGAACCCCAAGAATCTTCCCTGTGACGGTTCAATACACCATGAGCAACTAGGACCCCAGGAGTGACTCTGGTAGAGGGATCCACTCCAGACCTCACACAAGTGGGAGCCACACTGATTTTGGCCATGTGCAAACTGTCCTGGCTGCTTAGGCTCACCCTGCCCTGTGCCACAGAGTGTCACCCACTGCAGCACCCCTGCCCTCTGGCCCAGCAAGCTGCAGGCAACACTGGTGTCATCCTCCCCCAGTGTGCTGGGGGGACAAGCTGTTATCCCTTCCAGTTCTGCTCCTGGCCCTTCCGGGCTCTGCAGAGGCAGGAGGCACCCTTGCTGCTGCTGGCCCAGGGTGGATGTCCTTCTGCCTACATTGGCAAGGCACAAACAGCCCCTTGGTCAGGCAGTCCACTTCATTGTAGGATCTTGCCCTGCTGGGATTCCCCCTTCCCAGCTATCTCACATTCTCCTCTCTCTCCCTCCCTGGAATTCCTTGCTTATTCAACACTAAAAACAGATCCCCAGGGCCCCACTAGGGGCAGTAAATTCACAAGGAGGGAGGATACAAAGGAACCTCATTAGAGGCTTTGTCCCAGATGCCAGATCCCCAGGGCCAAATCCCTGCAGGAGTCAGAACTCCTTCTCTGAACTCAGGGAGATGAAAGCTGGTGGGAGGAGAGAGAACAACAGCTCTTGGGGCCACTGTGAAGTCCAGGGGAGCCATGCCAGCAAGCAGTAATGGAGCCACAAGTAGGAGTTTGACTTGGGAGCAAGGCCCAGGGCTCACAGAGGCTGTGAGGTGGGGGCAGATTATGGTGCGTTCCCTCTTAACTTAAAGAAGAGGAGACTGGTCTCAGAGGTCCAACACCCAAAGAGAAGAAGCTCTCCCCAGAGGCTTAGATGTTCTCTGGATGAGACAAACACTAGACATGGCCCTGAGCCCTGCAGGCAGCATCCCATGCGACCTCATGTATCCTTCGGACAGACATCCTGATGTGAGGAAGGGTGACGGTGGACCCAAAGCTAAGATAGGGCTAGAGAGATGGCTTAGTGGTTAAGGCACTTGCCTGCAAAGCCTAAGGACCCATGTTTGACTTCTCAGATCCCACATAAGCAAGTGCAAAGTTGCACATGTGCACAAGGTGGCACACACGCCTGGAGTTTGATTGCTGTAGAAGGAGACCTTGGTGCACCAATTCTCTCTCTCTCTTCTTCTCACTAAAAAATAAAAATAGGGGCTGGAGAGATGGCTTAGTGTTTAAGGTGTGTGCCTGCGAAGCCAAAGGACCCAGGTTCGATTCCCCAGCACCCATGTAAGCCAGATGCACAAGGGGCTCATACATCTGGAGTTGGTTTGCAGTGGCTAGAGGCCTTCATACGCCCATTCTTTCTCTGTCTGTCTCCTCCCTCCCCTCTCTCTCTCTGCTTGCAAATAAATAAATAAAAATTTAAAAATAAATAAAGAAAAATAAATTTGTTTAAAAAAAAAAAAAAACCTAAGCTATGGCTGTCTTGCAGGTCCCTGCCTGGCTGCTCTTTAAGTCATCCAGAGTCTCCCAGGCCACAGCAGGCTCCTGGGACAGAGCTGTGTACTCAGCCATCGTCCTTTACCCCTGGTCCCTCTGCCCCGCCTTCAGGTCACCTGTCTCCATTCCCACCTGTTCTGTCACACTTGACTATGGCATCTAAATTCCCAGCCACGACCTTGATCCCTCTCCCTCACAAGTCCCATCTTCTGCCCCAGCCCACACCATCTGACCCACCGAAAAGCCCCCGTCCACCAGGCTGACCCCAATCTGTGAACCAATCGCCAGGAAGACCAGAACCACCCCCTCTGTAAATTCCACCACCGAAGAGCTGAAATAAAGCCTTAAAAGCCTGAACGTACTCAGCTAACTCCGAAGAATGACTCATTTGCTTCCACATCCCGGGAAGGATCAGCCCATTATATTTAATGGACTTTGATACTTCTTATTGTAGTACATAAAGGCTATTATTAAAATGAAAGATTGTTCCAGTTAAGTATCAGAGCCTGGGTACTTTCCTTTTTAGAGGTACCCAGAGCGGTGGGTATTAGGATTCTGCGTGAGTTTTTCACATTAGCTGCTGACACTATTTCATAAGGAGCTGTTTTCAAGACTGTATTGACCCCATTTATCCTCTGCTCTAGGAAGGTGCACAAGCCCCATGGCCTGAGCCAGGAAGGGATGAGTCCCCTGCCATGAGTTGTAGGTTTGTGCTCCACCCCCCCACCCCCAGCCTGCAGCTTGGAGTCTAAAACCACCCAGCCGTACTCACCTTATCGGCAGGAGCTGCTCCTTGGAGTTGTCCCCCGGAGTGTCAGTGACAACACTGTAGTGGTCTGCGCTGTCTTCCATATGGGCTCCTTGGATAAGGGACGCATGAACACACACAGGCAAATGGGGTGCTGTGGACTGTATGTCGCTTGAGCCAAGACAGACCTAAACCTGCGGCAGGCGCACTTTGGCCCCAGCCGCCAGCCACTCCAGTCCCGTTCTCCAGCAGGCACAGGCAGCCCCTCCCTGGGCAGGGCCTTGCATACATCTCTGCGCTTCCACCAAGAGCTAAGCAGAGCTCGCATGGAACCAGGCCCGGCCTCCCTCAGTTTCCTCCTCTGAAATAAGGGACTTGGTTTGTTTTCTGACCCTGAACACAAGGGACAACTTACAAACATGCAAGATCTTCTCTACGGTCAGGACCAGCCTCTGCCAAAACTCCGAGGGCAGCTCTGTTGTGACAGTCACAAAGTTCTATTACAGAGCCACTGGGACCGTTACCTACTAACATCAACTAGGAGTTTGTTTGTGTTTTATTTATTTATTCATTTATTTTAAAAATATTTTTATTTATTTACAAGCAGATATATATAGGTATAGATACACACACACACACACACACACATATATATATATATATAGATATAGATATAGATATAGATATAGATATAGATATAGATATAGATATAGATATAGAGAGAGAGAGAGAGAAGGGGTGTGCCAGGGCCTCTAGCCGCTGCAACAAACTCCAGTTGCCTGTGTCAGTTTGTGCATCTGTCTTTACATGGGTATGTGGGAATTGAATCCAGGTTATTAAGCTTTGCAGGCAAGTGCCTTAACTGCTCAGCCATTTCTCCAGCCCTATTTGTTTTTGGTTTTGTTTTTGACAATTTCATACAACTAATACCCCTGCTCGTCCATGTTTTGTTTTGGTCTTGGTTTGGTTTTCGTGACCCACTGAGTTAAATTAGCGTTGTTTTCATGAGCATGGCGGGGAGTTATTTACTGGAGTATGGGTAACTTACTCGTGGCCACACCACTGAAGACCATGGCTCAGCTCCCCCAGCAGTCATTAACGGCCAACAGCTACTTTGGGAAGAGTAAGGCCTCGTGAGTTTATTTGAGAAATTACAAGAACAAAACAAAAATGGTTTTTGGCGCCAACGTTCAGCTAACCTCCATTAGGTATGGCTATAGGGAGGGATGGAGGGGCAAGGGGGCAGGGAGGCTGGAAGGAAGGAATATGGAGCACATATCGTAAAATATCATAATCCAGAAAGGAGTTAAATGAACTGCAAACATCCTCCCTCCACAAAACCTGGCTTCTCATGTCTCCCAAAAGCTGCTCTCCATTAACAGTTTCTTGTGTATCTCACCAAGAAAACAAAATGTTTTACCCTGGTACCAGCATCCACACTAACATATGCTTACTCGAAAGGGAAACATTATATATTTGGCTTTCTGAGAACTTTTTCAAACATACAGAAAATAATATAACCGGCATCCATGTATGTATCATCCAGATTTAAGAGATGCTTCTCTTATTTCATTTGATTCTGGTCCAAGAAGAAAAAAGAAGAGAAGGAGGGAGGAAGGGGGATATGGGGGAGGATGGGGGAGAAATGAAAGGCAAAATGAACAGCAGAGATTAAAAACAAAGCCCCCAGGTTTCATCTTGTCCTCTCCCCAGGAAGCCACAATCCCAGCATGCGCAAGTCTCACGTTTTTGTTCTTGTGCTGCATGATTCTCTCCCCATGGACAACATATTGTAGACTTTCATTGTTTAACTTTGCATAAATGGAACAGTCTCAAGTATACCTTTTTAGAAAATTTCATAATCATTTACCCATGTTGGTGCAGCTTGGTCTAGATGGTGTCTTAGTCCATTCGAGCTGCTCTATCAGAAATGCCACAGACCGGTGACTCAAACAACAATCATTGACACCAGAAGCCCACGGGACATCTGGAAGTTCCAGCTTGAGACGCCTGAGGGTTAAGTTGCTTAGTGATTCAGTATCTGGTAGAGACCCTCTTCCTGGTTCTTGGAAAGCAAGCTCTGGCCATGTCTTCACAGGGTTAAAGGACTGAGAGAGATCTCGGGTTCTGCTTTCTAGGGATTAATCTCCTTCTTACGACCGAGTCACCTCCAATGCTGCCCCGCTGCACCCCATTATACTGGGAATTAGGATCCAGCATATGAGCCTTGAATAGACACAAACACTCAACCCATGATCGATGCTGGTTTTAGTCACTTCACAGTAATTTCATGTAGGACAAAACCCGGGGCATAGTTCGTTCATGGCGCTGATACTTCTCATATTGCATGTGCATCCATCTCATTTTAATCTTCAGTAGACATTGCATTGAGTGAATGAATATTCCCTAATCTCCTTATGGTCCTTCACGTTGTTTTCAGAGTTATGTTCTTATAAACAAAGCCCCTAAGAAATGTCCACATGCCCACCTATCTCTTGACCTCCGAGAACACAGCTTTAGAGAAAATTTCCAATCATGGCATAGGTAGACTAATAAGCATATATGTTCAAAACTTTCTTACATCTAACACATTTATCTCACGCAAAACTTGAAGCAAATCATTTCCCCACCAACAATGTCAATGACTGTTACTTTACAACCGACCAACACTATATAATTTTGACAACTCAATGGACAAAGGAGCATTCCCAATGACCTCCAAGTCATGTCCAGTTTCTCATGTTCATTCATCATTTATGAATTAGAGAAGAGCTATCACCGTGTGTTTCTCCAGACAACTGTGGAGACATTATTTTCTAGATTAATCATATTTTTTGAGCCACTTCACATCAAGTAAGACTCCAGACTGGGAGTGGGAGAATGGATGAATGCATGGAGAAGGAATGGATGTGTGATGGGTAATATCATCTTGCTTGTCAATGTGACAGCATTAAGATTCGCCATGGAAACAAATATCTGTGGAGAATTTTCTCGATTAGGTTATTTGAGGTGTCAAGACCCACCCTAAATGTGGGTGGCACTATGCCACAGCCTGGGGTCATAGATGAAATACAATGAATGGAAAGTTCTAGCTGAGCAGCGGCTTTCATCTCTCTCCACTTCATGACTGAGGACTGAACATAACCAGCAGTTTCATGCTCCTACTGGTGAGGCTTTCCGGCTGTGGTGCACTGAAGCCTCGTGAGCTGTAAGCCAAATGAACTACTTCCTCCTTAAGTTGCTTCTGGTCAGTATCTGGTCATAGCAATGAGAAAAGCAACGAATACGAAAAGTAAATGAATAAGCTTTGATTGAGTCAGGTTCAACCTGGATCTCTAAAGAGCCATCAGGACTCCATACGTCTCTGCACATTCAAAGAATGATGCGCTGCCCATGGCTGCCCTGTGGTCCAGGTGAAGCCCACCTTCATCTTTCTTGGGCATTTGTGGCTGAAATTCAGAATGCAAGACAGAGCCCTCCAAGAGAGGACATACGGCAGGACGGGAAAGAAGTCTTCCAACCACATTGGCCAACTCTGATCTGATGCAGTGAAATGTTACGCGGCAGCTACTTGCAGTCTCAGAGAAGAGTTCAACCTCCTTTCTCTTTCTCACATCCTCCCAGCCGGACTCTGCTCAGTTGGCTTTCCAAAACTGCCATTGGTCGGGATGGGGCTTGCCAAAATAACCGGATGGACAATAGCTTTCTCGCTATTCACCTGAGCCAAGTCCCATGAAGACTCACCACCGAAGTGCCACGGAAGAGCAGAGTTCTCCTGCTGAGGTTCCTGGGGGATTCAACTGCTGGAAACTTCCCAGACAAGAGGTTACTCACTGGAAGAGCTCTCAAGCACTAACATATGTCCTCCATGCGTGGCTGTGCAGACATGTTTCCACGGCAAGGGGAAGAATCTCAAGTGAGTTTAAGAAGGAAGGAACTGGGCTGGGGAAATTGCTTAGTCAGGAAAGTCCTTGCTGTGCAAGAATGAAAACCTGAGGTTGGAACCTGAGCACCCATGGTAATTAGGATGTGGCAGCTCGTGCCTATAACCCCAGCACTTCTTTAGTGAGGTGGGAGGCAGAGATGAGAGAATCCCAGAAACCCATGCAACAGCCAGACTGGCATATCCAGTAGTGAACAAGAGACTCATAAGGTGTGAGGTGAGGACCTACCCAAGATTGTCCTCTGACCTCCAAACAGGCACCGTGGCATGCATATGCCTACACACACACACACACACACACACACACATATATACACATACACACATACACACATACACACAGAGAAAGAAAGAAGAGGAGGAAGAGGAGAAAGGAGGAGAAGGAAGACAAGAAGAAGAAAGGAAGGAGATAGTTGATCCACAGACTGGAAGTGCTCAGGCCTCATGAATCAAGTGACTCAAGGCTGCCAGTGTCTTTCGGGCTTGCACTTGCTCTCTTCTCTTCTTTATTTTTTTAAAATATTTTATTTATTTATATATTTGAGAGAGAGAAAGAAAGAGGCAGAGAGAGAGAGAGAGACAAAGAGAGAGAATGGGCCTGCCAGAGCCTCCAGCCACTGCAAACGAACTCCAGATGCATGCGCTCCCTTGTGCATCTGGCTTACGTGGGTCCTGGAGAGTCAAACCGGGACCCTTTGGCTTTGCAAGCAAATGCCTTAGCCGCTAAGCATCTCTCCAGCCTCTCTTCTCTTCTTCTCTTTGCAGGTCAGCATATTTTTTTTTTCTTCCTGGAAAGATAGTCATTGGGGAAGTCCAGCCCCAGCAGTAAAGGCTCCACTCCCAGGGAAAGAGGCTATTTTTTCAGCATGTGCCTGGGCCAATCACCACATCTAAGTGGACAGATGCTATGTGGTGGTTTCAGGCATCCCCCATAAACTTAGGTGTTCTGAATGCTAGGTCCCCAGCTGATGGAGATTTGGGAATTAATGCCTCCTGGAGGTGGTGTATTGTTGGGGGGCAGGCTTATGGGTATTAGAGCCAGCTTCCCCTTGCCAGTGTTTGGCACACTCTCCTGTTGCTATTGTCCACCTGATGTTGGTCAGGGGGTGATGTTCACACTCTGCTCATGCTGTCATTTTACCTGCCATCATGGAGCTTCCCCTCAACTCCGTAAGCCAAAATGAGCTTTTGTCCCCCCACAAGCTGCTCTTGGTCAGGTGATTTCTACCAGCAATGCGAACCTGACTGCAACAGATGCCTTCAATAGCCCTAAGAGGATCATGTCCAGACTGGTAGGCAGATGACAGGGAGAGCCTGGCTTTGCTGTGCCCAGAAAGCCTGCATGAAGTTGGAATGTCATTGTCCAAAAGGCCAAAGAAAGAGGATGACAGATGTGCTGGAATGACCCAACCCACAGCTCCCAGCAGGCACCACACTAGTACCGGCCAGCTGGACTTTCATCCCAGGGTGCGGAGCTCAATGTTGGCAATGTTCATAAATGCAGGGCCATGGCTGCATTTGGTTTTCTGAACTATTCTTCAACTCTCTCCAGCAAAGATATCCTTCTTGCTGCTCCAGGTCAGTGATGTCTCGTGGTCCTTCTCTTCAAGAATTCATCAGGTTGGAGGGATGGCTTAGTGATTAAGGTGCTTGCCTGCAAAGCCAAAGGACCCAGGTTCGATTTCCCAGGACCCATGTAAGTCAGATGCATAAGGTGTCACATGCGTCTGAAGCTTTTGTTTTGTTTTGTTTTGTTTGCAGTGGCTGAAGGCCCTGGCACATCCATTCTCCCTCTCTATCTGCCTCTTTAGTGTCTCTCTCTCTCTCAAATAAAGAAAATAAATTTTTAAGAAAGAACTCATCGGCCACTTCCTATATGTTGATCCTGCCGCAGACCCTGGAGGTAAGAAACACAGAAAGCATGGCAGCCACCTCCTGAAAATATGCTTTCATGTAAAGGCCATGTGAGTAAGACGGAGGAACACGGGCATACATGCACACTGTCACGGAGGGTGTGGTAGGAATGGCACTCTTATTAAAGAAGGGCTCCATTTTGCCTAGAACAAGGTCTAATCCAAGGCTTGGCCCAGAGCTGGGCCTATGGTTAAAGCAGACATCTTCCAGGAAAAGAGAAAACAAGAAATTTCCAGAAAAAACAAGGGTCAGCGCTTAAGCCGAGTGACAGATGTCCCTTATCTGGAAGGAGCCCTATGACTGCCACCATCAAGTACCTAGAGATTTTGATGACAATGACCACCCAAGAGGACCTTTCCAAGAAAGACCTGCTGACACCTCCAGAGGCCCAGAATCCAGAAGCCCCTGGCAGAGCAAGACTATTAAATGCAGAAGTCAGGCTGCCAGGGACCTGCCAGCCCCCAGGACGGGGGAGGGCCAGCTGCACACTGACCGTGCCAGAGCTCCCCCTGCTGGTGGCTCTGAGCCATCACCAGCCAGAGCTCTGGGTTAGAGGTGCCCTTGGACTTGGCAGGCTGGGGAAGGAAAGTTCATGACTGGCTTCAGCTCCCATTTCGCCTCCTCTCCTGTTGCTTTTCCTGCCTACACCATTCCGAGAACCCCACACTCCTCCTGCCTCCAGGCCCTGTGTGCTCCTCTCCCCTTCATCTAGGTGTCTGGGTTCCTCCATCTTCCGGATCTAGGCCCAACTGTCAGTTTTCCAAAGAGGCTTTCTGTGACCTTAGGCTTACACAAGGGACCGTCCATCAGTGGCCACTTTCACATGGCTACCAAAAATATCCTATGTATCACACCGCTGGCTCGCTCAATATTTTACTGAGCCCCTGCTAGATGTCAGACGCTATTCTGGTGCCATAGATATGATAAGCCTGACAAAGCTACTGCCCTCCAAGAACTTTCACTCACCTGGTGGATACGAGTAAACAGCATACAGCATACATAACATAATATGATGGCCGGGAGTTCCAAGAGCTGTGAAGGAAGAATTCAGAGTGAGACCAAGTCACATAAAAGCTGCTATTGTATATGGCCAATCATTACCACAGAGCCGGGGGAGCAGGGACATACCCCGGGAAGAGCGCGCTAGGCATTGGGCACAGCATCGCAAGGCTCTGAGGCAGGAGTGGACTTGTTCAAAGAACAGCAGATACTAGGAAGGATGATTGAGAAGTAGAGATGAAAATTAGACCAGGGTCTCGTAGCCTATAGCAATGACCTTGACTGACCTCCAAGTGTCATGGGAAGCCTTCAGGGTTGCACTAGGACTGTAACCTCTCCCCTGCTAGAATGTGACATCCAAGCCAACAATATCCATCAATCTCAGGCGTCTTGTATCCCACTCCAATAGGACCTGGCCCACTATAAATGTCACATAGACATCTAAGGTCATTAATGAATTTCTGTCACGACCCTCCCTCCCCAAACTCTGCAAACCCACACGAGTAAGACATCGGCATTGTAATCCCAGCACTCAAATTACCCTTTGACCTGCCAGACTACACCCACCTGTTCTTGAGCCCAGTCTGACCACCATTCCGGATGCCAGTGTCCCCAGAGTTCTCGTGCACTACGTGAGGAATTCCACTGCTCATTCAGTGAGTGGATTTGTGTGTGTTTGTGTAAAGTGAAAGAGTGCACATACTTCTCCCCAAAGAGAACAATGCAAAAATCAAGTATTTAAAAAATATTTTATTTATTTATTTATTTGAGAGAGACAGAGAGAAAAGGGCAGGCAGAGAAAGGGGGAGAATAGGGGCATGCCAGGACTTCCTGCCACGATGAACAAACTCCAGGTTGATGCTGTGTCCCTTTGTGCATCTGCCTTTACGTGGGTACTGGGGAATCCAGACCATAAGACTACCTTTTAACTGCTAAGCCATCTCTCCAGGCCCCAAAATCAAGTTTTAAAAAGCATCTCTAGGGCTGGGGAGATGGATCAGTGGATAAAGCACTTGCCACGCAAGCATCCTCTGACACCCACAGGAATGCGGAGCGGGTGCGGCAGCCCACCTGTAACCCAAGCACTCAGGAGATGGAGAGGGATCCCCAGGACAAGCTGGTGAGCTAGACTAACTGAACTGACAAGCTCTGAGTTCAAGTGAGAGATCTGACCTCAATGAATAAGATGGAGAGTGACTGAGGATGTTACCCAACATCAGCTTCTGGACTCCACACGCACACACACACACACACCATCCCTGGTTCCGCTGGTCCCCTATTTGACAGTCCTCAAAAACTTCCTTCAAGGCTGAGGAGACAGCTAAATGGATAAAGGGCTTACCACACAAATGTGAGTGCCTGAGTTTGGATGTCCAGAACCCATGGAACAGTCGCATGCTGTGTGTGGCAGGCATCTGGAATCCTAGCCTGCCTGTGGCAAGACGGAAGCAGAGACAGGAGAACCCCCAGAAGCCCTTGGTCCAGCTAGCCTGGCAAATGTGGCAGTGAGCAATGAGAGATCTTGCCTTCAACAAGGTGGAAGCAAACCTCTACCCAGTGTTGTCCTCGAATCCACACACATGCCCCATGGCACACATGTGCCCACATCACTCGCATATGCATGAAACATACACACACACGTGCACACACTTACTCTGTTCATAGAGCACAGAAGGAATCCTTCCTGCCTTCCTGCTTCTGGCTCTCTGCACACCTTATTTCCTCCCAGGTCCTGCCACCAGAAGTCCCCTGTCCAGGACTGGAAAGGAAAGGTGAACTGGAAGTTTCGAGCTGAAGATTCCCCAAATGCCGCCCCCCTCCCCACCCCCACTTTGGGCACCTAGATCCCACTGTGTTCTTAGTAAAGTGGTAAGGGTTGGTCTTCTAAATACTCCTGCATCTTTTCCAACCTCATGAACATTCGTAGCCCTTAGCTGGAGATCTTAAAGGAGAACATGGGGGTGGGGGCAGAGCAACACAACAGCAGTTTTCCAACCAATCAAAATCAAATTATACCTGCGCAGCATAATTGGAGTTAATGAGTAGTTTTATGTTTTGCTAATCAAATCACCATATTGATGGGGTTTATCAGCAGAAATACAATGTTAATTACTAAAGAATGATAAAAAATTAATGCCACTCCTATGTAACATCCCATGTTACATGTGGACGGCAGGGAAACTGGTCATTTTTCCTTCTAATGAGCCCAGTAGCCGCCAGGCATGGGAGCTCTGCTGGGCACTTTGTATTTGCCATCTTCAATTAAGCATTGTTCAAGGCTGGGTGTATACGGACACAAAGATTTCCAAAATGAGAAACTCCAGCCCTGAAATTGAGCCTTAGCTTTTGAGACCTTGTCAAACAAAAACCCTTGTTGTTGGTAGAGATCCTGCTGGTGGACAACAAGAACAAGTTCAGAGTCAAAAACAAACTGACAGGGACTAGAGAGGTTGCTTAGAGGTTAAGGCACTTGCCTACAAAGCCTAAGGACCCAGCTTTGATTCCCCTGTACCCACGTAAGCCAGATGCACAAGGTAGAGCATGTGTCTGGAGTTCATTTGCAGTGGCTGAAGGCCCTGGTGCACCCATTTTCTCTCTATCTGCCTCTTTCGATATCTCTCTCTAATAAATAAATAAAATACTAAAATCTAAAAAAAAACCTGAACTCAGACTTTTAAAGTCAATGACAGGTCAAGTGGTGCACACCTTTAATGCCATCACTCAGGAGGTAGAGGTAGGAGGAGGATCATCATGAGTTCAAGGCCAACTTGCCACTACAGAAGAAATTCCAGGTATGCCTGGGCTACAGTGAGATCCTGCCTAGAAAAAAAAAATGACATCCGAAGTCCTCCAACAATTCAGGCTATTGCCAATGCTCTGTACTGCCGCACCAGAACCACATGGTAAGGCTCTATTGCTAAAGACACTACATTTCTGGTGCCAAGAAATCAACCTAGGGCTGGAGAGATTGCTTAGAGGTTAAGGCACCTGCCTGCGAAGCCTCAGGATGCTGTTCAAATCTCCAGGTCCCACATTTAGCCAGATGCCAAAGTGAGGCAAGCACACAACATCACACATGCACACAAGGAGGCACACAGGTCTGGAGTTTGTTCACAGCAGCTGAAATGGTCCTGGAGGGCCGATCCTCTCTCTGCCTCTTCCTCTCTCTGTCACTCTCTCTCTGTGTCTCTCTCAAATTAAAAAAAAAAGGGGGGGGCCGGAGAGATGGCTTAGTGGTTAAGGCACCTGCCTGTCAAGACTAAGAATGCTCGTTCAATTCTCCAGGTCCCACGTTTAGCCAGATGTACAAGTGACACACGTGTGCAATGCCACACTTGCCCACAAGGGGCACACATGTCTGGAGTTTGTCCACAGTGGCTGAGAGGTGGCTGGCGCACCCATTCTCTCTCTCTCTCTCTCTCTCTTTCTCTGTCTCTCAAAATACAAAACAAAAAACAAAAAGAAATCAAGCTGGAACTGAACTAGAAGCCTACTTCCTGCTGGCTAGCTAACTATTATGGTGGTAGAAAGTGCTATGCAGGCCTCTGGGGAAGAAAAGTCAACAGTTTCAACCACAAATGGACCCTTTGAGCTACATGATGGACCAGCCAGGCACGATGTGCTCACTGATGCAATAGTGGCATGTCGGTTGCAGGGAAAACCAATTGCTATGTGCTTGGACTGGAGGCCCGGTACTGAAAAAGCCTAAGGCTGGGGAGGTCACAGGCCCTAAGAAGAAAGCTACTATTGTTGTTTGGGTAAATGGATATGTTGTGCTCATCAAATTGCCTCCAAAAAATTTATGTTTGTGCCCATAGATTTGTGCTGCTCTCACCTTTGGTCAGAGAAGCTTCTTTTTTACAGATGCTGGTAGCTACCAGGGAGACGCATAAGTCATCAAATGCTGAGAATAAGTGACAGTTGCATACTCAGCGCTAAGTGAGACATCTCTATTATGCCTTCCAAGGCTCAGGGAACAGTGTGGACGAGGACGTGGAAAGAATGTAAGAGCCAGAGGCTGGGGACAGGTGCTTCAGAATGCTGTCTTCAGGACGTGAAGCGGCCATTGCGTTTATGAACACACAATAACCGTCGTGACCGGCACAAGACCTGCACAATATTGGGCGCATCAACATTTCATTGTGGAGGATGGGGGAGGGAATAAAAGGCATCAAAATAGAAAGGGCACCTATTGGAAAGAAGAAAGCAGTCAATTGAGCGGGAAAGGGGGACAAAGGAAGGTACTGAGAGGGGATTATAATCAAAATGCAAATGCACTGTGTACATGTATGAACAATGTCAATAAAGTTAAGAACATCAATTTCATCGACACTTCTCATCCAAACATAATCTGCAGGTAGATCAGAGCCGCCGCAAAGGGCTAAGCTGGGGCCTGGAAATCAATATCACATTGGGTGTGTCCCACGACAAACCAAGCATCCCTCCTTCACCTCTCCCTTGGTGGCTTAGAACACCCTCCTGGCACCTCAACATAGGAAGGAGTGTCCCACACAAGCACAGAACTTCAACTGGGCTTTGGTCCCATTCCCTGCTGAGCCACAACGACATCTGAACCTCTTCCAAGGTTTAGGAAACACTGAGAGAACATAATCAACAAGAAAAGGGGGGGGGTTGGTTTAATTAATTAAGCTGATTCATTATACAAAGCTAGTGAAAACTTCCCAGAATATTTTGTCTCTTCAAAAACTTTTTTTGGGCTGGAGAGATGGCTTAGCAGTTAAGGCGCCTGCCTGCTAAGCCTAAGAACCCGGTTCCAATCTCCAGGTCCCACGTTTAGCCAGATGCAAAGTGACACAAGGGCTCAATGCCGCACTTGACCACAAGGGGGCGCACACATCTGGATTTCGTTCACAGCAGCTGGGAGACTGCTGGCGCGCCCATTCTCTATTTGTCTCCCTCTCCCTCTCTCTCTCTGTATGTCTCTCTCTGTTTCTCTCCAAAAATAAAATAAAACTTTTTTTTTTGGCTAATTTTCGACATGATGTGTGGTGTCAAGAAGATATGTGATCCCAGTGTCTAGATCTGACCATGAAGTCAGGCTTCACCACCAGATGTCATCATTACTAACAGCACAGGAGCCCCCTGCTTGCTACCATGGGACCTCAGGCCCTGAACAGACTATGATCTCCTGGTTCACCTTCCACCCCAGTGTCTGGGAATATATGGGATGAGCAACCTGGCATGTGCCCCAGGCTCCCATGCCATCCCATTTCAATCTCACCATTCATTGGTGAGTACTATCACCACTGAATCACTGAAATTCAAAACCATGGACGGCTAAGAGGTGAGCTATGGTTACAGCAATTCACTGCCTATTTCAAGCCAAGGACTGTGTGATCGTTAAGTTCTATGGTCAACTTGATCAGATTAGGAGCAGAGTAAGAGGCCTGCCTCTTGGGCAAGTCTGTGAGGGTGTTTCCAGGAAGGACTGATGGACAAAAGACGACTTTCCCTGTGAACGGGCTCTAAGAGAACACATAGCTTTTTTCCCAGCTGCCCTTGCTACTTGCTGGTACATGTGTCGTCGCTATTGCTGCAGACACTGGACCCCCGCTGCACCAGCTGTTCAATGTGGACTGAAGGCCAGAGGGTCTCCAAGATGCCTTCAGGCCTTCAGTTCCAGATGGGGACTGCTGAAGCGTCCAGCCTCGTGAACTGAGCAGCTACTGGGTTCTCAGCCACTGTTCTACTGTTCAGCACGTGTCTTGTAATCTGATCTAATAAATCCACTTTAGAATATGCACGCATCCTATTGGTTTTGATCCTTGAGAGAACCCTGATCAACACAAGCTGAGAAGGTAGCTCAATAGGTAAAGAATTCACGTCACAAGTATGAGGACCTGCGTTCCTTCCCCAGAATCCACATAAAATGCATGGAGGTGCATTCCCAGTGCTCGAGAGGTGGAGACAGGTGGACCCCTGGGGCTCAATGGCCAGCCAGCCCAGCCTAATTGGCAAATTCCAGGCCAATAAGAGATCCTGTCTCAAAGAAAGAAGGTGGTGTTCCAAAGGGTAACACAGGTTGTTTTCTGACCTCCTCACTCACATGCGCATGTGCACCCCACACACAAACATAACATGTACCCACACACACTCATTTAAATATAAAAAAGACAGCCATTCAAGTGGGTTTGGAATGGCAGATGTTTGTGGTGATGGATATGCCAATCACTGGGATCTCATCATTGCAGAGTGGATTCATGCGCAGTGCCCCACAAGTACAGCTATCATGTGCTCAAAAAAATACATTAACGAATAAAAAGTAGGCGGCTCCCCTGCGGTCAGCTGACAGCAGCAGTCAGAGCTCCAACCGCAGCTGTCCATCATTTCCATGTGAGAGACTGATGCTGTTCCCGGATTACAGTGCAGTCTGGCATCCTATCACATAAATCTGTGCTCAGCCCCATGTTCAAGAACCACCCCTGCCCCAGCACATAGCTGAACAGCCTGATCAACCCCTGCTCGCCGCATCCACAAGTCTCCTGGACATACATGAGATGTAGCCTTGGCTTAGCTTCTGTGGGTCTTTCTCTTCGGATGCCTTCCCAAGGTCTGTTTACCAAGCTCTGCCTGTCCTTGCTGGACGGGCTCACGGCATCTCCTCCAAAAAGCCTGCCCAGATTCCACCATCATGAGGGTTTCAGGGTCCTGCATAGAGGTGCTACATCCTCCCGCACTGGGTAGAGGCTGCCAGGGGGTATAGACCGCCTACACCTACACTGTGCAAGCCGGCCATCAATCCCACAGCCCTCCCCTTCAGCCCAAGGGAGGCTGGGAAGTGTAATCTGACTATCTAGGAAGAAAAGAAGATGGGAATGGGGGAACACAGAACTCTAACGACCTTCATTTATAGATAACTCTGCAGTTTAAAAGGGTGACATGTGTTCCCCAGACCATACAGATCTGTGGATTTCCTTGACCCCTCCCTCATAGCCAAGACTCCTCCACACAAAGCAGTGGCAGTGGTGAAGGTTATATGGCAACAGGAAGTGAATGAAACAGGCAAGAAAATGGACACCATTGTAGACAGACAAACTTAGTTCAAGTCCAGACTCAACAACCTCCCCAGTTAGCCAGGTGGAATAGACCTGTGGCTCTCTCTCTGAACCTCAGTTTGCTTGTCTGGGGAAGGGAAAGGAAAGGGGTAATATCTACATCAGTGGGAAACTGAGAGCGTGTGGTGTACCCTGAAGCAGCACTCCAGGAGATGGGAATGTAACCACACGGGCGGGAGAAGAAAGGATTTCACTACAGTCGGTTCTGATTTTGCCCGCCTGAGCCCTGGGCCGCTAGCTTCCTTTATCTGCCTTCCTATTTCCCCACAGCATTGCTGATCACTGAACAAAGCACGCAGCTTACTACTGTGTCATCATTTAAAAAATGTTTGTATTTAAAGCCGGCCGTGGTGGCGCACGCCTTTAATCCCAGCACTCGGGAGGCAGAGGTAAGAGGATCACCGTGAGTTCAAGTCCACCCTGAGAGTACATAGTGAGTTCCAGGTCAGCCTGGGCTAGAGTGAGACCCTACCTCGAAAAAAAAAATTGTATTTATTTTCGAGCAGAGAGGGAGAAAGAGAGGAGAGACAGGGGAGGGGGTGCAGGGTGAAATGGGCATGCCAGGGCCTCTTGCCACTGCAGATGAATTCCAGACACATGCACCTCTCTGTGTATCTGGATTTACCTGGGTACTGGGGAATCGAACCCGAGTGGTCAGACTTTGCAAGCAAGTGCCCTTAACCACTGAGCCATCTCTCCAACTCCTGCTTGCCATCTTTATTATTTAGGTCTATCTATCTCTCCCTCAATGGGGAGAGAGACTTAAAGGTATGGTGTTAGCTGCATCCCTGGTACAAAGGAAGCAGCCCAGTAGCGTGTGGCAAATGAAGGAGTAACTCCATCAATCAATCACCCATCAGAGGGTGGCCCTCTGTTGTGATCCCTCTGCATCATCTCTCTGGTCTTTGCCTTCTGGGGCCCTCCATCCACTGAGGTCCCTTCCCTTCTTTCTAGACCAAAAGAGTGTTACTGGCAAGGAATATACTACCGAGCAAACTCTGAGTTGATCATCTGTGATCTGGACAGCCCACACCAGAACGTCTGAAATCACAGCCCAGGGTACATAACAGTCTGGAAGAAAATTCACAAGAAACAGAGAGAGAGAGAGAGAACTGTAAGATCTCGGTTGCTCTCTTGCTCCTAACCCTCCCACCTGTATTCATTACTTTTTCATTTTTCTTTGATAAAATACCTTGCAAAAACAATTTGAAAGATTTATTTAAGGATGTATTAGGGTTTCCAGTTCAAGGACTAGAATATAGTCTATGGTGATGGGGAGGAACGTGGGGGTAGGAACATGACACAGCTGGTCACATTGCATCACAGTCAGGAAGCAGAGAGTGGTGAGGGCTTGGCTCAGCTCATTGTCTCCTGTGTACATAGCCCAGTACACCCATCCCGTGGGATGGTGCTGCCCACAGTTGGCATGTGGGTCTTCCTACATGCCGGAGGTTTGGTGATTCTAAATCTCATCAAGTTGACAATCAAGCTTGACCACCACACCAGCCTATCTCATTGCCTCCTACTGGACAAGCCCATCTGGAATCCAGAGCCTAAAGGGTCCTGAGAAAGAATTCCATGGAATATGGAGCAGAGCAGAGAGCAGAAGGGATAGATACAAGAGCCAACTGGCTCAGGAACCTTTCTCTTTCTGTGTCGCCAGTTTCTGGACTTACCAGCACATAGTGCCTGGTCATGAAATGATTCTATAATGGTAGAAATGATGTAGCTCATATGTTTTGTGGCATGCAAGTTTTCTGATATTGAAATATTGCATTACCTGGGCTGCAGTTAAGGCACTTGCCTGAGAAGTCTAAGAACTCATGTTCAAATCTCCAGGTCTCATGTAGCCAGACACAAACTGATGCAAGTGTGCAATGTCACACATGTGCACAAGAGGGTGCACGTGTCTGGAATACATTCACAGCAGCTGAAGGCCCTGGTGCACCTATTCTCTTGCTCTCTCTCTCTCTCTCAAAATAAAAAAAAGAAATATTGCATTACCTGTAAGTGACCCTAGTGGTCCCCACCTCCTGCACTCACACCCTGCATCAGCACTCAGTGTGGTTAGAACCTGTGACTTATTTCAAAGTGATGACAAAGGTGATGAGGTGTCACTCCTGAGATGAAGGACTCACAGTGAACACAACCCACCCTGGCCTGATGCAGGAAGTAGCCATGCTTTAGAAAGCTTCTGGGCTAAGGGCAGACCTTGGGCCTTGGACCTTGGACCTTGGATCTCCCATGCGTCTGCAGCTGACAGCCGGAAAGAAGTCAGGGTTCTGGGTCCTGAGCTCTCTCAACAGCCTGCAGGCAAGGATTCCTCTAAGAGAGCCCTTGCCTGAGAATGCAGCCTGTGTGCAGCCTGTGAGGCCTTGAGCAGAGGCTACAGTTCAGCCAAGTCGTCCCTAGATGTCCATAGAAAAGCTGAGACTCTGCCATGGCACCCCAAGACCCACGTCCACGATAGCTCAGTGCAGCACTCAGCCTTTCTTGCTAGGGGTACAGCCAGGTGCCTGAGCATGTAAGCCCAATGTGGCACAGCAAGGCTTGTGGTGCCCAGTGGTCCTCTTCTTCCTGCCCTTCCCATATTTGGAGCCCAGAGGAGGCAGAGCTAATACAGAAGGTGGCTGATGGAGGACTTGCAGAAGGAAAGGCCCTTTGCAGAATACTGGCTATATATATTGACTTCCATAGCATCTAGTTAACCTGTATATGAGAGAGAGAGAGAGTTTTTACATGTTCTTCCTATGCAAATCATGCCAGCCTGAAACTTCCTATGTATCCCAGGCCGGCCTTGAACTTGTGATCCTCTTGCCTCAGCCTTCCCAGTGCTCGTATTACACAAGTGCGCCCTGCACCCACTCACAATGTAGCGTCAAATACTGTCTTCTAATTTAGAAAGCGAGGCTCTGGAAAGGTAATAACCTGCCCCTAGTCCAACTAGTGATGAATCCAGGTAGAATGAGGAACAGGCTGGCTCTAAAGCCAGTGAGATGTTGAACAAGGATTTGGTGAGCTGGAGACAGAGACAAGGCACTTTGGGACATGAAGGTAAAATCAATTCATATCTGATCAGAACGTGGGTGAATTAGCAGGAGGAGGGGGCCTTTGAGAGGACCTCCTCCGTAAGAAGGGAACAGGCTGACCCTGATAAACACCAAAGGGAGCTAACCGGAAAGGGACGGAACCTGGTGGGCTCAGAGTGTGTATAGTAAGAGACAAAGGGCAGTAATGCTAAGTATGGGGTCGGGGGTTAAATCTGGGAGGATCTTGGATTGCTGAAAATCAAGTCAGTGATGGACTTTGTACTTAGTAAGGTAGCGCTTTGGAGTGGAGGAGATACAAAGTCATAGGAGTGCCCCAGAAGCCAAATTTGCCATAATCTTTCACAGCCCAAATGTTCTCCTCTAACGCTAATGTTGGTGAAAATAATAACTCGTCCACTTCTTCCCTAGTTGGAGGGATTTCCATGAAGTAAGCAAACATCGATCCTGAGCACATGGAGTCAGTCTCAGTCGACGATGATCACCTGAGCCCATGATATGCTGGTGGCTGGCCACATCTACACGCATGCAAATGTGCACATGGGTCTGCGTGTGTGACGCAGATAGAAACACGTACGTACGCAGTCGGTGAAGAAAGGGTGCTCTGTCCAGCCAGCACTGCCACCCCCACAGCCGGGACAGATGGCAGCGTCTTTGCTCCTGAAATGCCGTGCATCGATTTCATACTTCAAATGTGTTTCCAGTTCCTGACATTTTTGGGCATGTGATATTTCCTGTTCATCAGCAAAAGACCACGAGCCCATCCATGAACCTGAACAGCATTCCTCAGGCCGTGCAGAGGGTGGGTCATAAGGGCCGTAAAACTTCCTGAGCTCCTGGTTGGCTGGCTGGCTCTTTGGGAATGGAGCTATGTGAGAGAGCTTCAACTAACCCTAACTGCAGATGGCTACAATATAATGACCATGACCAGGACGGTCCCCACTGTAGACTGCTGGACAGACACGTCAGAGACCCACTGACCCAATGCTTAAATTCTCCATCTCCAGCCCTCCTCCCACCCAGCTCCTCCTCCAAGTCCAGGGAAGCAGGGAGCAGGGACAGGAGCTGGGCTCCTACAGGCTGCTTAGTCCAGCAAAAGGGACAAGAGCTTTCTACCTGGTCATCTGTGTTCTGATCCAGCCAAACATCTCCCTAGACTGCAATAGGTGAGCCAGCCTCTTCCAGTGCTAAAGATTATGGGTTGAGGGCTGGAGAAATGGCTTAGCAGTTAAGACATTTGCCTGTGAAGCCAAAGGACCCAGGTTTGATTCCCTAGGACCCACATAAGCCAGATGCACAAGGGACACATGCATCTGGAGTTTGTTTGCAGTGGCTGGAGGCCCTGGCATGCCCATTCTCTCTCTGTCTGTCTCTCTTATATCTACTTCTCTCTCTCCCTCTGCTTGCAAATAAATAAATAAAGTTTAAAAACTAATCATTAAAAAAAAGAATATGGGGGCTGGAGAGGTGGCTTAGTGGTTAAGGCATTTGCCTGCAAAGCCAAAGGATCCCAGTTCAATTCTCCAGAATCCATGTAAGCCAAATGCACAAGATGGCACATGCATCTGGAATTCATTTGCAGTGGCTGGAGGTCCTGGCGCACCCATTCTGTCTTTCCCTCTCTCTCTCTCTCTCTCTCTCTCTGTCTGTCTGCCTCTGTCATCACACTCTCACAAATAAATAAAAAATTTAAAAAGTATTTTTAAAAAGAATATGGGTTGAGTTTTTGTTTTTCTTTTCTTTCTTTCTTTCTTTCTTTCTTTTTTTTTTTTTTTTTTTTTTTTTTTTTTGTTTTTTCAAGATAGGGTCTCTCTCTAGCCTAGGCTGACCTGCATTTCACTCTGTGTTCTCAGGGTGACCTCGAGCTCTCTGTAATCCTCCTACCTTTGCCTCCCAAGTTCTGGGATTAAAAGCCTACGCCGCCACTCCCAACTAAGAATATGGGTTAAATTGAAGGAAAGTAATGATTACTAAAGCGTTTGGCCCATAAAAGGCACTTTCTTGGTAAATACAGACTGTTCTCTGCCATCCCTTTCCTTAGTACAGATTGTAAGCTTTAATAATAATGCTGGCATCCTTAGGGTTGGGGACAGGTGTTTCAGGAAATCAGGGAATTCTGGGAAGTGGAGAACAAGGCACCAAGAAACCAGATGGTTGCAAGGTTGGAATTGGTGGCCAATACACCAGCCCCACATTGCCAGCTGCAAACCTTCTTTCTTTTCTTTTGAGAGTGTGTGTGTGCACGCGCACATGTGCGTTCATGTGTGTATGAGTGCTCGCTTGTGCGGGCACACGTGTGTGTAAATGTACACGCACATGCATACGGAAAGAGACCAGGGTACTACCCTGGGGGTTACCCTTAGACTCTCTCTCTGTGGTCTGGAGCTCACCAACTTGGCTAGACTATCTGGCCAGTGAGTCCCGGGGATCCTCCTGCCCCCACCTCCCAGCACTGGTATTACAGACATAAGCTACCGTGGGGATAAACGCAGGTCTTCATGCGTGCGAGGCAGGCACCTTTCTCACTGAGCCATCTCCCCAGCCACTGTCAGTTGCAAGCCTTCTCTGTCTTTTGGGGCTGGGGGTGGGGGCATGAGGGTACGTATGTGGCTAAGCTTGCGCTGATCCCTGGGCACAGCCAGAATTGCTCCCCAGCCTGCTCATCAACTTCCTCCAGGTTCTGACAGCTCCCAGCAGCTCCTCATCTGGCTTCCCTACACTTACTGCTAGTTTGCATCTTGAATGCTCCAAAGGCCCATGTGTTAGACACTTGGCCCCCAGGGCGGTGCTATTGGGAGATAGTGGAGCCTTTGGCAGCGAGCCCTGTTGGGATATCTTCGGGTCATTGGGGTGCACCTTGGAAGTGGATTACGGGACCCCAGTCTATTCCTCTTTTTGCCTGCTATTAGAAGTGAGCATTTTTGCTGTCATGAGCTTCCGCCATGATGTGTTGCCTCATCCCAAAGCTGATGCAATAGAGCCAGCTGACTGTGGACTGGAACTTCCTTCCTCTGCATAAGTTCCTTACCTCAGGTGTCGTGTTCTAGTGACGGAAGGAAGGCTGAGTGAATAACACGCTCATCTTATGTTCCAACATAACCTGAGAGACATGGTCTCGTTCCTCCAGGACTCCAGCATCGGATGTGCCCATGACAAATCCGACAGCCCCCAAGACAAATCCGATGGGAATTCACTCATCAGAATCCATACAGTGTTACCCTTGCAGGCCAAGCTCACAAGCAGCTCCCTAGAGAGTCAAACCCGCCATAACCAAGAAGCTTTCAGAGGATCCAGATTACTTCTGAAAAGGGGGCTCTTGCAACGAGGTTTCATGAAATACAGTCTGATTTCTAACAAGCCCTAGGCCTGGGCTTGCGAAACACTCTCCCAGGCAGGGCAGCCTTCAGCCGGGACCTCGGAAAGGACAGCAGCTTCTCTGCCCTACAGAAACCCAGGCATCGCTCTGTGCAGTGCATCTCAGAAGGCAAACACACAGGTATTAGGCCTGGAGACAGCACAACAAATCGCTTACCAGATCACAGCACTCCTTGCAAGAATGTTCCAGCATCTTACCTACTCCAAGAACCACATTTTCTCTAGAGGACATCAGGATAGGACACATGAATATATACGAGATTTGAGATGCTTCTGGCTGAAGCCAGAGTCCCACTTGTCCCCTAGGGGTTGCCTGCTGAATTAACAAAGGGGTGTCAGGACCTCATTTGAATATTCTAACCATTAATCCCGGGGAACTTGCTGCAGGGCTGTTTCAGCACTTTGGGTGTTTTGAATACATTTTAAGGATCATTGCAAATTTGATTGCCATCAATAAAATTGCAAACAATATAATTATATTTGTTTGCTTATGTCTAAATAGGTGCACACACGCGGACTGCGGGCACGATAGTACAAACCAACAGGAATACATGCACATATCTGTGCCTTCAGACACATATAGATGCGTACACATATAGATGGCACACAAATGCACTTATATAGCTTGCAAAAATAATCTACTTCGTCTATGCTATGCTGGGGAAAAAAATCAAATCTGAGCACGAAAGAAGTGAAAAAACTACATGTATCGTTCACCTGATTTCAATTGTGCCTCCCTTTGAACCTCAGCCAAATCATTTTGTACATTAAAAATTGGTCAGGGTTGATAAGATTCCATTTTCACGGTTGGTAATGCAGAACCAGGGAAAGAATACAATTACAGACCCCTGAGTAAACTCTGCGAATGTCAACTTGATGTAAATGATCAAATGTGGACAAAGGGGCTGGGGGAGGGCGGGGGCCTCAGAGAGGAGCAGGAGCAAGAGACAGACAGACGGAACTAGTGAGAGATAAGTTTAGCATTCCCAGAAGACCGCAGTGGGCAGAAACGAGGAGCTCTGGGGGGCCCAGGAATGGCGAACTCTCATTCTTGGCCCACTCTTCAATGCACCAAGGTGATGCAGCTAACTGTATGCATTCGTTTCACAAACATTTACAAAGCACCAGTCGGGCCAGTCAATACTAGGCAATGGGAGTGAAATAGGGTGGCCTTAGGCGACTCGGATCAATTCTATTGCATTTTCTACAAGGACACATGTGGCAGAAGTCCACAGAAGGGGGCTGGGCTGATACACAGGGCTTTTGTGCCTGGATAAAGCTCTTTCCCCAAAGCAGAAACCCATCTGGCTCAGTCAGCTTCCTTCCCCATCACCTGGGTCAAAGGAATATCATGAGAGAGTCCCCATGCCACTCTGAGGGCACCCAGATTGGGACATAAAGATCCAGACCAAACAGAAAATGTTTCAAGAGGGGCTGGAGGGATGGCTTAGAGGTTAAGGCACTTGCCCGCAAAACCAAAGGACCCAAGTTCAATTCCTCAGAACCCATGTCAAGCCACATGCACAAGGTGGCACACACATCTGGAGTTTGTTTGCAATGGGTAGAGGTCCTGGTGTACCCATTCTCTTTTCTCTCTCTCATTAATAAATAAATAGTTAAAAAATTAATATTCCTGATGGAGAAACAGAAGTAAGGTAGTTTAAAAGAAAATGTGTCAAGAGATGAAGGGTCGCAGATCACATTATATATGAAACTGGGGAAAGAACTGGACTGCTTTGAGACACAGAGACTTAGGGTCACGACACTGTCACTGACAACTTAAAAGGATACTGAGAGCTGAGCCCAGTGTTGTGGTCTCCTGGAGGGGCCTGGAGGTCGGGCCCTAGTCCTGAAGCTAGAAATGCCCAGAGCAGACTCCTGGGCCTTGTGCAAAGATGCAGCCCATGTCCCGCTCGGGAAGGTAAGGTGCTCCTGGTCTGTGCAGGTGTGACAAAGGCCAGTGGATCACTTGGGGGACTATAGTAAGGTGCATTTTTGCTTTGACCGAGCACCCATCGGAATCCAGGTAGTGCCCCAGCTTTGAGGAGAGAGGAGATGGAGCAGAACCTGATTCAAGGCCTTTTATACCCCTATCTCTTCTCCATTTATACTCCAGAGCCAAGCCACCACCTCCTGGACTGAGCAACATCTACCAAGCAAGGCCACACAGACGAACCTAACCAGCCCTTAGCTGTGCACTATTCCCCATTCCTTTCCCCTCATTGTCACGGACATTCTTCTCTCCCCAGTACCAGGCACAACATGGAAAACACTCTCCTAGGTTCTCAAGCTACAGATCCTTGCAGGACACAAGAATCTCTACTGAGTCTGCTTCATGAATGCTGGACAACTAATGGCTAGGTAGGAACTAAGCTTTACTCAGGAAGTCACGATGCAGGAGCCCTCTCCTCTATCATGAAGTGACCAGTGCCCATGTGGCATGTATGTGGCACAAGGCCAAGATCTCTGGAGGACAAAGACAAGCTTCACTAAAACGCAGACAAAGTAAGTGGCTTCTTCCCAGCTCTCTCGGCATGAGATGCTGGTCACACAACAAAGTAGCTATGGACCAAATTGTGGCAACAGGCCAATGAGTTTGGGAAAGATGTTACCTGCAAGTGTACTTCAGTGGCAGCTTTGGAAGGTGTACTGCTGGTCCTAGGAGGATAAATCACCAAGGCTGGGCTGTGTGGTCCAGGATGCCATTCTGGTCTCTGTCTTCGGGCCATCAAGGAGCGACATGGAGGGAGCTGGATGTGGTTTCCCATTCTGGGGTCCTCTGCCTCTGACTATGTCACAGACTGTCCTCTTCCCCCTCAGGACCTCTTCACAAGGAAATCAGCTGGCTCTCTCTTGATGCCAGGAGTGCCAGTGGGCACCCAATGGCCTTCAAGATGGAAGGTCAAGTGAGAGAGCATGGCCTGGGGGTTATCTCCCCAGTACAAATTCAGAAAGTACAGGCACTGCTCCCACTTTCCAAGGAACACGAACTCGGCTCTGGATAGAAAAAGTAGGGACACGCTGAGAAGAAGATGTCCCCAAATTAAGACACTAGAGGTGCACATCAGAAATATCTGGAAAATGAAGTGAAAAAAGTCTCCTTGGAGGTCTCACCACTTTATGAAAAGGACTTCAGGTGATTTTTGCGATTGTCATGAAGGACAGGAGTCCATTCTTTTGAGCTGCTTCTCTAACACCCTCAAGCATATTAAGGGATCTCACTGGCACATGGAGAGGTTTGCAAATCAGAATTATGAGATGTGGTTTCATGTCTCCCCATGAGGTGTAGGCCATGCTCACGGTGCTGGCCAAAGGGGTGGATACATCCAAACTCTGTGCATAAGATGAGATGACCAATAAAAGTCACATTGGGCAGATCGAGGGCTGAGCATGCAAACAGATGGAATAAGGGGTAAAGACAGGAGGACAGAGGAGCAGGGATGAGATCCACTGAGGACTGACAACTGTGTCCTTGGTGGGAACCAGCAAGAACAAGGGTCTTGCAAGAGAAAGATCAGCCATCCCACCCCCATCCCATCCCATCCCCATTCAAACACTGAAAACAAGATGGGGTTTTCCAGTTTATTTAGAATTAACTTACAAGCTGACTGAGGCAGCCAGTGCACCCACTTCTTCTCCATGTGTCCTCCTCACTACACATATCCAGTGGGGGGTACTCCCACATACAGGCTGCATAAATCATTGAAACTTTACTTCATTTCCCTATCCCCTGAGACAGAAATAAGTTTTCTGAAAGCAGATCGTTCCCTAATCAGTTTTGCTTTTCATGGTTTGGCATCCAAGTAGCTCTAGGAATGGAACTAACAAATGTGAAGCATCACTTGGCTTCTGTAAGGTGAACCAAGCCACATTGGGGATGTAAAGACAGAAAGTGGGCAGCTGAGGGTCTCTGTAAAGATATTGGTGACGCTTTGGAAATAAGAGGCCAAAAGCCGTTTTCCCTACAATGCAATGAGAAGCAGGAGCCATAGTGAAACCAGGTCCTGACTGAAACAGGCTTGATGCCGGACCTGAAGATGGTGAGGATGATGAGGATGGTGAGGAGGATGAAGATGGTGAGGAGGATGATGAGATGGTGATGACATGCTTCTGATGAGGATCCTCAGTACCACAAAGGAGGTGAGGATGAGGAAGATGGTGAGGATGATGAGGATGGTGAGGATGATGAAGATGGTGAGGATGATGAGGATGATGAGGATGGTGAGGATGATGAGGATGGTGATGAGATGAGGGATGATGAGGATGATGGGATGATGAGGATGGAGGATGGAGGATGATGAGGATGATGAAGATGATGAGGATGATGATGATGATGAGGATGATGGTGAGGATGATGGATGATGAGATGATGATGAGGATGATGAAGATGATGAGGATGGATGAGGATGGATGATGAGGATGGTGAGGATGAGGATGGGATGAGAGATGATGATGATGAGGATGAGAGGATGGTGAGGGATGGAGGATGATGATGGATGATGAATGATGGATGATGAGGATGATGAGGATGATGAGGAGGATGGTGGTGAGGATGATGAGGAGGATGAAGATGAGGATGGTGGATGGATGATGATGAGGATGAGAGGATGAGAGGATGGAGGGATGAGGATGGTGAGGGTGATGATGGTGAGGATGATGATGAGGGATGATGAGGATGAGGATGATGAAGATGATGAAGATGGATGGTGAGGATGATGAGGATGATGAGGATGGTGAGGAGGATGAAGATGATGAGGATGGTGAGGATGGTGAGGATGATGAGGATGATGAGGATGGTGAGGAGGATGAAGATGGTGAGGATGATGAGGATGATGAGGATGATGAGGATGAGGATGGTGAGGATGATGAGGATGGTGAGGATGATGAGGATGATGAGGATGGTGAGGATGATGAGGATAGTGAAGATGATGAGGATGGTGAGGATGGTGAAGATGATGAGGATGATGATGATGATGGTGAGGATGAGGATGGTGAGGATGATGAGGATGGTGAGGATGATGAGGATGAGGATGGTGAGGATGATGAGGATGATGAAGCTCTTGAAGATGGTGAGGATGATGAAGATGGTGAGGCTGTTGAAGTTGGCAAGCCTGATACTCGTCACCATTCATAATGGAACATGTGCATGGGAACAGATCACAGCTCTTTGTGTTTACCACTAAATGAACTATCTTTATCACACCCTCCAGGGTCTCAGCAACCATAGTGAAACAAAGTGGCAGAAAGCATGTAAGAGCCTAAAATGTGTTTTAGGGAAGTATGTTTTTAACCCCGTGTGCCAAACATAAAGTGGTTTTTGTATTCATGTCCCCACAGCGACTGTCCTTGTGTGCACAAGTGCTGCACTATATCGAGCCCAACAACTGGTTGCTGTGGATGGTAGAGAAGTACCAAAAAAAAAAAAAAAAAAAACATTAACATAAAAGAAGGAACATAAGGAAAAAAACAGATAACATGATTAACAAGTTTTATGTGTCTCAATCCTCCTGGAACCTCCCATAAGGGTTGTAATGAAAGCATATTATCTCTTCCAGTTTAGAGGTGAGAAGACAGTTTGCAAATTTCAGAAACTTATCCCAATACTAAAAGCACCTGAACAGTATCAACAACAATTACTATTTATCAACCTTTAAGTATACTCAAGAGTGGTTTGCACACATTATCTTGTAAAGTCTTCAAATCAAGTGTTACGATGTCCCTATTGCTAAGCAGTAAAGCGGGGACCACTGTGAGAACCAAGACACTCAGACAACACTCTCAGGCAGTCAGTGATCCCTGTCCATTTCACGGCAAGGAGGTGGGATCAGTCACCTTCTCATTGCTGGGGCAAAATACCTACCAAAAATCACTTTAAGGGAAGAAGGGTTTATTTTATCTGACCACTCCAGGTTGCAATCCATTAAGGCTGGGAAGGCATGGTGGCAGGAGCTTGACACAGCTGGTCACATTGAGCAGAGTGAGGAAGGAATGAAAGAGAAGAATGGCTGAATGTTGGTGCTCAGTCAGCTCTTTCCTTTTTATATAGTCCAGAATCTTCGCCCATGAAATGGTACCACCACAGTTAAAGTTGGTCCTCCCTCTTCAATTAACTTAATCAAGATAATTTCTCATAGTCATTTCCATAGGCTACCTTCCTGTCAAGTTGACCATCAATATAAACCATCACAGGGCTGGACAGGTGGCTTAGCGGGTAAGGCACTTGCCTGCCAAGCTGAAGGACCCAGGTTCAATTCCCCAGTACCCATGTAAACCAGATGCATAAGGTGGTGCATGCACCTGGAGTTTGTTTGCAATGACTAGAGGTCCTGGAGTGCCCATTCTCTCTCTCTCGCTCGCTCGCTTTCACATAAATAAATAAATAAATAAATAAATAAATAAATAAAAAAAAAATATTAAACCATCACAGAAACGAATTCCTACATAAAGAAAGTAACTTGCTCAAGGCCAGGAACCTGGTGCTGCTGCTGCTGCTGATGCTGTGTGTGTGTGTGTGTGTGTGTGTGTGTGTGTGTGTGTGTGTGTGTGTGTGTTGGGGGTAGGAACTTCATACTCAGACCCTTGACTCCATCGACTGTCATGATGATGGGATGCTGTGTCTCCTGGAGGGGACAGCCAATGGCAGTGCATTGGTGTTTTGAATGTAACAAGAAAGTGACAAACCTATGGTCCTTCCTGAGCTACTTCCTGGGACACTCCAGCAAAAGCCTCATTTTCTGAAGTCAACCTTTCCCTAATATTTCAGTTAATATGAAAACTTTAAGGTACTCTGTGCTTCTTTAACAATCAGAAAGAAGCAAAAAGAACTGTGTATAAGTGAAGGATCCTACTGTTCTCATCCCCACAGAGCCGGGATTAAAAGTGTGTGCCACCATGCCTGGCTCTTTGTTTATCTTGATAAACTTTGGTCCTGGTGATCAAACTCAGGTAGGTCCTCACACTTGGAAGACAAGCGCTTTACTAACTGAGCTCTCTCCAGCCCTGGGTCTTGCTTTTGAAAGCAATCTAGTGACCTGTAGGGGTTTAGTACTGGGCTCTCTTCACGGATGACTGCACGGCTTAGATGGGTCCCAGGCCTTCTCCAAGCTTCTGTTCCTTTGTAAGGTAATGATGCAGGACAAACTGACTTCTGTTTCTCCTAGGTTCCCCTTGACCTGCCCCTGTTTATAACAGTAGACGGAGACCATTCCCACAGTGACACATGGAGGCCCATTGTTGGTGGGGTTTGCCTGAACACTGCCATTCACCGACTCTCAAATTGTGCTGTTTCCATCCTCCACCAACAACAGAATAAAAAAATCAATTGGTTCATCTTCTTCAGACAAAAGAACACAGAAATCTCTTCATAGGAAGAAAATGGGCCTATTTATCATCAGGCTGAGAAAATAGCACACAATATGCTCTTTGTGTCTCAACTCTAATGTCTTGAAAAATTTCAATTTGGAGCACACAAAATAACTATATTTTTAAAATATGCCCTTGTACAAATCATTTCTTATTAATGAAACTTGACATCTGAGGATTTTTTACATTACTTAAAGCCAGTGATTGCTCTCTTTTGAGGAATTTACTAATACTTGTTAGCCATTAAAGTTGATTCCCCTATCCCAGGATTCCATGGGTCATTCGTTAACATTGCGGCCTCCTTTGGTGACTCTGGTATTGCAGGGGCCACCTAGGGCCACCTGCCATATATGTAAGGGTCATTGTTCCCAAGTCCTTACTCACCTCCTTCAGAGCTAAGCAGTCAGCCCTCATGAAGCAGCACCCTCGTGTTGAAGGATCACTCTGTCCCCAGCACCTCGTGAAGTATCACCCTCATGTTGAAAGCTCGCTCTGTCCCCAGCACCTCGTGAAGCGTCACCCTCATG
The DNA here is from genome assembly GCA_036365145.1 of Orientallactaga sibirica. Lineage (NCBI taxonomy): Eukaryota > Metazoa > Chordata > Mammalia > Rodentia > Dipodidae > Orientallactaga > Orientallactaga sibirica. The sequence continues at coordinate 11,564,025 of JAEOAD010000038.1, read as the reverse complement.
TTGAAGGCTCACTCTGTCCCCAGCACCTTGTGAAGCGTCACCCTCGTGTTGAAGGCTCACTCTGTCCCCAGCACCTTGTGAAGCGTCACCCTCGTGTTGAAAGCTCACTCTGTCTCCAGCACCTCATGAAGCAGCACCCTCATGTTGAAGGCTCACTCAGTCCCTGGCACCTTGTGAAGCAGCATCCTCGTGTTGAAGGCTTACTCTGTCCCCAGCACCTTGTGAAGCGTCACCCTCATGTTGAAGGCCTCACTCTGTCCCCAGCACCTCATGAAGCGTCACCCTCGTGTTGAAGGCTTACTCTGTCCCCAGCACCTCGTGAAGCATCACCCTCATGTTGAAGGCTCACTCTGTCCCCAGCACCTTCACCCCTGAGCTTCTCCTCACTCAGATGATGTCAAAATGACATTGGAGCATGTGGTTGAGATGAATCACTGAGCTCTACTTTCAGGGCAAGACTCTGTCTCAGAAAAGACCAGGCGGGACTGGAGAGATGGCTTAGTGGTGAAGCTGCTTGCCTGTGAAGCCTAAGGACCCAGGTTTGAGTCCCCAGTACCCACATAAGCAAGATGCACAAGTTGGCACATGTATGTGGAGTTTATTTGCAGTGGCTAATGGCCTTGGCTCACCCATTCTCTCTCTCTCTCTCTCTCTCTCTCTCTCTCTCTCTCTCTCTCTCCCTCTGCCTCTCTCTCGCAAATAAATAAATGAATTTATAAAAAAAACAAGGTAGATGTGCTAGAGAGATGGTTAAAGACATTTGCTTGCAAAGCCTACACCTGGGTTCAATTACCCATTACCCATGTAAAACCAGATATATAAAGTATAACATGTAAGCTGGGCATGGTGGCACACGCCTTTAATCCCAGCACTCGGGAGGCAGAGGTAGGAGGATTGCCATGAGTCTGAGGCCACCCTGAGACTACATAGCTAATTCCAGGTCAGCCTGAGCTAGAGTGAAACCCTACCTCAAAAAAAAAAAACCAAAAAATAAAATAAAATAAAGTATAGCATGCATCTGGAGTTTATTTGCAGTGGCAAAAGGTCCTGGCTCTGTCTTTCTCTCTTTCTCTCTCCCTCCCTCTCTCTCATAAATAAAACTTAAAAACATAATCTGGGAAGCAATTGACAAGGATGCTTGATCTTGGCTTCTGGGCTCACCACAAATACGCACACATGTGTGCATACACAGACGCACACAAGTAAAAACAAAATGAAGTTCTAAGCATGAGGCCTAGCACTTGAGGACCTCTCGGTGTTGAAGGTCTAAGTGACCACGACAGGACATCTCAGGCTGCCCATCAAGGAAGCCCTTCTTTACAAGTTGAAGAAGCATCATTTTATCAAATGACGAGGCCCAGGGTCTGGGTGGGCATCACCAGGAAAGGCAAAAACAAATCTCAGGGGTCAACTTCTCACTCCCAAACCCCAAAAGTGGCTGTGATGACTTCCAGAGATGTGACTGCACTGCGACTGTTCGATGTACACCCCAAAGCGCTTCCCAGGCCTCAGCTGAGGGTCAAGCAGTCACTTATGCACAGGAACACAACTCCTGTATCCTCTCACATGGAACATTTTGATTCAAAAGTGTGATGTTCCTTCCTTGTTTAAGGCAAGGTCTCATGCAATCCATGTTGGCCTACTCATTGTGTAACCAAGGATGTCCTTAAACCCCTTGTACTCCTGCCTCCTCCTACTTTACACAGGCAGCCATGATAGGCTCAAACTAGGATTTCTTACAGGGAAAAACATCCCCCTCTGATTTCCACCACATCGCATGGCAGGAAGTATTATGGAGTTCTTTCTATAAAGTTTGCTTAAAATTTAGTGGATTTGGCTTACTAGAAAAATAAACAAACAGTCTCCTGGAACAATTTGGTGCTGAGATCTGTGGAATTCCTAACTACCATTTCCCCAACCAGCCGTCTGGCGACTACATGCAGCCCCAGAATAAATAAATAAACCAGGGGTATAGGGGAGGGGGAAAGGAGAGTGACAGAAAGGATTATGATCATGGTGTATCATCTACATGTGTAAAGGTTGTCAATAAAAAGTTTAAAATGATGGCATGGTGTATCATCTCCAGGACCCATGTGCACAAGGGGGTATGCATCTGGAGTTCGTTGTCAATAAAAATAAATAAATAATAAAATATTTTTTTTAAAAAAGTTTAAAATATTGTCGGGCATGGTGGCGCACGCCTTTAATCCCAGCACTCGGGAGGCAGAGGTAGAAGGATGGCTGTGAGCTCAAAGCCACCCTGAGAACACAGTGAATTCCAGGTCAGCCTGGGCTAGAGTGAAACCCTGCCTCAAAAAAACAAACAAACAAAAAAAGTTTAAAATATCAAGGTGGCACATGCATCTGGAGTTTGTTGGCAATGGCTAGAGGCCTTAGCATGTCCATTCTCTCTCTCTCTCTCTCTTTCTCTCTCTGCCTTCATTCACTCTCAAATAAATAAATAAATAAATTTTTAAAGTTTAAAATAAATAAGTAAATGGGGCTGGAGAGATGGCTTAGCAGTTAAGGAGCTTGCCTGTGAAGCCTAAGGAGCCAGGTTCAAGTCTCCAGGTCCCACGTTAGCCAGATGCAAATTGTGGCGCATGCATCTGGAGTTCGTTTGCAATGGCTCAAGTCCCTGACACGCCCATTCTCTCTATATATATCACTTTGTCCCTCTGTATCTAATAAATAAATAAATAAATAAATAAATAAATAAGCCAGCAGACAGAAAAGTGAGGTGTTTAAAAAAGAAAAGACAATATAGGGTGGGTGTGATATGTCCAAACATGGGTCTTGCTTCAAACAGCTCCACTGGAACCTTCCAGGGGCTTTTAACTACTTAAAGCTACAGCCAGTTGGAAGGATACTTGCCAGGAACTCCCCCTCTCCCTTTTTTAAGAAAAGCTCATTGTGTCTGCTGTGATATGTGAAATATTCTGTGTCTCGGGAATTTCCAATTTACTTCCTCTTCTCCTCCTTCCCCTTTTTTTTCTTCTTCTAGACATTCAAAAATGAGTGTCCTTGGGCTCCAAGTGAAAGGGGCATTTTGTGAGAACAATTAGCAAAAAACAAAAGTGAGGTTCAATTTGCTATTTTATTCTGCATCATGAAAAAAAGAGAAAAGAGGTTAAGAAGGTCCATGGCACAGACTACCAATAAATATTCAAACCCATTTTCCCTTTCTTCCTCACTAGCAAGTCCTCTGTATTTTGGTGGGTGGCAATTTGCCAATTAAAAAAATAAAAATAAAAAGGTACATTCTCATTTTCCCCTGCAGTTGTAGCATGTAGCAAAGTGTTGAACAGGGTTTTCTGGAGAGTTCTTTAAAGGAAACTGAGTTGGTTGGGGAGGCAGAGTATATTCTCTAACCTTTTCTCTCTTTTTTAAAATTTTTTTAATTTATTTATTTTATTTTTTGGAGAGAGACACAGAGAGAGACAGACAGAGAGAGAGGAGAGGGAGACAGATAGAGAATGGGCGTGCCAGCAGCCTCTCAGCTGCCACGAATGAAATCCAGATGCGTGTGCCCCCTCGTGGTCAAGTGCAGCATTGCGCCCTTGCATCACTTTGCATCTGGCTAAACGTGGGACCTGGAGATTGGAACCAGGTTCTTAGGCTTAGCAGGCAGGCGCCTTAACCGCTAAACCATCTCTCCAGCCCTAACCTTTTCTCTTAATAACAAGGACTTCATGGAGATGCAGCAGCTGCCTTGACATGATGAGAGGGAAAACCTTCTAAAGACCCTTATCCTAGCATCCTTAGAGGACCAAGTCCATGCTAGTGATTACTTTCTTCTAAAATCACTTACTTAACAAAATACTAAATGCTTATTTGTTAAGCCCACAATGGCCTGGCCTCTGTTCCTTGGACTGCCTAATTGACGCAGGATTCTCAGTTCTTAGCTTGCCTTTTCAGTGGAGAACCGTGGATTTCCAAGCAAGACTAATCCAGAAAAAACACAAAGTAAAGATTGACAAATACTTAGTGGAGTCTTTGATAAGTGTGCTTCTTGTAAGTCTCGGAGTCACTTGATCTCGGTCACATACCCTGGAAGAGGTTTGGAGTGTTTAAAAACTTTTGAGGGGAGAGACTCCTCCCACATGCGTAGAAGGAGAATATTTGCTCTGAAATATTTAACAGTCCACAGAGTCAGAGACGCTAAAACAACCATCATCTGACAAACCAGAGCCGTGAGAACAACACAAGCTGGGTATGGCTCACACCTGCAATCCCAGCTCTCCAGAACCTGAGGCAAGAGGATCACAAGTTCCAGGCAGGCCTCAGTCGCATAATGAGGTCCTGTCTCAAATAAATAAGTAAGTAAATAAATAAAAATAAATAAATAAACAAACAAACAAACAAGGGGCTGGGGAGATGGCTCAGTGATAAAGCACTTGCATTGTAAGCCTAAGTACCTGGGTTTGGAGTCCCTAAACCTCTGTAAAATCCAGACACAGTAGCACAATCATCCATAATCCCAGTGTGCCTGTGGCGAGAAGAGAGACAAGAGGATCTTCTGGAAGCTCTCAGGCCAGCTTACCTGACCAACATGGAAGTGAACAAGAGATCCTGTCTCAAACAAGGTGGAAGGCCAGGACTCCAAACACACACACACACACAAACACACACACACACACCATACACTCATACACATAGCAGCAAAAAAAAAAAAAAAAAAAAAAAACCCTTGAGCATAAGCAGTTGGGTGCAGTAGTGCACGCCTTAAAGCCCAGCACTCAGGAGGCTAAAGTAGGAGGGCCATCATCTGTCATGGGTGCAAAACCATCCTGGACTACATAGATCCATGTCAACCTGGGATAGAGCTAGATCACACTTCAAAAAAAAAAAAAAAAGCCTAAAAAAAACCACACAATCAATACAGCTGAGGGCATTGCTCATATGTTCAGCTTTCCACCAAGTCATTCCCCTTACCCAGAAGTTAGCACTTCTCTAAGATGAATGCTCTCACTACTTCATACTTTATTTTCTCCAAGCACACAGCATGATGTCTCAAGTCGTTTGTTATTTCAAAAACAAACTTTGGATGTGACTTCCTAGGTTCAAATCCTAGCACTGACATGTATGAACTGAGTGCTCTTAAAAAGTTACTTAACCTCCCTGTACCTCAGCTTCCTGTTATGAAATAGGGTGATGGTATAGATTTCAGGACACAAAGTCATAGGAGGGGATTATCTGCTTCACAAACATAAGCTCTGTCACCTCATACAGGCCAGGTGAGTTTCCATAAGGTGACACAGCCACCTGCAAAGCAGCCATGGTGACGTGTAGGATGCCTGGCCCTCAGCTGTAGCAATGACAGAAGCCCAGCAATACAGTGCCAGATAGGTGTATAGTAATAGCATTGGGCTATATACGTTTCCTCTAGAAGAGGGTCACCAGGCCTTCACTTGACATTCCAGACACCATTCTCTCTGCACATGGTCTTGGGGTGCTGGAGTATATAAGAGGAAGAAGGTGGACTGGAATGAGTCATTAGCCATGCTGCCATGCTGCAGGGGAAGGTTGCTTTTTAGTGGTGCAGTTGCCTTTCAGTCACACTTGCTCCTGTAAGTGACCGCAGTAAACTCACTGGTTCACAAAGCTGGACTTGGAAGAAATAGTTTTGTTGGTCTGTTGGTGTCCTTTTTGGAGTGAATAGGCATTTTTGTACATCTCTCCATGAAAACTAACACAGGATAAATATTGTTGTTATTTTCATGATAGTTGTAATTATCTTCTCATTGCTGGTGGTGGGGGGGGAATCCAACCAAAAGCAGCTGATGGAAGGAAGGGGTTTATTTTGGCTTACAGTCTCTAGGGGAAATGTCACCATGGGAGGGAAAGGATGGGAGAACGGAGGCTGGACATCAAATCTTGCCATAGCAGCTGTCAGAAAGTAGCAAGAGTTATCTGATTCCTATGGGCCAGGAGAACTGGGCCATAACATCCCTAGGCCCACCTCCAGCAACACACCTTGTCTAGCAAGGCTCCACCTCCCAAATTGCCACCAGCTGGGGATTGTGTATTCAAAACAAATGAGACTCTGGAAGACATTCCATATTTAAACTACCACATTACACACCCGGCTCCCATAGACTCATGATTCTCGTGATACAAATGCATTCAGTCCAACTTTAAAAGTCCCCATAGTTTTTAATCAGTCTCAACACTGTTCAAATGTTCAAAGTACAAAATCTCATCTGAGACAGTCTCTTAACTTTGAGCTTATAAGATTAAAACTCAATTATGTACATAATAGCACAGAATAAATATTCCCATTGCAAAAAGGAGGAATTGGGCATAGCAAGGAAAGATTGAACCAATGCAAGATCAAAACCAAGTAGGATGGCTGGAGACATGGCTCAGCAGTAAGGTGCTTGCCTGAAAAGCCTAAAGATCTAGGTTTGATTCCTCAGTACCCACATAAAGCCAGATGCACAAAGTGGCACATCCATCTGGAGATCATTTCCAGCAGCCAGAGGTCCTGTTGTGCCCATTCTCTCTCTCTCTCTCTCTCTCTCTCTCCATCTATCTATCTATCTCTCTATCTCTCTCTGCTTGATAATAAATAAATAAATAAAAAAAAACAAAACAAGCAGGGCAAATAGAAACCCTGCAGCTCCTTGTCCAGTCTCTGGGACTAGTGTTGATATCTCTGGGGTACAAATTCTACCCTTTCAGCCTGGCTCCTTACAGCCCTAGGAAAAAATCCATCCCAAGCCAGCAGCTCTCCTTGGTGACTATCCCATAGTGCTGGCATCTCCAAAATCCTGATGTCCCTATTGCAACCCACAGTTCATCTCATGGCTCCATGCCATGGCTCCTCATGGCCTCTGTTTAGGGACTATGACCCTGCTCCACATCACCTTAGAGGAACATGGCTCTTAGTGCAGTGGCTGTCACCTCAGCTTCACACATCACCTGTGGGAATGCAGTTCCATAGTGTAGCAGTTGTCACCTCAGCTTCACACATCACCTGTGGGAATGCAGTTCCATAGTGTAACAGTTGTCACCTCTGCTTCACACATCACCTGTGGGAATGCAGTTCCATAGTGTAATGGTTGTCACCTCAGCTTCACACATCATCTGTGGGAATGCAGTTCCATAGTGTAATGGTTGTCACCTCAGCTTCACACATCACCCAGTGGCCATCTCCCAAGAAACCACTCTGCAAATCAAATGATTCTCTTTCTTGCATTTGTCCTTCCTCCAAAACCAGTACCAGGTGTGCTAACAACTTTGTTAACCCAGCGGGGGAATAAAGCCAACTTTGAAGAGCAAAAATTTCCTTCAGAATTTTTCCTTTAGGCCCTTCCTTTCAAAAGAGAATCCACAGGCTGGAGAGATTGCTCAGCAGTTAAAGACACTTGCTTGCAAAAGAGAATCAGCACTCCTCCTACTGTCCCGATGCAGAGCAGCTGGTTCATGTCACTGGTGATGATCTCTCAAAAAATGCAGCTGAACTCAGGTGCAGTTTCTAGCCCGAAACATTCATTTCTTTCTGTGCTTATACTTATAAATTTCATATCCTTCTGCTCTATGTTCCTCCAGACACATCAGTCCACTACCTTTAAGCTAACTTAGTTCAAGTTCTCAGAACACAGAAAGAGCACAGCCAGCCTCCCACACAAACTGCCTCCAGCCCAGTCCTGACAACATTCTGTGTTCCTCATCAGCCAAACCTCACAGTCCACACTTCTTCCTGCTTTTAGATCCTTCAACTCTCACCAGAATGGTCCACCAAGCTCTGCTTACAGCATTGCAAGATGTCTCTTAATCCAAAGTTTAAAATCTTCCCATATTCATCCCACATATCAGTTCCAAAAGACTAAAAGCCATGCAGTCAGGTTTCCAGCAGCTGTGACCCCAGTCCTGGTACAAACTTTCTGTTGTAGTTACCTTCTGATTGCCGTGACAAATACCTGGCCAAAAATAGCTGATTGGAAGAAAAGGTTTATTTTTGAGGGGTTGAAACCCTTGAAGGGAAATTTCACCATGGCAGGGAAAGTATGAGAAAGCAGAGGCCACAGCAATTAATGGAAAGCAACAAAACTGAGCTGACTCCAAGTGGCAAAAGGAACTGGGCTGTAAAATCCTTAAGCCTGTCCCTGGAAACACACCTCCTCTAGTAAGGCTCTGTCTCCCAAATTGCTACCAGCTACAGATTGGGTATTCAAAACACATGAAGTTGTGGGGGACACTCCACATCCAAACTACCATAAGAGGTATAATTTTCTATGCTTTTTTGCACATCGATGTTCTAGCAACATAAAACACAGCAGCTTTCATCTCAAAGGTACGAAGAGATATTTCATTCTGGAGCCAAATATGAGTGACCATGACCTGGGAACATGAATTCAGGTTACCTCAAATGCCCCAATTCATTGCATGAAACTTTTATAATTAAAGAACAAGAAAGTCATAAATTAAGGCACTTTTCAAGTACGCTGGTGGAGACTGCAGCTGAGCAAGTTATAGCAAAGCCTATGGGTCTCAGCTGCTGTCTGATAGCACTCTTAGCTTTGGGCTGGTGGAAGCTAGTGGCCTCTTAGTACGTTCCAAAAGGATCTACCTGATAGTCCCAAGATATTAGGTCAAACAGGGGTGGGCAATGAAGAGTTGTTAAGGGGGCGAAAGGTAACCCAAGATGATCTGACTCTGAATCTGCAATGATTCAACTCTCCACAACCACAGACGTTCTCATCAGTTCCTGAGAATTTCAACTCACAGTCCTCACGGAGTGTTGGGGTCACACAGCAGGTCCCCCTGCTGTGGTTTTACTTTCAGTAGTTTATTTACCCATGGCCAACTAGTGTCTGAAAATATTGAATGGAAATTTTCATAAATAAACAATTAAGTTTTAAGAAACTCTGTTTATAGTATTCTGTTATGATTGTTCTATTTTATTATCAGTTGTTAATCTCTTACTCTGTTTACTTCATAAATTAAATTTGGTCACAGTTATGATTATATTGAAAAGCTGGTTTACATTTAATTCGGCAACTTCCCCCATCTCAGGCATCCACAGGGTATCTTAGAACAGACTCCACCTAGTTAAAGCATGACAACTCTAACCCATTGTCAAATATAAAGCCTACTGGATTAATAAATAAACTATAAGAAATAGTTACATTCGATGCCACATCTGATGATAAGTCTTTTCACAAGTAGAACTTGTCATACCTATTTCTACCCTCTATATCAGTAGGTGGCCCCAGATCCACCCAGGTGCCCACCCAGAAATCCATGATGCCCTCATGCATGTCTCCAAAATCTCCACCTCAGCAGACCCTTCTCTCCATGCATACTGCCACCCTTGTCCTCAGCATCACATCCTGCCCAGGTCATAGCTGTATCCTGGTTCCTAGCCTGACACCACCCCAGTTTCCAACCCAGCCTCTATAATACAGTTACAAAGCTTCTTCACAGGAAAATAAGCTATGGGGTGATGCTCCTGCCTGCAACCTTCATTGATTCCCAGTTGCCCAGTGGAACTGACCAGACTCTCCTCAATTCCAGTCCCCTTCCCTCTGAAAAGGTCTCAACAGCAATTCTAGTCCAAGAAGTCTGGCTGCCCTCAGCCCTAATCACCCACTTCAGCCTCCTCTGGCCTGCCTCCATCCCTCTCTGTGCCCTGTGGCTCAACCCTTAACTGACCCATTCCCATGCTGGCCATCTGGCTTGCATGCTCTGTTGATTACCACTCAGACATGCCCAGTGCACTACGGATTCCCTCTTCTCTCCACGTTCACGGCCTGTGTTCCTTCTCTTAGCTGCCATCTTAAAGGTGGCAGGCGACACAGCACTGTGATTTTGGTTCGCATTTCCTGAGTGATACTGGGCATCTTTTCCTCGACTGCTGACTAGTTGCATGTTCTCTTTAGAGAAATCTCTACTCCAGCATTTCCCACTTGCAATCTGGGTTTTCGTTTCACTACCCTTGACTTGTTGAGCCCTTTGTCTTTTCTGGAGCGTCTGCAGCGGCCTGTGCGTGTCTGCCTCTTCCCTCAGCTGGGAAACAGCTTTTCAGCACAGGGTGTCCACTCGCTCACTTTTCTCTTCAGCGGACCGCTGGGGTGACACTCAAAGCATCACAGCCCACACCCATGTTACAGAGCTCTCCCTCCTGAGTTTCCTTCTAGATGCTTTATTGCTTCAGGTCTCAGGATGAGATCCTGTTGCCATTTTGACTTAATTTTTGCATACAGAATAAGATGAGGCTCATGTACAGGAAGAAGCAGAGGTGTCTGTTTCCAGGTGACATGAGTCAGTGAGTCTTCAAGCCCAAAGACCCCGCACACACATGTGCAAATGCACACAGTCAAACGTACATTACATACATACACACAAACATACATACACACATCCATGCACGTACACAAACATATATTTACACACACATGAAAACGCATGTACAAACAAGAAAGTGCACATATGTACACACATGTTAGAACCAATAAAAGAAATGAATACAAATACACACACAATACAAAATAAAATATATCAAAATTGGATGCATTTTTTAAAATATTATTTATTATTTGAGAAAGCGAGAAAGAGGCAGAGAAAAACAAAGAGAGAGAATGGGTACGCCAGGGCCTCCAACCACTGCAAACGAACTCCAGACACATGTGTCCCCTTGTGCATCTGCCTTACATGGGTCCTGGGGAATCAAACCAGGGTCCTTTGGCTTTGTAGGCAAACACCTTAACTGCTGAGCCATCTCTCTAGCCCTGGATGCATTTTTATATACAAACAATGACCTACCTCAATAGAAATCTACAAAGCAGGGATGGAGAGATGGCTCAGCAGTTAAGGCACTGGCCTGCAAAGCTAAAGGACCTAGGTTCAGTTCCCCAGGACCCACATAAGCCAGATGCACAAAGTGGCACATGCGTCTGGAGTTCGTTTGCAGTGGCAGAAGGCCCTGGTGCACCCATTTTCTCTCTATCTGCCTCTTCCTGTCTCTCTCTCAAATAATAAATAAATAAATAAATAAATATGTTAAAAAATCTACAAAGCAATTCCATTTTCAATAGCATCAGAAAATATACATAAGAATAAATGTAAGCAAAGAGATGAGAGATTCAAAAACCACAAAACCCTCATAAAAGAAATTGAAGAACAAACAAATAAATGGAAAAAAAAATGTCCCATGTTCACAGATTGGAGGAATTAATATTGTCACAATGTCCATACTGCCCAAAGCAAATATGGAATCAATGCAGTCCTAAAGATGCAGTGAAGTTCTTTACTGACACAGAAAAAAATTATTAAATTTGTATGGAATCACAAAGCCCTCTCTACCAGTCAAAGCAATTCTGAGAAGGAACACAAGTTAGAAATGTCCCATATCCCACTTAAAAACATTACAGGTGTAGCTCAATGTCAAAGCACAGGCCCAGCATGCATGTGGCTCTGGGCTCCACCCCCCAGCCCTCAGAAAACAAAATAAATAAAGCAAAATGAAATTACACTGTTATAGTAGTCAAACAGGACATGTCTTCATGGCATGGACATGAAAACGATCATAAGGACCAATGGAATATATAGAGACCCCAAAATGCACCCAAAGTACACAATCAACGAGTTTTTAACAAGGGCACCAAAACCACAATAGAGAGAGGACAATCTCTGTAATTTATGACGCCTGCGGGTAGCAGACAGCTTCATTCCTTCCTCCTCAGGCCACAGTGCTCCCAGAAAGGCTGGGCTCATCCCCAAACCTCACCACTTTGGGGGGGATTCCTTTACATAAGAATTGCCATGAGATTACACAGAGGGTCCTCCTACCTCAGCCTCCGGAGTGCTGGGATGAAAGGCATGTGCCACCAGGTCCACCTGGGTTTTTGCAAGACCCTGCCTCAAAAAAAAAATGTCACAAAGCTTTCATATTTCTTTTAATTTTTATTTTTTGCACCATTGTAAGACACTGCCTGAGTTATGCCAGAACCATCTGGAAAGGCAAGGCACACAGCCTGCTGCCTGGCTCCTCTGCCGCAGCTCAGTAGGCCTGCCTGGCGTGGAGAAGAAACCAGCCATGCAGTCCCCCTCTCTGCTGCCACCTGCACTGGCCTCGACCTTGGCCTTGGCCCCTAACCAAACTCGTCCAAGTGCCCTGAAACTCCTCTTACACCCCTTGCTACCATGCAGGGAGGACAGAGGCCGCCTGGGGAGGCTTCAGATGTGGCTTTTATGGCCCTGTGCTTTGTTTTAAAGTCAGAAGCATGAAGAAGTGGATAGTTAATTTGTAGGTGGGAGAAAGTTGAGTGCATAAAACCCAACAAACTCTTCTTTGGACATCTGAGACTGCACCACTGGACTCCCGCTGCCTCCAACACCACACACATGGTTGTCACCAAAACTAGAAGTCATACAGCAAACGGGATCCTCGTGATGACCAAGTTGACTGAGGAATGGTCAGCCCAAGACCTGGATGTCACCTACAGAAACTCAGGCCCGAGTCTCCTTTTGATGGATGGAGAGACACCATCACCTGGAATCTGAAAATGCATGCACAGGCATGTTTTCCTAAAGAGAAAAACTACATATGCCTTGTTTATAAACAGAAAAGAAAAGAATGTGAAATACCTGGAAAATATATATATATATATACCAAAAAAAAATCTTGATAATTCCTTTTAATTGGGTTGGAAGGGGTTACTTCATTATGCAGCAGATTAGAAAATTCATAATTTATCATTGCACCCAGTCGAAATGCCACCCAACTGCGTCGCACCCCTGTGAAAACCATCACATGGTAGCAAACTGTCAAGCCTGCTGCAGCCGACGGGCAAAATTAATATGCAAATGTATGCAAGAAATTAAAAAGCAGAATTACCCAGGCAAATGAGGTAGCTATACTTGAATTGTTAGAATTATGAATAATTACTGCGAATTTTCTGCTCCTAATATAACTTGTTTTTTGATAAACAAAGACTTAATTATCGAGATGCGCTGGAGAATTTCCGTGGCGCTCATTAATCTTGCAAAAAAAACAAGTCCCTGGTGCCCAAGCCGTAATGAAGAGCGCGTGCCCTGAATCCTCAGAAAGATCACAGGCACCAGGGTGCCAGGGCTGGAGAAAAAAAATGACAGTGCCAATGTCCCCTCCTGTACCCTGGAGTGTCATAACGTCTTCCACTAACTATCAAAGGGACTTATTTATGCCAGCAGCTGAGCTATAAGTCCAATTTACGATGCCTTCAGCAGTGGTGAAATGATGTGTTGATGCACGGTGGAAATGCCATCTTGCAGTGGCGTGTGCTGGTCCCAATGATACCAACATGATGAGGACCCTGCGCTCCCACGCTAATGGATGCCGTGAGACAGACCGTGATCCACCAGAGAGACCTTCTTTTAGGACCAGTCTTGATGGTTCTCCATTAATCTTGGTTGTTCCGTTCACTGGTGTCCATGGGAACAAGGGCATTATCACAAGCACTGGTTTTAAATTTGCCCATTAAGAGTAGCAACTCGATGGAGGGCTAAGACTGGGCCCCAGACAACCAGGGGTTGGTGGCTCTGGCAGCCTTCACGGTTTCTGCTGACAAGTGACGAATCTGATGGGTAGACCAAGGAGGCCATCCCTTCAGGATGGGGACAGAAAGGTGGAGGGAAAGCCGGGCAGGGTCCCTGGGCGGCCCCAGGCACTGTGGCTTGGTGGGAGCTGGGCTCATTCACCAAATGCACAGAGGTGCCAACCGGCCAGATCCTTCCTCTCTGCGCATGCTGAGGGGCCTGCTGAGCGTGTATTTTTACTTAAAACCTGGCTTCTAAATGGAAAAGATTCAATGTCCATCATCATTAGGCCGATTAGTGCTGTGATAAACCCACACAGATCATAAGACAAAATTACAAAGCATTGCTTCTGGAGCTCAGGAGAGCGGAGGAGCCTGCATTCTCAGCGCCTGCCTTCTGAATTGAAGTCTCCAAATACCCTGATGTCTTGACAGAACCATTTTGCTGTGTAGGCAAATGTCACCTTTTACACCAGGGCATCTGTTATTTTTATACTCAACACTGCCTCTCCTCTCCTCTCTCTCTCTTTCTGTCTCTTTCTCCAAACCCCTGGGGAATCCACACCCTACCCAGGACCAGGCTTGTCTGTCTCCTGTGTTAGACTTCCACAAGAAGGAAAGCTTTCTGAAGTGTAATGGAAGCAATACATTGCAGGCTTCAGTCACCCACCAGACTTTATTTTTATGCAGAACTCAGACAGGCTTGCCTCCCATCCTCTCACCTTCCCTGAGATTAATTCTCACCATAGCCTGCCATAGGACTATGAGCACAAGAAGGCACCAAGCTCCATGCGAAATATAACTGCGTAGCAACCGCAGCTTCAGTCATTCCGACCAGCTGCTGGGGACGTTCCTGGACCCGTCACCCTCCTGCTGAAATGGGATGAAAAGTCCCCAGGAAGAGAGGCACACTGTCTGCACATTTGTCCCTCCTTCACTGGACATTTAACCAGCCAGTGAGACCAAGACACTCCTCAGTGGCTAGCACACGAAGGGCATAAAGGTGACCAGAAAGATGGCCCTAGCTTCATGTCAAATCCTGCCCCCACCAATGCTGGGTAGCTTTGAGCCATCGCTAACCTGCAATCACTGGGCCTGAAGGGCCTGTGCTGGAGAATGGCAGCAGAGTCATGGGAAGAATGGCATGACATGAGCCAGGTGTGGTGACACACCTGTGACCTCACCACATGAGAGGCTGACATAGCCTGGGCTACACAGAGAGATCCTGTTACAAAAAATAATGATGAAGAGCCAGGCGTGGTGGCGCACACCTTTAATCCCAGCACTCGGGAGGCAGAGGTAGGAGGATCGCCATGAGTTCAAGGCCACCCTGAGACTACATAGTGAATTCCAGGTCAGCCTGGACCAGAGTGAGACCCTACTTTGAAAAAGCAAAAAAAAATAATAATAATAATGATGATGATGATGATAATGATGAATGATGATGATGATGAAGAAGAGCTGGGCGTGGTGGCGCACACCTTTAATCCCAGCACTCAGGGGGCAGAGATAGGAGAATCGCTGTAAGTCCAAGGCCACCCTGAGACTATATAGTGAATTCCAGGTCAGCCTGGGCTAGAGCGAGACCCTACCTTGAAAGAAAAAAAAAGATGAGCCAGGAAGATGACTCAGAGGTTAAAAATCATTTGCTGTGCAAGCCTGATAACCAGAGTTCAGATCCCCAGAATCCACCTAAAGCCAGACATAAGGAGTACACATGTCTGTAACCCCAATGTTCCTACAGCAACGGGAGACAGAATCAGGAGAATCCTGAGGCTCCAGCGCCAGTCAGGCTGCTGTTCACAGAGGCAAAATAAAACAAGAGACGCTGCCTCAAACAAGGTGGAAGGTGAGGACAAACACACCAACGTTGTCCTCTGATCTTCACACAAGCACCATGGCATGTGTGTGCCCATGCACCAGAGCACACACACACACACACACACACACACACACCACGACATAGATGAGCACAAAATATCTGCCATGGTCAGGCACATGATAAACAATTAAAATGTTTGTTACTGGGCTAAAGAGGGAGTTAAGTGTAGCTCCAGCCTGCCTTTTTGGAAGTGGAGAGTCAGCTAGGACCAGCACCCACAAATGTAACATGTTAGTGACTTAGCAATGCAGTGATGCCACAAAGATCAGCGTGACATTGGGAAGAGCTGGTAGGGCTGAGCAGTCTGGGGTCTGACCATATCCCTGGAGTGGCTTCCTCACTGGCTGCCCTTCCCTTTTCACATTTTCTAAACAAGCCTTTTTATGCTTTGTGCCAGAAAACCAAGTGTCATAGCTGAAGGTCCCAGGCAGGCCAGCGATCACCCTCAGAGGTATGTGTGTCTTCTGAAGACCCTACTGTGTTCTGCTAACTCCACTCCCTTCCCTCACCTCCATCCCTGTCACGGTAGGGTGGGTAGGGGATCAGTTCTCACCACTGTGACCTCCTAACATGTACTTCCCAGAGGCCCAAGTAATAGTCTTATAACCAGTAACACTCCTGTATTTTGACTTATGGCTTAAAAAACAAATCTCAGAGCTGGAGAGATGGCTTAGCGGTTAAGGCATTTGCCCGCAAAGCCAAAGGACCCCAGTTTGATTCTCCAGGACCCACATAAGCCAGATGTACAAAGGGATGCATGTGTCTGGAGTTTGTTTGCAGTGGCTGGACACCCTGGCATGCCCATTCTCTCTCTCTCTCTCTCTCAATTAATTAATTAATTAATTTAAAAAAAAATCTCAGCACAAGGCTAGGTAGATAGGTCAGTCAATAAAGTGCTACTGAGTTTGGATCCCCAGTAGGGCCTAAGTGACACCCACAATGTAGCAAGAGCTTTTTGTACATTGTGGCACAGATCCCTCCCAGGGCATATGAGACCTCTGTGGAAGCCAGCAAGACGCCATTAACCCAGCAAGAGTAATCTTGGTTTCAGGGATCCGACTGGGTGAGTGGACACTGGGCAGGGTGTCATGCCTACTTGCCCCTTGGCTGGAGTCTCTTGTACAGTGAATACACTGCCCTACCATATGCGGCAGCCCTAAATGTTCAAAAAAAAAAAAGGCTGGGGTGGACAGAAGTGCGAAGTTCCTGGGGAGATGGGAACAATGGGAAGTCAGGTTGGAAAGAGCAGACAGGGCTGAGAGACAGAGAGAGCAGGGAGCGTGAATGGGGCAGGAAGGGCAGACTAGCTGTCTCCAGTCTGCCAGGATTTGTTACCTGGGGCAGGGGCAGAGCACCGAGAAGACTCCGGGTCTGCAGATGGGTTATCAAGATCTGTCAGGGCACAGGAAGAGGAGAAGCTGGAGGGACATTGCCTTCCATGGGATGGCCAGCAAAGGGTCTGCTTCATTGGGGCGAGGTCACCAGGAGAATTGTCCTCCAAGTTTGTGGTGGGGCTGAGGTAAGCTGCGGCTGTTGGCCCCATTCTTCCTCACACTGAAACCTTTCTCAAGTAGGCAAGCTGCAGATGACTGACGGAAAGCCCAGATTTGATACAAGCGGCCTCCCTCTGCCTGCCATAGACATCTTGAGTACAGACACTTATCATCAAGACTAGGTGATCTCGAGGGACTCTGGAAATTAACGCTGCATTGACACACCCCTGCTGGGGAAGAGCACAGAGATGGGGAGAAACTGGCAGTGAGAAGGTTGCTGTTCCCACCAGAACTCATGCCTGGCTCTCCTTGACACCCCAATGACTTCCCAAACCTGCACGGACCTTATGACAGCCAAGGGCACAAAAAAATGGCATTGAAATATTCACCAGGTTAGGGATATAAGGGGGATCTAAGATGAACAAAGGAATGTGAAATCATCACACTGATACTTTTCATATGAATTGCATGTTGAAATTACATATGAAATGACCATACTTTGGATGAGTGGGGTACAGAGCATAAGTGGTTAAATTTTAGTTGTTTCTGCCTTTTTTTTTTTGTTTGTTTTGTTTGTTTTTCTAGGTAGGGTCTCATTCTAGTCCAGGCTGCCCTGAAATTCACTATGGTAGTCTTGGGGTAGCCTCGAATTCACGGCGATCCTCCTACCTCTGCCTCCCGAGCGCTGGGATTAAAGGCGTGCGCCACCACGCCCGGCAGTTTCTGCTCATTTTAACAATCACTAGACAGACAACGACCCATGCGTCTTGTGACCTGTTTTCCCAGGACATGCTCCCCATGCTCTGTGCTCGTCTTGTCCTGTCCTGGGCAAGGGCCAAGGGTCCTGCTCTGCTATAGACACTTGTGGGCCGAGGGTAGCCTGGGCCATGGCGAGATCTTCCCTCTGGAGTTCCAAACACGGAGGCTCAGAGAAGGGTCCCCCGCGTTTGTGATGCTCTTCCAAGAGGAACACCTCTCACTTGGCTTATGTTATGCACAGACTTTATCTTCTAGAGAAAATTTAGGTTTGTAGAAAACCTGAGTGGTAAGCGTGGGGGCTTCTCATGTCCACCTGTCCCTTCCTCTCACAGCTGCCAGATGATTGGCATTTTGCATCATCGTGTCATTGGACTTGTTACAGTTGATGAACCAACATCAATACACAACCAATAATGAAAACTCTGCATTTGTGTTGGGACACATGCAGTTCACTGTGCATTATTTTTTGCTTTGTTTTTTTAAATTTTCACCTATTTATTTGCATATACATTCATGCGCATGTGTGTGTGTGTATGTTTGAATGCACCACAGCCTCTTGCCACTGCCAACAAATACCAGACACTTTTGCATCCAACTTATGTGGGTGGCTTGGGAGTTGAACCAAGGCCAGCAGGCTTTGCAAGCGACTGTCTTTAACCATGAAGCCATCTCCCCAATCTTGGTTTGGTTTTTTTGAGATAAGATCTGGCTATGTAGCTCAGGCTGGCCTCAAACTCGATCCTCCTGACCATGTCCCCAAGGGCACACCATTGCTGTATCCACAGAGCCAGTTCACTGGCCTGAGTCCCTCCCCAACCTCCCAGCTCCTGGCAGCCTTCAATCTTCTTACCTGTCTGTGGTTTTGCATTTTCTGGAGGTCACACAGCTTGAAAGGAACAACGTGCAGCCTTTTAAACTGGCTTCTTCCACTTAGCAGTGTATTCAAAGTTTCCCTATGGCATTCTGTGCTTTGACAGTCATATCTCATCTTTAAATGTATTCCACCCTTTGCTTCTCTGCTCGCTCATTTGGTTGTGTCCAAAGTTTGTCTGTTTAAAGGGACTTTCTGACACTGTGTTCTTCAGTTCTCACACAATAATTTAGAAATACTAAGCTGGGCCAGGACACATGCATGCAATATATCAGCACATGGAAAATACAGACAGCTGGATCAGGATTCAAGACCAGTCTTGACTAAATAAAAAATTCAAGGCCAGCCTGAGCTACATAAGATCCTTTCTCAAAATTAATAATAATGGGGCTGAAGAGCTGGCTTAGCAGTTAACGTGCTTGCCTGCAAAGTCAAAGGACCCCAGGTTTGATTCTTCAGGAACCACATAAGCCAGATGCACAAGGTGGTGCATGCATCTGGCGTTTGCAGTGGCTGGAGGCCCTGGCATGTCCATTCTTTCCCTTTCTCTCTCTCTCTCTCTCTCTCTCTGTCTCTGTCTTTTTTTTCTCTCAAATAAATAAAAATAAAATATTTAAAAATTATTATTATTATAATAGTACAGTCTTGGACATTGTGAGAGACACTGGGCTCTGACAGAGGGTCAGTTTTGCCCAATTTTTCCATGTCAATCAATGTCTGTTACAAACATGATTTCCAGGAGAGCACAGATTTGAGTCTGCTCTTTCCGCCACATAGTCAGTACACAGGAAGAATCCGCGAATGAGTACGTGAACAGATGAGTGGATAACTGGTCACCCTTGGTACTCAGGAGAACTGGACATCCAGAGGAGGAGTCATGCCTGGCCAGGAAGTCATGGAAGAAGGAGGGAGCTGGATAGCAGGAATACACTGGGGTCCCCTGACCCAGCCTGGACATTTGGGGGTCTTTTTGGAGTTGGGAATGCTTATGGTGACTGTCAAGGGTGAACAAGAATCAAAAGAGGACCAGGGAAATGACTCAGTGGTCAAGTGTGCCTCCTGCATAAGCAAGAGGGTCTGAGGGGGGCCTGAGACCACCAGAGTTCAAATCCCCAAAACCCACATAAAACAGCTGGGCATGGCCAGGCACACTCAATAAGCCCAGTCTCGCACGGGGGCAGAGACCTGACAATCTGCAGAGCCCAGCAAGCTCCGGAATCGGCAGAGAGAGAAACGGGCTCAAAACAATCAGGCAGAAGAGCAACTGAGTGAGACAACTGATGTTCTAGTAGGGCCACCCGAGGAGAGTGACCCCCACTGTAGGCAAGCATACGGGGTACCACGAGACACAGACATGTGCATATACCACAACACACACACACACACACACACACACACAGAAAACAAAAGAATCAAAAGAGGTGAGGGAGGGCTGGAGAAATGGCTTAGCAGTTAAGGTGTTTGCCTGTGAAGCCAAAGGATCCCGGTTCAATTCTCCAGGACCCATGTAAGCCAGATGCACAAGGGGCATATGCATCTGTCTCCCTCTCTTCTATCTCTCTGTCTTTCTGTTTGCAAATAAATAAATAAAAATTTAATTAAAAAAAAAGAATATAGTTTAAAAAAAAAAAAAGAGGTGAGGGAAGGACACCCAGAGCAGAAAAGCAAGACACAAGATAACTAAAAGAGAAGCCAGAGGCAGCCAGAGGTGGACGCCTGTTTCCACCACACATGGCCTGCAATGGCCTGGCAATGATCCCAAGGGAACAGACGCATGGTGGAGAGAGAGCAAG
This sequence comes from Orientallactaga sibirica, assembly GCA_036365145.1. Taxonomy (NCBI): domain Eukaryota; kingdom Metazoa; phylum Chordata; class Mammalia; order Rodentia; family Dipodidae; genus Orientallactaga; species Orientallactaga sibirica. The sequence continues at coordinate 11,543,704 of JAEOAD010000038.1, read as the reverse complement.
CCCCACCTGACAGAGACCCAGTGCCTGCAGAGGTGTCACAGCGTTTCAGGAGCCTGGGACAGGGCATGATAGCAATGCTGTCACATGTGCTTTTCAGTGTTCCTGTAGGTGCCCAGCAGTCCTGGGTATGGGGCCAGCTGTGTGTCATTACCTCGGCCAAGACCCCAGGCCTCAACTGTGACAGGAATCAGGCTCAGGCCACAGCCCAAGGAGAGTCTGAGGAATAGCCGTGTCACTACTGACAGATTGGAGCTATTATCATTATTTATCAAACCACCATGTGGGTCTTTTTTTTTTTTTTTTTTAAGTTTGAAAAACACTGCCCCAGAGAGCTATTAAAAGGATTTTCAGGAGAATACTGACTAGATCTGACTTACAGTTTAGAAGGACCACAGGCCTGGTGGCCTGGCAGAACATGGGTGAGAGCTGAGCCCATGCAGTGATCAGCAAGAAGGCATGAAGTGGGTGAGAGATGGACATGTGAAGGCCGAGCTAAGGGGGTGGGGATGTCCAGAGGTGGCAGTCTCCAGGGGATCTCACAGGCCTGAGGATGGACAGCCTTAGGGTAAAGAACAGGACGAGGAAAGGGTGTGCAGGACTCAACAAAGCGTCCACAGGAGAACCAGCCTTCAAGGGTCTGGCAGAGGAGGGCAGGGACCATGGCTTGATAGGGAGACCCTGGAGGCAGCTCATACCCCATCATCCCGCTTTGCATGTGAGATGGATGGCAGCAGCCTTGATTTGAATTCTTGACCACTTGCCTCTGTGACGTCACAATCACGGTGGCTCGCCTGGGTTGGCAACACTGACAAGTCTTTGGGGTTCTTCTGCCTGGAGTGAGGGGATCTCGTGATACCATGGTTTTGGAACCATTGTGCCCAGCCCGACAGTAACCACACAGCACTAGTTCTTCTTTCCATTCTGTTGCTTGGTGTACGGTTCGTTCACACTCGCCATCATTCCCTCCTTCCTCGTTCTTGGTTCTCTTCCTTGTCTGCATCCTCATCCATCTTCTCTTTATTTGTGAGGCTGCGTTAGCACCCTCCACAGGCCTGCTTTTTATTCTGCAAGCCAATAGCAACTCTTCCACAATGCATGCCCACCTGTGTCTCTCTCACTGCCTCTCCCAGTTCTGCGTGTTGCGTGAGGTACACTCGGTGAGTTTAAGATCCACGTTCCTGAATACACAGGGCACGAAAAAGCCATCAGCAACGGCAAAGCCCTGTCGCTCGTGGCTTGGTGACAGATGAGAGCACACAGTGTCTTCGGGTATTTACAAAACTACTTTAAAAGAATTGTATGCCATTAATCACAAGTTCTGAAAAGCCAGCCTCCTCTTACTTGTTCTAATCTAGCTAAATGGCCCTGGAAATACAATCTGGGGTTTGCTCGATAAATCCAACTTGAAAATCACAATGCTCTCATCCAATTTCCAACTCATACATCGGGTTATGGATTTTTTTTTCTCCAGTCCACTAAATATTCCAGACGTACGAAAGTCTTCGTCTGATTCATTCTAATGACTTTTTTCATCAATATGACTTTTGAGAAGGGACTGGTATAGCAAATTAAACATTATTTATGACTTTAATTTGTGTCCTATTTGGATTTTACATTCACGGGGCCAACTTGGCTACCATCATTATCATATTGTTTCAGACTACTTCTAAAATTAAAACCCACTCCCGTCTTTCCATGTTTTGCTACGCTCGCCGCTCTTGTTTTGTGCCACGCCGACCGTGATTAATTCTGTTAGCCCAGTGCATATGGCCTCCCTGGCCACCGGCCATCATCCTCATGGCGGCTGCCTGCAAATGACACTTTATTATCACTTTTTTCATCTTTTCAATTACCAGATGTGCTTCCCCGTTCTCGGGCCTTCTATACCGTCCAAGTCCGGCCCTTTGCTGTGGCTTCAGAGGTCAGAAAGGAGTGCTCTGGCCCTGCTCAGGCCCCCACTGAGCCCCTCTTCTCCACCGGTTGCTGAGACACACTGAGCTCCTCCCTCACTTTTCTCGAGACCACACCGCCTTGTCCCCAAGTGCCCTTCCATATTAAGCTTCACCTTTGCCACCAACACACCCCCCCCTTCTACATCCTGCCTACTTCCAGCCTCGGTCTCCATTTGTACCTGGGTCCATTCATCACCTGGGCATTGCCCAGTTCTCTTCGTGTGCCTGATTCATTATTGTGTGCCAGGGACCCTTCAAGCCAGACACAACCTGGGAAGGGGCAACTAGGAGAGGGGTAGGCCTCAGCAAAACCTCCAGAGCCAGAGGATGCCAGGGGCTCCCATCACTCATCAGGAACCTCTCTCCCTTCCATCCCCTTCTGGAATATCTAGGGCCTCATGGAGCAGATCAGTACAGAAAACAGACAACTTCCGTCCCACACTCTGGCAAACTTGAACGTGAGAATAAGTGTAGTGAATGAATATAAGATTGCACAAAGAGAGTTTTCCACAAAAGAAAGAAGGTGGTCTCTTCTTCCCCATGCAGGGCTCAGAAATGGGCAGTGGGCTAAGAGCAGCCAGCACCTGCAGTGCAGGGCTTGGTTCTCGCTACAGCCCAGACTGGGGCTGGCCAGGACCTATCAGAAAGAACGTGTGCACAACGGCCATGGTGGACCCAAGCTCCTCCCAGGCAGGGGCGCTCCACAGTGTGCTGGCTCATGGAGAAACGTCAGCGAACGACAGGGAAGGCAAAGGGGTCATGCAGCTATGCAGAGAGGCGGCACTTGCCAAATGAGAGGGATTGTATCTTCTCATCTGCAAAATGGGACAGCACAGGTGTGGGGGCACCGGGGAGTGGTTCCCCTCTGCTCTCTCTCTGTTTTCCATCAACAGCCATGAGAGAAATGGGGCTGACTCATGTCAGTCTTTCATGGGGTTCTAGGGGTGGGGTGGAGGGCTAGCCCTCAATTTCTAGCAGCTAGGCATCACCAGAGATCACTGCCTCCCACCAGCCCCTATAGTGCTATTAGTCTTGACCAAGAACCCAGGCACGGAAGTTCCCACTTCAGGCTCTCTGTGGAAACAAGGTGATGTTACAGTTCAGTGTGAAGTTCACAGTAGCCAACACTTCCATTCAGCTCAGCTAGGGCCTGAATGTTTGTGTCTCCCAAGTTCCCCTGCTGAAATTCTAATACCCAGGGTGATGGTTTTAGGAAGTGGAGCTTCTGGAATTGATCGGGTCAAGAAGGTGGAGCCTTAATATATGCAACCATTATAAAAGAGCCACAGAGAGCCACAGGTCTTCCACCAAGAAAGGACATGCTGAGAACGTGCCATTATGACAGATTGGAGGGCCTCACCACACCCAATCTGCCAGTGCCTTGCTCGTGGACGTCCAGTCTCTGGGTCAGTGAGGATCATGTTCCTCTTACTTATGAGATGCCCGTTTCTGGCATCTTGTTAGAGCAACCTGAACACACTAAAATAAGCTCTCGTCCTACTTTGAGCAGTTTCCACATTGTGGTGGTTTGAAGGTAGTGACCCCCCACACACATAGGCTCCTGTGTTTGAATACTTCAGCCCCAGTTTGGTGGCGCTGTTCAGAAGGGATGTAGAACCTTTAAGAGCTGGGAGTCTTGCTGAAGGAAGTGGGTCACCTGGGTGAGCCTTGAGGTAAGACAGCAGTGCCCTCGGTGCTTCTCTCTCTCTCTCTCTCTCTCTCTCTCTCTCTTTTTCCCTCTTTTAACTTTCTTTTTTAAAAAATGTTTTATTTTTATTTATTTGAGGGAGAGAGATCATAGGCAGTCCAGGGCCTCCAGCTGCTGCAAATAAATTCCAGATGCATGTGCCCCCTTGTACATCTATCTGGCTTACATGGGTCCTGGGGAATGGAACCTGAGTCCTTTGGCTTTGCAGGCAAGCGCCTTAACCACTAAGCCATCTCTCCAGCCCTTACCTTTCTTGTGCTGATATGATGATGTGCCTCTGGCTTCCTGCTCCTGCCATGCTTTTCTCAGCATGATGGACTTCCCCTCACAACTATAAGCTGAAAATAAATGCTTTTCTTTCTTAAGCTTCTTCCAGTTGGGTATTTTGTCCCAGCAATGAAAAAGTAACTAACACAGCACTAAGCCACCACATGCTCCTCAGGATTCGACTAAGAGCAGGCACAGACCATCATCATCATCATCTTCTTCTTCTTCTTCTTTAATTAAGTAGAAACTTTGTATGGACACGTCATGTGTTGGTACCATCCTTTCCCTCCTCCCTGTCCCCATTCTGTTGAGGTCCCTCCTCAGTGGGGTTGCTGATATCCCCCCCGCGGGTGGTGAGTTATGTGATGTAAGAGCATTAGTCAGTCATCATCATTGGTGTGTGTGGGGTCGCACCTCTGGACATTCCCATCTATCTACTCTGTGGCTCTTACAATCTTTTCACCCCCTCTTCCACACAATTCCATGAGCCAGGGTGGGTGTGTTTTAAGTCTACTTTAGTGTTGAGCTCTCAGCAGCTTCTGGATTTCTGCTTTGGTGTGTTTTCAGTAGCCTCTGTGTCTATCTCCATGACCCTGGTGCTGGTTGTCAGGCTCGCCATGAAAGCAGCCCTCTTGCTTACCCTGCCAATCCTCTGTGGTTTTACGTGGGCCCTGGCTGAAGTGCCAGGAGTAGTTTACCTCCTCAGTTCTCACTGCCTTTTGAAAAGAAAACAGATTCTCCAATGAAAAACTAGGTCAGCATAGGTTCAATGGGATAAGCATTATTAATTAAGAGAGATTCAGGTGGGTGTGGCTTCTTTTTTGGGTAAAGACTAGTGGGAGCTTCTTATTGGATCTTGGTCTCCATAGGATTCCGACTCGGTTCCCAGTTCCAGCTAGGGGTTCTTTTCCACTGAGTGGGTCTCTTAGCCAATCAGAGCCATTGGTTACCCACCTAGGCTGGGTGCCACTATTGCACAGGTGTGTCCATCTTGTCGGGATGGTTGCTTTTGTATAGCACTGTCCCCTGCTAGCACAAAGGTTCTTAGCCATTTTCCCCCAGCAGCTCATGTAATGCTTTCTAGGACTATACAGGCAGACCATCTGGGAGCTGACTTCCTTCCATATTCTAGCCAGATTTCTCGATGTTCTGTGTCGGCAGCATGTGGTATCTTCAGCAATAGGTTTTTGTTTTGTTTTTTTTGTTTTACCTCAGGTGGGTAATCAGGTGCTTTGACAGAAGTCTGGCTTGTTTTGGGGACCTCATTGGTCTCTCTGATCCACAGCTCAGTGTGGGTTGTAACTGATTTCTCATTCTGGGAGTTACAAGCCAGAGCTGAATGTTTTAGGGTTAGGCTTCATCCCACCCTCTTCAGGGCCCTTCTTACCAGACAATCCCTGCAAACTCCTGTTAAGGGTTGTATCATTTAGTCTGCTATCCAGGAGAAAGGTTGCTATGGAACAAATTCATTTTGGATTTAGTTTTTTGTGTATCTCCCCACTCCCAGACATTTTTCCTTCCCCAAAAAACTTCCATCCCTATTATCTGACCCTCGAGTTGCCGGTCAGGTAAGAAGGGACAGATCTTCTATAAGAAGGCACACTAAGCCACCACCAAGGAGCCACCTGAAGTTCAGAGAGGCCAGGACAGACCTTCCCAGCAGCCTCCAAGCAAGTAGGGTCTGCTGTCCCTGGATCTCAGTCTCGTGACCTGGGGATATGCGAGCCACACATGTCAGGCACTCTGTAGTGCTTTGTTACCCTCGCACACTCAAAGTGAGAGGTGTTCCTGGCCTCCACTTTACAGATGGACAAATAAAAGTGGAAAGAACAGGAGAAACTTGAGATATTGTGGTCAGAAAGAGGCGGAGTGGGGCCTGCACCCTTCTCAGGCCACCCTGAGACCCCAGGGTCTTGAGGCGTGGGAACCTGGGGGGCTGATTTGTGGTTTTCTGGATTTAACCTTTGTTAAAGGGAGTTTGGAGACTCCCTGCGGCTGAAGTCCGTGGTGGGGGAGAAAGGCCTGGGAGCTTCAGGCTTTCCTCATTAGCTTGTAATCAGCCTTAGGGTGTCCTCACCTTTTTACAGTTTGTGCCTTTCCTTGCTCGCCTTGCTGAGGAAAGTCAAAGCCCATCTTTGAGGTCCTCCTGTTCATCTCATTTCCTACTGAACGCATGCCCCAAGGTGGTGAAGTTCCCATCTTTGTAGGGAAGTTTCTGGGTCTTTTAAAAGAGCCAGGCCTTGGGCTGGGGAAATGGCTTAGCAGTTAAAAGCTTGCCTATGAAGCCTAAGGACCCTGGTTTGAGGCTCGATTCCCCAGGACCCATGTAAGCCAGATGCACAAGGTGGCGCACGCATCTGGAGTTTGTTTGCAGTGGCTGGAGGCCTGGCGCACCCATTCTCTCTCTACCTGCCTATTTCTGTATCTCTCTCTCTGTCTCATAAATAAATAAATAATAAAATATTTTGAAGAAAAAAGAGGAGCCAGTCCTTCAAAGGGGTCCCATTCTGTATTCAGGATAGAGGGGAACCAGAGATTTACCCATTGTTGGGCCTAAGGCTTTGTTTAATGCCAGGAGACACTGGCACTGGCAGGTTCTGAAGCCAGAAAAGGAAGAGGGGTAAAGAGAAAGAGGAGGCTAAGGATTACTGCAGAGAGGAGGGTGGAACTGCTCTGTGAAGGCATGAAGTGAGTGACAGAGGTGGGACCTGGGAGGAGGTAGAGGTCCCTCAGCCCAGGTGTACTCAATTACCATAACAGAAGATGGTTCCAAAATCCCAGAATTAGTCTGAGCATAGCCAGGTGGAGGGGGTCGGGGAGGGGAAGACACTCTGGGACCCTTTCAAAAGGGTTGCTCTCCACAAACACACATACAGGAGTTACCAGCAGCAAGATCCAGGCAGCATTCCTGAACCCTTAGGAAATGTTCCACCCTAGTGGCTGTACAGCCAAGGGAGGTGGAGTTAGGGCCTTGTTGATACAGGAATCTGGGGGTCTTTGAAACCACTGGAGCCTTATTTTGGCTCTTGGGTGGGAAATAACTCAGAAACTAAGGTCCCAGAAGTTCATCCATCACTCAAAGCTCCCACTGAGTCAGTGGCCTCCAGATTCTTATCTTGAGAATTTCAGTGAATGAAATGCACAGACCAGAGGCTAAGATTTAGAAAGACGATGACAGTAGAGTTTACAGCTTAAGAGCAGGAGAACTTCGAGCTTAAGAGAGAGACAGAAATGTAGCACCCTGCCCAACTGGACAAGAGTGGGGTTCCCAGAAAATGGGAAAGCCCTCCTAGAGACCTAGATTGGGGCCTTTAATGGGACTGGTTAGTCCAGCCCCACTGCCACGCCTCTAGGTAGGGGGTCGGGTTTCCTGAAAGGGAAATCTTCCAGGAATATTGGTCCTCTAGGAAGAGTGTAACCTTCTCTGCGGAGTGACTGTCTCTCCAGGAAAGGGTGCGCCCTCTAGGAAAGAAGAGATGAGAAAAGACAGTCCCTGGACCCCTAGCAAAGTGGAATGACCCAGACTTTCCCCCTGCAGGTGCTAAGACACTCCTTGATTCCACTTCTAGGGGGCTGTTACCCCTAAACTGCCTCATTGCTCCAGAAACAGGAGTCAGACCTGGACCACAGTGGCTTCTTTGGGCACCAGTACCTGCGTACCACGAACCTTAATTGTGCAAGCCAACATGAATACCCAAGTAACCTCACTCCCTGGCATACCAGCACAGCCCACGCCCCCAAGCATTGAATTTCTCTCTCTCTCTTTCTCCAAAAGCTTCCAGTTGGGTCAAGTCACAAGTGGGAAAAGGGAGTCCTGGCTTCTCCAGAAGGAAGGGGCCCGTCAGCAAGACAGAACAAGGCAGGGCAGGGAACTTGACAGGCTGTAATCGCTTCCTACACTGTGACTGCAGACAGCCCTGACCCAGTTGTTGGACTTCATGGTGGTAAAAAGCAGTGTGCCCCAGTAGAAACTGGGCTTCAGGTTTGAATCTGCATCTATCCCCAGGCTAGTGGTGTGTAGGTGACCCTCTGTGTGGGTGCTGGGCACAGCAGCATCCAGTCAGCCCCCAGTCATGACACTTTGTACCATGTTGTGTGTATAAATCCCGTGCTCCTTAAGACATTTTCTTTTCTTCCTTTCTTCCTTCCTTCCTTCCTTCCTTCCTTCCTTCCTTCCTTCCTTTATTTCTCTCTTTCTCTCTCTCTCTCTCTTTCTCTCTCTCTTTTCTCGGTTTTTCAAGGTAGGGTCTCGCTCTAGCCCAGGCTGACCTGGAATTCACTCAGTAGTGCTGGGATTAAAGGCATGTGCCACCACGCCTGGCTCCTTCCTTCATTTATTTCTTTAGTTTGCATGTAGTAAGTATGGTGTATGTGTATGCATGTGACATGAGCACATGTGTGTGTGCAGATGCGTGTGCCCCATGCACATATGTGCAAAGATCAGAGAGGGACATAGGATGTCTTGCTCTATTGCTCTTCCATCTTGTTTTCTTGAGACAGGGTCTCTCACTGAACCTGGACCTTCCAGTGAACCCCAGAACTCCACCTGCTCCTGCTCCCCTCAGCGCTCGGGTTGGTTAAAGGCATGCAAAGTCACGCCTGGCTTTTTACACAGGTATTAGGGATCAAACTAAGGTTTTCATGCTTGTACATCCAGAACTCATACCTGTCTGAGCCATCTCCCTGGCCCCAAAATGCATTTTCACCTTACAACAATTTCACATGAAAACAGATCACTTGGTCCCATCGCTGGTGGAAGAACAGCACACGTGGCTCTGTGAGCCTTGCCCCCTCCCCGCCTCTTCTCCCTGCCAACTACTGACTCTCCTTTAGGATTTAGCTCAGACATCATCACCCTCCCAAAGCCGTCTGGCACCCCCAGCACCCTGCGCAGCTGGGGGCCCTGGATTGTAAGCAGTTGGTGCTTTTTACTTAAGCCGGGTGGGGGGGCACTGTGAGTGGTCTATGTGTGCTGATGTGTTAGCAGTGACCCAGGGGACAATCTTGTAGGCTGACAGAGGACTTTGCCTGCACAGTGGCCTGAACTTCGTCACTGGTTATTGGGTTCTGGGCTAGGATTGGTGGAGCCTGGTGATAAGACATGCCAGGCTACCTGGCTTCAAATCTTCGTTCCGCTATTTTATAGCTACACAGAACTTTGAATATGATGCTTATACTCCCCGTGCCTCAGTTTCCTCGTTTGTAAAATGGCAAGTATTAAAGTGACTTGTGGGGGCTGGAGAGATTGCTCAGTGGTTAAGTGTGGTGTCTGCACCAACCTGAGGGACTGGGACAGAGTTCAGATCTCCAGGTCCCACCCAAACAAACAGCTGGGTGTGGCCACACACACCTGAAACCCCAGTCCCACAGGGAGGCAGAGACCTGAGAATCAGAGCCCCTTCAGACTCCGGAAATAGTGAAAAGAGACTCTGGCTCAGAACAAGATCAGGAGCTGGAGAGATTGCTCTGTAGTTAAGCCACTTACCTGCAAAGCCAAAGGACCAGGGTTCAATTCCCCAGTACCCACGTAAAGCCAGATGCACTAGGTGGCATATACATCTAATGTTCATTTGCAATGGCTATAGGCCCTGGTGTGCTCATTCTCTCTATCTCTGCCTCTTTCTTTCTCTCTCAAATAAATAAATTTTTTTTTTTTTTTTTTTTTTTTTTCGAGGTAGGGTCTTTCTCTGGTCCAAGCTGACCTGGAATTCACTATGTAGTCTCAGGGTGGCCTCAAACTCATGGTAATCCTCCTACCTCTGCCTCCCTAGTGCTGGGGTTAAAGGCGTGCACCACCACGCCCGGCAATAAAATATTTTTTGAAGGGAGGATCAGCCAATCACACCTCACCAGGGCTCCAGCTGAAACCACAGAGTAATGTGGAGGGGAAGGGCAAGAGTTCAGCGCTCTTGGGGATCACGACACCAGAAAAAGGTTGAAGGAGATAAACACAGAGAACATTTAACTCCCACTAAGCCAGATATCCAGAGACACAGAGGCTCCCAAAACCTCATCACTGAAGTAAACCTAAAATGACCCCAATGTGGCTCAGGGAAATTTGCGGAAGAGGGGGCGGAAAGAATGTTAGAGACACAAGTTGGGGCATTATGCACAGAGACTTGGCCTATCCTCCATAGTTCCTGACTACCCACACAATGTGTGAACCACATTCCACATTGATGAGGACCCTATGGAAGAGGGAGGACAGGGAGGAGGATAATGGAGTCATCACTATGAATGTAAAACCAGAATAATATACATAAGAATAAATAAAATTTAAAAAAGAAGAAGAAGAAGGAGAAGAAGAAGAAGATGATGAAGGAGAAGAAGAAGGAGAAGAAGAAAGATCAGGCAGCAGATCTTTGGGCCACTGCAGGCAAGCCCTGCCACAGGTGAATGTATGGGGTGCCACAAAGGCATATACTTGCGCATACAGCACGTACACACACACACACACACACACACACACACACACACACACACACATGGAGCAAAAAAAAAAATTTAAGTGACTTGTGGGAACATTATGTGACTGAAATGCACATAAAACATGAAGACCAGGGATCGGTACACAGCAGCGTGCGGTCCATCTCAGCTCTTCCTCGCACCATGACTCTCCTTCTCATGCAACTCCCCGCCTCTGAATGCTGGGGCACATGGATTTGCTCAGCTAGTAAGTCTGCTTGCTATAAAACAAAGGGATTTAGTGAAACAGCCCCCGAGCTTGCACCTCCCAACTTCCCAACTCCACAGTGCATTTCATAGCACCGCGCAAAGCCCTTCCCCAGCTCAGGCCTGTCCTAAGTTGCTTGCTTGTGTTTTCTCTGAATTGAAACATTTCCTCCTGGAGGGAGGGAGACTCCTAAGCTCCAGAAATAAAATATACAAAGGCTCAGAAAGTAAAGGAAGTTGCAGGAAGCTCTTGAAAGTTACAAGATCTGCAAGGCCCTTCCCCAAGGTCACAGAAGCAGTAACAATTGCTGGGGAGAGGAGACGCTCCCACAGGCTGAGCTGCCTGCAGTTCTTCTGGCAGCTCCAGGGGTGCTGCCCTCATGAGTCGCCACCCATCCTCGCGTGGGCTTTATTTTGTTTGGTTTTGTCTTGTTTTGCTTTGTTTTGTTTTGTTTTGTCTTGTTGAAAGTAAAAGAGACAGAGAGAATTGGTGCACCAGGGCCTCAGCCACTGCAATCGAATACCAGACGCTTGCACCACCTAGTGGGCATGTGCGACCTTGCACTTGCCTCACTTTTGTGCGTCTGGCTGATGTGGGACCTGGAGAGTAGAACATGGGTCCTTAGGCTTCACAGGCAAGTTTCTTTAACCACTGGAGTCTTCTCTCCAGCCTGAGGGTGAGCTTTGCAGGGATGGAGCTGCCTTTGAGTCACCCATGCTCCAGCAAGGAGCCCTCATCCACGCTCCTATAAGTCACCCTAATAAACTCAGTGGCTCACTAAGCTAGACTTGTCTCTTTTGTCTGTTACTGGTGTCTTATCTGGGGTGAAAAGATGTCTATTCACATCTCCCCAGAGAAAGTGACAACCATACTGTCTGTATGAATAAACAAAACACCAGAAAGAAGAAGCCAGGGAGGTTTCTGGGGACAGGGTCAGCACAGACACCTGGGCAAAGGTTTGAGGTTCTTCTTAGGAACCTCTGGCTGCTCTGTTTTACCACATCCAGGTAAATATTGTATTTTATGACCCAAAAACCAAGAGAAACAATTAGAATCCAGCTCCAACCAGTGGTGTCCCATCCTCCCTGCTCATGAAGGAAAAGCTCTTGTTAGTGGCTTTGCAGTGGGGAAGAGGCAGAAAACAACCCAGGAGCAGGTGGTGAGTGCCTGCAAGTGTTGAAGACTCACTTCCTCCCCAGGCAGCCCTGGCCTCTCCCCTCCACCTCTCTCACACCAGGCTTCCCTCCTATTCCTGGGCAGGTGGGGGTAATGCTTACCCTCTGCCTAATTGTTGAAAGGGATAATATGCTAGATTTCAAAATAATTAGGCAGGTGGTAATGAGTGCTTGATGGTTTTGTGCAATTAGATGGATGGACACAAGCACTTTGTTTTTAACCTATGCTGTGGCTAATGACCTCAGGTGGGAATATGGCAGCATTGCATTCAGAAAGGAGAGGGGGAAATACCCTGGGAACCTCAGAGAAAACACTTCACAGGGTAGGCTCCTTCCTGCAGATCTGCTGCTCTGGATACCCGACCAGATGTTCCCTAGACATCAGTAATGAAGGGTTTCAGAGCAAGGGAAGCAGAGCGCCAGAGGAGCTGTCTCACTCTGGGTTTGCAGTTTTCTGCCACATTCATTGACTGTACCTGCAGAAGGCATTTACTTCCCCAGGCCTCAGGTCCTCATCCATACAACGGGGCTTATAATTCCTTCTTTACAGGGGTGCTGCAAGGTGCTGGCACCCAGTACACATGAAGTAAAAGATTTGGTGGGGCGGGCTAGAGAAATGGCTTAGCAGTTAAGGCACTTGCCAACAAAACCAAAGAACCCAGGTTTCATTCCCCAGTACCCACGTAAAGCCCAATACACAAGGTGGTGCATGTACTGGAGTTATTTGCATTGGCTAGAGGCCCTGACATGCCAATTCTCTCTCTCTCTCTCTCTCTCTCTCTCTCTCTCTCTCTCTCAAATAAAGAAATAAAATATTTTAGGGGGGATCGGGGTTTTTGTTTTTTTGAGGTAGGGTCGTGTGCTAGCCCAAGCTGATCTGGAATTCATTATGGAGTGTCAGGGTGGCCTTGAACTCATGAGATCCTCCTACCTCTGCCTCTGGAGTGCTGGGACTAAAGGCGTGTATCATCATACCCAGCAAATAAAATATTTTTTAAAAAAGAGATTTGGGGCTGAAGAGATGACTTAGCGGTTAAAGCACTTGCCTGGGAAGCCTAAGGATTCATTTTCAACTCTCCAGTTCCCACGTAAGCCAGATGCACAGTGACCCAAGCATGCAAGGTCACACATGTGCACAGGGGGTACATGCATCTGGAGTTTGATTGCAGTGGCTAGAGGCCCTGGCACACCAATTCTCCTTCTCATACACACTTTCTCTCTCTCAGTCACATTCTCTCACCCTCTCATTTAAAAAAAAAAAAAAGGCAGTCTGTTGGGCTTGCCTCAAAAAAAAAAAAAAGAGAGGGCTAGAGAAATGGCTTAGAGGTCAAGGTGCTTGCCTGCAAAGCTGAAGGACTCAGGTTTGATTCCCCAGGACCCACTTAAGCTAGATGCACAAGATGGTGTATAAAATATTTTAGGGGACATTGGGGTTTTTGGTTTTTTTTGAGGTAGAGTCTTGCTTTAACCCAGGCTGACCTGGAATTCACTATGTAGTCGCAGGGTGGCATTGATTCATGAAATACTCCTACCTCTGCCTCCCGAGTGCTGGGGCTAAAGGCGTGTGTCACCACGCTGGACATCCTGGCGCATCCATTCTTTCTCTATCTACTTCTCTCTCTCTCTCAAATACATAAATAAAAATTTTTAAATGTTATTTAAAAAAGAATAAAAAATATGTTGTATTCAAAAGAGAGAGAGAGAGAGAGAGATCTGGTGGGGTCAGGGAAGTGGTGTAGAAACACCAGGAAGCCAGTATGTAGGAGTGACACGACATGAACAGGAAGATCTCTTCAACCAGTAATGGAGATCTAGAATCTTCCAAGGCTCAACACTAATGGCTGATTAGAAATCTCCACAAAATGGAAGAGAAAGGAGCCCATCAGCTTAGTGGGCAATTAAAAGGTCTGACAGGAAGTTCTGCTACTGCAGGTTCCCAGGGCTTCATGACAGCCCTCCCCTCCAGAAGCCTCAGTCTCCCTCAGTTAGGCAAGGGTTAACTTCGCCTCGTCTCAGTGCTTAGGAAACAAGACACATGAGGTCACACTTGGTGGCAGGGACTCAAAATGGACAAGGGATCGGGTGTGATGTGGTGACTGCATTACTGCTGGGCAGGTGGACAGTACCAGAGAGACGGACAGTACCAGGGGTGGTCAGTACCAGGCAGATGAACAGTGCTAAGGAGGGGACTTATCCATCCAACACACATCTTCTCAGTCATTGTTGTGCTCAGAGCCCAGAACTCACACTAAGGCCAGAAAGAAACAGCAACCAGCCCCTGCCAGGTGAGCTGCCACAGTGTATAAGACATCCAGAAAGGGCAGAGGGAAGAATGATCAACTCTGGTTGAATTAAGAGGGCTTCGTAGAAAGTTTCAGGCTAGGGCTGGAGAGATGGCTCAGTGATTAAGGCAGTTGCCTGCAAAGCCTAATGACCGGGGTTCAACTCCCCAGTACCCACGTAAATCCAGATGCACAAAGGGGTGCATGCATCTGGCCTTCATTTGCAGCACATGGATTCCCTTGTTACACACATTCTCTCTGTCTCTCTCTTCTCTCTCTCCTTGCAAATAAATAAATACAATATTTTTTTAAGAAAAGAAATTAAGTTTCAGGCTAGTCCCAAAAAGATGAGTGTGTGCGGTTGGAGAATCAGGACACAGAGCCCATACCAGCTTGAAGGAGGAGGAAGAGAAGGAGAAGGATGACCACATGGAGGAGGAGGAGACAGTAGACAATACGGTTCTTGTCAACTACAGTATGTGAGAAGCTGATTGCAGCTGCCCTCCTCAGTCGTCTCCTTTCTGTCTGCCACGACTGACTGCCATGCCATGAGCAGGCTAGAAACTCCTGGGGTAGTTGAGTCTGGAGTCACCAGCTCCTCAGACAAAAGGCTATGGAAGGAATCAAGGGGACCCCCCAATGCACACCAGGTTCAAATGTTTTCCTCAGAATGAGGCAACAGGAAGTAGCGAATCCTAGACTGTGTTAAGATCCTGAGCACCTGCCGACAGCAGAGGTAGCAGGCACCCACAGAAGTCCTGCAGGAGGAGGAAGGATTCTTCCAGAAATCCACTGCTGGCAGGACAGAGCTGGCCGAGGGCTCCACATGCTGGTGGCTGGTCAACACCTTGGACAGAGGCACGGACCCCTCGGCCCCAGCGTTACCCAGTAAGCACAAAGCTTTTTGTGAACTTTGCCATCTATACAGATCTACTTCCTCCTCTTGGGACATTTTGTCTCACTTTGACAAACCAGTTTTTACTGGAACCCATTTGTATTTACAGGACCGGAGCCTCTTCCTAATTGGCACTAGGGTCACAGATGGATGGCTATCCCGACATTCTCTGTGAGTGTCAGGTGGAGGCTGGAGCCCACTAGGATTCAGATCATGGGCCAAAGGGAGATGAGGGCAGATGTTTAATTGACAGCAAAGATGTCACAGCTCTCCTGGGGCTGAGGGAGTCCCAGGCTCGTGTTGACTGTAATCCCTCCATTATAAGATAGAAACCCAGGGGGATCTGCCACTGGTCGCCTCTGACTCCTCTCTGACCCCAGGGAGCAATGTCTCCCATAGGAAGACTGAGGAGCTTGAGAAAGTCCTGAGCCGGGACCAGGCCGCAGGTAGCTGTGTGGAAGAGCGTAAGTGTACTGCTGAGAGTCCAGACTCAGCCCGGGGTACTGAGGGGAGAGGGTGGGTCAGTCAGACAAAGGGACCTGAGCATCTTGGCTTGGATGCAGGAGTGGGCCTCTGGGTAGACTCACAGATCCATAGAGGGGTGGGAGGAAGGGGTTACAGAAAAAGACAGATCATGAGGGCCTTTGCGTGGGGGACTTAGAGGGAGCTATAGAACATTCTAGAGTGAGGAGTGGGGCTGAGAAGATGGCTTAGTGGTTAAGGTGTTTGCCTGCAAAGCCAAAGGACCTCGGTTTGATTCTCCAGGACCCACGTAAGCCAGATGCACAAGGGGGCGCATGCATCTGGAGTTCATTTGTAATAGTTGAGTCTCTCTCTCTCTCTCTCTCTCTCTCTTTCCCTCTCAGAAAGAAAGAGAGAGAGAGCGAGAAAGAAAGAAAGAAAGAAAGAAAGAAAGAAAGAAAGAAAGGAAGGAAGGAAGGAAGGAAGGAAGGAAGGAAGGAAGGAAGGAAGGAAGGAAGGAAGGAAGGAAGGAAGGAAGGAAGGAAGGTGGGAAGAAAAAAGAAAGAGAGGAGTGGCACTGGTAACGTGAGTGTAGGGAAACCTGGGTTGGAAAGGGGAGGAATGAGTCAAAAGCCATCACGAGGAATTGCTGCAACAGCCCAGGCATAAAGCAACGATGACCACACCAGAGCAGGTGCGTGGGGGCGGGGGCGGGGGTGACAGAGAAGCCAGTGAAATCCAATAAGCTTGCAGAATAGAACTGGCAGGACTTGGAGCCGATTAGAGATTGGGGAGAAAGGGCAGCCTGAGATGAGTTATTCAGGATGGCTTTGTGGTTTTTTGGTTTGTTTTTAAATGCTGGACATGGCCATGTACATCTGTAACTCCAGTTCTGTTTTTTAAATATTTTATTTATTTTTTATTTATTTGAGAGGGGGCAGACACAGAGAGAGAGAATGGGTGTGCCAGGGCCTCCAGCCACTGCAAACGAATTCCAGACACATGCCCCACTTTATGCATCTGGCTTATATGGATCCTGGGGAACCAAGTTCCTTTGGCTTTGCAGGCAAACACCCTAACCACTAAGCCGTCTCTCTAGCCCAGCTTTGTGGTTTTTAATATGAAAAAGAAATATAAACACACATGATCTTCTATTCTTTGAGACTTTTCTGGTTTGAAGAAACATCACCCTATCTCTCAGCTCCCAAAGGCCCGCAATGGCTCAAGACAACATTAGTAATTATGTATTTTACAGTGTGAACCTGGCCTTCCATTGGTGTGAGCATTAAAAAAAAAAAAAAAAAAAAAAAAAAAGCCAACACAAGTAAATCGACAAGCTTGTCAATGAATGAAATTAAATTTAATTTTCTGCTACCTCACTAAACATAATTTCAGAATGCCATGGTAATATTTGCTACCCATTATCATGGCCGTGTGACAGAGACAAAGTTAAGATATGGAGAGAAACGGCTATCCTCGCATTGAATGCGCAGAGCACACATACCCGCTGAACAGGCATTTGTTCTGGCAATACCCAGCCCCCAGTATCTTGTCTCAGAATTTGTCACATTTGCAGACAAGGCACCTCTGCCCTTTGAACGTGAGGAAACGGATTTTAACACATTGCCCAGTTTTGACCTAGACCCAAGTGTTCTCTAGCAGAGCAGATGGTCGGGCCCACAATGAGACCTTAGGGACCAGAAAGTCCTATCTCCTTGTTTGAAAATGGGAAGAAGGAGCCTGAGGGAGGGTGCCACACAGCAGGAGTGAATCTGAACCTGAGGCTTTCTGAGTCGAATCCAGCCAGAATCAGTATGTCCTGCTGTGGAGGAGCCAGGAGAAGGGGATGTCCATTGTACTATAAGAAGATGCAGCATGCTCCTGGGGTGGTGTGTGTGTGTGTGTGTGTGTGTGTGTGTGTGTGTGTGTGTGTGTGTGTGTTGAGCACCTGCAATATGCCAAGCACTTTCCAGTGCCAGTGTCCTTCCTCTGAAGATGGGCACAGGCTTTTAAGAAGAGCCAAGCAACTTCTCTGTGCTTGGAAAAGCCGATACCAGAACCAATGTCCAAGATCACTGGCAGTCTCTGCAACCCAGTCAGAAGAACCCACCCTCAATCCGGGCCAAGCCCCAGCACCCCAGCCAGCTCTGCTAACGGGCAGGAGCCAGAGCCTTGCTCCGTGCCACAGGGCTTCCTGGAGACTCTGGTGGCGCAAGCTGCTACAGTGACTGACAGGCAGAGCTGGCAGATACACACTCCATCGCAAAACTAGATCCACGTCCCCCCATCCCCAGCCTGCGCGGATGTCTTGTCCAGCCACACCTGTTCTTTTCTCTCTTTGCCCATCTAGGGAAGTGCCTGACGTGAATGGCTTTTATTTGTTGTTGTTTTTTCTTTCAGTGCTTGCAAGGGCTTTTTGCGTTCCAGTGGACAGCGTGGAGGACAAAGATGGATTTTCCCAGGAAGTATTGTGTGTTTATGAGCCGGTTTGTACAGCGGGAAGCAGGCAGCTGGATAATGGAGGCCCTGTGGGAGGAGAGCCAGGCCCTTGGTATTTTGTTTTGTTTTTTTTTCTGCACCTTGGTCCTTTTGGGCCATGCCACTAATTGGAACTTGCTGTCCCATTAATGAGCATTCTCTCCAGAGATCCCTATGACCATTTCGCCTCTAAGTCCCCGCCTAATGGACTATTGAACAACAGAGAGCCTCGCAGCTTTGTCTCCAAGGCTCCCTCTTCGACAGGCAACAATCCTCAATTAACCCAGGGCTTAAAACCAGAGTGTCACAGTGACTCCCAGGCCAGCTCTGGAAAAAGGGCTGATGTCATTGCTCTCCCTCCCTGGAAAAGGCCAACGTGACCACCATCTGAGCAGTGGACACCAGGCCTCTTGGTGACCAAGAATCAATTTCCACCCTCAGGATGCCAGAGCTCCGTTTCAAGTCTTTAGGAGCCTGACTTTGACCCCAGAGGATGAGATCTATGGGACCAAGTCTTTCAAGGGACCCTTAGCATGACATGAGTGGAACTAGCAGAAAAGTGGCCTCCGGGGATGTCCAGAGGGAGAGGCAAGAACATGTTCTGGGGAGATAGGTCAGTTGGAGGCAAACATCCTCAACCACTGAGTCAGTTTTAAATGTTTGGTTTTTATTTGTTTGTACATGTGTCTGGAGGACTCACCAGGGCTTCCTGCAGGCTTTGTAAGCAAGCGCCCTCCACCACTAAGCTGTCTCTCCAGCCCAAGATAGGTTAGCTGGTAAAGTACTTGTCTTGTAAGCATGAGAACCTGAGCTTGATCCCCAAAGCACCAGTAAAAATGGTGGTGTGGGGCTGGAGAGATGGCTTAGTGGTTAAGGCACTTGCCTGCAAAGCCAAAGGACCCAGGTTTGATTCCCCAGGACCCACGTAAGCCAGATGCACAACATGGCACACGAGTCTGGAGTTCATTTGCAGCAGCTGGAAGCCCTAAAATGCCCATTCTCCCTCTCTCTCTCTCTTTCAAATAAATAAATATATTGTTAAAAATGGTAGTGGCCGGGCGTGGTGGCGCACGCCTTTAATTCCAGCACTCGGGAGGCAGAGGTAGGATTGCCATATTGCCATGAGTTCGAGGCCACCCTGAGAGTACATAGCTAATTCCAGGTCAGCCTGGACCAGAGTGAGACCCTACCTCAAAAACCCAAAAAAAAAAAAAAAAAAAAAAAAAAAAAAAAGGTAGTGCATACCTGTAATTCCAGTGCTAGGGAGGTGAAAATTCCTGGGGTTCACTGGCTAAGCCAGTCTAGTCTAGTTGGTGAGTTTTCAAGCTCGTGAGAGACCCTGTCACATAAAAGTTGGATGGTGGTCTTGAGGGATTGCTCAGCAGTAAAGGCACTTGCCTGCAAAATCTAACGACCTGGGTTTGATTCCTCAGAATCCACGTAAAGCCAGATGCACAAAGTGGTGCGTGTGTCTGGACTTCATTTGCAGTGGTTGGAGTCCCTGGAGAGCCCATTCTCTCTGTGTGTCTGTCTCTATCTGCTTGTAAATAAATAAAATTTTTTTTTTAAAGAAAAGGTGGATGGCATCTGAGGAATGACATCCTCTTGGCCTCCACATGCATGTACATCTTCATACACATGTACCTCCATACATAAATGCATGTACATCTTCATACACATGTACCTCCATACATAAATGCATGTACATCTTCATACACATGTACCTCCATACATAAATGCATGTACATCTTCATACACATGTACACATAAATGCATGTACATCTTCATACACATGAAACATAAATGCTCTTCATACACTGGGAATACAACATCTTCACACAAGATGCAAAACAGTCTCGGTGTAACTGAATGCACATAAAATCACAACCCTTCGATGGCTCCCTACAGCCCTCAGAGCAAAGTCTCCACTCCTGCGGGGTGACACAAGATCTTCATGTGCCTTCTCACAGGTGACCTCTAGAAATCCCAAGGCAGGCATGGCACCCCAATCCTCAGCTGTCCTCATCATTCATGCCCCCCTCCACACACAGGTCTCATTGCAGGTTCATCACCTGAGGAGAGAAAAAAGAACCCTCGGTTAAGCCTTCCCTCCCACAACTCAGCCCCACGCGAGTTTCAGCACCCTCCCTTGCTCTGCTCCCACAGCAGCCTACGGTGACCATGAATACCACCTTCATTGCTGCCCCTCAGAACAGGCGATAACTCCCTCCATCTTGTCTGGCTTCCCAACTTCAGCCAGAAGGACCCGCGGAGGCTCTTGGGTGGCTGTTATCTGTGCAGGGACCTCCGACCTCCTCCACAGACATGGTCTTGACAACCAAGCAAGCGCACGACTGCAGATAGACACAGCCAGACAGAGTGACAACCACGCCTACATTCTCTCTCTTTTTTTTAATTTTATTTTTATTTATTCGTTTGACAGAGAAAGAGAGAGAGAGAGAATGGGCATACCAGGGCCTCCAGCCACTGCAAATGAACTCCAGACACATGCGCCCCTTGTGCATCTGGCTAACATGGGTCCTGGGGAATTGAACCTAGTCCTTTGGCTTTGCAGGCAAATCCTTAACTGCTAAGCCATCCCTCCAGCCCCATATTCTTTTTTTTTTTTTTTTTTTTTGGTTTTTCAAGGTAGGGTTTCACTCTAGTCCAGGCTGACCTGGAATTCACTCTGTAGTCTCAGGGTAGCCCTGAACTCACAGCAATCTGGGATTAAAGGCATGTGTCACCACACCTGGGTTTTGTTGTTTGTTGTTGTTTCTATGACTAATTATCTTTTAAAATATTTTATTTTTATTTATTTTTATTTGAGAGCGACAGACAGAGAGAGAGAGGGAGGGAGAGAATGGGCACACCAAGGCCTCCAGCTACTGCAAACGAACTCGAGATGCATCTGCCCCTTGTACAGCTGGCTTACGTGGGTCCTGGGGAATCGAGCCTCAAACCAGGGTCCTTAGGCTTCACAGGCAAGCACTTAACCACTAAGCCACTCTCCAGCCCCGCCCCACCATGCCTACATTCTTTATGTGTGGCCCAAGCCCACCAATAAGTAGCCAAGAGAGGGTTAAGAACACAAGCCACAGTGGCCATTTCCTCCCCTGGTTCACTGCATCCAGGACTATGCAGAACTTCACCACACGCCTGCGCCTCTGAGAGCCCACAGCTCGTCTGACCATGCAATCAATCACCAGGGTCCTTGGCTGGCTGAAGACCTCCACCAGGGTGCAGCTTCTGGAATGGCCACACTTCCTCCCATTCTGAGGAGGCCCCCATTGCGCTGGCATGCCTCTGGCGTTCCTCCCTTTTATCTGCATGACCAGCCATCCTTAGCTCTCTCATCACAGTGCCCTGGGGCCTGGCACGGCATAGGTGCCCATGAAGTGTGGGAAGGAAGAGGCAGAGGAAGGTGTTCATGTTGGAACCGTGGCACCCTCACTGAGGACGACCTCCGTAGTAACTCAGGAATTGTGAGTTTGTAATCTCTCCTGAGCTAGCAAATTGCATTTTGGCCCCATAAAAGTAAGCCCAGCACCAAGTACCTCACAGGCCGGGAACGGGTTCCTCACATGTCCCCGTCACACCCTCCGCTCTCCCAGCACAAGCCCAGGAACAGCTCCCTCTTCGCCTCCTCTCATCCTTAGGAAAGGCAGGGTGGGAGGGAAGAAGAGGAAAATCTTGCACCTCAAGCTCGTCTCTTTACAAAAGAAAAGCTGTGTTTACTGGAAAATATTGTACAAAAGAACCTCTTCCCACAGGGGGGAAAATGTAATCATCTCTTTAGTGGGAAAAAAAAATTCCTTAAAAACACAGCCATACCCTGCATATGGTCTGTTCAAATGCATTTTATTAAGATTTATACCACTTAATGATGGCTTAAAGAATGGCTACATAAACAATATCATTTTAATGTAAGAGGGTTGGAATATTTCATATTAGAGCCAGTAAAAACTCACTCTCTTCAGTAGTTATGCGATGTGAGCACGCCGATGTGGCAGCGTTCAATTAATGTCAGGCCGTATGGGTTTCAATCTGGCTTGAAATATATTTAAACGAATGAAATAGATACAAATGTTGGCTCTTCGGCCAGCCAGAGCTAAAAAAAAAAAATCCATTTTCCATCCCATTTATAATAAGGACTAATTTGAATGTGATTTATCTAAAGCATGTCGTTTCCTAATTTTTACATGCAGCCATTACTTATAGTTTAAGTAATAGTTATATCCGTAGGTCTCGGTGCCCTTAATTGAGAACGTGTGTTATTAAAATGCAAGATTTAATCCTTTAAAAATAAAGGCATTATCCTAAAGAATAACTGAATACTCAGGCTCAGAACAAGAGGGGGGAGCTTTTTTTTTTTTTTTAAGGAAAAGAACCCTCCCCTTTAAATACAGCACTTCTCTCTTTACGTGGTATTAGAATCATGTCAGTGAAATTAGCCACTCTCGACCCGTTACTTCAATTCAGATTACCGCTGTCTCTCATCCGAGTGTCAGACTTGGCACGGGAGTCAGATCCGTCTGCCGAGGAGTGACATGTCAAGGGTGACAGTGACAAATTGTCACTAAGTGAGGAATAACACATGACAGGGCATGTGTCCGTAATGAGGCATATGCATGCCAGGCAGCCTCAGGCCGCGCGAGGCTGAGGGCGAAGGCTGGAAGCGCTCCTGGTGCTGCGGGCTCTCATTAGGCCTGCGTCCTCGCTAGATGGGGGTTTCCGTCATTAAAATAAATACATAATAAATACATGTTTCAACGAACACCATGCACACTAAGCCCTATTCCATATTAATTTTTTAAAATGGAAACTCAAATGTTTGCAGATTTGTTTGTTTGGGTCTTTTTTGTTTTGGGGGTTTTGGGTTTTTTTTTTTTTTTTTTTTAGAGCTTATAAATAAAATGAAGTTTTTTGTGACCTCCTCATGAAGTCTCATGAAGGGTTTCTTTGTCCCGTCCACCGGGATCAAGGAAATGCAAACTGGGGAAGCGGTGACTCATCCTCTATGTGTTCACGCTGATGTTTTTATGAGCACTTCCAGAAATGGTCCAGTTACCAAGAGGAGCCATGTCACAAAGGCTCTGAAAGCGTGGATTTCTTGCTGTTCTCCAGAGCAAATGACTTTGTTTTACCCCAAGCAAAATGCAAACCATGGCGTGAGGTGGGTGGGGAGGGGAGCAAAGGCAAGTATGAGATATTATGATGAAAAATTAACTCAAGAGACACAAAAACGGGAAACGTTAAGAATGGTGGTAGAGTCCTGATGTTTTGTTTCATTTCATTCTGTTGTCTTAAATTTTCTCATATGAGATCCGGAACTATGGGCTGTTCCCATCAAAACAGCGATCAAGGTTGGGCTGGAGAGATGGCTTAGCAATTAAGGTGCTTGCCTGCAAAGCCAAAGGACCCAGGTTCAATTCCCCAGGACCCACATGACCCAGACGCACAAGGGGACACATGCGTACAAGTTTGTTTGCAGACTAGGGAGAACATGGTAGGAACTAAACCTAAGGGTGGAGGAAGACTCTAATCAAAGACTACCTTTTAGCAAGACTGGAGATGACTTGAGGGGCCATGTTTTCACACTTATGCACCCACCATGGTCTACATTAAAGTAGGACCATGTGGAGCCGAGGGGACACCCTTGTCAGTCAAGTGTTTGCCATGCAAGCATGAGGACCTGAGTTCAGATCCCCAGCACCCACGTAAAAAGTTAGGGAGGCAACATACACCTGTACCTCCAGCTCTGGAGAAGCTAAGACAGAAGGATCCCTAGGGGTCACAGGCTAGCCAATCA